>OX578144.1:68070540-69365540 GCA_951213105.1 Amaurobius ferox | reverse complement strand
CCTGTATGGATACTGACATATTCCGACCTACCACGAAGTCACCTTATAGCCTTATAGGCTGCTGTATTGTGAGCGGCTGTTGCAGCAGTGTAGCCTAAACACAATATTTTTTTATAAAATTTGACATAGTTGTACTGATTTCGTTGATCTCCCTAGAGGTTTTCAAAATTATGGCGCTTTGCAAGTTTTCTTGCTACCATTGCAAGTAATGTATTCTATGCTGACGATTGCAGATTAAGAGCGAAACCGGCTCCATGGATATTATTATTTGCAATAGGGGGGGGGGGTCGCGATTCGAACAACATAACATCAGGTTTGCCAACTGATGAAATGGAAACCAACCTGATCCTTTTTGAAGCTGTAAGAACTGAATTAAATCATTAACTAATTATTAAATTTTGCAATAAACACATTAGGTGAATGAATTTTATAGAAAAATAAGTATTAGCCAGAAAATATTTTAAAAATAACCTCAGTACACACACACACACAATATTATTTTTCGGAACTCTGAATTAAATTTCCTCAGCCGTTTCAATTATGTTCCATTACCACAGTAAAGTTAAATTATCCACCCATTCATTCCTATGGCAACAATCTCTAGACCAATTACCGGCCAGGCTGATTTTTCATTTCTCGAAGAAGGAAATCTTAAATCAATAAACGCTTCGGCAATTGTTCGAAGTTCTCATCGTCTGTCCAATATGTAATTAGAACAAATATTATTCACTCACGTAAAGATGATCTTAGAGCAATTTAGTTTGGTCAGCCATAGGGTGCATTTGCATGTATAGAAAAATAAACACCTTAAAACAACATATTAGGACCGAAAAATAAAAATTACGTGTAATTTTCTAACGTTTCATTATGATAACCGTATGCTCCCAAAAGTTTATTTTGAGAATATATGTACGTATATTATGTACGTATAATTAAAAGGTAACTTAATATAGTACATAAAAATCTACCATGATAAACTCTCATATTGATAATGTAAAATTTTTTAATATAAATTCATCCTAATTTTGATATTTATTAAATAAATAGAGCAGTTGTAGTAGTATTAGTAAAAGTGATAGCAACAATACTGTTAATAATAATTACAATAATAATAATAATTATTATTATTAATATTATTATTATTATTATTATTATTATTATCACTACTACTATATTGTCATTATTATTATTTAGTTTTCCTGCTTTTTTTATGGTGATGTGTTCTGCTACTTCAAAATAGCCTCCTGTAACCTCAAACTTTTGAAAAGCAAAAAGTTTTATAGTCAGCAATATGAACTTTTATATATGGGCAAAGCATCACGACAGTTCAATACACCGAATTTATTATTTATTTAATGAATATGATATAATAAAAAGTATTTTCTGTTACTGTCTTCTAAATCTCGAAATTCTATGGAGACAAAATTTCTAAATTCATCTGTTCAACTATTACAGTTTGCTATCAGAATTCAGACTCAGTAATAATCAACTAGCTTCCAGCTGTTCAAATTGTCCTCTACTAATTTTTTTTAACTTTTTTTAACCTTTATACTTACAAAATTGTTTATTCCAACTTATTATTCTAAAGCAAGTGGAATGTGCAAATTTGTCTGCATAAAGTTAAAATAAGTTATAGAAGATGAAATACAGTCTGGACTATATTGCCCAAATAATTCCAGAAGGTGCTGCCAATAGCATTAAAAGAATGTCAGCCCAGTGATGGAAGGAAATAAATATTACCACATTTGTTCTTGAGTACTAGAAATTGAGTTAAATGCATAAATGGGACAATCAAATTAAACATTAAACAAATTAAACCAAATGTTATTACGAGAAAGTGAAATGGCATTAACTTTAAAATATAGTTTAAATCTCACTCCAGCATGCTAGTGGAATTTGTACATTTCAGAGCTGTGAATTAATGAATGTATAAACATTTTAATTGCTTTGCATGTTATCGCTGGAATTTAAAAAAAAAGCATTGATCAGAGAGGTAATAGAATCATTAAATTCATTGAATCACTTTAAAAAAATTGTGAGAAGCCAAGAAAAGAAATTATATTTAATACACCGATGCAACTAACATGTTGCCAATTTCAAAACAACAATGTTTAAGAAAAATTTTAGAAGAATAAGTTACAAATAAAATCTCATATAACGTATATGTTTTTCTCATATTAATACTGACAATGATACAAATAAACAATATGGACTATGAATGTATGGGGAAGTCATATATATATATATATATATATATATATATATATATATATATATATATATATATATATATATATATATATATATATATATATATATATATATATATATATACATATATATACATATATATATATATATATATATATATATATATATATATGTATATATATATATATATATATATATATATATATGTATATATATATATATATATATATATATATATATATATATATATATATATATATATATACATGTATATACATATATATATATATATATATATATATATATATATATATATATATATATATATATTCCAAAAAGAATACCTAAGTACAGAAAAGCAAAAGATGAATGTGAAAAACGAAAAGTATCACAAGTGGCCGGGGGGAGTTGTGACCCCCACTCTCCGGTTAAGCAATGCTTTATGCCATGGCGACACTCCCGGAAGCCGATACTTATACATGGAATGGCCTTAATACCATCAATTACCGAACAGCAAAAACCCACAGCAAAAATTCAAAAACACTATTTGGATGACACACGAAAAAACTATTCAATTCACTCAATGTGCCTACAAATGAACGTGCCGATATAACCCGTCTCAACAAATTCCAAAAATCTTACCAAAACTGTCCGATGTATAAAACTCCAACTTGTAGTCCACTTCACAAGTAACCATACTCAATACTCGCGAGTCGTCGCTATTCAATGACAATGTTTCAACTGTTTAAATATTTGCCCTTACATTCAGTTACAGTTAACCCAGTGAATTCTGAAAGTATTTTAATTACAAAACCCATGGGGTAACCGTGTTTTACAGCTTCATTTATAAACTCTGTATCGTGATGCTTTTGATCATACTCTCTACTATTCAAACGTTTATTTCTAGTTAATTGGTTAATGATAATATTACGAAAAACATTTTTATGTAAATTACTTGACCAAGGTGTAATGAAGTTTATTTTAAATTTAAAATCTTTTCTTTTATCAAAAATTCTGAAATAAGTTTTATTATTGTCTTTAACTATACATAAGTCCAAATAATTTAAACTTTTATCTGAATTGCTAGGAGTTTCTATTAGATTTAAAGTTTGTGGATAAAAACTAAAATCCATTTTGAAATCTGCAACACTACAACACAAAATCACATCATCGACGTATCTCATGTAGACCATTTCATTTAATATATGGGTACCTGTTTCATACTTATCGAGATAGATGTCTGCTAGAACCGAAGAACAACTTCCCTCCATTGGGATACCTTTAATCTGCTTGTAATAGCCTATACCGTTGTATAGTACTGTCTCGAAAAGTACCAGCGAAAAGTATCAGAGAGGTAATAGAATCATTAAATTCATTGAATCACTTTAAAAAAAAATTGTGAGAAGCCAAGAAAAGAAATTATATTTAATACACCGATATATTTAGTACCAGCGAAAAGTATCAGAGAGGTAATAGAATCATTAAATTCATTGAATCACTTTAAAAAAAAAATTGTGAGAAGCCAAGAAAAGAAATTATATTTAATACACCGATGCAACTAACATGTTGCTAATTTGAAAACAACAATGTTTAAGAAAAATTTTAGAAGAATAAGTTACAAATAAAATCTCATATAACGTATATGTTTTTCTCATATTAATACTGACAATGATACAAATAAACAATATGGACTATGTATGGGGAAGTCATATATATGTATATATATATATATATATATATATATATATATATATATATATATATATATATATATATATATATATATATATATATATATATATGTATATATATATATATATATATATATATTAAGAATTTTAATTTTCTTGTATTATAAATATCAGAGATTGATCATTTATTAAAAATGGTCTGTAGAGTAAATGTGAAAATAAAATGTTCTGAAGTGAAAATTTGAAATCAAAATTGACTCTACGACACGCTTGAAAATTATAAATAGAACATTATAAATAAGACAGGTACTAAATAGGTATGAAATACTCCTCTTTCCCTATTCCATATATAAGGTAAGCAATTGAAAAAAGAATTACATGTAGTGAAAGATTGGTGAGTATAATCCCTTAACCGCACCCTCAGATCAAAATTTTTTTTAAGTGTTATAAATCATATATGAAATATAGGTACTTAAGGTACAAATCCCTTTGTTCCCTGCAAAAACATACATGGTGTAAATGCATGAATAGTGCTTATAAGGAGAAGTTTCAAACAGAAAAAATTGCACATGGAGCTAAACTTTTCTGGTTCCCAATTTTCCTTTTTGAAAATGAATATGATTGAAAAAGTGAATAACATTTCCGAAACCATGTACGTTATCAAGGGCCATACCTGGTTCGGTAATGCTTCGGTAATGTTCGATAACTTCTACGTTTCTGTGTGCAAAACTGTAAATTGTATTACAGAAATTTTGCACATGATCCGACGTAGAAGAAAGTAGATAATGAATCAGATATAAATATAAAAATAATCAAATATACCAGCTTGATGCCTTGTAATATTAAAATGAGAATACAATATAATGTTTAAAAGATGAAAAAGAATAAGAATAAAATAACATAAATTGAGTTACCACATGTTCTGTATACCTTGGGGTGTAATTGAGACTGGCTCAGCTTTCAGCCAACTCACGACAGTTTACAGGTAAGGTTATAGACTAAGTGTGTAACTGCTGGATATGAAACATGGAGGTTATAAAATTTTATTATGTATTTATTATTTATTTATTATTAATCAAATAATTGATAACTATTCTGATATTGAATTTATACTCGTAAATTTTTTGGGGATTCTTATTGGTTTCTAATGATAACTTATGTAAAATTTTTTGCTTATTCAAAAGTGGTTAATAATGACCTGCCAATATGTTACTGTAATTGCAGCAAGGTTTTGAATTTAAATTTAAATTGTGTTTGGATAAAGGAAAAAATGAGGTTTGGCGGGTATATATATATTAACAACACCCTTAGATTAAAATTTATTTTATGTGTTATAAATCATATATAAAATATAGGTACTTAAGGTACTAATCACCTTGTTCCCTACAAAAACATACGTATAATATTTTGGATAGTGGTGTTTATTAATTTAACAATATGTTTTTTGTAGTAACATGGTGTACTTAACTTTTGTATTCTTAATAATTGATTATTAATAATATTTCTGAGACCAATCTGAGACCGTCCAATTGGCATGTTGACGACACCACTTTAATCTTGCCCCTCTGGCTTGGACGGTTAGTGGAACACAAAAACGTGGTACTCGGGCATACAGTCCCTTCACGTGGAGCCTTCAGCGCACAGTACTGGCAGATATTGTCTTACCAAGTGCCACTGCAACCATTGATGTAACAGTTGTGGAAGTCGCTCGCCGATTCCGCTTGGCTGCTATAGCAATATACCGATCATCAAAAGGGGTGGTAACCCTTGGACGACCGGGCACAGGTCTCCGGACAACTGTTTGACTTGTTTGGTATTGTTTCCAGAACCAAGAAATTACCAAATGATCAACGCCAAAGGAAATAGCGACATCTTTGATTGACTGTCCTGCTTCAATGCGCCCGACAGCACGCCAGCGCTCACTATCTGGCATTCGTTTTTTTCAGTCATAGAAACACGAATATCATCTAAGATAATCCTACAAAAATTATAAACTCTTCGTATCAGCACTTAAACACACCTCCTCAAGCCCTTCAGAATGCTGGGGTCTTCAACGACTGAATAATTAGCATATATCTGGACAATCAATCGTGATTGGCTGTAACATACGATATTTGCATACTACCATCTACATCCGCAGCGATTTTCAGCCACTCAAATCCAAATACGCTTTCAAAAAATGAAAATTTGTATTGCGTGCTTAACTTTTGTATATATATATATATATATATATAATATGTATATATATACATCTGTCTTTTTTTTAATTTACGATAATGATTGTGATTCAGGTGGAACTAAACACTATGAAATATGAATATGTAAGCAAAATGAGTATAAACTCACACTTCAGATATTTTCAGCGCTAGTTTTGCTTATGTTACTATATGAATAAATAATTAACAATGTTTCACAATAAATAAATTAGGCAAAAAAGAAAACGATCATGCTTCTGAAAATATTGTTTATATTACTTCAATCCGATGCTTGCGGAATTCTTATTTTTCGAAACGGTTTCTTCGGTCATTTCAATTATGTTCCATTATCATGGGAAAGGTAATATAGCTTATATGGCATTCATTATATTTATTCCTATGGCCACAATCTCTGGGTAATCATCGGTCCTGCTGATTTTTAATATCTCGAAGAAGGGAATCTCAAATCAATAACGTTTCCGTAATTGTTTGAAATCGTCATCGTCTTTCTGATATGTAATGAGAAAATTAATCACCAATAATATTCGTAGAAGAATCCAGGTGACCATTCATGAAACGGGGGTGATAGGAAAATTAGAGGAATATATCTAATTCTGTAATATATCTGGAAATATATTTTTAAAAATAACAGAAGCATAGCTTTACTACGTTGCATATATTTACGTAGAGCTACGTCTGGGTGGCGCAAAAAATGTATGCAATCACCATTTTGAACACTTCACAACAAAGTTGAAAAGTGTTTATGACTTTGTTCATTCTGTCTGTCTGTCTGTCTGCCTGTCTGTCTGTCTGTCTGCCTGCCTGTCTGTCTGCCTGTCTGTCTGTCTGTCCGTTAGCACGATAACTGCCGTAAAGATGACTTAATCAAAATGAAATTTTAGTATGTTGTTCAGACGGTCTGTAGGACCTATGGAAATATAAATGAATAATATCACCCAATAAGTTTTGGATTGAACCCGGGTTGAAGAAATGAAATACATTGAGCCCTATGGGACCTAATTTTTCAAACATTTTTTAAGCGGATTCAAAATTCACAAATTGCTTCGAAAATTTTAGGTAATATTCAAATTATTCCATAAAATATATAAATAAAAATTCAGCGAAATATATTCAGTAGTTTTTTAACTGAAAATTAAAATAATAATTACACCTCTTATATGAAGCGATCACGTGACCGTGATATGCAAAGATCAAGTGACCCACTTCAAAATGATGTATGGCATCCATCTTGTTTTAAAATTGGGATTTTTTTAAGTTCTTTTTAATTCATATTGAGTGTTGTATCCGTCCTAAAACCACTTTATTTTTGCTTAAATTCTGTGCATCTACATACTGAAACAACGCAATTACAATATATTTGAGTTTAAATGAGCATCCAAATTTGATTATTTCTACAGCGAAGCCTATTTTTTACTTATGTAAAATGTAAACAACAAAATATGTAGAATGTGTTGTATTAGAATTGTTGTATTTCTTTAACGCAAAATTATTTAGCTCATGGAGTCTGCATAGCTGATATGAATGAAATATTCATTGATTTTACAGAGAGAAGGTCGATTTTTTTCGATGAAGTTTTAAGCATAGATTTTAATTACTTGTAGCTCCATGGTCTTAATTTTTAAATAAAATAAATTATTATAGTAATGTGATGAATGAAATGAATGGGAAAATGTTATGAATGAAATGTTGTTTTTATAGAGAGATCCAGGCGTGTTATTTTTTCTATAACGTCATTTGAATGAATTTCAATTGTTTTCGATGAAGTTTTCAAATATAATAAATTATCGTAGTATTATGATAGTTTTAAAAATATTACAGCGGAATGTATCACATTTTAGAGATGTTTAAACCAGACAATTTATATTTCAATAACGTCATTTGAATGAAGTTCATTTTTTTCGATGAAGGTTTAAGTTTTCAAATATAATAAATTAATGTAGTATTGTGATAACTTTTAAAGTATTACCGAGGAATGTATTACATTTTAGACTTGTTTAAATAAAACTGCATTGAAGTTGAAAAGTGTTTCATAATCAATGCTTTAAGCATGATTGATCTCTCTTTTTTTCTTCGTGACATTCAATTCCCAACTCCCCCCTCCCCTCTTAACTAGTGCGAGGGAAGACGTAGCTACAACTGTTCATATAAGTTCTGACACGATGTTCCTCTGTTTAACGCTATATACTCATAGATCGTCTCTCTCTCCCTTTTCATTTACGAGCAGTAACGGGTGAGAGTGGGTTGCACTTTTTCGTGACATTCAATTCCCAAGTTGGCTCTCCTTACCTGGTGACGTAGTTCTACGCCAAAAGATAATATTTGAAAGATGTAAGTGGTGTGTACCACATGCGACTTTTATACTAGTTATAATAACTACTCAGCAAAATATTTATTGACAACATATGGATGGGCCCCAACTGGCAAGCAGACATTACCAGTCACCCTAGCTAAAGGCAGCAATAACATGAACTTTCCTACAAGTTGTAAGCAATTGAACCGTTCTTAGCGTTGAAATAGGTATCTTAATCGAACTGTAGTTCAGTTAGGTTCTATTTCGTGGCCCATACTATAGTGGAGCCACGTTAGAACACAAGTTTCATTTTTCTAGGTCACTGGAAGATGGTTCGCTTTTGAAGAATCTGGAAATACTTTTCGACATATTCCTATTTTGTCAGCCTTCTGTGGAGAAATCGAAAATCTGGTTTATTTAGGTTCGGTCCCGAAGCCGATATGACGTATAAGGGTGCAAAGATTCACCTTGTTACGTCACTATTGATGAGGGGGGGTCTGGGAGTCTGAAAAGAAAGTTAGAAAAAATTGTTATAAAGGTAGTCTATGTCGTTGTATGGGTATGCAATTAACAGAATAGAAAAGAGTGTTGAAGTGACTCAAATATGGTAATGAAACAAAATAAAATAACATCCAAATAATGTGTCTTCACACCTTATTTTAATCGGCCAACTGCCCTACAGTGCTGAAAACACCGGTTCTCGTTAGATCACCGAAGTCAAGTAGCATCAGGCGCGGTCAGTACTTGGGTGAGTGACCACCTGGAAACACCGCGTGCTGTTAGCACATTTCGGGCGCGGTAGCCCGGTAGTTTACGCGCTGGATTTGCACCTGCCATAACTGCCGCCGTGTTCATGCGGAGTACGATCACGTTAAACGTGTGGGTCTTTAAGTCCTCCCGAGAGGTTGGTGGTAGGAGAAGGAGGGTGCGGTCCCTGTGGATGCCTCCCCCACTGGGTTCCGGTCTAAAGGGGTGGCCCTTCCTGGCCGTCCAAACGGTTACCTTACACCTTTCTGGTAGGTAGGACGGTCTGGGTCTCAACAACAACAACAACAACCTTATTTTAATCAATACTTAGATTATACATAAATACCATTTTAACCAACTCAATTTTAAATCATTTCGTAATTATTGGAGATATAAATATTAAAGCGAAATGATGATTCTCATTTTCAGAGTTTAAATTCTCCACATTGTCTAATTAATTATCCCCAAATAATATAATCCCCCGGTGTTATCACTTGAGAAATTAATTTAGCGTGGCTTCCATTTCAATGGCAGAAATCTCGGCAACTGTTTTCCGAAGATATCCCCCAGATATTCCCACTAGACGAAAATCTTAAATCGATGAATGCGCCCCTGCTAATTGTTTCAAAATCTCATCATCTTTCCGAAGAACGCATTTGAAAATTGCATACCAATAACAAGATGGCCGAATCTCAATTAAGATGGTCGTCAATTAGCAGAAGCTCTTTTAAAAATCCGCTGGGGGAAAATTTGAGCTATGCTTATAGTAATTAGAATCGATTAAATTAAGTGTCGGGGTCCTGTAATGCCATTCAGGTCGTGGAATGTTCTGGATGTGGGAGGATGCAGTGCTGAAAGAATACTCCTATCTGTGGAAGATTTTCGCTTTCGAAAATCAATTGATTTCGATTTAAGTGGGACTCCGTTGATTGCGTTAAGTAGTTTATAATGTGTTTCAAGGAGATGTAATTTGAGCCCCTCAGCTTTTGATTTCCGCGTTTGTGGTGTTGCAACTGTAGTTGTGGGGGCAGTTATGAATGTGCGAAATCGCAATTTCTTGTACAAATTAGTTCATCCAAGTTTATATGCCAAGAGTCATTTATGGTTTCTATTATTAGCAAGTTAAATACAGCTAGCAAGTATAGAAGCTGTGCACACCTGAAGTTGTGCACCCTGAAATCACACCTGAAGTTGTGCTAAGCATCACCACAACTTGACAGATTTCGGGACATTTGATACTCGTTAAAAAGACACAGGTGATCATTCAACTAATACACAAATCTCCATATAGCCTATAATGTAAAATACATTAACCAAGTTGCCGAGGAGAAATCAGGAATACAGTTTTCTCGTAGAAAGCAGAAAGTTTTCTTGTTACGTAAAGAATTTAATAAGAAATATTTCCTTCACCAATGCTTTCAGCTTTGATTTGATTTGATTGGATTATTGTGGCGCTCTATTGTTCCTTTTCTGAACATCGTGGCAACTTAACTTAAACCGAACTTAATGTTTAAAGTAAATTTTGAACAATTATGGGCAGGTATGTAAACGCATAGCTCCCTACTACCTCTGTAGCTAAACTTAAACGCGGGGAACCGTTTGGTCATAGGTGAGGCTTGCAGTTCCCAGAAAGTCCCCTGTGAGTAAAATGAATTTCGACTTTTGAAAATCTCTTGTTAATTTTTCTTAACTCGGAAATTATTTTATTATTAACTTTTCCGTACTTTCCATTTTCTTGGAACCAAGGGCAGATCTTGACAAAGGCATATTTTATTAATATTGTTATCAATAATTTCCAGTATTAGTATTATTAATAATTTCAAATATTCTTCATCATCTAATTGACATAATGTCAACGATCATTACAATTGAATGTAGTTTAATTTACTGAGGACGTACACATATATTTTACATACACTTGCACATACACTTTTATTTTCCAAACTCCTCACTCTTATTCTTTCCTCCCTGTTGATGCACTTCTTAAACAATTAATGGTGTTCAGCTAATTTTAGCTCGAATCTTTTCGGTCCCTTAACGGCTCATTCCGGTGCAGTCCTACACTTGTTGAATATTAGTGGTTGTGTCATGCACCTTCGCAATCCGCTCTATGAAGTTGAGAATTCATTTTGGATGGAAATGGAATCAGCTGAGAATTCATTTCGCCATTTCCCGACACAAGCAAATATTTCGGGTTAATTTAGTGTGAATGCCTGACCTGATGAGTTCTTATCTAAACCTTCAATTTTAGCCATGTGATTTCCATTTCATACAGCATTAATATTATACACTTTTCATTCCTATTTACTCATCCGAAGAAGTTATCCGATTGTAATGAAATTTCGTATGCAAAGACATTTTGAGCGAACATGCAAATGAATAAAATTTGGTGTCCAATGAATAAATAGTGAGAGCTCCAGCGCATCGGATCTGCGCATTCAGCAGTTGTATATCTGGGCAGGTGTATATCTGCAGGTGGGTATGGTCTAAGGTGCCATTTCCTTTGATAGCCGGACCCCTTTTGTAGTCATTTCTGGCACACTGATAACACAGCGGTACGTAGACAACATTCTAAGACCGGTTGTGTCACCGTTCCTTTTGCGACACCTCGGACTTACATTTCAACAAGATAATGCCTGGCCGCACACGGCACGTGTTGCTATGAATTGTCTTCAAGCTTGCCCAACACTTCCTTGGCCAGCTAGGTTTCTTGATCTCTCTCCCATAGAGCACATTTGGGACGTTGCGGGAAGGTTATTGCAACCATCCCGGAATGTTGACGATTTAGCTCGACAGTTGGAGACAATTTGACAAGACCTTCCGCAGGACACCATTCGTGAACTTTATCGGTCCATACCACGCCGGGTGACATCTTGCATCCAGGCCAGATGTGGACTAACGCCTTATTGACTTCCTCCCTTTGTTCACGGTCAAACTCTAAATCATTAAATTGTTCTGAAATTTTAATAGTTTCTTTTTCTATGTATGTTCTTCACATCCACCAATTTTATCACAATCGGATAACGCCTTCTTGGTGCGACGATTTTTTTTGTTATAGGGTATATATATATATATATATATATATATATTAGAAAGATATAATAACTAAATCAAATAATAAAGAAATATTAAAATCAACAAAACAGTTAAACCACGGCCACAATGCCGAAAAAAGAAAAATTCAGCAGTGGCTTAATTTTGAATATTAATTAGACTAGACTCATTTTCAAGTCTGTGCGTCTAGCTCTAATTAACCCAGACACGTGCTTGTTTCAAAATTGGCAATAGCAAGTTACTATAAATACCAATGTAATAGACTACAAGCATTAAAAGAGGAAGAATTGAAAAAAAGAAGAAAAATATAGGAAATCAAGTATTACCATTATCCTTGAAGCAGGATCCCTTACTAAACGTAAGTGCGAGCAGTCGTAACTGAATGAAGGAGGTCGAGAAGCTTCCAGAAAAAGTATGATGAAATGGATCAACAAGGAGGATAGAGCAGTCGGTTGCAGTGATATTAACTAAAACCCGTCCAGTGAGTTCGAGTTCATGTCAGAACAATCAACCATTTAAGTAAAACAGGATGAACAGATATATATATATATATATAATAGTTTGAAAGTCCAATGAAAGAAAAGTGAGAAGCTGTAACTCAAAAAACCTAACTTTCTAACAAGCCTACTGTCATTCCTATTTATTCTTTTTTTTTTATATTTGCAAAGTATCCTTAATTTTTTTAGTATGCTACAGTATGCTACGGTATATCGTTTCGTTGACGATGTCCTTATTGGGCAATATAAGAATACACCCCAATTTGATTTTACTTTTTATCCAAAAGAACTGGAATTGATTGAGAATATAAGTAAGGAGGAAGATAGTGTTGATTTTCTAGATATCACACTAAAACATGACAGTAGATATGGTACTTATACCGTCTTATATGACAAGAGAAACAATTTCAATATAAAAATCAATCGCATTATTGATTGGAGGTCCAATTTGACCAAAAACATTTTCAGAAATGTCGTCATTGGTCACCTCAAACGAAATCAACGAATTAATACTTTCAAGTCTGATTGCATCATGCATAATAGGAATATTATGAAGGAGGCAATAAAACGGAATTATCCAATTGGCTTCCTGACATGTTATTATAATTCCCTATTTGGGAAGGGGGGGAAAAATGGGAGAAAATGCTTACTTAAAGGATATGGCAGAGGTATAGAACGATGAAAGTGAAAATAACGAATTGCGCATGCGTGGACTGCTGTTATATATGATGCACTCCATCTTAACCGACAGGGGCATTTGCTGCATTTCCATTCTTTCCCTTGTGATCCTGGTAGATTCCTATTTGTTTTTTTTGCACTTTTTCGAGTGTTTTTGATTTGACACATTTACGGAAGTATGGCTTCTGCATGGCATTGGTACCGTGAGTGTTGCCCGGGCATAAAAGCAGTCTTTTAAACGGGAAAGAGGGGTCGCCATCCCCCTCTACCATTTTATGCCTTGCATTTGGTCATTTCCCCTCTTTTTCATATGAATCTTATATATATATATATATATATTGTTCTAACCTGAAGTAAGAGCCAGTGTACAGGAACCAATCTAAATCACTCACTTTGCTGGCAAATAAAGTTAGTTACCGGAATTATCTTCATTTCTCCATCTCTAGTAAGAATTCAGAGCAATGTGTATTCATGAAGCGCATGATAATGTCAGTCTTGATCAAATAAATTAGTCACTTGAGAATCATTGGTTAGATTTTAGCCATTTTTTGTAGAAATAACTTGATACACTTCTTACCAAAAAGTACCTTTCTTCCATAACTGGCCATTTAGAAAAAATAAACTTACAAATAATAATATCTTAATGTTTATGTATAAGCTCTGTCTGAATAACTTTTCAATATGGAATCATATACCTACTGCAGCAAATGACATCGGTAAACACGCTTTCTTATTGTTTGAGCGCTTGATCAGTGAATAGCCCTTGAATCGATCAATGGTTATCCTTGATGACAAGCTCTAACAACAGCCCCATCGTTACTGGTTGCAGCAGTTACTGCTTGCTGCAATATTTAGCAATTATTTTTGTTTGACAAGCTTTTAGAACTAAACATATGAAAGATTATTGTTAATTTCAGCAGTGCGAAAAGGAACGCTTGAAACTTTTTTACATAATTCTGAGCAAGTGGGTGGAACAAATTTGTGCTTTTGATATATCTGAAAAGTAACTTTTGGGTCTCAGAATTTAGATGTTAAAATGATTTCGGGCTCTGTCACTGTTGGACCGGGCAATATAAAAGTTTAAAATTTCGACCTAAAGCAGACCTTCAGACCATTCACCTCTCTTGATTATCTGATTAATTAAAATTACTAAAGTACAATACTTCAATTTACCAAATCCGTAAAATATTTAGGACTTATAAAGACTTTCGCAGCAAGCTAATGGTTTAAATTCATTCCGCGATGATGGAAATCGTAAAATAAATTCTTCGCTGGAAGTCGCACGTCCTAAGTACAGTTCTCTGTCGAAACGTAATCTTCTATTAACTAAAGCCCATGACAATGGCGAAGAAAACTACAACTCTCATTAAAGTCTCCTCCAATTCTTTACTAGGCTCCGTTTTGAGTGGAAAACCCAATTAGAAATTCCGTTTTAACTCCATTCCCCCTATTTCCCCCAGCCGTTCCTAATTCCTATATGCGTGTCTATTATTGCCAATGAGTTAATAAAATTTCACTATTCATTAAATCCGGACTTGAAAATCTAAGCGATAAAAAAACGTCCCAAAAGCGCGTGCGTACTTACTTGGTAATTCCCATTCTGTTTTAAAAGAGAACAAATACAAGAGGAGCTAAAGAATTCATTTACAGTACTGGAATGGAAGCTTTATGTAACGTTGGGAGATTAATTAGTTTTATCTCATTAAGTTGGTGCTGATTAGAGCATTCCGAACTTTCGTTGTGTTCTGTGAGGCATTCTGTTAGGCGTATGACAACTCGCAGAGATATATCTGAAGAAAAGTGATCATTGTTCGATAAGCCGATTTAACCCGTCCAGATTTAAATAACAGGTCTCGAATGCGCTTAATTCATTATCGATTTGAGAAAAAAAATTAAATGAAAATTCGATTCTTAGCAGGTACTCATGGAAGAAAATCTTTTAAATGAAGCGTGGTAGATTTGCTGAATCTGGATTAAGTATGACGAAGGTTTCGAGATGTTCAAAACAATACTTAATAAAATTAATGAAAATGGTTCGTATTTAATAGTAATTTTGCTTTCTACATTGAAAGGAAGAAAATAGGTTAGCGTGATCGCTGGATTTATGGTTCTGTTAAATAATAAGATTTTGAGCATTGTCGCAGAGATATACAGATTAATGCAATGTTTTGAACAAGTGTGCTGTAAAAACAGTTTATATAAATAACTGTAGGCGAAACACAAACTATGATCTCAAACTTTTGAACACATTCGTGAAATATACTAGAATTATTTGGAAAACTTGAGTAATGTACTTGAGCACAAGTAAAATAATTTTATTTGTGTGTAAGTTGCTAGAATTTCCCTTATCCATCGCACAAAGTGTATTTTACTTATTGATTACTATAATTATGTTACCAGTGCAGCAACCACAATTGTGGACTGGTTTTCATCGTCTTATAACTCTTTACCATTGCTATATCTTTTCTAAGAGATAATATAACCCTCTAGCTTTGTTATTGTTGTTGAGACCCAGACCGTCCGACCTACCAGAAAGATGTAAGGTAACCGTTTGGACAGCCGGGAAGTGCCACCCAATTTAGACCGGAACCTAGTGGGGGAGGCATCCACAGGGACCGTACCCTCTTTCCCTACCACCAAACTCTCGGATAGACTTACGGACCCACATGTTTAACGTGATTGTACTCCGCGTGAACACGGCTGCAGTTGTGGCAGCGTGCAAATCCAACGCGCAAACCACCGGGCTACCGCGCCCGAAAAGGCCAACAGCACGCGGTGTTCCCAGGTAGTCACCCACTCAAGTACTAACCGCGCCCGATGCTGCTTGACTTCGGTGATCTAACGAGAGCCGGTGTTTTCAGCACGGTAGGACTGTTGGCCCTCCTCTAGCTGTGTTAAAGCATTTTAGTATTGCAATAAGATATTTTCTGCATTCATATAGCGAATCAGCATTGTTAAAGCTTTTCAGTATTACAATTAGACGCAGCAGTGTTATAGATATTTCATTATTATAACTCTTGAGCATTGTTATAGTAATTCCCCATTACTATCTCTTCACCATTACTATAGCTTTTCTCACTATTGTTAAAGATAGATCTTCAGTATTGCTGTAGCTTTTTAGCATTGCTGATGCTTATCAGTATTGTTGCAGCTCTTCAACAGTACTATAGTTCTTCAATATTTTATAGCTCTTCAGCATTGTTACAGTTTTTCAGTAATTTGCTCACGTGATTCAGTAACTACTTTATCTCTTACAAAACATGAGTATTTTTCTGTCTCTGAAACCAGTCTTTTGCCACTTAATGTTTGCATTAAGCTATTTCAATAACTAGGACTATCCCATGCGTTTTCTGACAACAATTCACATTTATTCACTATTCTAAGTATCAAATGTGGCGTATAAACGGTTTATACATTCTATAAAAAGTAAACACGTACTCATATTTGAAAACATTCGTTAAAATGCTGAAATGGTATCAGTGTAAAAACCAGAAACGGTTAGCCATTTTATAACTTGTTATATCTTTTCAGCATTGTTATAAGTTTTTAGCATTTTTAGCTCTTTGGCATTGTTATAATGTGTCATCAATTTGATCAAATGACTCGATAAGAGATTAAAGCTCATTTTATCTAAAGCATTGTTATTCTTCTAACGCACACCTCCTTCAGTCTTCAGCGTTGTTACATCAATCTACCTGATTACGTAAGCAAATTTTTTGTTGATAGCCGTTTTCCTGTTCGGAAGTGACAGGTCATCCTTTCTTATCCTGAAGAAGAAGGGTATTTTTTGCTCTAAAACTGTTTGACATACTCATACTTACACTCGCACTAGAAATTCCAATACCGATCAAAGTAAATGTTAAGTTAACAAATTTACAAACCCCGTCAAGAAAGAAAAGAATTAGGAAAATATAATATCATAGAAATGAAAATATGAAAAACTACAGAAAACATATTAAAATAAGAGAATTATTTTAGAAACCAGTCATTGAATATTAATTCCATATAATATTATATT
This sequence comes from Amaurobius ferox, assembly GCA_951213105.1. NCBI lineage: Eukaryota > Metazoa > Arthropoda > Arachnida > Araneae > Amaurobiidae > Amaurobius > Amaurobius ferox. Next base: position 69,348,138 of record OX578144.1, on the reverse strand, counting down.
TTAATTTAATTTTCAATGGCTGATTTCTCTAAATATAAAAAAAAAAGAATATTCACATAAATACAGCCCATATTTTTTTTTACCTTTTGTTGTTCCTTTCTGAATAACAAAATTATAACAATTATTAAAGCTTATGATAGAAAGCAAATAATATTCAAGCTTATAAAGTCAATTATTGTCCAAAATTGATTCTTTTAAACTTTGTAATAAATTCCTCTATAATCTCATTAAAATAAACTTTGTCCACTTCCAATTTGTCTTGTTATTCTGCTTTAAGAAAGTTTTTTCACCTGTAGTTACTGATACCGTTTTCCATTAATTTAAAATTTTCGCGGGTTTCCAAAATGTACGGGCCACTGGGCCCAAACCTACCTTTGTCTAATAATGAATCTGATTCGCAACTGGACATAGGCGTCTCTTCAGACTGGACATAGGTGCCGACCTGTAAAATTATTTTGAGTTCCGGAATATCGAATGACACCATGCATTTGGCACAATAGGACGTCTGAAATGCAAAAATGAAGCACATTTATAGTAAAGTACAGAAAAAAAATATTTTCATCTACATAATTACTTATTTTATTTATTTTACTTTTGTACGCGCAACATTATCATATATACAATATACTAATACTGTGAATTTCCAACTTAATTATCTTTATAAAAGTAAAGAAAAAAATTTTAATTTATTTTTAAGTGTTTTTGCCAATATTAAAAATGTCAAAAACATAATCTTTAAATCATTTCCGAGTTAAAATTTTGTATTATGAATACAATAAACAGTCTGAGGGGTAAATTTCTATTTACACTTTATATATAGTAAACCGGGAATGAGTAATGGAAAACTTGAATTGATAACAAAATTTATGCATATATGTGTATATTTTCCCCACTAAATACGAGGTTCAAGGAACCCACAACAAAATTGTTGGGGATTCAAATAGTATTTCGAACCTATGAAGTAGGGACCATTGTTACTGGGCATAGTGATATTTGAACAATATTAAAAATGCTTGTTACTTTCCCAATATACATAGTATAATGTATAGGAAAAGTATTGTGACGAGTTCGAAAATATGAATTCTAGTTTTCGACTGAAGAGCACGTTTTACACAACCCTGAACTCGATTCGAACGTTTTAAAGGCGATGTCTGTGTGTGTATGTATAAATATTAATGTGTGTATGTGTGTCCATGAGTCTGTAGACATTATATCTCATTACAGAGTGGGGCGTTTTGAAAAAAATTTGCTGCGATTGTTACAATTAGAGAATACTGGAACCATATTGATTTTAATAGCAATGGAATCTTCTGAAGATCCCCCCTCAATATTTTTGAATGAATTTTTGAATGAATTTTTGAAAATATCATTAAAAAATCAGGATTTTTAATAAAGGTAAATAAATAATTACTTCAGACGTAATTTTTATTGTAAAACAAATTATATAAACGTATGAACGCATGAGCCGTCCTCGAGATGTTGCACTATTTCCAAATGCATTGGAAAAGAGGTAAATATTGTCCAATTAAGTTTTCTAAATATGCAATATCATGCGACAATTCTGTTAAATACCATTCTTGTGGATCTAGTTTGCTGCATTCACGAGAGAAGATTTTGTAAAAGTTTTGCAATAGTTCCATTAGTTCTATATTTTGATGCCAATAGTCATTTCACAGGATATTAATTAAACGTCAGTTTCATTTTGATAAGGATATTGCACGTGAATATGAACAAATATATCACTTTGTTTGGACTAGTATGTTATCAAAAGCGCCAAATTAACGTGATGTTAATGTAATTTCAGAAACATTGTACATCATAATTTTGCTGTGAAAGAAATAAAATCATTGCATTATGTAGTGAAAATCATGTGCTGCTAACATCAGATTCTTTCTTATATTATTAACGAGGGAAAATTTAAAACGCTTTTAGGAAATTCATTCAATAATTTGAGATTTAGATGTTCTCTCCAAGTGACTTTCACCCATGCACGCAAAATTAATTTCTCTCATTTTCGATATTAAGCACAGCAGGGAAAATTTAACCCCATGAGCTCAAGCTTAAAAATCATTTAAACAAACATTTCTACCTCATCTTTGGCATCGGTGACAAAGCGACATCTAAATGGATGACGGGACCGAAAAGAAATCATTTTGACGAACGATAAATTTCGGTTTCATGATAGAAACTCATTGTTTCCATTATTATTGCATTTTTCATTGATATTTAGGAAAAGACTCGTGTAGACGCGAAAATATACATAGGAGTAAACTTATGATTTGTAGTGCATTGATAAGTATTAGCCGTCAAAAATACTAATTTTTTGGAAAAGCCCGTGATAAAATTTTTACAGGTCATAGTCTTGATGATATATAAAAAAAGCGATATATAAAAAAAATCTGATGTCGGCAGCACATGACTTTCCTTATATAACGCAATGAATGGACTACTTTTACAGCAAAAAAATAGGTTATTCTTATAGAAGATACTTATAGTCTTTCCAAGATGTTGAATTTTCGCCAATTAGTCGTCATTTTCATTGATTTAGCGTCATTTTTATCCATTTGGCGAGATTTTCGTTAATTTGGCACCATTTAAAAAAGTCGCCAAGTTGGCGACATTCCGCCAGATTCGTCGCCAAAATCTCGCCAAGCGTTATGGACGGAGAAATAAGTTATTCTTATAGCAGATAAATGACTATTGGCTTTCAAATACAAAAGTATTACTCAAAGTATTTTTCTCATGAATGGAACGAGCTAGATCCACGAGAATGATGTCACCAAATTTATCGCATGATATTACATATGAAAAGTGAACATGTTTCACAACAATTAACATATAATTTTTAATTTATGGGATTTTTTGATAAATTTATTTGAAAACTGTGCAATATCTCAAGAACGGTTCGTACCAGCGTTCTAAAGTTTATGTCAATCGTTTTCTAAGGAAAAATTACATAAAAAATGTCTATTTGCGTAACTTTCTTAAAGGTTTTGATTTTTTGATTAATTTTTCAAAACTTCACTCGCAAATTTAGGGGGGTTCTGAACATTCGATTGCTTTTAAAAACAACAGGCTTCCAGTATTCACGGATTGTGATTTTGTACCAAATTTCATTTGAATCGCTCCATTCTTTCCTAAGATATCGTCTCCACAGACTCACTGACACACACACACACACACATACTTTCACACACACACATACCTTCACACACACATATACCTTCACACACAGACATCACCTCAAGAATGTTCGATTCGTGATCAGGGATGCTTGAAACGTGCTCTCCCGTCGAAAACTCGAATTCGAGTTTTCGACCCCGTCACAATACTTTCCTTATACATTATGTATATAAGGAAAGTAAAAATAGTGAGTCACTGTGGTATTCGCTATCGATTGATATGAAATACCAAATTTTTCATATATTTCGCATGGGAAAAGGTTGATGTGCTGCGTATGACAATGGTAGAAGAAGTTAGCTAGGAAAAGGTTTCGATAATTTTAATCTAAAATTTAATGTTTTTATCCTTTTCTACCAAAAGTATTTTACAATATAGTTTATATAAAAAAAATTGTAAGTAACTGTGGTATTCGATATAGATTGATATGAAACATCACATATTTCCCATATTTCGAATGGGGAAAAGTTGATGCGTTGTGTGTGACGATGGTATAGAAGAAGTTACGTTACCTAGGAAATCGCTTCGATATTTAAATATAAAATTTAATTTTTCTTTACTCTTTTCTACCAGAATTATTTTATAGTACAGCTTAAAGTGTATATCAAATCAGAAGATAGAATACATATAAGATTCAATAAAGAAAGTCAGCAGATCCGTTTACTGTGACATCATGTCAACAACTCAAATGAACGAAGACGAGATTTTTGCCCTCTGGAAAGATCTGAAAAACAACTCGTGAGCTTGGCTTGGAAAAGAAAGTGATAAAATTCCTATGGATGAAACACTTGAAAATCTCATAATGGTTGGAGAATTATATCTAGGTGTCTCTAGTGTTAGTAAAGTACCCATTATTGTTAGTTGACATAACAGACAGGTAGAATTTAGTATATGAATTTTTAATTATTTTTCAACTAAGGATTCTCCAATTGTGAGTATAATTAACCAGTATTTTTTCATAGCTGTAGGATAAAATACAGAATATATGGAGATAAAAATAAATTGAAAGGTAAAATAATTTTGAATACGTAGGAGTGTTCTTTATTTTTTCAGTTCTACTTTATATTCCGCTAATTAATTATTTTTACAAAATTGATAGATTAAATAAATAAATAAATATTTTAAACCATTATATGCAGGAATATTTATTTTATTTCAGAGCCACCTGAATTATTGTCTCAAGCGATATTGACGTTTCCTTAATATGAAGTTTTAACCCCTTTTAGTTCCATGCTCATGAGATTATAACTAATCAACGCAATTCGAAAGTTTGAAAAAATTGAAGGAATATATACATATATATATATATATATATATATGAGAAAGAGGGAGAGAGCGTATCGAACACGTAGTTTCACACGATTATTACAATCAGTAAATACTAAAACCCAATATGAACCCAATATATTTTAAACGCGATCAAATATCCGTAAGATCCCCCAATTTTGAGAATGAATTTTTTTTAAATTGATTTAAAGTATCATTGCCTTTAATAGTGTTAAATAAGTAATTATCGTACATGTAGTTTTTTATTAGAAAACGAATGACCCAAATTTTAGAAAGCTAACATAAACCATTCTGGAGATATTGCACATTTTGTTAAATAAATTTATCAAAAAATTGCATCAACTTAGAAAAGCATTGCGTATCTTCACATATGTTCACTTTTCGTAATGTACACATATGAAGACGAGGTATTTTTCCGATAGAGTTCAAAATGTGCTCAAGTGTTAAACGTGTATTTCGTTAATATCTAGATTTCGAAAACTTCCGGTAAAACAAATCTTTGTGCAACTGAACGAAAAATTAAAAATCCATGACAATTAACTTGACAAAGCTTGTGTTGCTACAAAATACGTATCTCAAATGGCACATTTATCTCAATACTTTTAGACAGAATGTTACATTTTACAGCAAAATATTTCCTTAGAAACCTAATAGTTTGACATTATTGTAGTGCCGTAAGGAAGATGATTTTCCGTGACGATATAGGAGATCCTGTTAAAGATATCAGCGTAGTTCACATTGAAAAGAACCATTATAGAGGTCGCTGTGGTATTATCCTTTTGGTATTGTTGACACATATTTAGAATGATGAATGAAGGGATGCTAAATGGCAAAGTTGAAAGAGCTGGAAGAAATACGAAAAATATCATTAACTGAAATAATAGGAAACTTAAAAAAAAAAAATACTGAAATAATTAGAAACGTAAAAAAACTTTTTTTTTTCATACAATACATAGAACATGTAAAGGTTGTTGTGGTGGAATCAAAAATCTAACTCTCAGAAAATGATTGATTTCCACATTTCGAATATCCGTGAATGCAAATCTAACATTTTTTTCAATGCTGCTTCACTGCCTGCCTCTATGTCTATTTGTGAGCCTACCTCTGTGTCTGTCTGTGAGCCTACCTCTGTGTATGTCTGTGAGCCTGCCTCTATGTCTGTCTGTGAGTCTACTTCTGTGTATGTCTGTGAGCCTGCCTGTGGGATATCTCTAGCACGAATTAATCAATTCAAAAGAAATTTTATACGATTATCCCAGCAAATAAACGTAAAAGACCCATAGACTTCGAAAAAAAATGAGACCCGGGGAAAGTACTCTATTTATTTTAAATTTTTTTTTTTAAAAATCGGAAAGTATATACTTCATTTTCAACGAAATTATTAAAAAAATGTATTTTCTTTTGCCCACTTATTTTGCATAATCATGCGAAAGTTTGTTTGAAAATTTATTCAAATTTTTTGAATAGAAAGCGGAACTCCTTAATAAACCTCTTCGAAATTCGATTCTTAATCGATATAAGTCATAATATAAGTTCTATAGCCAATCCTGATGTCGTAAGGAAAATGTAATTTTTTAAAATCGGAATGAACACCTCTAGAACAGGAAGATGAAAGCCTTAGTGAGACATCTACTGCCACTAAAGTTTAATGTTGAATTCATATCAATCATCATCTAAGCTCTATCTATAGCCGATTTTGAAAGAAAAAATAGACGTTTCAAGGAAAAATTTTATCAAGAAGTAGAAAAGGACCAGAACTTAAAATCCTTAGTTAATCCACTAACCCCCTCATAAACTTGATGTTGAATCCGTATGAGTTATTATCTGAGCTCTATCTATAGCCTATCCGGAGAAATAGATGTTTCAAAGGAATGTTTAAAGTGGAAGTGGAAATTCTTAGTGAACTATCCTATCTACTGCAGAATTTGATGCTGAATCAGTGTTAGTTATCATCTAAGCTCTACTTATAGTCAATCTAAAAAAAATACATAAAAGAGAATGAAAAGTTTTGAACCTGGAATGGAGAAAGAATCGAAAGCGGAAATTCTTAGTGAACCTACCAACTTCCTTCAAAATTCGATTTTAAATCCATATCAGTCATCTTCTAAGTTCTATCTATAGCTGATCATGAGAAACAGATGCTCAAAACAATTTTCTTTTGCTAAAAATAAAGATAGCAAATTTCATTGCCACCAAAAATTACAAAATTATAAATATAATTAAATAATTATAAATACAATAATTAATAAAACAAAGTAGTCTACAATACATATATTTCTTTATTTAAAAAGTATTGATATCACTTATGGAATGTCGTTGAAACATTCATATTTTAAAATTGTTGGTATTAGAAAAGGAAAAAAAATATTTTCAACTTTAACTAAAGAAAGATAGAAGATTTAAGAATTAGAGATATAAGATTTAAGAAAGATTTAAGAAATATAACGCACGCGTTATTACTTTCTTTATATACAATAATGTATAAGGAAAGTATTGTGAAGGGGTCGAAAATTCGAATTCGAGTTTTCGACGGGAGAGCACGTTTCAAGCAACCCTGATCATGAATCTAACATTTTTGAAGTGATGTCTGTGTGTGTGTGTGTGTGAAAGTGTGCGTGTGTGTGTGTGTGTCTGTGTCAGTGAGTCTGTGGAGACGATAATTGACGAACGAATGGACCGATTCGAACGATATTTGGTACGAAAATGACAATCCGTAAACACTGGAAGCGTATTGTTTTTAAACAATGTTCAGAACCCCCCTAAATTTTCGAGTGAAATTTTGAAAAAATCGTCAAAAAATCAAAACCTCTCATAAAGTTACACAAATAGACATTTCTTATGTAATTTTCACAAGAAAATGATTGACATAAATTTTAGAACGCTAACATGAACCGTTCTCGAGATATTGCACATTTTAAAAAAAAATTATCAGAAAATCATATAATATAAAAAAAATATTTCAATTGAGAAACATGTGCACTTATCATATGTAATATCATGCGCTAAATTTGGTGACATCATTCATTCTCATGGATCTAGCTCGTTCCATTCATGAAAAAATATACTTTGAGTAATACTTTTGTATTTGAATGCCAATAGTCATTTATCTGCTCTAAAAGTAACTTATTTCTCCGTCCATAACGCTTGGCGGGATTTTGGTGACGAATTTAGTGGAATGTCGCCGACTAGTGGAATGTCGCGACTTTTTTAAATGTTGCTGAATTAACGAAAAACTCGCCAAATGGATAAAATAACGCTAAATCAATGAAAATGACGACTCATTGACGAAAATTCAATATCTTGGAAATAATATAAATATCTACTATAAAAATACTCATTTTTTTTACTGTAAAAGTAGTAAATTCATTGTATTTTGTAAGGAAAGTCATGTGCTGCCCACATCAGATTTTTTTTAATAGCCATTGTAAGTCTTTAAAAGAGTGAGATAAAATGGAATTGTGTGTTAAATATTTTTTATTAATATGTAATTGTGATCAATGCTATAAAAAAAAAATCGAAACAAGAGTTTGCAGAAACATACTTTATTTGAGGAAGAACCAAGATGAATGATTTACAGGTTTTTTATTGACATTTTTCTTTTCGGAATCTGTATGATTGGATGCAAATCGATTTTTTATAAAGTGTGTTGGTACATTCATATCTCTCAATGCCTACAGAAAGGACTCCTGTCCCGAAACTGGGTTTTTCGATTGCGTGAAAATGAGGTGAAATATGTCCAATATTAGACTTTTCAGATAAATGATTGCGATAAATAATTTCACCATTCGAATTGCATTTCAGAATAACCGGATTGCTTTGAACCAAATTTAATAACTCTTTTTAACTCTTATAGCTACGCTGTTTAAGATGACATCAACGTGATGTGGTTTCATCTCCGTGTTGTTGGACTTTCCTGGAGAGATCTTGACCTGTGGGCTGGTAGTTTGTTCACTCTGTACAATAGAATTGGGTGACGTCCAGGGTGGGTTAAATTCTTCCAGATTCATTTTTCGTGTGTGGAGTTCATAGTACCTCTTTACTGTTTCATCTTCACCGATCGAGCTGTGTGAAATGGCTGACATATCCTTATCAAATTACGTCAACTGATTTATGGGAGGGTTGTGTTTTCTCATAGAAGATGCATTTCCATGGACGAGTGCATATTTAATGGTGTGTTCCATGGAAAAGTGAAGACGTTTAGGGCTAGTGGTATGAGAAATGATAAACACACTATCTTTCTGTACAATAAGATGTCTTCGTTTGGACACAGATGTTTTTTATCTGCCAATTTGCGTAATACAGACATATATTTACGCATTCCGACTTTTTGCTTGGAGATGAGTGGATATTTCCTTTTAATGCGTTTAACCAACTCTCGTAAATAGCTTTAATTGCCAAAATTTCTTATATTCATGTTGGGTTAATGTGAAAAAGAGAAATCGACAAAATGTTTAGTCTAATTAAAAAATTAAAGTTTGTATACCCCAAATCACTGATTGCGAATTAAGAATGTCACTGAAATCCACTTTACACACATATATGAAATTAAAAAAAAAAAGTGGTTTTAACCAACTGTACAATAATTTATTTAAACTTTTGTTCAGGGACATTCATCACATGTAGTTAAAAGCATATTCATACATGTGAGATTTAAAAAAAAAAAGTTGTTTTAGCCTAATTAGTGGTTTTTGGTATTTTTAGTGGGTTTTTTTTTTGTTTCTGTTTTTATTACTAATATTATCAAGAATATTGTACACATTTATTTTTTATTTATTTATTATTTTTTTTACACTATGATACATGTTGGAGTGCTTTTATTTTAAAACTTGTATTCAAAAATTCTCTTTACGCATAATTTTTAAAAATTTAACATGTGAATTCAATTTGGTGAGTTTTAAGGATCTCATATGTACACGTTGAGTTAGTTAAATAAAATAGATACTATATACACCACAATGTTTATTTCAAATTAGAAATTTCAATGAAATCCATTTTACACATATGTGAGATTTTTAAAAAAGAGTTTGTAAAATATTGTCTAGTAATGTATGTAAACGTGTGCTCTAAAATACTCATTGCATATGGTTAAAAAAACGTACATTCTTATTATTTTTTTTAGTATACGTTTCAGGAAGAATGTGTTCAGGAATTCTATTTATATGCAATTTTTAAAATGTTAGACATATAATTGTACATGAATTCACTTTGGTAAAGTGTCTTTTATGTTAACGTCGGAGTAATGAAGAAAATAATAAACGTCTGTATTTAAAGTAGAAACGTTAACATGATTTTCATGTAATAAAATTTACGATTATTCGATTTTACACATGTACGTGATTAAAAAAAATGAATGGTGTGCATTTTACTCAGGAATACTTTTACGTTTGGATTTAAAAATTGCATATACTTCTTGTTTTTAAAATATGTGTTTTAAAAATATATTTTATGTGAATGTAATTTTAATGATGTCTATATTCAGAAATCTAAAAATTCTATAACTTAGATTTTGTTAAATCTCACGTTTTGAATTAAAATTAAATTTACGATTTTTTATTTTTTTTTACACACATATGTGATTTAAAAAAAAAATAATGGTGTTACGATTTTTATTTTTTTGCACACGTATTAGATTAAAAATATGAATGGTGTTACGATTTTTATTTTTTTACACACGTATGTGATTAAAAAAAATGAATGGTGTGCATTTTACTCAGGAATTCTTTTATGTTTGGTTTTAAAAATTGCAATGTCTTGTTAAATCTCATGTCTTGAATTGAAAGTTTTGGTAAACATGTCTGTACGAATAATCAACATACGTTTTCAAAACACGACTGCGTTTAATCATGGTATGTACTAGATAAATATTGGAATGAGGTTTCGAAGTGTATATATTTTTAAAAATTCCTAAACAAACATTTGCATGTTATGTTCCAAAAAGAAAAAAAAGAAAATCAAACATTCATTATTGTATGAATTGATTACTGAAATTATACTTTTCACATAAAATATAATATTAAAAAAAAAGAAGTTTTTTTTTTACTAATTCAGTGAAGGGGCACCTACGCACCACGTCCACAAGACCCCCCAGGGTATCCCATGGCGAAGGGGAAAAGAATTGCAGCTTCACTTTCAAAGAAGCTCCCCGAAAGGCGGAAGTCTGACTTGGCGTCAACATGACAACATCCCTGCCCGCTGGCGGGATTCGAACCCGCAACCAGGCAATCCAGCGATCAGACGGAAACGCATGCCCCTGACCGCTCGACCACCGGATCGGCAAAAAGAAGTTTAAATCACATAATGTTGATATGGCTAATGCGATATTTCACAGAACTGCACAAAGAGTAAAATTCATGATCTATTCGCCACAAACATCGTACAAAGATTATTTAAATATAATTTGAGTAAAAATTAGAATCTAATAAAAATCTCATCTACAAAACACTTCCACAGTGCTATCACACAATTTATCAAATCAACCATTTCAGAAAAACTACGCGAATTGCCATATTTACCTATCAAGCTGTGGTATGTATATTTTTCCAATACTTTTAAAAATAAATCTTCATAAAAGTATTATCGAACGCCTTATCGTATACCAACATTCTTTTTTTCAAAACATACATGTGAGAAGATAGCATATATTCAACATATTTATGTGAAAAGATGCGACATATACACTGAAAATTAAATTAATTTCCTTATGTGTAATATTGAAAAATCTCTCAATTGCTCACTATAACTTAAATTTTGCAAATAAAAAAAATTATTTGACATTGTTTTCAATTTTGTATGTGAAGAATTAACAGAATTTAATGAATGTAGAAGAAAACTTCATGTCTTAAAACAAGAAATCTTTGCACGCAACAGTTTCCTATATGACTACCCGAGGGCACCACCAGCAACGAAATTTCATTTCTAGAAATATCCTCGCCGAAAACATATCCATTCCACTCTGAAAAATTTTGTATATGCGTTATCTTCTCTTAATATTTCCAACCAACTTTTCTTTCCAACTTTTCCCTCCTCACGAAAATTTTGTAAAATTTGCTATGTGCGTTATCTCGTTTGAACAACATCTTCCCGGTCTTCTACGGGATCCCTCCTGACGAACTCAAGAGTTATTGCGCAATCTCTCAGGAGGCAGTATAACCTCCTCCTCCATATATCGATGCCCCCCACCACCCCATTTCCGTTTCCACCAGTATGACTCATCCCTCTTCCTCACGAAAATCATGTAAAATTTTCAAAATACGTTATCTCGGTCCGTCAAAGTCTTTGTGGTAACTGAATGTGTCCTTTTACAGCATCGGAATTAAATACATTAACAAGTCCTCAATAGAGTAAGAGCCTATGGGTGTATTGGCAAGAGCGATCATTCAGTACACCCATTGGATCTATTTTGTCACGGGTTCGAATCCCGCCGGTCATCTAAATTGCTGCTCTAAGTCTTCGGACGAGTCGGATGGTCTGGGCTTTCGACGGGTTCGAATCCCGTTCGAACTTCAAAATATATATATATATATATATTTTTAATTAATCATCAAATCGTTTTTATATGACTACCCGACGGCACCACCAATGTTGAAATTTCATGTTAAAAAATATTCTCGCCGAAAACATATCCCTTCCACTCTGAAAAATTTTGTATGTGCGTTATCTTCTCTTAATAAATATAACTCTCTCCAACTTTTCCCTCCTCACACAAACGATTTTCATTCATCTCCTCTTTAATAACTCATTCCCACCACCATCCAAATTACCATCTCCAAAAAACATCGCCCACTCGCCTATGATTCCCTCCCTCTTCCTCACGAACATTCCTTAAAATTTTCACAGTGCGTTATCTCGTTTGAACATCTCCCCACTACTACTGGGCAGGCACAGCAGAGTTGCTCCAGTGAGTCGCGTATCGCCAGAGGAAGCGGAGCTGCTCTGCTTTGCCACTGAACATATGTTTTCTTACTACTGCCGCCAGACAAGTTTATATATTAACTTGAATGTAAAATCTCGTCAGATTTATTGTTAAGTTTAATAAATATACCGCAAAGCAGGTTCATAAAAAAATTTCATATTTTGAGAAAATTCCATATCTAGAGTCGGAGTATCCAGATGAAATCGGGACGAAAACTAAAAGTGCTGGCTAGCTATAAACAGTCAGCAAGTAATTTGTAGCACTTTGAAAGCCTGTAAAAAAACAACTGAATCTGAAAAAAAATCGAACAAATTGCATCTTGCTGAAGTTTTATTTTATAAAATATTATTTACGCAACACCATTTCGGATCCACCTGTCTAGACGACATTCCACTGATTTTTTTCTTTCTTTTTTTTTTTTGTAATGTGCTCCGTTATGTTTTTAGTGCAAATAGCTATTTATAGTAAGTTTGTTATACAGTAAATTTAAACCGAATGTTTCGATTGAGCGTTGTATTTTTTCTGGGAATTAAAAATAATATTTATGTATTTATGTTTATATGTATATACAGGGTGTCCAGAAAGTTCCGGAACGGCGCAATATCTCGAGAAATACACTTCGGATCAAAAAGTAAAAAAACACGTATTCAATATTTTTAGAAAAGCTATGCAATGATACCAAAATTGACCCCCTTCCCCCGCTAACCGTTCACTTCAGCGACAACTGTTGCCTTCAGTTTAGAAAACGGTTCAAAACTACTTTTAGCACTACCCAGGAACAACGATGTGGGCGTAGTAGTTTTCTGAGGGTGCTTGATTAACATGAGTCCCCTTGCCTCTTATGATCAGAGTGATTTTTTCTGTGGCTTTTAAACGTTAGTGCCCCACTTCCGTTTTTCTCGATTACAGCGCCGTTTGTGGGAGCAAAAATCAAAAATCGTAGGTCAAATGTATGTAATTTTTTCTGGAGAATCCAAATCTGCAATAAAAAATGGGGGTTCCCATTGAAAATTTCAAAGTTGGGTCAATTTTGGTATCATTGCATAGCTTTTCTAAAAATATTGAATGCGTGTGTTTTTATTTTTTGATCCGAAGTTTATTTCTCGAGATATTGCGCCGTTCCGGAACTTTCTGGGCACCCTTACATATTTTTATGCATTTTTTATTATGTTTATATGATTTGTGAGGATTCTAAATATAATAATCTAATAATTTATTTTTAAATTAAAAGCAGTTTTAAATTGTTTCTTATAATATTATATTTTAAAACCTATAATAAAGAGTAAATCATTTATGATTCTGAATAGGTGAAGTAATTTTAAATTATTTTTCATTTAATTTCTGCACTGTTCTTTTATGCACTGTTTCAAATTTGTGATTTATTTTTTTAGATAAAATCTATTTTATAACTTTTAAAAAGCACATGTACTTAATAAAAATACTAAATTGCAACTGCTCATTACAGTATACTGGTATAAAAAATTTTTATGCACGGAATTTTTTATATTCTCTAAATTAACTGCGAACATCACACACTAAACCGGGTACAAAGTCAATAATCCACTTTGAATCTGGCTTTAAATTCCTCCGTAATAGCAAAACTGAAAATAAAGTGCCGAACCAATAGTGGGCAAAGAAATAACTTCTCATAAAAAGGCTTTGAAAATTGGTTTAAACATTCACTGATTCATTATCATAACATTCGTAACGAACACTCTTTAATGACAGTGGTGAAATTTGTTTACAATCTGGCTTCCTGCGCTTCACACAATGTTTTACGAAAAACATTTTTTGGTACAGATATACATATTTTATCCGATGATGTAAAACTAGTAGTCGGGCACATTGAAGCGATACAATACTTATAACTATTCGGCAGTTTGGGACGGAAGACACAATTATAATTATCGAAACTTTCCGAATGTAATCAAACTTATGCACCAATTCCCGAGTCGCGGACGAGCCTTCTGACGTCACGTTCCGTGCGCTCCAAAATGGATCGTTTTCCCGCGGCCGTCAGAAAGGCGAACTTTGACTGCTAATAAAACATGAAATACAGTTTTTAGAATAAAAATTTTATACTTTTGTCCGTTTTGAAACATTTCGAATCACATAAAAAAATTAAAAAAAGAGACCGGAATTGTCCATTCAATAAATTTTTCCCCATGCCAGAAATACTTTATCCCTACATAATTCATTTCTATTAATAGAAGTATCACGAAGGTTACGACCCCGGTATTTGTTATTTTACGTTAAGTAGCCACGGTAATTCGGTATGTTGACTTTTATAAAAAACATACGATAAGGTCATAATTCAGATTTGGAAATGCATTTTATTTTAAATCTCAAGGTAGGCTGCTATATCTTTTCAAATACTTTTATCTTCATATTAATGCCTCATTGGTATGGATGGAGCAGCAGCTTGATATTTTTAAACACTGAACAATTCTTATTTGCCGGCAAAACATTATTTGCAAACATTTGTTTTTCAATATGACAACACTTGTTGAAAAAAAAAAATGTGACGTACAAATAAGTTGTTGACTAAAAAATTAGTTGGTTAAAGTGTTTGTTGCCATTCAGAGGGAAAAACTTAAGAGTTCATAAAATATTTTCAATTAAAAACAACCCGTGGCTGGAATAAAAAAAAATCTGATGTGGGCAACACATGACTTTCCTTATATAATGCAATGAATTTACTACATTTACAGTAAAAAAAATAGGTTTTTCTTATAGTAGATACTTATATTCCTTTTCAAGATATTGAATTTTCGACAATTAGTCGTCATTTTCATTGATTTAGCGTCATTTTTATCCATTCGGCGAGATTTTCTTTCATTTTGAAACATTTCAAAAAGTCGCAAAGTTGGCGACATTGCGCCAAATTCGTCGCCAAAATCTCGCCAAGCGCTATGGACGGAGAAATAATTTATTCTTATAGCAGATAAATGACTATTGGAGTTCAAATACAAAAGTATTACTCAAAGTATATTTTTTCATGAATGGAACGAGCTAGATCCACGAGAATGATGTCACCCAATTTATCGCATGATATTACATATGAAAAGTGAACATGTTTCTCAAAAGGAAATATTTTTTTTATTTTATATAATTTTTTGATAATTTTTTTTTAAAAATGGGCAATATCTCGAGAACGGTCCATGCTAGCGTTCTAAAATTTATGATAATTGTTTTCTAATGAAAAATTACATAAGAAATTTTTATTTGCGTAACTTTATTAGAGATTTTGATTTTATGATTTTTTCAAAATTTTATTCGAAAATTTAGGGGGTTCTTAACATTCGATTGCGTATAAAAACAATAGGCTTCCAGTATTCACGGATTGTAATTTTTGTACTAAATTTTGTTTGAATCGGTCCATTCGTTCGTCAGTTATCGTCTCCACAAACTCACTGACACACAAACATACTTTCACACACACACACACACACACACACACACACACACAAACATACTTTCACACACACACACACACACACACAGACATCACCTCAAAAATGTTCTATTCGTGATCAGGGAAGCTTGAAACGTATTCTTCCGTCGAAAACTCGAATTCGAATTTTCGACCCCGTCACAATACTTTCCTTATGCATTATTGTATATAAGGAAAGTAATAAATTTATTTGAAAAATGTGCAATATCTCGAGAACGGTTCGTGCTAGCGTTCTAAAGTTTATGTCAATCGTTTTCGAAGGAAAAATTACATAAGAAATGTCTATTTGCGTAACTTTATTAAAGGTTTTGATTTTTTGATGATTTTTTCAAAATTTCACTCGAAAATTTAGGGGGGTTCTGAACATTTGATTACGTTTAAAACAATAGGCTTCCAGTATTCACGGATTGTGATTTTTGTACCAAATTTCATTCAAATTGCTCCATTCGTTCGTGAGATATCGTCTCCACAGACTCACTGACACACACACACATCACTTCAAAAATGTTCGATTCGTGATCAGGGATGCTTAAAACGTACTCTCCCGTCGAAAACTCGAATTCGAATTTTCGACCCCGTCACAATACTTTCCTTATACATTATTGTATATAAGGAAAGTAAAAATAATAAAAATCACAATTTTGACACAAGCTGGATGGTATTGATCATTTAAACTCAAATATATTGTAATTGCACTATTTCAAAATACAGATTCACAGAAATGTAGCAAAAATAAAGCATTTTTAGGACGGATACGACGCTAAATATTTAATAAAGAATTTTTAAAATTACGGTTTTGACACAAGATGGATGCCATATTTTATTTTGAAGTGGGTCACGTGATCTCTTCATATAATGGTCACGTGATCTCTTCATATAAAGGGTATAATTATTATTTTAATTTTTATTTAAAAAAAACCACTGAATATATTCTGTTGAAAATTTTTTTATATATTTTATGGGATAATTTGAATATTTCCTAAAACTTTCGAAGCAATTTGTGAATTTTAAATTCGCTTAAAAAATGTTTGAAATATTAGGTCCCATAGGCTTCAATGTATTCCATTTTTTCAACCCGGATTCAATCCAAAACTGATTGCGTGATATTATTCATTTATATTCCCATAAGCCCCACATACCTTCTGAACAACATACTAAAATTTCATTTTGATAAAGTCATTTTTACGGCAGTGATAGTGCTAACGGACAGACAGACGGACAGATAGAATGAACAAAGTCATAAACACTTTTCAACTATGTTGAAAAGTGTTAAAAACGATATGAGAAATATATATTTCAAACTTCTCATAATGTCGAATTACAGTAACTATCAGTAAAGAAACGAAATAAAATCTAATATAATATACTTCTCTGTTAATTTAAACTTAAATCAATTACAAGAAATGAAATACTTCCTAAATATTATTAAAAAAACAATCTATTCTTTGAAATGGATTTGTAAGCGAATTATTCCTCTCTCAAGGAAATGTGAACTCCAAATAATTTAGGATTAAGCTCCTTGTGCAAATAACAGAACCCATATACAGGTTTGTCGTTTATACTTTTGTCACTATGAGATAGCTAATATCTGCAATGGCAGTTTGAACAACCTGCTACGTGACGCAATTTTGAGAATCTCTATGCAAATCGACAAAGGCAGTACTACCGCGTGCAGCCGGCATCATATTTATTCACAACTGAACAGGGACTATAAAAGGCTGCAACGACCACGTCTAAATTTCCAAAATCCACAATATGGAGTATTCTCAAAGTTAGGAAATAAAATTAAGCAATCGTGCGTTTCGAAAAAAATCTGTGAAAGTCCTTCTTTATTGAAAAGAAGCCTAGACCTGAACGTTTTTCACGTCCAGATTTAGTTGCACCGAAGATGGAAATCCAAAGATTCTCCGAAACGTACATTTACTTACTTAACTTCATTTGCTCGGCATTTTACGCTGTGATCTAGTTTGTTATTGATTGTGCGGAAAGTCTTATTTTATCAGTTATGAACGAAATCAAGATATTTGTCCTCGCTCTCATTTTTATCTTCTTTTTCGACATTTCAATCAGTTGTACTATTTCCCACAATCGTCAGCTCTGAGGAACTATGAAAATTTACTCAAACAATCAAATAAATGATCACGCTCCCACTATGAATAGCAGCATCCAGGAATATTATCATTATTTGTAGATATAACACTAATGGGACAGCATCCATTGTAGATAACAGCATACGTGTCGTAGATAGAAGCATAATGGAATAGCATCATGTTTAGATATCACCATCACTGTTATAAATAACAGCATCCATTAAAGATAAAGGGATCCATTTGCAAATAATAGCATAAAGGGACAGTATCCATTGTATAGATAACATCATCCGTGTTATTGGCAACAATGGAACAGTATCCATTGTATGTAACAACATACATGCTGTGGATAACAGCATAATGGAACAACATTCCCTGTAGATAACAGCATCCACTATATGTAACAGCATCCATATTGTAGATAATAGCATAATGAAACAGCATCCATTGACCCCTTTTGCGTTCTTCATGCTGTTGTCCACATGGAATAGCAAATACCAGCAATGCCAACAAGAAAGCTTCCTATGTTATATGTCACAGCTTCTTTCTGCTATTTCAGGTATCAAGCTATTTAATATGGTGAGCATTTAAAAAACGCAAAACCGGTCCATGACTGCTTTTATCTGAAAAAGGCGCTCTAACCTAATATTGGGAACGCCTCCTATACCCGGATTCTGTGAGCATGACATATAATTCAAGATTGAATTAGCATTGTACTAAATAAAAGTTCAAATTTTCCTCCATAAATCCGGCAATTTATTAAATATGGGTTCGTTGTAATTAAATTCTAGTGCACTAATACTAACAATTCGTAGTAAATTAAAAAATTCAGATAATATACTCTACTCACTGCATCCTACTTGAATACGCCATTCTCATCTATTACACTTTCAACGAGTAAAACTGTAATTAACAGTTGATTTCCTATTACATAGGCAAAACTTCGGGGTTTTCATCAATAAATTAAATGCGCAATTCAATTACATATCGAAAAATTTTCCCTTATCCAAAACCAACATATATTACACCCTCTTTAAGCATTTACGCCTAATCTCTGGCGATGGGCATTCACCAACATCATACCACACTGCAACCTCCCCAAGGGTGTTGCTGTGAGCCCAGGGCGCAAGATTAATTGCGTACTAACGTGGGGAAAAGGGGCGTAGCAGGGGCGTAGTGGTCAGAGGCGTTTCTGGGACTACGGACTGATGAATCGTTCCTCGGAGGCTGAGGTTTTAAATCAATTGACACTTTTTTTTTTTATGTTTGGCACGATGGGTGTTGAATATTAAATAAAAATGAATTTCATTTGGAGTGCTCGTAATAGCGAGGTACATTAAGTATTTTGGAGAGTAATATTTCATTTTGAGAGTGTTTTAAGAATTGTAATAATCCGAATACAATGTCTGATCGAAAATTTATTATCTAACTATATATTATTTATTTGATATAATTTTTATGCAAGTGTAAAATATGAAGTCAATTTTTAATAGAAATTGCATATAGATAGAAATTGCAGTAAAGCAACATTAGTGGACAGATTTCTGATCTTGTTAGAACTCAT
Source organism: Amaurobius ferox (assembly GCA_951213105.1). NCBI lineage: Eukaryota > Metazoa > Arthropoda > Arachnida > Araneae > Amaurobiidae > Amaurobius > Amaurobius ferox. Next base: position 69,328,651 of record OX578144.1, on the reverse strand, counting down.
CATCACCAAATAACCATTAATTACGTTTCGGTGATAAAAAAGTTGTAACAAAACCTTCATAGCAAAGAAAAAACCCGGTTTGAAATCAGGGCTCAATATGCCAGAGTACATCGAATCCGTACTAATCGCACTATGATCACTTTCAGACACCCCCCCGCCCAACACCACTGCACTAACCTGCAAGGTTAATCTGTTCAGACGTCATTGTATAGAAGCTTGCTACCCCAACCGGGAATCTAACTACGGATCTTCGTACTGGCCAATCGACGCTCTACCGTTAAGCTTCTAACAAGACAGATTTCTGATCTTGTTAGAACTCATCATCACCAAATAACCATTAATTACGTTTCGGTGATAAAAAGTTGTAACAAAACCTTCATAGCAAAGAAAAAACCCGGTTTGAAATCAGGGCTCAATATGCCAGAGTACATCGAATCCGTACTAATCGCACTATGATCACTTTCAGACACCCCCCCCCCAACACCACTGCACTAACCTGCAAGGTTAATCTGTTCAGACGTCATTGTATAGAAGCTTGCTACCCCAACCGGGAATCTAACTACGGATCTTCGTACTGGCCAATCGACGCTCTACCGTTAAGCTTCTAACAAGACAGATTTCTGATCTTGTTAGAACTCATCATCACCAAATAACCATTAATTACGTTTCGGTGATAAAAAGTTGTAACAAAACCTTCATAGCAAAGAAAAAACCCGGTTTGAAATCAGGGCTCAATATGCCAGAGTACATCGAATCCGTACTAATCGCACTATGATCACTTTCAGACACCCCCCCCCCAACACCACTGCACTAACCTGCAAGGTTAATCTGTTCAGACGTCATTGTATAGAAGCTTGCTACCCCAACCGGGAATCTAACTACGGATCTTCGTACTGGCCAATCGACGCTCTACCTTTAAGCTTCTAACAAGACAGATTTCTGATCTTGTTAGAACTCATCATCACCAAATAACCATTAATTACGTTTCGGTGATAAAAAGTTGTAACAAAACCTTCATAGCAAAGAAAAAACCCGGTTTGAAATCAGGGCTCAATATGCCAGAGTACATCGAATCCGTACTCATCGCACTATGATCACTTTCAGACACCCCCCCCCCCCAACACCACTGCACTAACCTGCAAGGTTAATCTGTTCAGACGTCATTGTATAGAAGCTTGCTACCCCAACCGGGAATCTAACTACGGATCTTCGTACTGGCCAATCGACGCTCTACCGTTAAGCTTCTAACAAGACAGATTTCTGATCTTGTTAGAACTCATCATCACCAAATAACCATTAATTACGTTTCGGTGATAAAAAGTTGTAACAAAACCTTCATAGCAAAGAAAAAACCCGGTTTGAAATCAGGGCTCAATATGCCAGAGTACATCGAATCCGTACTAATCGCACTATGATCACTTTCAGACACCCCCCCCCCCCAACACCACTGCACTAACCTGCAAGGTTAATCTGTTCAGACGTCATTGTATAGAAGCTTGCTACCCCAACCGGGAATCTAACTACGGATCTTCGTACTGGCCAATCGACGCTCTACCGTTAAGCTTCTAACAAGACAGATTTCTGATCTTGTTAGAACTCATCATCACCAAATAACCATTAATTACGTTTCGGTGATAAAAAGTTGTAACAAAACCTTCATAGCAAAGAAAAAACCCGGTTTGAAATCAGGGCTCAATATGCCAGAGTACATCGAATCCGTACTAATCGCACTATGATCACTTTCAGACACCCCCCCCCAACACCACTGCACTAACCTGCAAGGTTAATCTGTTCAGACGTCATTGTATAGAAGCTTGCTACCCCAACCGGGAATCTAACTACGGATCTTCGTACTGGCCAATCGACGCTTTACCTTTAAGCTTCTAACAAGACAGATTTCTGATCTTGTTAGAACTCATCATCACCAAATAACCATTAATTACGTTTCGGTGATAAAAAGTTGTAACAAAACCTTCATAGCAAAGAAAAAACCCGGTTTGAAATCAGGGCTCAATATGCCAGAGTACATCGAATCCGTACTAATCGCACTATGATCACTTTCAGACACCCCCCCCCCAACACCACTGCACTAACCTGCAAGGTTAATCTGTTCAGACGTCATTGTATAGAAGCTTGCTACCCCAACCGGGAATCTAACTACGGATCTTCGTACTGGCCAATCGACGCTCTACCGTTAAGCTTCTAACAAGACAGATTTCTGATCTTGTTAGAACTCATCATCACCAAATAACCATTAATTACGTTTCGGTGATAAAAAGTTGTAACAAAACCTTCATAGCAAAGAAAAAACCCGGTTTGAAATCAGGGCTCAATATGCCAGAGTACATCGAATCCGTACTAATCGCACTATGATCACTTTCAGACACCCCCCCCCCCAACACCACTGCACTAACCTGCAAGGTTAATCTGTTCAGACGTCATTGTATAGAAGCTTGCTACCCCAACCGGGAATCTAACTACGGATCTTCGTACTGGCCAATCGACGCTCTACCGTTAAGCTTCTAACAAGACAGATTTCTGATCTTGTTAGAACTCATCATCACCAAATAACCATTAATTACGTTTCGGTGATAAAAAGTTGTAACAAAACCTTCATAGCAAAGAAAAAACTCGGTTTGAAATCAGGGCTCAATATGCCAGAGTACATCGAATCCGTACTAATCGCACTATGATCACTTTCAGACACCCCCCCCCCCAACACCACTGCACTAACCTGCAAGGTTATTCTGTTCAGACGTCATTGTATAGAAGCTTGCTACCCCAACCGGGAATCTAACTACGGATCTTCGTACTGGCCAATCGACGCTCTACCGTTAAGCTTCTAACAAGACAGATTTCTGATCTTGTTAGAACTCATCATCACCAAATAACCATTAATTACGTTTCGGTGATAAAAAGTTGTAACAAAACCTTCATAGCAAAGAAAAAACCCGGTTTGAAATCAGGGCTCAATATGCCAGAGTACATCGAATCCGTACTAATCGCACTATGATCACTTTCAGACACCCCCCCCCCAACACCACTGCACTAACCTGCAAGGTTAATCTGTTCAGACGTCATTGTATAGAAGCTTGCTACCCCAACCGGGAATCTAACTACGGATCTTCGTACTGGCCAATCGACGCTCTACCTTTAAGCTTCTAACAAGACAGATTTCTGATCTTGTTAGAACTCATCATCACCAAATAACCATTAATTACGTTTCGGTGATAAAAAGTTGTAACAAAACCTTCATAGCAAAGAAAAAACCCGGTTTGAAATCAGGGCTCAATATGCCAGAGTACATCGAATCCGTACTAATCGCACAATGATCACTTTCAGACACCCCCCCCCCAACACCACTGCACTAACCTGCAAGGTTAATCTGTTCAGACGTCATTGTATAGAAGCTTGCTACCCCAACCGGGAATCTAACTACGGATCTTCGTACTGGCCAATCGACGCTCTACCGTTAAGCTTCTAACAAGACAGATTTCTGATCTTGTTAGAACTCATCATCACCAAATAACCATTAATTACGTTTCGGTGATAAAAAGTTGTAACAAAACCTTCATAGCAAAGAAAAAACCCGGTTTGAAATCAGGGCTCAATATGCCAGAGTACATCGAATCCGTACTAATCGCACAATGATCACTTTCAGACACACACCCCCCCAACACCACTGCACTAACCTGCAAGGTTAATCTGTTCAGACGTCATTGTATAGAAGCTTGCTACCCCAACCGGGAATCTAACTACGGATCTTCGTACTGGCCAATCGACGCTCTACCGTTAAGCTTCTAACAAGACAGATTTCTGATCTTGTTAGAACTCATCATCACCAAATAACCATTAATTACGTTTCGGTGATAAAAAGTTGTAACAAAACCTTCATAGCAAAGAAAAAACCCGGTTTGAAATCAGGGCTCAATATGCCAGAGTACATCGAATCCGTACTAATCGCACAATGATCACTTTCAGACACCCCCCCCCCCCAACACCACTGCACTAACCTGCAAGGTTAATCTGTTCAGACGTCATTGTATAGAAGCTTGCTACCCCAACCGGGAATCTAACTACGGATCTTCGTACTGGCCAATCGACGCTCTACCTTTAAGCTTCTAACAAGACAGATTTCTGATCTTGTTAGAACTCATCATCACCAAATAACCATTAATTACGTTTCGGTGATAAAAAGTTGTAACAAAACCTTCATAGCAAAGAAAAAACCCGGTTTGAAATCAGGGCTCAATATGCCAGAGTACATCGAATCCGTACTAATCGCACAATGATCACTTTCAGACACCCCCCCCCCCCAACACCACTGCACTAACCTGCAAGGTTAATCTGTTCAGACGTCATTGTATAGAAGCTTGCTACCCCAACCGGGAATCTAACTACGGATCTTCGTACTGGCCAATCGACGCTCTACCGTTAAGCTTCTAACAAGACAGATTTCTGATCTTGTTAGAACTCATCATCACCAAATAACCATTAATTACGTTTCGGTGATAAAAAGTTGTAACAAAACCTTCATAGCAAAGAAAAAACCCGGTTTGAAATCAGGGCTCAATATGCCAGAGTACATCGAATCCGTACTAATCGCACAATGATCACTTTCAGACACACACCCCCCCAACACCACTGCACTAACCTGCAAGGTTAATCTGTTCAGACGTCATTGTATAGAAGCTTGCTACCCCAACCGGGAATCTAACTACGGATCTTCGTACTGGCCAATCGACGCTCTACCGTTAAGCTTCTAACAAGACAGATTTCTGATCTTGTTAGAACTCATCATCACCAAATAACCATTAATTACGTTTCGGTGATAAAAAGTTGTAACAAAACCTTCATAGCAAAGAAAAAACCCGGTTTGAAATCAGGGCTCAATATGCCAGAGTACATCGAATCCGTACTAATCGCACAATGATCACTTTCAGACACCCCCCCCCCCCAACACCACTGCACTAACCTGCAAGGTTAATCTGTTCAGACGTCATTGTATAGAAGCTTGCTACCCCAACCGGGAATCTAACTACGGATCTTCGTACTGGCCAATCGACGCTCTACCGTTAAGCTTCTAACAAGACAGATTTCTGATCTTGTTAGAACTCATCATCACCAAATAACCATTAATTACGTTTCGGTGATAAAAAGTTGTAACAAAACCTTCATAGCAAAGAAAAAACCCGGTTTGAAATCAGGGCTCAATATGCCAGAGTACATCGAATCCGTACTAATCGCACTATGATCACTTTCAGACACCCCCCCCAACACCACTGCACTAACCTGCAAGGTTAATCTGTTCAGACGTCATTGTATAGAAGCTTGCTACCCCAACCGGGAATCTAACTACGGATCTTCGTACTGGCCAATCGACGCTCTACCGTTAAGCTTCTAACAAGACAGATTTCTGATCTTGTTAGAACTCATCATCACCAAATAACCATTAATTACGTTTCGGTGATAAAATGTTGTAACAAAACCTTCATAGCAAAGAAAAAACCCGGTTTGAAATCAGGGCTCAATATGCCAGAGTACATCGAATCCGTACTAATCGCACTATGATCACTTTCAGACACCCCCCCCCCCAACACCACTGCACTAACCTGCTAGGTTAATCTGTTCAGACGTCATTGTATAGAAGCTTGCTACCCCAACCGGGAATCTAACTACGGATCTTCGTACTGGCCAATCGACGCTCTACCGTTAAGCTTCTAACAAGACAGATTTCTGATCTTGTTAGAACTCATCATCACCAAATAACCATTAATTACGTTTCGGTGATAAAAAGTTGTAACAAAACCTTCATAGCAAAGAAAAAACCCGGTTTGAAATCAGGGCTCAATATGCCAGAGTACATCGAATCCGTACTAATCGCACTATGATCACTTTCAGACACCCCCCCCCCCCAACACCACTGCACTAACCTGCAAGGTTAATCTGTTCAGACGTCATTGTATAGAAGCTTGCTACCCCAACCGGGAATCTAACTACGGATCTTCGTACTGGCCAATCGACGCTCTACCGTTAAGCTTCTAACAAGACAGATTTCTGATCTTGTTAGAACTCATCATCACCAAATAACCATTAATTACGTTTCGGTGATAAAAAGTTGTAGCAAAACCTTCATAGCAAAGAAAAAACCCGGTTTGAAATCAGGGCTCAATATGCCAGAGTACATCGAATCCGTACTAATCGCACTATGATCACTTTCAGACACCCCCCCCAACACCACTGCACTAACCTGCAAGGTTAATCTGTTCAGACGTCATTGTATAGAAGCTTGCTACCCCAACCGGGAATCTAACTACGGATCTTCGTACTGGCCAATCGACGCTCTACCTTTAAGCTTCTAACAAGACAGATTTCTGATCTTGTTAGAACTCATCATCACCAAATAACCATTAATTACGTTTCGGTGATAAAAAGTTGTAACAAAACCTTCATAGCAAAGAAAAAACCCGGTTTGAAATCAGGGCTCAATATGCCAGAGTACATCGAATCCGTACTAATCGCACTATGATCACTTTCAGACACCCCCCCCCCCCAACACCACTGCACTAACCTGCAAGGTTAATCTGTTCAGACGTCATTGTATAGAAGCTTGCTACCCCAACCGGGAATCTAACTACGGATCTTCGTACTGGCCAATCGACGCTCTACCGTTAAGCTTCTAACAAGACAGATTTCTGATCTTGTTAGAACTCATCATCACCAAATAACCATTAATTACGTTTCGGTGATAAAAAGTTGTAACAAAACCTTCATAGCAAAGAAAAAACCCGGTTTGAAATCAGGGCTCAATATGCCAGAGTACATCGAATCCGTACTAATCGCACTATGATCACTTTCAGACACCCCCCCCCCAACACCACTGCACTAACCTGCAAGGTTAATCTGTTCAGACGTCATTGTATAGAAGCTTGCTACCCCAACCGGGAATCTAACTACGGATCTTCGTACTGGCCAATCGACGCTCTACCGTTAAGCTTCTAACAAGACAGATTTCTGATCTTGTTAGAACTCATCATCACCAAATAACCATTAATTACGTTTCGGTGATAAAAAGTTGTAGCAAAACCTTCATAGCAAAGAAAAAACCCGGTTTGAAATCAGGGCTCAATATGCCAGAGTACATCGAATCCGTACTAATCGCACTATGATCACTTTCAGACACCCCCCCCCCAACACCACTGCACTAACCTGCAAGGTTAATCTGTTCAGACGTCATTGTATAGAAGCTTGCTACCCCAACCGGGAATCTAACTACGGATCTTCGTACTGGCCAATCGACGCTCTACCTTTAAGCTTCTAACAAGACAGATTTCTGATCTTGTTAGAACTCATCATCACCAAATAACCATTAATTACGTTTCGGTGATAAAAAGTTGTAACAAAACCTTCATAGCAAAGAAAAAACCCGGTTTGAAATCAGGGCTCAATATGCCAGAGTACATCGAATCCGTACTAATCGCACTATGATCACTTTCAGACACCCCCCCCCCCCCCAACACCACTGCACTAACCTGCAAGGTTAATCTGTTCAGACGTCATTGTATAGAAGCTTGCTACCCCAACCGGGAATCTAACTACGGATCTTCGTACTGGCCAATCGACGCTCTACCGTTAAGCTTCTAACAAGACAGATTTCTGATCTTGTTAGAACTCATCATCACCAAATAACCATTAATTACGTTTCGGTGATAAAAAGTTGTAACAAAACCTTCATAGCAAAGAAAAAACCCGGTTTGAAATCAGGGCTCAATATGCCAGAGTACATCGAATCCGTACTAATCGCACTATGATCACTTTCAGACACCCCCCCCCCCCCCAACACCACTGCACTAACCTGCAAGGTTAATCTGTTCAGACGTCATTGTATAGAAGCTTGCTACCCCAACCGGGAATCTAACTACGGATCTTCGTACTGGCCAATCGACGCTCTACCTTTAAGCTTCTAACAAGACAGATTTCTGATCTTGTTAGAACTCATCATCACCAAATATCCATTAATTACGTTTCGGTGATAAAAAGTTGTAACAAAACCTTCATAGCAAAGAAAAAACCCGGTTTGAAATCAGGGCTCAATATGCCAGAGTACATCGAATCCGTACTAATCGCACTATGATCACTTTCAGACACACCCCCCCCCCCCAACACCACTGCACTAACCTGCAAGGTTAATCTGTTCAGACGTCATTGTATAGAAGCTTGCTACCCCAACCGGGAATCTAACTACGGATCTTCGTACTGGCCAATCGACGCTCTACCGTTAAGCTTCTAACAAGACAGATTTCTGATCTTGTTAGAACTCATCATCACCAAATAACCATTAATTACGTTTCGGTGATAAAAAGTTGTAACAAAACCTTCATAGCAAAGAAAAAACCCGGTTTGAAATCAGGGCTCAATATGCCAGAGTACATCGAATCCGTACTAATCGCACTATGATAACTTTCAGACACCCCCCCCCCCAACACCACTGCACTAACCTGCAAGGTTAATCTGTTCAGACGTCATTGTATAGAAGCTTGCTACCCCAACCGGGAATCTAACTACGGATCTTCGTACTGGCCAATCGACGCTCTACCTTTAAGCTTCTAACAAGACAGATTTCTGATCTTGTTAGAACTCATCATCACCAAATAACCATTAATTACGTTTCGGTGATAAAAAGTTGTAACAAAACCTTCATAGCAAAGAAAAAACCCGGTTTGAAATCAGGGCTCAATATGCCAGAGTACATCGAATCCGTACTAATCGCACTATGATCACTTTCAGACACACACACACCCCCCAACACCACTGCACTAACCTGCAAGGTTAATCTGTTCAGACGTCATTGTATAGAAGCTTGCTACCCCAACCGGGAATCTAACTACGGATCTTCGTACTGGCCAATCGACGCTCTACCTTTAAGCTTCTAACAAGACAGATTTCTGATCTTGTTAGAACTCATCATCACCAAATAACCATTAATTACGTTTCGGTGATAAAAAGTTGTAACAAAACCTTCATAGCAAAGAAAAAACCCGGTTTGAAATCAGGGCTCAATATGCCAGAGTACATCGAATCCGTACTAATCGCACTATGATCACTTTCAGACACACACACCCCCCCCCAACACCACTGCACTAACCTGCAAGGTTAATCTGTTCAGACGTCATTGTATAGAAGCTTGCTACCCCAACCGGGAATCTAACTACGGATCTTCGTACTGGCCAATCGACGCTCTACCTTTAAGCTTCTAACAAGACAGATTTCTGATCTTGTTAGAACTCATCATCACCAAATAACCATTAATTACGTTTCGGTGATAAAAAGTTGTAACAAAACCTTCATAGCAAAGAAAAAACCCGGTTTGAAATCAGGGCTCAATATGCCAGAGTACATCGAATCCGTACTAATCGCACTATGATCACTTTCAGACACCCCCCCCCCAACACCACTGCACTAACCTGCAAGGTTAATCTGTTCAGACGTCATTGTATAGAAGCTTGCTACCCCAACCGGGAATCTAACTACGGATCTTCGTACTGGCCAATCGACGCTCTACCTTTAAGCTTCTAACAAGACAGATTTCTGATCTTGTTAGAACTCATCATCACCAAATAACCATTAATTACGTTTCGGTGATAAAAAGTTGTAACAAAACCTTCATAGCAAAGAAAAAACCCGGTTTGAAATCAGGGCTCAATATGCCAGAGTACATCGAATCCGTACTAATCGCACTATGATCACTTTCAGACACACACACCCCCCAACACCACTGCACTAACCTGCAAGGTTAATCTGTTCAGACGTCATTGTATAGAAGCTTGCTACTCCAACCGGGAATCTAACTACGGATCTTCGTACTGGCCAATCGACGCTCTACCGTTAAGCTTCTAACAAGACAGATTTCTGATCTTGTTAGAACTCATCATCACCAAATAACCATTAATTACGTTTCGGTGATAAATAGTTGTAACAAAACCTTCATAGCAAAGAAAAAACCCGGTTTGAAATCAGGGCTCAATATGCCAGAGTACATCGAATCCGTACTAATCGCACTATGATCATATTCAGACACCCCCCCCCCCAACACCACTGCACTAACCTGCAAGGTTAATCTGTTCAGACGTCATTGTATAGAAGCTTGCTACCCCAACCGGGAATCTAACTACGGATCTTCGTACTGGCCATTCGACGCTCTACCGTTAAGCTTCTAACAAGACAGATTTCTGATCTTGTTAGAACTCATCATCACCAAATAACCATTAATTACGTTTCGGTGATAAAAAGTTGTAACAAAACTTTCATAGCAAAGAAAAAACCCGGTTTGAAATCAGGGCTCAATATGCCAGAGTACATCGAATCCGTACTAATCGCACTATGATCACTTTCAGACACCCCCCCCCAACACCACTGCACTAACCTGCAAGGTTAATCTGTTCAGACGTCATTGTATAGAAGCTTGCTACCCCAACCGGGAATCTAACTACGGATCTTCGTACTGGCCAATCGACGCTCTACCGTTAAGCTTCTAACAAGACAGATTTCTGATCTTGTTAGAACTCATCATCACCAAATAACCATTAATTACGTTTCGGTGATAAAAAGTTGTAACAAAACCTTCATAGCAAAGAAAAAACCCGGTTTGAAATCAGGGCTCAATATGCCAGAGTACATCGAATCCGTACTAATCGCACTATGATAACTTTCAGACACCCCCCCCCCAACACCACTGCACTAACCTGCAAGGTTAATCTGTTCAGACGTCATTGTATAGAAGCTTGCTACCCCAACCGGGAATCTAACTACGGATCTTCGTACTGGCCAATCGACGCTCTACCTTTAAGCTTCTAACAAGACAGATTTCTGATCTTGTTAGAACTCATCATCACCAAATAACCATTAATTACGTTTCGGTGATAAAAAGTTGTAACAAAACCTTCATAGCAAAGAAAAAACCCGGTTTGAAATCAGGGCTCAATATGCCAGAGTACATCGAATCCGTACTAATCGCACTATGATCACTTTCAGACACCCCCCCCCCCAACACCACTGCACTAACCTGCAAGGTTAATCTGTTCAGACGTCATTGTATAGAAGCTTGCTACCCCAACCGGGAATCTAACTACGGATCTTCGTACTGGCCAATCGACGCTCTACCGTTAAGCTTCTAACAAGACAGATTTCTGATCTTGTTAGAACTCATCATCACCAAATAACCATTAATTACGTTTCGGTGATAAAAAGTTGTAACAAAACCTTCATAGCAAAGAAAAAACCCGGTTTGAAATCAGGGCTCAATATGCCAGAGTACATCGAATCCGTACTAATCGCACTATGATCACTTTCAGACACCCCCCCCCCAACACCACTGCACTAACCTGCAAGGTTAATCTGTTCAGACGTCATTGTATAGAAGCTTGCTACCCCAACCGGGAATCTAACTACGGATCTTCGTACTGGCCAATCGACGCTCTACCTTTAAGCTTCTAACAAGACAGATTTCTGATCTTGTTAGAACTCATCATCACCAAATAACCATTAATTACGTTTCGGTGATAAAAAGTTGTAACAAAACCTTCATAGCAAAGAAAAAACCCGGTTTGAAATCAGGGCTCAATATGCCAGAGTACATCGAATCCGTACTAATCGCACTATGATCACTTTCAGACACACACCCCCCCCAACACCACTGCACTAACCTGCAAGGTTAATCTGTTCAGACGTCATTGTATAGAAGCTTGCTACTCCAACCGGGAATCTAACTACGGATCTTCGTACTGGCCAATCGACGCTCTACCGTTAAGCTTCTAACAAGACAGATTTCTGATCTTGTTAGAACTCATCATCACCAAATAACCATTAATTACGTTTCGGTGATAAATAGTTGTAACAAAACCTTCATAGCAAAGAAAAAACCCGGTTTGAAATCAGGGCTCAATATGCCAGAGTACATCGAATCCGTACTAATCGCACTATGATCATATTCAGACACCCCCCCCCCCCCAACACCACTGCACTAACCTGCAAGGTTAATCTGTTCAGACGTCATTGTATAGAAGCTTGCTACCCCAACCGGGAATCTAACTACGGATCTTCGTACTGGCCATTCGACGCTCTACCGTTAAGCTTCTAACAAGACAGATTTCTGATCTTGTTAGAACTCATCATCACCAAATAACCATTAATTACGTTTCGGTGATAAAAAGTTGTAACAAAACTTTCATAGCAAAGAAAAAACCCGGTTTGAAATCAGGGCTCAATATGCCAGAGTACATCGAATCCGTACTAATCGCACTATGATCACTTTCAGACACCCCCCCCCCAACACCACTGCACTAACCTGCAAGGTTAATCTGTTCAGACGTCATTGTATAGAAGCTTGCTACCCCAACCGGGAATCTAACTACGGATCTTCGTACTGGCCAATCGACGCTCTACCGTTAAGCTTCTAACAAGACAGATTTCTGATCTTGTTAGAACTCATCATCACCAAATAACCATTAATTACGTTTCGGTGATAAAAAGTTGTAACAAAACCTTCATAGCAAAGAAAAAACCCGGTTTGAAATCAGGGCTCAATATGCCAGAGTACATCGAATCCGTACTAATCGCACTATGATAACTTTCAGACACCCCCCCCCCAACACCACTGCACTAACCTGCAAGGTTAATCTGTTCAGACGTCATTGTATAGAAGCTTGCTACCCCAACCGGGAATCTAACTACGGATCTTCGTACTGGCCAATCGACGCTCTACCTTTAAGCTTCTAACAAGACAGATTTCTGATCTTGTTAGAACTCATCATCACCAAATAACCATTAATTACGTTTCGGTGATAAAAAGTTGTAACAAAACCTTCATAGCAAAGAAAAAACCCGGTTTGAAATCAGGGCTCAATATGCCAGAGTACATCGAATCCGTACTAATCGCACTATGATCACTTTCAGACACCCCCCCCCCCCCAACACCACTGCACTAACCTGCAAGGTTAATCTGTTCAGACGTCATTGTATAGAAGCTTGCTACCCCAACCGGGAATCTAACTACGGATCTTCGTACTGGCCAATCGACGCTCTACCGTTAAGCTTCTAACAAGACAGATTTCTGATCTTGTTAGAACTCATCATCACCAAATAACCATTAATTACGTTTCGGTGATAAAAAGTTGTAACAAAACCTTCATAGCAAAGAAAAAACCCGGTTTGAAATCAGGGCTCAATATGCCAGAGTACATCGAATCCGTACTAATCGCACTATGATCACTTTCAGACACCCCCCCCCCCAACACCACTGCACTAACCTGCAAGGTTAATCTGTTCAGACGTCATTGTATAGAAGCTTGCTACCCCAACCGGGAATCTAACTACGGATCTTCGTACTGGCCAATCGACGCTCTACCTTTAAGCTTCTAACAAGACAGATTTCTGATCTTGTTAGAACTCATCATCACCAAATAACCATTAATTACGTTTCGGTGATAAAAAGTTGTAACAAAACCTTCATAGCAAAGAAAAAACCCGGTTTGAAATCAGGGCTCAATATGCCAGAGTACATCGAATCCGTACTAATCGCACTATGATCACTTTCAGACACCCCCCCCCCCCAACACCACTGCACTAACCTGCAAGGTTAATCTGTTCAGACGTCATTGTATAGAAGCTTGCTACCCCAACCGGGAATCTAACTACGGATCTTCGTACTGGCCAATCGACGCTCTACCTTTAAGCTTCTAACAAGACAGATTTCTGATCTTGTTAGAACTCATCATCACCAAATAACCATTAATTACGTTTCGGTGATAAAAAGTTGTAACAAAACCTTCATAGCAAAGAAAAAACCCGGTTTGAAATCAGGGCTCAATATGCCAGAGTACATCGAATCCGTACTAATCGCACTATGATCACTTTCAGACACCCCCCCCCCCAACACCACTGCACTAACCTGCAAGGTTAATCTGTTCAGACGTCATTGTATAGAAGCTTGCTACCCCAACCGGGAATCTAACTACGGATCTTCGTACTGGCCAATCGACGCTCTACCGTTAAGCTTCTAACAAGACAGATTTCTGATCTTGTTAGAACTCATCATCACCAAATAACCATTAATTACGTTTCGGTGATAAAAAGTTGTAACAAAACCTTCATAGCAAAGAAAAAACCCGGTTTGAAATCAGGGCTCAATATGCCAGAGTACATCGAATCCGTACTAATCGCACTATGATCACTTTCAGACACCCCCCCCCCCAACACCACTGCACTAACCTGCAAGGTTAATCTGTTCAGACGTCATTGTATAGAAGCTTGCTACCCCAACCGGGAATCTAACTACGGATCTTCGTACTGGCCAATCGACGCTCTACCTTTAAGCTTCTAACAAGACAGATTTCTGATCTTGTTAGAACTCATCATCACCAAATAACCATTAATTACGTTTCGGTGATAAAAAGTTGTAACAAAACCTTCATAGCAAAGAAAAAACCCGGTTTGAAATCAGGGCTCTATATGCCAGAGTACATCGAATCCGTACTAATCGCACTATGATCACTTTCAGACACCCCCCCCCCAACACCACTGCACTAACCTGCAAGGTTAATCTGTTCAGACGTCATTGTATAGAAGCTTGCTACCCCAACCGGGAATCTAACTACGGATCTTCGTACTGGCCAATCGACGCTCTACCTTTAAGCTTCTAACAAGACAGATTTCTGATCTTGTTAGAACTCATCATCACCAAATAACCATTAATTACGTTTCGGTGATAAAAAGTTGTAACAAAACCTTCATAGCAAAGAAAAAACCCGGTTTGAAATCAGGGCTCAATATGCCAGAGTACATCGAATCCGTACTAATCGCACTATGATCACTTTCAGACACACACCCCCCCAACACCACTGCACTAACCTGCAAGGTTAATCTGTTCAGACGTCATTGTATAGAAGCTTGCTACCCCAACCGGGAATCTAACTACGGATCTTCGTACTGGCCAATCGACGCTCTACCTTTAAGCTTCTAACAAGACAGATTTCTGATCTTGTTAGAACTCATCATCACCAAATAACCATTAATTACGTTTCGGTGATAAAAAGTTGTAACAAAACCTTCATAGCAAAGAAAAAACCCGGTTTGAAATCAGGGCTCAATATGCCAGAGTACATCGAATCCGTACTAATCGCACTATGATCACTTTCAGACCCCCCCCCCCCAACACCACTGCACTAACCTGCAAGGTTAATCTGTTCAGACGTCATTGTATAGAAGCTTGCTACCCCAACCGGGAATCTAACTACGGATCTTCGTACTGGCCAATCGACGCTCTACCGTTAAGCTTCTAACAAGACAGATTTCTGATCTTGTTAGAACTCATCATCACCAAATAACCATTAATTACGTTTCGGTGATAAAAAGTTGTAACAAAACCTTCATAGCAAAGAAAAAACCCGGTTTGAAATCAGGGCTCAATATGCCAGAGTACATCGAATCCGTACTAATCGCACTATGATCACTTTCAGACACCCCCCCCCCCCAACACCACTGCACTAACCTGCAAGGTTAATCTGTTCAGACGTCATTGTATAGAAGCTTGCTACCCCAACCGGTAATCTAACTACGGATCTTCGTACTGGCCAATCGACGATCTACCGTTAAGCTTCTAACAAGACAGATTTCTGATCTTGTTAGAACTCATCATCACCAAATAACCATTAATTACGTTTCGGTGATAAAAAGTTGTAACAAAACCTTCATAGCAAAGGAAAAACCCGGTTTGAAATCAGGGCTCCATATGCCAGAGTACATCGAACCCGTACTAATCGCACTAAGATCACTTTCAGACCCCTCCCCCCCAACATCATTGCACTAACCTGCAAGGTTAATCTGTTCAGACGTCATTGTATAGAAGCTTGCTACCCCAACCGGTAATCTAACTACGGATCTTCGTACTGGCCAATCGACGATCTACCGTTAAGCTTCTAACAAGACAGATTTCTGATCTTGTTAGAACTCATCATCACCAAATAACCATTAATTACGTTTCGGTGATAAAAAGTTGTAACAAAACCTTCATAGCAAAGAAAAAACCCGGTTTGAAATCAGGGCTCAATATGCCAGAGTCCATCGAATCCGTACTAATCGCACTATGATCACTTTCAGACCCCTCCCCCCCAACATCACTGCACTAACCTGCAAGGTTAATCTGTTCAGACGTCATTGTATAGAAGCTTGCTACCCCAACCGGTAATCTAACTACGGATCTTCGTACTGGCCAATCGACGATCTACCGTTAAGCTTCTGTGATGGAATTGAAAGTTATTATCGTTGAAGTGAAATTTGCACGATTTGGGTTAAATTTGTGTAACATGCTGTGTATATTGTGTAGATGTGAATGCAGAAAATAAATTTTTTAAAATGTACATATATAGTTTGGATCAGAATTCGAATGGCCACTTGTTTCATGAAAAAAATCTCCGGATTGCCGCGTCATAGATTTTATTATTTCCATTTTTTGCTCTTTTCATCCACGCAAGCAAAAAAATAAAAAGCTGAAAATATATTCTGCCATTTTATTATTCTGTTTTTGTTTGTTTTGTTTCTCCTTTGTCACACTAGTTGGCTAGTTAGCACTACACACTAGATTTTATGGTTTAGTCATTTTACTAACTCGGCATAGTAAAGTTGGTTAAGTCAGCATATGACGTTAAGCACAGAAAAAGAAAATCCAGGTATTCATGAAACGGTTCCCTCATAGCAAAGATCGTGACATGTGTGACAGTGACGTTGTAGTCACGTGACACCTAGTTCACAATGTGACATCATATTTGTGACTTCTATGCGACGTTAGGTATTAGTAACTTTGTAATTTCATTGTGACTTTATTCTGCGACGTTTCCACAATTAAATTAACACGTAACAATGTGGCGACATCACAATGTGACGTCACAAACAAGTTAATATGCAACGTCACAAACGACCATAAAAATGTCCAAAATGACTTCGCTGTGACCTCAATATGACATTGCCGAGACGTACTGCGACGTTCTGTAACGTCCCAAAGTCACAGTGTGACGTAAATCTTACGTCACTGTGAAAAAAAACGCTCTTAGGGTTGTGTGTTATCTAGATTTTATGTGATCAACATCGGTGCATTCCGAATATTTATTATAAGTTTTGATATTTTAATAGATTCAACCTTTGACGTTATTTCAGTTGTAGCAGTAGTATGTCGTTCACATGCTAATGCAATTATTTTAAAGATGTCTTGGGTATAAATTTTATTAAACAGATATCTGTGTAATATAACTATACAACTAAATGTAATATAACTATAATGTATAACTAAATGTATAACAACTAAATGTAATATAACTATACAGCGAATTTACGTGCAACTGGAAAGCTGAATTTAGAAAAATTTTCATTTGCTGCAAAATGAAAATTTTATTTTTCAATATTCATTCATATTGCAATATATATTATTTCGCTCCAAGGTATATAATGAATATAAAAGCAAGGCTGTGAGTTGAGATTTTAAAATAAGTTATGTTTTAAGGCATTCCATAGTATTAGAGACAGTATAGAGTTTTAGTATCAGAGGACAAGTTTATGGAATGCACAGAACTCAATGATGGATTGCTATTGATTTGAAGAGGGGGATATCAAACAATACTGCTTCAACAAGAGCTCATTTCCGTACAAAGGACGAGCAAATCAGTCATGGATGCGTCATGATCTCTAGGTGGCTTCTATTCACAATCAAAATCTGCGCATATATACAGTCAAACACGTTTATAATGAGATCGAAACGACGGAATGTTCCCCATAAATTTACGAACTAAACATTATATTTGTTTCATATAACAAGTCTTCTTATAAAAAGTTTACAGCACATTTGCTTTCTATAACAAGTCTATATTCTTTGCACAAAGTATATTTTACTTATTGAAGTCTATTACACTTGCTTCCTATAACAAGTTTATATTCTTTGCACAAAGTATATTTTACTTATTGAAGTCTATAATACATTTGCTTCCTATAACAAGTCTATATTCTTTACACAAATTGCATTTTACGTCTTGAAGTCTATATTACATTTGCTTCCTATAACAAGTTTATATTCTTTGCACAAAGTGTATTTTACTTATTGAAATCTATATTACATTTGCTTCCTATAACAAGTCTATAGCCTTTGCACAAGATATATTTTACTTATTGAAGTCTATATTATATTTGCTTCCTATAACAAGTTTACATCCTTTGCACAAAGTGTAATTTACTTATTGAAGTCCATATTACATTTGCTTCCTATAAAGAGTCTTCCTATATCCAAATCGTTTTCACTTGGTTCAATATTGTTTTCATATTTTTTTTAATATACATGGTAATGTATATTGAAAGTATTAGAATGGGGTCAAAAATTTAGATTCGTTATCATGGATTTATGCGCTTTGAAAATTCTAGGGTAAATGGAAAAAAATTAACTAGATTTTAATTAAAATTTTTAGCAAACTATTTTTGGCATGAACTCTCTCTCTCTCTCTGTGTGTGTGTGTATGTGTGTGTGTGTGTGCGTGAGTGTGTGCAAAGTATTTATACAGTCTAGTTCCCAACTCCTCAACGAAATTTTAAGAAATTTTGTAGATAAGTCACGTACGCATTATTTTGTTTTTAAATTTCTAATTTTTTTATTTAAGATTTTTATAAATAAAAATTTTGCAACATTTTCGATAATTTTTTTCCCTCGAAGATTGTTAACATTTTACATATCTTGAAAAGTATTTGAAATTTATTTCAATAAGTTCGGCTATTTTAATTTTTTTTTCTCAAAAAATGTTGCATTCTGATTATTCTTTATGCCAAACTAACATCCTCCAAATCAATTAGGAGTAAAACGAACATTCTCCACATCAATAAGTTGCAAAAATGACATTCTCCAATATTCAAAACAACATTGCGTTGTGTTATCATGGATCTGTTCTGTTGTCTTATGGTTAAATTGCTCTTTGTAAATAACTTCAACTTATAATATGGAAGTTATTACAACAAACCAAGTTTTTAGGTTTATGAGTTTTTTACAGTTTATATAAAACGTCAAAACTGGATAATGGGAATTTTGCAGTTAGACCATTGAATTATAAATATAATATAAACACCCTGATTCAACTGTCTGTTTATCTATTTATCTCTGGGTAACGCTTGGCGAAATTTTGATATCGAAATGGGCGGAATATCGAAAACTTGAAGATATTTTTAAATGTTGCCAAATTGATGAAAATGTCGCCAAATTAAATAAAAATGTAGCCAAATTGGTAAAAATGACCACGAATTGATGAAAATTCAATATCTTGGAAAAAAATATAAGAATCTACTATAACAATAAACATATTTCTCCATCTGTAACGCTTCTTCTTCTTCGACCCAGACTGTCCGACCTACCAGAAAGGTATACGGTATCTGTTTGGACGGCCGGGAGGTGTCACCCAATTTAGACCGGAACCCAGTGGGGGAGGCATCCACAGGGACCGTACCCTCCTTCCCCTAACACCAATCTCTCGGAAGGACCTACGGATCCACATGTTTAACGTGGTCGTACTCCTCGTGAACACGGCTGCAGTTTTAGCAGTGGCGCGGGAATCGAATCCGGGCCGTCATCTGTAACGCTTGGCGAAATTCAGGCGACGAATTTTGGCGGCATATCGCCAACTTGGCGAGTCTTTTTAAATGCTGCTAAATTGATGAAAATGTCGCTAAATTGATAAAATTGATGTTAAATCAATGAAAATGACGACTAATTGATGAAAATTCAATATCTTGGAAATGACATAACAAACGACAATATCAATAACCCATTTCTCCGCCCATCCGTAATGCTTGACGAAAAATTTGACAGGATGTCGCAGACTTGGCAACTTTTTTAAATATTGTCAAATTGACGAAAATATCACCAAATTGATAAAAAATGTCACCAAATTGATAAAAATAACTCTAAATGGGAGGCAATGCTTTGCTTACAGAGACGTTGCGAAAGAATGGACAAAAATACTCAAGAACACCGAGAAATGATTATAAAACTTAAGAAGGAAAGATCCCAATATAAAAAGAAGATAATAAAGGAAAAAGAGAAGCATGGCAGAGATTCTGCAGTAACACAGCCGAAAAATACTGCAAGTGCTTCAAAATGGCACATGGCAAATTTTTCAAACCACATGAAATCCAAATACAATGGACAGACAGAAGTCAACGGAACGAAGAGGAATCGCATATAAGACTAGTAGAAACACTTTTGGGGGGCACACATCTCTACACACACCCTTCAAATAAGCAATTCACAAGCGCTAAAATCGAATTAGCACTTTTTAGCCTAAACTCTAACAAAGCACCGGAACCGGACAACCCTGACTTCATCATTAGACAGGTACACAAGCGAGCACTAGGACTCCTGAAGGACTGGCTAAACAGGTGTCTCTCACTTGAATATTTCCCAGAATGCCTTCGGATAGGCGAAGTTGTCTTTTTTCAAAAACAAGAGAAAGATACTAAAGATCCGAGGGCTTACAGGCCCATCTGACTACTATCAACACTGGGTAATTTGCTGGAGAAGTTGATAGGAAAAAGACTGATAGCGCACCTAGAGAAGGGCGGATGAATTAGCAAATTCCAGCATGCTGGTATTTGCAGACTCAGTCGAGAGGCACTCGACTGAGTCAGCTATCCAGGAGGTCCTGGAAGCGATACAGGAAAGCAGAGAAAAAGATAAACACACAGTACTTCTCCCACTCGATATAAAGGGAGCATGACCCTCTTCCGTAGGCCACAATAAGAAGAAGAATGTAAGAGACAAGATGCCCGGGCACCATTGCTAGGACATTGTCCACGTACCTCAGTAAGAGAAAGGTTTTGGTCAACTGAGATTCAGGAAGTAAAGAAATTTAAGTCTTCAAGAGCTGCCCGCAAGGGTCTTGTCTAGGCCCGCTGCTCTGAACCTTGGTTGCCGATGAGGTACTTCAGACGATAAATAGCAGATGATTACGCTAATGATTTTATCACGATAATGTCAGGTAGTAGCAGGAGAGAACTAGAGTGGAGTGGCCAGGCTGCCGTCGATCACTTTATAGGCTGGTGTGATAAGGTAGGACTCACAGTGTTCCCCGAGAAATCTGTGCAGATAGTACATGGAAAGGAAAAGAAAAATACCCATGGAAAGATCGCCGACATTAAAGGTCAGCGGCAGAGGAATTCAAACGAAAAGCACGTTGAATTATCTTGGGGTGACATTAGACCAGATACACTCATGGATGACTCACATTGAGACCTTAAAAGCCAAAGTTTTACATATGCACAGGTACCTAGTAAAGTACGCTCCCAGGACATGGGGTATTCGACCGAAGCTGCTCAAATTGTGGTACTTGACAGTGGTTGAGAGGGTCTTCTGTTATACGGCTGGTGTTTGGGGCACCAATCTGAAGGGATATCATGGAAGAAAACTGTCATCCGCACAAAGGATTTTCTTGCTCTTGATGACAAGGGCCTATCGCTCAGCTCCGGAGGCCCTTCGGGTGCTGGCGGGTGTCATGTCCATCCACCTTACTCTCGCAAAGGAAATATTAACAGTCAAAGTCAGCGGACTCCGGGTGGCCCACGAGGAGAGAGGTATAAACCTTGTTCCGGAGGATTAAGTACAAATGATACCAAGCTGGACCACACATCCACGGACGGTGTTAACCAATATATAACAGAATATCCTACAAAGAGCAAAATATCAATATACACAGATGACTCAAAGACAAGCTTGGGTATGGCAGCGGCCTTCTGCGTCTACACAGACTGCTAACAACTATGTTAACATACTAACACACACGCAGATACAGAGACTGCAAAATAAAAACTCCGTCTTCCAGGCAGAAATGTATGCGATTTCAGAGGCTCTAACATGGTTGATGCAACACGGCTCGCCACCGGCGGTAATTGTCACAGATAGCCTGTCAAGTCTTGAAGCCTTAAAAAAACACCAAACGACATCGGTGCAGGTTAGGGATGTCCAGAATCTAATTAGAAACGTGGGTTGTAGAGTACAGCTAACTTGGGTTCCAACACACACAGGAATAAAGGGTAATGAGTGTGCGGATGAGGCAGCAAAGAACGCAACGGGACATCCTGAAGATATAATTCATACCGGTGTCAAGCTCCCGATATCAAAGCTTAAGAGAGACTTAAAGCAATATCACATGAAAAAGTAGCCCTGGACGGCATAAGAAAAGGGTCGTAAAGCACACCCATTTACACCACAAGTCAGAACAGGCAGGCAACCTACAAACAAAGAAGCAACAATGTTGTTCGCAGGACATGGTCCTTTTCCGTCCTTCCTATATCAGATAGGTAGGAGGGCCACGGACTTTTGTGTCTGTGGGGATGTCGGCGACCTACTTCACCAGTGGCGCACCCAGAATATTCCTAAGGGGGGGGGCCATTGGTGCACAAAATTTTTATGAAGGAGGATGACTCCTCGATAAATTTTCCGAGAAAAAATGATCAGAGGCCATATCAATTAACAAGGCGGTTGTCTTTTTTTGTACATTTATTTTTATCAAATTACTAACAATTCTTTAGTGCAGTGCAAGAGAATTGAATGATTAGAAGAAGTAGTAGTAGATATTTATACAAAACAACACAAATTAAGAAATAGATGAAGATAAAATTATTTGTTCTGGTCTGCTTATACTGTATACTTGTTTTCAACCACTCTCTCATGATTACATATTGTTATATTATTCAATTATGATCTATACATATTCATAAAACGAAGTCCAGCCTCCTGTTTTTCTTTGTAGCCAGAGCATTAATTATCTGGTCTGGATCAATTTCCACTTCACGGTGAATGTTCATTGACGCCAGTCCATTCAGTCTGGTTTCACTCATACTGTTTCTCAAGTAAGTTTTCAACCTCTTCATTGTGGAGAATGACCTCTCAGCACTGCTTGTTGATACTGGGAGGGTGGCATACACTTTTAAAAGTTCAAACACAGTTGGAAAAGTCCTTTGGTCACAAAAGTTAAGCAGTTCGATTGGGCTTTTAGTTTTCTTGTTCAATGCAGAGACCTTCATGTACCACAGATGTAGTTCAGCTTTTAGAGTATTATCTGATCTGGGTCCTAAATCATCTGCAAATTTCCTTGATAAGGCAACAAATCTCTCGTTTTCTTCCAGTGTCGGCTGCCTTCCATTCGGAATGACAGATGCAAAACTTTGTAGAAATTCCTTATGTTTGAGAAATTTTTCATGGAGGTGAGTGATGAAATTATCAATCCATGGAATGAAAATAGAAAGTCTGTAGTATTCTTCAGGAGTCTGTACGTTGAAATTTGATCTATAAATTTGTCTGGTGGCACGGCGTGGTAGAGTAATGTTTTCTCCATGCTGTTCCAGCTTCTTAACAGCTTGTTCAAACAGATGGTGAAACTCGTTCTCTGCGTTCTCTCGAATTATAGATATAGCTTTCAAAACGTCTTCTACGTCACTCACAGCAGTTGCCAGATCAAGGTTAACTTCCTGCAGCTTTTCACTCAGACGAACACTGTAGCTGAGTAATCTGTCAGCTGAAACAAGTGCTATGACAAACTGTGATGTTAACATTGAACATAACAAGGTATGAGCCTCTGTTGGTGTCTCCTTGTCATTCCAGGTAGTAATCTCCTCCAGAGCCTCGATTACTTGATCAAACAATGAAACCATAACTGTGACGGCATCATGTCTCTCCACCCAACGAGTAGGGCATAATTTCTTCAGTTTCTTGGCACTGATTTCTGTCTCTCCCTGATTAGCTGCATTAATTTTGCTGGTGAGAACAAGGTTTCGTTTTGGTGTGTTGAAAAAACTAGAGATTTTCCCTATTATTCCAAAGCTGTTTCGGATATCCGGAACTCTAGATGAATAAGTTATGGCTAAGTTCAAACAGTGTGATGCACAATGAACGTAGGGGGCTTTGGGGTGTTGCTCATATATAATTGCTTGGGCGCCATTGTACTCTCCACTCATTGCAGAAGCTCCATCGAACGCTTGTCCACGGAGGAAAGACGTATCAATGTTGCAGTCTGCAAGGCCTTTAAGAATAGCATCTGCAATTGCTCGACCTGTAGTTTCAGTCAGGGGCACAAACTTAAGGAAGTTCTCCACTATTTTAAATTCAATTTTATACTTATCATTTGTTTTAAACCGTTTCAAATAACGAACGCAAAGTGTCATTTGCTCTACCGTTGCAATATCTGTGGTTTCGTCACATAAAACCGCAAAACATTTGGCCTCATTCACCTCAGTTGCTATGTGCTTCACAATGGAATCATTGCATGCTGAAATAATCTCATTTTGTATATTCCAACTTATGTAAGTTGCATTTTTTGCACAACCTTGTAGATGAGTTTTCAGTATTTCTTCTCCTGCATCAACTCGGAGTCGCAAAAGGGCTCTAAAATTTCCTTCGCCTTGGCATGGTTCTGACAATACGTCCAAATCCCCACAGTCTCTATGCCCTCTCATGGCCAGCCCTTGCCTTCCACAAAAAATCACCGTTTTGATAATAGGTTTAAGAATAGCCCTATTCTGCAAAACTTGTTTTTGCTTTCCTCTGTCCATTACTTGATCCACAGGAACCGTTTTTCCTTCCGTGACCCTTAAGAACTCATCGGCTTTGAGAACTGAATCCTTATGATAGAAAAAATTTTCATGTTGACTGAACTTCTCCAAGGCCTTCTTCCAATTATTAAATCCTTTTGAAACAAGTTGACCTGTAGCTTGTGTGGATCTTAAACCGACTTCATGGGGTGCAAAGAGAACACAAAATTTGCAATAGGCACTGTCCTCTGCCTTTGAGTAAGCTAGCCAGTTATGCTTACTCAGCCAAGATGAGCAGAACTTCCGAGTGTGGTGAGGTTTTCCTTGACTTGATACAGCACTAGTGACAGTAGCAGGAAAACTGTAATTTGCATATGGTTCCCAAAGATTTTTTAGCGCTGTTATCCTATCTTCATCTGTGAGGTTAGATTTCTTGACATAATTAGAAATATCTGCAGCCAGAATTTCTATTTCAACTGTGTTTGGTATTGTGTTTTGTCCTACCTTTACCTCCTCACAAGCGTTTGAAGACAGCCCGGGGTCACGGCTGTTGCTTGCTTCGACTGCAGCCTCATCAATGTAACAAGAGCTCAGGGAAACGTCGTTGGGAACGTCACTATTTTCAATCTTACTTTTTTTTTTTTAAATAATTTCCCAGTGTCTGTTGGCCTAGCCCTTTTCGTTTTTCACTCATTGTCTTTTTTTTTACCTTGCTCCTCAGTTATTCAAGAACAAAATTTGCTATATAGCCGAAATATGCACATAAACACACACACTGATCGTTAAAGATGCATTTCACTGTAAGATCAGTTGAAAGTTCAGGACCATTATTAAATTCAGCTATTCACCACGCAGGCCCTCGATCCGAAACTACCAATTCACTGTTATCACCTTGTGTCGTAACGTCGCACTTTATTTCAACTCACAGCAACACTTAATTCGCGAAGCGTTGGCACGATCTATTTATTCACTTCCACAATTTTCTCACTGGGTAAACGAAATCCTCGAGTTTTCGAGCGAACAGCCGCTTCGACCGCTGTGTGTGATACACTAATTTTGGAGCACCTAGCCTGACGTAGGCTGCATCTCCGGTAATGACATATAAGTTTGATTAACAGTACTTTGTGCTCCGGTAAAGGAAGTGTGTTGATATCGAACAGCCGCTTCCCCGCCGTTCACTCTTTATATAGGACCACGGAGGCGCCTGTGACGTCACTCTACACAGCACTGGTATAGTACGACTCCAGCGAGAAGGCATTTGGGTCACGTGATTTTGGACGAGTCCATTAGTTAAATTCAATCACAGGTAGAAACGTCTTAAGAAGAACGGGTTTCCAGAATTGGCGCCTTTAGTGCGAATTAATTTATAATTTGTACAGTACGATAAAGAGCTTTATATGTATAATTACATTCAGTGTAAGTGTTGGGATATGCTGGAATTGTTTTCTTCACAATGATTAAAATTATTTATTACAATAATGGTTGTAAATGTTTTTTTTTTATACTTTCTCGAAGGCAGACCTAGTTCTCCCTTGTGCTGACAGCGCCCTTCGCGTTTTGCTTTGTCAGCCCAAGGGGGGGGGGGCAGGGCCCCCTCGGCCCCCCCCGTGGGTGCGCCACTGTACTTCACTACATATCATACTGTCCACTGACGCACAGATACCACGTTAGAGCAACAGCAATAGACAGTATGGCCCTCTGGACTGACAGAATTTTGAAAAACTCATCAACACAGGCAAGAATTAAAAAAGTCATCAATTACCTGGAAGTCAATGAAGTTTATCTCATAAATACAACACCACACAACACACACACTCCAATTTGCAGTGATTGTGTGCATAGATAAATATAGTTAAAGTGATTGTGTACATAGAAAAAATAGATAAAGTGATTGTGTACATAGATAAAAATAGATAAAGTGATTGTGTATATAAATAAAAATAGATAAAGTGGTTGTGAACATAGATAAAAATAGATAAAGTGATTGCATACATAGATAAAAATAGATAAAGTGATCGTGTACACAGATAATAATAGATAAAGTGATTGTGTACATTGATAAAAATAGATAGTGACTGTGTACATAGATAAAAATAGATAAAATGATTGTGTACATAAATAAAAATAGATAAAGTGATTGTGTATATAGGTAAAAACCATTATTGTACAGATATTTGAACTATACAAACTTATAAAACAAACTCAAAGAACACAAAAACAATAATATTTGAATCGGCCAGGTATCTGCGTACGCCGCAGCCAACATGCACTGTCAAGCACATGCGCTTGCTTTCTAGAACTGATATTTCCAACTGTTTGCAAACACACAGCGGACTTAGTATATGTTGCCTACACCAACGTCTTGTGCAAGGTTGGCACTCTGCCTGCGGCGTCTGCGGCAGTGCTTTGCAAATTTTTAATTCCGTCATATGACGGGTATATCCTCCAGTTATAAATAATCTTTAATATTCAAGGAAAGGAGATTACAGGATACATGAATGAACATTCCTAAAAGTTAACCTTATAGAAGGAGGTGAGTAAACATGGTAATTATATAGCATCAAATGACATAAAAACAATTACAGATAAAACAATTGCAATAAGTCATTACAACAAAACATTTAAAAAGATAAACATAAACATTAAAACGGATAATGATGACAATTAAATCAGGTAAATAATTAGCTATCAATATAGAAAAAAAATCTCAACTTTGCAGAGTTCGCTTCAACGACTTGCAATTTCGTCCCAGTAGCTCAACGGAAGAGCGTCGGAAAGCCAGTTCGGAGATCCAAGGTTCGATTGCCAGTTGGGGCAGTAGGGATCTTTACAATGGCGCAGAAATAAATCAACCCTGTAAGTTAGTGTAAAGATGTGGAGGTCTGAAAACTCCAGACATGTGCGACTTACATAGTGGGTTTAAGAGTAGCTAGCTGCACGGCCGAGAAAGGATACCTCCTGCACTCAGGAGGCACCCAAGGTCTACCATCCCGCCAAACGAACATTTATTTAGATCTAAAAAGATAACGATGAAAAATATTGTGATTAAACAGATAGTTTTACATTATATTTGAACTTGACAAGTACGTCCATTTTTCAAAAATGGGAAAAGGGTTATTGCGAATATAGATAAAAAGATCATTAAAAAATAAAATTTAGAGTGAGGTATAATAACATAATGAAAAATAGATTAAAATTAATAGATTAAATTGATGTCGGAGGTCTGAAAGTGACTCTAGTATGACTAGTACGGATTCAGTGGACTCTGGACGATTGAACGCCGGTTTAAAATTATGAGGAAAACGGTCAAGCAGGATGTTAACCTGGATAAAAATAGTAGTAGCAGGAGACTAACTTGAGGTAAAAATAGCAGAAGGTGGTCAGTCAGATTGTCAGTTGCACGTCATTCTGACATTATAGGGTGGAGAATGCAGAGTTCACTTCAACAATGAGTGCTTGCAATTTCGTCCCAGTTGCTCAACGGTAGAGCGTCGTCGGCCAGCTCAGAGATCCAGTGTTCGATTCCCGGTTGGGGCAGCAAGACTCCTTACAACTTACACTGAATTGTAAATAAATAGCCAATCTTTGGTCCCTGTAAAAGAAACTAACAGTAACAATGCTTTTAAAAGATTGAGGCACAAAATTGTAAAACGCTAATTGGAGCTAAAATAAGATAAAATTTCTGAAACCTAGTAGAATTGGCTCGAGGAGGTCTGATAATACTCCGCTTTAGCCCGACGTTAAATTGATTACCATCCGCATTCT
This sequence comes from Amaurobius ferox, assembly GCA_951213105.1. NCBI lineage: Eukaryota > Metazoa > Arthropoda > Arachnida > Araneae > Amaurobiidae > Amaurobius > Amaurobius ferox. Next base: position 69,300,286 of record OX578144.1, on the reverse strand, counting down.
TATTGCTAATATAAAACATATTAAGAGCTCTGTAAACATAAAGATGCGTAAATGGCAGAATCATAAAATCGATTAAAATAAAAATAGATGGTAATTGATGAGGTCAGTCCTAATAATTTTTTAAGCGTATTACAGCTTTCTTAAAACCCAATTTATCTGATCATGAATAGTCGTATTGTTAATACTAATTGCAATAAGCAAGCCGAATTTTATTGAAATCGCTTGAATTTTTAAGATCCAATACACATAAATATATATAATAATTAATATAAAAACACATAAATATATCATATCATTTTGGGTTAAAAACACATAAATATATGTAATAATTAATATAGAAACACATAAATATATCATATCATTTTGGGTTAAAAGCACATGAATATATATGTAATAATTAATATAAAAACACATAAATATATCATATCATTTTGGGTTAAAAACACATAAATATATGTAATATTTTATGATGCTTTTCATTTTTGACTAAAATCGCACAATATCTTGAGAATGACGACACGTGTTTAAGTTCTGCAATTGATGCATCTGGTATAAAATAAAGAATTGCGTATAAAAAGGCTATTTCTGCAACGAAAATTTTAAATAATTACTTTTTATAAAAATATTTAGAGCTTCTAAAAAACGTTCAAAAGTTGTGGGGGCTTCATTTTATTCATCAATAGGTTGCATAGATCGCTGACATTTATTGATTTTAATACCAAATTTCAGAAAGACCGAGGTAGGGGGGGGGGGGGGGGTTACCGTGCAGTAGAGCAAAATTTGTACAGTGTGAAAATAATTTGCGAAGTGTAGAAAAAATGGCTTTTTATTAAAAAGAATTTCATTACTGCTGTTGGAATTTAGTTGGCTTATTCCCCCCCCCCCCCCCCCCCACTATAATACAGCAATCCCGAATTTGCGCGAGTTAAATCCGCGAGAAACTCGATTTAGCGAGGTTTACAAGTAGCAACCAAATTTCGATTCGCACGAATCCAAATTTAGATTAGCGCTATATTTAACCTATAGTGGCCTGAAATTTCAGATGCAAGTTCCATTCATAGAGCGATGGTGTACTTTTATATAAATACATTTTTACTTTCCTTATATACATATTGTATAAGGAAAGTATTGTGACGGGGTCGAAAATTCGAATTCGAGTTTTCGACGGGAGAGCACGTTTCAAGCATCCCTGACCACGAATCGAACATTTTTGAAGTGATGTCTGTCTGTGTGTGTGTCAGTGAGTCTGTGGAGACGATATCTCACGAACGAATGGAGCGATTCAAATAAAATTGGGTACAAAAATCACAATCCGTGAATACTGGAAACCTATTGTTCTTAAATGCAATCGAATGTTCAGAATCCCCCTAAATTTTCGAGTGAAATTTTGAAAAAATCATCAAAAAATCAAAACCTTTAATAAAGTTACGCAAATAGACATTTCTTATGTAATTTTTCCTTAGAAAGCGATTGACATAAATTTTAGAACTCGAGAATGAACTGTTTTCGAGATATGGCACATTTTTCAAATAAATTTATCAAAAAATCCCATAAATTAAAAAATATATATATTAACTGTTGAGAAACACTTTTCATATGTAATATCATGCGATAAATTGGGTGACATCATTCTCGTGGATCTAGCCCATTCCATTCATGAGAAAAGATACTTTGAGTAATACTTTTGTATTTGAACGCCAATAGTCATTTATCTGCTACAGGAATAACTTATTTCTCTGTCCATAACGCTTGGCGAGATTTTGGCGATGAATTCGGCGGAATATCGCCAACGTGGCGACTTTTTTAAATGTTTCCAAATTAACAAAAATCTCGCCAAATGGGTAAAAATGACGCTAAATCAATGAAAATTATGACTAATTGTCGAAAATTCAATATCTTGAAAAGAATATAAGTATCTACTATAAGAAAACCCAATTTTTTACTGTAAAAGTAGTAAATGCATTGCATTATATAAAGAAAGTCATGTGTTGCCCGCATCAGTTCTTTTTACATATTAATGCGTCACTCATAATTTATATGCGCGTATACTGTACTGTACATTAAAACGTTTTCAAAAACGTACAGTCAAAATATCGGTTCAACAGTTTATTGATTTCAAAGCATTTTCTGGTCATAGACTTCAAACAGTTCATCAGTTTTGATGATACCGAGCACTTTCTAGAACTTTCTATGCAGAGTATATAAGGAAGTCATCAGTCAGTTGGAGAGCGTTAACGTGATACAAGATAAATTGAATTGTGGGGTACATCAATGCTTTGAGAATAATATCGATTATTTCGTAAATTAGTTGAGAATTTAATTGCTGTTTAATTGTATCCGAAAGTTGTTTAGTGAACTTATAAAATAGTTATCAAGCTATTCGCTGTATATCGTTCCTGTTTACCCTTCTGAGTCTTTTAAATAAAAGCGTTAGTTATCCAGGGCTTCGGTCTCATTTTTGTATCCTGAGGGTACACCCACGATTCCAGAGGATATGTCGTTACGTTATTATTACTTTCCTTATATACATAATGTATAAGGAAAGTACTGTGACGGTGTCGAAAATTCGAATTCGAGTTTTCGACAGGAGAGCACGTTTCAAGCATCCCTGATCACGAATCAAACATTTTTGAGGTGATGTGTGTGTGTGTGGGTGGATGGGTGGGTGTGTCAGTGAGACTGTGGAGACGATATCTCACGAACGAATGGAGCGATTCGGATGAAATTCTGTACAAAAATCACAATCCGTGAATACTGGAATCCTATTGTTCTTAAATGCAATCGAATGTTCAGAACCCCCTAAATTTTCGAGTAAAATTTTGAAAAAATCGTCAAAAACTCAAAACCTTTAATAAAGTTACACAAATAGACATTTATTATGTAATTTTTCCTTAGAAAACGATTGACATAAACTTTAGAACGCTAGCATGATCCGTTCTTGAGATATTGTACATTTTTCAAATAAATTTATCAAAAAATCCCATAAATTAAAAAAATATATTAACTGTTGAGAAACATGTTCACTTTTCATATGTGATATCCTGCGATAAATTTGGTGACATCATTCTCGTGGATCTAGCTCGTTCCATTCATGGGAAAAGATACTTTGAGTAATACTTTTGTATTTGAACGCCAATAGTCATTTATCTGGTATAAGAATATCTTATTTCTCCATCCATAACGCTTGGCGAGATTTTGGCGGTAAATTTGGCTGAATGTCGCCAACTTGGCGACTTTTTAAATTTGCCAAATTAACGAAAATCTAGCCAAATAGATAAAAATGACGCCAAATCAATGAAAATCACGACTAATTGAAGAAAATTCAATATCTTGGAAAGAATAAGTATCTACTATAAGAGTAACATTTCTTTTTAACTGTAAAAGTAGTAAATTCATTGCATTATATAAGGAAAGCCATGTATTACCCACATCAGATTTTTTTATTCTACAGCTGTAGATGTTGTATTATAATATTGAAGAGTTGGGAAGGAAAGACATTTCTTATAAGTTAAGCTCTTTTATTTAATGTTCATTTTGCATTCATCACATACATATTTTGTGTATGTATTAATAATTTATCTCAAAAAAGGAATAAACGCAGTGACATAAACACATATTTAAATTTTTTTCCCAATCTAAATGTTTACATTTTATTCAACGTCAATCAACTTTCATAAACTACAGAGTAAAATTTTAAGTCAAAGTCATTTTTGCTGTCTTTGGAAATTATTTCAGTTATTCATGCATAACATTTTATGACAGCTACGCATTCCAGTGGACTTCAAAATTTGTTCCTTTTTTAAATAAATTTTAGTAATAAGTTAATTTTCAAATTTCAAATTCAAATTTATTAATAAAACAAACAAGACAAATACCGGCTAAGGCAACAACAGACAAAAAAACCCAACATAAACGCAGAACTCAAAATTTTGTTTCAATCCGGCCTTAACAAGTCCATTAAGGTCGCTAAGATTAACTATAGTAAGGAGGGAACAAGTCCATTCGGATTGCTAAGATAAACTATAATAAGGAGCTATGATAGACTATAAGATAAACTATAATAAGGAGCTACGATAGACTATAAGATAAATTATAATAAGGAGAGATAGACTGCAAGATAAACTCTAATAAGGAACTGAGACAGACTATAATAAAGAAAAACAAGTCCATTCAAGTCGCTATTATAAACTATAATAAGGAGAAATATGTTAAATATGTTATTTAGGCAGTATCCTTTTCAAGAGCCTCCAAATCGGGTAATTTTGCATTAGAGCTTAGACTTCATAACCAAGTAACCTAAAGAAAGGCGAAATAATGGAATACCCCCCCCCCCTCCCTGAAATGCAAAATTTAGAATATTTTATACAATTGCTAAAATAGCCAAATTATAAACTTTGAAATTTCCAGATTTTTTTCAAATAAGAACCATCCTCTTCCCCCTCCCCCCCTCAGTCGATTTATATTTTACTAATCGTACTCGCTTGTGAAGTGCGAAATTTTTCCTAAAAAAACCTTGCCAAATTGCATTTAATTTGCTCAATTTGTTTCAGAGTTATCGTTCCCAAAAACTCGCTGGCAGAATATTAAAAGGTTCACAAAACGTCCAACTCCCTTAATTAGGGTTTTGACCCCGTCACAATACATTCTGTTATACACTACATATCTTAAAAAAAAGTAAAAAAAAATCTAAATATTCTAAATTTCATTATTTAGAACTGATTGATTAAAGCCTCCAAGACATCTACTGCGACATGCCTCGATTCAATGTTTGCCTTTATACCTCTCACATAATCAACTCATCAAGCAACAGCCGATAAGATACACTTTTATATCGCCATTGTACTCCGTTTATTATACGGACTTTTCATTTGGCCCCGCAAACAGCGCATCCCTCTCAGCATTTTCACCGATCTATCACGGCCAAACTTTTCTCTCTTTAAAGGGCTCGGAGCCAAATCAAACATCATCATCGTTACTGTAGCCATCAATAAAAGTCAGGGTGTTGCAAAGGAAGACCCCGGGCGCGTGCAATTTATTACAGCGCCATCTCGTTATTGCATCGTCGCCTGTGTAATTGCGGTGAGACCTCCCCGAGAAGCATTGCAAGCCCCCCAGGAGCCCTATCGACGTTCAGGTAGAATACAGGTGGAAAAGAAGGCCCTTAAATGGCTTGTATGGAAGAGTATATTTAGGGAGCAGATGCAAATTGCACAGAAAACTTTAATTATTTCTTACACACAATAAAACATTTTATGTCCTTTAACTATTTGAAATCTTATGTAAAAAAATATATATTTCTCTCTCCCTGTGTGTCTGAGCCGTCTGTAGTGTTAAATAGGAGCCCTATTGATGCTCAGGTAGAATACAGATGAAAAAGAAGGCCCTTAAATGGCTTGTATGGAAGAGTATATTTAGGGAGCAGATGCAAATTGCACAGAAAACTTTAATTATTTCTTACACACAATAAAACATTTTATGTCCTTTAACTATTTGAAATCTTATGTAAAAAAATATATATTTCTCTCTCACTGTGTGTCTGTGCCGTCTGTAGTGTTAAATAGGAGCCCTATTGATGCTTAGGTAGAATACAGATGAAAAAGAAGGCCCTTAAATGGCTTGTATGGAAGAGTATATTTAGGGAGCAGATGCAAATTGCACAGAAAACTTTAATTATTTCTTAGACACAATATAACATTTTATGTCCTTTAACTATTTGAAATCTTATGTAAAAAAGTATATATTTCTCTCTTCCTGTGTCGTCTGTATTTTTAAATAGCAGCCCTATCGACGTTCAGACAGAATGCAGGTGGAGAAGAAATCCCTTAAATGGGTTGTATGGAGTATATTAAGGGAGCAGATGCAAATTCCACAGAAAACTTTTATTATTTTTTAGGCACAATATAACATTTTGTCCTTTAACTATTTCAAATCTTATGTAAAAAAAATATATTTCTCTCTCCCTGTATGTCTGTGTCGTCTGTAGTGTAAAATAGGAGGAGCCTTATTGACACTCAGATAGAATAAAGGTGGAAAAAAAGGCCCTTAAATGGCTTGTATGGAAAAGTAAATTAAGGGAGCAGCTGCAAATTGCGCAAAAAACTTTAATTGTTTCTTAGACACAATATAGCACTTTATGTCCATTAAAAATTTTAAATTTTATGTAAAAAATATATTTCTCTCTCCCTGTGTATCTGCGTCGTCTGCAGTGTAAAATAAGAGCCTTATTGACACTCAGGTAGAATAAAGGTGGAGAAGAAGGTCCTTAAATGGCTTGTATGGAAGACTATATTAAGGGAGCAGATGCAAATTGCACAGAAAACTTTTAATCATTTCTTAGACACAATATAACATTTTATGTCCTTTAACAATTTTAAATCTTATGTAAAAAAAATGTATTTTTCTCGCTCTCGCTGTGTGTGTCTGTGTTGTTTGTGATGTAAAATAGAAGGTTTGAACAGCAGCGAAATTCGGTACAAAGATACGATTCCCTACACGTTTCAGTGAGATTTTTTGAAATTTGAATTAATTTAAGGGGATCGTTACACAAAATTCTATTTTTCTTAAACCACTACACAGATGAAAAATTAGTCTTATTATTTACATGCCACCTTGTTGTAAGGTACATTATAGACATAAAAAACATATTTTCTAAATTTCTGAAATTTTGAAATATTAAAATTTACTTTTAAAGAATTATGTTTTCTAAAATGCTAAAACTTCAAAATTAATTATGACACAGATTTACTTTTTATGTTTCGGACTATAAAAGTATGCATTCCTATTTTAATATTGTTCTGCAAAAAAAAATTACAATAAATGTATATTTACCATATAAAAATGTTGTCGAAAACTACGTATTTTTCAGCTATATTAATATTTTTCAAAATCATAATTACAATTTAAAAGAAAAACATGCTTACTTTTATAGTACATATTCTAAGCATTATAATAAATATGCCAAAATATTTATGATTATAGTAAACTGAAAGAGAAAGACTTGGCAATTCAGTTACATCAAAAAAAATAAACGTCATGTTTGCATTCTGAAAAAAAAGGAAATAATGTTTTCATTTTATTAAGAGGATTCTGAAATAACACTTTATCAAATCCCTTCTTAAGAGCAATTTGGTTCAAAACAGAAATCTAGAATTATGGGACGTGATTTTTAAGTATATGTAGATTTGAAATTAAGAAGAAAGAAAATCAATTTTTGGATGTTAAATTTAAAATGTTTGTGTAACTATCTCCTTAAAATTATGAACTTTGTACGGTCACGATAACCCTTCTTTTATCATTTCCTTATTTTGCATTTTTACTATCATTTCTCTGTTGACTAACAGCCTACTATAGCTTCGTATTTGACGGACCAAACAGGAAACTGGCCAGGCAAGCTGTGGATTCTATATTAGGAGAGAATCAATGCTTAGATCAGATCGGTTTTTGAAGAACATTCCAAGAAATTGTGTCAGGGCCGTAGCTAGATACGAAATTGAAGAGGGGGCTGGAATGAAATTCAAGAAAGGGGCTCAGCAGTCTTGAAGGAGAGGCTCACCAGAAATTCAATTAATTATTAGCATTTATAAACCATAATAGTTACTGTTTTATATTTTAATCCATATAAATTAATAACAAATAATTGCATATTTATATTTGTAAACTAAGAATTAATTATTAATATCCATATAGCTACTATACATCAATTTTAATAACAATTACAATTGATTTTAATATAAGTATTAATTAGTAGTAAAGCTGTTAATTGATTGAAGGAAATTTTAGAAAATTAATACAAGTTAATGCTTATATTAATACTTAACTACTTATCTGTTGCTTTTAACTATAATGTATAACAGTAAAACCTGCAATAATACAAAAGTATCCTAAATACTATTGTCATAATTTTTTTTAATTTTTTAAATAAAATAAGTAAATAAATTGATCATCAGTGTAACCACACATTCTGTTAAATTAAAACAAATTTATAAAAATAATTTTTTTTTGTTTTTGCAAAATGTGGATATTTTAGATGAAATTTCATATCTCTTCTAATATTGTTATCAGGGGGGGCTGAGTATACCTCTTGGGGGGCTGAACCCCCTCTGGCCCCTGCCAGTCTATGGCCCTGGGTTGTGTGCTTGAAGAAGTAATTTTTCATAAAAATATTGAGTACTTAGACCTGGGCAGTCAACGACGGTATTTCCCAGAGCAGTAAAATGTCCGTGTGTGTTGGGTTTCCGATATATCCTGTGGAAAGATATGGTTCAGTGATTTTATATTACTTTCCCTGTAATACATGGTAATGTGTGGGGGAAAGTGCTGGAATCCCGTCGAAAATCACTACTCGAGTTTTTGACAAATCTACATGTTTTAGGACCTCTAGAACACGAAAAATACTATTTTTAGAATGACGTCTGTGTGTATGTATCTGTGGTTTTGTGTGTATGTGGTTCTGTGTGTCTGTCTGGGAAATCTCTGTATTCCCTTTAATTCAAAAATTAATTGACCAAATTTCATAAAATTTGGAAGATAAGTCACGTGTAAGTTACCCTAATGCTGATTAGATCTTAGTACGATTCAGAAATAAAAAAATTGCATTTTTTTTTTTTTTTTTAAGATTATGTATGCTCAAATGCATCAATTAAATTTTTATTTTACATGTAATTTTTAGCAGTGGAAAGAGTAAGATCAACCCTATTATTCTAGGACTAGCCGTTCTCGAGATATTTCAGATTTTTTGCAATATTGCTATGGCGCCTTTGAAAATACGTTGTTACCAAATGAAATCGAAAATTGAATTAATAGTACAAATTTAGTGACATTTCAAATAATTATGTAATTATGCATGCTGTTTTGTGCAGTGAAACTCAATTTAGTTAATTATTAAAGAAATAAAGGGAAAATGAATTTGAGATTGCAGGGAAAGTCATGTGCTGCTCACATGAGATTTTTTATATGGGTTTCGAGGAGCATTGCCTCAAGTACATATAGTTCGATTTAAGTGCAGTTTAGATGTTTGTTCTGTAATATAAGTCATACCTGATTTAGCTTATTATGTCAAACGAGAATTTTTCTGTTAAGTTAATAAATGTCTTTTGGGCCTCTTATTATCTGCGTGTGAATTCTTGGTTATTAGGACTTTGTTATTTCTCATAATTGTTTTTCTGACGGAAGAACTTTACAGACTTTTAAAGCCGAAAATCGTCCATTTTCCGCCATTTTGTCAAGTCTATTTATTCAGTCCTCATAGCTTCAGACGATTTACTGTGTGTGTTCTGTGTTCTATATAGCTTTCGCCACAGTAACTGGGCCTTAAAATGCGAAATTCTAATTTTACGGACTTAAAAGATTTCGTTTTATTATTTCTTTTTTTAATTTGGTATTATATTCTCATTATGAGTACTGTGTTAAAAAATAGCATAAATCTCATGAAAACTCGGAGATAGCACTTAATATTTAGAAGTTTACTTATCGGGGAAAATATTTAGCTTTAAAACCACATTTTTTGAGGCAGACGGTTTCCGAATGCCAAACATACGAAAGCAGACGCTGTAATAAAAAATCATTTTGTCGAGACTGAGAAACTGCTGTTTTAAAACGTAGATTTAATTTATCGGTTTTTTGACTTTGAAAATTTAAAAGATTTCGGTCTCATTTTTAATCAAAATTCGCTCAGATAGCGTTTAATATTTATAGTTTTACTTCTCGGGTAAAGGTAGTTGTTTTTCATATTTTATTATAATTATAGCTCTGTTATAGAAAAACCGGAGGGTGGGAATGATTATAATTCAAAACAGTCGATTTGGAAATTGAGTAGTGTTATTTGTATTTGTTATGTTTATGTAGCGGACACTTATTGAAGATCGGGGAAACGCCCAGTAATTCTTTCTAGTAGTCTAAAAACAGTGCCTATCTGTATCATACTACTATTCAGCAATCGTTAAGGACTACTTCTTTCCAAAGGAACTTCGTCATACTAATCAATGACGTTAAGAGAAACGTTCTTTTAGGAAATCAAATACTTATGAAAAATCAAACATTTTAAAACCTTTCCACAAATCTAACAAGTAAAGAAAGAAGGGTTGGTTGAGCTCTTATTTCACCGAACAGCATCCACGGACCGGTTTTGCGCTTATTATGTGCTCGTCGGCATTAAATGGCCAATATCTGTTCTATAAAACATTTCCTTCAAATTTCTTAGCAGAAAATGAAACGACCGGGAAAATGATTCATATTCTTTCAGAAAACGTGATGGTTTTCGCGCTAGAGAAAGTCTTAAGACATTTTCTACTTCCGAAACAATCTGCCAGTAGGATGCTCGTCACAAGCTGCAAGACCCACCTGTAACCAAACGATTTCTTATTAGGTTGTCTGAGCCATTGAAACAGGTTTGATAATTCAGGTACTGGCAAGGAGTTTTTTGAATGCATCTCAGGATGTAAGATGGAGTCCAAATTTCTAGATATCTAGATACCTACATCTAGCAATATAAATAAATATATAGAAACATAGATATTTAGAAATTCTATATCTAGAAATATAGATAAATTATCTAGAAATAATAGAAATATAGATATCTAGAAATTCTAGATATCTATAAAAAGCGTTTGCTAATTAGAAAAAATGCTTTTTCTGAAGCACCAGTAAGCGCAAACAGGAACAATATACAGCTAAAAACGCTCTAGCAACCTTACAATGTCACAAAATAACCGTCAAATACTATAAAACGGTAATTACATTTCTGAACTAATTAAAAAAAAATACGCATATATTCTCAAAACACACACGTATTCGCAACTAACTGTTACACTTCTATCACGCCAACTTATCTAACTGAACGATGACTAGCTTTTATACTCTCTGTAGAAAGTTCTCGAAAAAGATGCGTAACTCGGAAAATTCCTAACCAATCTTCAAAATACAGAAATTTTCCAAAGTCACCACGCTGACGAAATTTCGCTAAATTTCTCGCCAAGCGCCAAGGTATTGCTCCGGATTTTATTCCAGGATTTAAAGCAAAGTATTGTTCCGAGTTAATCATTGTTCTTGGAATTATCACTATCCTCAATAAGAAATAAGGTTATGAAAATCTTAAATTTCGAATAGTCTGTGTTCTAGTCATGCGAGCTACAAAATCGACAATTCCCCCCAGACATTTTCGGTATTCGAAGCATAACACTCTTACTATGGTTGCAAATGATATCAAAAATGATATAAAACATTGAAAAGTATATAAAAAATAAATCGTCTACAATAACTTCAAATTGAAATATCTTAAGAACAGTTAATTATAAAATTAATCCACAAAAGTTAGGATATTATTTTCTAGTCATAGTGGAATAAAAACATTTTGTGCGTTTAACCGATAGCGAGTTATAGCTAGAATAATGTTCGAACAAAAAAATTCTGAGATTTTAAATTTTTAAAGAAAAAATCCAAAATTTTAGATTTTTGGCATTACTTTTAGTTCAAATCGCACGTATATTCAAAATTTCAAGTATCTTCATTCAGCAATTTTGGCTGTGCAGTTTAGCTTTTAGTTAGTCAATCTCACACAGCAGTCAGTCAATCTCACACAGCAATATGATGTAGATACTTTATCTCTATACTATAAGAAAGTAAAAAAAAAAGATAATAATAACTCCCAGTAATATTTGCATAATTTAAACAATACATACAACCTTCAGTGTCTTACATTACTTCTGTATAAGTAACCATTCTAATTCTACATTCCAAGACAGTCGGCATTTGCGAAGCTTAAACTTTCACGTAATTCTGATCTCCTTGAAGGGAGATGGCGGCGGAATGGGGGGCGTGATTTATGATGCACCCCTATAAAGGGGGGGGGGGAGATGAACCATGATTGATTTCCGTCCCCCCTCAGAGAAAAGCTGCACAGATCTCATTCATTTGCCTGCGCCAGGAAGTAATTTTCGTACCGCAGCCTGAAATCTTATGCAAATTTGTAGCGGTGATGCGGAGATATGAGAAATCCGGATTATTAGAAATATAGCTAAATGTCGCAATTGCTGTTTGCCATTAATCTTCAAGTTGCATGTTCTAGAGGAGGGCGGATGCAAGTAATTAAGGTAATAATTTCGAAATAGCTGCATTTTCAAATATGATTTGTGCAATAACTTCTTTGTAATGTTCTAAACTCAAGTAATCTCGAATCATGCTCCCACTGCAGATGCCAGCATCGGGGACGGGTTATGATTTTGTGGATCCCTGGGCTATAGGTACTGCAAGTAATCTGCGCTTGCAGACCATCTACTATTTGATACTGTTTTAACTACCAATGTAAATTTACTTCCACTTTCAGTTTTAAGACACTGGAGCACTACTAAATAATAATCAACTTTGAACTGAACAAGAAATGATTGAAAAGTTCCTATATAAGATCAAAACTGGAAACTTCTCCAATATAGCTTTCCAAAGCGCATATACAGCTCATACAGTACTTGATTCAGACATCACAAATGAAAAAATCTGATGTGGGCAGCACATGACTTTACTTATATAATGAAATGAATTTACTACATTTACAGTTAAAAAGCTGTTATTCTTATAGTAGATACTTATATTCTTACCAATATATTGAATTTTCTTCAATTAGTCGTCATTTTCATTGATTTAGCGTCATTTTTATCAATTTAGGAAGATTTTCGTTAATTTGGCAACATTTTAAAATGTCGCCAACTTGGCGACATTCAGCAAAATTCGTCGCCAAAATCTCGCCAAGCGTTATGGACGGAGAAATAAGTTATTCTTGCAGCGGATAAATGACTATTGGCGTTCAAATACAAGAGTATTACTCAAAGTATCTTTTCTCGTGAATGGAACGAGTTAGATCCACGAGAATGATGTCACCAAATTTATCGCATCATATTACATATGAAAAATGAACATGTTTCTTAACAGTTAATATTTTTTTTTAATTTATGGGATATTTTGATAAATTTATTTGAAAATTGTGCAATATCTCGAGAGCGGTTCATGCTAGCATTTTAAAGTTTATATCAATCGTTGTCTAAGGAAAAATTGCATAAGAAATTTGCGTGACTTTATTAAAGGTTTTGATATTTTGATGATTTTTTCAAAATTTCACTCGAAAATTTAGGGGATTCAGAACATTCGATTGTGTTTTAAAATAATAGGCTTCCAGTATTCAGGGATTGCAATTTTTGTACCAAATTTCATTCGAATTGCTCCATTCGTTCGTGAAATATCGTCTCCACAGACTCACTGACACACACACACACAGACATCATCTCAAAAATATTTGATTCGTGATCAGGGATCCTTGAAACGTGCTCTCCCGTCGAAAACTCGAATTCGAATTTTCGACCCCGTCACAATACTTTCCTTATACATTACTTATATATACTTATACATACATTACAATACTTTCCTTACTACATTATGTAATATATAAGGAAAATAATAAATTTCTAAAGAATACTGTATAAATCTTATCATTATCTAAAATTTATAGTATACAAAATTGTCGAAAATACTATACCTGCCTACCCCCTCATTTCTCTTCGACATTTTTCTATACTATCAATTTTGGATAATCATAAGATACATACAGTATTGTTTTAAATTGAATCTGCCTACACCCTGAATTTGGTTAAATTTCGCGTGTGATTAAAATTTATTTTATGCTTTTTCATGCGCCACTGCTGTGTGGAGGAGGACATTCAAAACTACATTTTTTTTTCTCATAATTTATTGTCTGTGTAAAATTACTACTATGGAAAACAGTATGTAACGAACGCAATCTCTGGAATCGTGAATGTACACGCAGGATAGAAGAACAAGTCCAAGTTTTTGGATAACTTGCGTTTATACACAAGCACAAAGTAAACAGGAACAATATACAATCAAACAGCACTCAAATATTCCACTAATTTCACGGAATAAGTGATATTATTCTCAAAATACTGACAAAAATAATTTCCCAAAACAACTGTTACAATTCTCAAAACATTGACAAAACTCATAGTTCACTGTAGCTCGTATATTGTCAACTCATCAACTATTCTCCAACGGAATGATGAGTCCTTTTCATGGTATCTGTATAGAAACTTCTGAAAATCTCCCTATATCTCCTGGATTAATCGTTATTTCGTGAAGTTTCTGGAACATTCCGGAAGTTCCCAAATGTCGTCATATTGGTGATAAATCGCCAAATGTGGCAACCCTTCTTCTAACTGGGAAATCCTGGAATCCCTGGGCTTACGTCATCCCCACGTCATGCTGACGTGGGGACGTTCGCCTGGCCTTCCAGCCAGACGAAAAACGAGGAACCAATGGAGGAATATTGCGCGTTTACAATAAGTATAATGTTTTTTATTTTCTCTTAAGAAAACTGAGAAAATAGGCATGGGGATGCGAAAGAATGCTGTGCCTAAGGTCCCAAATTATCTATATCAGATCTATAGGCCTATAACGGCCTACAGGCTTGAATTTTCTTAAATCTTGACTGCATTTATAAGCAATGTTGATACTCTATTGCAGTTGGGTTTTTTTCTTTTTCAAACTTTTTTTTTTTACGGAGCCCTTTTGAAATTCAATTTGATGACAAAACCCCAAAATGAGCGAAAGTCTATTTTGGTCCAAATTATGCGTTCAAATTTTCCAAATTAAAAAAGAAATTGAACGAAACTATCATGTCGCATAACCCCGGAACATTGTCGCGGAACTCCAAGGGTTCCGCAGAACAAACACACTTTAAAATATGTAGTTCTATTGCATGAGATCATTATGTATTGGCACATTCATTTTAAGCCCTTTTCGGACATGAATTTTGCATAACAAGAAAATATGCATTCTTACTCAGAAAACATAATTCCACTCCTTCATAGGAAACGAAAATTCCTCTTTCCTCATTTTTTTTTTCTCTTCAAGTCGTGACCGTCACAAAAGCCAAACCATAGCAGAGAAAAATTGTATATTCCTCAACACATGTAGTCTCCGAACTAAAAGTGAGCCAAAATATGAGGGTGGAAATTCGAAAGGGGAAGGGGGGAAAAAAAGGAGAAATTACTTTTCTTCTTTGGAGCCGAAAGCCATCCATTTTAAAATAGTAGGAAGACGTCCTATGCGTCTGTTGAAGTCCCTTTAAAAAATGACCAAGATCAAATCTGTTACTGACACGATATTTTTTCGCGGCTTTTTGTTATTTTCGAAACCACATTTCATTTCATAAAAATATAGCCCATTCTTCTCGGTTTTCTCCTTCTTCACCCCCACCCTCTTTTCTTCTTTTTTTGAAGATTTGATTTTTTTTAACAAATGAGTTTCAGTTTGAAGCTATATTTTTCAATGGCTCCAGAAAGAGTGGACCATGGAGAGCTCCCTCCATACAGGAAACGTCGGGCCGGAGATGGCATTTTTTTATACATATTTTCAGGCCTCGGACGATTATCACGCTGGGGTTGCGACATCTGCTTAACGATCCGAAATTCGATGACGTATGATCGGAGGGGGGTGGTCAAGGATGGAGTTTCAAGAATGTCAATGATCCGACATGATTTTATTTATGACGAATATTTCCCACCCATCCTGCAAATCCAGTCGAGGTCTCCATCATCATAATCATCTTCAGGATACATATGTCTTTAGAATGGACTCGCGTAAAAGCAATGGTGACATGATTAGATTGATAAACCCAATTACCAGTAGATCTACAAGCTTCCTAGGTCAATCCTAAAACACCCCCAATAACTTTGAACTGATAGATCACTAATCGGTTGGTAGAAATGTCGCAGGAAATGTATAAAAAACTTAGCTGCTGCAATCGCAAATCGAACCATAGATCTTTGAACTGCCCAGCCGATGCTTCACCGTTGACCTTCTTGAACGCAATGGCAAGCTCTTACCCTCTACATTCTCCTCTCTTTAGAGTCAGATCTTTAGAGTCAGATTAACATACAACTGATAATTTTACAACTGATAATTTAAATAACCACCTCCTGCTATTTGTACCATGGATTAACTTCTTGATGCTATCCCCTCCCCCCCCCCACACACCACCACCACCACCACTACCACCACCACATGTTAGATTCCTGTAAAGTTAGTTGTCACTTTAGTTTTGAAATCGACACTCGATATCTTAGAGTCCACTGAATTTGTGCTAAATAGGGTCACTTTTAAATTCTTGACATAATTGCTCTAAACTGTTGGATTAATTAGTTCGGGAACCACTGTAACGAACCTTGCTGTCCGAACCATGGCTCGAACCGTATGAGTTCTAATGTTCATAATTAGAACTTGAGTTATTTAAAATTTTATGATTTTTAGCATTATTTCCTGTGAAAAAACAGTGTAATTGCCAGAAAAATAAATGGTAGTATAAGCAATACCGAAAAATGATTTCAATTACACTATAAATGTAATGAGCATTAAAAGAACATATATTAACACATCTCATTCAAATTATTCCTATTCATCGGCGTAACAGACCAGTTGTCAAATTTGCAGAGTCCACATCGACGATAAGAGTTTGAAATTCCGTCCCAGAAGTTGGGTAGAGCGTCGCTGGTCAGTACGAAGATCCGTGGTTCAATTCCAGGTTGAGGCAACAAGGTTCTTATCAAATTTAATAAAAAGAACGATTTTTTTAAGAATTTTTATAAAAAATTGAAAGAATAACTTGAGAAGAAAGGTTGATAAACAATGTATTTTTCACATTGGGGTGCTGATTATGATAAAAGTAGAACAAAAAGGGAATATGAATGATTGATAATGTCAAGTAGAGGCTCACAGGCGAGATAATTTTCGAATTATACAGATTGTAAAATACAAACCACGCTCCGATTTCAGCAATATTCCGCTGTTTCGATATTCTTCTATGTAGATCCCATAAAGCGATATTTTGATCTCGTTCTAGCACACCCGTTTCAAAGAATCATCATTCGCAGTAAACTGAATCTTCACATGCCATCGAACCACGGTTCAACCCATCTATCCACCCCTATCGCGACATCAACCTTTTAAAATAAGAAATCCTTTAAAAATTGATTTTATTCGTTTTCCTTAAATATGCGCATCCATCTCCAAAACCTCAGCTATATGCTTTTGCCACCGACTACGCTGCTGGCAATTGCACATCGCACAACCTGATGCGCTCCGGCACCAAACACGTCTTTGTTAGAAACCTCGCAAGACTTGTGCTCTGAAATTTAGACGAGTCTTGCTGATAAGCCGGGATGTTTACGGAATATTGAAAAAAGAAGCGACGAGTTTCGTTTTAAACGTTGATCGCAGATAAAGCTAGAGCGGTTTTCTGGTGGTATGGGAACTATTAAAGGGTTTACGCAGGGCTGGGGGAATAGGGCGTGTGTCTGCCCCGGGCGAATCGTGAGGACAGGAGAAATGGTAAAATTAGTAGTTGAGCGTTTATATCAAAGGAGTATGTGCAAAACTGAGGAATGAGATTGCGTAGTGTGCTTCCGGGTTGATAATGTGTTCATATTCTCAAAATTGAATCCAAGATTTGCTAAATAAATAAGTTGGTATTACGCCTGATTTCAATAAATAAGATAAAGGACACAACTTTAGACAGAAGGTCTTTTATTAAAACTTCTTATAAGACGTACAAAGTAAAAAATCTGATGTGTGCAGCACATGACTTTCCTTATATAATGTAATGAATTTACTACTTTTACAGTAAAAAAATAGGCTATTCTTATAGTAGATATTTATATTATTTCCAAGATGTTGAATTTTCGTCAATGAGTCGTCATTTTCATTGATTTAACGTCATTTTTATCCATTTAGCGAGATTTTTGTTAATTTGGCAACAATTAAAAATGTCGCCAAGTTGGCGACATTCCGCCAAATTCGTCGCCAAAATCTCGCCAAGCGTTATGAACGGAGAAATAAGTTATTCTTACAGCAGATTCTCACAGCTATTGGCGTTCAAATACAAAAGTATTACTCAAAATATCTTGTTTCATGAATGGCACGCGCTAGATCCACGAGAATGATGTCACCCAATTTATCGCATGGTATTATATATGAAAGTGAACATGTTTCTCAATAGGAAATATTTTTATTTTTTATTTAATATAACTTTTTAATAATTTCTTTTAAAAATGTGCAATATCTCGAGAACGGTTCATGTTAGCGTTCTAAAATTTATGCCAATCGTTTCCTAATGAAAAATTACATAAGAAATGTCTATTTGCGTAACTTTATTAGCGGTTTTGTTTTTTTGACGATTTTTTCAAAATTTCGTTCGAAAATTTAGGGGGGTTCTGAACATTCGATTGCGTATAAAAACAATAGGCTTCCAGTGTTTACGGATTGTGATTTTTGTACAAAATTTCGTTGGAATCGGTCCATTCGTTCGTCAGTTATCGTCTCCACAGACTCACTGACACTCACACACACACACACACACACACAGACATCCCTTCAAAAATGTTTGATTCGTGATCAGGGATGCTTGAAACGTGCTCTCCCGACGAAAATTCGAATTCGAATTTTCGACCCCGTCACAATACTTTCCTTATACATTATGTATATAAGGAAAGTAACAATGCCAGAGTGCTTTCGAGCGTTAATACGCTCCTCATCAGTGGCTACATGGTACAATTTACTCAAGTAGTATACAATTACTCAAATTGATACTAAACATGTTGCTTTAAAAGCTCGTTTAGCTTATAAATCTAGTTTTCCTTACTGAGATCTTACGTCCCTTTATTCAGTTCTGTCAGGAATTTGGTTTCAAGCCTGCTCACTCGAATATTACCACTTTATTTAACCGTATTCGTTCTGATAAACTTGGGGATATTGATAACATTAAAAGCTATTCTGGGATGTATGTGGTTCCCCGGTTGTCTCCCGATAGTGACTATAAATTTTATATTGGTAGTACCAAACGTAATGTTGGCATCCGTTTAGCAAAACACGCTCGTGATGTCAAAAGTGGTAAACTTTCTACGGCTCTTGCTCAATATGTTGTTAATGATAATTTTCTGCCCGTTTTTGAAAAAACCTTCCTTTTAATGCGTTGTAATAACCCACGTAATATTCTCCTTTATGAATCCCTTTTTATTTATATCTACCGTGCGTCGATTTGTAATTTTGACCCCGTTCAAATTTTAAGTTATGCTTGGCGACTCATTCTCGACTCCGTGCAATTCAAATCTCTTCATAGTTATCTTTGACGTCATTCTCATAAAGATAGGGCTTGGCTGTCCTTTCGAATTTGCATTTTTCCTGAAATAAAATAATATTTTATAATTGTACTTTTCTCGTGATATACTTGCATTTTGAATCCGTTAAAATATATTTTATATATTTTGTGTATATTTTTTGGATAATCGTCTTCTCATTTACTAATTTTATATTTATGCACATTTGCTATGTTATTGGTCTATATATGAAGGATCCTATTTACTTTCCGTGTAGCCACTGATGAAGAGCGTATTAACGCTCGAAAGCGTTCTGGCATTTTTTACTTTGTACGTCTTATAAGAAGTTTTAATAAAAGACCTTCTGTCTAAAGTTGTGTCCTTAATCTTATCTAAGATTTACTGTCTTGTGTTTTAAATCAATGCCCACAGAGCCGTATTTACGTAAAAGAAAGCGAAGCATAGATATATTGGCAACATACTTTTAGGGGAGGCAAGAAGCATCCACCAGAGCTTTAAGGTTGTATATTACTCTTTAAACTTATAACACGAATGATCAAACATGCATAAAGCATTATGAAACACTTTCTAATTGAAATGCAATTTTATTTAAACATCTCTAAAATGCAATACATTCAGAGCTGATATTTTTTTAATTATCACAATACTAGATTAAGTTATTTTACTTGGAAACTTAAAACCCTCAAAAAAGGCAATGCTATAAAATCACCTTCTTCTCTATGTAGAATCGATGAATATTTCATTCATATCACTTATATTCTAGACTCCAGAGCTAAATATTTTGGCGTGAAAAAAATTCAGCAATCCTTATACAAGTGATCTTACAATCACTTGATTTGTTTACAATTCTGCATTCATTAAAATGAGGCTTCGTTGTACAAATAATCAAAGTTTGGTGATCATTTAAACTCAAAAATATTATAATTGCGTTGGATAATCGTCTGTGCATTTACAAATTTTATATTAATTTATGCAAATTTGCTATGTTATTGGTCTATATATGAACGATCCTATTTACTTTCTATATAGCCACTGATGAAGAGCGTATTAACGCTCGAAAACGCTCTGGCATTTTTTACTTTGTATGTCTTATAAGAAGTTTTAATAAAAGACCTTCTGTCTAAAGTAGTGTCCTTAAAAATTAGGCTTCGTTGTACAAATAATCAAAGTTTGGTGATCATTTAAACTCAAAAATATTATAATTGCGTTGGCACAGAATATAGATGCACAGAAAATACGCAAAAATAATGCACTTTTAGGACGGATGCAATACTAAATAGATATTTAAAAGATCCTTAAAAATCACGATCTTGACACATCAGAACAAAAAATGGATGCCATATTTTATTTTGTAATAATTCACGTGATCCCTTCATATATCATAGGTGTAATTGTTATTTTAATTTTTATTTAAAAAACTACCGAACATATTTTGCTGAAATTAGTTTTACATATTCTATGGGATTATTTAAATATATCATAAAATATCGAATGGCCCCATAGGGCTCAATGTTGTTGTTGTTGAGACCCAGACCGTCTGGCCTACCAGAAAAGTGTAAGGTAACCATTTGGACGGCCGGGAAGTTCCACCCAATTTAGACCGAAACCCAGTGGGAGTGGCATCCACAGGGACCGTACCCTTCTTCCCCTACCACCAACCTCTTGGAAGGACTTACGGACCCACATGTTTAACGTGATCGTACTCCGCATGAACACGGCGGCAGTTGTGGCAGCGTGCAAATCCAGTGCGCAAACCACCGGGCTGCCGCGCCCGAAAAGCGCCAACAGCACGCGGTGTTCCCAGGTGGTCACCCACCCAAGTACTAACCGCGCCCGATGCTGCTTGACTTCGGTGATCTAACGAGAACCGGTGTTTTCAGCACATAGGGTTCAATGTATTTCACTTTTTCAACCCAGGTTCAATCCAAACTAATCAGGTGATATTATTCATTTACATTCCCATATGTCACACAGATCATCTCAACAACATATTAAAATTTCATTTTAATAATGTCAGTTTTTACGGCAGTTATCGTGTGAACGGACAGACATAAAGACAGACAGAATGAACAAAGTCGTAAACATTTTTCAACTATGTTGGAAATATTAAAAGAATCATTTTCGCTTTTTTTATATTTGTTGAATAAAATGTTAAGAATATTTGAGACAAAAATATCAAACTATTCCAATTAGAAAACGTTTTATAATAATAAAAATTGCGAAGCAATACATACACTAATCAAACAAACATCTCTGATTTTAAGGTCATTATTTCTCAAAACTGTTATTTCCAACTCTGGCCGCATTGTAGCGTCCAAACTAATTAACCCAGACTCCTAAAACTTTGCACGCTACTACATTAGATACATATATTTATACGCCACTTAAATTTAAATAAATATCTGTTAATACATTTTTATTAAAAAATATTTTCTACAAAAGTTTTCGATATTTTCAAGATTTAATTATAAATATTTTTTTGTTTTATTTTAATTAATTAATTTATTTATCTATTCATTTTTTGCAAACTTCGATATATTTTTAAAGGAGATAAATCAATAACCTTTTAAAAGATTATATTAAATTTATTTTTAAATTATGTGTCACAGAAGCTTACACATAGTACTTGTATCTCAAGACACATTTTCAAAAACTATCAATTAATCTATCATACAAACAAAATGTTCTACCAAACTCATAAAGTCCCAAATTAAGAGCTTTTTCTTTAAACCTAAAGTGACTTAACTTTAAAGTACCCTTATTTTTGAAAAGCAAACAATCAAAACTCATAACGTTCAGGAAATTATACAAACATACAAAGGATGAAAGGTAAATAACATTTTTATTCAAATAACTACAAGGTTTCTTGTTTGAATGATCTAAAGCATACTACTGGTACAAAGGACAATAAACCAAAAAATACACAGAAATACATTCACGTAGTAGTGGAAAAATCTACTTGATTAGCACAAGCAATACCCAAGATAAACACACTGTATTATCTCCAAGCTAAATGCCTAAGACCTCAACGATCCGCTCCAAACAGCCGTCGAAAAACCAAAACTATTGAAAACCCAAACAGCCGTCGACGTTCAAGCCAGCTGGAATATAACGAGGTACTCACCGAAACATCTGCGGCAAAACATACAAGTGAGACTATCTTCAAAAAGATTCTACTATCGAAGCATTGATTCTATCCCACTATAGAATCCGCAGCTTTATTAAGCTAGCGGTGTGATTGGTTATTGTTATCAGAAAATCTAATAGACTATTATTTCACAGGAAAATCATGACACTTAACTGCAAATGAGAGAAATCATGAAAATTAAGTTATTGTGACCTCACAAGCTTTTATTAAGTGATTTTGTTATACAATAGATAAAGAGGAAGATAGCGCATCCTAAAAAATTGATATCACTTGACGAAATAATGGAAAATCCATTAAATTCTGAATATTCCACTACGAACAAATGTTTTTTAACTAGTAAGTTTGATGTCACCCCTTAACCTGGAATAACACCGGCGGCAATGGAGCGTTCTAAAGAAAATTCTAGCAAAAGGGTTTCGTAAATTTGCATCACCTTTGCGAGGTACAAAATTTCAGGACTGGTACCCATTGGGTGAACCTCAAACAAAACGTTATGGTTAAACCTTATTTAACTCGATGTTAACCCCGCCATATGACTTGGTGCATATGCCAAAGATTCCCGCCCGCAGGCTAACCTGTAAAATTTGCGCTCCTATTATCTCCAAACAGATGTGGACCACGCAACTTTCCTGAGCAATAGTATAAATAATTATACAAATATATTACTCCCTAACGAAATATAATTAAAATACCACCCCTAAAAAACGCAATTCCTGTACGTTACCCTAGCCCCCCCCCCCCCCCCCTAACGAAACGTACCCTCCCACAAACAATAAAATTCATTTTGTTTTTAATCAAGAATATTAAATTTAAAATCTCTACAACACGGAAATAATTTTAAAAAAAACTTTACTTTCTATGATATTGAATTTTTGTCAGTTTGGATACATTTTACTTTCCCTGCAATACATGGTAATGTATAGGGAAAGTATTGGAATCATGTCGAAAATCGCAACTCGAGTTTTCGACGGATCTACACGTTTCGAGACCTCTAGAATACGAAAAAACTATTTTTAGCGTGACGTCTGTGTGTGTGTGTGTCTGTGTGTCTGTATGTCTGTGTGTCTGTATGTCTGTGTGTCTGTCTGCGTGTCTGTCTGTCTGTGCAGATTTTGTATCCACTCTAACTAAAAAACTAATTGACCGAATTTCATAAAATTTGGTAGGTAAGTCACTTGTGCACGAATCTGGTGCTGATTAGTTTTGAGTATGACTCGGGTTAAAAAAACCCGCCTTTTTTTGCGAAATGGCCCACAAAAGCTTGTATCCACTCTAACTGAAAAACTAATTGACCGAATCTCACAAAATTTGGTAGATAAGTCGCTTGTAGGCCACCCTGGTGCTGATTAGATTTTGGTATAATTCGAAAAAAAATAACCTGCCTTTTTTTGCAAAATGGCCCGCAAATATCATCAAAATCCAAACTTAAGAACTACGTATGCTCAAATATAGCCATTAAATGCTTGTTTAATACGTAATTTTTAGCGAAGAAAAGAATAAGACCAACCTCATTGCACTAGGACTAGCCGTTCTCGAGATATTTTAGTTTTTCGTATTTTTCCTACACCATTTTTGAAAATAAATCCAGTTTTCAAATGAGAACGAAAATTGAATTAAAAATTAATTAAATTTAATTTAAATACATAGAACGTGAATATAAGTCTGCAGGGAAAGTCAAGTGCTGCCCACATCAGATTTTTTAAATATCCACCAAGCTATGGATAGTTCATAAAGATATATAACTAAAGTGTCTCCATATTGGAAACTAAATGAGACAAACTAAGAAACTAAGTGGCAAGTAACAAACTAAGTGGCAAGTGGCAAGTAAGTAGCAGGCAGACAAGTGAAAAGTAGAAAGCTGAACCTAATATATTTTATTTCCAGAATTTTTTCAGTATTCACTGTAAAACACCAACATGCGCAGGGTCATGAGATAAAAAACTATAATAAAAAAAATTTTAGCCAATCATTTCATTTAAATTAACAGGCTTATATTAATTAATTATTTAAATTAATTACCATTCAGATTCAAAATTTTAGTTTTATTGTGTTTTATATAAAACTAGAATTCATTAAAATATTTATTTATTTTTTTTTTCTTATCTCAGTATATTAAAGAGCACGTTTCTTCTTTATGTTAGTTTTGTAAATCGAGATTTTGAACTTTTAGTTATATTAGATTTAAAAAAATTTACATTTCTTAATTTAAAATAGTTATTTTTTTTCTGTTCATTTCATGCGGTAGAATTATATCTAAAAAATGCATTTGAGTAAAATATTTGAATAAAACGCTTCGCATAAGAAAAATCTGATGTGGGCAGCACATGACTTTCCCTGCAGACTTTTATACACATTCTCTTATTTTAATTAAATTTAATTCACTATTAATTCAATTTTCATTCTCATTTGGTAACTGGACTCATTTTTAAATTTGGCGTAGAGAAAAAAGCAAAAACAAAAAAAATATCTCGAGAACGGCTAGTCCTAGTGTAATGGGGTCGGTCTTATTCTTTTCTTCGTTAAAAATTACGTATAAAACAAGCATTTAATGGATATATTTCAGCATACGTTTATTTTAGATTTTGTATATTTTTGCTGGCCATTTTGCAAAAGAAGGATGGTTCTTTTTCTCCAAATCATACCAAAATCTAATCAGCACCAGGGTGACTCACAAGCGACTTATCTACCAAATTTTGTGAAATTCGGTCACTTAGATTTTAAGCTAGAGTGGATACAAGCTTTTGCGAGCCATTTCGCAAAAAAAGACAAGTTCTTTTATCCCGAATCGTACCCAAAACTAATCAGCACCAGATTCGCCCACAAGTCACTTACCTACCAAATTTTATGAAATTCGGTCAATTAGTTTTTTAATTAGAGTGGATGCAAAATCTGCACAGACAGACAGACAGACCCACAGACACACACACAGACACACACACAGACGTCACGCCAAAAATAGTTTTTTCGTATTCTAGAGGTCTCGAAACGTGTAGATCCGTCGAAAACTCAAGTTGTGATTTTCGACATGATTCCAATACTTTCCCTATACATTACCATGTATTGCAGGGAGAGTAAAAATCTGATGTGGGCAGCACATGACTTTCCCTGCAGACTTATATCCACGTTCTCTTTATTTTAATTAAATTTATTTCACTTTTAATTCAATTTTCGTTCTCATTCGGTAACCGGACTTATTTTCAAAGGTGGCGTAGAGAAAATACGAAAAACTAAAATATCTCGAGAACGGCTAGTTCTAATGTAATGGGGTTGTTCTTATTTTTTTCTTCGCTAAAAATTACGTATTAAACAAGCATTTAATGGATATATTTGAGCATACGTAGCTCTTTAGTTTAGATTTGGACGATTTTTGCGGGCCATTTTGCAAAAAAATGCAGGTTATTTTTTTCCGAATCATACCAAAATCTAATCAGCACCAGGGTGACCCACAAATGACTCATCTGCCGAATTTTGTGAAATTCGGTCCATTAGTTTTTTAGTTACAGTGGATAAAAAATCTGCACAGACAGACAGACACACACACAGACAGACACACAGACTCACACACAGACGTCGCGCTAAAAATGGTTTTTTCGTATTCTACAGGTCTTGAAACGTGTAGATCCGTCGAAAACTCGAGTTGCGATTTTCGACATGATTCCAATACTTTCCCTATACATTACCATGTATTGCAGGGAGAGTAAAAATAGAATTTTCTATACTCGACCTCCACCATTTGAAACGGATAAACAGTCCTCTAAGCACAATGCAGCATTAATTGTTTTGCGTATTTATAATCCAGTCAATCGTTTAACTTGCATTCTTTTTTGTCTGAAAAGAATCTACTTGACTTATGGTAGTACATTTATGCGTAAATGGAATAAACTCAACATTTTTGTTCGATATATATTTTCTTATATTATTGTTTGTATGAAATTTTTCGGAATTAAGATTCAAAATTTTATTTTGAATCAAAAATTCATACAAGAAAATTATATTAATAATTCCCACAAAACGAGGGAGATAAATCAAAGAAATTAAATGAAATTATCAGATATATTGAATTATCGTGACATTTTCCGAAAGCCACCTTGTTGGCGATATTTTACAGAATTTGTTTCAACATTTCTATGCAAGTGGGGCAGACAGACATAAGGAATTTTCATGCAAAGTATTTAAAATTAAAAATATATATATTTTTATTCAAAGCTTTTTTATCATTATGTCAAAAAATTAGGTCTCTTTCAATTTTATGTATTTTACGTAATATTACACTGTAAAAAATAAAGCACTTAAAAACGAAAACTGCAACGTACTTGTTTTCATTTGATTACAATGCCACCATAAACGAGTAAGTGACATATTGAAATATAAGTAACCGCACTTGCTTGAAAATGAGTACTTCAATTAATAAACGTATTATGTCATTTTGATTTAATTAAAAATCGTGTAATACATGTGCAATTATAATTCTGAAATTTTTTGTACAAATATTTCGAATAATAAAAGTTATAGCCTCGAAATTAAAGAACTATATCATAAGAATTACGATGGCGGATGTATATATTTCGTGTGCTGTGCTATGCGGTGTGTTTTTCTCTAATGTGGCGGTAGAATACGGACACGCAATAAGCAATGCTTGTCTTATGCATATGCGTTGTTTGTAATCCCTCATTTATTTACAGTTTAAAATTATAATTGAAAAATAAAAATATAATTGAATCTCTCATATACTCAAAAATGAGTACATAGTATTTAAAATTATGCTTAAAAGTAATTCTCCCATATACTCATAAATGAGTACATAGTATTTACAATTATGCTTAAAATTTATTCTCTCATACTCATAAATGAGTACATAGTATTTAGAATACCTAAATATGATTATATTATATGATTATTTAGAGCTACCTAAATATGCTTAAAATTTAATTCTTTGAAATATTCAAAAATAAGTACATGCGTTTTTCAAAATTGAAATACGGAGCTATTATAAACAAAGTGCTCGAAAATGAGTACATTCTACTTTTTTTTTAATACCCATTTTTAACAGTGTAGGTTTCTTTCAATTGTCGATGTCTTAAATAAGTACCTTGTGTTCTTATTGAGGGGTTCAGCCCTGCACCTAGGGCTTGCAAGTTCGACCTTCAGAAATGTCAATTTTGAGGATGTTTTACGGTTTCATAATATTTCTGACTTTTAACAAGAATAAGAATCGTTCACTCTTAAGAACTGTATGACATCCTCCTTTGCAGTATGACCATCTTTGATACAATTAAAATTCCATGTTTCCTAAAATAAAGTATCAGCACCTTATGATTGCATAACTTTCTAATACTTCCTTAACGTGTTCCTTCATGTTTCCCAAAAGAAATGAATACTAGCAAATATAATTTCTTACCGAATTATACGTACCACTTAAACAGCAGTAACCACATGAATTTAAAATTACCAAGCAACCCCAATCTCTTCAACTTACCGCGGCTTCGAACACCGGATATCAGTCATTACAATTTTTTTACTTCCTAAATTGAATATTTGCTCTTAGAAGAGGATATTATCGTTCCAATGCGAAATTACGAATTTTAAGTTATACGTACACCATCCGCTCTAACCTTAACTGTAGGCGTAAAGCTGAATTTCCGAGCCCTCAAATATGCGCCCAAGTAACCCCTTCTCCCAACAAGCCCATAAAAATCCCATACTTCGCTCATGAATAACAATATGAGTCGGTTATTTTCTGGGCGTCACTGCGGGCCGGAGCAAAAAGCAAAATAGCAATAAAAATTTATAGAAAAAATTCTGAGGGAAAATTTTGCGCTGAACTATGAATATATATTAAAAGCTCTTCAAATCTTTGTGATGGATTGAAGCGGTCCTATATAATCAAGTCTCTGGCGGGTTTTCCTTCAAATAATTAGTTTACCCGCGACTTGGCTGCTGGGCTAATCGCTCTATTATCAACACCTTCCTTTTCGATGTTTTTTTATTTTGTTTAATGGGTGAGGCCTAGCGCACACACCTACTATCAACAGGTACGATTTAAAGCATCATCACTTGGTTTAGTGATGAGACTACGCTGCAGGAAACAGTGAGGTAAGTCTGCAAAAAATTGATAAAGGCAGATATTGTGATATATGTCATTGTTGGTTTGCGTATGATGGATAATATTTAAAACGACTCTTCCAGCCCTTTATACCTCAAATTATGATTTTCTTTCCAAATTTTCCTTCAAGTAAAATAGCTATACCATTGAAGATAACAGCATCCATGAACCGGTTTCGCGAACTTTTTATTAATTCCACAGTATAGAACGAAGCAACTATTACTTGCGAATTGAAGAAATTAGACACCTTATTGTTAAATTAAAAGACAAAGATAATTATATTGCAGTGGATTGCCGCACACTGCTGTGTGCACGGTAATGAAATCGCAGATGGTTCGGCTAAATTGTCATCCACAATGGGACCAGCCCCACTCGCGAAAGTCATCCTCTCTAGGTGTTTCAATAAGATCAAAAGGAGTGTTCGTGTGCTGGTGGGATTCTTCATTTTTCGTCTCCAAAGGAATCCAAAATATCTTAATTATTTCAGAAAAATCTCTAGAATGGTTGCCACTTTTTCTACTACAATTGGTATAGGTCACATAATAACTCAGGCCTACTTGAATAGATTTCATCTAGCTGACTCCAACAAGTGCCTTGTTTGCTCTATGAAAAAGGAGACTCTGGATCACATCTTGTTCTTCTGCACAGAGAACATTTTTAGAACTGTGTTAGCAAAATTTTGTTTTCCTCTGTCTATTTTATCTGTCTTGTCATCTAATGGGTACATCTTATGAGTATTTCTTTTTACTTTCCTTATATACATAATGCATAAGGAAAGTATTGTGACGGGGTCGAAAATTCGAATTCGAGTTTTCGACGGGAGAGCACGTTTCGAGCATCCCTGATCACGAATCAAACATTTTTGAAGTGATGTCTGTGTGTGGGTGTGTGGGTGTGTGTGTGTGTGTGTGTGTGAAAGTATGTGTGTGTGTGTGTGTGTCAGTGAGTCTGTGGAGACGATAACTGACGAACGAATGGACCGATTCGAACCAAATTTAATACAAAAATTACAATCCGTAAACACTGGAAGTTTATTGTTTATATACGCAATCGAATGTTTAGAACCCCCCTAAATTTTCGAATGAAATTTTGAAAAAATCGTCAAAAAATCAAAAACACTAATAAAGTTACGCAAATAGACATTTCTTATGTAATTTTTCATTAGAAAACGATTGACATAAATTTTAGAACGCTAACATGAACCGTTCTCGAGATATTGCACATTTTTGAAAAACATTATTAAAAAGTCATATAAAATTAAAAAAAAATATTTTCTATTGAGAAACATGTTCACTTTTCATACGTAATACCATGCGATAAATTGGGTAATATTCTCATGCAGCGTGGTTATATAAAATAACAATATAAATAAATTTTATTATTATAAATAACAGTGAAAATTGCATGAAATCCGTGTACATCAGCACAACGAGAGTGATACCCCCCTCCCGTTGTGCCTCACACACAAAATCACAAAACCAAAATCCGTCATTTACGGAAACTCTACGTTTTTACGTAAACTGAATAAGTGTCCGCTACTTAAATAGTACAAATAACACCATACTCGATTACCAAATCTCCTGTTAAGCACAACTACTTATAATTATATAAGCGCCCGTTACTTCAATAGTACATTCACGCTCCACATCACACACTCTCCGCAAAACAAATAAATAAATAAATCCTGACAGGTAAGAATGCTCATTAAATGTATTTGCAAATAGATGGCGGTGACATTCCGATTCAGTGTAGGAATAAGAGGAGCTGGACTTCCGGAGGAAGCTCTCAATTGATTCAAAAATTCTAAAAGTTCGCTTGGTTAAATTTATAATCAATCTACGGACGGTTAGAGATTTTTTTCTTCATTTTGGAATAGACTGTGATATATTTAGGAGCTTTTATTAAATTATATACTTTGAATTCCATGTAAATTTTTTTAGTCACAATATAAAAATCGGGGAGGTATAAAATGCATGAAAAAAATATATTTTTTTTTAAATCACGAAAATTCGTCTATTAATCGAATGGATTCCGTTTAAAGTTTGTTTGAAAGAGAATTATTCTTTCTTTTCGACGGTATGTATCAGGATTAAACTCTATGATAATACTTTTGGTCGCTAAGGAACCAAATCGTGTGAATATTGCCCGAAATCATTGTAATTCGGGCTAAAACATAAAATAATTAAAAAACTAATTTGAAATTTGAAAGCATAACGCCGAGGTGTGCCTATTTAGGTCTTGAAGTACATATGAGCCAAATTTCATGGTTATACGACGCTTAGATTTCCCGCTACAAACTGCACAGACAAACAGACATACAGATATCTTCCTTTATTAAATAAAATGTATGTTTTAGCAACAGCAAAATTTTAATTATTTACTTATTACTGAGTGGTAATATTGGGTTATTTGTTGCTGCCAACAACTTCATTTAGAATATTTTGTGCATAAAAAAATTGAGTGTGTACCAAATTCCATACTCTTGCGATGCTTACATTTCCCACTACGAACTGCACACACACACACATACAGAGAGATATATATACATCTTCCTAAGTAAGATTAACTTAATAACTTAATCATAGCGTAATCCTAACTTATGATACACTCTCAACAGCTGGGTTCTATGACTATCAATTGTATGTAGTTCAAATACATGTATCATCTATTGTGGTTTATTTGCTCAACCATAATTAGCTTATAAAAATTTTCTCAAGCTACTGTCTAAAACAATTTGAAATATAAACAAGAAATATCAACCATGCATAAAGCATTGATTATGAAATACTTTCCAACTGAAATGAAATTTTATTTAAACATCTCTAAAATGCAATATATTCAGCGCTGATATAGTTAAAATTATCACAGTACTGTAATAATTTATTATATTTGAAAACTTAAAAGCCTTTATTCAAATGACGTAATCGAAATATAAATCGTCTGACTGTCTATGTAAAAGCAATAAATATTTCATTCATATTACTTTTAATCCAGACTTCCGAGCTAAATAATTTTAAGTTAAAAAAATTCAGCAATTCTAATACAACTCGCCTTACAATCACTTGTTTACATTCTGCATCTATTAAAATTAAGCTTCGTTGAAAAAATAATCAATTTTGATGATCATTTAAACAAAAAATATTGTAATCGGGTTGACACAGAATATAGATGCACAGAAAATACGCAAAAATAAAGTGTTTTTAGGACAAATTTAACACTAAATATAAATTTAAAAGAACTTTAAAAATAGCGACTTTTAGACAGGTGAAAAAGATGGATGCCATGTTTTATTTTGAAGTGGGTCACGTGGTCTCTTCATATAATATGGGTGTAATTATTAGTATAATTTCTAATTAAAAACTACAGAACATATTTTGCTGAATGGTTTTTATATATTTTATGGGATAATTTAAACCTTTTCCAAAATTTTCGAAACAATTTGTGAATTTTAAATCCGCTTAAAAAAAATGTTTGAAAAATTAGGTCTCATAGGTTTCCATGCATTTCACTTTTTCAACCCGGGTTCAATCCAAAACTAATTGGGTGATACTATTCATTTATATTCCCATAGGTCCTACAGGCCGTCTCAACAACACACTAAAATTTCATTTTAATAAAGTCATTTTTACTGCAGTTGTCGTGCGAACGGACAGACAGACAGAATGAACAAAGTCGTAAACACTTTCCAACTATGTTGGAAAGTGTTAAAATGACTTCGTCAGTATTAGCATAAACAGTTGATAAGAAACATTAATTTCGGAGGCAAGAAACAACTTTTATTTCAGAATGAAAAATCTGATGTGGGCAGCACATGACTTTCCCTGCAGACTTATTTATATATACGTTCTCTTTATTTGAATTAAATTTAATTCACTTTTAATTCAATTTTCATTCTCATTTGGTAACTGGACTTATTTTCAAAGATGGCGTAGAAAAATATGAAAAAACTTAAATATCTCGAGAACGGCTAGTCCTAGTGTGACGGGGTTGGTCTCATTATTTTCTTCGTTAAATATTACGTATAAAACAAGCATTTAATGGAAATGTTTGAGTATACGTAGTTTTTAATTTTATATTTTGACGATTTTTGCTGGCCAATTCGCAAAAAGAGGCAGGTTATTTTTTCCGAATCGTACAAAAATCTATGCACCAGGGTAACCCACAAGCGACTTATTTGCCGAATTTTGTGAAATTTGGTCCATTAGTCTTCAGCTAGAATGGATACAGGCTTTTGCGAGCCATTTCTTAAAAATAGGCAGGTTCTCTTATTCCGAATCGTACCCAAAACAAATCAGCACCAGATTCACCCACAAGTGACTTACCTACCAAATTTTAAAAAATTCGGTCAATTAGTTTTTTAGTTAGAGTGGATACAAAAGCTGACCAGACACACACACATACACACACACACACACACACACACACACAGACATCACGCTAAAAAAGTTTTTTCGTATTCTAGAGGTCTCGAAACGCATACATCCGTCGAAAACTCGAGTTGCGATTTTCGGCATGATTCTTATACTTTCCCTATACACAACCATGTATTGCAGGGAAAGCAAAAACAAGAGCGACTGCACTACCGTAGGTAAGAAAGCCACATGAGACTTCTAACTGTGACCTCGGGTATATTGTGCAACTCACAAGCTTGCAATTTAAAGCCCGACTACAACCAATACTTCAATAAGTTATCTAGAAAGATACGTTTCCTTTTTCGCTCGAGAAGAGTAAGAGTACCAGATCTTATCTGTCTTTCGAAGAAAATGCCCTCAAAGTACATGCAAAACATGTTCGTGCCACGTATATATACGTAACAGCCAAGGATCGATTTACAGGCAATGAGCACAAGGCCTAGTTACCATATGGTGCCCTTTCTACAAAATATACATATAATCAAAATTTTATTTCAAAATATTACTTATGTCATCTAACACAATGATCAATTTTTTGCGCAGCCAAAAACTGTGAAAATACTTCCTGATGAAGCATCGTTTAACTTTGAAAATGGACCTTGATGAACACTGTCAACATGATCTCATAAACATAAATCACCCCTTTACACTTTTATCGCTTTTCCCAAACATTGCGAGCTAATGACCCCAAAGTCTCTTGGTAGAAAATTCTACATCGTCAGTCATGAGGATGGGTTCAGCATGAGGATTTCTGAGAGCAAAATGACTGGTTCTCAAAAGAAAGTCTCCCAACTTTCGCAATCAGTTAGTTGTCCACTGAGACACCCTATAATTTTTGGCAATTGTCGCCATCAATTGTGAGGTTTTGCTCCAAAACTACTTATTAATCGAATTTTAAAAGGGATACTTTCACAAAAAAGAGACTAGAAAATCATCAACCTGACCTCTTAATAACTCGTTAACTCGACCCTATAAAATTACTTACCTGTTGCTTCTTGGAATAATTGGGAAAAAATGATGAAATTGTGTTATATTTACATGCATTGGAGTAGGCAAGAGGGTTTGGGTGTCATGAACCGCATTTTTTAAACAATTATATTACTTCTTCATAGGGTTTATATTGGAAAATGAAATCCAGCACTATTAGCCCTTTCCCCATTTGATCTACAATCCCCTTTCCTTCCTTCCAATATCCCTGCTACGCCTATTTGTGTGGGTATCATTAGAACGTACTTATTTATGTTTCCATCAAGAACTCTGGTTTCTGCTTCGAAAGTTATCGTTACCGATTTTGTACATGTACAACTTTACTTCTGTTATTAGTGGTTGGTGAAACTTTCGAATGCTGTAATAAACCTCCTCTCGCCTTCTCCGAAAAACATTAAATTCTGGGAAATGAACAATACAATACTATTGGTAAACTCCTAGAAAAACATCTTCCAGTTTCATACAAGGCGTTTCGTAGAACGCTGCAAAAGCGAGTTTCGAATGAAGCGATCTTTGGCGAGCATCAGGGCGCAAATTACTTAACTAAATAAGAGCATTGTCGAACATTTCGATGCTGACGCCTATTTTAATGCAACAATTTTCATCAGGTTTTGATATTTTCAATGCAAGAGAGGATAGGTACGTAAATGCAAAATCGATACGTTCTTAATTTTAGTGTACCAAGCTGAAACACAAATAACGGTTCAGGCCCAATAATCTAGAAACTCTCCTCTTGAGAATTATCAGGTTCTTCAGTCTTTTACACTAAAAGCTAGAATTAAAGAACATTATACATATATCTTGATCATGTGTTCATGTAGCACATGTAATTTATTGGTTACTAAACTGTTCAGTTTGTCGTTTCTTTCCCCAATGTAATTACCGATTTTTCAGAACTATATTGGTTGAGTTGGTTAATTTCACCGTTTTAGTGTACCACAAAAGACAGAAATGATGGTGCTTCATTATTGAAGTGGTATATGTGGTACACATCCCAGTATGTCATTCCTCCAGTACATGTAGTACACATTTCAGCATCTTATTCCTGCAGTACATGCATAGTACATATTCTAGTATGTCATTCCCGTAGCATATGTAGTACACATTCCAGTATGTCGTTCCTGTAGTATAAATAGTACTATACTTGTGATTTGGCAATCACGTGGATAATAAATCAGTTAAAACCCATTAATCAACCCTTTCAGATTTATTAGAAATGGTTCAATTGCAAACCCTAGTTTTTAGAATAAAAGACGACTACCAAATGTTAACTTACCTGTCGCAATACGCCACTTTCGCCCGAATCCTGCCTTCTTTGTTTTCTCAGTGGGAACGTCCTTGTTTGTGTTTTTTCATCAAGAGCCCAGATTGTTTAATCAAAAAGGTGCGTTATGATGCGATAAAGACGCCTAACTTGCTTATTTCGATGCGGGTGCGCATTTTTAATGTAACTATCTTCAACGATTTTTGATATTTTCTTAATGGGAAAGGAAGGATAGGTCTGTGAAATGCAGTAACAAGGTAAGTGACCGCCACTGCCGAGGTGTTGTTTTAGGAGAATGCGGGTTAGCGATGAGAAAGAGTTAGTTCAGTGACGCCCTCTCGTGTGTGTGTATTTTATTCGGCTTTTTGTTGGATAATTCGAAAATTAAGGGGATGTAGATGAAGACGTAAGTTGACGTAGAGGAAAGAGGATGTGTTGCTCATGAATATATCTCATTTTTATGCATGATTGTATATAATTTCGATTTCAAAATGATTTGATTTTGTTGCAGAACCCTAGAAAAAGTATAGATTTTTTGGAAAAAGTTATTGTCTTGTTAAGTGTTGTATCTATATTCGTAGCTTTTTCATTTTATTGTTCATGCATCATTTCCAAATTGTGCTCTACGGGAAAACTAATGTTCTACAAGAAGTTAATAGGTTATCTGTTGTAGAAATTTGAAAAGTAGAAGTAAAAGTGATTGATTAAAATATTTATTTATCATATTTGAACAAAAAGTTAAAAATATGTTTACTGGACTTATCTTTGTTTACTGAATTATAAAACGTGTCAGTTTCTCCGATAAGTTCTTGTATAACTATATTGGTGGAATTGTGCTCAATGGGTTAATTCCTTCAGTAAAAAGAAATCCGCCTTGAGATAATTTTTAATTCATCCAAATAGAACAGTGGCCAAGCTAATAATTCGTTTGCATTTCTTTTCAGCTACATTATTCATTTATGTAAAACTGGGTCTTATATAATTTTCCTTAAAAACTGCCACAATGATTTCAAATACTATGTGTGTTTAATAAACAGGAAAACGGCAACACATATCTCTGTAAAAAAACGCTTAAATTTTTGTTTTTGAAATCCCTTATAAAATGTTAAACTTTTTGTGCATGTGGATTAAAATATTTGAAGTCGGATATATGTAATACATATCAAGAAAAACGACATTTTAAAATTTAAAATTCGGGATTCAGTGCCGACAGTATACCAAATGAATCACTTTGTTATCAGGAAAAGTGCAGTAGGTGCAATTAAAATGTCGTCCATGTGACGTTAGCATAGGCAGGGAGATTTGGGAAATCGCTGTAAAATTTATATTAGTTTTCCGTAGAATCCATATTGAAAAACGAAATTCAGCACTGTAAATCCCTCTTTCGGTCTTTAACTCTTCCCTTTCGATAGAAAAACCCATTATTTCAGTTATTACCCCCCCCCCTTCCGAAATCCTTGCCACACCTGTGTTAACTAGTGTCACATAGCCAAGTCTAAAAATCTGATGTGGGCAGCACATAACTTTCCCTGCAGACTTATATCCAC
This sequence comes from Amaurobius ferox, assembly GCA_951213105.1. Classification (NCBI taxonomy): domain Eukaryota; kingdom Metazoa; phylum Arthropoda; class Arachnida; order Araneae; family Amaurobiidae; genus Amaurobius; species Amaurobius ferox. Next base: position 69,263,656 of record OX578144.1, on the reverse strand, counting down.
GTTCTCTTTATTTTAATTAAATTTATTTCACTTTTAATTCAATTTTCGTTCTCATTCGGTAACCGGACTTATTTTCAAAGGTGGCGTAAAGAAAATACGAAAAACTAAAATGTCTCGAGAACGGCTGGTCCTAATGTAATGGGGTTGGTCTTATTATTTTCTTCGCTAAAAATTACGTATTAAACAAGCATTTAATGGATATATTTGAGTATACGTAGTTCTTTAGTTTAGATTTGGACAATTTTTGCGGGCCATTTTGCAAAAAAATGCAGGTTATTTTTTTCCGAATCATACCAAAATCTAATCAGCACCAGAGAGACCCACAAATGACTCATCTGCCGAATTTTGTGAAATTTGGTCTATTAGTTTTTTAGTTAGAGTGGATTCAAGCTTTTGCGGACCATTTCGCAAAAATAGGCGGGTTCTTTTATCCCGAATCGTACCCAAAACTAATCAACACCAGATTCGCCTACAAGTGACATACCTACCAAATTTTGTGAAATTAGGTCAATTACTTTTTTAATTGGAGTGGATACAAAATCTGCGCAGACACACAGACAGACACACACACAGACGTTACGCTAAAAATGGTTTTTTCGTTTTCTAGAGGTCTTGAAACGTGTAGATCCGTCGAAAACTCGAGTTACGATTTTCGACATGATTCCAATACTTTCCCTATACATTACCATGTATTGCAGGGAAAGTAAAAATGGAGGTATTAGAAATGAGGAATCAAGAGCCCCTCTAAATAACTGTTGTCACGTAATTTGCATATATCTGCTTTCTTTAAGAAAGGACTAATTGTATTAGAAAAAAACAGTTCTAATATTTTTGTAAAATAAATGAATTACTTTTCGATATGTATAAATAAAAAACACTTCTAACTACTTCACTGATTCTTTAAAAAAGCATAAACATTCCTCTGTCAGGATTTATCAAAAAGCAGTGTTTTTTCAACAAATTTTGTTTATCAAAAAGCAGTGGGAAAAAATCTTAAAATTTAAAGTACCTATAATTGTTGACTATTTCTGGTAGGTTAACATGGGGAAAATGAAACAAACGGCTGGGGGAGGAGTGGAATTATCTATCCTCTTAATGTTGATAATTTATTTTAATGTGTTAGCGTACCATAGACGAGTACTAAAGTAACCCGTGCGACTCGCAAGCCACAGTTTGACCATATCCGGTATTTGTCATTAAACAGCGTGTCAAATTCGTCAATTTTTCATTAGTAGTCCTTAATTATCAAAACACCTGCACGCGCCCTACTTACTTCCTACACATGTACATTTAATTTTTCGTCCTATATCGAGATCTTATCGTGACCCTGTAGCGTGATCCTCGCCGCCAATTCGAAGATGATAACCAGAGATATTTGAAATTGGAAGGAGGAGACACATAAGATTGCATGTAATGCCCGTTTGCCAAACTAAGGCGCGGCCATATTGCATGGAAGCTAATATCGTTCTATCATATTGGACGCCTAAAATAAAAGCAAGGTTAATTACTTCTGCTTGGTGAATGTTTATAGTACCAATACAAATGTACTGTTTGAAATACTAACTAGAAGAAATACCGCCGTTGCCTGGGATAATACTGAAATAACTTAACGAGGCGCAAAATCTGAAGTTTCCTAGTCATAAAAGTGCTCGCTGCGCCAGAGCACCAGCCAAGTTCTAATTAAACATTTAGCATAAAATTCAGCATTATGTTGAAGGCTCTGCCTGATACATTTTGCAGGAACTATTTTACACAATCAAGAGGCAGTACTCACCCCCCCCCCCTCCCTGTATCTCAGGAACTAAAAGAAGTGGAATATTAAGTTTTGAATTTTCTGACGATCAAGCATGATGAGACACGACGCTATTAATTTGGCTTATTTTGATCCCGATAATTTTTTGTATCAATACGTTAAAGTCAATACATTTTGTTTTTTAATGCAATTTTCACGTTCCCATCTAAACTCTAAATTCATCTGATAAAGTTAGGCGCTTAATATTCGGCATGTTGAATTTTCCACTGCTACTCTTAAAAGAAATTTCTGACTTATAAAATTTTAGATAACCGCAATGACTATGCAAAATCTTGCAAATGTCGTTTTTATCAAGTTTTCTCTCAAAAAGAGTGACTTGTAATAACAATTCTACAGTCCATGTTAAAGCAAAACAAGAAAGATCAATCATGCTTAAAGCATTGATTTTGAAACACTTTCCAACTTTAAAGCAATTTTATTTAAACAAGTCTAAAATGCAATACATTCCCCGGTAATATTTTAAAACTTATCACAATACTACATTAATTTATTATATTTGAAAACTTAAACCTTCATCGGAAAAAATGAACTTCATTCAAATGACGGCATTGAAATATAAATTGCCTGGTTTAAACATCTCTAAAATGTTATACATTCCTCGGTAACAATTTTAGAATTATCATAATACTATGATAATTTATTATATTTGAAAACTTCATCGAAAACAACTGAAATTCATTCAAATGACGTCATAGAAAAAATAACACGCCTGGCTCTCTCTATAAAAGAAGCATTTCATTCATAAATAATTTCCCATTCATGTCATTCATCACAATACTATAATAATTTATTTTGTTTAAAAGTTAAGACCATGGAGCTGCAAGTAATTAAACTCTATGCGTAAAACTTCATCGAAAAAAATCGTCCTTCTCTTTGTAAAATCAATGAATATTTCATTCATATCAGCTATGCCGACTCCATGAACTAAATGATTTTGTGTTAAAGAAATACAGCAATTCTAATACAACTCATTTTACATATTTTGCTGTTTACATTTTACATAGGTGAAAAATAGGCTTCGTTGTAGAAATAATCAAATTTGGATGAGCATTTAAACTCAAATATATTGTAATTGCGTTGTTTCAGTATGTAGAATCACAGAATTTATGCAAAAATAAAGTGGTTTTAGGACGGATACAACACTCAATATGAATTAAAAAGAACTTTAAAAATTACGATTTTGAGACAAGATGGATGCCATATATCATTTTGAAGTGGGTCACGTGATCGTTTCATATCATTGTCACGTGATCGCTTCATATACGAGGTGTTATTAATATTTTAATTTTTATTTAAAAAACTACTGAATATATTTCGCTGAATTTTTTTTCTGTATATTTTATGGAACAATTTGAATATTACCTAAAATTTTCGAAGCAATTTGTGAATTTTAAATCCGCTTAAAAAATATTTGAAAAATTGGATCCCATAGGGCTCAATGTATTTCATTTTTTCAACCCGGGTTCAATCCAAAACTAATTGGGTGATATTATTCATTTATATTCCCATAGGTCCTACAGACCGTCTGAACAACATACTAAAATTTCATTTTGATAAAGTCATTTTTACGGCAGTTATCGTGCTAACGGACAGATAGACAGACAGACAGAATGAACAAAGTCATAAACACTTTTCAACTTTGTTGTAAAGTGTTAAAAAGACTGCAGCCAGTCAACTTTCATTGCTAGTCAACTTTCAATGATTTTAAAAGGCACTATGCTTTCAAAAAATTCTTGTAATCTCACAAGTTATGAATAAATTTCAAATCTGTTTACGGATTTCTAAAAACGAATATTTAATATATCCTGGTAGTATAAGCCCTCAAAAGCAATATTTTGGAGAGTTTTGAGCATTTACCTCCTTAAGAACTAAAGATTCCCGGTGAAAAGAATCGCCTTGTGAGGAAAATAAACCCATGCCTCTCTATCTCAAAGCATACAACTATAAAACATATCAATTCTTGCATGTACTGAAATAAAACCAATATTTTTAACCTTTATTGGCATCATTATCAGCGCGACGCTTTGCAAAGTACTTCATGTACACTCGAAATCTCAAATTTATCTCTGCTAAAATATGTACCCGACGTTGTCAGTAACTTAAAATGCACCTCTGATTAAAATTACACCGGAAGTCACAGCTGATTCTCGAAAACGCTTTAACAATAAAAAGAACGCTTTAACAATATGTCAGCTTATAACAACATCCACGACAACAGCGACAAAAAATAAAAAATCTGATGTGGGCAACACATGACTTTCCTTATATAATGTAATGAATTTACTACTTTTCAGTAAAAAAAATAGGTTTTTTCTTATAGTAGATACTAATATTCTGTCCAAGATATTGAATTTTCGACAATTAGTCGACATTTTCATTGATTTAGCGTCAATTTTATCCATTTGGCGAGATTTTCGTTAATTTGGCAACATTTCAAAAAGTCGCCAAGTTGGCGACATTCCGCCAAATCCGTCGCCAAAATTTCGCCAAGCGTTATGGAAGAAGAAATAAGTTGTTCTTGCAGCAGATAAATGACTATTGGCGTTCAAATACAAAAGTATTACTCAAAGTATTTTTTTTCATGAATGGAACGAGCTAGATCCACGAGAGTAATGTCATCCAATTTATCGCATGGTATTACATATGAAAAGTGAACATGTTTCTCAATAGGAAATATTTTTTTTTTCATTTTATATGACTTTTTAATAATTTTTTTGAAAAATGTGCAATATCTCGAGAACGGTTCATGTTAGCGTTCTAAAATTTATGTCAATCGTTTTCTAAGGAAAAATTACATAAGAAATGTCTATTTGCGTAACTTTATTAGTGGTTTCGATTTTTTGACGATTTTTTCAAAATTTTATTAGAAAATTTAGGGGGTTTCTGAACATTCGATTACGTATAAAAACAATAGGCTTCCAGTGTTTACGGATTGTGATTTTTGTACCAAATTTGGTTCAAATCGGTCCATTCGTTCGTCAGTTATCGTCTCCACAGACTCACTGACACACACACATACTTTCACACACACACACACACACACATACACACACACAGACATCACTTCAAAAATGTTTGATTCGTGATCAGGGATGCTTGAAACGTGCTCTCCCGTCGAAAACTCGATTTCGAATTTTCGACCCCGTCACAATACTTTCCTTATACATTATGTATATAAGGAAAGTAATAAATAAATGTTCCGCGGACGCGTACACACAGTTACGCCACAACTGTTGCCCTTTTTTAAAAACTCTTAACTGCAATAGCTTTCTTGTAACTCTCAACCACGCAGAAAATGTACCCAGCGTTGATGATGTAAAGCAGGGATTAATTGAATGCATTCATCTATTTCTTCAAAAGACGTAATCGCCCGCTGTAGCGCGTCAGACAGATTAGCAACTGCAAACTGCAAAAACGCATCCGACTGCACAAGCGCGTCACACAGTTACGCCACAACTGTTACTCTTTTTAAAACTCTTAACTGCAATAGCTTTCTTGTAACTCTCAACCACGCAGAAAATGTACCCAGCGTTGATGATGTAAAGCAGGGATTAATTGAATGCATTCATCTATTTCTTCAAAAGACGTAATCGCCCGCTGTAGCGCGTCAGACAGATTAGCAACTGCAAACTGCAAAAACGCATCCGACTGCACAAGCGCGTCACACAGTTACGCCACAACTGTTACTCTTTTTAAAACTCTTAACTGCAATAGCTTTCTTGTAACTCTCAACCACGCAGAAAATGTACCCAGCGTTGATGATGTAAAGCAGGGATTAATTGAATGCATTCATCTATTTCTTCAAAAGACGTAATCGCCCGCTGTAGCGCGTCAGACAGATTAGCAACTGCAAACTGCAAAAACGCATCCGACTGCACAAGCGCGTCACACAGTTACGCCACAACTGTTACTCTTTTTAAAACTCTTAACTGCAATAGCTTTCTTGTAACTCTCAACCACGCAGAAAATGTACCCAGCGTTGATGATGTAAAGCAGGGATTAATTGAATGCATTCATCTATTTCTTCAAAAGACGTAATCGCCCGCTGTAGCGTGTCAGACAGATTAGCAACTGCAAACTGCAAAAACGCATCCGACTGCACAAGCGCGTCACACAGTTACGCCACAACTGTTACTCTTTTTAAAACTCTTAAATGCAATAGCTTTCTTGCAACTCTAAACCACGCAGAAAATGTGCCCAGCGTTGATAATTTAAAGCAGGGATTAATTGAATGCATTCATCTATTTCTTCAAAAGACGTAATCGTCCGCTGTAGCACGTCAAACGCGTCAGACAGATTAGCAACTGCAAACTGCAAAAACGCATTCGACTGCACAAGCGCGTCAGACATAGATTATTACATCTTCAAAACATGAAAAGTTTATATTTTGTAATAATATACAAAAATTTCTTATTTATAGTATGGATTCAATTTAAAATTTGTTTTAAAGATAACTTTTCGATCTTCCTGATGGTGTTAAGTTGGAAACTCCAATAATATATTTGATCGCTAAGGAACTAAAAATCTGATTTGATTTTCTTTTTAAATATTAATGAGGTATTTTCTCTTGCGAGCCAAAGCACCGCTGTTCCAAATTGCATGACAGTACGACGCTATGATTTTTCGCTGCAGGCGACACAACATACCAACATCTTCTTTTATTAATATAGATTTTTCGAAAAGAGTTTTATGCGATTAGAACTAAGGAAGATTCGATCATGCATACGTTATAAAATCTCCATTTATTTTTTCACTTGAGTTTTAATAAATTTTGACTCAAACATTTTTCGCTCCGACAGACCATTAATTACGAAGATTAATTAACTCGCATGCGTCTCCATTAGATTAATCAAAAGTGTAGATGCATCACAGAAAGACAAATTACAACAGTTTGTCAGTCCCTACAGCCTTCCCTGTGCTAAATGAAGAAATAATTCTCTCCAAATAAAAATAACTGCGATAAAAATCAAAGATCCCGATAATTAATTGCCATCATCATTACTCTTTGAATTTATGGGAATGCATCAATGATTTATCAAGGTAATTTTGTTGAATGATATATAGAAAATTAATCTTTAATAAGAAGCAAAAGCCACCAAAGTGGCGATGCTGAACCGCTCAGTGCAGTATTTACAAATGAATACTGAAAAAATCTGATGTGGGCAGCACATGACTTTCCTTATATAATGCAATGAATTTACTACTTTTTCAGTGAAAAGAAATAGATTGCTTTTATAGTTGTTATTTATATTCTTTCCAAGATATTGAATTTTCGTCAATGAGTCGTCATTTTCCATGTCGTCATCATCAATGAGTCATCATTGATTTAGCGTCATTTTTATCCATTTGGTGAGTTTTTCGTCAATTTAGCAACATTTAGAAAGTCGCCAAGTTGGCGACATTCCACCAAATTCGTCGCCAAAATCTCGCCAAACGTTATGGACGAAGAAGTAAGTTATTCTTACAGCAGATAAATGACTATTGGCGTTAACAAAATTTCACTCGAAAATTTAGGGGGGTTCTGAACATTCGATTGCGTATAAAAACAATAGACTTCCAGTGTTTACGGGTTGTGAATTTTGTACCAAATTTCATTCGAATCGGTTCATTCGTTCGTCAGTTATCGTTTCCACAGACTGACACACACATACACACACACACACACACATACTTTCACACACACATAGATACATTCACACACACATACACACACACACACACACACACATACACACACACACACATTCGCACACACACAGACATCACTTCAAAAATGTTTTATTCGTGATCAGTGGTGCTTGATACATGCTCTCCCGTCGAAAACTCGAATTCGAATTTTCGAACCCGTCACAATACTTTCCTTATACATTATGTATAAGGAAAGTATAAGGAAAGTAATAAGAAAAGTAATAAGAAATTCTTGTGTATATATATATATATAATATGTGTGTATGTTATAAGCGGATACAACCGGCATTGCCCATAATTTAAAATGCGTACAAATTTGAATAGATTTCATGCTGCTTAAAACAATATTCTAAAATGTGTAATTTCCCTAAAAAAACTATAAAAATAGTATAATAAATTATATTCTTGCAAATTATTTTTACAAGCAAATCAAAACTTCCTAGTCCATTTTGTAAACAAATTTACAATATTTTGAAATGTAAATACATGGATTAATGGGATTAATGATGCTTATTGGCACCATAATTAACAATCCTCGATCGATAAACAGAATGCAAAATTAAAAAATTTTCACTTTTCCCCTAATCCAGTTTGTACCGTTCATTTGACACCCCCCCCCCCCAACTCGAAATCCATTTAATACTAATCCTCACTTCTTTTACACATCCTGATTTACGATTCAAAGTGCGCTAACCGAATAGTTCTTACTGTATATTGCGTGGTGTCATATTTCTCTGAAAATGTTTGCTATGTTTTCGTTCAATACTTTCTCCAAAACTAAAAAAAATTGTGTGGACAGCACATGACTTTCGCTACTCAAATTCATTTTCTCTGTATTTCTTTAATAATTCATTAAATTCAGTTTTATTGCGCAAAAAACACGGACAATTATTTGAAATTATACTGATTATACTGAATTATACTGAATTTATACTGAATTTATACTGAAATTATACTGAATTTGCGCTGTTAATTCAATTTTCGTTTTCATTTGGTAATTGGGATACATTGGGATGCATTGGGATACATTTAATGGATACATTTGAGCATACGTACTCTTTTATTCTAGATTTTCACAATTTTTGCAGGCCATTTTTCAAAAAAATACAGGTTCTATTTTCCCGAATCATACCAAAATCTCTAATAAGCACCAGGGTAAACCTACAAGTGACTTATCTATTAAATTTTACAAAATTTGGACAATTAATTTTTTAGCTAGAGTGGATATATGCGAATTTTGCGGGTCATTTCGCAAATAATCCCGAATTATACCAAAATCTAATCAGCACCAGGGTCACCCACACGTGACGTACTTATACAATGGTATGAAATTTGGTCAATTAGATTGAGTTAGAGTGGATACATACAACTCGAATTGCCCTTTTCGACACAATTTCAATACTTTCCCTATACATTGCCATGTATTGTAGGGAAAGTAAAAAATGGTAAAACTTCGCCCCCTCCCCCCTCCTAATGTGTTAAGTTTTTTTTTCTTTTTTTTTTTGTACAATTTCCACTTCTTTTTACTTTCCTTATATGCATAATGTATAAGGAAAGTATTATGACGGGGTCGAAAATTCGAATCCGAGTTTTCGACGGGAGAGCACGTTTCAAGCAACCCTGATCACTAATCAAACATTTTTGAGGTGATGTCTGTGTGTGCGTGTGTGTGTGAAAGTGTGTGTGTGTGTGTGTGTGTGTGTGTGTGTCAGTAAGTTTGTGGAGACGATATCTCACGAAGCAATGGAGCGATTTGAATGAAATTTCGTACAAAAATCATAATCCGAGAATACTGGCAGCCTATTGTTTTTATATGTAATCGAATGTTCAGAACCCCCCCTAAATTTTCGAGTGAAATTTTGAAGAAATCATCAAAAAATCAAAACCTTTAATAAAGTTACGCAAATAGACATTTCTTATGTAATCTTTCCTTAGAAAACGATTGACATAAATTTTAGTACGCTAGCATGAACCGTTCTCGAGATATTGCACATTTTTCAAATAAATTTATCAAAAAATCCAATAAATTAAAAAAAAATATTAACTGTTGAGAAACATGTTCACTTTTCATATGAAATATCATGCGATCAATTTGGTAACATCATTCTCATGGATCTAGCTCGTTCCATTCATGAGAAAAAATACTTTGAGTAATACTTTTGTATTTGAAAGCCAATAGTCATTTATCTGCTATAAGAATAACTTATTTCTCCGTCCATAAAGCTTGGCGAGATTTTGGCGACGAATTTCGAGAAATGTTGCTAACTTGGCGACTTTTTGAAATGTTGCTGAATTAGCGAAAATCTCGCCAAATGGATAGAAATGACGTTAAATCAATGAAAATGACGATTAATTATCTAAAATTCAATATCTTGGAAAGAATATAAGTATCTACTATAAGAAAAACCTATTTTTTTTTACTGTAAAAGTAGTAAATTCATTGCATTATATAAGGAAAGTCATGTGTTGCCCACATCAGATTTTTTTATTAGAAGCAAACGTATATCTTGAGATGAGCTACTCTGCTCTAATTTTTCGAATCATTATATGAAACTGTTTTTTCTTTCTTTTTTTTCAGGAGATTTTAATGGAAAATAAAAATGATAACTACTTTAAAACATCAAGACAAGTTTCAATATGCTGTGCATTGTATGTTATTCCCTCATATTAAAATCGTGTCTTTCTTTTTGTTTTTATCGATACCATCCGACCTGCTCGAAGGTGTAAGGTATCTGTTTGAACGGCCGGGAAAATGCCACCCGATTTAGATTGTAACCCAATCGGGGAGTGCGAACCACAGAGGACGTACTATACTTCTTCTAACCCATCAGCAGTCGGATAGACTTTCGTACCTACAGATACATGCCCGTGATTCGCGTAAACCTGGAGATAGTTTTGGGCGTCGATGAGCATGGAACACGGAATTACAGCGTGTGATGCTTTCTCCTTAACCACTGTGCTAACCTTTTATGTTAAAGCCTTGATTCATATTCAGTTTCAAGAAATTCATTCATATTTTGTGCATATTTTTCATTGTTTCCAACAAGTATTTAACTGCCCTGGTAGCTCCTTTAGGGGAACGCTTGTCTGGAGATAAAGAGGCCGCAGATTCAGACCCTGCTCTAAGTGAATCCTTAAAAAAGTTTAAATAGAAATCAAACAGAGTAAACTAACAGCAGAAGAATGCAAAGCATTTGTTCAAACTACTATAAAATTATTATCAGGAATTTTTACTGTGGCGTTATTTTTCAGCGACTGTTTTGAATTTTGCTGTACGTCTCCTCCGTTAGTTTTTAGTATATGACAATTTTTCTTGTTTTTCCCCTTTTTCTGTAATACTGGAATGCTGTTCAAATGTACACAAATATGTTTCAAGTATCATAAAAAAACTAAGCTGTTTTAAGTACCTTCTCTAAGGTTTTATTTATCTGTTATTATTATTAATATTATTATTATTATTATTATTATTATCATTATTTTTTTTCTTTTCACATTTTCATGATTTTTAAGCAATGTGGAAGTTTTTCGGTCATTTTAAGGCATTTTTTTTAGTTATTAGTTTGCATACTTTGACATTTTCAATAAAAATGGCATTTCTGGATGAATTTCCCTGAAACCCTTTTACTTTCCTTATATACAATGATGTATAAGGAAAGTATTGTGACGGGGTCGAAAATTCGAATTCGAGTTTTCGACGGGAGAGCACGTTTCAAGCATCACTGATAACGAATCGAACATTTTTGAGGTGATGTGTGTGTGTGTGTGTGTGTGTGTGTGAAAATATGTGTGTGTGTGTGTGTGTGTGTCAGTAAGTCTGTGGAGACGGTAACTGACGAACGAATGGACCGATTCGAACGAAATTTGGTACAAAAATTACAATCCGTGAATACTGGAAGCCTATTGTTTTTATACGCAATCGAATGTTCAGAACATCCCTAAATTTTCGGGTGAAATTTTGAAAAAATCATCAAAAAATCAAAACCTCTAATAAAGTTACGCAAATAGACAAATTTTTCATTAGAAAACGATTAACATAAATTTTAGAACGCTAACACGAAACGTTCTCGAGATATTGCACATTTTCTAAAAAATTATCAAAAAATTAGATAAAATAAAAAAAATATTTCCTATTGAGAAACATGTTCACTTTTCATACGTAATATCATGCAATAAATTTGGTGATATCATTGTCGTTGATCTAGCTCGTTCCACTCATGAAAAAATATACTTTGAATAATACTTTTGCATTTGAACGCTAATAGTCATTTATCTGCTGTAAGAATAAATTATTTCTCCGTTCATAACGCTTGGCGAGATTTTGGCGACAAATTTAGCGGAATATCGCCAACTTGGCGACTTTTTAAAATGTTACCAAATCAAAAAAAATCTCGCCAAATGGATAAAAATGACGCCAAATCAATGAAAATAACGACTATTTGACGAAAATTCAATATCTTGGAAAAAATATAAGTATCTACTATAAGAATAACCTATTTTGTTTTTACTGTAAAAGTAGTAAATACATTGCATTATAATAAGGAAAGTCATGTGCTGCCCACATCAGATTTTTACATCATGTGAAAAGTTGGAAAAGCTGTGCAAAAGAAAATTAAGCAAGTTCTAAAAGAAAATGTAGAATACGACACGGTTTGCTTAGTACAGATGTACTATCAGGAAACTTGTACCTTGATGAAATTTCCGGAGATTTTGAATAAAATGACGTAGTTTGTTTCAAGTATGCTTCTATGGTGTCAGTAGAAATGGAAAGGAGCTTTACAAATATTTAAATCTTTGCTGACAAGCAATTGACGATAATTATTTTTTGAAAATCTGCACATGGTTTTGGTTTTGCATTACAATTCTGAATTGGTGGAACATAAATTTTTAGTTTGGCAGAGAAACAGTAAAAAAATAAAGTTGTATTTCTTCTTTATTCTTAGTTTGTTTTATAAGTTATGTGTTGGTTAGTAAAATAATTTCAGTTGACACAACTGTCAGCAGATTACATTTTTATACATTTTAGAATATTTGTGTTTTGTTTAATGCTCCTTTTCTTTTTTTTAATTAGATTTGCTATGGAATAAAAAAATGTGCATTTTTTAAATCTTCTTTTGTTTTAATAGCTCTCTTTTTTTTTAATTTTTTGTGTCATAAATGCATTTTTATGAGTCATTTTGTAGCGATTTTAGGTTATAAAAATCTAAACCCTAATGATAATAAATTTGCTGAGTCCATTGCATATTAATTGTATTTTTAAAGAAATTCACATTCTTGGTCAAAATTAAAACAACTCCATAATTTAAAACAAATCCAAACATAAATCAGTATTTAAAAAGGAAAGATAGTTTCAAATTTTCTGTGTGATATTTTTCATGAAAGTACAAATAAATATTTACAAATACGAAGGTGAATTCCCACTTTGAAAGAAACTAGCAATATACTTTTATACACGAGTACAATATTCGAGACTTTCTCCTCACTTATAATAGAATTCTTTATTCGCTTTTCCTACAAAATAATTAAAAAGCACTTTAAATACCCCATTTTTTTCATTGCCTACAGTAAAAATGAAAAGTTGCTCTCATAGCTCTACCGAACTAATTTTTCTTCTCACTTCATTTTGTGAAGTATGCGCCTAAACAACCTGCGCACACATCGCAAACGTTCCGTGCACCGCCATAAAAAACGGTGAGAGCCCATTTGTTTTGAGAGATGAGCATATAAAAGGTGGAAAAACGGGGTAAAAGGGTGCAAGAAAATAAAAGACTAACTCATTTTTTCCTTTATTGATGTAAAAAACCGTCGCTCATATTTGCGGGGGTGGTTTTATAGTAGACTGAACGTTTATGTTGTCGGTATCTAAAACAAATGATACAAAGTGCGAAAAAAAATTGATATCTAAGCTTCCGACTATTGTAAAATATTTTCGCTTACGTAATTGTGCGATGTTAAACTACTATACATTCTCCTTAAAGTTAGTAAGCTGAATGCTTATGCTGTAAGTATCTCAAGAAAAAAAATGTTGTGAGAAGCACATGAATTTCACTTTATTTATATATTATAAATGGCTGGGCACTTGATACATTCCAACACTCACCTGTACATTGGCCAGAATCGTGAAGCATTTAGCCCGTCACATGACGTTACCCCGGCAAACCAATGGGAGCGGAACACACTGGCACCAACAACACAACATCCATACCCGCAGATGGGGCTCGAACCCACAACGCTGAGCGAGCACCAGGAAACGTTTGCCATAGCCGCTCAACCACCGCGTCGGAAACTTTCCCTCTATAATTCAATAATTTACTTCTTTCACAGTAAACGAATTATTTTTAATATCCACGGAACAATTTTTAACAAATTATAAATTTGGCGCTTTTCCGGATGACAATATGTAAAATATTTCGAAGACCTCAATTAACTTATATTTCGCGAAGTTATAGATTGACAATTATCTATACAAATAGCATCCGTAATAAACAATATAGTCCATATATTGAAATATTTGAACAGTTAGCTCATCAATTTGGCGTCACTTCCACTAACTTAGCGTCATTTTTACTAATTTAGCGTCATTTTTGTAATTTCAACAATATTTTCGTCAATCTGGGGACATATTACCAAGTTAACAATATTTCGGTGAATTAGTCGCTAAGTTCGCCGAATTTATCGTCAAGCGTTGCAAACAGACGAAGAAAAGAGTTGTTTTTATGGAAAAATGACTATTGGCGAATTGTTGGTTGAAAAATACAAACCTATTGCACAAGTATCCTCTCTCGTGAATAGAACAAGCTAGATAGATCCACATGAATACTGCCAATAAATTTGTCACATATTGCATTAAAAGTGAACATATTTCACGCTAGTCACGATAGTTAATACTTTTTTTAATTTTATACCATATTTTTGATAAATTTATAACAGAAACTTTGAGAACGACGGTTCATGCTAGCCTTCTAAAGTTTATGTTATTCGTTTACTACTTTACTACTTAAAAAATTACATAAGAAATGATAATTTATGTAACACTATTAAAGGTTTTGATTTTTTAATGATATATTACTTTCCTTATATACAATAATGTATAAGGAAAGTATTGTGACGGGGTCGAAAATTCGAACTCGAGTTTTCGACGGGAGAGCACGTTTCAAGCATCCCTGATCACGAATCGAACATTTTTGAAGTGATGTCTGTGTGTGTGTGAAACTATGTGTGTGTGTGTGTGTCAGTGAGACTGTGGAGACGATAACTGACGAACGAATGGACCAATTCGAACGAAATTTGGTACAAAAATTACAATCCGTAAACACTGGAAGCTTATTGTTTGTATACGCAATCGAATGTTCAGAACCCCCCCTAAATTTTCGAGTGAAATTTTGAAAAAATCGTCAAAAATTAAAACCTCTAATAAAGTTACGCAAATAGACATTTCTTATGCAATTTTTCATTAGAAAACGATTGACAAATATTTTAGAACGCTGACATGAACCGTTCTTGAGATATTGCACATTTTTCAAAAAAATATCAAAAAGTCATATAAAATAAAAAAAAGTATTTCTTATTGAGAAACATGTTCACTTTTCATATGTAATACCATGCGATAAATTGGTTGACATCATTCTCGTGGATCTAGCTCGTTCCATTCATGAAAAAAGATACTTTGAGTAACACTTTTGTATTTGAACGCCAATAGTCATTTATCTGCTGTAAGAATAACTTATTTCTCCGTCCATAACGCTTGGCGAGATTTTGGCGACGAATTTGGTGGAATGTTGCCAACTTGGCGGCTTTTTTAAATGCTGCTAAATTAACGAAAAACTCGCCAAATGGATAAAAATGACGCTAATTTAATGAAAATGACGACTCATTGACGAAAATTCAATATATTGGAAAGAATATAAATATATACTATAAAAATAATCTATTTTTTTTACTGTAAAAGTAGTACATTCATTGCATTATATAAGGAAAGTCATGTGCTGCCCACATTTTTTTTTATTTCATTCGAAAAGTTGGGATTATTTCGTACATTCGATTGCGTATAAAATCAATGGACTTTCAGTATTTATCGATTGTAGTATTTGTATACCGAATTCCCTTCGAAACGCTCCATTCTTTCGTGAGGTATCGCTTCCGCAGACTCACGAACACACACACGCTAATACACACACACATACTTACACAAATACACACATACACACACACACAAATACACACATACACACACACAGACACCACCTCAAAAACGTTCGATTCGAGTTCAGGGATTTTTGAAATATGCTCTTTCATCGAAAACTCGAATTCGAATTTTCTACCCCCTCACAATACTTTCACTATGCATTATACTATATATAATAGGAAAAGTAAAAAGATGCAAAATGTGAAAAAATGGATATAAGCTTGCAATTAAGAATATTGTAAAATACTTTCACTTAATGTGCAATGTTGAACTACTACACATTTTTCCTTACTGTTATATTAAACTGAATCTTTGTGTTGTCGGTATCTTAATAAAGATGCAAAGGGCAGAGTTTCTAAGCTTGCAATGTGGCGAAAAATGAGTTTCTAGCTTGCAATTAAAAATATTGTAAAATGTTTTCGCTTACGTAAATGTGCGATGTAATACTACTAAACATCTTCCTTGCAGTTATAGTAAACTGAATGTTTGTGTTGTCGGTATCTTAAAAAAGATACAATGTGCCGAAAAAATGAGTTTCTAAACTTGCAATTAAGAATGTTGTAAAATGCTTTCGCTTACGTAATTGTGTGATATTGAACTACTAAACATTTTCCTTGCAGTTATAGTAAACTGAATATTTGTGTTGTCGGTATTTTAAAAAACACTTAAACTGCAGAAAGAATAAATTTCTAAACTTCTAATTAAGAATATTATAAAATTCTTTCACTTACGTAAATGTGGGATGTTTAACTACGAAACATATGCCTTGCAATTATAAGTAGTAAACTTAATGATTGTGTTGTCGGTATCTTATAAAAGGTGCAATATGCCGAAAAAATGAGTTTCTAAACTTGCAATTAAGAATATTGTAAAATGCATTCGCTTACGTAATTGTGTGATATTGAACTACTAAACATTTTTCTTGCAGTTATAGTAAACTGAATACTTGTGTTGTCGGTATTTTAAAAAACACCTAAATTGCAGAAAAAATAAATTTCTAAACTTGTAATTAAGAATATTGTAAATCTATATAAATAAAAATGAAAATCTGTCTGTCTGTCTGTCTGTCTGTCTGTCTGTCTGTCTGTCTGTCTGTTTGTCACACCATCACGGGAGAACGGCTGAACCGAATTTGATGAAATTTTGTGGGTAGCCCAGAAATAGCCCCACTTAAAATTATATCCGTGTTTTGAGTTTCTACGACCAGTGGTTCTCGAGATATTAGTAAAAAACGAAATTTTCGTTTGTCTCATCATCACGGAAAAACGGCTGAACCGAATTTAATGAAATTTGGTGAATAGCCTTGAAATATCCCCCCATAAATTTTGTCCAAGTTTCGAGTTTCTAAGACCTGGGGTTGTCGAGATATTAATGAAAAACGGAACTTTTTCCTAGGAGTTCTACTCCCTAACTCCGTGGTTTATCCAAACGAAAAGCTTGAAAATCGTTTGAAAGTGAATTAAAATTTAATCTCTGAGTTTGATGGGAGATTTTTTGCGTTAATTAGTCACTTTCTGAAAACATGAATTGTTTGAAACATGATTTAAAGGGGAAATCTATCTCCATGGTTCATGGTTTATTTAAAACAAGCTTTTACGGAACAATGAGAAGTATAGAGAAATCAAAATCGTTATTTAATTTCGCAGTTTATGTTATAAGACATGACATATTTAACATGTTATAAGATTCTATCTTATATCATGTTGCTCAGAAACGCAATTAAATTAAATCTGTCTGTTAATTTTAATAATTATTTTTTCGATTTGAATAATAAATAAATGGATATAAAAATATATTTTAGAAAAGAACGATTTGATTTTTCTTATAGCATTTTTGACTGGATAATATCAATTACGGTCTTCAGGTTTAAAAATTATTATTTATATTTTCGGGGATTATTGATTCAAGGATTATTGATATTTTCAAGTTATTATGCAATTATTTTATTATGACAAAAATTGTTTAAACTCATATATTGTATGTTGTACGAATCTTCTACAAATACACGTGTATATCTTTTAATCTACGAGAATATAAGTAGTACAGGTATATTGACATATGTTTTGATATATATTGGCATATATTGGAATCAATTACGACTTTCTGGTATAAAGAGTACGGATATTATTGATGTTTTCAATTTATTACGTCATCTCTTTTATTTTGGCAAATATTTTTGAGACGCATATTGTAATACGGGTAATCTTCTACTAACACATTGGCATATTTTCTGATCTGCGACAATATAATTAGTACGGGGTTGCATATATTCATTCAATTCCTATTTTTTCTTCTGTAAATTTGCTTACAAAAGGGGGCAGGATGTTTTATTCTTCAGATCTGATCGTGAAGATAATTTTGCATAGTGTGAACATATATTCTTAAACTTCTCTTTAGGAGCAATACATTTAATATTTTAACAGAATTCGCACATGATTGCGAAATTTAAGTTTCTTTAAATTATATACTCCGTACGAATAACGGGTGTGCTGTTAGTGGTTAATAAATTTTAACATTTTAGGAGGATATATCATGTTGCTCGGCATCGCAATTAAATTAAATGTGTTTGTTAATGTTTTTATTATTTTTTTTCGATTTAAATAATAAATAAATGGATAAATGGATATAAAAGTATATCTTATGAATGGACGGTTTGATTTTTCTTTTAATTATATTAATTGCTGACTGCGTACATCAATTTCATTTATTTTGGCAAAGAGTTTTCAAGCTTATATCGTATTTAGCTACTAAACTCATATATTGTGTTTAGCCAATAAATTCATATAGCCGATTGTTGAAACAGAAAAAGAGTAGAGCGGGTATATCTTCTAATACAATTGTAGTGTTTTCATTTAGTATATTGAAACGGGATAAGAATGTTTCATTCAGATCTGCAAATTCAAAGCTACGAATTTGGAGGGATATCGCTAATTTGACAACTTTTCTTAAACTTTGCCAAATTGACGGAAATGTCGCCAAATTGATATAAACGACACACAAACAGCTGCCATAAACCTTCGGGTTGGTCGTGTGGCTTGGGTCTTCTACATATCAATGAAATTTTTTTTTGTTTTGTTAGAAGAGAGTACTGAAATGATGTTTGGTTAGCATTTATCTGTCAGACCAACCATCCTACTTAGTAATACATTTAGCGAATTTTTAAAATGTCACCAAATTGATAAAAATGTTTTCAAATCTATAAAAATATCTTGAAATTGATAAAATTGCGCTACATAAATGATATTAATTGTTTTTTGTTAGGGGATAGTATTGTGATGATATTTCGTCAATTTGTCGCAAAGTGGAACTGTCAGTTCTACAGTCCCACTTGGCGATAAATTTGGCGATTTTTTAAAATGTCGCCAAATGTTCCATAGAAATATAACTATTTAGACGATATTTTTTCTACCAATTTATTTGAAGCAAATGATATCATGTCGTTAGCAACGGATTTAAATCCAATGTGTTTATGCGGCAGACGATTTTTATTAAATCCTTTCCGATTTGAATAATTAAGATATGTATATAAAATAAATTTCATTGCCATTTCATTTTGGACTGGATAATATCAATTATACTCTTCAGGTTTAAACATTATTATTATTGATATTTTCCGGAATTATTGATTCAGGGATTATTGATATTTTTAAGTTATTACGCCATTGTTTTATTGCGGCAAAAATTGCTGACACACGCATATTGTACGTTGTACGAGTAATCTTCTAGGAATGCACGGGTATATCTTCTAACCTACGAGAATATAAGTAGTACAGGTATATTGGCATATATATTGGAATCAAGTACAGTCTTCTGGTATGAAGATTAAGGGGATTAATTATATATTCAATTCATTACGTCGTCTGTTGTATTTTACCAAAAAACATTTGTGACTCATATTGCAAAACAGGTAATCGTCTTCTAATAATCGGACATTATAAGTAGTACGTGTATATCTTCCCATATAATTTTAGCACTTTAATTTTGACATATATTGGAATAAATGACTGTCTTCAGATTTAAAGATTACGGGTTTATTGGTATTTTCAATTTATACATGTAATCTACTAATACAGGTTATATTTTCAAATATTCGCGTATATAATTAGTACGGGTCCCATACAATTTTAACGCTTTTATTTTGCATATATTGATTCAATTCCATATTTTTTTTTATATTTGCTTACATAAGGGGTCCAAGATGGTTTATTCTTCAGATATGTCCATGAAGATAATTTTATATAGCGAGAACAGAGATTCTTAAACTTCTTTTTAGGAGCATTATATTAAATATTTTAACAGAATATTTTGATTAAACATGTCATTTAGTATACTATAAGAATTTGGGCATGATTATGAATTTCAAGTTTCTTTATATTATATACTCCGTACGAAGAACGGGTATGCTGCTAGTCTATATAAATAAAAATGAAAATATGTCTGTCTGTCTGTCTGTTTGTCCCATCATCACGGGAGAACGGCTGATCCGAATTTGATGAAATTTTGTGGGTAGCCTAAAAATAGCCCCACTTAAAATTTAGTCTGTGTTTTGAATTTTTACGACCAGTGGTTCTTGAGATATTAGTAAAAAACGAAATTTTCGTTTGTCTCATCATCACGGGAAAACGGCTGAACCGAATTTAATTAAATTTTGTGGATAGCCTTGAAATAGCCCCCCATAAATTTTGTCCAAGTTTCGAATTTCTAAGATCAGGGGTTGTCGAGATATTAATGAAAAACGGAACTTTTTCTTAGGAGATCTACTCTCCAACTCCGTGGTTTATCCAAACGGAAAGGATGAAAATCGTTTGTTTAACACGTCAAAGAGAAATAAAACTTTATTTCTGAGTTTGGTGAAGATATTTTGCGCTAATTAGTCACTATCTGAAAGCATGAATTGTTTGAAACATGAATTTAAATGGAAAAATCTACCTCCATGGCTTATATTTTTCACAAGCTTTTACTCAACGATGAAAAGTATAAAGAAAGCAAAATGGTTATTTAATTTCGCATTTTATGAGGAAGATTTCTATCTTATATCATGTTGCTCGGCAACGGAATGAAATTAAATGTGTTGTTAATATTTATTATTATTTTTCCTATTTGAATAATAAATAAATGGATGTAAAAATATACTTTTTAAATGAACGGTTTGATTTTTCTTTTATTTATATAAATTGCGGACTGCGTACATCACTTTCATTTATTTTAGCAAAGAGGTTTCAAGTTCATATATTGTGTTTAGCTAATAAACTCATATATTGTGTTTACCCAATAAATTCATTTAGCCGATTGTTGAAGCAGAAAAAGAGTAGAACGGGTGTATCTTATAATACAATTTTAGTGTTTTCATTAAGTATATACAAATGGGATCAGGATATTTTATTCTTCAGATCTGCAAATTCAGAGCTACTAATTTAGCGGAATGTCTCTAAATAACTTGGTAACTTTCCTTAAACTTTACCAAATTAGCGGAAATGTCTCCAAATTTATAAAAATGGCGCAAATCAATTATTTGTTTTTATAGAATAGTGTACTGAAATGATGTTTCGGTAGCATTTGTCGGTCAGTCCATCCATCCTACTTAGTAACACATTTAACGAATTTTTTTAATATCACCAAATTGATAAAAATATTTGTCAAAAATATCAAGGAATTGATAAAATCGGGCTTTATAAATGAAATTAATTGTGTTTTGTTAGGGGATAGTATTGTGATGATGTTTCGTCAATTTGTCGCAAAATGGGATTATCAGTACTACAGTCCCACTTGGCGATAAATTTGGCGATTTTTTAAGTTATCGCTAAATTGACTAAAATGACGCCAAACCTTCCATGGAGATCGCATTATTCAGACGATATGATTTCCATCAATTTATTTGAAGCAAATGATATCATGTCGCTTAGCAACGGAACCAATGTGTTATGCGGCATATGATTTTATATTACATCTTTCCCGATTTGAATAATAAAGATATGTATATAATATAAATTTCATTGACATTGCATTTTTGACTGGATAATATCAATTACGGTCTTCAGGTTTAAACATTATTATTCTTGATATTTTTGGGGACTGTTGACTCAGGAATTATTGATATTTTCAAGTTATTATGCCATTGTTTTATTATGACGAAAATTGTTGAAACTCATACATAGTACGTTGTAGGAGAAATCTACAAATGCACGGGTATATCTTCTAATCTACGAGAATATGAGTAGTACAGGTATATTGGCATATATTTTGATATATATTGGCATATATTGGAATCAATTACGACCTTTTGGTATAAAGATTACGTGGATTATTGATATTTTCAATTTATTACGTCATCTCTTTTATTTTGGCAAATATTTTTGAGACTCATATTGTAATACGGGTAATCTTCTACTAACACATTGACATATTTTCTAATCTGCGACAATATAAGTAGTACAGCGTTGTTGTTGTTTTTGTTGAGACCCAGACCGTTCGACCTACCAGAAAGGTGTAAGGCAATTGTTTGGACGGCCGGGAAGTGCCACCCAATTTAGACCGGAACCCAGTGGGGGAGGCATCCACAGGGACCGTACTCTCCTTCCCCTGCCACGAACCTCTCGGAAAGATTTACGGACCCGCATGTTTAACGTGATCGTACTCCGCATGAAC
This sequence comes from Amaurobius ferox, assembly GCA_951213105.1. NCBI lineage: Eukaryota > Metazoa > Arthropoda > Arachnida > Araneae > Amaurobiidae > Amaurobius > Amaurobius ferox. The sequence continues at coordinate 69,241,328 of OX578144.1, read as the reverse complement.
ACGGCGGCAGTTCTGGCAGAGGCGAGAATCGCGCGCAAACCACTGGGCTACCGCGCCCGAAAAGTGCCAACAACACGCGGTGTTCCCAGGTGGAGTAGTACGGAGTGGCATGTATTGATTCAATTCCTTTTTTTTTTTGTAAATTTGCTCTCAAAAGGGGCCAGGATGTTTTACACTTCAGATCTGCCCGTGAAGTTAATTTTGCATAGTGAGAACAGATATTCTTAAACTTCTCTTTATGAGCAATAAATTTAATATTTTAACAGAATTTGCACATGATTGCGAATGATAAGTTTCTTTAAATTATATACTCCGTACGAAGAACGGGTATACTGCTAGTCTATATAAATAAAATTGAAAATCTGTCTGTCTGTCTGTCTGTTTGTCCCATCATCACGGGAGAACGGCTGAACCGAATTTGGTGAAATTTTGTGGGTAGCCTAGAAATAGCCCCACTTAAAATTTAGTCCATATTTGGAGTTTCCATAACCAATGGTTCTTGAGATATTAGTGAAAAACGAATATTTCGTTTGTCTCATCATCACGAGAGAACGGCTGAATCGAATTTAATGAAATTTTGTGAGTAGCCTTAAAATAGCCCCCCATAGATTTTGCCCAAGTTTCGAGTTTCTAATACCAGGGGTTGTTGAGATATTAATGAAAAACGGAACTTTATCCTAGGAGATCTACTCTCTAACTCCGTGGTTTATCCAAACGGAAAGATTGAAAATCGTTTGTTTAAAACGTCAAAGTGAATTAAAACTTCATTTCTGAGCTTAGTGCAGGATTTTTGCATTAATTAGTCACTATCTGAAAGCATGAATTGTTTGAAACATGAATTTTAATGTAAAATCTAACTCCATGGTCAAGAATTTACTAAACAATGGAAAGTATAAAGAAATCAAAACAGTTATTATTTTTGCATTTTATGGGGAAGAGATCAAAATGGTTATTTAATTTCGCAATTTATGAGGAAGATTCTTTATTATATTATGTTGCTCAGCAACGCAATTAAATTAAATGTGTTTCTTAATATTTGTTATTATTTTTTCTATTTGAATAATAAATAAATAGATGTATAAATATATTTTGTAAATGAACGGTTTGATTTTTCTTTTAATTATATTAATTACGGACTGCGTACATCACTTTCATTTGACAAAGAGTTTTTAAGCTTTTATATTGTGTTTAGCTAATAAACTCATATTGTGTTTACCAATAAACTCATTTATCCGATTGTTGAAACAGAAAAAGAGTAGAAAGGGTATATCTTCTAATACAATTTTAGTGTTTGCATTTAGCATATACAAACGGGATCAGGATGTTTTATTCTTCAGATCTGCAATTTCAGAGCTACGAATTTGGCGGAATATCGCTAACTTGGCAACTTTTCTTAAACTTTGCCAAATTGACGAAAATATCGCCAAATTGCTAAAAACGACGCAAATCAATGAAATTAAATTCGTTTTTTTAGAAGACAGTACTGAAATGATGTTTCGGTAGCATTTGTGGGTCAGTCTATCCATCCTACTTAGTAACACATTTATCGAATTTCTAAAATATCACCAAGTTGATAAAAATGTTTGTGAATCTATAAAGATGTCATGAAATTGATAAAATTGCGCTTAATAAATGAAATTAATTGTGTTTTGTTAGGGGATAATATTATGATGATGTTTCTTCAATTTGTCGCAAAATGGGACTATCAGTTTTACAGTCCCACTTGGCGATAAATTTGGCGATTTTTTAAGTTATCGCTAAGTTGAAGAAAATATCGCCAAACCTTCCATGGAGATAGCATTATTCAGACGATATGATTTCCATCAATTTATTTGAAGCAACTGATATCATGTCGTTTAGCAATGGATGTAAATCCAATGTGGTATGTGGCATACGATTTTAATTAAATCTTTTCCGATTTGAATAATAAAGATATGTATATAAAATAAATTTCATTGGCATTGCATTTTTGACTGGAAAATATCGATTACGGTCTTCAGGTTACACATTATTATTATTGATATTTTCGGAGATTATTGATTCAGGGATTATTGATATTTTCAAATTATTATACCATTGTTTTATTATGACAAAAATTGTTGAAACTCACATATTGTACGTTGTGCGAGTAATCTTCTATAAATGCACGTGTTATCTTCTAATCTACGAGAATATAAGTAGTACAGGTATATAGGCATATATTTTGATATATATCGGCATATATTGGAATCAATTACGACTTTCTGGTATAAAGATTACGGGGATAATTGAAATTTTCAATTTATAATGTCATCTGTTTTATTTCGGCAAAGATTTTTTAGACTCATATTGTAATAAGGGTAATCTTCTAGTAACATACAGGCATATTTTCTAATCTGCGACAATATAAGTAGTATGGGTATATATATATATATATATATATATATATATATATATATATATATTCCCATATAATTTTAGTGCTTTCATTCTGGCATATATTGGAATCAATTACGGGTTTATTGATATTTTCAATTTATACATGTAATCTACTAATACAGGTTATATCTTCTAATATTCGCGTATATAAGTAGTACGGGTCCTATACAATTTTAATGCTTTTATTTTGCATATATTGATTCAATTCCTTTTTTTTTTGTAAATTTGCTTTCGAAAGGGGCCAGGATGTTTTATTCTGCAGATCTGCCCGTGACGATAATTTTGCATGATGCGAACAGATATTCATAAACTTCTCTTTAGGAGCAATAAATTTAATATTTTAACATAATTTGCATATGAATCTGAATTATAAGTTTCTTTATATTTTATACTCCGTACGAAGAACGGGTATGCTGCTAGTTACTTATATAAATGTGCAGTGTTTAACTACTGAATATTTTACCGAGATTTATAGTAAGCTAAATGTTGTCTGTATCTCAAAGATTCAAGGTACAGAAAATACGATTTTCTAAACTTTTAATTAAGAAAAATCTGATTTGAGCAGTACACGACTTTCCCTACATAATTCAATAACTTAACTTCTTTCAATGCGAAATAACGTTGGATAAGATCCACGGTAGAATGTTTTTAACTTTGAAAAGTACACTGACATTTTGCTCTCACCCCCTTTCTCAAACTCAAGGCCCTGCGCCCCTCAAAGAGCACCTCTACTCAAAGAGCACCTCTATTCAAAGAGCGCCTCTACTCAAAGAGCACCTCCACTCAAATAGCACCTCTACTCAAAGAGCACCTCTACTCAAAGAGCACCTCTACTTCCTTACTCTACTAGGTGCTTGCTTGGGTCCCAGTTTTTTCCTTTTTTGAAGACTTGTAGAAGGGCATGACTTCGGTCGTCCGCCGCTCCCTCCCCCCTCCAAGCACCTCCTAGATGTAAACTCTATATGAAACGCCTTTTCTTTTCACGACAAAATTTAAAAGGAGGATACTATCCTCTCCTAGACACTTCTCTACCCCTCCCCTCCCCCCATCTTTGAGACTTTGAGTAACATTTCTCGCTTTTTTGCATAACAACATGTAAAATTATATCGAAGTACCAAATTCACTTAAATTTCGCGCAAATATACCTTGACGATTGGAAATATTGCTAACATCTGCTACGCTATACTTCATTATAGTATTAGAATATGTAGTTATTAATTCATCAATTTGGCGTTATTTTCGTAACATTGGCGTCATTTTTGCAAATTTAAGCTATATTAAAAAAAGTTGTCAACTTGGTGATATTTCGCGAAATTAGACGCCAATGTCGCCAAGTAAATTGCCACGCGTTATATATTTCATGAAACTCATTTCATGTGATTTTTCAGATAAATTTATTTGAAAAACAATTCAAGCTAGCGTTCTAAAGTTTATGCTATTTGTTTTAGAATTAAAAAAATGATTATTTGTTTAATATTGCTAAATGTCCTCATTTTTTATAATTTTTACAAAAATTCATTCAAAATTACGGGGTCTTCCAAACGTTCAATCCCGTTTGAAATCAATAGGGTTTCAGTATTCACGGACTGCGTAATGGCCATGTAGTACGAATAGCTTCAACAAGTCCGAAAACCACATTAAACACAAAAGTCAGAGACCCCCCCCCCCTAAAAATATATACATTTAAGCATATGTTCTAGTCAATGTATTTTGCTATTTAATTTGTAATGATAATACAATTTTAACGTTAAAAGTTGGAAAATTATTATTCATAAATTTCGTGAACCAAAGAGCCTTATTATCATCGGATTGTTTTGATAAATGAAATTTTTTGGGATACGTACAGTCAAAAATATAGTGTTCGACATCTCTGATACAGAAGCACAAACAATATCGGGATTATGTTTGATACAGAAACACAAACAATATCGGGATTATGTTTTAGCAGGGAGCATCATTGCGATCAATTTTATAAAAAGTACAAGTATTTGAACTCGTGTTCCAGTCTATGTTTCGATCACCGCATATTTTAATCTAGTTTTCTACAATGAAATTCAGGAATTGCTATACGAACTGTATAATTTCAATAATGTCTTTTGGCTTATTCCGTAACAAACACATTTTTGGTGCTCTCCACATACTGGGATAAATATTAAACAAATCTGTAAAGATGCTTAAAATATTTAAACGACAAAGATGTCATCTACATAACAATAAATACAAATCTTCCTAAAGGATTGTTTTATTTTATGAAACTCCAAATAAAAATTTGCAAAATTGGCAAAGAAGATTGTGTCTTCAAGGAGACTGGCAATATAGTGTTACAATTAAGTCATATATTTTCCCCTGTCGTAAAAGACTCCTAGCTGCAAAGCAACATTTACAGTATCCAATTGTAATCCCGGAACGGTTCAGGTTGCTTGCCCTTACGAATAAATTTGAAAACATTAAAGACACATTTTGCTAATTTCTGGATATTTCCAGAAATTGTATACGGGTGTCCCATAAATATTGAAACGCGCTTTTATCCTTTACCTGTTGGAGATAAGTGGGCTATGTGAATTGCAAAAGTGTTGAAAGTAAGGTAGGAAATAAGACTACGATAATGAAATAGTCCTCCCACTAATTTTCAAAAAGTTACACGTTTTAAATTTTTATACGAATCCCTTAGACAAATTTGGCCAATCAGAAAATTTTTATTACTTTCCTTATATACATAATGTTTAAGGAAAGTATTGTGACGGGGTCGAAAATTGGAATTCGAGTTTTCGACGGGAGAGCACGTTTCAAGCATCCCTGATCACGAATCAAAGATTTTTGAAGTGATGTCTGTGTGAGTGTGTGTGTGTGTGTGTGTGTGTCAGTGAGTCTGTGGAGACGATCACTGACAAACGAATGGACCGATTCGAACGGAATTTGGTACAAAAATCACAATCCGAAAAACTGGAAGCCTATTGTTTTTATGCGCAATCGAATGTTCAGAATCCCCCAAAATTTTCGAGTGAAATTTTGAAAAAATCGTCAAAAAATCAAAACCGCAAATAAAGTTACTCAAATAGACATTTCTTATGTAATTTTTCATTAGAAAACGATTAACATAAATTTTAGAATACTAACATGAACCGTTCTCGATATATTGTACATTTTTAAAAAAAATTATCAAAAAGTCATGTAAAATAAAAAAAAATATTTCCTATTGAGAAACATGTTCACTTTTTCTATGTAATATCATGCGATAAATTCGGTGGCATCATTCTCATGGATCTAGCTCGTTCCATTCATGAGAGAAAATACTTTGAGTAATACTTTTGTATATGAACGCCAGTAGTCATTTATCCGCTGTAAGAATAACTTATTTCTCCGTCCATAAAGCTTGGCGAGATTTTAACGACGAATTTGGCGGAATGTCGCCAATTTGGCGACATTTTTAATTGCTACCAAATTAACAAAAATCTCGCCAAATGGATAGAAATGACGCTAAATCGATGAAAATGACGACTAATTGAAGAAAAATTCAATATCTTGGAAATAATGTAAGTATCTTCTATAAGAATAACATTTTTTTTAACTGTAAAAGTAGTAAATCCATTGCATTATATAAGGAAAGTCATGTGTTGCCCACATCAGATTTTTTGAACTCGTGTTCCAGTCTATGTTTCGATCACCGCATATTTTAATCTAGTTTTCTACAATGAAATTCAGGAATTGCTATACGGACTGTATAATTTCAATTACGTCTTTTGACTCATTCCGTAACAAACACATTTTTAGTGCTCACCACATACTGGGATAAATATTAAACAAATCTGTAAAGATGCTTAAAATATTTAAACGACAAAGATGTCATCGACATAACGATAAATACAAATCTTCCTAAAGGATTGTTTTATTTTATGAAACTCCAAATAAAAATTTGCAAAATTGACAAAGAAGATTGTGTCTTCAAAGGAAATTGGCAATATAGTGTTACAATTAAGTCATATCTTTATCCCTGTCGTAAAAGACTCCTAGCTGCAAAGCAACATTTACAGTATCCAATTGTAATTCCGGAACGGTTCAGGTTGCTTGCCCTTACGAATAAATTTGAAAACATTAAAGACACATTTTGCTAATTTCTGGATATTACCAGAAATGGTATACGGGTGTCCCAAAAAAATTGAAACGCGCTTTAATTCTTTACCTGTTGGAGATAAGTGGGCATTGCAAATTGCAAAAGTGTTGAAAGTAATGTAGGAAATAAGACAACGTTAATGAAATAGCCCTCCTACTAATTTTCAAAAAGTTACATTTTTTAAATTTTTATACGACCCGCTTAGACAAATTTGGTCAATCAGAATTTTTTTTATTTTTAATGCAACAAGATTATAAACAAGAAAGATCAATCATGCTTAAAGCATTGATTATGAAACACTTTCCAACTTCAATGCAATTTTATTTAAAAAAGTCGAAAATGCAATACATTCCTCGGTAATATTTTAAAACTTATCACGATACTACATTGATTTATTATATTTGAAAACTTAAACCTTCATTGAAAAAAATGAACTTCATTCAAAAGACGGCATTGAAATATAAATTGCGTGGTTTAAATATCTCTAAAATGCAATACATTCCACGGTAATATTTTTAAATCTATCATAATACTACGATAATTTATTATATTTGAAAACTTCATCGAAAACAACTGAAATTAATTCAAATGACGTCATAGAAAAAATAACACGCCTGGATCTCTCTATAAAAGCAGGATTTCATTCATAACTTTCTCCATTTCATTCATCACAATACTATAATAATTTATTTTATTTAAAAATTAAGACCATGGAGCTACAATTCATAAACTTTATGCTTAAAACTTCATCGAAAAATATCGTCCTTCTGTTTATAAAATCAATTAATATTTCATTCATATCAGCCATGCAGACTCCATGGACTGAATTATTTTGTGTTAAAGAAATACAGTAATTCTAATACAACTCATTCTACATATTTTGCTGTTTACATTTTACATAGGTGAAAAATAGGCTTAATTGTAGAAATAATCAAATTTGAATGAGAATTTAAACTCAAATATATTGTCATTGTGTTGTTTTAGTATGTAGATGCACAGAATTTAAGCAGAAATAAAGTAGTTTTAGGATGGATACAACACTCAATATGAATTAAAAAGAACTTTAAAAAATCACGAATTTGAAACAAGATGGATGCCATATCTCATTTTGAAGTGGGTCATGTGATCGTTTAATATCATGGTCACGTGATCGTTTCATATAAGATGTGTAATTATTATTTTAATTTTTATTTAAAAAACTACTGAATATATTTAGCTTAATTTTTTTTTATATATTTTATGGAACAATTTGACTATTACCTAAAATTTTCGAAGCAATTTGTGAATTTTAAATCCGCTTAAAAAATGTTAGAAAAATTAGGTCCCATAGGGCTCAATGTATTTCATTTTTTCAACCCGGGTTCAATCCAAAACTAATTGTGTGATATTATTCATTTATATTCCCATAGGTCCTACAGACCGTCTGAACAACATACTAAAATTTCATTTTGATTAAGTCATTTTTACGGCAGTTATCGTGCTAACGGACAGACAGACAGACAGACAGACAGAATGAACAAAGTCATAAACACTTTTCAACTTTGTTGTAAAGTGTTAAAAATCACAAATAGTTAAAGAAGCATATTTTTCCATCAACGCTTGAGAAATGAAAAATATTATTGTGCCTTCAATATGCAATAACAAATCACAGATAGTAAGTAACAACGAGCACAAGCAACTGAGCGTCAAATGTACAAAGTATTTTGTGTTTAATATAACACATAATTTAATAAAATACGAAATTTGTATTTATACACTTTGTAGATACATGGATTAGACGGTTATTATGACAACAGAAGCTGTTTTAATGTCAATTTATAATACATTTTATTAAAATATAAAAAAATGGGATTGCAATTTTGCATGCCTAAATTGAACTCAAACAATCGACTTTATAAAAAAAATGTGTTTCTTTAATTATTAATGGCGTCCATCAGATGGACTATGTAACTTAGCGGAGACTAACAGTTTATCTTAATAGACCCTATAGTCGAATTACGTTTTCCGTATATATTATTACAAATACTAAGCATTCGTTTGTCGCATTATGACGCGAAGAATATTTCGATTTTATAAATTTAATAAAACATTTCATACAATTAAAAATAAATTATGCATATAAAAATTGTTCTACAAAATATGGAGTTTTTGAAGTTATTGTAGAAATACTGTAGTAGCAGTTATTCGCTCACTTGTCTTTTGTAATATCTGTAAAAAATCTGATGAGGGAAACACATGATTTTCCTTATATAATGCAATGAATTTACTATTTTTACAATAAAAAATAGGTTTTTCTTATAGTAGCTACTTATATTTTTTCCAAGAAATTGAATTTTCGTTAATTAGTCGTCATTTTCACTCATTTAGTATCATTTTTATCCATTTGGCGAGATTTCCGTTAATCTGGCACCATTTAAAAAAGTCGCCAAGTTGGCGATATTCCGCCAAATTCTGCGCCAAAATCTCTCCAAGCATTATAAAACGAGAGATAAGTTATTCTTATTGCAGATAAATAACTATTGGCGTTCAAATACAAAAGTAGTAGTCAAAGCATTTTTTCTCATGAATGGAACAAGCTAGATCCACGAGAATGATATCACCCAATTTATCGCATGATATTACATATAAAAAGTGAACATGTTTATCAACAGTTAATATATTTTTTTAATTTATGGGATCTTTTCATAAATTTATTTTTAAAATGTGCAATATCTCGAGAGTGTTTCATGCTAGCGTTTAGTTTATGCTATCTTAAGTTTATGTTTCATGCTAGCTTAAGTTTATGTCAATGGTTTTCTAAGGAAAAATTACATTAGAAATGTCTATTTGTGTAACTTTATTAAAGGTTTTTATTATTTGATGAGTTTTTCAAAATTTCACTCGACAATTTAGGGGGTTCTGAACATTTGATTACGTTTAAAAACAATAAGCTTCCAGTATTCAAGGATTGGGATTTTTGTATCAAATTTTGTTCGAATCGGTCTATTTGTTCGTCAGTTATCGTCTCCACAGACTCACTGATACACACACAGTCACACACACACACAGACATGGGCCAACGGCCGTACCGTGCTGAAAACACCGGTTCTCGTTAGATCACCGAAGTCAAGCAGCATCGGGCGCGGTTAGTACTTGGTGGGTGACCACCTCGGAACACCGCGTGCTGTTGGCCATCTCGGGTGCGGTATCCCCGTGGTTTGCGCGCTAGATTTGCACGCTACCACAAATGCCGCCGTGTTCATGCGGAGTACGATCACGTTAAACATGTGGGTCCGTAAGTCCTTCCGAGAGGTTGGTGGTAGGGGAAGGAGGGTACGGTCCCTGTGGATGCCTCCCCCACTGGGTTCCGGTCTAAATTGGGTGGCACTTCCCGGCCGTCCATACAGTTACCTTACACCTTTCTGGTAGGTCGGACGGTCTGGGTCTCAACAACAACAACACACACACAGACAGACATCATCTCAAAAATGTTTGATTCGTGATCAGGGATGCTTGAAACGTTCTCTCCCGTCGAAAACTCGAATTCGAATTTCCGACCCCGTCTCAATACTTTCCTTATACATTATGTATATAAGGAAAGTAATATAGTGCGAACTCGATGTGCACTAAATATGAAACAAAGGTCTGTGTTTAAAAGGAGTTATCATTGGACATATCAGACAGACCAAAGTGAATCCCAAAATTAAAATCTCAGTCACCGTGTCTCTTTGCATTAATGGGCATTACAAGATATAACATATATAAATTATAAACAAGAAAGAGCAATCATGCATAAGCATTGATTATGAAACACTTTCCAACTGAAATGTAATTTCATTTAAAAATTTCTAAAATGTGATTCATTCAGTGGTAATATCTTTTACATTATCACAGTACTACAGTAATTTATTATACTTAAATATTTAAAACTGTATCGAAATATAAATCATCTGATTCTTTATGCAAAATCAATGAATATTTCATTCATATAACTTGTATTCCAGACTCCAGAGCTAAATAATTTTGTGTGAAAAAAATTCTGCAATTCTTATGTAATTCATCTTACAATCGCTTGAGATATTTGCATTCTGCATATGTTAAAATTAGGCTTCCTTGAAGGAATAATAAAAGTTTAGGGATCATTTAAAATCACAACTATTGTAATTGCATAGGCACGGAATTTAGATACACAGATAATACACAGATAATATATATGTGTATGTGTATGTACTCAAAGTATTGGAATCGTGCCGAAGATCGGAACTCGAATTTTCAAAGGATCTACACGTTTTGGGACTTCTAAAACACGAAAAAACTACTTTTAGGAAGACGTCTGTGTGTGTAAGGGTGTATCTGTGTATGTTTCTGTGTGTCTGTGTGGATATTACATCCACTCTAATTGAAAAACTAATGGACCGAATTTCATACAATTTGGTAGGTATGTTTTTTGTGGGAAATCCTGATGTTCATTAGATTATAGTACGATTCGTAATAAACGAATCTGCCTTCTTTGCAAAATGGCCGCAGAAATTGCCTTTATCCACTCTAGCTAAAAACTAATGAACCAAATTTAACAAAATTTAGAGTATAATATTTCAATAACCTACAAGTGATTTATATACCAAATTTAACAAAATTTTGTATATAAATCATTTTTAGGTTATTCTACTAAGATTCGGGGAAAAGGAACGGACTATTTTTGCGAAATGGCCAGCAAAAATCGTTATATATAAAAATAAAAGACTACGTGTGCTCAATTATATCAATTAAATTCCTATTTTATATGTGATTTTTGACAACAAAAAGAATAAGACTAACCCCATTACTCTAGGACTAGCCGTTCTTGAGATATTCTAGTTTTTTCGCGTTTTCGCTACGCCACCTTTGACAATAAGTCCAGCTATCAAATGAGAACCAAATTTAAGTTTAACGTGTAAATTCAATGTCATTTAAAATACTTATGTTGTGCAGATAAACTCAAATTATCATTGAATAAATAAAGAGAACGAATATGAGTCTGCAGAGAAAGACATGTGCTGTCCACATCAGAATTTTTAACAATATTACACCAATGATTTATAGAAGTGAACGGGGATTATTTTCAGGCCATTTCGAAAAAAATGTATGATCTGTATTTAAAGATCCATCAAATTTTTGTCGAATAAAATGTTCAACAAATTTAAGCTGTGTACCAAATTTTAACTCTCTAAGACGTAGGAAAGTGCATTTAAAATGCCATCAATTAAATTTATCATGAAGAGTTATATAAAATTTTAAAAAAATGAAAAATTGTTATCTACCAAATTTATTTTAAAATATGAAGCCACTCCCATATGCAAAACGTTTAAACAAATGGAGAGATATTTATTATATAATATCTCTCTCTTTTCTTTCTGGAAGATATCCCAAAGTCAGAATTTAATTGAATTTGTTTTTTTCCCTATATTAAATAATTTTTTTAATTAAAAAACTACTTAACATATTTTACTGAATTTTTTTTTATATATTCTATGGGATAATGTGAATATTTCCTAAAAATTTCGAAGCAATTCGTGAATTTTAAATTTACTTAAAAAATGTTTGAAAAATTAGGTCCCATAGGGTTCAATGTATTTCATTTTTTCAACCCGGGTTCAATAAAAAACTAATTGGGTGATATTATTTATTTATATTCCCATAGGTCCTACAGACCGTCTGAACAACATACTAAAATTTCATTTTGATAAACTCATTTTTACGGCAGTTATCGTGCTAACGGACAGACAGACAGACAGACAGACAGACAGACAGACAGACAGAATGAACAAAGTCATAAACACTTTTCAACTTTGTTGTAAAGTGTTAAAAACCGCATATCTGTATTTTTAAAATTGAGCGAGTTATATTTAATTACAAATTTAACATTGTGAATGGGGACCCTATATCAAATTAGAAATGTAAATTTGTGTCACAAAAGAGATAAAACTGGATGATAATACTTAGAGGATACTCAACCGAGTAGTGAGTACCACTGCTTTATATGATCGCTGTCTGTATAATGCTTTATTTAGATACATTTGTGATAAAAAAAATTGACACATATTAACACATTTTTTATCTAAACAATTTCCATCGTCCATTTGTTTATGATCCCTATTTTTACTGATTAAACAGACTTTCACATGGTACGGAAAAGGCATAAGTCAGATTTTTCCTTTATCATAATTCAGTTGATTTTTACAGATATGCGGGGTTTTTTATGATCTTGTTGCATTAAAAAGAAAATTTTTCTGATTGACCATGTTTGTCTAAGGAGGTCGTATAAAAATTTAAAAAGTGTAACTTTTTGAAAATGAATAAGAAGACTATTTCATTAGCGTAGTCTTATTTCCTACCTTACTTTCAACATTTTTGCAACTTACATTGTCCACTTATCTCCAACAGGTAAGGAATTAAAGCGAGTTTTAATCTTTTTGGGACACCCTGTATAAGGCTGGGTAACGTTCAAAGAGCAATGTTACGTGACAAGGGAAATGCTTTTAATTATAAATACGTCAATATTTTGAGAATATTAGTTTCTTGTCTATGAATTGCTTGGTATATTTAATCGCCATATATTTCTTTATTACATAATTTCTGCATAAGATTTATTCCTGATCCGTAATAGAATTCGCTCTCCGCTCACCCCACGAAATAATTAAAAAACACTTTAAATACTTAAAATTTTTCATTACCCAGAGGAAAATGAAAAGTTGCCCTTATAGTTCTACGTACTAATTTTTCTTCTCACTTCATTCCGAGAAGTATGCGCCTGAATAACCCGTGCAAACACCGCAAGCGTTCCAAGCACCCCCCATAAAAAAACGGTGGGAACCCATTTGTTTTGAGAGATGAGTATATAAAAGATGAAGAGAACGGGGCGCGAATATGAAAGCCCCGTTCGTTTTTTCTTTGTATTGTTTCTGCTCTTGTGCAGTGAAAAACAACGCGCATAACTGCAGGGGCGGTTTTATAGGTAAGCCGGGTATTTATGTTTGTGGGTATCTTAAAATAAGATGGAAGTGTGGGGAAAAAATGGGGTATCTGAGCTTGTGTGAATATTGAAGAATATTTTCGAGTACACGAGTTGGCATTGTACAGGTGGCTCTTACGCAGAGTATTGCATTAAGTATAATTGGTAGCAAAAATTTTGCCATGCTATGTTTTCACTAAAAGTTTTCTTTAAAACATCTATTTCTTCTAATCTATTATAGATAGAGATTAGATAATGACTGATATAGGTGTAGCATCAAATTCCGGAGGAAGTTGGAAGGTTCAATAAAGATTTCCACTTCCGGTTCTTTTTCAATTTCCGGTTAAAAAAATTCATTTTATTTGAAACATTTATTTCTCAAGTTCGAGTATATATGTAGTTTGTAAATGATAACAGATATGAACTCAGCATCAAATTTAGGAGGAGATAGTGTATTTGTTAAGATTGTTTACTTCCGGTTCAAAAAAAATTTCTTGAAACATTTGTTTCTTGAGATTGGCTATAGCTAGGGGTTAAGTAATGACTGATATGAATTCAGCTTCAAATTCTGGGAGACTCACTATGGATTTCCACTTTCGATTCTGGAAATGTCACTTTCGATTAAAAAAATTTCATTTTCCTTGAAACATCTATTTCTCGGGATCTTTTATAGATATAGCTTAGATGGTGACTGATGTGGATTCAGCATGGAGTAGAATTCAGCATGGAGAAGAATGGAAAGTTCATATATGAATTTCCACTTCAGAATTTGTTTTCACATCAGTTTAAAAAAAATTTCTTAAAAACATCTATTTCTCAGAATTGATTATAGCTAGAGCTTAGGTGATGAATGATATGGATTCACCATCGAATTCCGGAGGGAATAGGGAGTGATTTACTAAAGATTTCCATTTCCTATTCTGAAGAAGTCACTTCCGGTTTTTCGGAAAATTCGTATGACTGTACGGAAAAAATATGCAAAGGAGAATAAAAATACTTAGCAGTTCTTTCAAAAAGGTATGTTAGGTGTGGGCACGTGAATTAAGAACGAATAAATCTGTCGCTATAAATGTTATGCGTGGATAGATTATTCAAAAAACTAGAACTAGATAGAAGTTATAAAATTTTCTATGACTAAACTTCAAATTATTCGAATTTTCAGATTTTCATAGCATTATTTCTACAATAAATTATTAGGTTAATGATGGTATATAGTATATAGTATAAGTATATAGTATATAGTATAAGAGGCAAGTTATAACTTAAACTACGTCATTGATATTAATAGTATCACAAATATTTTATTAACATATTTCAGTCACATTCATCCATTAAAGTCGATAAGCAATTGTCAAATTAAGAACAGTTTTAAAGAATTTGTGCTAAAAACAACATGTGTATAAAGTCTGAGAAAGATTAATCTTTTTTTCCTCATTCTGATAGTGGTTGTAATGCAAAAATAACTAAGCACTATCTTACATTATAAAAGAAAGTGGCTCTCTGAGTGTATGTGTGCCGTGTGTAGTGTTCACAGCTCGGCGAGATTTTTTAAAAATTCAAATTAGTTTAAAAGTTATGCGATTATAAACGGCAAAATCGAAATTCAAATCCAAATTTATCAAGCAAATGATTCTATTATAGAATGCCAGTACTTTATTTTGCAGGTTTTCTGCGAACGATATTTCAGGCTTTAGGTCTAGACAATTGGATGCTATAAAATTTGCTATTTTCTGTTTTCGTGAATTTTAAAGATAAATTTTAAAATTTTAGAATTTAGTATTATTTTAATATTATAAGTGTGTTCTGAAAATTTGACAAATCGTAAGTAAACTTTTGAAAATAGCATATGAAATTTCAATCACAGAAAATAACGAGGCGTGAACTGGATGATAAAATACGGAAACCTAACTTTTAAACTAAAATTTTCTATAAGCGAAAACTAAACTGAAAAACAAAAATCTAACTATTTTTCTACCTAAAAGAAACTTTTTTTCTTGTTTGCGACAGGGAAAAAATGGAGTACAGGAATGATTTTGCTTAAAAACAGGCGATTAGAGAATAGAATAGTGTTATCTGTATTTGTATTATTTATTCAGCCGGCACTTATTTTGGATCCAGACAACGTGGGGATTATTTGCTCTAGTAGAATATATATCTAATGGGGAAGTTGGAGTGGCAACATACATTTCAAATATTTTTCAACAAAATCATAAATTGGTAACTTCAGAAATCCAGAATTCAATTGATATATTTCTTAACTTATTTTTAAAAATACAAAATAAAATTACAAATTACAAGCGCCACGATAACAATCTTTTATGTCCCGTTTTTGTTGCCGGCTGGAGAACAATTAAAAATCATTTTACATCCTGCTTGACTTTATGATCCTTAAAAACATTCGGAGAGGAAAGGGGGATTAAATAAAACGTCTTCGTGCTTGCACTTCCCCCCCCCCAACCTTCCCCCATTTTTTGCTTTACGAGCCTCACGCCCTATTTCAAAAACTATGCACGTAAATTTCAGCAGCGACTGCAAAATATACAAGCCACCATTTGTTTTGCAGGATGAGCTCATAAACGAAGAGAGCGCCTGGAGTGGGGGTGCAAAATAAAAGCCAAGGTTGTTTTCTTCCCATTATTGTTTCAATTTTTTTTTTCACTCTGTATCACGGGGATGGCGAAATTTTACGGCAATTTCAGTTTTATAGTGCCAGGAAGGAATTTGTGCGTCGGCGCTTTAAGACTCACCTCAGAACGTGACAAAAATAATATTTATTTCTATGACAGACGATTTTATTTGCATAAAACCGTGATTCCATGCCTGTGGGGAAGTTGAAGCCGAGCAAATTGCTGCGGGTGGTAGAAATTTTAATGTTTTGAAAATGTGCCTTGCTACAGCGATTCATTTCAGAAATCGTAAAAATCTTTCTACAAAGTTTTTAGGGGGGTAATCTGATGTGGGCAGAACATGACTTTCTCTACAAAAAGCAATGCCTTCACCTACATAAGTCAATGAAATTACTTTATTCACAGCAAACTAATGATGCAAAAGATCCGTGGCACAATATTTTTAAAGATGCATTGCTCATTAACATCTGGCGGTTTTCTGGATGGCAATATATAGAAATATTTATAGCATCCGCTAAGCAATATAGTCAGTATTCTTTTAAATGATTTCAATCATTTGAAAATATTAAATTTTCATCAATTTGGGGGTTATTTTCATCCTAAGCATAGTTTTTGCCAATGTGACGACGTTTTTTGTCAATTTGACAACATTTAAAACATGTCGCCAAGTTGGGATATTTTGCCAAATTTATCGCCAAGGTCAATCTATTTAAGGATGCTTACTACTTGTTTTAATTTTATGTAACTTTTTCAATACATTTATCTGAAAACGTGCTATATCTCGCAAATGGTTCATGCTAACGTTCTAAAGTGAGTGACATTCGTTTTCTAGTGATTAATTGCGTAAGAAATGATTATTCAGTTATTATTATAACGTTTGATTATTTTAATTATTTTCAATTGATTGAATGATATTCAAATGAGTGAGTTTTTAGAAGCACTTTAGAAGCACTCCAAAGTTAGTACCGTTCGTTTTCTAATAATAAATTACGTATATAAGTGACAAATTATTCAACATTATTCAATGTTCTGATTTTTTATGATTTTTTTTTCCTCTCAAAAGCTTATTTGAAACTTTGGGAGTGTTTCGAACATTTTATCACGTTTAAAATAAATAAAGTTCCAATATTCCTTATAATAATCGTACCATATTATTTTTGAAACATTCCATTTGTTCGTGAGATGTCGAGTCCACTTACGGACACAAACACATACATATTCAAATACACACACATACATATACACATACATGTGCATATTCATACACACATACATGCATATTCACATATAAATATATGCATCCCTTTAAAAATGTTCAATTCGAGCCCTGTTTAAAGCTTGAAATCAGCACAAAACACGAATTTGAATTTTCAACCCCGTTACAATACTGTCCCAATACATAAAACAATGTGTGTAATGAAAGGAAACATAGATTAATTAAAATTTTAATAATGAAAGTAGAAACAAATACAAACAAAAGAGTGAACGTTAATATTGAAACAGGATAGAACATAACATTAAAAAAATCTGATGTTGGCAACACATGACTTTCCTTATATAATGTAATGAATTTCACTACTCTTACAGTAAAAAAATAGGTTTTTCTTATAGTAGATACTAATATTCTTTCCACACACACAAGATATTGAATTTCGACAATTAGTCGTCATTTTCATTGATTTAGCGTCATTTTTATCCATTTGGCGAGATTTTCGTTAATTTGGCAGCATTTCAAAAAGTCGCCAAGTTGGCGACATTCCGCCAAATTCGTCGCCAAAATATCTCCAAGCGTTATGGACGAAGAAATAAGTTGTTCTTACAGCAGATAAATGACTATTGGCGTTCAAATACAACAGTATTACTCAAAGTATCTTTTTTCATGAATGGAACGAGCTAGATCCACGAGAATGATGTCACCCAATTTATCGCATGGTATTACATATGAAAAGTGAACATGTTTCTCAATAGGAAATATTTATTTATCATTTTATATGACTTTTTAATAATTTTTTTGAAAAATGTGCAATATCTCGAAAACGGTTTATGTTAGCGTTCTAAAATTTATGTCAATCGTTTTCTAATGAAAAATTACATAAGAAATGTCTATTTGTGTAACTTTATTAGTGGTTTTGATTTTTTGACGATTTTTTCAAAATTTTATTCGAAAATTTAGGAAGGTTCTGACCATTCGATTACGTATAAAAACAATAGGCTTCCAGTGTTTACGGATTGTGATTTTTGTACCAAATTTGGTTCGAATCGGTCCATTCGTTTGTCAGTTATCGTCTCCACACGCACACACACACACACACACACACACACATACTTTCACACACATACTTTCACACACACACACACACAGACAGACAGACATCACTTCAAAAATATTTGATTCGTAATCAGGGATGCTTAAAGCGTGCTCTCCCGTCGAAAACTCGATTTCGAATTTTCGTCCCCGTCACAATACTTTCCTTATACAATATATATATAAGGAAAGTAAAAAACCAAAAAACAATGATTATGATAAATCATAATTCTTGAAATAAATCTGATGTGAGCAGCACATGAATATCCATACAGACTGAATTTCATTTTATTTATATGTAATAATTAGATTTTTACTTCTCAAAATAACATATGAAATGGATACTCAATGGAACTTACATCGGATTTAGAACATCATTTCCTTCTCCTTTGTTGAACTGGCGCGTTTTAAATACCGCCAACTCGCCAAGATTCCATATGTCGGGTACAGTGTATGGGCGTAATGGAATTGGTTTATCCATTTTGTTATAAAACAAATAATTACGAATAAAACAAACATTTAATTAATATATTTTAGCTCACGTATTCTTTTATTTCAGTTTTCAGCAATTTTTGCGTGCAATTTAAGAAAAATGTACTGTCCTTATAATAACAGTCCTCTGTTACAGAAAAAGTAAAAAATTGGAAGGACACATAGAATAGTTGCAAAAGTAGAAAGTAACAAATTCAGTAAAAATATTTGATGTGTGCAGCACATGACTTTCACTTTATAATGCAATTAGTTTACTTCTTTCACAGTGAAACAATGATGTATAATATCCACGGCAAAATATTTTTAGTATTGAATTGTACATTTTGTACATTTGGCGCCTTTTCCGTTTGACAACATGTAAAATTATTTCAAATTACTCAAGTAACCTATGTTTCGAACAAGTCTCAATTGACAATTATCAATATTGATAACATCCACAATAAGCAATATTGTCCATATATTAAAATATTTTAATAATGATTGGTGTGATTTTCGTTAATTTGGTGTCATTTTTGCAATTTTGACAATATTTTTGTCACTCTGGGAAGTTGGCGATATGTCACTAAATTAATCGCCAAGAGTTACACATAGACGGAGAATGCCTCCCCCACTGGGTTCCGGTCTAAATTGGGTGGCACTTCCCGGCCGTCCAAACAGTTACCTTACACCTTTCAGGTAGATCGGACGGTCTGGGTCTCAACAACAACAACACAGACGGAGAAATGAGTTTTACCTATATATAAATGACGGCGAATTATTGGTCGTAAAAATATAAAACTATTACACAATTATCTTATCCTGTGACTGGAACCAACTAGATCTACTAGAATGCTGTTAATAAATTAGTCACATAATATTGCATGAAAAGTGCGCACGCACTCACAGACATCACCTCAAAAACGCTCGATTCGAGTTCAGCGATGCTTGACACATGCTTGTCCGTCGAAAACTCAAATTCGAGTTATCGATCTCTTCACAATACTTTCCCTATACATTATACTATATCTATAGAAAAAGTAATAAATGAACATATTTTTCACGATAGTAAATACTTTTTTAAATCTTATCTAACAATTTTGTTAAACTTATTAGAAAAAAATGCAATATCTTGAAAACGGTTCATGCTAGCTTTCTAAAGTGTGTATCATTCGTTTTCTAATAAAATTAAATCTAATTACATAAAAAATAAACATTTACGTAACATTATTAAAGGTTCTGGGTTTTTTTTTCAAGATTTCGTTCGAAAATTTGGGGTCTTCTGGACATTTGATTGCGTTTATAATCATTATACTTTCAGTATTCACCGATTATAAGATCTGTACAAAATTTCATTCGAAATGCTTAATTTGTTCGTAAGATATCGCTTCCACACACACACACATACGCAAGCACGCAAGCAAAGACATCATCTCAAAAACGTTCGAGTTCAGCGATGATTGAAACGTGCTCTTCAGTCGAAAACTCGAATTCGAGTTATCGATCCCGTCACAATACTTTCCCTATACATTACGCTATATCTATAAAAAAAGTAATAAATGCAAATAAATACATTTTTAAGTTACACAATAAACTCATTTGCAGTGGTGTACTTAACATCAATTCGTACTAGCAATATTTACTGCAATCAGCAATGGTAAACACAATTATGAATCCACACCGGTTGGATTCCAAATTTCAGCTGTGTTTGTAGTATATCCCGAACATATGGATACCGAACTTAATTTGCATTGCAAAAATCAGCAAATATTAAGCATATTGCACTTGCGCCTATGCAGTCAATATCGTAAACTAAATACTATATTGAATATTCAAATGCGTTAAACTCCAAATTCTATAATAACCTGAATCTATAAAGGCTCACGTATGGTGGTGATATAGAGTCTATTAATACTAGTTTTCCAAAATACTACCAGAGGTTACATATAGATTACAGAATGACAGAATAGGTTACAGAATTAGACATTTTGCAAGTTATGAAAGCACTGAAATCATCTTTGGGTTTATAAATGTTTTATAATAGTCGATAAAAACTTAGAACTGTTCTAAAAATGTTGCTTTAAAATCAATAAAGATAATAAAATCAATAAAGATAATTAAAATCATTTAAGATAATAAAATATCCCAGTATAACTTTCTAATACTTCCTTGCAGCATGCAGGCATAAGACAATTAGATGACTACAGTTGTTTCACGGGAGTTTTGAGTCTTCTTCCTCGTCAAAAATAGTATCTCCTTAACAGTCGATAAGAAACAACTGTGATTTAGCTGGAAAAGAGGCATTCGAACAGAAGAATTAAAAGCAAAAACGTCCAAACCAAAAACATCCAAAGCGAGAATTCGCTACTGGGTGGTATTAGCCACTCTATTTCAATGGCCAGTAATACCCGCTAGCGAATTTTCGCTTTGGTTATTCTAGCTCTGTTCGAATGTCTCTTTGCCTTCCAAGCCCCAGTTGGATATACTATTTAAAATAGTTTATTTTGCATTTCATTGTACTTCTGTCGTTCTTTTATATCTTTGAACTTTTGTTTTTCCTTGTACCTCTTAAAATTACTGTGATTTAGCAGGAAAAGAGACATTCGAACAGAAGAATTAAAAGCAAAAACGTCCAAACCAAAAACATCCAAAGCGAGAATTCGCTACTGGATGGTATTAGCCACTCTATTTCAATGAAACAATTTCTAAGTTTTAAATATATATACTTTCGGAAAATGAAAGAAATCAACTAATCCTTCAAATAATTCTTTGTTAAAAGTCTTTATTCTCCCAAGGAAAGTGAGAAAGAAAACAGCAGTGACAGTTGTTACTCAGTGACGGTTGTTGTCTGTTAAGAGCTCACTGATTTTGGCCTGAGGAAGATGGCTCAAAAATTCCTTGAAACAATTGCAGCCACCTAATTTTCTTATGTCTATTTTCTTCAAGGAAATATTAAAAAGCTATATTCTCCCAGCAGTTTTATTTATTGTAAAATATTCCTTAGATGGGAAAATTTAGCCGAGTCAATGACAAAATTTAACAATCTACAATTTTGAAGATTTTAAAAAGTTTGCAAATTTCATCCCAGAAAAACAAATCCAAAAAACAATTTCATAGTTATCCTATGTGTATCCTATGTATAGGAACCTATGTGTATCCCCAATGGCTTGAAATTTTCTGCACATTATAAGACTATCCTAACGGCGCCGACTTCATGGATTTGAAACATTTTTTGAACCCCGAATAATTTTGTTGTGGGTTCCTTGAACCCCTACTATATTTGTTCATATTTATTGTGTAAAATGTATGCATGCATGCATAAATATTGTTTTCTTTTTATTAATTCAATTTTTCATTATTCATTCCCTATTTACTATATATAAAGTCGTGTGTATAGAAATTTACCCCTCAGACTGTTTATTGTATTCTGAATACACAATTTTAAATCAGAAATGATTTAAAAAGAGATTTATCGACTTTTTTATCATTGGTAAAAATGCCTATAATTAAATGTTACCTTTTTTGTTATTTTTACAAATATAAGTGACTTGGAAATTCACACAGTATCCATATATTGTATTATAATAATGTTGCGCCCACGAAAGCAAAATAAATGAAATAAATAATCATCTAGATAAAAAAATATTTTTCCGTAATTAACTACACTGCTCACAACTGAAATCGCAACACCATAAAGTTGTAGGTATAGCTTTATGTAAATCAGGCAATGAAAACAGCAAGGCGCGATATGCAAATGATCACAGTTCAAGACTAATTCAAGACTAAGGCATCCCAGTCAGAGAGGTTATATTTAAATATTGGATACAAGACCTATTGACAATATTATCACCATATAAATATTTAAACACATAAATACGCTATAGTCCAGACTCTTCGCAATACAACTTCCCATGGAACAACAGGTAACCTATTGATGTTATACCACTTTCACGTATAATCTCCCTATTAAATATTAAAAGATCGTCCGATATTTCAGAAAACCCTTATAATCCCGAACATACAATCTGGATATCACTTGAAATTATCTACAAAAATTAGCTCCATCCATAGAATACCTATGTTTAGCCATATAGAGCTATCAGATTTATGCTCCTCAATTTCGCATAAAACCGCGTCACCTTCTACTTATTTCAATACCGCCACTAGGCGATATCTGAAAAGTCGTATGTTGTTATTTTTCAAAAATATCTCTTACTAGTCACGGCTGCAGTTAAACCATTATAATTGGAAGCCAATCTAATTAGAAAAGCGGGTGGATAACCCTCCTTGATTGCCTCTTTCAGAAAACGGCAATCACATATGTATCTATCGTTATTTGTAAAATTCAACAACTTATGTCGTTTCATTTGATTTATAATCAGATATATACATATATATATATATACATATATATATATATATACATATATATATATATATATATATACATATATATATATATATATACATATATATATATATATATACATATATATATATATATATACATACATATATATATATATACATACATATATATATACATACATATATACATACATATATACATACATATATACATACATATATACATACATATATACATATATATATATATATATATATATATAATATAATAAAAAAGTAATCAGATGAAGAAAACGTAAGCATACATAAGCATGAAAAAGGCTTAACGTAGATGGCGCAATGCTGCACAAGTACGTAAAGCAGTTATATAGCAAATAAAAGTATGAAGGAAAAAATGGGAATCAAGCCAACGGGAAAGCATAAATGGCCGAGGGGGATTGTGACCCCTCGATCCCGGTTATAGCATGCTATTACACCTAGGTAACACTCCCGGAACCAAATACTTTGCCGAAACTTGACCTCCGAAATGGTGTCGAGCACAAGACACTGACCGTGGAAGTGAGTACAAAACTCAAGAATCGAAGAAAAGTCCGAAGTACAAAACCGAAGTAAAACACATAATGAAAAAGGCCAAGAGTCGTTAACAAAGGTGAGTGCAATCCATATATAGCATTATACTACCACTAGGGTGCGCTATCAGCAAGTTCCGTGTAGGTGAATCGCACAGTTACTTGATGTCCGTTGGCTTGATTCCCATTTTTTCCTTCACACTTTTATTTGCTATATATATATATATATATATATGTATATATATATATATATTTATATATAAATATATATATATATATATATATATATATATATATATATATATATATATATAAACGCATATAGATTAATTTGAGTTCGTAGATGTGTGTGACAGCCTTAGAAATTTAATTTAAACCTTAGTCAATTAAATATTAATTAATAAAATGTAAATGGTATGTGCAAAGTATGAATGGTATGGACAATGTATCTTTGCCCAGTATGGGCAAAGATTTAATGGGTCGAGTTGACTACCAACTTTTCTGTGATTGGTTGCTAGCAGTAACGTCACAAAAATGCTCGAAGGCTGAATTAGTGAAGCACTGAAAACATTAAAAGTATAAATATTTAATTCTAGAGTAGGCTACAGCGCTAGTTACTGCACGAATTTGAAATTATTTGTCGGGGCAGGACTGGTAGAGCTCACGACCACGTTACAAGTTTTGATCTTTATTTTTCATAACAAACGAATTATCGATAACACTGCATCAAAAGATCTTTCAAATATAAACAAACTTTCTAGTTAGCGATTTTTCCGATATTTAATATGTTAAAAGAGTTAGGTATACATATTTAACCTCTTCCTTGGTTGAATTATGAATTCGTGAATTCGTGATGAATTAACAATGGCAAACTTGAACCCCGTGGTTACCTAGCGTATCGAGCCCCTAGTGTATGTAAAAGTCAAACGGGATCTCTCACTATCATATATTTCTTAACGAAACGAATTTTATTTTATTTTATTTAAAATGCAATTTATATAATATTACATATAAATAATGTAAATAAAACTACTACATGCCAATCTGCTCTTTCTCTCTCTACATATAAATATTCATATTCACCTGTGAAAAGCGTCTTGGAGCATAATGGCATAAATGCAAGGTGTTGACTCCCCTACTTTGTGGCACACACTGATCGATCATACTTAACGTGTGCTGCAAAACAAGGAAATCACCAGCTTTCAAGCAAGTATTCATATACGTAACATTGTTGCTTAATGAATATTCATAGGCCATATTTTTGAACTCTATTTATTTGCTTAAATGTTGAGCTTTTCATTAAAATATGTAAATCGTATTTTTTTATAGATGTACTCATTTTTTGACTATTTTTTTTTATTTTTATTTTTAGATTGCTAATACTCCTATTTTAGGTTTGTTCTTAGTACATTAGATTTTATCTTTTAAATTGTCATTTTTGAAGAGCAACAAATCACGGGCAAATGAATTGCAATAACTGACTAAAATGTTTTGCCATGACCATGTTATCAAATACGCTCCAATGCAAATATATATATATATATATATATATATATATATATATATATATATATATATATATATATATATATATGCACCCATAAGAAATTGAGCAACAGCCGCAAAACTTGGTGTGTATATATCGTTTTATGAGATATGCCAAAGATTTGAATTTGGAAGCAAAAGAAGAAAAGTTTTATTACGAAATGGTGGCAACAAGAAGATAACATTTCAGTAAGAGATAAATCCTCCTCTGCCAGATATACAAGCCAATATTGGGTGTGGCGTATGGTCAATTAAGTTGCTTATGTCCCTCCGCGGAAGAGTCTAACACAAATGTTGCAACTGGTCAGCAAATTCAGTATCATTCCCAGAAAGCTGCATTTATTGTCCCAACATGTCCAAGACATGTTCTATTGGTGATAGATCTGGGGACCTGGATGACCATGGATGGCTATTAAATCCTCAAAGACATTGTTGAGAAAATCGTGCAGTATGCTGTCAAGGGTTGTCTTGTTTGTAAATGGAACCTGGGCAGCTTGAAAGCAAAAGTAGTTCAGTCGACGACAGAATATCGTCAATGTACAAACCAGCGGCCAGATTGGCTTGCAGCACAACTAGAAGAGATCGGCTGTCCCACGAGATGGTTCTCCAAACTATCACACTAAATGTGATGGTGAGCCAACGGCCATACCGTGCTCAAAACACCGGTTCTCGTTAGATCACCGAAGTCAAGCAGCATCGGGCGCGGTTATTACTTGGGGGGTGACCACCTCGGAACACCGCGTGCTGTTGGCACATTTCGGACGCAGTAGCCCGTGGTTTGCGCGCTGGATTTGCACGCTGCCACAACTGCCGCCGTGTTCATGCGGAGTGCGATCACGTTAAACATGTGGGTCCGTAAGTCCCTCCGAGGGGTTGGTGGTAGGGGAAGGAGGGTACGGTGCCTGTGGATGCCTCCCCCACTGGGTTCCGGTCTAAATTGGGTGGCACTTCCCAACCGTCCAAACAGTTACCTTACACCTTTCTGGTAGGTCGGACGGTCTGGGTTTCAACAACAACAACCCATTAGTATAATAATTGCACCCATTATTTTTATCCGCTGTGTAAAGTTCGTGATATGTAAAGATTGTTTAAATTTATATTTAGTGTTGCATCTGTCCTAAAACCGCATTATTTTTGCGTATTGTCTGTGTATCGGAATTCTGTGCCAACACAATTTCAAATGCCTTTCGATGAAGTTTTAAATTTTCAAGCATAATAAATTACTGTAGTACTGTGATAATTTTAAAAAGGTCAACTCTGAATGTATCACATTTTAGATATGGTTAGATACAATTGCATTTCAATTGGAAAGTTTCTTAATCAATGCATTATGCGTGATTCACCTTTCTTGTTTGTATCATTAATATATTATATAAGCAAAATTGTAGCTATTATCTCTTTCATAGTGGTAAGAAAAGAAGATAGAAGAGAATCTGTGACAAATTGTTGACCCGAATCATACAACTGCTTTGATAATTATGAAACAATTATAAGACTAGACTTCACATAGAATTAACAGTCACTTTAATTCTAGTATTAAAAATCTTATGTGGGCAGCAAATGACTTTCACTGCAAACTTATGTTCACATTCTTTTGTTTAATTAATTTTTAATTCACTTTTAATTCACGTTCTCATTTGATAACTGGACTTATTTTCAAAGGTGGCGTAGAGGAAATACGAAAAAACTAAAATATCTCGAGAACGCCTGTCCTAGTGTAATGGGGTTGGTGTTATTCTTTTCTTCGTTAAAATTTACTTATTAAACAAGCATTTAAACGATATATTTAAGCATACGTAGTTTTTAATTTTAGATTTTTGCGATTTTTGCGGGCGATTTTTCAAATAAAGGCAGATTATTTTTTTTCCGAATCATACCAAAATCTAATCAGCATCAGGGTGTCCCACAAGTGACTTATCTACCGAATTTTGTGAAACTCGGTCCATTAGTTTTTAAGCCAGAGAGGATAAAATTTTTGCGGGCCATTTCGCAAAAAATGACGAATTTTTTATCCCGAATCGTACCCAAAACTAATCAGCACCAGACTCCCCCACACTTACCTACCAAATTTTATGAAATTCGGTCCATTATTTTTGAGTTAGAGTGGATACAAAATCTGCACAGACAGACACACACAGAGACGTCACGCTAAAAATAGTTTTTCGTATTCTAGAGGTCTCGAAACATGTAGATCCGTCGAAAATTCGAGTTGCGATTTTCAACATGATTCCAATACTTTCCTTATACATTACCATGTATTGCAGGGAAAGTAAAAATCTGATGTGGGCAGCACATGACTTTCCCTGCAAACTTATATTAACGTTCTCTTAATTTTAATTAAATGTATTTCACTTTTAATTCAATTTTCGTTCTCATTCGGTAACCGGGCTTATTTTCAAAGGTGGCGCAGAGAAAGTACGAAAAACTAAAGTATCTCGAGAACGGCTAGTCCTAGTGTAATGGGGTTGATCTTATTCTTTTCGTCGTTAAAAATCACGTATTAAACGAGCATTTAATGTATATATTTGAGTATACCAAGTTCTTTAGTTTAGATTTTGACGATTTTTGCGGGTCATTTTGCAAAAACAGGCAAGTTATTTTTTTCCAAATCGTACCAAAATCTAATCAGCACCAGGGTAACCCACAAGTGACTCATCTACCGAATTTTGTGAAATTCGGTCCATTAGTTTTCAGTTAGAGTGGATACAAGCTTCCGCGGGCCATTTCGCAAAAAAAGGCGGGTTCTTTAATCCCAAATCGTACCCAAAACTAATTAGCACCAGACTCGCTCACAAGTGACTTACCTACCAAATTTTGTGAAATTTTGTCCATTAGTTTTTTAGTTAGAGTGGATACAATATCTGCACAGACAGACAGACAGACAGACAGACAGACAGACAGGCAGACACACAGACACACACACATACGTCACGCTAAAAATTATTTTTTCGTATTCTAGAGGTCTTGAAACGTGTAGATCCGTCGAAAAGTCGAGTTACGATTTTCGACATGATTCCAATACTTTCCCTATACAATACCATGTATTGCAGGGAAATTAAAAATCTGATGTGGGCAGCACATGACTTTCCCTGCAGACTTATATTCACGTTCTCTTTATTTAAATAAATTTATTTCACTTTTAATTCAATTTTCGTTCTCATTCGGAAACCGGACTCATTTTCAAAGGTGGAATAGAGAAAAAACAAAAAACTAAAATATCTCGAGAACGGTTAGTCGTAGTGTAATGGGGTTGGTCTTATTCTTTTCGTCGTTAAAAATTACGTATTAAACGAGCATTTAATGGATGTATTTGAGTATACCTAGTTCTTTAGTTTAGATTTTGACCATTTTTGCGGGCCATTTTGCAAAAAAAGGAAGGTCATTTTTTTCGAATCGTACTAAAATCTAATCAGCACCAGGGTAACCCACAAGTGACTCATCTACCGAATTTTGTGAAATTCGGTCCATTAGTTATTCAGTTAGAATGGATACAAGATTTTGCGGGCCATTTCGCAAAAAAAACGCGGGTTCTTCTTTTCCGAATCGTATCCAAAACTAATTAGCTCTAGATTCGCCCACAAATGACTTACGTACCAAATTTTGTGAAATTCGGTCCATTAGTTTTTTAGTTAGAGTGGATATAATATCTGCACAGACAGAGACACAGACAGACACACAGACACACACACAGACGTCACGCTAAAAATGGCTTTTTCGTATTCTAGAGGTCTCGAAACGTGTAGATCCGTCGAAAACTCGAGTTGCGATTTTCGACATGATTCCAATACTTTCCCTATACATTACCATGTATTGCAGGGAAAGTAAAAAACGAATTATTATATTTGTATCACAATCGTTGACTAGTTGTTGATTATTATATATCCACGGACGTGATCAATTTATTGAAAACAATCTATGTATGGGACTATTTTAAAGTTATGAACTTATTGCATAAAATACATTTTTAACGGGACTATTTTGAAATTATGAACTTCTTGCATAAAAGACATTTTTAACACTTTACAACAAAGTTGAAATGTATTTATGACTTTGTTCATTCTGTCTGACTATCTGTCTGTCTATCCGTTAGCACGATAACTGCCGTAAAAATGACTTAATCAAAATGACATTTTAGTATGTTGTTCAGACGGTCTATAGGACCTATGGGGATATAAATGAATAATATCACCCAATTAGTTTTGAATTGAACCCGGGTTGAAAAAATGAAATAAATTGAGACCTATGGGACCTAATTTTTCAAACATTTTTTAAGCGGATTTAAAATTCACAAATTGCTTCGAAAATTTTATGTAATATTCAAATTGTTCCATAAAATATATAAAAAAAATTCAGCGATATATATTCAGTAGTGTTTTAAATCAAAATCAAAATAATAATTACACCTCTTATATGAAGCGATCACGTGACCATGATATGAAAAGATCACATGGCCCACTTCAAAATGATATATGGCATCCATCTTGTCTCAAAATCGTGATTTTTTAAGTTCTTTTTAATTCATATTGAGTGTTGTATCCGTCCTAAAACCACTTTATTTTTGTTTAAATTCTGTGAATCTACATACTGAAACAACGCTATTACAATATATTTGAGTTTAAATGATCATCCAAAGTTGATTATTTCTACAACGAAGCCTATTTTTCATTTATGTAAAATGTAAACAGCAAAATATGTAGAATGAGTTGTATTAGAATTGCTGTATTTCTTTAACACAAAATTATTTAGCCCATGGTGTCTGCATAGCTGATATGAATGAAATATTCATTGATTTTGCAAAGAGAAGGACGATTTTTTTTCGGTGAAGTTTTAAGCATAGAGTTTAATTACTGGTAGCTCCGTGGTCTTAATTTTTAAATAAAATAAATTATTATAGTATTGTGATGAATGAAATAAATGGGAAAATGTTATGAATGAAATGCTGTTTTTATAGATAGATCCAGGCGTGTTATTCTTTCTATGACGTCATTTGAATGAATTTCAGTTGTTTTCTATGAAGTTTTCAAATATAATAAATTATCGTAGTATTATGATAGTTTTAAAAATATTACTGAGGGATGTATTGCATTTTAGAGATCTTTAAACCAGGCAATTTATATTTCAATGCCGTCATTTAAATGAAGTTCATTTTTTTCGATGAAGGTTTAAGTTTTCAAATATAATAAATTAATGTAGTATTGTGATACCTTTTAAAATATTACCGAGGAATATATTGCATTTTAGACTTGTTTAAATAAAATTGCATTGAAGTTGGAAATTGTTTCATAATCATTGCTTTAAGCATGATTGATCGTTCTTGTTTTATTACTGAGACTATTAATTTAATCGAGTTTTTAATTTGACAAATACTTACAGAACTCTTCCCAAACGAGACATTAAGTCAAATTTTTGTGGTTCTTTAGTAGCTAATGATATCCAAGTAAAATAAACAATTGTAAAACAAAAGTTATGGATGCCTGTGAATTGATCAACCATGGATTTGGCACATGCCCTGCAGCTACCAAATTAGAATTTCCTGGAATTAACAGATGTATCCACGGATGTATGACTGAAATCTTCTTGGCAAACTTTTATTATTATGTATAATTTATTCTTTCATTATTATACACACGCTATTTCACTGTAGGATTAGTTAGATGCATTTATTCCTCAATTGATGCATTATTTCCCGGTTATCTAATTCATTTTACTTTCCCTGCAATACATTGGTGATGTATAGGGAAAGTATTGGAATCATGCCGAAAATCGCAACTCGAGTTTTCGATGGATCTACGCGTTTCGAGACCTCTAGAATACGATAAAACCATTTTTAGCGTGACGTCTGTATGTGTGTTTGTGCATCTGTCTGTGTGTCTGTCTGTGCAGATTTTGTATCCACTAACTAAAAAACTAATGGACCAAATTTCATAAAATTTGGTAGATAAGTCACTTGTGGGCGAATCTGGTGCTGATTAGTTTTGGGTACGATTCGAAATAAAAGAACCCGCCTTTTTTTTTGCGAAATGACCCGCAAAAGCTTGTATCCACTCTAGCTGAATATCTAATGGATCGAATATCACAAAATTTGATAAATAAGTTGCTTGTGGGTCACCCTGGTGCTGATTAGAATTTGGTATGATTCGGAAAAAAATAACCTGCCTTTTTTTTCAAAATGCAAAAATAGTCAAAACCTAAAATAAAAACTACGTATGCTCAAATATATCCATTAAATGCTTGTTTAATACGTAATGTTTAACGAAGAAAAGAATAAGACCAACCCCATTACACTAGGACTAGCCGTTCTCGAGATATTTTAGTTTATTCGTTTTTTTCTCTACGCCACCTTTGAAAATGAGTCCAGTTACCAAATGAGAACGAAAATTGAATTAATTGTGAATTAAATGTAATTAAAATAAAGAGAATGTGTATATAAGTCTGCAGAGAAAGTCATGTGCTGCCCATATCAGATTTTTACTTCCCTTACAGTGCATGGTAATGTATAAGGAAAGTTTTGGAATCGTGTGGAATCTGCCAAAATCGTGTGGAATCTGCGTTTTGGAATCTGCCAAAATCTCAAATTGCGATAATCGCAATTTGAGATTTTGGCAGATCAACGAGTTTCGAGCATTAGAACTCTATTTTAACTCTATTTTAAATGAGCACTCTATTTTTAACTGCAAGTCTGTTTGTGTGGATGTCTCTGCAATGTATGTATTCACTTTAGCAGAGGTACTAATGTAATCTAATCAGACTACGTGCTGATTTGATTTCGGTAAGATTGAGGCTGATTTGATTTCGGTATGGTATGCTTTTATTGCGAAAAGGACCTTAGAAATCATCAAAATCTAAAATAAAAGTCTACGTATACTCAAATGTATAAACTAAATGCTTGTTTAATGCTTGCTTAAGGAGACGGTGGACGTTGAAACGAGCAAAATTCGACTAAAAAAGTTTTGTTTTTAATATAAAACATTATTTTACACATTTAACCTTTTGCTTACGGGTGGGACAGCGTCCATCCCAAACGAAGAATCTCTCAAAAAGACAGGTATTTGAGATACCCTATCCCAAACAGTTTGACCTCCCTTTGCAGGCTTTGGCGTCCATGGAAATCGCCGACAGAAACATTGCACCTGCTGCAGCAGGATATGTCAAATACCTGTCTTTTTGAGAGGTTCTTCGTTTGGGATGGACGCTGTCCCACCCGTAACGAAAAGGTTAAATGCAATTTTTTTAAACGAAATTTTCAAAGGTTTTACATTTTTAAAATGCTCCATGCGTCTTAATTTTTGTTTGAAATGCATGAAATTTGGCAAGAAGACACCTTTTATACTTTTTAATGAAACTGGGTATGCATTTTATAATTGGACTTTGTTAAAGTAATTAAAAGTGAATAAGAACCTAGTTAAATGACGAAAATTAAGTTTTACTGCAGAAAAATAATTTTAAAAAATAAACTTTCTAAGGAGTTTAAAAATGAATACCCAAATGTGTTCATAATGTGTTTTTGAGTGATCATAATGTAAAATTAATCAAAATTGTTAACAAATGACACGCAAAGAGCATTTTCAAATTTTCGTTAAAAAAATTAAATTTAAAAAAAAATACGAAATTATAACAAAATTGAAAAAATTTAAAGGTATTTTATATGTTAAGAGAAATATTTATACAAATTTTCATGTTTCTAAGTCAATAAATAAATAAAAAAATTTCAACGTACCGTCCCCTTAAATGCTTGTTTAAATGCTGTTGCAGCTCTCGAGATATTTTTAATTTTTGCATTTGAAAATACGATCAGTCGCCCACTGAAAATGAAAATCGAATTAAGACTGCAAATTTAATGAAATTTCAAATACTTATCCATGTTATTCTGTGCGATTAAACACAATTTAATGAATTGTGAAAGGAAAAAAAATGAGAAAATGAATATGCGTGTAGGAAAAGCCACGTACTTCCCATTTCAGATTTTTTTATTTTGATTTACAATCTAAATAGCATGCAGCTTTAGGTTTGTGACAGTCCCACGTGTGTGACTATAACAACATTCTTTTGTCATTTCTTCCAGTAAAAAAATAAAATTAATTTGCATCTTCTGCATTATTACCATATTCTCTTTAAAGTTTAATTTACTTTTAATAACAAAAAATCTGATGTGGGCAACACATGACTTTCCTTATATAATGCAATGAATTTACTACTTTTACAGTAAAAAAATCGGTTTTTCTTATAGTAGATACTATATTCTTTCCAAGATATTGAATTTTCGACGATTAATCGTCATTTTCAATGATTTAGCGTCATTTTTTATCCATTTGGCGAGATTTTCGTTAATTTGGCAACATTTAAAAAGTCGCCAAGTTGGCGATATTCCGCCAAATTCGTCGCCAAAATCTCGCCAAGCGTTATGGACGGAGAAGTAAGTTATTCTTACAGCAGTTAAATGACTATTTGCGTTCAAATACAAAAGTATTACTCAAAATATTTTTTCTCATGAATGGAACGAGCTACATCCACGAGAATGAAGTCACCCAATTTATCGCATGATATTTCATATGAAAAGTGAACATGTTTCTCAACAGTTAATTTTTTTTTTTTTAATTTATGGGATTTTTTGATAAATTTGTTTGAAAAATGTGCAATATCTCAAGAACGGTTCATGCTAGCGTTCTAAAGTTCATGTCAATCGTTTTCTAAGGAAAAATTGCATAAGAAATGTCTATTTGCGTTACTTTATTAAAGGTTTTGATTTTTTAATGATTTTTTTCAAAATTTCACTCGAAAATTTAAGAGGGTTCTGAACATTCGATTGCGTTTAAAAACAATAGGCATCCAGTATTCACAGATAATGATTTTTGTACGAAATTTCATTCGAATCGCTCCATTCGTTCGTGAGATATCGTCTCCAAAGTCTCACTGACACACACACATACTTTCACACACACACGCACACAGAGACATCACCTCAAAAATGTTTGATTCGTGATGAGGGATGCTTGAACGTGCTTTCCCATCGAAAACTCGAATTCGAATTTTCGACCCCGTCAAATTACTTTCCTTATCCATTATGTATATAAGGAAAATAAAAATCGGTAGTGGGTCAAGTTCGATGGAGCCGAAATAGTTTGGCATTAATAACATTTTGTAAAATGAAACTCAACTTTTGTAATAACAAAAATAAAAAAAACTCAATCCAAAATCTGATCATACACACTTACAAGGCTTTCAAAGAGCTACAAATTCTAGCACATTGTTTATAGCTAATACTTTTAGTTTTTAAGCATTATAAACTTGAAAAAAGTAAAATTTTCCTACCTCTTCAACTTGACAAGTCCAAAAACTATAAGAACATTTTTCAGACATAAAAATAGATTTAGAAACTAAATTTCTCCATACATATATTTATCGCTTATTATTTATATCTATCTTTTATAGTTTCGAAGATATTTCGAGTAAAAATTTGAAAAATGAAACAAGAAAGATCAATCATGCTTAAAGCATTGATTATGAAACACTTTCCAACTTCAATGCAATTTTATTTAAACATCTCTAAAAGGCAATACATTCCTCGGTAATATTTTAAAACCTATCACAATACTACATTAATTTATTATATTGAAAACTTAAACCTTCATCGAAAAAAATGAACTTTATTCAAATGACGTCATTGAAATATAAATTGCCTGGTTTAAACATCTCTAAAATGCGATACATTCCTTGGTAATATTTTAAAAATTATCATAATACTACGATAATTTATTATATTTTAAAACTTCATCGAAAACAACAGAAATTCATTCAAATGACGTCATAGAAAAATAACACGCCTGACTCTCTCTATAAAAGCAACGTTTCATTCATAAACAATTTCCCATTTATCTCATTCATCACAATACTATAATAATTTACTTTATTTAAAAATTAAGACCATGGAGCTACAAGTAATTAAACTCTATGCTTAAAACTTCATCGAAAAAAATTGTCCTTCTCTCTGTAAAATCAATGAATATTTCATTCATATCAGCTATGCATACTCCATGAGCTAAATAATTTTACGTTAAAGAAATACAGCAATTCTTATACAACTCATTCTATATATTTTTCTGTTTACATTTTACATAAGTGAAAAATAGGCTTCGTTGTAGAAATAATCAAATTTGGATGATCATTTAAACTCAAATATATTGTAATTGCGTTGTTTCAGTATGTAGATGTACAGAATTTAAACAAAAATAAAGTGGTTTTAAGACGGATACAACACTCAACATGAATTAAAAAGAACTTTAAAAATCACGATTTTGAGACAAGATGGATGCCGTATTATATCTTGAAGTGGGGCACGTGATCTTTTCATATCATGGTCACGTGATCGCTTCATATAAGAGGTGTCATTATTATTTTAATTTTTATTTAAAAAACTACTAAATATATTCCGCTGAATTTTTTTTATATATTTTATGGAACAGTTTGAATATTATCTAAAATTTTCAAAGCAATTTGTGAATTTTAAATCCGCTTAAAAAATGTTTGAAAAATTAGATCCCATAGGGTTCAATGTATTTCATTTTTTCAACCCGGGTTCAATCCAAAACTAATTGGG
This sequence comes from Amaurobius ferox, assembly GCA_951213105.1. Lineage (NCBI taxonomy): Eukaryota > Metazoa > Arthropoda > Arachnida > Araneae > Amaurobiidae > Amaurobius > Amaurobius ferox. The sequence continues at coordinate 69,205,353 of OX578144.1, read as the reverse complement.
TGATATTATTCATTTATATTTCCGTAGGTTCTACAGACCGTCTGAACAACATACTAAAATTTCATTTTGATTAAATCATTTTTACGGCAGTTATCGCGTGCTAGGACAGACAGACAGACAGACAGACATAATGAACAAAGTCATAACACTTTACAACTAAGTTGAAAAGTGTTTGATACATAGTCATAAACACTTTTCTGTTGTAATGTGTTAAACTCATCCGGAAAGATTTTGTTTCAAGTTTTTTCTACAAATTTGCGTTCGATCCAAAATCCACATATATACACTTATAGGGCTTTTAGAGCTACAAATTCGTGCTTATTGTTTAATTTTGAGATACGAGTACAAGCATTACACACTTGAAAACCGGAAAAATGTTCTTCAATTTGTAGACTACTGATCATCACGAGGGTCATTGTAAAGTCCGAGCTTTTAACGGTTGGTCATTTCAAATGTGACCTAACTCCAAATCTTGGATTTATACCATAGATTTATACCTTAACTATAATCTTAGATATAATCATACAGAGGCCTTACAACCAAGGGCAATAGCACACTGATTCAGGATTTTAACTGAAACACGTTTATGGTGCACCACTATAATAATACACCAGCTGGCTGTGTAAGTAAAAATAGACGTATAACAAAACAGCCAGTCTTGCACGTTCCAGCCATATAAATTTAAGATCAACAGCGAATTTCTGCAGGCGGGTAATTATATAAAATTATATTATAAATAAACTTGATTCGTATGAATAACAGTGAAAATTGTCTGCAATCAATGCATATCCGTACAATGGGCAATCTACAAAAACCTACAACGGGCAGTCTACTCCTCAATCTGCATAAACCAAAATCCGTCAGTTATGGAAATTCTTCGTTCTATGATAAAAAGCACAATTTAAATCTAAATTTCAACAATTTCAGCACAATTAGACAAATTTATACAGGGTATCCCAAAAAAGATTGAAACGCTCTTTAAATCTTTACCTGTTAGAGATAAGTGGGCATTGTAAATTGCAAAAATGTTGAAAGTAGGGTAGGAAATAAGACTACGTTAATGAAATAGTCCCCCCATTAATTTTCAAAACGTTACACTTTTTAAATTTTTATGCGACCCCCTTAGACAAATTGTGTCAATCAGAAAACTTTTATTTTTAATGCAGCAAGATCATTAAAAAAACCGCATATCTGTATCTTTAAAATAGAGCGAGTTATATTTAATTGAAAATTGAACATTGTGAATGGGGACCCTATATCAAAATAGAAATGTAAATTTGTGTCACAAAAGAGATAAAACTGGATGATAATACATAAGATACCCAAACGCGTAGTGAGTATCACTGCTCTATATGATCTCTGTCTGTGTAATGCTTTATTTAGATGAATCTGTGATAAAAAATGTTGACACATATTAACGTATTTTTTATCTAAACAGTTTCCACCGTCAATTTGTTTATGATCCCTATTTTTACTGATGAAGCAGCCTTTCAAATGGTACGGAAAAGTGGCATAAGTCAAATGTTTTCCTTTATCATAATTCAGTTAATTTTATAGATACAGATATGAGGGTTTTTTAATGATCAAGTTGCATTAAAAATAAAAATTTTCTAATTGACTAAATTTGTCTGAAGGGGTCGTATAAAAATTTAAAAAGTGTAACTTTTTGAAAATTAATGGAAGGACTATTTCATCAACGCAGTCTCATTTCCTACCTTACTTTCAACATTTTTGCAATTTACATTGCCCACTTCTCCAACATCTCCAACAGGTAAAGAATTAAAGCGCGTTTCAATCTTTTTGGGACACCCTGTAAATTGGCCATATCTTTCACAAACAACGTGATTTTTATATTTCCAGTAAAACGACTTATCTGGAGTTTCCCGGGGCCTAAATAAGCGACAAACCAGTGTGCATTTTCTAGTATACTAGAAAATGCACCCGCCGTTGCAGCTTATTATGTACACAGCTTTTTTTACCTATAGATAATAAAAGCGATCATAAACAGACATATCTATCAAAATGTGCAGTGCTAAAGACCCAGACCGTCCGACTCATCCGAGGGCTAGAGCAGTTATTTGATCGGAAAATGTGTAGTGTAAAATTTCTCTAGGAATAGTGGGATAAAGTAAATTTTAAAGTCAGTAAAGTAATTTCTGTCAGTAAAGCTGTTCATAACAATGTAGATAAGAACAGCACCTCATCAATGAATTTGAAAATTATACCGAACTGGCATATTTCCAAATCCTGCATATTTTCCCCCGCTTACCCACATAAGACAATAAATTTGACACTATGTACTATAAATTTGACAGAAAAACTTAACTATCCCTACTTACATTTCAATGTGGATAAACAAATTTTACGTATATCCTCATACAGACATGTGGCCATATAATCTTCTATGCTTAATTATTTTTTTAATAATAAAATTGAAAAAAAATTATCGCGGAAGCCATTTCCTCAGATAAATGATCCTTTTTTATAATGAGTATAACTTCAACGTCATTTTAAGTGTATAAAACCATGTCATTTCAAACACACGGGAACTTGAGGAAACGTCCTTTAAAAATGTATTTCAAAACTTAAACACCACACATGTCACCGAAATGCAAAGTTCCCATAGACTAATCTATTTTAAAGTACCAATTTAAAGAAATAGCTGCCTCAGGAAATTCCATAAAACGAATATAATATTCTTTTTATTAAAAATATGAATAAATATGCATACACAAACAGCCTGAGTCCCCAGCGAAAATTGATGAATGAATGTTACTTGGCGTTGACCGTGCAAGACCCCGGCTCGCTTTTAATCTAAACTCGCAGAAAAGAAAAACCTCAGTGATACTAATAATAATAAATACGAATAATAATAAATAATAACGTAATCATGAGGTCTTTTTTTTTTCTCCTCCTCTTGCTTCCAACAGATAAGTGACAAATGTTTTTTAATTTTACGATGCTCGTGTACGGAGGCAGAAAAAAAAATTAATAAAAATACCGCCCATTGTGTTGCGTTGGTGGCTTCCTCGTTCGTTCGCCGGAAGAAAAAAATATTTAAAAAAAGAAAAAAAGGAGGGGGTGGAAGTGGATTACATTAAACGGAAAAGACCGTTTTTTCATAATTTTTTCCGCTGTGGACGTAAAAAAATGGAAGACTTACATTACAATGCTTACGAGTATAATGAAAAAAAAAAGAGTAAGATAAAAAGCGGAATGAAACATCGCTCATTTTATCCCGCCAATGAACTTCATTTACCATGCACATTCCATGCTTTGGCGATGAAATCAGGAATTTCATCGCCAGGGAAAAAACTACCTTTCCTTCTCTTTTTTCAGCTAGATTAATCATTTTTAAATTGCATGTGAACCTATTTTTTATGCTTTTATTTTTTTTCCCTTGTGCTCCTATGTCGTAGGGTATCTCTCTCTCTCCTACTGCTGAAGTATTTGGAATTCCAACCATTTTGAATCCCCTTTTTTTCAGGCGTTTTCCATGGTCCTAGATGTAGATATATCTATTTTTTTATGAAACCACCGTGGGGACGGGGGGTTATCCAGCTCTTGCGGTAATTGAAAAAAATAGGCAAAAAAAATCATTGGAGTTAAAACATGCCGAGGGGTCGGGTATTTTTACAGCACCCCCGAGGTATGCGACAACACCCCCCGTCCGCGGTTTGTGGTGCGTTATGATTGGCCGCAATTTGCGCATGAGCGACTTAAAAGCCGTTTTTAAAGGGAAAAGAATTTTAAAATGCTGTTTTAAAAGTCCATATGAGTAAAAATTGCTTTAAGGGAACTTTTAAGCTGTCGTAAGAAATTTTTATGAGCCATTCGAGTGTGTTTTTTTTTTCATTCCCCCCCCCCCCTTTGCCTATAACAATACCGTAGCTAATTTGTGCATTAGAGAATGTTTTTAATCTACTCAATACCTGCATGAACTGATTTTGTGTTCAGTTCATTTCATATGAATAAAATTATCAATATTTACTTAAAATGAAACATGGAAATCAAAAGCATGAAAACAAATCAATATGTAACAATACATCATTTGACAAATATATGACCTTTAATGTTATGAAAAGAGTTTTTCATCTGCAATTTTGCTAAAAAATAACTTAATTCTACAAATAATCCGCATGAATAGGTATTAAAGTTGTGAGTTTTCTCTGCAGCAATGTGTTCCAATACACCTCACATAAGAAAAACACGAATCTAGCTCAAATCAATTTTTCTATCTCTTACTATTGCCTTATAGCAAAATATACCGACATAATGGTCAAGATGTTATTGTAAACGACCTTCACATTTCAATCATACTAAATTTAGTAATAAATTCGCTTCTTAAAACAGCAATATCTTCAAATATGTGCAAAATTGGACATGTCATGAGCAATAGCCTAATAAATTGATTTAACTTATTTTCCTGCTTATATAGGGGGTTGGGGGTTTCAAATGGCCCCAAGGATTTCCATTATGTTTCTTGTGTAATTTCCCTTGACGAATTATATTTCCATGATTAGAACAACAGTGCATCAACTTTTGCCTGTGGTCTTGAGACCGAAAAGTTCTACGTACATCTCAACCGACACATATATAGCCATTTTCTAAGCGTTTCAACATTCAAAAAGCGCAATTATCCATTAAAGAATTAATCATTGAAGCTATCGAGATGCATATTTACCTTTCTACTAATCAAACTGAACTTATCGTGTCAGATTCAATTCCAGGCCTTTACGAAAATGAATTTAAAATCCTCCCCTTGAGTTGTAAAACTATTCACACTCTTATTAGACGTTTTTACCTAATTTATTCAAATGCGCGATGCGATCACGCTGTATGTCAGCAAAATGTCAGGGGAAAAAAGTACATCATTTTTCTTGTAATTAAAATACACTATATTCATTCTCAAACGTATTCTAACAAATTTTCATATTGTGGATTCAGGAACATCTTGTTTCAAATTCATGCGATTAAGTCAATACAGTTTTGTGGCCTGCAGATATGAGTTTGGCACATTTTCTGAATATTCTGCACAATTTTTCTCTTTCTACATTGTACCACTTTTGGTCGCTGTCTTTTCGGGAACTTAATCAGAATTTTTAATCTATTGGGGGGCGGGGGAGCAACAGGAATGTCAGAAGAAAAATGGGAGTGCACAAATTCTGACCATATTTTATATGTATGGACGATAGATTATAATAAACAGTACAACGGTTATGCTCAATTTCTCTGTTAGTCGATTCCACTTTTATATAGGAAACATTACTAGATTTTGATTACAAAAATAAGCTTACACAACAAAGCCCGACATTTCTTGACGACGTTTAAACAAATTATTCTGAAACCACATTGGTCACATTCGCGCTATAGTGTGCATCCATGTATTTAAGTACACTATAATATGCTTAAAACATTACATTAGGAAAAAATTATCACCTGGGTATATTTTTTAATATTACAATATTATTTTACTTTTTTTTTCGTTATTAAACAACCTTATTACAAAATGTTTCACAGTATTTTAATACTTAACTTTTTTCCCGCCGTGCCTGCTTTGTAACTGCTCTACACCCTTTGGATGAACTGAACGGCTTGGGTAATAAATAAAAATACTTCCCTTACACGGTTGGGGATTTAGATGCTCCTAGACGCTAAGCTAGCGGCCCAGCCTGGTCTGTGGAATACTTCCCTTAATTAGAAATATTTTTGTCATTATTACAGAAATTGTCACAGTGTCGCTAACATTCCATAGTACTACTGTAGTTCTTACCCATTTCTATCAATACTTAAATTTGCTGTACTCACTTTTTCATCTCAGAGTTTCACAGTGATGTAACATGCTCAGAGGAGGTTCTTCTTGGTATGACGAGTCTATACCAGAATATACTGTACGCGTACCTTAAAGGCAAAATGCAGCTTCTATTTTGGTCTTACCCACTGCTAGACACACTTCTTCCAAAACAACTGTTCCGTTAGAAATTCTTCGGAAAAGATTGCCCATACTACAGTTTATCCCAAAGAATTTATAGCGTGAAGATGCATAATGCATACTTTAAATATATCCACTTATCATTTCAGTCTCAGTCTCCTCAAATTGCTTCTACTTACATTGTGAAGTTTTATAAGAAATTCGAATAGACAACGATCCTTTCTATGGAAATGGCAAAATGCAGCAAGTCTAAAGGTGACTGGTAATATACTGGATTCAATTATCGGGATTGAAAAATCACCGGTTGGAATCCAATAATGTTGAGAAAAAGCATTCCTGATTCTACAATATGTGAATTTAAAATAAGTGTCCGAAAACTTCTGTATATACAGTTTTTATTGTATTAATATCTAAAAGGTGGCTAATTCATTAATATCTGTAAGGCGGGGAGTGCATAAATGTTTATAAACTCCTACATCACTGTCTATAGTAGTAATTCCCAACCAGGGTTGCGCGGAACCCCAGAGTTCCATGAGCACGTACTAGGGGTTCCGCGAGAACTTTCAAAAGCTTTTGAAAATAGTACAATCTGTCACATTTTATGAGTACGAAAATTTAAATTATTAAGATTTTAGCCTGATGTATTAATAAAATAATAAATCATTTTTAAAAGCTTAACTTGGTGTGATACTTAAACCCATGATACTTAAACTTTGACTAGTAAGCATTTTACTTGGAAAGAGAAATTTTGTTTAAACTGGAAACATTTGTAGCCGCATGGAATTCAGTTGGAATTAATGACCATTGCCAGCACTACCATCAACTACTCATCGGGTTGTCAGATAAAATTTTTGAAAAAATAATTCCAAACAAGTTAAAATATATTATTGCAGAAGTGTTTATAATTTTATTCTTATCGGTAATTAATAAACAGAAATGGGAAATAAATGATATTTTAATGTTTTATTCAAAAGTATTAATTATTATTTATGATCTGTACTTCGTTATACGTTTATTTTATAATCCAACCTTGACGAAACTTGTGTCCACCTAGAATGGATTCCGCGAAATTTTACGAAATATTTTAAGGGTTTCGCAAGTTTACTAAATATTTCAAAGGTTCCGTCAAGCAAAAAAGTTTGGGAATCACTGGTCTATAGGGAATGGCAGTAATCGTTTACAAACACTCTGCTTATATAGTAAATTATTTCAGAAAGCACCAGAAATTAGAAATTAATATAATATATATGACTGTGGCACACCCAAGATCACTGTAGTACTATCAAAAAGACAATCATACTCGCAAGAACACTATGGTGCTCCCGAAAACACTACAGTACTCGTGATGAGTTACGGACGTCTGTAATCCTCAGTCCATTTTGATTGTCCACGGGATATTCAACAGAAAACGCAATAATCCATTTCTATAAGAATTATTCATTACAGTTGTCGAGATGCACATCTACCTTTCCGCTAACCAAACAGAAAGCGTCGGATTCAATTTCTGGTAGCCCAACAAGCAAAAAAGATTGGAAATCACTAATCTATGAGGAATGGCAGTAATAGTTTGCAAACACTCCTAGATAGTAAATTCTTTCAGGAAGCACCAGAAATTAGAAATTAATATAAAACATGATATGCCTGTGGTACTCCCAAGATCGCTGCAGCATTATCAAGAACACAATAGTGCTCGCAAGAACACTGTGGTGCTCCCGAAATCATTACGGTACTCGCGATCTCTGAGTTACGGACTTCTGTTGTCCTTTCTATTGTCCACGGGATATTCAACAGAGGGCGCAATAATCCATTTCTAAAAGATTTAATCATTACAGCTGTCGAGATGCACATCTATCTTTCCGCTAACCAAACAGAACGCGTCGGATTCAATTTCTGGTAGCCCGACAAGCAAAAAAGGTTGGAAATCACTAGTCTATAAGGAATTGCAGTAATCGTTTGCAAACACTCCTACATAGTAAATTCTTTCAGGAAGCACCAGAAATTAGAAATTAATATAAAACATGATATGCCTGTGGTACTCCCAAGATCGCTGCAGCATTATCAAGAAGACAATAGTGCTCGCAAGAACACTGTGGTGCTCCCGAAATCATTACGGTCGCGATCTCTGACTTACGGACGTATGTAGTCCGTTTCTATTGTCCACGAGATATTCAACAGAGAGCGCAATAATCCATTTCTAAAAGAATTAATCATTACAGCTGTCGAGATGCACATCTATCTTTCCGCTAACCAAACTGAGCGCGTCGGATTCAATTTCTGGATGCCCGCCTTTACGGTAATGAATTTGGAGTCATTCTCTTGAGTCGTAAGACAATCCATTCTTATTAAGAGGCACTTACCGCCCTTCCCCTGATTTATTCAAATGCGCACGCATAGATCACGCTGGGTGTCGGCGAAATAGCAGAAAAAAGGAAGAAAGAAAAAAGAAATGGCAAAAAGATCCATTACAAAGTAGTGTCGGACCCGGAATGAGCTATACGAGCTCCATGTTAATTGGAAGCGTGGGTTAGCGGACATGGAGTTCGAATACGTGAAGATCATGTCAGATGGTAGCATAGAATGACTAGTTGTGAATTTTAAGGGAAGTTGGAATTTCCTTTTTATTATTATATGTGAAGAGTTTGGGATGATGTTTATAGCATTTAACAACAAAGTATCGAGCATATTATGCTTATTTCACACGTCGTAAAGAGTAATGCATATATTAGAAGCTTTTATGATTCAAATGTAAAAAAAAATTGTGGTAAGAAAATAGTATTAAAAATGGCAGAGTAGATTTATTGGTGTACTGGGAATCCTCACAGAGATGTGCAAAATGTATTTGATTATTGATAATAATTACTTATTCATTATACATTACATCCAAGAATAATTTAAAAAATGTTTATCTATTTCATCGATTCATTTATCATATCTAACATAATTATTTTATGATTTCCGAATTTCGATAAATATTTAGACTAGTAAACGTAAAAACATTTCTTTTTAACTATCTGTCTATTCCCCTTGGGGACAAATTTAGTCAAATATAGTCAACTTGGCAACTTTTAAAAATTCGCTAAATTGAAGAAAATCCAATTCGTTTCATTTATTTGATAATCCTGTCACTTTGTGGGAAGGCGAATGATTATTAATTTAATATTCTTGATTAAAAATATAATGAGTTTCGCCGTTCATGGAACAGGTCCATTTATTTATGGGGTCCAGGATGTCTTAAATGAATTTGTTGCATTTTTGCTAGAGTATTCATGTTTTGATAAGGGGTCTATAATAATTAATATTGATCAGGAGGGGTACGTTGTCGGCATATGTTACAGGATATTATAAGCACAAGTGCTGCAGGCGGGCGGATGGAGGGAATATTTAATGTAACTTTATGCACCCACAACATGACAGATTTAGCATCTAGTAACAAAATATTTATACTAAAATACAGCCATCTCCTAGTCCGCTCTAGTAGCGAATATAACCTCAAAACTATCACTCAAGGTGTAAAGGTATTTTGTTTTATTTGTGAATGAGTATACTCAGATCTAAAATTAAGCACGGTGCACGCAAAGATGTTCCATAATAAAAATTTTCAGCAATATATACACATGGGGGCATTTGAAGATGGAGGGTTTAGAAGGTTTTGACCTTCAAAACAGACAAGCAAATTTCACTCATTGTAAACAATTTTATACTCTTTTGAACTGTAAAAACTCAACCTATCTTTTTGAATAAGTTCAGTCCTCTTTTCTCGAACTAAAAAAAATTGTTCCTTTTAAAATTGTTACATTCAACGCTGTTTAGAGCAAAAACAAGTGCAGAAAGGATAAAATTTTATAAATTGTTTTTTCACCTTATAAGCCTCACAATAAATGAGCAAAATTTCCTTATTATAAGCTATTTTACACTCTCTTTCCCTGTGAAAAATCAACATATCCTTTTGAAGGAAATTCACTCCTCTTTTTCTCGTAAAAATCGCTCCTTTTGGAATTGTTACATTCAGCTCCGTTTAGAGCAAAAACGAGTGAAGAAAGGGTAAAATTTCATAATTTTTTTTCACTTTATAAGCCTCAAAATAAATAAACAAATGTTACTCATTATGAACTATTTTTCATTTTTAGCCCAGTGAAAAATCAACATATCCTTTACAATGAAGTTTACTCTTCTTTTTCTAGTAAGAAAAATCTGATGTGGGCAGCACATGACTTTCCCAGCAGATTTATATCACCTTCTCTTTATTTCAATTAAATTTAATTCACTTTTAATTCAATTTTCGTTCTCATTTGGTAACTTGACTTATTTTCAAAGGTGGCGTAGAGAAAATACAAAAAAAACTAAAATATCTCGAGAACGACTAGTCCTAGTGTAATGGGATTAGTCTTATTCTTTTCTTCGTTAAAATTTACGTATAAAACAAGCATTTAATGGATATATTTGAGCATAAGTAGTTTTTTATTTCAGATTTTGACGATTTTTGCGGTCCATTTTGCAAAAAAAGGCAGGTTATTTTTTTCCGAATCGTACTAAAATCTAATCAGCACCAGTGTAACTCACAAGAGCGAATTTTGTGTAATATATACCGAATTTTGTGTAATTCGGTCCATTAATTTTTTAGCTAGAGTGGATACAAGCTTTTACGGGCCATTTCGCAAAAAAAGGCGGGTTCTTTTATCCCAAATCGTATCCAAAACTAATCAGCTCCAGACTCGCCCACAAGTGACTTACCTACCAAATTTTATGAAATTCGGTCAATTACTTTTTTAGTTAGAGTGGATACAAAATCTGCACAGAGAGACAGACAGACAGACACACAGACTCACAGACACACAGACTCACAGACACACAGACTCACAGACTCACAGACACACACACAGACGTCACGCTAAAAATGGTTTTATCGTATTCTAGAGGTGTCAAAACGTGTAGATCCGTCGAAAACTCGAGTTGCGATTTTCGGCATGATTCCAATACTTTCCCTTTACATTACCATGTATTGCAGGGAAAGTAAAATATCTGATGTAGGCAGCACATGACTTTCCCTGCAGACTTTTATCCACGTTCTCTTTATATTAATTAAATTTAATACACTTTTAATTCAATTTTCGTTCTCATTTGATAACTGGACTTATTTTCAAAGGTTGTGTAGAGAAAATAAGAAAAAACTAAAATATCTCGAGAACGGCTAGTCCCAGTGTAATGGGGTCGGTCTTATTCTTTTCTTTGTTAAAAATTACGTATTAAACAAGCATTTAATGGATATATTTGATTATACGTAGTTTTTTATTTTAGATTTTGCAGATTTTTGCGAGCCATTTTGCAAAAAAAGGCAGATTATTTGTTTTAATCCTACCAAAATCTAATCAGCACCAGGGTGACCCACAAGTGACCTATCTACCTCATTTTGTGAAATTCGGTCCATTAGTTTTTTAGCTAGAGTGGATACAAACTTTTGCGGGCTATTTCGCAAAAAAAGGCGGGTTTTTTTTATCCCAAATCGTATCCAAAATTAATCAGCTTCAGACTCACCCATAAGTGACTTACCTACCAAATTTTATGAAATTCGGTCTATTAGTTTTTTAGTTAGAGTGGATACAAAATCTGCACAGACAGACACACAGACATACACACAGACAAACACACAGACAGACAGACACACACACACACAGACGTCACGTTAAAAATAGTTTTTTCGTATTCTAGAGGTCTCGAAACGTGTAGATTCGTCGGAAACTCGAGTGGCGATTTTCGACATGGTTCTAATACTTTCCCTATACATTACCAAGTATTGCAGGGAAAGTAAAAATCTGATGTGGGCAGCACATGACTTTCCCTGCAGACTCAAATTCATTTTTTGTTTATTTCTTTAATAATTCATTAAATTGAGTTTAATTACACAATATAACACTAAATTTGCATTTTTAATTCAATTTCTGTTTTTATTAGGTAATTGGGCATTTTTCCAAAAGTGGCCTAACTAAATGCAAAAAATCTCAAATATCTCGAGAACGGTTAGTCCTAGAGTAATAGAGTTGTTCTTATTATTTTCCTCACCAAAAATTACTTATAAAACAAGCATTTAATTCATATATTTGAACATACGTAGCTTTTTTTTAGATTTTGGCGATTTTTGAGGGCCATTTCGTAAAAAAAGGCAGGTTGTTTGTTCCTTTCCGATTAAAACCAAAATCTAATCAGCACCAGAGTGTCGTACAAGTAACTTATCTACCAAATTTTGTGAAATTTGGTCAATTAGTATTTTAGCTAGAGTGGATACATGAAATTTTTACGGGTCATTTCGCAAAAAAAGGCGGGTTTTGTTTTGACGAATTGCACCAAAAATTAATCAGCACCAGGGTCATACCCAAGTGACTTACCTACCAAATTTTATGAAATTCGGTCAATAAGTTTTTGAGTTAGAGTGGATACATACATTGCACAGACAAACACATAGACAGACAGACACACACACACACAGACGTCACGCTAAAAAAATTTTTTCGTATTCTAGAGATCTCGAAACGTGTAGATCCGTCGAAAACTCGAGTTGTGATTTTCGACATGATTCCAATACTTTCCCTATATACATTACCATGTAATGCAGGGAAAGTAAAAATTATCGTTCCTTTTGATGTTGTTGCATTCAACTGTGTTTAAAGCGAAAACGAGTGCAGAAGGAGTAAAATTTCAAATTTGAGTAAAATTTCTGCACTTTATAAACCTTAAAATGAACGAGCAAATTTTACTCATTATGAGCTATTTTTCACTCCTTTGTCTTGTGATATCTCAACATTTTCTTTTGAATTAAATTCGCTCCTATTCTGGCAAAAGGAAAAAATCTTTCCTTCTGGCGTCCTTGCATTCATCTCTGTTTAGAACGAAAATATGTACGCAAAGAGTAGCATTTCAAAATTACTCTAATTTAGAGCGAAAAATTAGAAAGAAATCGGAATGCAAAGCAAATAAAGAGTAAAATGCCGTTTAAAAAATAATTTTCGTCAGATTTTATAAGGTACGTCCTTCCACTTTTTCGTTTCTCTATTTTTCTTTAATTTGTGGTACTCCACAGAGAAAAATAATTTTATTAACACAACACTCTGAACATAACTTTTAAGGGGGTACGAGAAGATTTTCGAAAAAATTAATTTTATTAAGCTAAAAATAATTTAAATAGAGTAGAATCGAATGGATTAAATATTACGTAAATCATTTTGCTAAAAATTTAAAAAGTTAAAAACTTGATTTTATGGTACTGTTTAAAGCAAGATTTTTAAACGCTAGTTTTCTCAGAAACTGAATTCTTGAAAGTTCAATGCTTAAGTTGATATAACTCAAGAAAAACTAGATCTAGAAATACAAAATTGGAGGCATAATTTGTATATAATAATAACTTTAATTTACCGTCTGGATTTGTACTTAAGTTTGTAAATTTTAAATTTAAGGTGTTTGATGCATGAGTCACTTTGTAAAAATTGAGTTTCTTCATTAAAACATGCTTTTTTTCATTTCTTCTTATCAATATACCAAAATATCCCAAAGACAAATTAATGAACATACTTTTCTTCAATTAAAAATGTCTTCATTTGTAAATAGTGTTTCAATTCAAAAATATTTCAATTTAAAAATATTTTTTTACTTAATTTTTTTTTTAAATATTTTAATAGTTTTTATTTATTTTACATGGCATATTTACATCAAATTAATAAAAAGACATTGTAAAACATTTTGAAATTATAAATAATAAAAATCAAGTTTTCTGTCCCATTCCCCTTAAGCATGTCTATTTTCCTCGACACTATACAATATACTGACTTGAAAGGTGGTGAATTTTTATCTTTTCAAATGTCTTACATTACTTTGGTTGTCAACAGTAATTTAAATCCCTGATATTTAGAACTATAAAAGTAAATAATTGCCGTTCTGTTTTAAAGTAATAACTAAAATATTTTCATTTAAATGCATAATATTGCAAAACAATATGTTTGGCTTCTTGATTGAACACAAAACGTATTTTGATATAATATATATGAAATAAAAATGTGCACGTAGATTGATAGTTTTTCACCATATTGAGAAAAAAAAATTTGGTTTGCATATTAACAATTTAGGAACTTCATCAAAATCGTGAAGGAGTGAATGCTCTGGGAAGAGCGATTGTTCGTCCTGAAAAGAGTGAAGTAACATATTGAAATCGTTGGTATTAAAATAATTATAATCTGCCAGATAGCATTTAAAACAATGCAGAAAGTAATAAAGGAAAAAATTTCTATTTTGGAATTATTTCATAACTTTGGTTTTCGTTTGATTCAAAATTATTCAGCTCGATTTCTTAACCTTTAGACGAGTAACACAGAGGATCTCCAACAAGTGCTATAGGTTCAGTACTTAAAGTCACATAAGAATCAAATTCGTTTCTCAATTATAAGAGATAACTCTGTATGTAACTGCAAGGTTCAATTCAAATATATATAGTACAGTGAAAATACGATTTGACCCGGACAAAATTGCAACACAAATACTGCAGTTCTATTGTCGCTCAATTGCAACTTCCTTTCCTGTAGTTTTCTAATATTCGTTGCAGTGCCCTGAAAGAGTTGACGTCCTCGATAGCAATGGTATTGCCAATTAGCAGACCTTTGTACAGCTCGCCATTTGCTTGATATCTGAAGGATACGTTTCAACGTGCAATATATCCTCAGTTGGCATGTCATGTGATGCAACTGCGATCATGATGTTTAGCTCTTGGTCGACAATACTATGAGCTCGTATAGCACGCAACAGCTTTCCCACTCATAATATACTTAATGGTATTACCAGCATAGATTTGTTCAATCACTTCAGCTAATCCCACCTCTTCCATGAAGTATCAAATGCAGTCGAGGAAACTCATCTTGGGTGGGATCCTCCTAGTAAGACCACCGTGACTTTAATAATACTTGTGTCCAGCGTTACTTATTGTCATAGCCTTCCAGTACAGTGGCTGATCAAAGGTACTTACCGGCATTACATTCTGTTTCTTTGCTTCGCTACTTAAGTACAGCAACGTTGAATATACGCATGAAATATCATTTGGGTTGTGATCAATCATTGGCAGGAAATAGACGGTTGCTTTCCCGATATGTTGCCCTTTATGAATTGTCTGCATAAATGGTTGCCATCCTGGTCGCGCCTGATTGAAGAACAATGGCCACACCACAAGTGGCAATATCACAAGTGGTCCAGGTTTTTACACCAATCTTCTGCTAAAATTGTTGGCAACTCTTTATATGGCAGGCTGATACTTTCGCGTTTTTGATATGAATGAAAAGCAATTGTTCCTACTTCTTTTTTAAGATCTCCTGAAACTTCCAATCTGGGGAATGCCTTTCCTTTTTGCCTTTGGCGCAGGTGTCACAACGGCAATGACTCCCATCCCATGGAAGGTACCACTACCATAAATAGTACAAATGTCGTGATCCACATTATCTACAACATATTAAATTTTTCCACCACAATCAACTTCTATGGGTTGTCTTGAGTGACAGCAGCATATTTTTCAAACTTGAGTACTTCTTTGTATAAAACGAACAGAAACCGAGGTTGTTTAAGTTTGAATCAAGAAACTTGAGCCAAAGTGATGGTGCATTTGAATGGCTAACCCTATTATTATTAAAATTATTAACTCAAAACACATATATGACATCATCAGTTAACTTTGCTAATTATGATTATTATTGTGAAGTGCATAAAACATACTAACACAGAATTAGACCCTACAGGGTGTTTCACAAATTGTGCTCCGGAACGAAGATAACATATAGCAATCAATTTTAAAGTTACGGTAACACAGTTGATGTCTTTGTGCGTGATTTTTGCAGATGAACAACTTTTTAATTGTCAGAAATAGGTATTAATGGATGATTTAAAAAGATAATTTTCATAAGTTCCGAATTTCGCCACTAGAGGCTCTGCAATCAATCGCATTGGATGGAGCATATTCATTTTACTATACTTAACTACCATAACCGTAGATATCTTCGTTCCGTATATAATTAATCTTATATATAATATATATATATATATATATATATAATCCCTTCGGACACAACCGTACCATAACCGACACAACCGTACTGTATACCTTAACCATAAACAGCCAACTACCAACCCACCAAATACGGTTTTCCAAGATGCGGGTTTTGGATATATTGTTGGATTTTGGTGGATTTTGGATATATTGTTGGATTTTGGATATATTGTTGGATTTTGGTGGATTTGGGATATATTGTCGGATTTTGGTGGATTTTGGATATATTGTCGGATTTTGGTGGATTTTGGATATATTGTTCAGCTCATTCTTATCTACATTTTGGTACCAAAAGCATTTGTGTTGCAATTTTGTCCGAGTTTCCTACAATTTTTTTCTTAAAGTGGCTGTACTAATAATATAAAAATAATCGTTTAAGTAGCTCGATGCAATGAACGTCGTCTGATCAGTCGAAGATCGATAATTTGGTTCTCTGCTGAGCCCAGAGTTCTTTACGATGAAAGCAATTTAACACCGCAGATTAGATACAGTGAATAACCAACGCCTGAGAAATGCCAAATTTGGATTTTTTTCCAGGACCACACAATTTACGGCAACAGTTTTTCTTCACAGAGATTTGCATCGAAAAAATACTATCCGGTATTAAAAAAGTAACAGAAGAATAGGAAGGTTGTATAGATCATAAATTGTACTTCAATCGAAAATTGGAATGATAATGTACGTTCACTTAGAAAAGATAGATAATCATTTCAAAAACACAATGAATTGAAAGTTGTTTAATCGATCGAAAGCATGTGGTTTAATTGTCAACTGAGTTCTTTACAAAATTCTTAATTTCAAGGGAGTGTAGCAAGTAAAAGTATACAATCGATAATAATTTAAATAATCTGTAAAAGTCTCGAATGCTTACTGCGAATCATATATGCAACTATCTCAATTCAAGTAGTTCTCTATAAGGAAAATCCATACTACTGCAAATGCTATGTCATTGATAACTTTCCTTTTCGCAAGATACCTCTTAATAATGACATGACATGACATCAGACTTGTGCCCATTTGTCGTAACTATCGTATTAAACGACTTTACATCTGAGCTACTCCTAAAACAAGGGCGCATCTGTTAGAGGCAGGTATAGGGTTAAACATACATGTAGCCGACCACTGAAAATGAATTCAAATGGTGTGCTAAATTAGGTTTGGCAGGAAACACACGGGTGGCAGGTCGATTTGCGCGCGAGGCCTGGAAATAAATGAGGATTGCCTTCACGGAAAAACAGGTGCGGTTCGTTTTCTTGTGGCGTTCAGGGGCGAAATATATTACAGGTCGGTCAGAAAAAGACAGAATATGAACTCGTGCAAGTATCGGGTCGTGCATTGCGATGTGATGCATGACAGGTAACTACAATTTAGATACTGTAGTGAAAGTTTCACTGCATGCATAATATTGCATAGCTGGTTTCACTGGCAAGTTTCACTTAATACAGGATAATGGGATATAACGCTTATTATAATAGTTTGCTTTAAATTGGTCAACTATCCAATTCATAAACAAAATTATCTAGTGAATTGAACATTGCAAATTATTTAAGTAAGTTCTTTGCATAACCGGAGCACTGCAATGAGTAACGCGTTTATGGATAGTTGTAGTGAGGATCGCGGGATAGGGGAGGTCGACTTTCGAATAAGGAGGTTACAATGCTAGATTTTATTTTCCTGCATATATGCACCTATAAATACCTAATTCTTCAGCCTATCCCTGATCTCAACGTGTTAAGTTTTATTTTCATCTCGACCTGAGAATAATTCTCTACATCTGAGCTAAAATATAGTAGTGTGGAAGTCGGAAGAGGTTGGTTCAGCTCCTTCCAACCTTTACTTTGACAGTAAAGAATACAAAGTAATTCAAGTAAATTCCTTTCATTGCCGGAGTTGGGAAGAAAGCGCTACGTATGGGCATCATCCGTCCCAAGTTCCGGACGATCCGCCCCAAGTTCCGAACGGTGCAATCCCAAGTTCTGAACGAATGTTATTTTTTTGAGCTCAAATTAAGTTTAAAACTACAATTGATGTCTGAATTAATATACAGGGGAATGGCGGCCAGAAGGGATTGGGACCATCCCTTCCAGTCTTGTTTCAAAAGGAAAGTAATTAAAATAAACTATTTACATGTTTACATAGCCAAAGTAATGAAACTGGCAATAATCTACCGGTAGTATCCAGGTTGTCCTGTTTCCATCCCGTATTCAAGACGAGTGTAATTATGAACTCAAATAAAGTAATTGTCAAAAACTCTACAATTGGCACCAGAATTAAAAAAATCTGATGTGGGCAGCAGATGACTTCCCTACAAATTCAAATTCCTTTTCCCATTCTTTTTTTTTTTTTCATAATTCATTAAATATGGTTTAATTTCGCACATTAACATGGATAATTATTTGAAATTACATTGAATTTGTAGTTTTAATTCGATTTTCGTTTTCATTTCGCGATAGGACGTATTTTCAAAAGCGACGTGACGAAAATGTAGAAAAACTGAAATATTTCGAACAGTTAGTCTTAGAGTTATGGGGTTCGTCTTATTATTTTCTTCGACAAAAATTACGTATAAAACAAGCATTTAATTGACACATTTGAGCATACGCAGTGTTTTATTTTAGATTTTGAAGATTTTTATTGGCCATTTTGTAAAAATGACAGGTTCTTTCTTCTGAATTTTACAAAAATCCTATCAGCATCATCAGGGCAAACCATAAGTGACTTATCTACCGAATTTTGTAATATTTATTCACTTAGTTTTTGAGCTAGAGTGGATACATTCATTGCACAGACAGATACACAGATAGACACACACACAGTCATCACGTTAAGAATAGTTGTATAGGGTTCTAAAGTGTTTAAAACGTGTAAATCCATCGATTTTCGACATGATTCCTATACTTTCCCCACACATTAAATATAAATAAATATAATGAGATGAAGGCTGGAAGAAATTCAAGTCACCCTCCCTTGTTTCAAACAGAAATAATATCAAATAAGCTGTGGCTGGCAAAAATTCGCTTATCAAAGCTTTTATTTAACACGTGGAAAAGATGGGTTTGAAAATTTCATAGATTCTAAGTGTCTTAATCATGTGCCCTGTAACACATTTTTTTTTTCAATATTGAATTGTTTTAAAATTCCAAGCCACATATGAAACTGCCATTTAATCAATCATTATTTAACCTTAGCTCAATCACTTATTAACCTTTCCTCAAACGCTATTTAGCCTTTCTGGACCACTAATATTGCACTCGCATATTCATACTTTTGAAATACTTCCTCTCTGGAAGACAAATTTACCTCAGCAATAGGAACATTTCTGGTCCTTATCTACTAATTGCTCTTAATTTCGGAAAAAAATCGGCAATCGAATAAAAACCAATGTAATTTATCCAGCAGATGGGGATTTATGACCTCTAACACGCTTCTTGTTTACACCACTGGTATACACCACTGGTATATGCATGCATTTGCAAGAATGTTTCACATTTATGATCCTCAAACATACTTTACAAGGAAAGATCTATAAGTGTACATGTTAGGTCTACCTATATAAAATTGACCATTCCCATTCAAATAAAAGCTATTACAGCGCCTCTAGTGGGGAATTTTAATAATTAGAATAACAAACTCATCAACAAAACAGACCTAAAAAGCCAAATGCAGTGCTATAAAGCATTATCTAATTACAGTAAAACCTGTAAAGTTGGACACCTCTATATGTTGGACACCTGTTTATCTTGGACACAATTCGGTGGAACGGAACGAATTCCTATGTTTTAACATGTATATAATACTGTCTAACTTGGACACCTGTCTATCTTGAAAGTTGGACGCTGTTTACATTACTAAGTTGGACAAGTTCCTAAAAATTGGCGTTTGCATAAAGGAAGTAACCTACCACTTTTGATCTTTCTTATCTATCCCCAGGGATTATCTTTCGTTGTTGATCCCTAGAAGTATTCCATTTTTGTTGTTATCACTTCCAGGAAGCTCTTATCTGCCCACATTTTTTTCTTATTGTTGCTAAGGGGTCGTCCCTCCCCACCTTTCCACAACCCTCAATTATGTATCAGAACCTTTTTGTTATCACTTTGTTTACACACACAACAACAACACACTTGAAGAATGGACATTTGTAGCTTTCCTACCCCATCTTTGCATTGTCCAGTTAGATTTCTGCATCTTCTGAATAAAAAGGGGTTTATCTACCCTCAAAAGTCACATTTGTTTCTTAGTGCATTCTGGAAAGGTGACTGTGATTTTAGTGATATGCACATTAGTTTTTAATAATGAGTAAACGTAAAGTAGTTGAGCTAACTATTGAAAAGAAAAAAATAATTCTTGATTGCCTAGTGACAGCTGCAGAAGTTGGCAGAGGAGTTCGGCATATCAAAATCTACTGTTTCCAATGTAAACAATAAGAGATCTGATATGATACATGCATGGGAACTGAACTGCTCTGGAACAAGAAAAAAATCTGTATCATAAGTATTTTGTGACAGTAATTACAATATTTAATTAAAACCATTGGCTTATTAGTATTTTCTATATGTTAAAAATGAAGTATTTTGATGTACTTTATTGAAGGATGAAAATGAAATTTTATCACACTGTCTATGTTGGACACCTGTCTAAGTTGGACGCTTTTAGGGGGAACCGTGAGTGTCCAACTTAGACAGGTTTAACTGTAGTAGAGATGTACAATAAAACTGTTACAGGTGACATTCATTTGACAGAAGATGGTTATTGGGGAATTACAGTCATATTCAAGAATGCTAAAATGAATATTAATGTCGGGATCTAATTTAGAAGTGTAGGTGTCTAGGAATCTAGTGTAGGCGCTTAAGGACTTTTTAAAGAACCTAACTTGTTTTTAAGATACTTGCCATGAAATTTATATAACTAAGACTTCAGTATCAACTCAAAGTAGCCTTGCGGTCAAGCCAAGCATACAGAGACTATGGAAATAAGTGATACAACAGCTGGCTGTAGAAACAAGGATGTCTGTATACATAAACAGATGACAGCACAGACCCGTTCAATGAATGGATTTAAATACTTAGGCAGCACGAGGCGATATAATTGGATATTCGTAGTTAACAAAATACAAACAAAAGATTCTTATCACTATCATCAGAGGACGTCGATAACCCTCCGAAGGGAACTCTAGTGATCCATATCCTTTACTTTTCAGTTATATACCTCGAGCAGTTCCACTCATCGCTAGATGATCGATCACACACTCAGACCGGGGATTCAGAGTGCTTGCTCCTCTTAAAGCGACTGCGAATTGCGCAAATACCAAAACGAATATACATACCCTTACTTTCTACTCACGAATCGAAATTTATCCTGTTCTACCACCAGGATTGCAGAACCTTGTTAGACGGCTCAGGATTGATCTGCATAACATAATCAATAAAATATTGCTAGTTCAAAGAAAAATCATAATTTAGAATGTAAATTGAGTGAAATCATAACCAAAGGTTATTTAGTCCTCACAACTTTCTTAGGAATATACCTAACACATACTTATCAGTGGTTACACTATGGTGAAGAAAATAATCTGTACGCCACTAATGTAACTAGAAAATATTACACAGACATTTTCCGGCATACTCACTCTACTGTAGTCTTAATCAATCAGGCATTTACATATTATATCTTCCTCATAAGTCTCAGCCGTCACACAAAATGACAGAGTTGCCCGCTTCCAGAAAAAGTTTCCAGCCTCAATATAAAACAACACGAATGTAGATGCTTTAAATAAGACTCTGCACGCTGATTAAAAGAAATTCGACGAAATGGCCCAAACGGGGTTTTAATCCATCATATTCCAGCAAGTGGTACTTCCTCCTGATTTGCAAAGTGTCTAAAAACGTAGATCTGACGTTTCCCAAACTTTCCACCTGACACGTCTTTGAAGAAGAAAGATCGGCTTAAGAAAGGTCATGGAGCCCTGGTATCTTAATCACGCTCCGCGCTGAGGAGGCATAGAGGTGAATTAAAACGCAAACAACCTGAAATGGAATTCTAAAATGTCTGTTTATATTCCGTAAGTAATCGGTCATTCAGGTGAGGTATAGAATTAGATTTTCGAAGCTGATAACTTCGGGAAACAATGAGGTTTATTCAACATCTTTCTCGTGAATTATGAAGGCTCTGATATAGTTTTGTAGCTATTTATTTGCTATCTATATCCAAGGTTTTAATTGGGTTTCATAACCCGTGCTCTCGTCCCGGACTCTTTCTGTTCCTTGGGGTATTTAAGCTCTTTGATGTTTTTAGTTGTCAGAAGAGCCACACCCATTGTTGTAGAACAGTGACGGCCAATTTATGATAGACCGATGACCACCATATAATAAAGATTAACGTCAGAGGGAAGATCTTATATATAGAAAAAAAAAGAATATATATATATTTCTTTTTTTTTCTGCAACTGCTTTCTGGAATTCAATATTAAAACACAAATGTTATCAATTGGTTATAATCTTATTCAGGTGTTATTGCATCTTATTAATAAAGAAATTAAGTTGTATACAATGTATTTTTTATTTTAAATGATTTTATATGTTTTTTAATGCCATCAGTGGAGGTTAATCCAAATTTCTTACCAGAGATTTGAAGCCCACTTCCATTTCTGATGTCTCAATTGAAAGTATATGCAAAAGAATATAAGTTGGAAGACAAATGTAAAAAAATCTGATGTGGGCAGCACATGACTTTCCCTGCACACTAAAATTCATATTTTCTTTATTTCTTTAATAATTCATTAGATTGAGTTTAATCGCACCAAATAACACTAAATTTGTATTTTTACTTCAATTTT
The DNA here is from genome assembly GCA_951213105.1 of Amaurobius ferox. Classification (NCBI taxonomy): domain Eukaryota; kingdom Metazoa; phylum Arthropoda; class Arachnida; order Araneae; family Amaurobiidae; genus Amaurobius; species Amaurobius ferox. The sequence goes on along the minus strand of OX578144.1, from coordinate 69,182,520 downwards.
TGTTTTTATTTGGTAATTGGACATTTTTCCGAAATCGGCGTAAAAAAAAGCAAGAAATCTCAGATATCTTGAGAACGGTTAGTCCTAAAGTATAATGGAATGTGTTATATACTTTTCCTCGTCAAAAATTGCGTATAAAACAAGAATTTAATTGATATATTTGAGCATACGTAGTCTTTTTTTTTTTCAGATTTTTGCGATTTTTGCGGGCCATTTCGTAAAAAAAGGCAGACTGTTCTTTTCCGAATCGTACCAAAATCTAATCAGCACCAGAGTATCTCAGAAGTAACTTATCTACCAAATTTTGTGAAATTTGGTCAGTTAGTATTTTAGCTAAGGTGGATACATGAAATTTTTGCCGACCATTTCGCAAAAAAAAGCGGGTTCTGTTTTTGCGAATCCTACCAAAAACTAATCAGCACGAGGGTCTCACCCAAGTGACTTACCTACCAAATTTTATGAAATTCGGTCCATTAGTTTTTTAGTTAAAGTGGATACATACATTGCACAGACAGACACACACACACACAGTGACTGACACACACACACAGACAGACAGACACACACAGACAGACAGACACACATACAGACAGACACACACACACAGACGTCACGCTAAAAATAGTTTTTTGTATTCTAGAGGTCTCGAAACGTGTAGATCCGTCGAAAACTCGAGTTGTGATTTTCGGTATGATTCCAATACTTTCCCTATACATTACCATGTATTGCAGGGAAAGTAATAATATCTTCAGTTGTCTTAGTAACAGTTTGTTATTTAAAAGGTACAGATAGAAATTAGTTCCTACCTTTTCTTTATTAAACACTTTTGCCATTTTAACGGCACACATTTTCCCAAATTTTTCGTCAAACGGATTCTTCGCTCTTACAAGATCGTATCTAATCACAGAGGATGCCAGTGTGTGAGAATTCTTTAATCTTTTTCTACATTACACATTACATACTCTCTATATGTTTCATTTTCTTTCATAATTTTTCAATAGCACTTTTTGTGACTCGCTAGAAAACTTCTCGTAGTTCTTCAAATGATTTGTGATGCAGTGTCTTTTAAGATTATATTCTTTTAATACGCCTAGCACTTAAAGACAAACTATCAAGAAATTATAAATATTACTTTGAGAAAATTTAACAGGGATGAAAGCGAGTATCGAATATGAGAGAGATAGAGGCTACTCCGGCAATTTGAACGATACAATTTATTGAATAAAAGAAGACTAAAAAAACGGGCCGTAAAAAATAGGCTAACGAGCCAGACATGGCCCGCGGACTACCATTTGGCCATCACTATAGTAGAGCATGGAAATGCGAAAGAGAGAATAAAGTTCATAAAAATGTACAGATTAATATTCTACTCTGGCGATCTTCCATTTTTTCCGGCTAATATTTTATTTTAAAGAATATTCTCATTTAACAAATATCCACTGTAAAATTCTCAGATGAATAAAACATTTCTGAAGCCCCAGTCAAAATGTCTGCAAGATCCGCAACGAAACATTTCTATACATCAGTCTAACAAAAAATATGTAAGAAACTCACATCTTACGTCATATTATTGGATTTTAATGATAAGAGATAATATGTAATCTCGCTCCCAGTGTAACGACTAGTACCTATGTTTTGCGACCTATGTTTATGACCTGTTTTGCGCTTGTTAGCGCTGTGAAGCCCCAAATATCCGATAACTAAATTAACAGAAAGAAAACTCTCTTTTCCGATTTTTCAAATCTTAAGTGAAACTATAAAAGCGTGTTTTATCACACATCTGGCATACATTAACAAAACATTGCTTTTAAATTGCAAAGAGGAAAAACCAGTGAGGTTCTTAATCATAAAACCCGACGGTGAGGGGGTATTCTCCATATATGTCATTTTCAAGAAGCCTCCAAAAATACCCTTGAATTTTTTACAGAAGAAAAAAAGATCATAACTAAAGGCATTCTTTGTAACACAGCTTAACATTTGACTCTAAATCCGATATTTAGTTATCCTTTGTTTCTCCGTTTCTTTTCGAAAATAATTTTTTATTCGATGAATGAAATGGTGATTCATTTTTTACAAATTGTATCAAAAACAATAAATTGCAAACAAAAAAATTGTTAATTTTTAAGGATGAATTATAACATTGAACAGGTTTTGCACATGCTAGTATTCGATTAAAAATACATTACTCTACACATCCTCCATAAGGATGACGAAAGGCCCCTTTTTGGAGTGACCTTACCTTTTGGCATGACCTATTGAAACTTTTTGGGCATGACCTATCCCTGAGTTGGGCAAACTTACATAAAGGAGAGCCAAATTAAGTAAACAAAGCTTTTTACTTTCCATACACTATATGGTAATATATAAGGATAGTATTGGAATCCCGTCGAAAATCGCAATTCGATTTTTTGACGAATCTACACGTTTCGAACCCTCTAGAACCCGAAAAGAAACATTTTATCGCAGCGTCTGTGTGTGTGCTAAAAGAACTAATACAAGCTCTAGCAGTGGCGGTGCGTGCATAGACACTGCGGCAGTGCCGGAGCTACAGTGCTCTCTCTTCCTCGCAGCCTGGCGTACGGCTTCCTACTTGCGCATGCGCACAACAGTCAAACACCACGCCGCTGGAATTGTGAAGCGTGGTGTTTGACTATTGTGCACATGCGCACACAGGAAGCTGCACGTGTGGCTGCAAGGGAGAGATAGCACTGTCGCTCCCGCAGTGCCTATGCACGCACCGCCACTGCCTAACTAAAGGAACTAATAGACCAAATTTCACAAAATTTGGTAGACAAGTCACATGCTGTGGTTATCCTGGTGCTGATTAAATTCGGTATAACTCGGAGAAAAAAATTGCCTTCTTTGCAAAAATGGCCCTCAAAAATCGTCAGAAACTAAAATAAAAACTACGCATGCTCAAATGTATCAATTAAATCCTTGTTTTATGCATAATTGCAGACGATGAAGAAAATAAGGTCAACTCCATATCTCTGGGATTAGCCGTTCTCGAAACATTTTAATTTTGAAGCATTTTTGACACGTCGCCTATTTGAAAATACATTCAATCGCCAAATGAAAAGGAAAATAAAATGCAACTGAGAATACGGTGTAATTTCAAATAAATATCCATGTTATTTTCTGCACTTAAACTCAATTTAATGGATTATGAAGCAGAAAATAATTTTAAGACTGTAGTGAAAATGATGCGCTGCCCACATCAGATTTTTTTTCTTAAATATTCATTTTAAAAGTATGTTTAAATATTCCGACTACAAAACAATGATAAATAACTATTAAATTGTCTTAAGTTCATTCAGAGGACTTAAAGATGTAAGATGAGTAAAACTATGATTGGGCTTCCAACATTTTTCCATAATCTGAGATAAACTATAAACATGGGATTTTCAAAAGAGAAGAAAGGTGCTCGTTAGTAAACCTGTTTTTAAGATCACTTTTTACATGTTTATACTTTAAATTGAAAACACTTGTTCGTATGAACATGGGGACGTAAACATTACCATATATTTTGGGACATGGTTTAACGTTGATTTTGGCATGGCTTTTTACAAATCCAGTTTTGTTGCCTTTGTTTCGTGGGCCGTATTGAACACAACGGCAAACCTTTGTTGCCCATCACTAACCTATCCTGTCTCCACTTAAAACCTCTCTTTTATCTGAGATTCTCCATATTAAGCATGGAAATGTAGATTAAGAGCTCAAGCTGTCTCTGTGTCCACGCAGAGCACGAGCATGTTAAATCTGTGTGTCCGAAAGTCCTTTCGGGGAATTGGACGTCCATTCCCTTAGAATCTATAAATATTCTATATAAAGATATAGGATATCTACTCACTCTATACTATAGGATCATATTTAGGATATCAACATTAAAACCCTGACAGGGTACAGAGGGTACAGTCCTTGTGTATGCCTTCCCCACTGGGTTCCTGTCTGAATTGGGTGGCACTGTCCCGGCCTGTCTAAACAATACCTTACACTTTCGGGTAGGTCGGACAATCTGTGCCGAAAGAATGAATTATTAAAAGCCCAATTCAATTAACATAAAAATGTACAGATCTATAAATTTGAAATTTAAGATCACTTTTTACATGTGAATGTAATTGGTCAGTCAAATGTTGATGGTACATTAAATTTGACAATATGGGGAAGGGGGGGAATCTCTTGAAACTCTCCCAAACTCCCCACCGGGCACATAAAAGGCTGAATCTTGACCACATGGTACAACCGAACAGGGCCTATTTTTAAATGAGGCAGCTATTTTCGACGCTAAATTCCATACCTTGTTAAACGAAATCAAATTTATTAAAAAAAGTTGCTTAATTTTTAGCATTAGTCTCCCTGTCTTTGACAGGCTTAAATTCTAGTTAATATATATAGAGAAAAATAAATGAAAATGTATTTGAGTCTGCAAGGAAATTTATATACTGCCCACAGATTTTTTTACCACCTATCCATTTTCCAACTTTGTCGAAAATAAATAATTACTTTTTGAGTAATCCACAGAGAAAAAGGATTACATTGCTTATGTTTAGATTTTGTCTACCAGCTCATCCACCCACTAATTTACCCTTTGACATGGAGTTCAAAATTGTTTTGTAGCTCTGCAAAATCATGATCGATTCCTTCATGACATTCGATTGACCTTACAATTTTGCAAAAGACGTGATTTTCTTCTCTGCAACAGAATTCTATAATGATTTGCGCGATGACGATTTAAATCATTCCAAACATAGGGCACATCTTTCTTCCCAGAATCTAGTATCTGTGTAGGATTCACTGAAAACATAAGAGGAAAAATAATCATCCCAGCAGCTCATCGATTAGAGTGTTGTCTAGGCAGCCACAGATGAGTGGTTCAATTTCCCGATGAGGTAGTAGCTCTTTATAGTGGCGCCCGAGTAACTCAATTCTGAAAATTAGATACAGTGAATGACTGAGTTTGAAATAACGTCGATGTTGGAATATTCTTTGGGATCGTGCAATCAGCAGCAAAGAGTGATAAAATAATTTGAGGAGGCAGAAATCCGAGGATCAAAATTTGCAAATATTGTTTCATGCTATATATTTTAGCAAGGTTACAAATAAAATAAAATATACAGTAAACTTCCGATGATCCGAAACGTTCCGGACTTAAGCGGTGCCGGATTATCGGATATCGAAACAAAATGGAAAAAAAAATACTTAAAACAAAATAATAACAATAAATGTGATATTTTTTGCCAATCTGTAATACTGATTGAATTACACTGTACAATACGTGCAAAAGCATTTACGGTAAACTTCAATGAACATAAATCTACATAATAAAGCATTTAGTCTATTACAGTAAATATACCTCAGTAGAGCTGAATAGATATGAACAGTGCCGCCGACAGAATTTTAGGGCGCCTATGCAACGAACTCCCGCCCCGTTACTACTCCCTAATTTAAAAGTTATTGACCATTTTTCATAAATTGTTTATGCTGTACAGAGTTCCAAGCCTCTTGGACCCTATACAAAGCATTCTTTTGACCCGATCTGCCGGCGACTCTGGACCCGAATGCGGTTCGACAGGCGTGCAGATTATCGAGCTTTCCGAAACATTAAATTCCAGATAAACCAAAATTTACTGTGATGACCGAATTACAATAAACATAAAGGGCATTTTTCAATTTTATTACAGTAGAACCCCGATTTTGCGTTTCCCTATGGAACCGATTCAAAAATATTGTATGCGAGAAAACGCAATACACGGGAAACTCCATTTTAATTTGAATATAAAAATCAAGAGAAACATATAAGAAAATAAATAGATCACTCACCAAGCTTTGCATTTTCAGTTGTTAAAATTTTAATTTCTAATTCAGATAGAAAAATTCCAAACGTATTAAAATGTGAATTTTATACAACATTATCATTGATTCAGGTTCTATAAGAATTTTTTCCTTGCCCTTAAAACACAGACTGCTATATCTATGCCACTTCTAATGTATTCTGTGCTATAGCCATGCCACTTCTAATTTGAATATAAAAAAATCTGATGTGGGCAGCACATGACTTTCCTTATATAATGCAATGAACTTACTACTTTTACAGTAAAAAAAATAGATTATTTTCATAGTAGATTTTTATATTCTTTTCAAGAAATTGAATTTTCGTCAATGAGTCGTCATTTTCATTGATTTAGCGTCATTTTTATCCATTTGGCGAGTTTTTCGTTAATGTAGCAACATTTAATTAAGTCGCCAAGTTGGCGACATTCCACCAAATTCGTCTCCAAAAGCTCACCAAGCGTTATGGACGGAGAAATACGCTATTCTTACAGCAGATAAATGACTATTAGCGTTCAAATACAAAAGTATTACTCAAAGTATCTTTTTTCATGAATGGAACGAGCTAGATCCACAAAAATGATGTCACCAAATTTATCGCATAGAATTATATATGAAAAGTGAACATATTTCTTAAAGGAAATATTTTTTTTTATTTTATATGACTTTTTGATAATTTTTTTGAAAAATGTGCAATATCTCGAGAACTGTTCATGTTAGCGTTCTAAAATTTATGTCAATCGTTTTCTAATGAAAAATTACATAAGAAATGTCTATTTGAGTAACTTTATTAGAGGTTTTGATTTTTTGACGATTTTTTCAAAGTTTCACTCGAAAATTTAGGGGGGTTCTGAACATTCGATTACGTATAAAAACAGTTGGCTTCCAGTGTCTTTGGATTGTAATTTTTGTACCAAATTTCGTTTGAATTGGTCCATTCGTTCGTCAGTTATCGTCTCCACACACACATACTTTCACACACACACATACACATACTTTCACACACACACACACACACATACTTTCACACACACACACAGCCATCACTTCAAAAATGTTCGATTCGTAATCAGGGATGCTTGAAACGTGCTCTCCCGTCGAAAACTCGAATTCGAATTTTCGACCCCGTCACAATACTTTCCTTATACATTATTGTATATAAGGAAAGTAAAAATTAAAACAAGTAATAAAGCAAATCAAAAATATATAAATCTTTTAAATTAAAAAATGTGCTATTTGAGATGAATGTTTCATATTTTAAAAACACATCAATTCCATACGTCGAGAAAAATAACTAAATTTATTTTAAAATAACTCCTCAGCTAACACAGGTAATAAACATTATATTTGCTAGAAAAAATTGAAACTATTAAGAAAAACAGCCCCTTCTTTGTAGTATATAGACAGGTCTGTTAAAGAACTGCCGTATCCTGGGTAGAAATTGGTCGCGAATTTGCTTTTGGTTCCATTCCCAATGGAATTTCTTCTGACGTGGGTAGTCAGAGAGATGATATTCGTCTCTTTTGAAAGACGTTTGTCTCTCTGGCGTTCAGAAGAAACAAGAAAAGCGTCAGAATTGAGCTCGGCGTTTAACCTTCTGTTTAAAAACCTTTCGTTTATTTACACAGAAAATATTTTATACATTTATTTCGTATAATATATATAATTAAAATAAAAGTTAATTGCTAATAAATTGTTTGGGTAAACACTGTTTACCATGTCTTCCCTGACGCTTCGTCGCTGCGTACAATTAACAGTTTCAATTCGCAGAGTCTTCAGTCCAACAAATGCTATCTTGTATAAAAAAATACAGATAAATTAAGAAATAGTACGAAATCAAGAAAAGGGTTCCACTTCAAATAAAATTAAGGATAGATAATCGTATCAGTAACTCATTGGTCATCTGGTCAGCTGAAGATCAGTGGCCCAACTGTCCGCTGACGAAGAGTTAGTTTTCTAAGTCATAATTTCAGTGACTTTATTTTGTGGATTATACGGGATGATTCAAAACGATGGGGCAAAACTTTAAGGGGTGGTAGAACGCACCTAAACAAGCACTTTTCGCCATACAGTGGATGGTCGTACCGCAGACGGTTAAGCGCTAGAGGGTGCGCTGTCTAGCGAACGCATTAATCGCCTGTTGCAGCGCTCGTCGTTAGTTCTACAGTGAATTTTAGAAGGAATAGATTGTTTCATAAATCAGGAGAAAGGCGACATGTACCTGATGTACAAGCTGCAGACGGAAATGCGAGGAAAGCCCAAATCCGTGAGGGGTGGCCCTCCGTAGTGTTGGAACCACTAACAACTTTGGGCTTTCCTCGCATTCCCGTTCGCAGCTTGTGCATCAAATGCATGTCGGACTTCTCCTGATTTATGAAGCAATCCATTCCTTCTAAAATCCAGGGCAGAACTGACGAGAGCGACAACAGGTGCTTAATGCGTTCGCTGGACAGCGCCCTCTAGCGTTTTGAAGAGTGCTTTACGACCATGCATTGTATAACGAAAAGTGATTGTTTAGGTGTGTTCTGTCACCCTTTAAAGTTTTGCCCATTGTTTTGAATCATTCTGTATAGTTTCTTATCTATAAAATTATATTTTATTCATTGTGACGACTCATTAACATACGTGAATATTGATTTTCACTTACGATTTATATTCCCTTAGATTTACTCTAAATATCTATTTACATACATTGAATGTGCTTAAAACTTCTAAAATAAATTGATAAAAACCTCCATGCAACTTACAACGTTGACATTTAATTTAACGTAATGTAAACTAGATAATGCATTTGATCAAAGTATCAAATTTATGCGCAAGATTTTGGCACAAAATATACAAATGAAACAGCATGAAAATTAAATTGAAACATACTTAAAATCTACAACCTAACAAATAAATTAATGCTCTGCTCAAGCAAATCAAATGCAAATCTGGCACGAATAATCAAAAACAGACAAAACGGAGAATTAAAACTAAAAATCCTTGGAATAATAATGTTTCAACTTCACAGATTAAATTAAATTTTGAATGGCTAAGAAATTAATTAAATAGAATATAGAAACTTTGACATAAATCTGCCCAAAGGGGATCAGTCTAAATATCATAAACTAGAGTGGATTTATTTATTCCAACTCCATCAAAAATAACGTGTAGCAGGTGTGTACGGATTGACAAAAAGATTATACCTTCCAGATAGAAATTTGTGTCAAGGTGTTTAGGAATGAGTGATTTCTAACCTATGTTGGATTTTTAATGTATTGCGTGTAACCCCAGGTGAACGTGATTAGCGTACGTACATAATTTTCCAGGACTTATTAACATCCGTGTGGAGCTAGGCAAAAGAAATCAAATTGCAAAAATATAAGAAACGTTGATTGTGAAACGTCTGGACTAATGAGGTAATTATTAAATATCTGGTGTGGGCAGCATATGACTTTCCCTGCGTCAAAGAGATTAATTCCCTAAAGCGACAGGGATTATCAAACTAATTGAACTTTATTATTCAAGATGTTGAATTTTCATCAATTTAGCGTTGTTTTCATTAAATAAACGTCAGTTTTGCATATTTGGCGATATTTTCGTGAATTTGGCAACAGTTTTAAAGTTGACGGTATTTCACCAAGTTCGTCACAAAAGTCGCTAAAGTATAGCTGAATTTGTCGCCAATAAGCAGACGGGAAGAAGGACATTTTTTGGCAAGTGTACAGTCCAGGGTCAGTACTACAGCTCTTTTGGGCATTTATATAATAAATTTGTCCTATAATATTACATATGGAATATCAGCCTATTTAACGATACTTACTTCATTTTAATTTTATGGAATTTTTTTAATAAATTTGTTTGTAATATGCAGTATCTCGCGAACGGTTCATGCTAGCGTTCTCAAAATTATGGCATTCATTTTATAATGAAAAATTGTGCGGGACACGATTATTTATTTAAAATTGTTGGAGATCTTGATTTTTAATGATTTTTACAAAAATTCGGAGCCTTCCGAACATTTAAAGTCAATAGTGTTTCAGTGTTCACCTTTTGCAATAATTTTGCCATTTTTTTCTGGAAACGCTCCATTTGTTCGTGAGATATCGCTTACACATACACACGCACATATATATATATATATATATGTATATATATATATATATATATATATAATATATATAAAAATAAATTATTAAATCCAAAGTTAGAATGTATGTAGTAACTCATAATACACTATTCCAAAATATATATATATATATACATATATATATAATATATATATATATATATATACATATACATACATATATATATACATATATATATATATATATATATATATATATATATATATATATATAAATATAAATTAATAAATCCAAAGTTAGAATGTATGTAGTAACTCATAATACACTATTCCAAAATTTTCTACAAAATACAAAGAAATAAAAGCAATTATATATATATATATATATATATATATATATATGAATGTATATATATATATATATATATATATATACATTCATATATATATATATATATATATATATTTCATCTTTTGGTGTCTGTAGTCTGAGTTTGGACATTTATAGTAATGTACTATTGTCCAATCTGAAACAGGCATTTGTTTGGGGTAATTAGAATTAAATACTCAGACCTGAAGATGAATTTCATTCTTTTTAATCTTCGAATTTGAGCCGGTGCTGATCTTTCCTATTATCGGCATTATGACAGTGGTTTTGCTTCTATGGTAATATTAATATTTCACGATTACTTGAATTAATTATTTTTATTATTACTTCTTTCTAATATATATATATATATATATATACATGTATACACACATATACATCACTTCAAAACCGTTCGGTTCGAGTTTAAATATACTTAAAACGTGCCCTTAGATCGGAAACTCGAATTTGAATGTTCGACCCCGTCACAATACTTTCCCTACGCATTATATCTACACAGTATATGGAGAAAGTAAAAATACCTGAAGTGCAACTCAGCAATCACACTTTACTTTCACTCGAAATATCTTCTAAATTATAAAATACCGATATAAACAGTAAGCTCAAAAATGTTCAGTAGGAAATCCAGTTTTATATCAATAATTTGCCTTTCCAAAGTTCTTATAGATGTTGAGAAATCATCTTGTTATGTTGAAGAAACTTGAAAGAAAATCCTTTTTTAAAGTTTGTAATGCTTATATCTTGAAAACTAAAAGAACTCGTTATGAATAGTAAGGGCGTAATTTATAGCCCTTTAAAAGTTCTATCAGGATATGTATAATTAGAAAATAGTGACAAAGTGATAATAAGTACTGAGTGAGTCAAAAGGACGGTAGTTAGGGAACATTGTCATCGATGTTCGTGCTGTGTGTGCTGTTGCTCCGTCTTGTTGGAACCAAGTGTTGTCAATCATTTATGGAAAATTTGAATGTTTATGGACAGCAAGGTTTTCCAACATGAAATATAGGCAAGAGGCATGGCAGCATAGCATTTTAAACATGGGCATTTTCAAAGACACGATGATATTCCGCATTGGCCCAATTCGCACTACTCCACTGCTCCATAATTACTAAATGGTAAGATATTGTTAGCAGGGTTTTATGTATTATTCAGTACCACCTACCTCCCAGAGCTGCCACAATACGTATCAAAATTTCGCGCTATTTTGAGTCACTCTGTATCTTTATGATTTTTGGTTTGCAAGATTTTTGGATTTTTAAGTTTTCTTTATTCTTTAAAAATATACACTTTGATAACCAGTCACTTAAAAGAATGACTATGAGGCATTCAGCTGATTTATTATAATATACACAATTTCAAAACATTTTATATGCGTAGCGAATTTCAAACGATCATTTTCTGCATATTTGGTCAATTTACCAACCCCTTTTGGCGCATTTTAAAAATTCCCGCCTTTTTGGCCCAATGTCTTTCGACTAACTTATAACTAGTTGAAAATCAAACTAAACTTGAAACTGAAATCCACACTGGAATCCAAACTAAAAATCTAGATCTAACTTTGAATCCAGTTTCGAAAACAATTCAAAGGTGTAAGACCTTTTAGTTGGGTGACGCTTTGTTTACAACAATGGTAATGTGAATAACCATTGTTGTAAGATGGTTAAAAAAGAATCCAATATTCAGCTCCGCTTTTATGGAGACATTTTTAATAATAATAATGAAGCTGAATATTGGACTCGTATTGGATATTTTTTGCCGGACAAAGGATCCCAGGTAGCTTACCCCCTCGAGAAAACTCCCCATTGCTAAGGTACTCATGCACCCTTTTGGGGTAAAAATCACCTGATTGCCTACCAAATTTCAACTTCCTAGGCTTTACTGGTTTCTAAATCATTTTGGCCGTACCAATACCATATACTAATTATATATATAAATTGGAAACTACGTGGTTGTTAGAAAAAAATGCCGTAGCAATCCGTAAACAGTAGTAAAACACACAATGCTAGAAATATATAAAAATGCGTTAAAATAATAAATTTTGTTTACATTTAAGCATTTTAAATTTCAAATTTTTTTTTCCATAATTTAAATTTTAAAAAGATTTTGTTGATTTTTTCAATAATTTAATTATTTAAAACTTTTTATTACTTTCCAATAGTTTAAATTGAACTATTAAAATTTTTTGTCATATTTTCTATGATTTACATTTAAAAATCCAAGTTCACATTTCAGTAATTTAATTTTCAAAAGCGTTGCTTACTTTTCAGTAGTTTAAACTTTAAGATGTTATATTTTAAGTTTTGTTTCGAACTGAGGTAAATTTCTCGATGCAGTGAACTTCCGCTAATCTGGCATCGATTGGTTCGGCGCTCCCGATGGTCCGGCATAAATCTCAAAGGACATTCGTATTCGATCGACTGTAGTGAGGTATAATTACTGTAATATATAAAGTGATTTTATATACAGATTTCTGTTCATTAAAGTTTACATTATAGTTTCATATATTAATTTACATATTTTTACACATAGACGTACAGTGTCCGGCAGTTCACTTCGCTGCTCATACCCTCGGGTGAGTCAGGCGGCCTGGGTCTTTTACATACTGTACAGTGTGCTCCATTCTGTGAAACATCTTAGACAAAAATCTGAAACAAAAATCTGAATGTTTGCATAAATTTCTCACTCGTGGACAAACTATGATTCTACATGCAAAAAGAGCGTGAAAGTGACATATATCTTAATTGGCTAGTTACCCTTTATTTTGGCTATAAATATTCGAAGTTCGGGAGAGTGTACACGGTACCATTTCCTGTATTTACTTTATATTACTAACATTGTTTTCTATAGGAAATAGTTATTAAAATCTTAAATTTCAGATACTTCTTATTATGCTAATTTTCGATGCATTATAAATTGTTCCGGTTGTTTACAGAATTTATCGACACATCAAATTTCATACCGTTATAAGCAATCGTTCTTGCATTTTCATTACAGTGACCATACATCCTTTATTTCAAAGGACAGTTTTTTTAAACTGTCCTATATATTTTATTTTTCAAAACCTAAATTTGTCCTTTAATTTCATGATAGACAGGAAAACTGGCAAAATTATGTCTTTCCCCTGTAAAGTTAGAAGTACTTTCCCCCAGGAGTCCATAGGATGAAGTGTATTAAGTTTCAAAAATGTATTATCAAAACTAAAGAAAAAGTCCCACACAATAGGGTTAGTACAAGACATAATTACATACTATTAGGTCAGCAGATCAGACTTTCATTTTTAGTCGTCATTTTAGGTCTGCCCACCCCACAGATACAAACTTATTTGGAAATGTGTTGGAATAAACACCAAAATTGATCCTTTATTTTCTTCTATTGTCCTTTATTTTTTTCCAGAAAATATGGTCACTGTAATTGTCATGTGCACACTTCACAGACATACAGATATAATCAGATAAAGAAATGGTCACCGTAATTGTCATGTGCACACTTCACAGACATACAGACATACACAGATAAAAGATAAAGAAATCGGCACCATAATTGTCATGTGCACAACACTTCACAGACATACAGACATAGGCAGATAAAGAAATGGGCAATATAATTGTCATGTGCACACTTCACAGACATACAGACATACACAGATAAAGAAATGGGCATCATAATTGTCATGTGCACAACACTTCACAGACATACACAGATAAAGAAATGGGCACCGTAATTGTCATATGCACACTTCACAGACATACAGACATACGCAGATAAAGAAATGAGCACCGTAATTGTCATGTGCACACTTCACAGACATACAGACATAGACAGATAAAGAAATGGGCACCATAATTGTCATATGCACACTTCACATACATACAGACATACGCAGATAAAGAAATGGGCACCGTAATTGTCATGTGCACACTTCACAGACATACAGACATAGACAGATAAAGAAATGGGCACCATAATTGTCATATGCACACTTCACATACATACAGACATACGCAGATAAAGAAATGGGCACCGTAATTGTCATGTACACACTACACAGACATACGCAGATAAAGAAATGGGCATCCTTCCAAATGTATTCAACATATGTTTGGAAATTCTTAAAATCGTACTTTTCCTATCAAAATCTCGAATCGAAAAATATTCTGGAAAACAACAATTTTTTAATTTAATAGCATTGGAAAGTAAAAATATCTGAAATAAGAATTATTCCACTACACTTTCTTATCTCATATTCTATTTGTTGATTCCATGGAGGTAAAGGAAAGGAGTTGAAACTTCATGTTGGGAAAACTCCAAAACCGTTTGAAACAATAATTCAGATGGCGCTGGGTAAGATTTCTATGGCTAAAGGCTCGTATTGAATTAAATTATATTTAATAAATAATGATAAATAAATAATTTATGAATAATATTTATTTATTAATAATAATTAATTAATAATAATTAATTAATTAAAATTATTATTTATATATAATTAATAATAATTATAATTTACAAATAAACAGTGCTAATTAGATCTCAAGCTTTCCTACGTATTCAAATTTATTTTACCTTTCAATCTATTTTTGTCTCAATATGTTATGTACCCTATTCAACAACTAGGAAACAATACTTATTACTGTTACCCATAATAATAATATTGGAGAGAAATGATGGTAGTATTTATACAGCAAACTGGTAATTTATCACTTCTTTATCTATGATAAGAGCATTAAACATTGTGTATTAACATTAATTAGATAAAATGCATATAGTTCGTCCACGCGGCAAATTGGAAAAAATAAATATTTAAATTTCAGAAATGCTTAGATTGTTTAAATGTTTAGATTTGAATTAAAGAAAATAATAATTTGCGAACGGAATCACATATAAACAGGGAAAACAGGACTAAAAAGAGAATTTCGGAGAAAAACGAGAACGAGAGTGCTATAAGTTATAATAAACTTTTGTACCATATTTTAGACTCC
Source organism: Amaurobius ferox (assembly GCA_951213105.1). Lineage (NCBI taxonomy): Eukaryota > Metazoa > Arthropoda > Arachnida > Araneae > Amaurobiidae > Amaurobius > Amaurobius ferox. Next base: position 69,167,252 of record OX578144.1, on the reverse strand, counting down.
TTTTTATAAGAAATTCACATCGAATTAAGGTAATGATGCTATTATACAAATAAAATACATTGAAAAACAATTAAATGAAATGCAAATGAAATAAATTGATGATGCTACTATACTAAATAAATCAATATGATCCGAAGAAAAGGCACTCAATTATAATCAATTAAGATCAAGGAGGTATTTCAATACTATTAATCTGAAGAAAAAAAATAATACTGCAATAAATCGTTTTAATAGAGGTACGTAAATGTTAATAGGAAAATAAACACTTCCCTCTTTGGCGACAAAATATCTGAGAACTAGAAAATTCTTGTAATATGCTCCCATTTCTAAAAAATCGGCGGTGATTCCAGTCCGATGGAGCCTAAATAGTTTTGCGTGAATAACACTTTGTAAAAAAAAAAAAAAAATTCCAGTAAAGTTCATTAAGTTTATTCAATTTTATTTTCAAACTCATTTGTTTCGTTTACAGTTTTTCAAAGTGCTACAAATTAATTATTCGCTGACTGTTTATATAGCTAGAAAATACTTTTAGTTTTTGCCCCGATTTCATTTGGATACTGCGACCACAGACTTTACGTCAAAATATCAAATTATTTTACTAAACTTGCTTGACGGCCATCCAGTCTGCTGCTCTTAGTCTTCGGACGAGTCGGGTTGTCTGGGCTTTCGACTAAACTTGCTTGTCGATATGTAAATTAAACATAAGTTTAATTTTCTATATTAAACTTCATAAACTACCATTCAATAAGTTCAAATTAAACTGAATGAAAATTAAACTTATGCGTTTTATTTTCTATTGTATTAAACTTATATAAGTTTAATATACAATATATCTGTGACGCTATTTTAGATTCAAGTTAATCTATAAACTTGTATAAATACGCACTTGAATACTTATATTTCCATTTATTATCTTCAACCTTCATCAATCATTAGACGTCTTTAGAATCCACAAGTTCATTTAACTTCCTAATTTTTATTTTAAATGAACCAAAATGTCTCGTTCTTGTGTACCAACATTTCACCAAAGAGTAAGTAAACACATTGAGCTGCAACACTCGTGACATTTAAACTTTCCTAGCCATTGGAAAACCCAAGTTAAAATACTAAAATAAATTATAACCACTAAAATATCGAAATTATAACCGCTATACTTCAAAAACTAAGAGCTGGATCCAAAATCCAATTATATACACTCGTAAGACTTTCAAAGAGCTACAAATTCTTACTTATTAATAATATAAACACCTTGATTTATCTGTCTGTTTATCTATATATCTCTGGTTAACGCTTGCGAAAATTTTTGCAACGAATTTGGCGATATATCGCCAACTTGGCGATTTTTTAATGTTGTGAAATTGACGAAAATGTCGCCAAATCGAATAAAATGACGCCAAATTGAAAAAAAATGACGCCAAATCAATGAAATTAATTGCATTTTGAAAGGGAATAGTATTGTAATGATGTTTCGATAACATTTGTCTGTCAACATCCCACTTGGCAACCAATTTGGCGACTTTTTAAAATGTCGTCAATTTTATCAAATGTCACCAAATTGATAAAAATATTGCCAAATTGATAAACATGATGCCAAATCTATTAAATTAATTCTGTTTTGAAAGGGGGTAACATTGTAATGATGTTTCAGAAGCATTTATCTGTCAGTCCAACCGTCCCACTTGACGACAAATTTGGCAAGTTTTTTAAATGTAGCCTAATTTATCAAAATATCACCAAATTGACGACAATGTCACCAAATCGATAAAAATTTCGCCAAATTGATAAATATGACGCAAAATTAATGAAATTATGTTTGAAAGGGGATACTATTGTGACGATATTTCGGTAGTGTTTGCTTGTCAGTCCACCCGTCCCACTTAGCGACAAATTTAGTGAAATTTTAGAATGTTGCCAAATTGATTAAAATATCACCAAATTAACGACAATGTTGGCAAATCGATAAAAATGTCGCCAAATTGATGAAAATGACGCCAAATCAATAACTTAATTGTATTTTAAAAGGGGATAGTATTGTAATGATGTTTTGTCTATCAGTCCAACTGTCCCACTTGGCGACAATTTTGGCGAGTTATTTAAAATGTTTCAAATTTGAACGAAGTATCACAAAAATTAACGAAAATAATACCAAATCGATGAAAATTCAATATCTTGGAAAGAATATAGGAATCTACTATAAAAAAAAGCCATTTATTTTTCTGTGTCGTCCATCTGTGAAGTTTGGAAAACATATTGGCAAAGAATTTAGCGGGATGTCGCAAATGTCGAAAAATTGATAAAAATGACGGCGAATGGGAGGTAATGTTTTGCAAGTTTTGAATTTCGTCATATGACGGGCATACCTTCTATTTGTGCATAGTAAGATATAAGAATTACAAAATTGAAAAAAGGAAAATTTTTAATCTTCTTCAACTTCACAAGATGAACTTTTAAAAATAGGTATATGGATTTAGAGAAACTAGATTTCTTACTTATTTTTATTGCTTATTGTTTATATCTATCTTTTATAGTTTCGAAGATATTTTGAGTGAAACTGAGAAAAATGAAAAAAAAAGAAACTCGCTCGGTCAAATACTTTTTTTAGTTTTTTCAAAAAACGGATTTAAAATATTGAAATATTGAAATTATTTTTATATATTCATAAATGTAGCCATATTTCCGACAAAACAAAAACCATTATTTATATTTTTATATTTTAGGTTCGGAGATATAAACCACAAATACCCCATGCATAAATGTTATTGATATAAGGAAAGCATTCATGGATCGGTTTCGTGTTTATAACACACTTGTCAGACCAGAATATCTGATATCTGTATTGGCAGCAAGAAACTTGATATGTGGCACCAATTTAGAGCACCTCTTTGCGGGAACTGACAAATTCAATCCTATACTGAGTAGTTGACTTCACACTTCTTGAAATTTCAGCTCAGGTCACAGGAAGCTGCAATGGTTAAATTCATAGTCACAGAACCCGACTATAAAAAGGCGTTCACGAAGTTAAAAATACGCTACCATTATAGATAAAAAAAATCTGATGTGGGCAACACATAACTTTCCTTATTACAATGAATTTACTTTCTTTTCATGATGTTGAATTTTCTTCAATTAGTCATCATTTTCATTGATTTAGCGTCATTTTTATCCATTTGGCGAGATTTTTGTTAATTTGGCAACAATTAAAAATGTCGCCAAGTTGACGACATTCCGCCAAATTCGTCGCCAAAATCTCGCCAAGCGTTATGGACGGAGAAATAAGTTATTGTTACAGCAGATAAATGAATATTGGCGTGCAAATACAAAAGTATTACCTAAAGTACCTTTTTTCATGAATAGAACGAGCTAGATCCACTAGAATGATGTCACCCAATGTATCGCATGGTATTACATATGAAAAGTGAACATGTTTCTCAATAGGAAATATATATATTTTTTATTTTATATTACTTTTGATAATTTTTTTGAAAAATGTGCAATATCTCGAGAACGGTTCATGTTAGCGTTCTAAAATTTATGTCAGTCGTTTTCTAATGAAAAATTATATAAGACATGTCTATTTGCGTAACTTTATTAGCGGTTTGGGTTTTTTGACGATTATTTCAAAATTTCACGCGAAAATTTAGGGGAGTTCTGAACATTCGATTGCGTATAAAAACAATAGGCTTCCAGTGTTTACAGATTATGATTTTTGTACCAAATTTCGTTCGAATTGGTTCATTCGTTCGTCAGTTATCGTCTCCACAGACTCACTGACACACACACACACACACACACACATACTTTTACACACACACACACACATACTTTCACACACACACACACATACTTTCACACACACACACACGCACACAGACATCACTTCAAAAATGTTTGATTCGTGATCAGGGATGCTTGAAACGTGCTCTCCCGTTGAAAACTCGAATTCGAATTTTCGACCCCGTCACAATACTTTCCTTATACATTATGTATATAAGGAAAGTAAAAATCACCATGAATAGCGTGAATTTATTAGTTCCACTAATATTCGCAAAATTGTGGCAGATAGCAAATTTTTTGCAGTCATTGAAGATATCGGCTATTCCATGCTGACGAGCGAATAATAAGCACGAAACCGGTCTGAAAAAGTTGTTATCTGCAATGGAGGCGTATTCCTAACTTAGGGAACGACCCCCATAGGTAGGGTCTAAAACTACAAAATTTCCTCGTAGTAGTTTTCTCAACAAAATTTTGGCCAATAATAATGGATAATAAATATTTATTATCGTTTAAGTGAAATGCGTATGAAATGGTAATGAGTGCAATATAAGAAATTTAGTAAATACACATTGTTCTTTCAATACCAGATGTTAAGCCTGTAGTTTAAATGGTAGCATGCCGTATAACGGGAATGTATTTAGGGGAAAATTCCCTGCAGTCCACCGGCTTGTACACGCACATATGCAGATAAATCAACATAGTTAATTACTAAGCGATCCCTGACAAAACATAATTACTATACGACCTCTTGACGAAACGATATTACTATACGAACTCCCAATCTCCCCCTCCCCCTCCTAATAAAACTCAAATTCTTTACGACTTTGTAACAATCTGAAGATGTCCAGCAAACAACGAAACTCGCTATATTTTGAATCAAGAATACTTAATTAACTATTTCCATAAAACGACAGGAATTATCAAAGAAATTACATTTAATATTCAAAAATATTTAAATATCGTTAATAGCCTGAAATTTCCCAAAATTTGCCAAGTTGGTGATATTACGCCAAATTTGAGAAGTAAGAATTTTCCTTATACAGTGCATGAAATGAGCGTATATGCTTATCTGTTACGATAAGTTTTCGATGCGCATAAAGTGCACATTGGAAATAAAGTAGATCATAGTAATTCACTAAGATACTAATAGATATTCACTAAGTCATTGGCTCGATCTCCAGTCATCAGTCTTAATAGACGTCACGTTCTAAAATAATTATGGAAATAATCGCATAAAAAATAGCAAAGATGAAGGCTCATTTAGAGCGGCGTAGTCAACAGAAGACAGTAGCCAAGATTATGATGGCAAAAACGACTCATAGCAAACAGTAGGCGCCTAACTGGCATGTTCGTCTGTCAGGCCAGACAATACCCTGAGAAAACCGAAATATTTTCCACACCATGGGGTAGTATAAAATCTCGGCGGGCCAGATGAAAAAAAAGCGTGCACAGTAGTCGGTATTCGTCTAACAGAGAAACAGAATTAACAAACAATCAAGAGTTGCGGCCGACATGGTGGAAGAGACAGAAAAAAAATTTAAATATAATTTGATCTCAGCACAAAAGTGACGGTAGCATGGATCTTACATCTGACATGTAATGAGAAGTCAGAAATTAAAAAAAGTTGGAAGAAATAAAAATGAGAAAGTCAAGAAAAATGATTAGTAGAAAACGGCAGAATGAGAATAAAAAAAATAATACCGCAGTTGAAAAATCTGTGATCCATCATCCTCTGGCCCTGTGTCATTGGCAGCCGTAGCTCCAGGAGGGGGGCAACTATTCGCTAATTGCGGGCGCCATATTCGCTATTTCCTCTCTTCCCACCTCCTGCTGTCTTAAAACATTAGCCACATTAGAGACACGCAAAAAATGAAAGGGGGGGCGATCCTATTTTGATTTATAGGGCTGATTTGTCAAGGCACCCTCAAAGGATACCGCCAAATGTAATGAAGAGAGTTTGGGCAAGTCCATAATGAAAAGCGCTTGGAGGGTTATTGTATATACCACAAGCAGAGGGGGGGAGGGCAGCAAATGGGAGGTGACCAGCACGCCTCAGAACTCCCCTGTTTCTATCTATCTACCTGGTGTCGATTATTTTCTACGAGTTTCAGTTTGTTTTTGCTTCATATTTTGTTTTTAGTTTTCGGAGCATACGTCTGTATCCTCATTCACACCTGGATAGATCCAGGGGAAATGAAACCGCATCAACTCATCTTTGGTGTTTTTTGGTGTTTTCCTTCCGTTCTGCCCCATCGATTTTTTGAAGAGTGTTAATGTCGTGATAGGGGATATAATGAGGGGCGTGATCCTGGAAAATTTCTCGGGGTGTGAGTTTCATTTAGGGTAAAAGAGAATTCGTTCAGATGAAATAACATGTTACAGCAGCCGAATTCGTCAAAAACTAATGAGAAGGAAGATCATCTGTTCTTCTTCTCTTGAACATCTTCAAACTGTTGGAGACCTGGGTTTCTCCTGAAGGATGGGGGGCTAGCTAGTTCGCCGAGTTTAAACATCAAGAAGAGAAGATTGCATTTTCTCTTTCTCTGTCTATACATATATTTAAACTAAAATAGATTCCTAAATTATTATACGGTGAAGGTTGGTCCTATCTAATAAAAATAAAATTCTGAAATTTTGTAAAAATTTAAATTTTACTTCGTACAGTGTGCACAATATTTTCATTTTTTTTTAAATCGCATCTCATTTATTCTTTGTAGATTTTTTTTTTAAATAAAATATATTATATTGAAAATAAAATTTCCAAGTCTTATAGAATTACAAAGCTTGCTTTGCAGTCTGCAAGATATTTTCATTTTTAAGGATTGTGCAGACAATTTCATTTTTTCAAATGATATATATAAAAATATAATCAGTCTGAACATTTTAAAATAATCCGCATGAAAAAATTTATAGAATAACTGGAATTATAACCTAAAATGTCTCAAGTCGTACATGGGCAAATTTATTGAGATATAACTTTAAAGTTGTTTTTCGAAGAATATGATTTTTTGACATTACGCGCAACATAACTCTTAATTTTTCATCCATATTTCGGCATATATAATATATGTTAGCTATTCTCTAGAAATTTAACCTAAATATTTTCTTACGTTTTCTTGTTGCAAACATATTTTTAAGGGATTGTGTTGCTGAAAAAGCAAAAATAATGAGTGAATAACAAGTGAAGCATTGCATAAAATATAAATATACCTTACATGTTCATCAAGTTTGGTTCATAATAAACAATTTCTCCTAGAGTACAGTTAGATACCAAAAAAATTGTTATAGATGTAAAATTTTCTAAATAATATTAAGCGCAAGCTGTCATCCCAATATTTTGTTTGACAAATAGTATATAATTTTTAACTTTCTATAAAAAAATATTTGTTTATATTATGTCTTTAAAAATTATACAGTGAAAAAGAGACATATTTATCACTAAAACTAAAAATGTGTTTCTAACAAGTACACTTTACAAGATATAAAATATCGAATATGATGAATTTTTAACTGTTTTCACTTTTTAACATTTTAAAAGCTCTATGACTCATTAAAAAACCACATCTCGCCAATATTTTGTAGAATATCTTTGTAATTTTTACTATTCCATTTCTCTAAATTACAATTTCCTATCTGTACAACGGTTATTTCACACGTGTTGTCAAATAAACCTCATAAATGTCCTAAATGTTTGAAAAAATAATACAGAACAAAAATACAGAAAAAATAATACAGATAGTTAATTTCTTTTCACTTATAATTTTACTTTGTTTATGTTATAATAGTAAATTTTGAAAAAATATGTCATTTTTTCCCATTCAATTTTTTAAAGTTATGGGGATCACTAACTACTACCAGTGAAAGGACAATACTGTGATCAGGTCAAACAAGAACGGAGAAAGATCAGAAGGATTTTAGGAATTAATCAATTAAAATTTGCTTAGAATTTTCTTCCATGTTATAATCCAGCGTTCAAAAGATTTCAGCGATGAATCAGCTTAATGCGTTTAATTAATTTAAAATCATATCTATTTGAATATTTATCCATTTCGCCATTTGATAACGTAATCAACAGTGCTAAATAATACTAGGTTGAGCCAAGGGATGTCACGACCCTGTGAGTCTAAGGCAAGGCTCCAGAATTCTGTACTACCAGATAGCACTGGCATTATGTTAAATTCTTTCAGGGAATACCAGCTTTATATTAAAGTTTTTCTATGAGTTCCAATACAGCATTAATTTCGGGGATACCATTATTTTTACATTTGAGCTTAGCCCATACCCTTATTATACCCGAATCTTATATCTATCATCTAGGTTACCTTTGCTGACCGTGATTTTAAATGCATCAAGATTAGTCCAGCGATTATATTTCATTTATCAAGACATTGAGACGTGCTACCAGTATAGTTCCAATGTCAACAATCTCTGTGCAAGAATCATTCTTCCAATACAGTAGCTAACCAGCATCGAAAGAATATTTGCTCTCGCTAGAACTCAACAGCACGAATAGCATTTAACCGCACTGGCAACAAGACATTTTTCAGCGTGCTGCAATTTTGAAAACCATTGTGGTGACCCTACAAGACCCACCTTACTGCACGTTTGATATCAGAACTACAGAATGCTTGTGACTATGAACTAACGGTGCAGTTTCATTCAGTTTAAAGTCTATAATACAAATTATGTGTTAGTTGCTTGGTCGGTTAACTTCGCCAGCCACCACACAGGATCACAGTATTAGGAAATATAGTAATATGTATTAATAAAAAGAAACCGCGCTGACCATTCGATGTCAATAATATCCAATGAAAACAAAACCTGTTTACTAAAGCCGCTTAACTAAGGGCATAGACCTTTGTAGTTTATTACCACCGAACAGACGTAATCTAAATTGTCAGCAAGAAAACGTACCCGTAGGATGCGTTCCAACCTTTGGGTAATTTATATGGACATATTTTATGGCTATGTACCAAATTTCAAGATATTGGTCAGAATCCAGATCTCAGACAGGTGCAATCGAATTGGGGTTAAGAGTGGTAGATGTTATTTTATCATTGTGGAGCTGATGGAGAACCAATGTGCTTGTGTAGCCAATTGACTAGTTATAGCCAATTGAGTTGCCAGGTGTGTTCAACGTGTCTGTATCTTCCATTATTAGAATAACTATGAACAATATACAATGTTTCTGTTCATACCACTATAAACCTCTCATAATATCGTCAATGCATTAATGTTTACGTCTATGGTTATGAACTTCTTTAGATGTGGGCTCTTGACTCAATCAACTGAGCTCCACCAGATAATACTTATCTCAACACAAATATAATGGCTTTCAGAAACTCAAATGCAATTTGAAGTACTCCGAACCAAAGGAATTAAATACAATGTAGGGACAAAAAAAAGCAGGGTAAACTAAAACAACTTAACCACTATATAAGAATAAATAACTATATAAGAAAATTTGCCCATTCTCTCTGGAACGTCATTTTCCGAAAACAGCCAAATTCTCAACCCGTCATCAAAAGCAAAGTACGATGCCGTTTTCAGCTCACGTTCGCGGGGGGGTTGGGTAGGGAGAGTTGTGCCATTACTTTAAATGTCACCGACCATATTGGTAGGTGAGAACGGGGCTGGAGAGGGCAACCGGAACGGCCTTGTTTTTGGACTCCACCAAAATTTCCCGCCTAATCAGTTTAAGCCCCCCGGAAGAAAGGAACACGAGAAATCAAATTCATTTGCAGCCATTGAGAGAGTCAATTCAATTGGATGGGGGTGTTAAGTGCTGAGGGACCCCTTGATTTGTTTTCGTTTTTTTCCCCGTATATACTCTACAGAATGTTGCGTAAACCCAAGGAAGACGGAGGAACTGTTTTAACCCAGTAAATGGCTCTTCCGGGCTCTCGGCGGGGCTTCATTTAAAGCAAATGCTTGGTGACAGGGCGAATTGTTGAAAGAGCTCGACCCTTTGGTCGGGCATTTGCGGGGGTTACCGCTGACAGGAGCGTTTAGATTGGAAGCGGGAGAGGATGGCGAGGCTTTAGCTCCGCCAAACACTATGCATTTATTTATTGTATTATATAGTGCACGCCGTTAATAAGAATGTTAGTTTGTGTCTATTTTTATTTAAACAAGTGGCGATCATTAAAGTATTTATATGGCTCTTACATGTAAATATAAGTCGCAATCGTTTCTCATAAAAAAAAATACACAGTGAGACCCCGATTTTACGCCCCTGATCCAAACTTACGATTTTACCGTTTCATTCAGCACTGATAATTTCATATAACGATGTATTTATTTGCTTTTAAACGGGATTTTTTTTTCAATCTCACGATTTCCCCCATCGTACATTCTCTCTCTCCTCTCTCTCCTCTCTCTCCTCTCTCCTTCTCTTTCTCTCTTTCTCCTCGCCCCTCTCCTCTCTCTCTTTCTCTCTCCCTCTCTCTCTCTTTCTCTCTCCCTCTCTCTCTCTCTCTCTCTCTCTCTCTCTCTCTCTCTCTCTCTCTCTCTGTGTGTGTGTGTGTGTGTGTGTGATGACACGATAAATGAAAAATGAAAGTACCTACACTATCACATTTTTACGGGAAAAACTAGAACTAGATAAAATTTTCAGTAATTCTTATTGAATCTCGAATTAAAGAATTTCATAGCATTATTATCAATGGAAAACAATTATAATTCAAGAAGCAATGATGGTAGTATACAAAATATGAAAGGGATCGATAATGTGATGACTAAAATTTCTATCTATGTACTAACTCTAGGTTTTTTCAAGTTTTCTATCTCCATATAAAATTTGATAGAGGAAGACGGATTCGTTCTTGATTTATCACGTCCACATCTCACACACATGAACACATATACACACAGACAGACGGACATCTCTCCAAGAGTGTTCGAAATAGGTTCGAGAGGTCTTAAAATGTTCTTTACCATCAAAATTTCGAGGAAAGCATTACTTTATACCATAGTATATGAAAGTAAAAATATATCTTATTTTAAAAGAATCTATACAAACATTCGAATTACTTGCTAAACACTATTAATACTATCCTCTTTGACCTCTTGCACTTCCTTTTTGTTTGCCCCATTCTTTCTGGAATATGTGATACTTTTGCTGTTGAACTGTGTTAACTTTTGATAAAATCTGATGTGGGCAGCACATGACTTTCCTTATATAATGCAATGAATTTACTACTTTTACAGTAAAGAAAAATAGATTATTTTTATAGTAGTTATTTATATTTTCTCCAAGATATTTAATTTTCGTCAATAAATCGTCATTTTCCATGTCGTCGTCATCAATTCAATAAGTCGTCATTGATTTAGCGTAATTTTTATCCATTTGGCGAGTTTTTCGTTAATTTAGCAACATTCCGCCAAATTCGTCGCCAAAATCTCGCCAAGCGTTATGGACGGAGAAATAAGTTATTGTTACAGCAGATAAATGAATATTGGCGTGCAAATACAAAAGTATTACCTAAAGTACCTTTTTTCATGAATAGAACGAGCTAGATCCACTAGAATGATGTCACCCAATGTATCGCATGGTATTACATATGAAAAGTGAACATGTTTCTCAATAGGAAATATATATATTTTTTATTTTATATTACTTTTGATAATTTTTTTGAAAAATGTGCAATATCTCGAGAACGGTTCATGTTAGCGTTCTAAAATTTATGTCAATCGTTTTCTAATGAAAAATTATATAAGACATGTCTATTTGCGTAACTTTATTAGCGGTTTGGGTTTTTTGACGATTATTTCAAAATTTCACGCGAAAATTTAGGGGAGTTCTGAACATTCGATTGCGTATAAAAACAATAGGCTTCCAGTGTTTACAGATTATGATTTTTGTACCAAATTTCGTTCGAATCGGTCCATTCGTTCGTCAGTTATCGTCTCCACACACACACGCACACACACACACACACACACACATACTTTCACACACACACACACACAGACAGACATCACTTTAAAAATGTTTGATTCGTGATCATGAAACATGCTCTCCCGTCGAAAACTCGAATTCGAATTTTCGACCTCGACACAGTACTTTCCTTATACATTATGTATATAAGGAAAGTAAAAATTTTATCGATCACATTGATGAATTAATGCATCTGTATAATTCTGTCTACTGCCTAAAATTTTATAAGTTACCATAGATAACTGTTTGCATTTTTATATTATGCAACTATCAATTTTTCTGATTTATTACTGTTGCCATACCTGCTATTAGGGCTAGATCCGTTTTACAATAAAAATTCTAATTGATCGATTGATTGACTGATTGATGTGAAAATCAACAGCACATTGGGCGTGGCTTCAACAAATCGTTTAATTCTCTCCTTGATCTCTTTTAATCCTTGTTTAATTCTTTCATTGATCTCCTTTAATCCTTATGATGGTTTACAGAAATGATGGTTTTATATGATGGTTTACAGAAAAGGGGTACAGTTGTCGGTAATTTTGCATATGATATAACGTGATTTATAGCCATTATACCGACAACTGTACCCTTTTTAAGTTCGGATAGACTTACGTAACCGAATGCTTCACATACGAGAAATGTGTTTATTATGCTCTATGTGTTGCCAATTCCAGGAAATTATTTTTTTTTTTTGTATAAACAGGATTGGAATTTCTTTTAACAAAACATTATGGTATGTATCTTATTTTTCCTTTATTTTTTCGTCAACAACATGAAATCACCAATGATACACCAATATGAAGTAGTTCTCAGAGGTGAACTTCAACATCCCCGATTCATAGTTGAACGTCTTTTTAAAAGACTTTACAAATGTTGGAGTGATCGCTTTTATCATATCCACAATATTTTGGTTGACCCGGAATACAAACTTTAAACTTCAAACCGTACGATTAAACGTTTTGAACAATTCTCTTTCAGTGTGAATTCAGTGTATCTTTTGAATATACTGTTAAAAAATATATGCTTACACGTATTACACATACTTTTGATGCATTGCTTTTTATGATAACTGCAGTAAACGATAATTTGTTTGTGAATAACTTAAGTGCTGTTTGTAGTAGTCAAGTGCTCAGATTGGCTTCAAGTGCTCATCTCTTCATTAGGACAATTAACACCAGCTTATGAAGTGAATTTTACAGATCACTCAGGTTTCAGAGAGCGTGATCCTAACTTTAGGAGCACCCCCATTAAACGGGTTCTGTGAGTATAACGAGGTACGTTTCGATAGCAAAAGATATTGATCCAATCAGGTGTTTCCAGAGTTTTCCAGACTTCTCCAGATTCACCTTAATGTGAAATTTTCAAATCTCCAGACATGCTCTTCAGACTGAACTATAGGAGAAAACTTCGCAAGGATGATACAAAAGACTGGCATTCTGTCACACAAAAAAATGCTATCTTCCGAAAAGGCGATAAGCTGCCAAATTCCTGCAGCACTCGACCCGGAGCCGCATCAAATTCCTTAGGGATCTGTCTCTCTCTATCCCATCCAAATGAGTCGCCCCAGAAAACCGGTTGACATTTTAACGAAGCGTCGCAGGAAATCCCAGAGGAGGCCACTTTCATCACATATTGCGTGAATGGAAATTACCCATCCACCCCCGCGCCTTTATTTGGTTAGTTTTATTTTATTTTCACGCCTCCTCCCCCCCTCAAGGTTCTACCGAAAACCTATTGTTATTTTAAGTCCTCTCCGGTCTTAAAATTTCAGGTCTAACTGCTTGGTTGTTTTCAGTCAATTACATTAATGGCAGAAAGATTGAGGCAGCCTTTTAGTTGGACCACGTTATTACTGATACATGGTCTCCATAAATTTATTGCGTTTATTTATAGCAGAAGCCTAAATGAAAGTAGAGGCAAATTCCGCGTAATTTTAGAATCGTTATAGGGCTCATAAATAAGTGTTCAAAAATGACAAATGTCATCGGCGCTGTCCAGCATCAGTTATTTTCAAGTTTTATGAAATATTGTATTTATATTTCAATTATATAGCGAATTTTTTCATGTAAATACAATACAGTAAAAAATTAGAAAGGGATGGATTTTTCCTTTACGTCGCATGAGTTAAGATAAATTATTTGAAATTTAAGTTTCATAATATCGTTTTCTACGAAGAAGCATTTATTACGTATTTCCGACAGAAACGTAGCTATGATCTCGGAAAAGAGGGTTGGGGTGAAAAATTGAAAGAGGATTACTTTGCTGGATTTTGTTCCTCAATATAACCTCTATGAACATCTAGGGAAATATGACCCGAATAATTTTTTCTAAGAATGGTGTATTCCAAAAAAAAAAAATGTAATGTGGGCGGCACATGACTTTCCCTACAGACTTAAATTCATTTTCATATTTTTTATTTAATTATGCATAAAATTGAGTTTAATTGCAGTTGGATACTGTTCTGATATTCTATACAATTTGCATTTTTAATGCATCTTCGTTTCATTTGGCAACTTAATTGGTTTTGAAACTCTTTCTAAAAGTCTTCAGCTCCTCAAAATTCTAAAATACTAAAATAACTCGAGAACAGTTAATCCTAGAATCATGGGGTCAGTTGTCAAATCCCAAAGTCATGAGCTTTGTTGTCAAAAATTACTGGAAGAACAAGTATATAATTAATATATTTCAGTAATTTTAGTCACTTATTTCAGATTTTCACGATCTTTGTGGATCATTTTGCAAGAATGGGTCGGTTATATTTTTCCAAATCATGCCAAAATATAATCAGCATCAGGATAACATTCAAGGGACGTAACTACTAAATTTTAAGAAATGTCAATAAATACTTTTTAACTACAGTAGAAAACCACCCCCGTCTTCAGCTCATCAAAATTTAAAACTGCATAAACATCTCGAGAATGGTAATATAGTAGATCTTATTCTTTTCGTCCTCAAAAATTACGTATAAAATAAGCCTTTAATTGATATATTTGACATATGTAGGCTCTTATTTTAGATTTTGACAATTTTTGCGGGCCACTTCGATTTTTTTTATTTCGAATCGAACCAAAATCTAATCAGCACCACGGTAACCCACAAGTAAATTATCTACTAAATTTTGTGAAATTTGGTCAATTTATATCTCAAATATAGAATACAGTAGAACCTCGATTATCCGACCCTCGTTTAACCGGAACGCTCAGTTAACCGACGTCGGTTTTCTGACTTTTTTTTTTAACTGCATTTCGCGGCTTTTAAAACGGCGTTTCCGAAAGAAATTAATAAGAAAATTACTTTTTGAAGGAGAATCTGCGTCTACAGTTTCAATACTAGAGTTTTGGAAATCTGACAACATTAAAGACTGCATTTATATGATCAGTGGAGCATGGGAATGTATGCCGCAATTGACACTAAGACGAAGTTGGAGAAAACTTTTGCCGAATTTTCCAACTGGCGCAGATGAAAATGTTACAGACATTGCGAAAGATGGTGTTACTGAATTTTCAAACATTTTTAGCACGATGCCAGGTTTTGAAAACTGTGAGATCAAAGAAATCACAAATTGGTTGATTTGTGACATGGAAGATGCAGGCTGACAGTTGCTTAATGATGAGGAAATTATCGCAGAAGTCCGACATTCTCCAAAAGAAGACGAAGAAGAAGATGATGAAGAAGGCGAGAATGATTCCCAAGTAAAGATTAGTAACAATGATGCTTTTGAGTATTTTTCAAAAAGCCTTGCTTGGTTGAAACAACAAGAACAGTGTGATTCCTCTAAACCATTCCTCCCAGTGTGATTCCTCCTTAGATATTTATTTAGCAGTTTAAATAGTCATAATAGCAGTTCGATGACGATGTTACATATTAAACTAGACGATTATTGAAAAATTCTCTATTATCCGGAAATTTCGATTATCCGATGTAGGTTCGGTCCCAATTACGTCGGATAATCGAGGTTCTACTGCAGATACATATGATTTTCATTTCACATTTGAAGATCATTTCACAATAAAAAACAGGTTCTCCTGTCCCGAATCGCACCAAAATCTGACCAGCACCAGAGTAATCCATCATAAGTTAATTACCTACCAAATTTTATGAAGTTTGGTCGATTAGTTTTTGAGTTAGAGTAGATACCTACATTGCACAGAGAGGCAGACACACACATACACAGGACACCACGCTAAAATTAGATTTTTCGTCTTTAGTGTAATCGAAATTTGTAAATTCGTCGGAAACTCGAGTTGCGATTTTCGACACGATTCCAATAATACATTACCATGCATTCCCTATACATTACCATGTAGTGCAGGGAAAGCAAAATATCTACATTTTAATCATATTGCAGTGAAACCTCGATTTTAGGTTTATTGCTGGACCAGCAAAAAATAATCATACGACACGGAAAAACGTAAAATCGTGAGTTAAAATAAGAGATTGTATAGAAGGTGAAATAAACTTTGAATTTTCCCGGTAAAAATCGACATGTGCAAACATGTGTATCAAAATTTATACTGCATAGTATTTAGAATTCAATAATTTTTTTTAAATCTGTGATTTTAGCATAGTGACATTTCTCCTGTTAATTTCAAAAAGTATTCTCAATTATTAAAAGTATTTTCAAATGCGATTCTTACGCATCGTTACCCAGGAATATATTCTTTAATAATTTTAAGCCATTTAATGCTGCAGCGATAAAAGGTACAATAAGTTCTGCAATTTTCGAATTGTCGTCGTAACTGTCGTCCGATAAAAAATCCATTAAATAAAAAAAATTGTACCTCTGAAATAATCACATGCATATTCCATTCAGCATTGTCTTCAAAATCAGTTTCAAGTCCATCTAAGTACTCTCTCTTCAATAAATCCTAGAATGCAGGAGAAGGATGCAGAAGGAATCGGTTCCAAAAACAACAAAAAAAACCAACAAAATGCATGAATTAAATACCAAGAAAATCTTATTTGGCACCTAAAAATAACGTTGTTTGATGCAAGAAAGGGTAAAAACGTCAAACATTAATGCAACGTCTGGCACGGGGAAAAAAACACATAAATAGTATAGGAGATGAATCTGGACCGCGGAAAAATGACGTACAAGCGGGTAAACGTAAAATGTGGGGAAACGTAAAATGTGGGAAAACGTAAAATGCGGGAAAACGCAAAATGAGGAGAAACGTGAAATGCGGGAAACCTATAAAAGAGATTTCATTGCATATTCTTTCTTTTTCGAGTATACTTATCTGAAACCATTTATAAAACCTGACGGGTCGGCTCTATCCAATCCCCTTCTCCTGCTCTTACTTAAATTGAATAAGTCCCTAAAATAGAGTATAGAACTGAATTGATTTCCAGAACAAGAAGACTCATAACATAACTGCCAAACACGCTTCCCCAGTTCATTGAAAGCACTTCGGCATTTTTACAGTATTAAAAACTTTCCAGATTTTATATGTGTCTCTATAAAAAAAGACTGCTGCCGTCGATGTTTGACAAATTCCAAACCCTTACTCTGTCTCTTAACGCAAAAACTTTAGCATACAAAGATATGCAATTTGGTACATTCATATAGGAATATTAGGTAAACACGCTAAAATAAATAGTTTTTCGATTTAAACTTTAGTTTAAGATATATTTAATGCCGATTGGGAGCAAGAAGGCAATCGAGTAATCCGGCTGAGTTGAAAGTGTTCACTCCGAGGTTTAAGGGTGAGCGTCAGTAAATCTTCTGCCCTATCCGCACTTTGTTAACTTTCGCGGCACACGTTTTTCACCGAAATTCTGCTCAAACAGTTGCGAAATATTTTCTGAAAGATAAAATGCAATGCTTAGATTATATTAAAACTAAATTTAATACCCAATAAAACATAGAATATATTTTTTATTTTAATTCAAAATTTGTTTGGTGCTGCCATCTGTTGTCGCAATTTAATTCATACCGACTATTTTTATTTTTTAATGACCATTTTTAAATGTCTATTTCTTCTAATACGCTATTAAATACAACAACAGATCATATATAATAATGTCACAATCGCGAAAACGTGATTGGACTTGAACTTGAAGACAAAGCTGCAGTCCTCAGTGATGTACATTCAGATCCCCCCTATCAAATTTATAGAATGAGAAATTACCTTTCCGTAAATGTGGCATTATTATATATGATCTGTTGTTGCATTTAATACTGTATTAGAAGGAATAGATATTTATAAATGTTCATTAAAAAATAAAAATAATTGGTATGAATTAAATTACGACATCAGATGGCAGCACCAAAAATATTTTGGATTAAAATGAAAAATATATTCTATGTTTTATTGGGTATTAAATTAGTTTTAATATAATCTAAGCATTGCATTTTATCTTTCAGAAAATATTTCGCAACTGTTTGAGCAGAATTTCGGCGACAAATGTGTGCCGCGAAAGTTAACAAAGCGCGGATAGGACAGAAGATTTGCTGACGCTCACCCTTAAGGAGTACCAGTGAACAAAAGGCCAATGCTGAAGATAACAAGCGCAAACTTAATACACCAACGGGCTTATTATACATGCGCAACAGGCAACACGAAAGAACTCTCAAAACAAGCAAGCTAATTGAGCGCCAGCTAATCGGGAGCGAAATTCCCGACTTGCAAAGCGAGTTAAGGGGATTAGTGTGTATGGAGCTTTATTTAAAGTAATAACTGAAATTACATTTTATTCCTATTCCGTAATTTTAAATTACGTAGCTAAAACTATTTATAAATCCTAAGACACAACTGACTCCTTAGATCTGTCTCCTTTCTTTGATGCTCTTACAATGGAACTCATCACTTACTTCATTGCAAAAGCAAGACCGCCAATCGCGCCTTCCATAATTCTTTCAGAAAAATATCAATAGCATAATATAGAGGATTCTCGCATAGAAATCACTTAATCAACCAACTCCAATTTTCACAACACCAGAATATCTGACCCTCTACTTACCCTCTACTTATCTTGCCCTCTACTTAGCTTCATCCCAAACTGAGCAAAAATTACTTATTCAAAAATTACTTCAAAATCTAATGTAAATAAATTAAGTAACTACAGAAAACTGCATATTATTTCTACTACCAAAAGAATTCCCACGAACAGATTAACATGTAAGAACTTTTCCACAGCCAAAGAATGACCGGCCGTCCAAACAGTTACCTTACACCTTTCTGGTAGGTCAGACGGTCTGAGTCTCATCAACAACAGCCAAAGAATGAAACTCGGTCTGAAAATATTTCTGTTGCTAAAAACAGTGGTCCTTAATAAACAGCCTGCCAAAACAGAAGCCCCCAATCGAGGACACATTATATACTATATATTCCTATAGAGTATATATGTCACTATATTATGAAGTTCAGTCTATGTTCTTCACACACACACACACATCAAGAACAGTATACGTTCTTCGCTTTGTACACAATATGGTTTTCGGCAAACTCAACGGTTGTTAGCAGAAGCAATGGCGCATTTTTATTTTCCCTGCAATACATGGTAATGTATAGGGAAAATATTGGAATCATGTCGAAAATCGCAACTCGAATTTTCGACGGAACTACACGTTTCGAGACCTCTAGAACACGAAAAATCTATTTTTAGCGTGACGTCTGTGTGTGTGTCTGTCTGTGTGCCTGTGTGTCTATGCAGATTTTGTATCCATTCTAACTAAAACACTAATGGACCGAATTTCATAAAATTTGGTTGGTAAATCACTTGTGGGCGAATCTGTTGCTGATTAATTTTGAGTACGATTTGGGATAAAAGAACCCGCCTTTTTTCGCGAAATGGCCCGCAAAAGATTGTATCCACTCCAGCTGAAAAGCTAACAGACCGAATTTCACAAAATTCGGTAGATAAGTCTTTTGTGGATTACTCTGGTGCTGATTAGATTTTGATACGATTTGGAAAAAAATAACCTGACTTTTTCTGTAAAATGGCCCGAAAAAATAGTCAACATCAAAAATAAAAAACTACGTATGCTCAAATATATACATTAAAAGCTTTTTTTATACATAATTTTTAACGAAGAAAAGAATAAGATCAACCCCGTTACACTAGGACTAGCCGTTCTCGAGATATTTTAGCTTTTTCTTATTTTCTCTACCCCTTTGAAAATAAGTTCAGTTACCAAATGAGGACGAAAATTGAATTAAAAGTAAATTAAATTTAATTAAAATAAAGAGAGCGTGGATATAAGTCTGCAGGGAAAACCATATGCTTCCGACATCAGATTTTTCAATCTGCTTTAGTGAGCAACATAAAGTGAAAGTATAGTCTGTTTATCAATTTCGAGTAAGTTCATCATTTTTAAGTAAGTTTATCAATTTTAAGTAAATTTATTATTTTCAAGTAAGTTTATTAATTTCAAATAAGTATCATTTTTTGTCCAGTATAGAGACCACTTTCATTGACCAATCTCACTTCTGGTCGCTCCAAAAAGATCCACATAAACTCAACAAGTATTCGATTACACAGATTTCAAAAATTCAATTTTGATGCACCTGATGTAGTCAGTGCATGTAGCCAGTAAATACATGCATGTAGCCAGTAAGTACACTTAAAACTCAATGACGGTAATTTAGAACCATGCTTTGATAGATTACTTCAAACTTTACGTTTAATTCCACGTTTCAACAAATTGATAGGTAATCAATTATTTCAAATCAGACTGAGATCGAAACGGGGCTTTTACGCGGTACGTAGATGACGACGCCGTACCGGCTAAATAATCATCATTATTCAACTTTCGCTAGAAATACAGAAGCCAACATTTTTTATGGATACCACAATTACAGTGTTGATTATAGTCTTATTACTGACTTAATGATCGGCTTTAAATGTCACGCAAGGATTGTGAACGAGATCTCTTTACGTCACCAGTTCGGGAGCAACGGAAAAAATAATTTGCGTGTCTGTCAATCTTTGTGATTAAGAAATCTTTTGTTCGGCGTATAAAAGGGGAAAGCTTAAAAAAGAGGTATAAATAATGAAAAACTCTTCAAATGTGTATCATTAATAAATACCTCGTCACTTAGTAATTCACTTACACCAGCCGTGCAAAACAGCTTAATTATTTACAGAGTTTGAAGTGTGAATTTGAAACTTGGTATAAAAGTTAGTCGCTATACTATTTTTACTTTCCCTGCAATACATGGTAATGTATAGGGAAAGTATTGGTATCATGCCGAAAATCGCAACTCGAGTTTTCGACGGATCTACACCTTTCGAGACCTCTAGAATACGAAAAAACTACTTTTAGCTTGACGTCTGTGTGTGGGTCTGTGTGTCTGTGTGTCTATCTGTCTGTCTGTACAATGTATGTATCCACTCTAACTCAAAAACTAACTGACCGAATTTCATAAAATTTGGTAGGTAAGTCACTTGGGTGAGTCCCTGGTGCTGATTAGTTTTTGGTAGGATTCGTAAAGACAGAACCCGCCATTTTTTTGCAAAATGGCCCTCAAAAATTGACTGTATCCATTCTAGTTGAAAAACTAATGGACCTAATTTTACAAAATTCGGTAGAGGAATCAATTGGAGGTCACCCTGGTGCTGATTAGATTTTGGTACAATTCGGAAAAAAATAACCTGCCTTTTTTTGCGAAATGACCAGCAAAAATCGTCAAAATCTAAAATAAAAACTACGTATACTTAAATATATACATTTAATGCTTATTTTATACGTAATTTTTAACAAAGAAAAGAATAAGACCAACCCCATTACACTAGGACTAGCCGTTCTCGAAATATTTTACTTTTTTCGTATTTTCTCTACGCCATTTTTAAAAATAAGTCCAGTTACCAAATGAGAACGAAAATTGAATTAAAAGTTAATTAATTTTTTTTTAAAATAAGGAGAACGTGGATATAAGTCTGCAGGGAAAGTCATGTGCTGCCCACATCAGATATTTACTTTCCCTGCAATACATGGTAATGTATAGGGAATCATGCCGAATGTATAGGGATCATGCCGAAAATCGCAACTCGAGTTTTCGACGGATCTACACATTTCGAGATCTGTAGAATATGAAAAAAACTATTTTTAGCGTGACGGCTGTGTGTGTGTCTGTGTGTCTGTTTGTGTGTCTGTCTGTATGTCTGTCTGTCTGTCTGTCTGTCTGTGCAAATTTTGTATCCACTCTAACTAAAAAACTATTGGACCGAATTTCATAAAATTCGGTAGGTAAGTCACTTGGGGGCGAATATGGTGCTGATTAGTTTTGGGTACGATTCGCGATAAAAGGTCCTTCCTTTTTTTGCGAAATGGCCCGCAAAAGCTTGTATGCACGCTAGCTGAAAAACAAATCGACCGAATTTCACAACATTCTGTAGATAAGTCACTTGTGGATCACCCTAGTGCTGATTAGATGTTGGTACAATTCGGAAAAAAATAACCTGCCCTTTTTGCAAAATGGCCCGCAAAAATAGTCAAAATCTAAAATAAAAACTACGTATGCTCAAATATATCCATTAAATTCTTGTTTAATGCGTAATTTTAACGAAGAAAAGAATAAGACCAACCCCATTACACTAGGACTAGCCGTTCTCGATATACATTAGTTTTTTCGTATTTTCTCTATCCCACCTTTGAAAATCAGTCCAGTTTTCAAATGAGAACAGAAATTGAATTGAAAGTGAATTAAATTTAATTAAAATAAAGAGAACATGAATATAAGTCTGCAGAGATAGTCATGTGCTGCCCACATCAGATTTTTTTGCTTTATTTGCAACCATAGTATATGTAAAGAGGAAGTATTGTGTGGAATTAAAAATCTGACTAGAGTTTTAATAGTTTCCTGACGAACGGATGTATATCAGTATGGATTTGCAAGTTGCAGGCAGAAAAGAACTTTGAAGAATAAGCATACAAAATTATTTTGAAGAGCAATTTAAGTTGAAGAATAATCATAAAACTTTATACGATCTGGTGACAGAAAATATTTGAAGAAGCTAAACTAGACTGTGTCAGGCATTCGTATCTATATAAAGTGGAAATATGTGTGTGTGTTCCGTATAGAAAGCAACAGTTTTTGAGGGATTTTTTTTTCAAATTTGATATGATTATTCTATACTTTACTTCAGTCTATACTTTACTTTATGCTTTATTCCATATTACTTTACTTTATACTTTAATATACTTACTTATTATGCATACTTATTACACTTATTACTATTATACTTATTATACTTATTTATTATACTTATTACTATTATACTTTACTTTATACTTTATTCTATATTCTATATTACTTTTTACTATATTCTATACTTTAGCTAACCCAAGCCATGCTTTAAAGTTGTCGAGATATTATTAAAACGAGAAAGATCAACCATGCATAAAGCATTGATTGGGAAACACTTTCCAACTGAAATGCAATTTTATTTAAATATCTCTAAAATGCGATGCATTCAGTAATTAAAACTTAAAACTTCATCAAAAAAGGCAATGGCTTAAATCGTCTGCTTCTTCATGTAAAATCAAAGAATATTTCATTCATATCACTTATATTTCAGACTCCAGAGCTAAATAATTTTGCATGGTAAAAATTTAGAAATTCTTATACAACTCACCTTACAATCGCTTGATTTGTTTACATTCTGCATAGTTAAAAGTAGGTCTCGTTGTAGAAATAATCAAAGTTAATGATCATTTAAAATAAAAAATATCGTGATTGCGTAGGCACGGAATATAAAGACATGGATTTAAAAATAAATTTTATGAATGAACTGTATTGCATTTTCGATTAGATTCAGTTACGAACTTGTAATTTTCATAGAGTTATAGGTATTCTTCGAACTATGAATATAAGGATTCAAGAATTTCTGATATTTTTAATTGAGTCTTCATTTTGTTGTATACTAACCAAACTTCATATATGTGTACGTTGCTTTACTAGCGAGACCATAATGTTTTATTCTTCAGATTTGTATCCGCTTTTACTTTTTATTTCTATAGGGCAATTAGTTTAATGTTTTAATGGAAATTTCTTTTTGTTAAAGCAATGTGAATGCTTTTAGATATTTACCAAACTTCATATTTTTGTACATCGGTTTATAAACGAAACGAGGATGTTTTATTCTTCAGATTTACCTCCGCTTATACTTTTAATTATATGAGAATTAAATTTAATGTTTTAATGGAGTTTTTTTAAAGCAATATGAATGCGTTTAGAATTTTCACATATGTTAAAATAATTGTTTCAACCGGGTAAAAAATGTTTCAGTAATAACTTTTGCTATAATTTTAGAGACTTTATTTTGTTGTATATTTACCAAACTTCACATTTTCGTACTTTAGTTCGCAAATGGGACCAGGATGTTTTATTCTTCAAATTTATCCCCACTTATACTCCCTGTTTCTTACAGGTGAATTCAATATAATGCTTCAATGGAATTTTTTCGAAAGTAATATGAAGTAATATTAGTATTTAAACTTTCACATATTTTAAATCACGAGCAGTTCCGATTATATCTGCTATAGCAATAACCTTCAATACAATATGTGCTTATGCAGGGTATCCTCATATGTCTTTATGCATTCTTTAACTTTTGATTAAAGTGTTCTAAAGCTGAAGAAGCAAGGTCTGCTACACTGACTTCCAAAAGTTAAGCACACAATGCAAATTTTCATTTTTCGACAGCATATTTGAATTTGAATAGCTGAAAATCGCTGCAAATGTAGATGGCAGTGTGCAAATATCGTATGTTACAGCCAATCACGATTGACTGTCCGTATATATACTAATTAGGCAGTCATTGAAGACGCCAGCATTCTGAAGGGTTTGAGGAGGTGCATTTAAATGCTGATACGAAGAGTTTATAACTTTTGTAGGATTATTTTTGATGATATTCGTGTTTCTATGGCTGAAAGAAGAAGAAAGACAGATAGTGAGCGCTGGCGTGCTGTCGGACGCATTGAAGCAGGACAGTCAATCAAAGATGTCGCTGTTTTCTTTGGCGTTGATCATTCAGTAATTTCTCGATTATGGAAACAATTCCAAACAAGTCAAACAGTTGCCCGAAGACCTGTGCCCGGTCGTCCAAGGCCACCATCCCATCTGATGATCGGTATATTGCTATAGTAGCCAAGCGAAATTGACGAGCGACCTCCATAAGTGTTACATCCATGGTTGCAGCGGCACTTGGTAAGACCATATCTGCCAGTACTGTCCGCCGAAAGCTCCACGTGAAGGGACTGTCAGCCCGAGTATCACTTTTTTGTGTTCCACTAATCGTCCAAGCCAGAGGAGCAAGATTAAAGTGGTGTCGTCAACATGTCAATTGGACTGTCTCAGATTGGTGCAAAATCCTATTCACGGATGAGTCCAGGTTTGCCTTGGAATCCGTTGATAAGCGTGAGGGTCTGGAGAGAACGAAGCAAAATCAATCAGGCCAAGAACATTATCGAGCATCCCGCATTCAGAGGCGTCATGGTGTGGGCTGGAATTTTAATGGGATACCGCACAGAGCTGCACATCTTTAAAGGCGTTTCTGTGACGGCTGCGCGGTATCGGCATGAAGTCCTAGACCACATTACGAGACTCTACGCTGCAGCAGTTGGTCCTGATTTCCTCATTATGGACGATAATGCCCGTCGCCATCGAGCTAACATCGTTGACGAATACCTGGAGAATGGGGGCATGTCTCGTATGGAGTTGACGGCGTATTCTCGCGACCTTAACCACATTCAAAACCGTTGGGATGCCCTCAGGTGTGCTGTCTCTGCACGTTTACCTCCTCCAGTCAGTCTCAGAGAGTTGGAAATTGCCCTATTGGAGGAATGGCCATTGTTCGCATCTGTGATGGTTGATCACCTCATTGAAAGCATGGAAAATCGTTGTAAAGTTTGTGTGAAAGTCCGGGGTGGTCACATACCATATTAATATAAGTTTGGTTTGGTTTGTTTCCATTAAATATCATTTTGTTAATGACCCAAATGTGACGTCATCATATAACTTACGAAAAGTAAATATTTTTTTCATCTTTGTACATAATTCTTGTTTTCTTTAATGCATAAACACATTTGCTACCTTCATGTATAATTTTGAGTTAATTAAAGCTGTACTTTTCCATTTTTGTTGATTTTACCGTCTGTGCTTAACTTTTGGAAGCCAGTGTAATAAGAAAACGACCATGGGCTATCGAACTGGCAGCATCTCAAGAGGCGAATTGAAGAAGTTAAAATTCCTATCTCGAAAACAAAGCAAGATATACGAAAATTTTCAAATACAAAATTTTAAAACGTTCAATATTCAGTATGGAAATATGTACGGTTTACCCATAGCATGTACATAGACAATAAAAAAAGAGATCAACGAAAAGGGATAAATATTGCACTGAATCATTTGTCGGGCATTTTTATACTACGTTTATTACTTTCCCTGCAACTCATGGTAATGTATAGGGAAAGTATGAGAATCATGTCGCAATTAGCAATTCGAGTGTGTGTCTGTGTATGTGTGCCTGTTTGTGCAATGTATGTATCCACTCAAACTGAAAATGTAATTAATCAAATGTCATAACATTTGGTAGGTAAAGAAATTTGTGGGTGACCCTGGTGCTGATTAGATTTTGGTAAGATTCGGAATAAAAACCTACCTTTTTTGCAACATGGCCCACAAAAATCGTATGTATCCATTCTAGCTGAAAAACTGACCACATTTCCAAAATTTGGTGGATAAGTCGCTTGTGGGTTATTCCAGTACTGATTAGATTTTGGTACGATTCGGAAAAAAAGAGCATGTTCTTTTTGCAAAATGGTCCGCAATAAATCGTTAAAATATAAAAATATAAAAAAGAAAGATTAATCATGCATAAAGCATTGGTTATGAAACACTTTCCAACTGAAATGCAAAATGCGAAATATTCAGAGGTGCTATTTTTTTAATTATCACAGAATTATGAAAATTTATTTTACTTAAAAACTTAAAATTTCTTTTGGAAAAAAATGAACTTCATTCAAATGATGTCACCGAAATATAAATCGTGTGGTTCTCTATGTAAAAGCAATGGATATTTCATTTATACACTTTTATTTCAGACTCCAGAGTTAAATAATTTTGCTTGAGAAAAATTCAGCAATTCTTATACAACTCATCTTTAAAATCACTTGTTGACATTCTGCATCCACTAAAATTAGGCTTCGTTGTAGAAATAATCAAAGCTTGATGATCATTTAAACTCAAAAATTTATAATTGCGTTGGCATAGAATATAAATGCACAAAAATTGCGCAAAAATGAAGCGGTTTTAGGGCGGATGCAACACAAAGTATAAATTTAAAAAGACTTTAAAAATTACGATTTTTACTCTGGGAAAAAAAGATGGATGCCATATTTTATTTTGAAGTGGGTCACGTGATCTCTTCATATTATATGGGTGTAATTATTATTTTATTTTAAAAACTACCAAACATATTTTGCTGAAATTTTTTTATATGTATTTTATGGGGTAATTTGAATATTTTTTAAAATTTTCGAAGTAATTTGCGAATTTTATATTCGCTTAAAAAATGTTTGAAAAATTAAGTCGCATAGGGTTCAATGTATTTCATTTTTTCAACCCGGGTTCAATCCAAAACTAATTTGGTGATATTATTCATTTACACATTCCCATATGTCTCACAGACCATCTCAGCAACATACTGAAATTTCATTTTGATAAACTCGTTTTTACGGCTATTATCGTGCGAACGGACAGACAGACAGACAGACAGAATGAACAAAGTCATAAACACTTTTTAACTATGTTGGAAAGTGTTTAAAATGATTATATATGCTGAAATGTGGCAATCAAATGTTTTTTTATTGACTATTGTTAGCGTCACGTCTGTTTCTGTGGTACTGTGTATCTCTTGTTCTGTGTGTCCGTGGTTCTGTGTGTCTGTCTGTGCAGATTTTGTATCCACTCTAACTGAAAAACTAATTGACCGAATTTCATAAAATTTGTTAGGCTAGTCCCTTGCGGGTGACCCTGGTGCTGATTCGATTTGGGTACAATGCGGTAAAAACTAAGACCAAATTTTACAAAATTTGGTTGAAATCACTTGTACCTGATGCTGATTAGATTTTGATAAAATTCGGAAAAAAGGAACCTACTTCTTTTTCCGAAATGGCTTACGAAAGTCGCTACATCTAAAAATAAAAGACTCCGTATACTCAAATCTATCAATTAAATGCATATTTTATACATAATTTGTGTGGACGAAGAAGAATAACGCCAACCCTATTGCTCTAGGCAAGCCGTTCTCGAGATATTTTAGTTTTTTCGCATTTTCGCTGCGCCATCTTTGAAAATATGTCCCGTTGACAAATGAAAACGAAAATTGAATAAAAAGTGCAAATTCAGTGCAATTTAAAATAATTATGGCTGCTATTTTGTGCAATTAAACTCAATTTAATGAATTATTGAAGAAATAAAGAGAACGTGAATATGAGTCTGCAGGAAAGTCATGTGCTGCCCACGTCAAATTTTTTATCGTCTGTACGCATGTTATGTGCACACCATCTTTCTATGCTAGACAAAAAATATCTGATTAGAGCAGCACATGATTTTCTTACAGACTCAAATTCATTTTTCTCTTCATTTCTTTATAGTTCATAAAATTGAATTTAATAGCACAAAGCAACACGGATAATCATATGAACTTACAGTGAATTCGCAGTTGTGTTTCAATTTTCATTTTCATTTGGCGACTTAACGCATTTTCAAAAGCGTCGTGGCAAAAATACGAAAAACTAAATAGCTCGAGAACTTTTAGACCTAGAGTAATTGGATTGATCTTATTATTTTCGTCGTCAAAATTACGTATCAAATAAGAATTCGATATATTTAAGCACCCGTAGTCTTTTAT
Source organism: Amaurobius ferox (assembly GCA_951213105.1). Lineage (NCBI taxonomy): Eukaryota > Metazoa > Arthropoda > Arachnida > Araneae > Amaurobiidae > Amaurobius > Amaurobius ferox. Next base: position 69,138,676 of record OX578144.1, on the reverse strand, counting down.
TTTAGATTTTGGCAATTTCTGATTTCGTAAAAAAGAGTGGTTCTTTCTTTCCGAATCGCACCAAAATCTAATCAGCACCAGAGTATCCCACATGTGACTTATCAACCAAATTTTGTGACATTTGATAAATTATAGTTTTCCACCCAGAGTGGATGCACACATTTTTTCCGTACCATTTTGCAAAAAAAAAAAAAAAGCAGGTCCATTCTTTGTACATCATACCAAAATCTAATCAGTACCAGGGTAACCTACAAGTGACTTATCTATCTAATTTTGTGAAATTTGTTAAATTAGTTTTCAGCTAGAATGGATGCATACATTGCACATAGACACAAGTTACACACAGATAGAGAGAGAGGGGGAGAGGAGAGAGAGAAAAGGGAAGACAGAGGAAGGAGAGAGAGGGGGGAGAGAGAGGGGGGAGAGAGAGGGGGGAGAGAGACGTAACGCAGAAAATAATTTTATGTTCTGAGGTGCTCGAAACGTGTAGATCCGTCGAAAACTTCTATTGCGATTTTTGACATAGCTCCAATACTTTCCTTTTTTCATTATCATGCATTGTAGGAAAAGTAAAAATCTGATGTGGGCAGGGCATGACTTTTCCTGCAGACTCATACTCACATTAACTTTATTTCTTAAATAATTCATTATATTGAGTTTAATTGCACAAATTAACACGTATAATTATTTAAAATTACACGGAATTTGCATTCTTAATTCCATTTTCGTTCTCATTTGGTAACTGGCCTTATTTTCAAAAATGGCGTAGCGAAAATGGGAGAAACTAAAATATCTCGAGAACGGCTAGTCCTAGTGCGATGGGGTTAATCTTATCCTTTTCATCGTTAAAAATTACGTATAAAACAAGCATTTAATTGATATATTTCAGCAAACTTAATTCTTTTATTTTAGATTTTAACGATTTTTACGGGCTATTTCACAAAAAAAGCAGGTTCTTTTATCCCGTATCGTACCATAAACGAATCAGCACCGTAGTCACCCACGAGTGACTTACCTCCCAAATTTTATGAAATGTGGTCAGTCACTTTTTGAGTTATAGAATGGATACATACATTTTCACAGACAGACAGACAGACACAGACGTCATGCTAAAAATAGTTTTTTTTCGTGTTCTAGAGGTCCCAAAACGTGTAGATCCGTCGAAAACTCGAGTTGCGATTTTCGGCATGATTCCAGTACTTTCCCTATACATTACCATGTATTTCAGGGAAAATAAAAATGCTGTATAAGATCTTCGGCACAATGTTTTTAATATTGAATTGTGCATTGGGTGCTTTTACGGATGACAACATGTAAAACACTGTCTAAGTACCCAATTCAGTTATATTTCTCACAACTGTAAATTGACAATTATCAATATCGATTAATCGATAGCATTCTCAATAAGCAATATAATCCATATATCAAAATATGTTAATAATAAATTCATCAATTTGGCGCCATTTTTGTCAACTTGGCGTCATTTTTACAATTATGAATCGAAATATCGCCAATTTGGCAATATTTCGACCCAATTATTCGATATATAGCTAAATGAGTTGCCAAATTGATCGCTAAGAGTTATAGACGGAAGAAGAACATTTCATATATATAAGTGACTGTTGGCGAATTGTTGGACATCAAAATACAAAATGATTACACAAAGAATCTTCTCTCGTGAATAGAACAAACTATATCTACAAAAATGATGTTAATAAATTCATCGCATAATGTTACATATAAAAAATATTTAATTTAAAAAACATTTAATAATTATATGTAATATCGCATAATATTACATATTATGTAAAAAATGAACATATTTTATAACAGTTTATTTTAATTTTATGTAATTTTATTGATAAACTTATTTGATAAAAAAGTGCTATATCTCCGAAACGGTTCATCCTGGCGTTCTAAAGTTTATGTCAAATGTTTTCTACAGAAACGAATATTTACGTAACATTACTATTCGATGCCTGAATGTACGTAACATTACGTAACATTTAGGTATCGAAATGCCACACTGATAATATTTTTTGCCGGCCGTCCAAATAGCTGCTCTTAGTCCTCAGGACGAGTCGGACGGTCTGGGTCTTCAACACTGATAATATTGTCACATTCAATGGTAATTGCTCTTACGCTTTATATTATGTGTTTAATTGCTATACATTTAAATTATGTTGTAAATAATACATTAAGTTAAGGAAGAGCTTTGCAATCAGTGATCTCCCTACTAATGAAATGTATATTTACAGCGGAACGAATAAGCAATCTCATGCAGCAGAAATTGCAGGGTTGGGGGAGGGGCACATCCTCATTAAAACACTCAATTTACTAACAGCATTACAAGTTACAGCTATAGAGATGTAAATAAAAAAACCGTAGATGGAAATGGACTGGACATTTCTTAAGAATGCCACAGCAAAACATCCCTGCTGTAGCACTTACTTGGGCGTCCGAGGGAAAAATATCTCAGGGTCGACCTAAGCTAACTTGACGGAGACTAATAGAACAAGAAAGATCAATCATGCTTAAAGCATTGACTATGAAACACTTTCCAACTTCAATGCAATTTTATTTAAAAAAGTCGAAAATGCAATACATTCCTCGGTAATATTTTAAAACTTATCACAGTACTACATTGATTTATTGTATTTGAAAACTTAAACCTTCATTGAAAAAAATGGACTTCATTCAAATGACGGCATTGAAATATAAATTGCCTTGTTTAAATATCTCTAAAATGCAATACATTCCACGGTAATATTTTTAAAACTATCATAATTATACGAAAATTTATTATATTTGAAAACTTCATCGAAAACAACTGAAATAAATTCAAATGACGTCATAGAAAAATAACACGCCTGGATCTCTCTATAAAAGCAGGATTTCATTCATTTCATTCATCACAATACTATAATAATTTATTTTATTTAAAAATCAAGACCATGGAGCTACAATTCATAAACTCTATGCTTAAAACTTTATCGAAAAAAATCGTCCTTCTCTTTATAAATCATATTAATATTTCATTCATATCAGCCATGCAGACTCCATGGACTGAATTATTTTGTGTTAAAGAAATACAGTAATTCTAATACAACTCATTCTACATATTTTGCTGTTTACATTTTACATAGGTGAAAAATAGGCTTAGTTGTAGAAATAAACAAATTTGAATGAGAATTTAAACTCAAATATATTGTCATTGTGTTGTTTTAGTATGTAGATGCACAGAATTTAAGCAAAAATAAAGTAGTTTTAGGACGGATACAACACTCAATATGAATTAAAAAGAACTTTAAAAAATCACGATTTTGAAACAAGATGGATGCCATATATCATTTTGAAGTGGGTCATGTGATCGTTTCATATCATGGTCACGTGATCGTTTCATATAAGATGTGTAATTATTATTTTAATTTTTATTTAAAAAACTACTGAATATATTTCGCTGAATTTTTTTTTATATATTTTATGGAACAATTTGACTATTACCTAAAATTTTCGAAGCAATTTGTAGATGTTAAATCCGCTTAAAAAATGTTTGAAAAATTAGGTCCCATAGGGCTCAATATATTTCATTTTTTCAACCCGGGTTCAATCCAAAACTAATTGGGTGATATTATTCATTTATATTCCCATAGGTCCTACAGACCGTCTGAACAACATACCAAAATTTTATTTTGATTAAGTCATTTTTACGGCAGTTATCGTGCTAACGGACAGACAGACAGAATGAACAAAGTCATAAACACTTTTCAACTTTGTTATAAAGTGTTAACAAGAGAGAAATCTGATGTGATGGGCGAGCTGGTCAGAAGCAAGGACTGCGGCACAGGATCGACCAGGGAGGCGACGCAAGCTGAAGGCTTCATGTACCACTAGGCACGATGAGTGATCATGATGATTACGTAATGAATAAATTAGCACCACGGAGTGATTAACGCTTTTGGGGCACCCTGGAATACTAATCAATTTTTTTTAAGCTTTATATCTAAGAGTGGATCTTTGCAACCTGCTGCAATATATGCCTCCACACTGAATGTAGGCATAAACACAGTATAGGCACAAATGCACAGAATCCAATTCTCCAGCATAAGAATAACATGTTCACTTTGCACTTGACAAACGTCTAAATATCACAAAGTATTGTTCTATGTCCAGTTCGAATTGATAAAACAACTTTTACTCACAATAACTCATTTTATTACTTTCCTTATTTACATAATGTATAAGGAAAGTATTGTGACGGAGTCGAAAATTCGAATTCGAGTTTTCGACGGAAGAGCACGTTTCAAGTATCCCTGATCAGGAATCGAACATTTTTGAGGTGATGTCTGTGTATGTGTATGTGTGTGTGTGTATGTGTGTCAGTGAGCCTGTGGAGACGATATCTCACGAACAAATTTAGCAATTCGAATGAAATTTGGTGCAAAAATCACAATTCATGAATACTGGAAACCTATTGTTTTAAAACACAATCGAATGGTCAGAACCCTCCTAAATTTTCGAGTGAAATTTTGAAAAAAATCATCAAAGAATCAAAACCTTTAATAAAGTTACGCAAATAGACATTTCGTATGTAATTTTTACTTAGAAAACGGTTGAGATTAATTTTAGAACGCTAGCATGAACCGTTCTCGAGATATTGCCCATTTTTCAAATAAATTTATCAAAAAGCCTCATAAATTAAAAAAAAATATTAACTGTTAGGAAACATGTTCTCTTTCCATATGTAATATCATGCGATAAATTGGGTGACATCATTCTCGTGGATCTAACTCGTTCCATTCACGAGAAAAAATACTTTGAGTATTACTTCTATATTTGAACGCCAATAGTCATTTATCGGCTGTAAGAATAACTTATTTCTCCGTCCCTAACGCTTGCCGACGAATTGAGCGGAATGTCGCGAACTTGGCTAAATTTTAAATGCTGCCAAATTATCGAAAATCTCGCCAAGTGGATAAAAATGACTCTAAATCAATGAAAATGACGACTAATTCAAGAAAATTCAATATCTTTGAAAGAATATATGTATCTACTATAAGAATAACATTTTTTTTTAACTGTAAAAGTAGTAAATTCATTGCATTATATAAGGAAAGTCATATGCTGCCCACATCAGATTTTTTTTATTTTATTTTTAGATTTGACCACTCTTAAATAAAATTCAACGACATAACAACAAATTCCGGTTTTTAAAAACTATCGAGCCTTTGATGAATTTAATCACAGCGACCAATTTATTATGTGTCGAAAGCGCAGGCCGACCGGCTCTTCGGAAGACATGGAGCAGCGAAATAGGCGGCCGGAATCTATTACGTGTGGCCTTCTTCGTGAAACTAGATTGTGTATTACTCTATTAATTAGAATTAAGCGATTATTATGCAACTAAGATTTTAGCTCTGGAATAACTAAGTAGTTTTCCTCATTTATGAGAAAAATTCTCCAGCGCTTGTTGAAAAACAATTTGCTTAAAACATTCCCCAGAGGAATATTTTCCAAGAAAACCACTTACATAATTTCTGTATCCCTCTCTCCGAATTCAATCCACAAACTTATCAGAAAATGATGAAAACAAAAAAGACGGATGCCTAATTAGTTTCTCCTTCTTTGTTATTCCACCAAAAACTGACCCATCACTCTATAAACACATCAATCTTGAAACCCCATCAGCGGCCACGAAAACCAATAAACGCACGGCACATGAAGACTGGACGTCCTCCGCAAGAGAGAGGTATTCCAATTATTAATGCGCTACTGCAGATCTAATGAAGAAAGAAGGCCTATTTTATTGCTCCCAGGTAAGTGGCCCACCGTTTGAGTAATGAGCTGTAATGGGGCACATTCATCATTTTCAATCACTGTAATCCCTCTGACTGGGACCCGACTGAGTGACAACAACGTCCGAATGATAGCTTTTTTTTCTGTTTATTCCGAGGGGGCTACATTCGGCTGCTCCTTCTCCGCGTAATCTGTGTGCGTGCGTGACCGGTTGCGTGCGAAAGACTGGACTCAGGGTTGCGTGCGTGTGTGTAGGGTGTATTTGGTTGGTCTTTTCAGAGCATGTGCGAAAGAGAAATTATTTTCGTCTCCGATGTCTTGCACACGATGAGGAATGGTCAAGGTTCTGCGGCAGGAGTTCTTAAACATTTCATCTTCACACATCCGTGAAAGCGAATCTCATGTTCACACCTTCTTCATTCAATTAAACCAAGGCGATTTCGATATATTTTCTCGGAAAGGTCCACCTCCCCTGCGTCCACAACGTACGTTTCTGGGGGAAAACGCACCTTTTTAAAGTTTTCCGCTGTAATAATCTTTATAAATAGCGAATTTACTACGTATATCAAGCTGACAAAATTTAATTTTATCTTCAGATCCTTTCCAATCATATGGATCCTAAATACCCAAGTTATACAGATTAGTTTCTATTATGCCGCCCAGGCGGCGAAGTGGATAGCGTCTTCGGCTGCTGTCTGGTGGGCTCGGATTCGAATCCCGAGTAAGGCATGGATGTTTATTGAGGCAAGTCAGTCTTCCGCCTTCTGGATCCTCGTCTAAATGTGAAGCTGCACCCCCTCCGACCTTCGTCAGTGATGCTTGTTTGTAATAAACTTTGTTCTCTTGTCTTGTGTTGCTGTTGTTGAGACCCAGACCGTCCGACCTACCAGAAAGGTGTAAGCTCTTGTCTTTCTACGTTCTTTCCTGCATCACTGGTCCTGTATCGGCTATACCGAAACAGGAGGTCATTAGAAACAACAACAACAGTTTTTATTATTATTATTATTATTATTAATTCTACCCGTAAATAAGTCTTTCATAGACATGGAAACTACCAAATTGCAGAATCCACTTCAACCTTAAGAGCTTGCAATTCCGTCTCAGTAGCTCAACGGTAGAGCGTCGGTTGGCCAGTTCGGAGATCCAGGGTTCTATTCCCGGTTGTGGCAGAAAGGCTCTTTACAATGGCGACCGAACAAATTAACCTTATATTAGTGCAAAGATGTCGAAGGTCTGAAAGTGACCTTAGTACGACTAGTACGGATTCAGTGGACTCTGGAAGATGGAACTCTGATTTCAAATTGAGGGGATAACGACAACTCAAGATACTAACTTGGTTAAAAATAGTAGTAGCAGAAGGCTAACCTGAGGTAAAAATAGCAAGAGGTGGTCAGTAAGATTGTCAGTTGACCACCCATCTGACATTAGAGGATGGATAATGTAAAGTCGAAAAGAGGTTGCAATTTCGTCCCAGTAGCTCCACGGTAGAGCGCTGGCTGGCCAGTTCGGAGATCGAGGGTTCGATTCCTGGTTGAGGCAGAAAGGCTCTTTACACACTTTAAAAAAGTCGGTTGCAAAATTTGTAAAACAATATTATCTCGTTAAATAAGCGTAGTTAATATTAGTCCTGTTAAATACAGAATTCCAATCCGAACTCTCTGCAATCTCTTATGCCATTGATTGGGACTTTTCTAATAACCTGAAAATCAATATTTACTCTGATAGTTTATCTTCAATTGCAGCATTAAACTCAACAAAAGATAAATCCAATTTTCTTCATACCATCAAATCCAAAGCCTTACTTCATAAAAACTTCCTTAATATTTCTTGAGTAAAAGCTCATAATAATAATTTTGGAAACGAAACTGCAGATAAACATGCTAAACTTGCCACCACTTCTAATGACAAAATTTTTATTCCTTATCCCTACCCCCTCCTTGTTAAAACTTACAAAAACAATATTTTGAATCATTGGCAAAATTATCTTAATGACTATCGTTCTCCCCGTAATCATGATCTCGCCCGCATCCTTTCTTTCTTACTCTCTGTCAATACGCATTCCCTTATATATAATAAATTCTTAATTTTCTTCCCCACTGGGCATGGTCCCTTTTTAAACTATTTATTCTTTTTTTAAATCAAATCCACCTCAACCTGCCCTTGTAATTCCTACGGAGATGTTGGTTTAAGTCCGTCTGTTTCAACACAGTTTCTATAAATAAAATAAAAAATTGTAATATTGTCGCCCAATCTATTTTTGACAAAGTTTCTTAAGTTTATTCAGCGTACTGCTTTCAATTTTCTATGATCAATATGGTCAATTTATTGGGGTTCTTTCTTTTTTTCTTTTTTTACTTGCTTTCACCTTTTTGGATGTTTTTTTGTTATGGGAAAGGGAAAAAGAAAAGACAAGAAGTAGGAAGCTATCTAACTTTTTCATTTTGATCTTTCTATCCCTCTAAATTTTTCCTCTTATTACAATTTTTATTCTAAATTTTTCTAGACAACTATTTTTCTTCACTTTCATTTCTTATTTATTTATTACTTTTCCTGCAATACATGGTAATCTATAGGGAAAGTATTGGAATCATGTCGAAAATCGCAACTCGAGTTTTCGACGAATCTACACGTTTCGAGACCTCTAGAATACGAAAAAACTATTTTTAACGTGACATCTGTGTGTGTGTCTGTCTGTCTGTATGTCTGTCTGTGTGTTTGTCTGTGTGTCTGTCTGTGTGTCTGTGTGTCTATGCAATGTATGTATCGACCCTAACTCAAAAAGTAATAGACCGAATTTCATAAAATTTGGTAGGTCAGACCCTTGGGTGTGACCCTGGTGCCGATTAGTTTTTGGTACAATTCTGAAGAACCCGTCTTTTTTTTTGCGAAATGGCCCGTAAAAGTCTCATGTATTCATTCTAGCTGAAATACTTATTCACCAAATTTCACAAAATTTGGTAGATAAATCACATGTGGGATACTCTGGTGCTGATTAGGTTTTGATACGATTCGGAAAAGAACAACCTGCCTTTTTTTAGGAAATGGCCCGCAAAAATTTCATGTATCCACTCTAGCTAAATTACTAATTGACCAAATTTCACAAAATTTGATAGATAAGTTACTTGTGGGATACTCTGGCGCTGATTAGATTTTGGTATTATTCGGAAAAAAAACCTGACTTTTTTTACGAAATGGTCCTCAAAAATCGCCAAAATCTGAAAAAAAGCTACGCATGTTCAAACATATCAATTATATGCTTGTTTTATACGTAATTTTTGATAAGGAAAAGAGTAAGAACAACTCTATTACTCTAGGACTAACCTTTCTCGAGATATTTGAGATTTTTCGCATTTAGTTATGCCGCTTTTGGGAAAATGTCAGATTACCAAATAGAAACAAAAATTAAATTAAAAATGCAAATTTAGTGTTATTTGGTTCAATTAAACTCAATCTAATGAATTATTAAAGAAATAAAGAACATATGAATTTGAGTCTGCAGGGAAAGTCATGTGTTGCCCACATCAGATTTTTTTTTATTTACCGTTTTTTCTTTCTAAATTTTATTTCGAAATTTTTTTCTAAATTATCCTCTAGTTATTCGCTTTTACATATTCAAATTTATTGGGTTTCTTTTTTTCCAACAATTTTGTTATTCACAATAACCTTTTTCCCAACTGTACTGAGTTGGACGTACCTGTAAAGATCATTCTATTTAATATGTAAAGCTGTGTATCTAACCCATATATCTGGAGCTGGTGGGGGGGTGGGGGGGGGGGGGTAGCGCTTGGGTCAAGAATAAGGATTTTGATATTTTGAGGAATGAAAATTTTTATACTTTTAGAGCCCAGAATAGAGGACTATACTTTAACTTACTTAACTTTAGAAAACAGACTAGAGAACTATTTTTAAATTTAAATTTTTAGTTATCAAAAAACAGATTAAAATTGTATGGCGTTTGCTATATATTCATAAGCTAAATAAATAATAACTTTTCCACTGATATCCCTGTAAAATTCGTTAGGTGTTTTACGTTTTCTTTTTTAACATCTTAATCGCCCAACTACTGACTTACGTACTTTTTCAACAACAAAAATCATAAATATCTTAAACCAAATATGTATGTCATGAAAAATTGAAAGTTCTGACTTATGTGCTTTTTTCCTGCCACCTCTAGATATATTCTTCAACTGTTATTTTTCAAAGTTCTCATTGAATAGGACGATCGGGGATGAGGACCAAGCTGTTGTATTATGGCTGGGTATCTTTATTCTAAAGATATACTTTCCCGACCATGCTTATAATTACTCAATACTTAATAGGTAAACTGCATTATCTGGGTTCTAATTTTAAAAAAAAATCTGATGTGGGCAACACATGACTTTCCTTATATAATGTAATGAATTTACTACTTTTACAGTAAAAAAAAATAGGTTTTTCTTATAGTAGATGCTTATATTCTTTCCAAGATATTGAATGTTCGACAATTAGTCGTCATTTTCATTGATTTAACGTCATTTTTATCCATTTGGAGAGATTTTCGTTACTTTGGCAACATTTCAAAAAGTCGCCAAGTTGGCGACATTCTGCCAAAATCTCGCCAAGTGTTATGGACAAAGAAATGAGTTATCCTTACAGCAGATGAATGACTATTGGCCATCAAATACAAAAGTATTACCCAAGGTATCTTTTTTCATGAATGGAACGAGCTAGATCCACGAGAATGATGTCACCCAATTTATCGCATGGTATTACATATGAAAAGTGAACATGTTTCTCAATAGGAAATATTTTTATTTTTATTTTATATGACTTTTTAATAATTTTTTTCAAAAATGTGCAATATCTCGAGAACGGTTGATGTTAGCGTTCTAAAATTTATGTCAATCGTTTTCTAATGAAAAATTAGATAAGAAATGTCTATTTGCGTAACTTTATTAACGGTTTTGATTTTTTGACGATTTTTTCAAAATTTCACTCGAAAATTTAGGAGGGGTTCTGAACATTCGATTGCGTATTAAAACAATAGGCTTCCAGTATTTATAGATTTTTGCACCACATTTCGTTCGAATCGGTCCATTCGTTCGTCAGTTATCGTCTCCACAGACTCACTGACACACACACACACACACACACACACACACACACACACACACACACACACAGACATCACTTCAAAATTGTTTAATTCGTGATCAGGGATACTTGAAACGTGCTCTCCCGTCGAAAACTCGAATTCGAACTTTCGACCCCGTCACAATACTTTCCTTATACATTATGTATATAAGGAAAGTAAAAAATCTGATGTGGGCAACACATGATTTTCCTTATATAATGTAATGAATTTACCACTTTTACAGTAAAATAAATAGATTTTTCTTATAGTAGATATTAATATTCTTTCCAAGATATTGAATTTTCGACAATTAGTCGTTATTTCATTGATTTAGCGTCACTTTTATCCATTTGGCGAGATTTTCGTTAATTTTGCAACATTTCAAAAAGTCGCCAAGTTGGCGACATTCCGCCAAATTCGTCGCCAAAATCACGCCAAGCATTATGGACAAAGAAATAAGTTATTCTTACAGCAGATAAATGACTATTGGCGTTCAAATACAAAAGTATTACTCAGGGTATCTTTTTTCATGAATGGAACGAGCTAGATCCACGAGAATGATGTCACCCAATTTATCGCATGCTATTACATATGAAAAGTGAACATGTTTCGCAATAGGAAATATTTTTTTCTTATTTTTTATAACTTTTGATAATTATTTTGAAAATGCGCAATATCTCGAGAACGGTTCATTTTAGCGTTCTAAAATTTATGTCAATCGTTTTCTAATGAAAAATTACATAAGAAATGTCTATTTGCGCAACTTTGTTAGTGGGTTTGATTTTTTGACGATTTTTTCAAAATTTCATTCGAACATTTAGGGGTGTTCTGAACACTCGATTGCGTATAAAAACAATAGGCTTCCAGTGTTTACGGATTGTGATTTTTGTACCAAATTTGGTTCGAATCGGTGCATTCGTTCGTCAGTTATCGTCTCCACAGACTCACTGACACACACACACACACACACAAACACACACACACACACACACATACTTTCACACACACACACACACACACACACACACAGACATCACTTCAAAAATGTTTGATTCGTGGTCAGGGATGCTTGAAACGTGCTCTCCCGTCGAAAACTCGATTTCGAATTTTCGACCCCGTCACAATACTTTCCTTATATATTATGTATATAAGGAAAGTAAAAAAGACTTTAATAAAGTTACGCAAATAGATATTTTTTATCTATTTTTCCTTAGAAAACGATTGACATACACTTTAAAACACTAACATGAACCGTTCTCGAGACATTGCACATTCTTTAAAGAAATTCATCAAAAAATCACATAAATTAAAAAAATATCTAATGTGGGCAGCACATGACTTTCATTATATAATGCAATGAATTTACTACTTTTATAGTAAAAAAGAAATAGGTTATTCTTATAGTAGATACTTATATTCTTTCCGAGATATTGAATTTTCATCAATTAGTCGTCAGTTTCATTGATGTAGCGTCATTCTTATCCATTTGGCAAGATTTTTGTTAATTTGGCAACATTTAAAAAAGTCACCAAGTTGACGATATTCCGCCAAATTCGTCGCCAAAATCTCACCAAGTGTTATGGACGAAGAAATTAGTGATTTTTATAACAGATAAGTGACTATTGGCGTTCAAATACAAAAGTATTACTCAAAGTATCTTTTCATATGAATGGAACGAACTAGATCCACGAGAATAATGTCACAACTTTATCATGTGAAATTACATATGAAAAAGGAACATGTTTCTCAACAGTTGATATTTTTTTTTAATTTATGGGATTTTTTGATAAAATTATTTGAAAAATTTACAATATCTCGAAAACGGTTCATGCTAACTTTCTAATGTTTATGTCTATCGTTTTCTAAGGAAAAATTACATAAGAAATGTCTATTTGCGTAACTTTATTAAAGGTTTTGATTTTTTGATGATTTTTTCAAAATTTCACTCGAAAATTTAGGGGGGGTTGAACATTCGATTGCGTTTAAAAACAATAAGCTTCCAGTATTTAAGGGTTGTAATTTTTGTACCAAATTTCATTCTGATCGCGTCATTCGTTCATGAGATATCGTCTCCATAGTCTCACTGACACACACACACACACACTCTTACACACACACACACACACATACACTTCAAAAATGTTCTATTCGTGATCAGTGATGTTTGAAACGTGCTCTCCCGTCGAAAACTCGAATTCGAATTTTCGACTCCATCATAATACTTTCCTTGTACATCATGCGATGTATATAAGGGAAGTAAAAATATTAACTATTATTGTTGTTGAGATCCAAACCGTCCGACCTACCAGAAATTCCAGAAAGGTGTAGGGTAACTGTTTGGAAGGCCGGGAAGAGCTACTCAATTCAGACCGGAACCCATTGGGGAGGCATCTACAGGGACCGTACCCTCCTTCCCCTACCACCAACCTCTCGGAAGAATTTACGGACCCACATGTTTAACGTGATCGTACTCCGCGTGAACACGGCGGCAAAATATTAACTATTGTAAAATATGTTTACTTTTCATATGTACCATCATGCGATATATTTGGTGACATCATTCTCTTGGATCTAGCTCGTTCCATTCATGACAAAAGATACTTTGGGAACCTAATAATGATACTATAAGAATAACTTATTTCTCCGACCATAACGCTTGGCGAGATTTTGGCGAAATGTCGTCAACTTGGCGACTTTTTAAATGTTGCTAAATTAACGAAAATGTCGCCAAATTGATAAAACATAACGCTAAATCAATGAAAATGACGACTAATTGACGAAAATTCAGTATATTGAAAAGAATATAAGTATCCACTCTCCGAATTTCCCTTAAATTACTTGAGGAAATTTTCTGTTTCCTGCAGCACAGTTGTAATTTTTCGTCCTACAGAAAATCTGTATAAGTTTACAGTATAGGCTTTAAATTTTCTAAGAATTTTTCGAACAAAATTGATTCTAAATCCTTCCAATTTTTCTTTATATACCGAGTAACGCCGAGTGTTTCTCCTAGCATAATATGCATCAAAAGTTAGACTAATGTAACACTTTTACTTCTATCCGCCAACGCTTCGTTCCCTTTTTATTTGATTATTTTTCGCGTTGCTACCGCATTAGATAGAAAATTCCATCTACTCTTCAAGGAAATAAAATAGCGCCTCCACCACACTGAAGTTTCACACAATACCTGAAGTAATTACCGCCTGCCCGGTTCTCTTTTGTTCGATTCTCCTGCGTAATCGATACTTTCGTACCATCTATGTGAGCCCATGAGTGTTGCCAAACGTGAATTCATAAAACCTTCTCGACGAATATTCAGTATTAGACACAGTGATAGAATTAGATGTGTAAAACGAGATATTTATTTATTTTCTAACAGATTTTCTATAAATTCTCATATTTTTTATGGTCCGAAAAACACATTAGCATAAAGCGATGTAGAAAAAGCTTTTACTTTAGACTGTAGCAATATTTTACAATTTGTAAACAGTAATCGATTTTATTTATTAAATCAGTAATATTGTATTGTTGTAACTGTAATTGGGACTTGTAAATGAGTTAGATATTTGACAGTTTTAATTATAAAATTATTGTTAGATAATTTTATGTGAAATTGTTTGTGTTGCTTGTAAATAGATAGATTTGTTCCTGAGCAATGTACGTTAATTGATTTGGGATTTGTTACTTGGCGACTTTGAAGATCAAACTTATTATGCTTAAAGATTGAACTAAAAATTGAAAGTGCCAAGCCACTATTTCTATTAGGAGCCGATATCTGAAATTTATATATAGAAAGTTTTAAAAAGCACCATCCACTTAGTGTCGGCCAATCAGCTTTCCTAGAGAGACAGCAGATAATCTTTGAAAAAGCTTGATCAATAATCAAGCTTTATGAAAACAGGGATAAGTCAGATCAGGTCCTTAAACAATCTTGAAGCATGTCCGTGGAATAAGGCAACTTACAAATGTCACCAATCTCACATATTCAAGACAGCGTATTTTCACCATGCATTTTCACCAATAAGGACAAAACTGGATTGCCAGAGGAAAGTTGCATGCAGTAAAGTCTCAGTATTAAGCATGATCTCACTGTGTTGTATTTCAAACATGATAGAACGATCTTTATTGGCCTCAAATGACTACTTCTCAATCATCTCAGTCCGATCCTTTGCACTACCAGAAAAGTCGAGAGCTGCACCAGGTTATCTTAAACCATTTCAAGCTCAACTGCAAGACTGTGACAATGACTCTAGGCGACCTTCCTTTGCCAATTTATCGGAGTTCATCATCTTTAAATCCAACCTGTGAAGGTATGCACTGTCTATCTAATTTGTAATGTTAAGACAGATACTATTTTTAAATAACTCTTCTATTTATCTTGTCCACAAGGTTACACCAACTGCTCGGATGTTTAATTAAACTCCGCTATGTTTTATGTTCATTTTTTATTATATTTTATGTTTGTTTTATGTTTATTTGATGTTAGGGTGTAATTAAAAAGCCAAAATCATAACTTGGACCTTGGTGTTCTCGAATTTCGTCTAGTTATACTACCGGCCACACAATTTCGACCATGTTAGAAATTCAGTTGTATTACTTTCCAAATTAACATGCAAGAACCAAACAAAATTGTATATTTTCAGTTTTTATGCATATTTTTATTAAAAGAGCTTTAATTCTACATATAGTTTGAGTGATGACAATATTTTACAAATTTACGCGATTGTGGAATATTATATGCTGTAATGATATGAAGTATCAAGAATAATAAACGTCCGGTCGAAACTTAAGCAATAAACGCAAAGTTCCATATAACAACTCAGGCAGACTGAATGGCGCCAAGAATTGACATTAAATTCTAATTAATTTATGGTGGGCAGTAAGACTGGTCCCACGCTCTTTTGGAAAGCATATGATTTTTGCGGTCATCGGGCCCGCAGGTAGTTACACCCAGTGATGTCCATCCAATGAATACGTTCTGGCACCAGATAGCTCAAGCCAATGGAGACGGAGTTGTGGGGTGGCATGTGGTGCTGTCAGCCGATGGGCCAATGCATGCAAAGGGATAAAGAAGGCGGAACCAGAAACAACAGTTGAAAAAACACAAGAGCAATTCAAGAGAGTGAAGTTAAAATAAAACCAGTTAAGATGTACGAATTGATACAAACAGTTCCGATATGCCAGTGCATAAATGCGACCAGTTAAGGAAGGAGTGAAAAATGGAGCCCCAAGTTCTAGACGAATTCAAAATGAGTTCTTAATAAATTTGCCAACAATAACCGCTGCCATAGAGATGCTCCTTCAAAATGGCGTGGCAAGAAAAAGCAACAGGTACTCATAGCTGACCAATGTTGCCAGAATGTTCCACAAGCGAAACAAGAAATCGTATCGCAGTTGCAAGAAATGTCGCATGTGGGACTGAAGTCGTCATCTTGATATAACGGTTATTCTTGACTTTCTTGCGATTGAATTTTTTACTAATTTTGCAGGCCAGTTAGAAAACAAATGCAGGTCGTATCTAAAAACTTTAAGGTGTCGACATTTAAGGAGTAGAACAGTTTTATGACAATCGGCATTTAGGAGATCATTATAGGGCACCTTCAAGTTTTCGTGAATATTTTTCGCGGGCCAGTCGCAACAATAAAGCGGTTCGGGTCTAAGACTGGTCCAAAGATGTCGCTATCAACACAACCATTCTTTTTAGAATAAATTTTCTGATTAGATTTTGGTACGATTCGGAAAAAAAAAATCCCTGCCGTTTTTAGTAAAATGGCCCACAAAAATCTTCAAAATCTGTATAAGACCAAATATGCTCAAATATGTCAATTAAATGCTTATTTTATACTTAATTTTTGACGATGAAAAGAACAAGATCAATCCCATTACTCTAGGACTACCCATTCTCAAAATATTTCAATTTTTTCGCATTTTTACCTGCGGCGACTTTGAAAATAAGTCCAGTTACTAAATGAAAGCGAAAATTGAATTAAAAGTGCAAATTCAGTGTCATTTCAAATAATTATGCCTGTTATTTTGTGTATATAAACTCGATTTAATGAATTATTGAAGAAATAAAGAGAAACAGAAATTTAGTCTGTATGATGCACCATCATTGATGATGCACATCCAAATTCAGGACAAAACCGAATCTTGAACAGCATGCTGAATTTTCAGGGGTTACAGAGTTACATGCCCTGATGGTACGTTGCTTTACCAAGTTTACTTAAACCAAGTATCCTTTATCACTAATTAAGCTCTTTCATTTCTTAATTGGACTTTTTGGCCTATTTCTATTAGTTTCTGGATTAATTTCCTGAAGTGCATTCGACTACGATAGTATTGTTACGGGGTATATATCCTCTGGAATCGTAGGACACAAGAATGGGTCCAAATTTCTGGATAACAAACACGTTTATTCACAAGCACAATGTAACCACAAACAATATACAGTCAAACAGCCATTAAATGCTCCACTAATTTCACAAAATAACAGATATCATTTTCAAAATATTGACGAAAATAATTTCACAAAACAACCGCTGCTATTCTCAAAGCATTGACAAAAATCACAGTTCAATTTCAATGTAGTTCGTGTCACGTCAACTGAACTCCCCCTGAGTGATGACTACTTTTTATAGGCTCTCTCTGTCGAAACTTCTGGAATTACCTAATATCTCGTAGACTATTGGTTATTTCGAGGCGCTTCTCGAAGATTCGGCAAGTTGCCAAATTGGCGAGACATTGCCAAATCTGTCAACCCTTTTTCAGACTCGGAATTTTGGTAAGTGGCAACCCTTGAATAACGTCATAGGAAAGAATGCCTTCACCGGCGTCTTTTTTTTACTTTCCTTATATACATAATGTATAAGGAAAGTATTGTGACGGGGTCGAAAATTCGAATTCGAGTTTTCGGCGGGAGGCACATTTCAAGCATCCCTGATCACGAATCAAACATTTTTGAAGTGATCTCTGCGTGTGTGTGTGAAAGCATGTGTATGTGTGTGAAAATATGTGCGCGTGTGTGTGTATCAGTGAGCCTGTGGAGACGATAACTGACGAACAAATGGACCGATTCGAACGAAATTTGGTACAAAAATCACAATCTATGAACACTGGAAGTCTATTGTTTTTATACGCAATCGAATGTTCAGAACCCCCCTAAATTTTCGAGTGAAATTTTAAAAAAATCGTCAAAAAATCAAAACCGCTAATTAATAAGAATAATAATTAAATAGACATTTCTTATGTAATTTTTTATTAGAAAACGATTGACATAAATTTTAGAACGCTAACATGAACCGTTCTCGAGATATTGCACATTTTTTAAAAAAATTATCAAAATGTCATATAAAATAAAAAAAAAATATTTCCTATTGAAAAACATGTTCACTTTTCATATGTAATAAATTTTGTTCCATGCGATAAATTTGGTGACATCATTCTCGTGGAA
Source organism: Amaurobius ferox (assembly GCA_951213105.1). NCBI lineage: Eukaryota > Metazoa > Arthropoda > Arachnida > Araneae > Amaurobiidae > Amaurobius > Amaurobius ferox. The sequence continues at coordinate 69,120,320 of OX578144.1, read as the reverse complement.
CTAGCTCGTTCCTTTTAGGAAAAAAGATACTTTGAGCAATACTTTTATATTTTAAGGCCGATAGTCATTTATCTGCTGTAAGAATAACTTATTTCTCGATCCATAACGCTTGGCGAGATTTTGACGACGAATTTGGCGGAATGTCGCCAACTCGGCGACATTTTTAATTGTTGTCAAATTAACAAAAATCTCGCCAAATAGATAAAAATGACGCTAAATCAATGAAAATGACTACTAATTGAAAAAAATTCAATATCTTGGAAAGAATATAAGTGTCTACTGTAAGAATAAAAATTTTTTAACTGTAAAAGTAGTAAATTCATTGCATTATATAAGAAAAGTCATGTGTTGTCCACATCAGATTTTTTTTTCTTTTTTTTTTTTTTTTTTGGAGAACCAGACGGAGAAAACACCCCGATGGAGCCGTCTGGTCTGCGAAAGAGACGGAAAACTCCATAAGAAAGGGAATATTGCACGTTCTCAACAGTATTCTTATAGGAACATATTACTTCAGTGGCGATACTACACGGGGTTTTAAAGTTATAGGGGCTATACAGACTTTCCTAAGAATAGTGAAAATATTTTCTGTGTTTCCAGCAGCAATATCTTTAATCTGACTCCGATAATTCATGCTATCATTAACCGTTCGACCCTATTTGGGCCAATCAATGCGCAGATGCACAAGCTGCTTGAACAATACTATGTAATCAAACCTTCTACGTCTCAATTCTACATCATGGAAAATTTGGCATTGAAGATAAAAATCCCCTCGAGGCATTTGATGTCGACAATAATCGGTTAGTGGAACTTTCGTCTGAAGTCCACGCTTAGGGTTCTGTCTAAACTGTTCTGTCTGTAAATAAAACGATTGTGGCTAATTAATTGATATAATTCATCATTCGAGATCATTTCGATGGATCAGAAGGTCAATTGCTTTTATCTTTAACGGTCATCAAAATTCCCAGTTCTATTTATTGCTTGATTACTAGTAGAATGATGACAAAATTGGTTCACCAGTATTAACGAACCAGTTATGCTGTAATTCAAAACTAGTTTGAAATGACAGCGAAAATACTAAAAATATAATTTTAAAATATCCACAGTTAAAATCTACATCTAATCATATTTAAGGCCTAATTTTGTAACCATACTAGAGCAGATTTTCTCGGCGATGCTCATAATTTAAGATATGTGCAAATTATATTTACATTTTAAACGATATTGTCATTATAAAGTTCTCCTTGTCATACAAACAATTAAAATAGCTTAAGCGTAAGAATAAGTTATCTCTAAAAAATTTTAACTTCTCAAGTTTAAAACAAATCTTCTTCTTCTTCTGTTTAACAATCTTCTCTATTTACCAGTTTACAAAGATTCTCATCCATTTTGTTATATGTCAAAAAGCGAAAACTGAAATAAGTAAATTCTTCGCACATTTTTTACTTTCCCTACGATGCATGGTAATGGATATAGGGAAAGTATCGGAATCGTGTAGAAAATCGGAATTCTAGAACACAGAAACACATTTTCAACGTGGCGTTTGCATGCTTGTCTGTCTATCTGTACAATGAATGTAAGCACACTCAAAAACCAATAGACGAAATGTTGCAGACGATAAATTACCCGTAAAAAATGTCAAAATATTAAATATAAGACTAAGAATTAAATGCTTGTTTGATACGTGACTCTAACCGACAGAACGAAAAGGCTAAACTCCACTTCTCCAAGATGAATCAATCTCGATTTTGAGAAGATGTCGGGGTTTTGAAGTGTATTAATTTTCTTAATGAAATAGAAGACGCATTTAAACTTCATACTGGATATAATATCAAGTAAAGTATCCGTGTCAATTTGTTCAATTAATCTCAATTTGTTGAATTATGAATTTGTTGAGTCTGTAAGAAAAGTCATGTGTTGCCTTCAACAGATTTTTGATTCCGGTGCGATCGATTAAACATAATCGCAAATATATTAATTTGTAAATACATGTGAATGTGATGGTTTACAAGAAAGAATTCCCCGTTTTCGTTAATTTTACTTCTGAAATAACGTGGTTTATCCCCATTATACAGACAACTATATCCTTTTTAACACTTTACAACAAAGTTGAAAAGTGTTTATGAGTTTGTTCATTCTGTCTGTCTGTCTGTCTGTCTGTCCGTTAGCACGATAACTGCCGTAAAAATGACTTAATCAAAATGAAATTTTAGTTGTTCAGACGGTCTGTAGGACCTATGGGAATATAAATGAATAATATCATCCAATTAGTTTTGGATTGAACCCGGGTTGAAAAAATGAAATACATTGAGCCCTATGGGACCTAATTTTTCAAACATGTTTTAAGCGGATTTAAAACTCACAAATTGCTTCGAAATTTTTAGGTAATATTCAAATTGTTCCATAAAATATATAAAAAAAATTCAGCGAAATATATTCAGTAGTTTTTTAAATAAAAATTAAAATAATAATAACACCTCTTATATGAAACAATCACGTGACCATGATATGAAAGTATCACGTGATCCACTTCAAAATGATATATGGCATCCATCTTGTCTCAAAATCGTGATTTTTAAAGTTCTTTTTATTTCATATTGAGTGTTGTATTCGTCCTAAAACCGCTTTTTTTTTGGTTTAAATTCTGTGCATCTACATACTAAAACAACGCAATTACAATATATATGAGTTTAAATGCTCATCCAAATTTGATTATTTCTACAACGAAGCCTATTTTTCACTTATGTAAAATGAAAACAGCAAAATATGTAGGATGAGTTGTATAGGAATTGCTGTATTTTTTTAACGCAAAAGAATTTAGCTCATGGAGTCTGCATAGCTGATATGAAAGAAATATTCATTGACTTTACCGAGAGAAGGACGATTTTTTGCGATGAAGTTTTAAGCATAGAGTTAAATTACTTGTAGCTCCATGGTCTTACTTTTTAAATAAAATAAATTATTATAGTATTGTGATGAATGGCATGAATGGGAAATTATTTATGAATGAAATGCTGCTTTTTTAGAGAGAGCCAGGCGTATTATTTTTTCTATGACGTCATTTGAATGAATTTCAGTTGTTTTCGATGAAGTTTTTAAATATAATAAATTATCGTGGTAATATGATAATTCTAAAATTATTACCGAGTAATATATCACATTTTAGAGATGTTTAAACCAGGCAATTTATATTTCAATGCCGTCATTTAAATGAAGTTCATTTTTTTCGATGAAGGTTTAAGTTTTCAAATATAATAAATCAATATGTAGTATTGTGAGAAGTTTTAAAATATTACCGAGGAATGTATTGCATTTTAGACATGTTTAAATAAAATTGCATTGAAGTTGGAAAGTGTTTCATAATCAATGCTTTAAGCATGATTGATCTTTCTTGTTATTTTTTATGGGGATACTAGTCCAATGTGGATTCTATCTTTAAAGCACAATTAGGAATTTTGTAGAATAATAAAGGTTAGAAAATCAAGTAATTATTTCTAGAGGAATAAATGCGGTTAAATGCATAATGCATACCTGTTGACTTTGTCTTTAAACTAACAATATCTGAGCGAAATTTCCCATTTTCATTTAATTGGTGTAAGTCACTGCCTAGTAGTTCAGTATTCCTAAATACACTGCTCACAACTGAAATCGCAACACCATAAAGTTGTAGGTGTAGCTTTATGTAAATCAAGCAATTGAAACAGCAAGGCGCAATATACAAATGATCACAGTTTCGTTACGCATAGTGACGTAACACCTAGTGACGTAGCAGCATGAAGCGTCAGGTCAAGGAAGCGCGATATCACAGCTAAATTATAGCGTCGTTAGTTTCAGGTTGTAAAAATCATCACAGTATGCCAAGAGTACGTCGACGTACTGCATACGTTCAGTTGTCGTCAACGGAACGGAAACAAGTCATTGTTTTACGTGAGGATGGATTGAACCTTTGAAGAATCGCTGAACATGCCGCAGGACTTCGACGTAGACAAACTTTTCGACACCAACCTTTTCAACGTCTTCACCGATGACGTCACCTCCAGTGATGTCGAATGAGGCGCAATTGGTCGACAGGATGGCGAAACATTCTGTTCACGGTTGAATCGCGATTCTGTTTTGGCATGCCAGATAGCCGTACTCGCGTATTGCGGCGCTTTCAACAACGCCACCAAGAAGCTTTTTCTATCAGTCTCCGCACAGTCCCCCTAAGTGGTACCATGGTGGTATAAAATTTGGTGGACGAACACCTTTGGTCCACGTTTCTGGCAGTATCATGGCACAACGATACGTCTCTGACATTGTGAGACCTGTGGTACAGCCATGTCAACCAGGCCTGGATTGCTTTTTCAGTAGGATAATGCCAGGCCGCATACTGCACAGGTAACTATGAATAGTCTACAAGGTTTTGATATCCTGCCTTGGCCAGCATATTCTCAGGATTTGTCGCCAATCGAGCATATCTGAGGCATCATGGGTCACTGATTAAGGGAACTCCCAATTCCAGCAAACCATGTTCAGTTACATACCCGATTGCATGCTGTGTGGAATGTCATCCCTCAGCACATTGACCATCTCATTGACGGGATGCCTCGCCGTATTCAATCCTGCATAGCCGTTCGCGGTGGACCTATTCCATATTGATCTAATGTTAATAAAGTTCCATGCTTTCATTTTCCAGGTATGATTTTTTGAAAATTTGCTCATCTTCATGCTACAATTATATTCTGTAAATTTCATAAGGATACATTAATTTCTTCATGGCGTTGCGATTTCAGTTGTAGGCAGTGTACAATCAACAGCATACAAAATAGCATACAAGCTGTAAAGTACTGGCCGATGGCTCCGTTAGCTCCATAGATTCCCCTTCGCTATTACTTCATCTAGTAAAAAACTGCAAATTTTGCAGGAGCTGCCAAGAGGAGCGACTGCTCGTAATGGCAACCAAAAACCTTCTTGTCGGATAGCAAGGCAAAGCAGGACCCCTGAAAATTCAGAGTCCTGCCGAAACAGGTTTACTATTTCAAATACAATCCGGGAATGTCTTAGAAGAAACCTAATACCTATCAGCTTTAAGCGCCTGATCACTAAATTTAGGTAGGTAGCCCTATGCTTCTCAAATACGCGATACGTTTTCATTATGCTCCACATGCTGACAATTCCGGGAAATTATTTCTTTTCTATCAACAAGGGATTAAAAAGCGACATTTTTTAAACGAAAAACCAATGATTTAAACAAAAGAAACCCATGGTTTAAAATTAGTTGGATTTAAACCAGCCAGCCATACTATCAGCCCCAAAACTTTCAAGCTGTTTTTCTTTGTTTTAATGTTCTAACTCAGTGACGTGCAATATTTATGTCACGACGACCCCATTTGGGGTCGCTAAAATATTGTAAAGGGTCGCCGAAATTTTTTTATGAAAGACAAGCAGAATAAATCCTATATGCTACTTCTGTTTAGATGAAATATCTTAACTTTAATTGCTTAATATAACAAATATTAGTGAATATAAAATAAACGCCTTTTAATAAATGTATATATATAATTACAATTCTTTACCCCTTATTTTATTTACATGGTAGCATATAGTCGCCAAAATAAAATAATGCTTCAATGGGGTCTAACAAAAATGTTGAGCACTACTGTTCTAACTGATTAATAATGATAAATTTGCAAGATGATTTGTAATTATCATAAAGACATACAGTTTTGTTTTTCAGAACTATCCTAAAATGCTGTACTTCTTTTTAAGATTTTAAACTTATTTTGAAATCTTCGACAACTAAACCCTCGCCCTGTAAGCCACCAAATATTAATTCGCAAATATTTTGCAAAACTAAAACAGATGATGTAAGTAGCAAAAATTAATAATCCTCGTAATATTTTCTATCTCGGTTCAACAACCAATAAAACACAGAAAATTTATTTATCTGATATTTCATTTTTAACACTTTACAACAAAGTTGAAAAGTTTTTATGACTTTGTTCATTCTGTCTGTCTGTCTGTCTGTCTGTCTGTTAGCACGATAACTGCCCTAAAAATGACTTAATCAAAATGAAATTTTAGTATGTTGTTCAGACGGTCTGTAAGACCTATGGGAATATAAAAGAATAATATCACCCAATTAGTTTTGGATTGAACCCGGGTTGAAAAAATGAAATACATTGAGCCCTATGGGACCTAATTTTTCAAACATTTTTTAAGCACATTTAAAATTCACAAATTGCTTCGAAAATTTTAGGCAATATTCAAATTATTCCATAAAATATACAAAAGAACATTCAACGAAATATATTTCGTAGTTTTTTAAATAAAAATTAAAATAATAATTACACCACTTATACGAAGCGATCACGTGACCATCATATGAAAAGATCACATGATCCACTTCAAAATTATATATGGCATCCATCTTCTCTCAAAATCGTGATTTTTTAAGTTCTTTTTAATTCATATTGAGTGTTGTATCCGTCCTAAAACCACTTTTTTTTTTGCTTAAATTCTGTGAATCTACATACTGAAACAACGCAATTAAAATATATTTGAGTTTAAATGATCATCCAAATTTGGTTATTTCTACAACTAAGCCTATTTTTCACTTATGTAAAATGTAAACAGCAAAATATGTAGAATAAGTTGTATTAGAATTGCTGTATTTCTTTAACACAAAATTATTTAGCCCATAGAGTCTGCATAGCTGATATGAATGAAATATTCATTGATTTTACAAAGAGAAGGACGATTTGTTTCGATGAAGTTTTAAGCATAGAGTTTAATTACTTGTAGCTCCGTGGTCTTAATTTTTAAATGAAATTGATTATTATAGTATTGTGATGAATGAAATGACTGGGAAAAAGTTATGAATGAAATGTTGTTTTTATAGAGAAATCCAGGCATGTTATTTTTTCTATGACGTCATTTGAATGAATTTCAGTTGCTTTCGATGAAGTTTTCAAATATAATAATTTATCGTAGTATTATGATAGTTTTAAAAATATTATCGCGGAATGTATCGCATTTTAGAGATGTTTAAACCAGGCAATTTATATTTCAATGCCGTCATTTGAATGAAGTTCATTTTTTTCAATGAAGGTTTAAGTTTTCAAATATAATAAATTAATGTAGTATTGTGATAGATTTTAAAATATTACCGAGGAATGTATTGCATTTTAGACTTGTTTAAATAAAACTGCATTGAAGTTGGAAAGTGTTTCATAATCAATGCTTTAAGCATGACTGATCTTTCTTGTTTTTTATTCAGATTGGAAAAAAATTAGAAATAATTTTAATATCGTCTGCTTTATAATTTGACTTATATTAAAACATTAACTATACAGGGTGTTCCAAAAAGATTGAAACGCGTTTTAATTCTTTACCTGTTGGAGATAAATGGGCAATATAAATTGCAAAAATGTTGAAAGTAAGGTAGGGAATAAAATTACGTTAATGAAATAGTCCTCCCATTCATTTTCAAAAAGTTACACTTTTTAAATATTTATACGACCCCCTTAGACAAATCTGCTCAATCAGAAAATTTTTATTTTTAATGCAACAAGATTAATATTAAAAAATCCCGCCTATCTGTATCTTTAAAATTGAGCGAGCTATATTTAATTGAAAATTGAACATTGTGAATGGGAACCATATATCAAATTTGAAATGTAAATTTGTGACATATCACAAAAAAGATAAAGCTGGATGATAATACATAGGAGACATTTTTGCGAATACCGCGTAGGCTCACGATGCAATCACGGATTAAGTACTTTTCACATTGATACATGCCATTTTTTATATGAAACAATTAAAATAAATAAGTAAACAAATGCAAGTATGTATTTGATTTTGAAATTTAACATAATTTTTCAAAACGAAGAATAGAACTCACAGAAGATTTTTCCTTTCTTTAACTCTAATTTAGCCGTTTCTAATGTTTATAGTTAAATAATTTTAAAAAACTGAGGAATGAAATGCAGACGATTTGCCACTTCCTTCCTGGTTGACCACGACTGGCCTCACGCCCGAGGCAACACGCCTCCCAGCCTTCAGCCCTCAACTGAAATTCGGAAGAGGACAAGCAGGGGTTTCGAGGCGGCCCCCCTCCTCGCCGAAATTCGACCCGGGCTCCTCATCAGGTGGGGGAGTGTGCGGCAGTAAAGATCTGATCAAAGATGCTTGGAACCCTGTACCCGACATTATAAGCAGATCAGAAGTTTGCGTGTTCAGATCACGTCCGGGTCACCATTATGGCGATGGAGCGTCGCCTGTCCCGAGCCAGGAACGAACTCTGGACCATGTGCTTACAAGACCGACATTATAGGCATACCGCAAAAGCTAGATTCGGCTCCGTTCTTATAATTCGGGTACAGGTTCCAAGCATCTTTGATCAGATGTCTTTGCTACCGCAGGATAATACGAAACCATTTTTTGTCCGTGAAAGACATCACCAGAGAAAGTTTTCTGTGTCTGCATGGTGTGGAATTTGGAATGGAAACTGATTGGTTCTATGGTTTATGAAAAGACTCTTACAGCTAAAAAATACATGCAGCTTATTTTAAACGGTACTGTAACGGATTTTATGGAGACTACAACATTATCGCTTCTAAAAAACATGTATTATCAACAAGATTGCGCGCCTGCATACCAGGCTATAATTGTGACAACTGGCTCAACGAAAACTTTGATAAACAGTGGATTGGTTTGAAAGGAGCACAGAATGATCCCCCAGATCCCCTGATTTAACCCCTCTCGATTTTTACTTATGGGGTCGTCTTCGAACACTAGTTTATAATACTCGCCCACTAAACGCAATTGACCTTAAGCAAAAGATAATTGATGTTTGCAACAATATTAGTGGTAAAAAACTCCAAAATATTTACAGAAGCTTTATCAGAAGAGCTCAGTTATGTATTGGAGTTGAAGGAAAACATTTTGAGAATACTTTGAGAATTGGGTTTTGTGAATTGTATTTCTAGTATTTGTAACGAAATTCGTCCCTTTACATTAATGATCTTGTATCAATGTAGTATGCATATTTTATTTATGTGCCCCAACCGTGTAGTGAGTACCACTACTTTATATGATCTCTGTCTGTGTAATGCTTTATTTCGATGCATTTGTGATAAAAAATTTTGACACATATTAACGTATTTTTGATCTAAACAATTTGCATCGTCAATTTGTTTATTATCCCTATTTCCACTGATGAAACAGCCTTTCACATGGTACGGAAAAGTGCCGTAAGTCATATTTTTTTCTTTATCATAATTCAGTTGATTTTAAAGATATAGATATGCGGTTTTTTTAATGATCGTGTTGCATTAAAAATAAAAATTTTCTGTTTGACCAAATTTGTCTAAGGGGAGTCGTATAAAAATTCAAAAAGTGTAACTGTTTGAAAATTAATGGGAGGAATATTTCATTAACGCAGTCTTATTTCCTACCTTACTTTCAACAGTTTTGCAATTTATATTGCCCACTTATCTCCAACAGGTAAAGAATTAAAGCGCATTTCACTCTTTTTGGGACACCCTGTATACCCGTTCTTCCGTTATATAATATTCATCCTTTATATGGCATTATGTGTTCTTCCTTTATATCAATAATGCATAAAGCATTGATTATGAAACACTTTAAAACTGAAATGCAAAATGCGATACATTCAGCGGTGATATTTTTTTAATTATGACAGAACTACGATAATTTATTTTACTTGAAAACTTCAAACTTCATCGAAAAAAATGCACTTTATTCAAATGAAGTCATTGAAATATAAATCGTCTAGTTCTCTCTGTAAAAGCAGTGAAAATTTCATTCATACACTTTTATTCCAGACTTCAGAGTTAAATAATTTTGCTTGAAAAAATTTCAGCAATTCTTATGCAACTCATCTTTACAATCACTTTACATTCTGCATCCATTAAAATTAAGCTTCGTTGTAGAAATAATCGAAGTTTGATGATCATTTAAACTCAAAAATATTATAATTGCGTTGGCGCAGAATATAGATGCATAAAAATTACGCAAAAATAAAGCGGTTTTAGGACGGATAAAACACAAAATATAAATTTAAAAGAACTTCAAAAATCACAATTTTTACTCTGGGAAAAAAGATGGATGCCATATTTTATTTTGAAGTGGATCAAGTGATATCTTTATGTTATATGGGTTGCAGATCCAGACCTCTCGACTGACTCAGAGGGCTGCAGCAACTATTTGAGAGGTCGCACATATTATATGGGTGTAATTATTATTTTATTTTAAAAACTACCGAACGTATTTTGCTGAATTTTTTTTATATGTCTGATGGGATAATTTGAATACTTCCTAAAACTTTCTAAGCAATTTGTGAATTTTAAATTCGCTTTAAAAATGTTTGAAAAATTAGGTCCCATAAGATTCAATGTATTTCATTTTTTCCACACGAGTTCCATCCAAAACTAATTGGATGATATTTTTCATTTACAATCCCATATTTCCCACAGACCGTCGGAACAACATACTATAATTTCATTTTGATAAAGTCATTTGTACGGTAATTATCGTGCGAACGGACAGACAGACAGAATGGACAAAGTCATAAACACTTTTCAATTATGTTGTAAAGTGTTAAAAAAAAACTTAAATCACAATTTGAAATAAAAAGTCTTTATTTTTGATATTTTGTAATAATGCTCGCAAACAGAAAACAGTGAATTCTCCCGTGCTGAAATAATAAACATAGAGACAGAAGCACAACTAACAATTTTATTCATATAAATAACAACAGTTTTACTATTAAAAAATCTGATGTGGGCAGCACATGACTTTCCTTATATAATGAAAAGAATTTACTACTTTTGCAGTTCAAAAAATGTTATTCTTATAGTAGATACTTATATTCTTTCCAAGATATAGAATTTTCTTCAATCAGTCGTCATTTTCAATGATTTAGCGTCATTTTTATCCATTTTGCGGGATTTTCGTTAATTTGGAAACATTTAAAAATGTCGCCAAGTTGGCGACATTATTTCGTCGCACAATCGAAAATTTAGGGGGGTATGTCTATTTGCGTAACTCTATTAAAGGTTTTGATTTTTTGATGATTTTTTCAAAATTTCTCTCGAAAATTTAGGGAGGTTCTGAACATTCGATTGTGTTTTAAAACAATAAGCTTCCAGTATTCACGGATTGTGATTTTTGTACCAAATTTCATTCAAATCGCTCCATTCGTTCGTGAGATATCGCCTCAACAGACTCACTGACACACACACACACACAGACATCACTTCAAAAATGTTCGATTCGTGATCAGGGATGCTTGAAACGTGCTCTCCCGTCGAAAACTCGAATTCGAATTTTCGACCCCGTCACAATACTTTCCTTATACATTATGTATATAAGGAAAGTAACAATAGCTTCTTTTTAGACTACATTTTTGAACTTATTAAGAACAGAAATTAAGAGAGATCTTTCATTTATGATCTTTGAGCAGGCAACATGCATTTGGCTATGCAAAAAGCAGCAGATACTTATGTTTATACCAAATGTACTGAATGTCTGCAGTCGTCAATGCAAAGCAAACACTTACTAGAAGTTAAAACATCTTAAATTCAAAGGATTCTTACTGGGTATATGTGATATTCTGGAAATGAAAACCGATTTTTCTTTACCATAACCTGTAAGAATTATGGCTGCTATAACGTGTTTGTACAACCTGCACTCGCAATCGTGGTAACATCAGTACCTGATTTATGCATGGTCTATGCCGGGATCGTGGCCCTGTGTCGCTCAAATTTAGGGGTCTCCAGGTCTTGCCATGATGGTCTAAAATTTCTAAAAGTTTTAAAAATAAATGATAATATCAAAAACGAGTAAAAAATGTCACTTAAGTTAATTAATATATCAGCAAAATTAATGTTGTGTAATCCAGATTCCCGTTATGCCATTTGCTTTAAACATTTATTCACTTTTAATGGTATACGTAAATGGCAAAATGCTTAGTAGGGGGCTGCCAAATACAAATTGGCCCTGATCCCCAAGAGTCAGGCCCTGTAATTCATTATAAAGGTTTGGCGTATTCAAATTTCTGAGTAGCATGACTAGAGTCCCAGCCTTCAACACAAGATTCAATGCTCCGTGATGTGCCTTGCCGGACCATCCATCTTGATTCTCAGCTGCCCAAAAAAGTCTTTTGCTCTTTAAGAAAGGCATTTATGGCATATGGAAAGGCATTTTATGACATTTCACGTAAACTTAAGTAGTTGTAGTATATGTAACCACATAAAAATTACAAAAATATTACTCTTCCATTAGTTTAAGAGAGTAAAATGTTTGCAACTCTGTTAAAATAGGAGTTTTAAAATGCTTCTTAAACAAAATACATCATTATTAGCTGTACTCGCAGCTAGCGGTGACGAAATATAGAAACCAGTTTTTATAACAATCAATTTCTTAGTTCTGCACAGGCGCAGAAGTTACTAAGCAACAAAAGCAGGTCAAAGTTCAGCCTGAGAAGATTCAATCAGCCCTCCTCGGCAACCTAGTGATTTGCCGACTACTGGGGAGGGAAGCGAGGGTTCTATCAACCATCAAGCAAAACCACCGCCAGAGGAACGAGGTCAGCAAAATCATTCACCGGACGAGGTCCGAAGATGGTCCCGCCGAGCCTCGACCCCAGCCACCGACGGGTCTGTAAACAGGCCTCAATGAAGCAGTTCTTCTCCGCCACCAGGAAGTGTCTGCTTCATTAGAATCAGGACCCGTCTGGGTCATCCACGGATTATTGTACCACATAGGCGAGGTGGGTCTAAGGCTATAAAAGCCAATGCCCTTCCGATACACGGCTTCACCCGGCAAGTGGGTCCATTGCAGAGTGGAAAATACAACGTGAAAATTGCCTCAAAATCGGAGCAAAAGTCGCTAAGATAGATAAAAACGCAGATTAAAAACACGGGGGCCGCCCCCTTTCCCAAGAGTAAAAATAACAGTAAGTATTGCATTCCCGCACCTGAAACGATTTAAACGCCCCAACGTAAAATTCCCGCAATGGAACTTCCTACTGCCCCCAGCAATAACCTGACAAGAGTCTCTGAAAAATCGTGTTTTGAAACCCGTAACCCTTTATCGTTAATCGAAATAACCCAAAATTAAGTCGAAAAAGACTCAGTGGTCTGTTCCTATCATATAGAGATGTTTCACGTAAAGCATTGTTTGCGCATGACACATATATTTTCACCAATTTGGATACCAGGTCATATTTTTGCGTTGTAAAATAAAAATATTGAAATGGAGAGAAAGTATTGAGTTTCTGAACTAGATGAACTAATTGTCTGAACTGTAAATACAAAATATTCGCTTAAAATGTTGTCTGAAATATTCTAAAAATAAAAATGCTTCAAACTGTTAGTAAAGGCATAAACAGTTGACTGAAAGTATCAACCCTATGAGAGGGAAAAAAATAAATAAATAAAAATAAGCTTTCTACGTCAGAGTAAATACGAAAAGGCTGCTACTATAGCAAAGGTAGGTAAATTTCTGTCAACAGAATAATGCTCGCGTTCCCAAGAAATATAGGCGTTAACAATCTGAAAAAAATGATAATTAAACGAAAAAACAAGATCGGCAAGAAGCACAGTGAAACAAATGACATATAATTAAGAAAAATATTACCCAGAACACTAAAATTAATTTGAATATCTATGAAATTTAGTATCATCTAATAAAATTAAAGGAAAAAGCAAGGGTTTCGGAATGTAAAATAGCTGACATGGTAGAGAATATACAAATAAAGGAAACAACTATGTTCAGAAACTAAGTGGGTTACCATCAACGACAAAGAGAAAACCGGCAAGTAACTAATTAATGAAGAAGGTGCTGACGAAGATGACTCTTCTTTTTGCTTTTAAAACCAATTGATACTTTTAAGCTGTTACTGGAAAATATTTTTTATTGTTATACGATCTATATTAATTCCTTTAATTACCACTGATGCATTATTAAACGGAACAATGGAAACAGTTAAGCTGGGTGCCAAGAAAAGATTGAGAAACTTAATAATTATCTTTATTACGTTTTTTGAACGGTGGACGTTGTTGCCACTCATTACTGCAGTAGTAGTTTCCACCGAGCAGCAAGCTATGCGGGTAACTATTCTTATTCTTTCGACTTCAAAACTGTCGTTCTGAAGAGTTGAAATCAAACAATAAAACATTTTCAAATTATTTTTAGTATTTTTAAAAGTTGCACTTCAATTTGAAATCTAAAAGAAGAAAATGTAAAGTCAACATGAAATATAGAAGTAAGACATCGGCTCAAATAGCTCAATGGGTAAATTGTTCGCCAAGACTGACATTGATTTCCATTCCCCACTGAGGCATGAGATTTTTTTAAGTTCTTAAAACTCTTTGCTATGCTTTGTCATCAGCATATCAGAGTGTTGCATTTCTGTGAATCCCTTATAATTCTTGATTATGTGTTAAATTCATCTTGAACACTCTTTTTTTTTAAATGCTAAATTTTCGTTAAATTTCATCAATAACTAAACCTAAAAAGGTATTGTCTGCTTTAAACATTGGTTCACTGTAGCTCAATGGATAGAACATTATCAGGCCAGACGGATGCTGGATGCTTCTATTCTCTACTGAAACCCGAGTTCTTTAACAGTTTTCAAAACTCTCTACTATGTAACTTATATGATCAGAGCATTGCATTTCTATGGATTCCTGTGATTTTTGCTTATTTGTCAAATTCATCTTGAAACATTTCCGTTGGATTTCATCAATAACTAACCAACACGCGCCAGCCTAAAGGGTGCTTGCTCTCAACAGCGTCTGGCTCATTTCTAAACCGGAAATCCCTGCGAGGGAAATCACCACAATTAAAGTCCCGTAATTCTTTTGAAAATCCCCATCTACATTTTCTTCTTCTTTGATATTAATATTATTATTATTATGCACCATCCCCTATCGGAAGTGCGCTCATCATTAAGAACAAGCTACCAATAACACTAAGAAGGAAAGAGAGGGAAGAGGAGAAGGGAGAAGGAAAGGGGTTTGGGGGAAAACGGGGAGGCTTTATATAAAAACGCTTTCGGCTCAGCTAAGTCATTAAGATAATTATGCATCTCAGACTTTCAATATTTGTGTGTTTCTTGAAGAGAATTCGCTTTTCTCCCTTTTTCCCTCCCCTGCTTACTTCCCTGATTTATTTTCCAGGTTTTTTTTTTTCTTTTTGCACTCTTTTCTTTTTTTGAGGTATGTATATATATATAAATATATTAGCTCGTTTCTATTAACGTCTCCGAAAAATCCTAACGAAGCCAAAGTATTTTCATGCTTCCTCCTATTTGTAAAAAGCGATCGCTTACGAGCTCGCCTCTATATTTATAAGCGGATAAACGACGAGGGATTTTTTTTTTCCAAGGCTTATTTCGCTGAGTAAATGTTATTTCAGTTCTCGCATGAGACGTCACCGGAATAATAGGTTAAGTCAAACAGAGGGGAAAGTAAATTAGGAAATTTGGTGTATTTCGCAGTATATAGTTCTGAACGCATCTAAGTTTCACATTTTTACACTGGCAATCGCAAATTAAATTCGAATAAATATGTAAAGAGCGTTTACAGAGACTAGAGTGGAAAGAATACTTTCTAGACGAGGAGTCAAACCATCGATCTCCGAGTGATCGGGGGTTCGATTAAACATAAAATTAATCCTCCCTGATAAATAATATTGACAATTTTTTAAGCTAAAATGAAAAAATCTGATGTGGGCAACACATGACTTTCCTTATATAATGTAATGAATTTACTACTTTTACAGTAAAAAAATAGGTTTTTCTTATAGTAGATACTTATATTCTTTCTAAGATATTGAATTTTCGCCAATTAGTCGTAATTTTCATTGATTTTGCGGCAATTTCATCCATTTGGCGAGATTTTCGTTAATTTGGCAACATTTTAAAAAGTCGCCAAATTGGCGACATTCCGCCAAATTCATCGCCAAAATCTCGCCAAGTATTATGGAAGGAGAAATAAGTTATTCTTACAGCAGATAAATGACTATTGGTGTTCAAATACAAAAGTAGTACTCAAAGTATTTTTTCTCGTGAATGGAACGATCTAGATCCACGAGAATGATGTCACCAAATTTATCGCATGTATTACATATGAAAAGTGAACAAGTTCTCAATAGGAAATACCTTTTTTTATTTTATATGACTTTTTGATAATTTTTTTGAAGAATGTGCAATATCTCGAGAACGGTTCATGTTAGCGTTCTAAAATTTATACCAATCGTTTTCTAATGAAAAATTACATAAGAAATGTCTATTTGCGTAACTTTATAAGCGGTTTTAATTTTTTGACGATTTTTTCAAAATTTCACTCGAAAATTTAAGGGGGTTCTGAACATTCGATTACGTATAAAAACAATAGGCTTCCAGTGTTTACGGATTGTGATTTTTGTACCAGATTTCGTTCGAATCGTTCCATTCGTTCGTCAGTTATCGTCTCCACAGATTCAATGACACACACACACACACACATACTTTCACACACACACACACACACACATACTTTCACACACACACACACACACACAGACAGACATCACTTCAAAAATGTTTGATTCGTGATCAGGGATGCTTGAAACATGCTCTCCCGTCGAAAACTCGAATTCGAATTTTCGACCCCGTCACAATACTTTCCTTATACATTATGTATATAAGGAAAGTAAAAATATATATATTGTGTTGATTGGCAATGTAAATAATTATTAACTTTAATACCTTTATTTTGTAATAAATGTTTATTAGTGAAATCTGTTAAGAAGGTAGACTATTTTAATTTAATTTATCCGATTTTGTTACTAAAGGAATTGATAGAAAAAATATATACATATATATACATATATACACACAAACACAGGTATTTTTATATTCATATTTTTCAATCTTTTAGCTTGTAGTCCAAATAGACAGAGTTAATAGATATTATCTATCTCTGTCTTTAGAAACAAGTTTTTTTTTGTTCATTTTGAATAGATACTTGGACTTGAAGACAAATCTGTTCAAAATGAACAACTTTTTAAGCCTAATGGTTTTCCTTTTCCACGTGTATGGCTTTAATGCTTGGTTATTTTTTGCTTTTCAATTTTCAAATTCTCACCATTGATATATCTTGATTATCTTTAGCTTGATGACTAGATATATTCGTTTTATTCTTGATTGATGAATCTCTATTTTTTACTTCTTTTCATGTTGTTAGCATATATTTTTAATTAAGGTTTTATGAGGTACAACTTCTCTCTTTTCTATCACTGGAATTTCATATTATATATATATACATATATGTGTGTGTTGTTGTTGTTGAGACCCAGACCGTCCGACCTACCAGAAAGGTGTAAGGTAACTGAATGGACGGCCGGGAAGTGCCACCCAATTTAGACCGGAACCTAGTGGGGGAGGCATCCACAGGGACCGTACCCTCCTTCCCCTACCACCAACCTCTCGGAAGGACTTACGGACCCACATGTTTAACGTGATCGTACTCCGCATGAACACGGCGGCATTTGTGGCAGCGTGCAAATCTAGCGCGCAAACCACGGGGATACCGCACCCGAGATGGCCAACAGCACGCGGCGTTCCAAGGTGGTCACCCACCAAGTACTAACCGCGCCCGATGCTGCTTCACTTCGGTGATCTAACGAGAACCGGTGTTTTCAGCACGGTACGGCCGTTGGCCCGATATATATGTGTGTGTGTGTGTATTTATAATTTTTTAGCTGCAAAATGGTGCTATAATTTAGTATTTGATTTTGTTTTAGGTATATTAAAAATACATGGTTTTCATAAAAAATTACATTTGAGTAAAGATAAACAATAGAATATATTGCAATAAACATTTTGAACGGATATTTAGATACACATTTAAACGTTCGTATGCACATTTGACATTCAGAAGACACATAACTAAGACATTCAGATACACATTTAAAATATTTAGATACACTTAAAATTAAAATACTTTGTTAGTAAGAGCGAAAGATAGATATTTCAAAGTACCAAACAATTACAAAAAAACACCCTAAAACAAATCATATAACTTAGATACCTAAGAAAAATAGGATACCAAGAAAAAATAAGATAAAGCAGTCACTGAATCAAAGAAAATAGTCGATGAACAGAAAAATGATCGATTTAGAAAGATAGGCGTGTTGACAGTCAAAAAGCAGTAAAAATGAAACAAAATAAAAAGATGAAAATATGGAACAAGCAGTAGGGAAAGCCTTATTTTTGCATGTACCAAAAGTAGAATTTCTTATACTAAAACTGCATAACAACTAAAAAAACCTAAATTAATCAACAATTTGAAATGTCAGCAATAGAAAATAATATGTTGAACTTCCAGCTCGATATGAATTAACTCCAAAGTATACACGTTAAAAATCAATATTTGACTAACCTTTTTCCTTCGGAATATTTTATTCTTCCGTCTTCGGTGTATTTTTCAACATCATCCAGCTTACGCCTTTGTCAATAGCAGACGAGAAGAAGTGTAGGGAATTGGGTGAAGAGAAAATCGTTCGAGAGCCGTCGGGCTTTAAACAAACATAAATCTCGAAAACAAAAATGGAATTCCGTTAAAACGCAGAAAGAACAGGAAATACGCGGAAACAAAACGAGACTTTTGAGAGGGTTAAAAAAAATGGCGAAAAAATTTCGCGTGTGACGTTTTTTAAAAGTCAAACCCACAGTTTAACTTTAAAACTTTGATACCTTTCGTGGATTCTGGATAAAAGAAAGAAAGTAGATTGATTTTCTTTAAAGAAAAAATATTGCAAAATATCATAGTGAATTATATGGGATGTGGGTCTCCATTCCAGTTTTTCATGCATTCATATTCCCTGGTATATAGTTTCTTTCATAACACAATCATTGTCGGAATGAAAAAAACACAGCACAAGACTTTCTGTACAGACTCAAATCGATTTTCTCTTCAATTCTTTAATAATAATTAAATCGAGTTTAATTACACAAAATAACACGCATACTAATCTGAAAACTGAATTTGCACTTTTTAATTCAGTTTTAGTTTTCAATTTTCAATTTCAATTCAATTTTCGTATGTTCAAAGGCCGCGTAGTGAAAATGCAAATATTGTAAAATATCTCAAGAACGCACTAGAGTAAAGGGGTTAGTCTTATTCTATTCATCGTCAAAAATTACGCATAAAACAAGGATTTAATTAATAGATTTGAACATCCATAGTCTTTTATTTTAGATCTTGACAATTTTTGCGGGACATTTCGCAAGAAAAGGCAGGTACTTTTGTCCGGAATCGTATCAAAATCAAATCGACATCAGTTTAACTCACAAGTAACTTAACTATAAAATTTTGTGAAATTTCGTCAATTAGTTCTTGAGTTAGAGAGGATTCATGCATTGCACACACACACACACTAAATACAGTTTTTTTCGAGTTCCAGATATCCCAAAACGTGTAGAGCCGTCGAAAACTCGAATTGCGATTTTCGACACGATTCCAATACTTTCCCTATATATTACCATGTATATTGTAGAGAAAGTAAATATATGTGAGCAGCACATGACTTTCACTACAGAATTATTTTACTTCGTGCTCCACTAAATAATACGCACAACGTTTCTGGCTTTGATTAACTTCACATAAAATGAAATTTGACGCTTTAGATAAATTTTAGTTCAAATAAATTGACTTAATTTACATCATAATGCAATCCATATCATAATGCAATCTACATCATAATTAAATCTACATCATAATATAATTGATATTTAATTAATATACCCTGAAACAAATTACTATTTGACTTTAGCTTCAAAGTACAAAACTATTACCTAAAAGTATTTTCTCTCATAAATGGAAGAAACTAGATCAACGAGAAGGAGTGTTACAAACTTAGACTATAACCTTAGCTCTAAACATTTTTGAGTGGACTGAATACTAAGACAGTATCACATTTTCCGCTCCAATGTATACAGAACAAGTGGTAACTCATTTTATGTTATTTTATTCTTATTTCTTTTCACATTTTATTCTTTACATTGTATTATACTATTATTCTTCTTCTTATTATTATTACATATGACATCAAGCTGGTTTATTTGATTATTGTTAAATCTGATCCATTTTTTGCAGTCTTCTACGTCGGGCCATGTGCATAATTTCTGTAATACAATTTACAGTTATGCACACAGAAACGTAGAAATTCAGTATTAACGAACCAGGTATGACCCTTGATAACGTACATGGTTTCGAAAATACTTTTCACTTTTTTCAATTATTTTCTTTGTCATGTAAATAAAATTTGGGAGCCAGGAAAGGCTCCCAAAATTTCTAGCTTTACGTGTAAAAAATTTTCAGTTTGAAACTTTTCATCTATTACACTATTCATGTTTTTACACCATGTATGTTAATACAGGGAACAAAGATATTAGTACCTAAAAGTACCTGTATTACATATATGATTTATAACACATTAAATAATTTAATCTGTGGGTGCAGTTAAAATCTTATATTCGCCAGTCTTTCTCAATATGTAATCCAATATTAAATTGCTTACCTTATATATGAAGCAGGGAAAGAGGGATATTTAATGCCTATTTAGTACCTGTTTTATTTATAATGATTTTTTTCTCCAGCCTATCGTTGAGTCTATTTTGATTTCAAATATGCTCTTCAGACCATTTTCTTTTCATATATGTTCTACAGATCCTTTTCAATAAACGATAAGTCTCTGGTATTTATAATACAAGTAAATTAAACTTCTTAAATATATATATATATATATATATATATATATATATATATATATATATATATATATATATATATATATATATATATATATATATATATATATATATATATATATAAGAAGAATTTTTGTGTTCATTTCGAAGGGATATATGGACTTGAAAAAGAATTTTTTCGAAATGAACTATTTTTAACCCTAGAGCTCTTCCACGTGCAAGCTTTTTTGCTTGATTTTTTTATTTTTCTATTTTCATTCCAAACCTTTGAAATTTGTTGATTATCTTTATCTTTATGACCTGCATTACGTTTTATAATTTCATCTTTATGGTTGAATTTC
The DNA here is from genome assembly GCA_951213105.1 of Amaurobius ferox. NCBI lineage: Eukaryota > Metazoa > Arthropoda > Arachnida > Araneae > Amaurobiidae > Amaurobius > Amaurobius ferox. Next base: position 69,099,215 of record OX578144.1, on the reverse strand, counting down.
CTTTATCTCATTGTATTTTGTAGGCAAATTTTAAAATAGTGTATTATGAGTTACTACTTACATTCTACCATTGGATTTACAATTTCATATTTATATATATATATATATATATATCCAATTATAGAATCTATTCATTGTATTTTGTAGTATTTTTTTAATTTTAAATATATTTTAATATATTTTTTTTATTTTTTATATATTTAATATATTTAATATATTTTAATATATTTTAATAAATTTTAAAAATATTTGAATTTTAAAACATATTTTAAATTTCATTGTATTTTGTAGGCAAATTTTAAAATAGTGTATTATGAGTTACTACTTACATTCTACCATTGGATTTACAATTTCATATTTATATATATATATATATATATCCAATTATAGAATCTATTAGTGGGATAGTTATTAATTTATATGATAAAAAAGACTTTTTTAAATTCAATTAATAAAATATTACCGTTTAATTCCTGCAACTCGATTCAATTGTTTTTTCGTTTAGCCTAAAATTCTTAAAAATATCTCCTTAGTATCTTATTTTAGCCATACATCTACATTCTCTTGAATATACATTACAATGTATTTTCATCCTTTTATTTTGCAGCTTTTACTGTAGAATATCACATTTTACAGTCTTTACGCAGTACTGTTATTTATTACTCACAATTGGCAACAGTGGAACTCTACTTTAAACTTTAACGAACTTCAACATTGGTCTTGTCATTTATTGCTCGTCATGGTCGTATATTTGAGATGTATTTTCAGGTTTTTATGTTTCCTATCAATTTTTTCAATATTTATGCTTGTCGTCCAAATAACACGAGTTCATAGATAAAATCTATCTCGTGTGTCAGACACAAGCATTTTTGTGTTCATTTCGATTAAATATTTGGACTTGAGAAATAATTTTTTCGAAATGAACAATTTTTAAGCCTACAGCTTTTCCACGTGCAAGCTTTAATGCTTGGTATTTTTTGTATATGTATTATCGATTCCACACCATTGATATTTGTTGATTATCTTTAGCTCGATGACCAGTAATATGCATTTTAATTTCCTCATTATGGTTGAATTTCTTTTTTATTTCTTTGTATTTTATAGGCAAATTTTAAGTTAGCCTATTATGAGTTATTACTTCTATTCTATCATTGGATTTTTATTTTTAATATTTATACACATATATATATATATATATATATATATATATATATATATATATATATATATATATATATATATATATATACTAGCAGCATACCCGTTCTTCGTACGGAGTATAAAATATAAAAAAACTTATAATTCAGATTCATATGCAAATTATGTTAAAATATTAAATTTATTGCTCCTAAAGAGAAGTTTATGAATATCTGTTCTCATCATGCAAAATTATCGTCACGGGCAGATCTGCAGAATAAAACATCCTGGCCCCTTTCGAAAGCAAATTTACAAAAAAAAAAGGAATTGAATCAATATATGCAAAATGAAAGCATTAAAATTGTATAGCACCCGTACTACTTATATACGCGAATATTAGAAGATATAACCTGTATTAGTAGATTACATGTATAAATTGAGAATATCAATAAACCCGTAATTGATTCCAATATATGCCAGAATGAAAGCACTAAAATTAGATGGGAATATATATATATATATATATATATATATATACTCATACTACTTATATTGTCGCAGATTAGAAAATATGCCTGTATGTTAGTAGAAGATTACCCTTATTACAATATGAGTCTAAAAAATCATTTTTGCCGAAATAAAGCAGATGACATTATAAATTGAAAATTTCAATTATCCCCGTAATCTTTATACCAGAAGATCGTAATTGATTCCAATATATGCCAATATATATCAAAATATATGCCTATATACCTGTACTACTTATATTCTCGTAGATTAGAAGATAACACGTGCATTTATCGAAGATTACTCGCACAACGTACAATATGTGAGTTTCAACAATTTTTGTCATGATAAAACAATGGTATAATAATTTGAAAATATCAATAATCCTTGAATCAATAATCCCCGAAAATATCAATAATAATAATGTGTAACCTGAAGACCGTAATCGATATTTTCCAGTCAAAAATGCAATGCCAATGAAATTTATTTTATATACATATCTTTATTATTCAAATCGGAAAAGATTTAATTAAAATCGTATGCCACATAACACATTGGATTTACATCCATTGCTAAACGACATGATATCAGTTGCTTCAAATAAATTGATGGAAATCATATCGTCTGAATAATGCTATCTCCATGAAAGGTTTGGCGATATTTTCTTCAATTTAGCGATAACTTAAAAAATCGCCAAATTTATCGCCAAGTGGGACTGTAAAACTGATAGTCCCATTTTGCGACAAATTGACGAAACATCATCATAATATTATCCCCTAACAAAACACAATTAATTTCATTTATTAAGCGCAATTTTATCAAATTCATGACATTTTTATAGATTCACAAACATTTTTATCAACTTGGTGATATTTTAAAAATTCGATAAATGTGTTACTAAGTAGGATGGATAGACTGACCCACAAATGCTACCGAAACATCATTTCAGTACTGTCTTCTAAAAAACGAATTTAATTCCATTGATTTGCGTCGTTTTTAGCAATTTGGCGATATTTCCGTCAATTTGGAAAAGTTCAAGAAAAGTTGCCAAGTTAGCGATATTCCGCCAAATTCGTAGCTCTAAAATTGCAGATCTGAAGAATAAAACATCCTGATCCCGTTTGTATATACTAAATGCAAACACTAAAATTGTATTAGAAGATATACCCTTTCTACTCTTTTTCTGTTTCAACAATCGGATAAATGAGTTTATTGGTAAATACAATATGAGTTTATTAGCTAAACACAATATAAAAGCTTAAAAACTCTTTGTCAAAAGAAAGTGATGTACGCAGTCCGTAATTAATATAATTAAAAGAAAAATCAAACCGTTCATTTACAAAATATATTTATACATCTATTTATTTATTATTCAAATAGAAAAAATAATAACAAATATTAAGAAACACATTTAATTTAATTGCGTTGCTGAGCAACATAATATAAGAAAGAATCTTCCTCATAAACTGCGAAATTAAATAACCATTTTGATCTCTTCCCCATAAAATGCAGAAATAATAACTATTTTGATTTCTTTATACTTTCCATTGTTTAGTAAATGCTTGACCATGGAGTTAGATTTTCCATTTAAATACATGTTTCAAACAATTCATGCTTTCAGATAGTGACTAATTAATGCAAAAATCCTGCACTAAGCTCAGAAATGAAGTTTTAATTCACGTTGACGTTTCAAACAAACGATTTTCATCCTTTCCGTTTGGATAAACCACGGAGTTAGAGAGTAGATCTCCCAGGATAAAGTTCCGTTTTTCATTAATATCTCGACAACCCCTGGTATTAAAAACTCGAAACTTAGGCAAAATTTATGGGGGGCTATTTCAAGGTTACTCACAAAATTTCATTAAATTCGATTCAGCCGTTCTCTCGTGATGGTGAGACAAACGAAATATTCGTTTTTCACTAATATCTCGAGAACCACTGGTCGTGGAAACTCCAAACATGGACTAAATTTTAAGTGGGGCTATTTCTAGGCTACCCACAAAATTTCATCAAATTCGGTTCAGCCGTTCTCCCGTGATGATGGGACAAACAGACAGACAGACAGACAGACAGACAGACAGACAGATTTTCAATTTTATTTATATAGATATATATAAATATAAATATATATATATATATATATATATATATATATATAAATATAAATATATATATATATATATATATATACATATAGTATATATACATATAGTATATATATATATATATATACATATATATATAAATATATATATATATATATATATATACATATATATATAAATATATATGTATATATATATATATATATATATATATATATATATATATATATATATATATATATATATATATATATATATATATATATATATATACTAGCAGCATACCCGTTCTTCGTACGGAGTATATAATATAAAGAAACTTGAAATTCATAATCATGCCCAAATTCTTATAGTATACTAAATGACATGTTTAATCAAAATATTCTGTTAAAATATTTAATATAATGCCCCTAAAAAGAAGTTTAAGAATCTCTGTTCTCGCTATATAAAATTATCTTCATGGACATATTGAAGAATAAAACATCTTGGACCCCTTATGTAAGCAAATATAAAAAAAATATGGAATTGAATCAATATATGCAAAATAAAAGCGTTAAAATTGTATGGGACCCGTACTAATTATATACGCGAATATTAGAAAATATAACCTGTATTAGTAGATTACATGTATAAATTGAAAATACCAATAAATCCGTAATCTTTAAATCTGAAGACAGTCATTTATTCCAATATATGTCAAAATTAAAGTGCTAAAATTATATGGGAAGATATACACGTACTACTTATAATGTCCGATTATTAGTAGAAGATTACCCGTTTTGCAATATGAGTCACAAATGTTTTTTGGTAAAATACAACAGACGACGTAATAAATTGAATATATAATTAATCCCCTTAATCTTCATACCAGAAGACTGTACTTGATTCCAATATATATGCCAATATATGTCAAAATATATGCCAATATACCTGTACTACTTATATTCTCGTAGGTTAGAAGATATACCCGTGCATTCCTAGAAGATTACTCGTACAACGTACAATATGCGTGTGTCAGCAATTTTTGCCGCAATAAAACAATGGCGTAATAACTTAAAAATATCAATAATCCCTGAATCAATAATTCCGGAAAATATCAATAATAATAATGTTTAAACCTGAAGAGTATAATTGATATTATCCAGTCCAAAATGAAATGGCAATGAAATTTATTTTATATACATATCTTCATTATTCAAATCGGAAAGGATTTAATAAAAATCGTCTGCCGCATAAACACATTGGATTTAAATCCGTTGCTAAGCGACATGATATCATTTGCTTCAAATAAATTGGTAGAAAAAATATCGTCTAAATAGTTATATTTCTATGGAACATTTGGCGACAGTTTCGTCAAATTAGCGACATTTTAAAAAATCGCCAAATTTATCGCCAAGTGGGACTGTAGAACTGACAGTTCCACTTTGCGACAAATTGACGAAATATCATCACAATACTATCCCCTAACAAAAAACAATTAATATCATTTATTTATGTAGCGCAATTTTATCAATTTCAAGATATTTTTATAGATTTGAAAACATTTTTATCAATTTGGTGACATTTTAAAAATTCGCTAAATGTATTACTAAGTAGGATGGTTGGTCTGACAGAGAAATGCTAACCAAACATCATTTCAGTACTCTCTTCTAACAAAACAAAAAAAAATTTCATTGATATGTAGAAGACCCAAGCCACACGACCAACCCGAAGGTTTATGGCAGCTGTTTGTGTGTCGTTTATATCAATTTGGCGACATTTCCGTCAATTTGGCAAAGTTTAAGAAAAGTTGTCAAATTAGCGATATCCCTCCAAATTCGTAGCTTTGAATTTGCAGATCTGAATGAAACATGCTTATCTCGTTTCAATATACTAAATGAAAACACTACAATTGTATTAGAAGATATACCCGCTCTACTCTTTTTCTGTTTCAACAATCGGCTATATGAATTTATTGGCTAAACACAATATATGAGTTTAGTAGCTAAATACGATATAAGCTTGAAAACTGCCAAAATAAATGAAATTGATGTCCGCAGTCAGCAATTAATATAATTAAAAGAAAAATCAAACCGTCCATTCATAAGATATACTTTTATATCCATTTATTTATTATTTAAATCGAAAAAAAATAATAAAAACATTAACAAACACATTTAATTTAATCCGTTATTCGTACGGAGTGTATAATTTAAAGAAACTTATAGTTCTCAATCATGTGCAAATTCTGTTAAAATATTAAATTTATTGCTCCTAAAGAGAAGTTTAAGAATATATGTTCTCACTATGCAAAATTATCTTCACGATCAGATCTGAAAAATAAAACATCCTGCCCCCTTTTGTAAGCAAATTTACAGAAGAAAAAATAGGAATTGAATGAATATATGCAACCCCGTGCTAATTATATTGTCGCAGATCAGAAAATATGCCAATGTGTTAGTAGAAGATTACCCGTATTACAATATGCGTCTCAAAAATATTTGCCAAAATAAAAGAGATGACGTAATAAATTGAAAACATCAATAATATCCGTACTCTTTATATCAGAAGGTCGTAATTGATTCCGATATATGCCAATATATATCAAAACATATGTCAATATACCTGTACTACTTATATTCTCGTAGATTAAAAGATATACACGTGTATTTGTAGAAGATTCGTACAACATACAATATATGAGTTTAAACAATTTTTGTCATAATAAAATAATTGCATAATAACTTGAAAATATCAGTAATCCTTGAATCAATAATCCCCGAAAATATAAATAATAATAATTTTTAAACCTGAAGACCGTAATTGATATTATCCAGTCAAAAATGCTATAAGAAAAATGAAATCGTTCTTTTCTAAAATATATTTTTATATCCATTTATTTATTATTCAAATCGAAAAAATAATTATTAAAATTAACAGACAGATTTAATTTAATTGCGTTTCTGAGTAACATGATATAAGATAGAATCTTATAACATGTTAAATATGTCATGTCTTATAACATAAACTGCGAAATTAAATAACGATTTTGATTTCTCTATACTTCTCATTGTTCCGCAAAAGCTTGTTTTAAATAAACCATGAACCATGGAGATAGATTTCCCCTTTAAATCATGTTTCAAACAATTCATGTTTTCAGAAAGTGACTAATTAACGCAAAAAATCTCCCATCAAACTCAGAGATTAAATTTTAATTCACTTTCAAACGATTTTCAAGCTTTTCGTTTGGATAAACCACGGAGTTAGGGAGTAGAACTCCTAGGAAAAAGTTCCGTTTTTCATTAATATCTCGACAACCGCAGGTCTTAGAAACTCGAAACTTGGACAAAATTTATGGGAGGATATTTTAAGGCTATTCACCAAATTTCATTAAATTCGGTTCAGCCGTTTTTCTGTGATGATGAGACAAACGAAAATTTCGTTTTTTACTAATATCTCGAGAACCACTGGTCTTAGAAACTCAAAACACGGATATAATTTTAAGTGGGGCTATTTCTGGGCGACCCACAAAATTTCATCAAATTCGGTTCAGCCGTTCTCCCGTGATGGTGTGACAAACAGACAGACAGACAGACAGACAGACAGACAGACAGACAGACAGACAGACAGACAGACAGATTTTCATTTTTATTTATATAGATAAAGTATAAAAAGCATTTAAAATTTGAAAAAAGAAGGAAGGCTTAGCGAGAAGCTTACTTAATGGCGGTAAGTATTAGCGAGAAGCTTACTTAATAGCGGTAACAACCCCTTACCGCCATTACGAAAGCTTCTCGCTAAGCCTTCCTTCTTTTTTCAAATTTTTAATGCTTTTTATACTTTTTATATTTATATCGTGTATAGTATTTGTAGCTGCTTTGTGCATAAATGCTATAACACTTCAATATCTTTAATAACTTCCAATTTCCATCTTATATATTATATATATATATATATATATATATATATATATATATATATATATATATATATATATATATATATATATATATATATATATATAAATATACATAAAGTTATTATCTCTCTTTATCATGACTATATATCTTCCAATCAAGTTGCTTTTAATGTCAAAAATTTTCCTATGCTCTTGCACTTTGTGTTATACAACAATTATATTATCCAAGGTGATAACATTTATTTACAAACATCTGGTGTACCACAAGGTGGCTGTAGTAGTAGTATACTAGCTAACTTATGTCTTTATTATTATGAATGTCATTTTAACTCTAATTCATATATTATATATAGATATGTTGACGACTTAATTTGTATTATCATTGATGATTCCTATCCCATTAATATTGATTTTTACCCGTCTAACCTTGAATTAATTCCTAATGAGCCTTGCGTTAGTCAAACTGTTAATTTTTTAGACCTAAATTTAGATACCCTCAATAATCATGTAATCATCAATCTATATGATAAAACAGATTCTTACAACTTCACTATCATAAAGCTGCTATCATATCATTCTTGTAATTCTATTCAATTGTTTAGAAACATCATTTTAAACCAGCTATTTCGAATACATCGACTTTCTGATCCTCAGTTTCACTTTCTCCACATGAATAAACTTAAACGCATTTGTCAAAATTACCAATACCCGGAAGTATTTGTAAATAATATTATTAATAATTTCAAATATACCACGTAATGGTTTTACACATGCATTATTTGTCTTTGACTGGTTTACTCATTTTTGAAAATTCACCCATTCTTATCACCTCACTTTCCACTTGGCCTGAGTCTGATACTGTTTGCTATTTTCGAATGACTATTTTCCACTTGTCCTGAGTCCTATACTGATTGCTATTTTTGAGGGTCTCCATGCATATTATGTGTCGTTCAAGTGCATTCATTCCGGTGCCCACTCGCATTGACGAAGTGAGGTGAAATGCTCAGTCACTAGTTTATCTTACACGTGGTGCTATGCTTTTGATTTCGTGTTTCAGTTCGAGGAGGTATTGTTTTTCAGATTTGTATAATTCATTTGATTTATTTTTCTGCTTCCACTAGCCAGTAGACAGTTCCAATGGTGTCTATAGTTAAATACTATCGCCATTGTCAGAAACTGGCTATTCTATCGGTTTTAATTCGAATTGTATGGCTGTCCTGATGAGAATGGAATTTCGAACTAACCGCCATTTTTTGTGGGGTTTCAATTGATTGTTATCTATTCTTAATCTCTTATCTTAAGCTGATTGTTATTGCCTATTCTCATTTTTGCCGAGTTTTATTTTTATTTATTTTTATATACTTTTAATTGTGATTTTTGAATCCTAATATTCTTCTCATCCCCCTTTCCATTGTAGTGATATGTTACCTTCTCTCTTTATCCTTAGTCTTGGCCTATAGTTACTCATTTGTAACAGATATGCTAGAGATGGGTTTTTTTGTACATACAATAGTTTATGCATTATTTTCGATTAAAATCCTTTAATTTTTATTTATATATATATATATATATATATATATATATATATATATATATATATATATATATATATATATATATATATATATATATATATATACATATATACATATATATATATATATATATATATAATAATAATAATAGCAATAATAATAGTTTGAAAATCCAATGAAAGAATAGAGAGAAGCTGCAACTCAAAGATCCTAACTTTAAAAAATGCCTACATAATAAAAAGTATTAAATAGAGAATCATCAATCAAATGAAAAAAAATACAAATTGCTATAGTCATCAAGCTAAAGAAAATCAACAAATATCAACAAATTCTTCGTATATATACAGGGTGTCCCAAAAAGACTAAAACGCGCTTTAATTCTTTACCTGTTGGAGATAAGTAGGCAATGTAAATTGCAGAAATTTTGAAAGTAAGGTAGAAAATAAGACTACGTTAATGAAATAGTGCTCCCATTAATTTTCAAAAAGTTACACTTTTTAAATTTTTATACTACTCCCTTAGACAAATTTGGTCCATCAGAAAATTTTTATTTTTAATGCAAGAAGATCATTAAAAAAACTGCATATCTGTATCTTTAAAACTGAGCGAGTTATATTTAATTGAAAATTGAACATTGTGAATGGGGACCATATTTCAAATTAGAAATATAAAATCGTGACATATCACATAAAAGACAAGAAAGATCTATCATGCTTAAAGCATTGATTATGAAACACTTTCCAACTTCAATGGAATTTTATTTAAACATCTCTAAAATGCAATACATTCCTCGGTAAAATTTTAAAACTTATCACAATACTACGTTAATTTATTATATTTGAAAACTTAAACCTTCAACGGAAAAAAATGAACTTCATTCAAATAACGGCATTGAAATATAAATTACCTGGTTTAAACATCTCTAAAATGCGTTACATTCCTCGGAAATATTTTTTAAATTATCATAATACTACGATAATTTATTATATTCGAAAACTTCATCGAAAACAACTGAAATTCATTCAAATGACGTCATAGAAAAAAATAACACACCTGGCTCTCTCTATAAAAGCAGCATTTCATTCATAACATTTTCCCATTCATTTCATCTATCACAATACTATAATAATTTATTTTATTTAAAAATTAAGACCATGGAGCTACAAGTAATTAAATTCTATGCGTAAAACTTCATCGCAAAAAATCGTCCTTCTCTCTGTAAAATCAATGTATATTTCATTCATATTAGCTATGCAGACTCCATGAGTTATATAATTTTGCGGTAAAGAAATACAGCAATTCTTATACAACTCATTCTACATATTTTGCTGTTTACATTTTACATAGGTGAAAAATAGGCTTCGTTGTAGAAATAATCAAATTTGGATGATCATTTAAACTCAAATATATTGTAATTGCGTTGTTTCAGTATGTAGATGCACAGAATTTAAGCAAAAATAAAGCGGTTTTAGGACGGATACAACACTTAATATGAATTAAAAGAACTTTAAAAATCACGATTTTGAGACAAGATGTATGCCATATTTCATTTTGAAATGGGTCACGTGATCTTTTCATATCATGGTCACGTGATCGCTTCATATAAGAGGTGTAATTATTATTTTAATTTTTATTTAAAAAAACTATTGAATATATTTTGCTGATTTTTTTATATATTTTATGGAACAATTTGATATATTTTATGGAACAATTTGAATATTACCAGGAATTGAATATTAAATCCGCTTAAAAAATGTTTGAAAACTTAGATCCCATAGGGTTCAATGTATTTCATTTTTTCAACCCGGGTTCAATCCAGAACTAATTGGGTGATATTATTCATTTATATTCCCATAGGTCCTACAGACCATCAGAACAACATACTAAAATTTAATTTTGATTAAGTCATTTTTACGGCAGTTATCGTGCTAACGGACAGACAGACAGAATGAGCAAAGTCATAAACACTTCTCAACTTTTTTGTAAAGTGTTAATAAAACTGGATGATAATACATAGGATACCCAACCGCGTAGTGAGTACCACTGCTTTATATGATCTCCGTCTGTGTAATGTTTTATTTAGATGCATTTGTGATAAAAAAATATTGAGACATATTAATGTATTTTTGATCTAAAGAATTTCCATCGTCCATTTGTTTTTGATCCCTAATTTTACTGATGAAACAGCCTTCCTCATGGTACGGAAAATTGGCCTCAGATTTTTTCCTTCATCATAATTCAGTTGATTTTAAAGATACAGATATGCGGGTTTTTCTTTTAATGATCTCATTGCATTAAAAATAAAAAATTTCTGATTGATCAAATTTGTCTAAGGGGGTAGTATAAAAATTTAAAAAGTGTAACTTTTTGAAAATTATTGTGAGGACTATTTCATTAACGTAGTCTTATCTCCTATCCTTACTTTCGACATTTTTAGAATTTACATTGCCCACTTATCTCCAAAGGTAAGGAATTAAAGCGCGTTTCAATCTTTTTGGGACACCCTGTGTATATATATATATATATATATATATATATTGATTTATTTTTCTCCTTCCACTAGCCAGTAGACAGTTCCAATGGTGTCTATAGTTAAATACTATCGCCATTGTCAGAAACTGGCTATTCTATCGGTTTTAATTCGAATTGTATGGCTGTCCTGATGAGAATGCAATTTCGAACTAACCACCATTTTTTGTGTAGTTTCAATTGATTGTTCTCTATGTCTTAATCTTTTATCTTGAGCTAATTATTATTGCCTTTTCTCATTTTTGCCGAGTTTTCTTTTTCATTTTTATTTATATTTATATTTATATTTATATACTTTTAATTGTGATTTTTGTATCCTAATATTCTTCTCATCCCTCTTTCCTTTGTAGTGATATGTTACCTTCTATCTTTATCCTTAGTCTTGGTATATAGTTACTCATTTGTAACAGATATGCTAGAGATGGGGGGTTTTGTACATACAGTAGTTTATGCATAATTTTCGATTAAAATCTTTCAATTTTTATTTATTTATATATATATATATATATATAAATAATTGTAGTGATATGTTACCTTCTATCTTTATCCTTAGTCTTGGTCTATAGTTACTTATTTGTAACAGATATGCTAGAGATAGGTTTTTTTTATACATACAGTAGTTTATGCATAATTTTCGATTTAAATCTTTCAATTTTTATTTATTTATATATATATATATATATATACCTGCATGTGTATATATGTATTTATATACAAAAAAAATAACACTTCGACAGTCGATAATTAGCTGAATATTTCAGGAATGAAGGTGGAATGTTCTTGATCGCCTGTAATTGTGGCGTTTCTTATCATAATACGAAATTATCAACAAAGTAGCTGAAAAAAATAAGCGAAGGTTGCAAAATGTCTTACAGAACACTCGTTATCGCATATAATGGGGAATTGGCTGTTGAAGTATCCATATTCAGATATACGTAACGGACGAAACTCGCCAAATTTTACAGGAATGCTCTTCAGAACATGCGAAAGATTTGTACGAAACATAAATAAGTTTGAATTCTTTTTAAGGTTAGTTTGTGATCTGTTTCTATAACTCGAATTTATCTCTTTTTATTCCTCTTTTTAGCAGAATTCGTGCCATACTATTATTTTTGCTAAAAAGTATTCCTTGAAACATCTAGTTCTCAAGATTGTCTATAGCTAGAGCTTATATAATAACTGATATGAATTAAGCATAAAATTCTGGAGGAGATAGAGTGGTTCACAAAATATTTCCATCTTTCTGTTCTTTCTGCACAACTGGTTCAAAATAAATTCTTGAGATACATATTTCTATACAGGGTGTCCCAAAAAGATTGAAACGCACTTTAATTCTTTATCTGTTGGAGATAAGTAGGCAATGTGAATTGCAAAAATGTTGAAAGTAAGGTAGGAAATAAGATTACGTTAATGAAATAGTCCTCCCATTAATTTTCAAAAAGTTACACTTTTAAATTTTTATACGACCCCCTTAAACAAATTTGATCAATCAGAAAATTTTTATTTTGAATGCAACAAGATCATTAAAAAAACCACATATCTGTATCTCTAAAATCAACTGAATTATGATAAAGGAAGAAATCTGACTTATGCCACTTTTCCGTACCATGTGAAAGACTGTTTCATCAGTGAAAATAGGGATCATAAACAAATTGACGATAGCAATTGTTTAGATCAAAAATGCGTTAATATGTGTCAAAATTTTTTATCACAAATGCATCTAAATAAAGTAATTACACAGACAGAGATCATATAAAGCAGTGGCACTCACTACGCGGTTGGGTATCCTATGTATTATCCTCCAGTTTTATCTTTTTTTTGTGATATGTCACAAATTTACATTTCTAATTTTGTATAGGATCCCCATTCACAATGTTCAATTTCAATTAAATATAACTCGCTCGAGCTATTAAAGATACAGATATGCTCGTTTTTATAATGATCTTGTTGCATTAAAAATAAAAATTTCTGACTGACGCAATTTGTCTAAGGGGGTCGTTTAAAAATTTAAAAAGTGTAACTTTTTGAAAATGAATGGGGGGGCTATTTCATTAACGTAGTCTTATTTCCTACCTTACTTTCAACATTTCTGCAATTTACATTGCCCACTTATCTCCAACAGGTAAAGAATTAAAGCGCGTTTCAATCTTTTTGGGACACCCTGTATATTGGCTTTAAACGATTATTGATATATATATCTAGCATAAAGGTTCCGATGAAGGTATAGGGAATTTACTAAGAATTCTAATTTCTGGTTTAAAAAATTTCTTGCAGCACTAAGGTTCAGTTGAGATTTTTCAGATTGGATTTTGGAGATGTCACTTCCTGTTTTTCCGAAAATTCGTATAACTGTATGAAATAGGTATGCAAAAGAAAATCAAAACGTTTTAGTTTGCACGCCATTTGCCACCATGTGATGGCTCCTTTAGAGATTTCTATTTAATTATTACATATTTGTAATCTGGCAGTAACTTTGCCTTAAATTTTTGCACTTATACCTGTTTATATCTTATCAATTCTTTTAATGTGTAGGCTTGTCATATTACTTTATATTGTATTTCTCTGTAAATAAACACATATTTCGTTACTCTGAGTGTCTGATTTAAGCAAATTTTTACTTATATTTTGTGAAATTGCATTTTTCTGTTTATTTTATCAAGACTCTCAAGTTCAAAGTTTTATTAACTGAGAAAGTTTTATTAGCTAAAAAGTTTTGAGAATGTTTTGATTGTTCTTTTCTTCGCTTCCTCCTTTTATTTTCTTTATTTTTTCGTTAAGCGATTATTCCTTTCTGAATCACGTGATGCAATAATTTATTAATTGATTTTTTTCTAGCCAATGGTAATATGGTTACTCTATACTTTTATCCTGAAGAATGAGCCTGCCTGTAAATAAACACGTATCTGTAAACACTGCGTCTTATCTACAAAATCGATTGATACTTTTCATCAACTGCTTATCCTATTATCATTAAGTAATTTTATTTTAGAACATTAATTATTTACTAGTTACCGTCAATGATTTAGTAATTTTTTGTTCATTTATAAATTTGCATCTATATGATTGTCTAACATGTTTTCTGTCTTTTCAGGCCCTCCAGAAACATCCGGATGATCTAGGAAGCTGAACGCTTGCACACTTATAGCATTAACCATGGAACAGAACCTAACGGAGCTGGATTTTCAATTTCCTCCTCAGAGGTTAAAATGCCACGGTTCGATTTCCAATGTTCGATTAAGCTATGCTAATGTTTGATTAAAACGACTATTTTCAATGCTAGGTACCGTACATTGTTAAACAAAGTAAAAATTATTTAAAATGTTACAACTTAATTTTATTAAAAGTATTAGTTTCCCTGTTTTTGACAGGATTAAATTCAGAACATTAATAATCATTATATGATTAATTAACGATCACTTATAATTAACGAAGCTTCTAAAAATATTTTGCGTTCCCACTGAAACATTTCTGGGAGTAAGCTATCAACAGGGATCTATAAGAATCATTGGTGACAATAATAAATGGTATGTTCTAACCTGCCAACTCTATATAAATTATCTTCGAAGTATAAACGTTTAAAATCAGTATTTGACATTTTCATCTCAAAATTTCTCGTTTTACCGTTCGCAGCAGAATTTTTTTTTCAACATCATCCAACTTAAGCTTTTGTCAATAGCAGATGAGAAGGGAGGGGGGATAACGTGAAGAAAAAGGCGTTCAAGAGCCTTTGGGCTTTAACAGGACATAAATCTCAAAAACAAAAATAGAAATCCGCCAAGACACAGAAAGAACAGGAAATACGCGGAGACAAAATGAAACTTTAAGAGGGTTAAAATCGGGCGAGAAAAAACGCAAGTAAAGTTTTTAAAAGTCAAACCCACAGTTTAAGTTGAAATTTTTTTTTACGTTTTTATAGCCTTTCTCGAAATTTGGAAAATAAAAGGTGTAACGGGATTTTGTTCGAAGCAAAAATATGGCACCACAATTTATGCAGCTGAAATTGTGTGCCTGTTTTCGGAAAAAGTTATATGTTAGATGAGGGACCTAAAATTAAAATTGATGTTACGAAATGGTGTTGCATATACTGATAAAACTCTCAGCGTTATATGTAGGTATATATTAAAAACTATCCATTCTTATACACACTTTGCGCACGCGAAGTAGCTATAGTGGTCACTAAATAGCTATAGTGGTCACATCTACACAATAAAATTTCTGAATAACAAAAATTGTATTAAGTTTAGTCGAAAGCCCAGGCCATCCGACTCATCCGAAGACTAAGAGCACTTTGATGGGTGGCCGGGTATTAAGTTTAGTCATAAAACTAGCACACATTTCATAGTTCTGTTAAGAAGGAAGTTTTTTGAATATTTTAAACTGAAAATCAATTAATAATAGCATTATTTTTCAAAAGTTTGATTTGAAATACTAGCGAACAAACGATTTCGGTATTTGAAACGCAACCATAGTTTTTACAATGAAATCAAAAACCGTAAATAAATTCATTGATAAAATAAAGTAAAATTCGTCTGCTGTTACCATAAATTAAAATATCTCAAAAACGGTTTATTGCACATCAAGAAAATTAAAAACATTAAGAAAATTAGTATTGTTAATGTAGAAAATTTAGTATTGTTCAAAATATGCTCAAAAAGTTTTAAAAAGTACTTTTCCATTAAGAGATCGAACAAAAATATTTTCTGGAAAAAACCCACTATTTTTTTATATTTTTATATTAAAACAGTTATTACAAAGCGAGATTTAATTATATAGAATGTGCACTTCAGTACTAATTTCCTAATACTGCCATATAAAATTAGAATTCAGTAATGTACAAGCATTTATAATAATTTAGTTTTATAAAAAAAATAAGCGGTTTTTTCACCTTGGAACTCTTATTCATTAATGCCAAAACTTTTCAAAAGAATCATAACTGCCACAAAAATTAAGTTATTTAAAACAATATTTTTCATCCAACTTTATCACAATTTTTATAGAATAATATTTAATTTACAACTGATATTTTAATGCTACTTTAAAAATTATTTTGGGAAAGATGATTAGCGTTGACCTACAAACATTTTTTTTTATTATAAAAGTGCTTAGACAAATGCTTTTTGGAAAACTTTCATATTTTATAAAATGTTTTCTGTTAATATATTTTTCTGTTTCCCTAAAAAAAAAATTAAAATTCGATGAAACTTTAGCGAGATATTATATATATTAGGGTGCCACATTGGTGGCGTAAAACCTACAGATCTGAGTGTAGTTTTAAGTAACTCCATATTTTAAAATCATAGTCATGATAAACGCTAGTAATAACTTGAAACTAATATAAGACTTGAAACTAATATAAACTTGAAACTAATATAAACTATAATGACGAGAAATAATCAAAATCTGCTAAGCCACTTTTCAAAAAAGAACTTTAAGCATTTTCGCATAAGCGTCGGTTATAAAGTTAATAAGCATCGGCTATAAAGTTAATAAGCATCGGCTATAAGTCGGCTATAAGTTTCACTCCAATAATTCAATATGTTTCTAGTTTCCTATATAATGTATCTAATAATACATTTTTATAACGATGCGTGCATGCATTCTTAAGTTATCAACATGCACATATACACACGTATTATTCAAAATATGTTTAGAAAGTCTTTAAACGTACTTTTTCAATAAAGATTGAACTAGAATATTTTCTTAGGAAAAAAGACACTTTTTTTATACAATACGAAAAAGTTATTATCACTAAGAAATATTTAATTTTATGAAATTATACACTTCAGTACTAATTTCCTGGTACCATATGAAATCATAATTCAGTAATGTACAAGTATTTATAAGAATTTAATTTTAGAGGCGGCTTTTCTATATGAACCTTGAAACGTTTATTTTTATCAGTGCCAAACCTCTTCAAAAGAATCATAATTGCCACAAAAAAATAAGTTATTTAAAACAATATTCTGCATCCTACTTTATCACAATTTTTATGTAATAATATTTGAATGTACAACCAATATTTTACAGTTAATTTACCAAATCCTTTTGGGAAAGGCGATTCGCGTAAACCTACAAACATTTTTACTTCCTCATACGCAGTACTGAAAACGTATTACGTTACCAAAAATTTTCGATTTCAAGATTTTGATGCCAATATATATTTTAGGACCTTATGAACACGTTTTGGCTGTTTTGGGAGTGATGTCCATCTGTCTGTCAGTCAGTAAATCAGTCTATCTGTTTGTCTTTCTGTCTGATGTCTGTGATCGATTTCTTGTATACACATTAGCAGCCACAAATATTAATGGATTTCACGAAACTTCATATCCGGCTTTGTTCTCAAAAAATCTAGAACTTGTTAAGAATTTTTTTAAATTCGAGTGAAAGCTTTGAATTTTAATCTAAATTTTATATTTTTTTTAACATGGCAGCATAGAACAAAATGTGGCATAATCATGCATAAAAGGGTTTATTTGTTGCTCAATGTCACGAGACTTCATGGTGTCAATCATTGTTGTGAAAAATAGCCGCGACACAATTTTTTTATTCGTGATGTCATTAACTCCCCTTGGGGTGCAAGTTAAGTATGGTATCAATCAAAATATATTTTCAAGTCCTTTAAGGTGAATGTTCTGATATGAGAAGCTCGAGTTAAGCCACACTCCAATTAAGAGTTAAACCACAACCCAGTGCTTAAGTAAACCTTTTTGGAAAACTTTCAAATTTTATGAAATGTTTTCTGTTAATATATCTTTCTGTTTGCCCAAAGAAAATTAAAATTCGATAAACCTTTAACGGGATCTTATATCTGTTACGGAGGCCATATAGCTGGAGTCTAAACTACCGATCTGAGAGTAATTTTAAGTAACTGCATATCTTAAACTCATTGTCTTGGTGAACGTTTTTACTGTACGCAGATTTATAACTCCATTACTAAACTAGCCATTACCTCCGACGTAAGTAATGGTAAGTTGTCACTAAATTTAACACCAACACACTTAATAGAAGTTCTACATATAAAAAACCGTTTGAAATTAATGAAATAAAATAGCGTATATTTTATAGTTTATTATCAGGAAAATTACAGTATGTAATACAATATTTCATCACCGAGCCCTGTATGTTGCTTACTTTTCAACATATTTAGATAGTTTAAGGTGAAAATCAATTGATTATAGCATTTTTTTCCTATTTTGATTTGAAAAATAGGCAACAAACGATTTTAGCATTTGAACTACTACATGGTTACCATAATTACCACAGTGAAAAATCTATGAATACATTCCTTTATAAAATTCCATTGATTGCACATATAAAGAAAAATTTTTCCTATTTTGATTTGAAAAATAGCCAACAAATAATTTTGGCATTTGAAACACTATATGGTTACCATAAATACCACAGTGGGAAATCTATAAATAAATTCCTTTATAAAATTTAATTGATTGCACATATAAAGAAAATGTTTCCCTATTTTGATTTGAAAAATAGCCAACAAATAATTTTGGCATTTGAAACACTATATGGTTACCATAAATACCACAGTGGAAAATCTATAAATAAATTCTTTTATAAAATTTAATTGATTGCACATATAAAGAAAATGTTTCCCTATTTTGATTTGAAAAATAGCCAACAAATAATTTTGGCATTTGAAACACTATATGGTTACCATAATTACCACAGTGGAAAATCTATAAATAAATTCCTTTATAAAATTTAATTGATTGCACATATAAAGAAAATGTTTTCCTATTTTGATTTGAAAAATAGCCAACAAATAATTTTGGCATTTGAAACACTATATGGTTACCATAATTACCACAGTGGAAAATCTATAAATACATTCCTTTATAAAATTTAATTGATTTCACATATAAAGAACATTTTCTCCTATTTTGATTTGAAAAATAACCAACAAATAATTTTGGCATTTGAAACACTATATGGTTACCATAATTACCACAATGAAAAAAAACTATAATTATATTCTCTGATAGCATTTAATAAAAAAAATCGTCTGCTGTAACTAAATAGATAAAAATATCTCAAAAACGGTTGATTGTACACGTATAGAGTTTATTAAGATATTTTCTTCTGCGCATGATGATATGAAAACGAATTAATTGAAAGAAAATTGGGACAAAAAGTTCTGAGATTTATCGACAAAATTATTTTTAATTTATTTTCATTACATATAGGTCAAGTTCCACGTGTATGCAAAATTTCAAGTTCCTAACTTCAGCGGTTTGAACTGCGTAACTCATCCCTTATTCAATCAGTCAGATACACTTAACTATATATATATGCCATTTCCACTCAAAATATCAGATGTAAGCAGAACATGACAATCGTAATGCATTGGCAGTGGTTATTTATAATTTCTAATTCACTAGCTTTCTTCAAAAACATGAAGATTTATTAATAAACCCCCTGCGTTGGCAAGTGTAGAGAACAGGGGAGGAGCCCCCTAGCTTTATAAATAGAATCAATTCAAATAAGGCTGGTATCACATATGTGAGCAATGTTCTTGTCAAAAATTTGCATCGAAAAATAATTAGGACGCATTATTATATGTTAGTGCCATTACTATTTTTATGAAAAAAGTTTTAAAAAAGTCATTTGAATAGCTCGTTTCAAGAATTTAACTTTTCAATGAAATCAGAAATCAGTAATGATCATTATCATGAAAGATATTCCAGTCAGTTTGCACTTAAACGTGCATTATTATCACTGCGACTCAGTATCGAAGAAGATTCTCCTTTTTCATAGCAGAGAGAATGAAGAAAATCTCTTTATTTAAGAGCGTATTCATAAAAGGAAAGTTTCCACTACAATCCAGTGAGCTACGGCACAAGCGGGAGTTGTGGAATTATAGTTTCTTGGTTGCAATTAGATTCGTGAAAGAAGATCTGAAAAAATACCTAAATTAGAAGAACATATGGTAGATATAGAAATTGCTGCGAGAATTATTGGGATATAAAACTATTTACGATAAAGAACGATTCTTGGGGATTCAATTAGTGTTTTAATCAGTTTTAAAGACCCCAACCGGGAATCGAACCCTGGATCTCCGAACTGGTCAGCCGACGCTCTACTTTTGAGCTGCTGGAACCAAATTGCAAGCCCCTATCGTCGAAGTGGACTCTACACAGTAACAGCATAAAAATATAATTACCGCATCAAAAATCGCCATTAATCTAAACCAGTGTTTTCCGAACTGGGGTACATGTATCCCTGGGGGTGTATGAAATAATTCAAGGGGTACTTGACACTTGCAGAGTGTTTCATTTATTTTATCATCATAACAAAAATATTTATAATTAAATGCATTTAATGATTTTTAATGCATTAATAAAATATTAATAAAACAATGTACTAGTCTACAATCTGCAGATTGTATTGTATTATTAAAACTTCCTCGAACTATTCGACGTGAGTACGTCGATGAGATAAAATGTCAAAAGGGGTACGAGATCGTTGTAAGTGTAGAAAACATTGGTCTAAACAAATAACAATTAAAGGAAACAACAGAAATTTATGCAACACGCAGAAGATTATTTAGAAATGAACTACTTCCTACTTTTAAGTACTAAAATGATGACCTTGAGATGGCTGAATATCTGATAATGATCAATTTTGGATCCCTTGAGCTCCAAAAAATTAAATTACATAAATAAAATTGAAAATCCATCTGCTTGTCTGTATGTTTATTTCTCTCATCATCACGTGAGAAAGGTTGCAACGAATTTTATGAAATGTTGTGGGTTGCCTTAGAATAGTCCCATTAAAATTCAGTCCATGTTTAGAGTTTCTAGGACCAGAGGTTGTGGTGATATTAATAAAACAAGAAAGATCAATCAGGCATAAGGCATTGATTATGAAACACTGTCCAACCGAAATACAATGTTATTTGAACATCTCTAAAATGTGACACATTCAACGCTGATATATTTTAAATTATCACAGTACTACAATAATTTATTATATTTGAAACTTAAAACTTCACCGAAAAAAAAATGCACTTTATTCAAATGAAGTTATTGAAATATAAATCGTAACATCGTAATCGGTAAAACAAATGGATGCCATATTTTATTCTGAAATGGATCACGTGATCTCTTCATATAATATGGGTATAACTATTATTTTAATTTAAATTTAAAAACTACCGAACATATTTTGCTAAAGAAATTTCTATATATTTCCTGGAATAATTTAAATATTTCCTAAAGTTTTTGAAGCAATTTGTGAATTTTAATTTCTCTTTAAAAATGTTTGAAAAATTAAGTCCTATAGGGTTCAATGTATTTCAATTTTTCAATCCTGGTTCAATCCAAAACTAATTGTAAGATATTATTCATTTACATTCCCATATGTCCCACAGACCGTCTCAATAACATACTAAAATTTCAGTTTAATAAAGTCATTTTTGCGGCAGTTATCGTGCGAACGGACAGACAGACAGACAGACAGAATGAACAAAGACATAAAATCTTTTCAACAATGTTGGAAAGTGTTAAAAACGCACAATTAAAACTTTCAGAGAACCAACATTATGCAGACTATATTCTTCCATCAAATTTATTTGAAGAAAATTATATCATGTTGCTTAGCAATGCAGTTAAATCAAAAGTATTTATGCATCAGACGATTTTTATTCTTTTTTTTCCGATTTCAATAATAAAGAAATGGATATAAATATAAATTATTATAATTGAACGATAATGCATTTTTGACAGGATTATATCAATTACGGCCTTCGGATTTCAAGATCACGAGAATTATTGACATTTTTAATTTTATACATCATTTGTTTTATTTTGGCAACTCTTTCTCAAATTCATATATTGTATTTAACCAATTGTTGATATAAAATAAAAATAGTACAAGTATATCGTCTAATACTATTTTATCACTTTAAATTTTGCGCATATTGATCCAATTTCATACATTTTGTAAATTTGTTTACGAAAGGAACGTTGTTGTTGTTTACAGGATTTGTTTAGAGGATGTCTGCCTCTGAAGATAAATTCATGTACCAAAAACAAAAATTCTTATACTTATTTTTACGGGAATTAAATTAAATATTTTGAGAGAATGTTTTTAAATAACAATGTCATTTAGAATACTACAGGAATTTGTCCTTAATTTAAATCACGAAAACTTCAAGTATACCTGCATCTGTATGAAAAGGATTGAATTTGTGCTTCTATCTGTATGTTTATTATCTCAGCACGGGATAACTTACTTTTTTTTTTGTTAGAATTGTTATAAAATTCCAAAAAGCAAGAAACCGAACACACTTTTATTACTGGGGGCGCGGTAGCCCATTGGTTAGCGCGCTGGAGTTGCACTCGGTAGGCCCGGGTTCGATTCCAGCCACTGCCAAAACTGCCGCCGCGTTCACGCGGAGTACGATCACGTTAAACATGTGGGTCCGTAAGTCCTTCCGAGAGGTTGGTGGTAGGGGAAGGAGGGTACGGTCCCTGTGGATGCCTCCCCCACTGGGTTCCGGTCTAAATTGGGTGGCACTTCCCGGCCGTCCAAACAGTTACCTTACACCTTTCTGGTAGGTCGGACGGTCTGGGTCTCAACAACAACAACAACAACACTTTTATTACTTTCCTTATATACATAATGTATATAAGGAAAGTAATAAAAAGTATCCTTATATACATAATGTATAAGGAAAGTATTGTGACGTGGTCGAAAATTCGAATTCGAGTTTTCGACGGCAGTGCACTTTTCAAGTATCTCTGATCACGAATCGAACATTTGTGAAGTGATGTCTGTGTGTGTGTGTGTGTGTCAGTGAGACTGTGAAGACGATATCTCACGAACGAGTGGAGCGATTCGAATAAAATTTGGTACAAAAATCACAATCCGTGAATACTGGAAATAAATTCTTTTAAAACACAATCGAATGTTCAGAACCTCCCTAAATTTTCGAGTGAAATTTTGAAAAAATCATCAAAAAATGAAAACTTTTAATAAAATTACGCAAATAGACATTTCTTATGTAAATTTCCCTTAGAAAACGATTAACATAAACTTTAGAACGCTAGCATAACCCGTTCTCGAGATATTGCACATTTTTCAAATAAATTTATCAAAAATCCCATAAATTAAAAATAATATTAACTGTTAAGAAACATGTTCACTTTTCATATGTAATATCATACGATAAATTTGGTGACATTATTCTCGTGGATCTAACTCGTTCCATTCACGAGAAAAGATACTTTGAGTAATACTTTTGTATTTGAACGCCAATAGTCATTTATCTGCTGTAAGAATAACTTATTTCTTCGTCCATAACGCTGAGCGAGATTTGGCGACGAATTTGGCGGAATGTCGCCAACTTGGCAGCATTTTGAAATGTTGCCAAATTAACAAAAATCTCGCTAAATGGATCAAAATGACGCTAAATCAATGAAAATGACTACTAATTGAAGTAAATTCAATATCTTGGAACGAATATAAGTATCTACTTTAAGAATAACATTTTTTTAACTGTAAAAGTAGTAAATTCATTGCATTATTTAAGGAAAGTCATGTGCTGCCCAAATCAGATTTTTTTATTTAGGCCGGAGTGTATATATTCTTATCGCGTTTTAAATCGTCAGAAACCCAAATTAATTATGTTCTACTAAATGCGGTAATATAAAATTTGTAATGTTTTATATATATATACATATATATATATATATATATATATATATATATATATATATATATATATTTGAAATGTAATAATAAGAATTATATAAAAATTAAAAAAATAAATAAATAAATAAAATTACAATTCAAGTAATATTAACAACACCATAGAAGCAAATTCACGGCCATAATGCCGATAAGAGAAAATACCAGAACCTTCCCAAATTCGATGATTAATCAGAATAAAATTCATCTTCAGGTCTGAGTATTTTATTCTAATTAACCCAAACAAATGCTTGTTTCAGATTAAGCAATAGTACATTACTATAAATGCTTAAACTCAGACTACAGGCATCAAAAAATGAAAAAATGAAAAAAGGATACATTAAGAAAATTGTATTACCATGCGGCATGAACCCTTCTTCTACCACGTGTATACACGATCAACCTCAACAGCTTAATCTAGAAGCACCGGAATGAACAACTCGAAATTCTACCAGGGAGGCAGTACGAACGTTCACGGAAATACTCCCAAACCCGTCCAGTGAGTCTAAGCTAGAGACTGGACAAGCAATTCAGAATACAACTTCCCAAACATGCAGAACTGAATATGAATATGAATCAAAGATGAAAATTCCTACTAAACAAGTAATTCATAGGAAAACTGGATAATCGAGAATGCCACTATACACCATTATAAGGGCGCTCAAAACGTAGTTTCAATACTGACAAAAGTTACATTTTTTTGCGAAAATAAAATTCAAAACATTAATGTTAATGCATCTTATTTTCCGATTTTTTGATTTTTCTAATGTTTTTGACTTAGTTTATTATTTTTCATTTTTATTTATTTATACAATTAATAAATAATTATATATAATATACACATATACATATATATATATATATATGCATTTTAATTCTCTGAATTTTGAAACCTCATCAGTCCTGCCATTTCTCGATCGGCCACAGAAAGCTGCACAATTTTGAAGAATAATTCAAGAACTGGGGCAGCTAAAAAGTTCAAACTTGCCATATCACTGCTTTTCGTGGTATATTTCAATTCTTTGAATTTTGAACTTTTCTGGTGCAGCTTGTCTTGGGCTCGTCCTGGGCTCGCCCTGGGCTCGTCCAATAGTAAAGAATATGTTTGGGGAAAACAACTCGATAACTGGAGCAGCTAGAAGACTTAAATTTGAAATACCGATAATTTTAGTGATATATTTAAATTCCTTGGATTTTCAATCTTACCAGCATAGTCTATAGCTCAGCCTATAGCTATACATAATAGCCCAGAACTCACCATAAAAAGCACATGTTTTGGTGAAATTTACTGAAACAAAATATAAGTGTTAGAGATCCATACATTTATTTTAAAATTCACTAAAAATTGGAATAGAAGCAAACAAAAGACAAGTTTTAAAATCCTTACTTTTTACTTTCCTTATATACAATAATGTATAAGGAAAGTATTGATTTGTAGTACTTTTGAGTACTTACTTGAAAGTACTTTTCGACGGAAGAACACGTTTCAAGCTTCCCTGGTCACAAGTCGAACATTTTTGAGGTGATGTCTGTGTGTGTGTGTGTGAAAGTATGTGTGTGTGTCAGTAAGTCTGTGGAGACGATAACTGACGAACGAATGGAATGATTTAAACAAAATTTAGTACAAAAATTACAATCCGTGAATACTGGAAGCCTATCGTTTTTATACACAATCGAATGTTAAGAACTCCCTAAATTTTCGAGTGAAATTTTGAAAAAATCATCAAAACCTCTAATAAAGTTACGCAAATAAACATTTCTTATGTAATTTTTCATGAGAAAACGATTATCATAAATTTTAGAACGCTGGCATGAACTGTTCTCGAGATATTGCCCATTTAAAAAAAAAATTATCAAAAAATTATAAAATAAAAAAAATATTTCCTTTTGAGAAATATATTTGAGAAATATATTTCATATGTAATATCATGCGATAAATTGGGTGACATCATTCTCGTGGATCTAGCTCATTCCATTCATGAAAAAAGATACTTTGAATAATACTTTTGTATTTGAACGCCAATAGTCATTTATCTGCTATAAGAATAAATTATTTCTCCGTCCATAACGCTTGACAAGATTTTGGCGACGAATTTGGCTGAATGTCGCCAACTGGGCGATTTTTTAAATGTTACCAAATCAAAGAAAATCTCGCCAAATGGATAAAAATGACGCTAAACCAAGGAAAGTAACGACTATGTAACGAAAATTCAATATCTTGGAAAAATATAAGTATCTACTATAAGAATAATTTATTTTGTTTTTACTGTAAAAGTTGTAAATACATTCATTGCATTATATAAGAATAGTCATGTGCTCATAACGAAAAACCTGGGTCATAAATAAGCGCCCGCATTGGTGTCATTAAGTACAAACATTTAATGACGATTTTTTAGAGTATGTTTATTTATAAAAAAAAATCTGATGTGGGCAGCACATGACTTTCCTTATATAATGCCATGAATTTACTACTTTTACAGCAAAAAGATATTACTCTTATAGTAGATACTTTTTTCCAAGATATTGAATTTTCGTTAATTAGTCGTCATTTTCATCGATTTAGCGTCATTTTTATCCATTTGGCGAGATTTTCCTTAATTTGGCAACATTTAAAATGTCGCCAAATTGGCGACATTCCGCCAAATGCGTCGCCAAAATCACTCCAAGCGTTATGGACTGAGAAATAAGTTATTCTTATAGCAAATAAATGACTATTGGCGTTCAAATACAAATGTATTACTCAAAGTATCTTTTCTTATGAATGGAACGAGCTAGATCCACGAGAATGATGTCACCAAATTTTTCGCATGATATTACATATGAAAAGTGAACATGTTTCTCAACAGTTAATATATTTTTTTTAATTTATGGAATTTTTTGATAAATTTATTTGAAAAATGTGCAATATCTCCAAAACGATTCATGCTAGCGTTCTAAAGTTTATATCAATCGTTTTCTAAGGAGAAATTACGTAAGAAATGTTTATTTGCGTAACTTTATTAAAGGTTTTGATTTTCTGATGATTTTTTTTTCGAAATTTCGATTTTTTCACTCGAAAATTTAGGGGAGTTCTGAACATTCGATTGCGTTTAAAAACAATAGGCTTCCAGTATTCACGGATTGTGATTTTTGTACCAAATTTCATTCGAATCGCTCCATTTGTTCGTGAGATATCGTCTCCACAGACTCTCTTACATACACACATACATTCACACACGCACACACACACGCACAGAGAGAGAGACATCACCTCAAAAATGTTTGATTCGTGATCAAGAATGCTTGAAATGTGCTCTCCTGTCGATAACTCGCATTTAAATTTTCGACCCCGTCACAATACTTTCCTTATACATTATGTATATAAGGAAAGTAATAATAGTTTTGTAAAATTTCTAGCCACCCACTTTTACTGTATGAGATGAAAATGAGAGAATTTTTTTTTTCCTTATAAAATAAAAATGTGCACTCTAAAGTTAAAATTTATAAACATACAGGACGCAATACCGAATGTCATACGCACATACATTGCACGATGTTCTTGTGAACTATTTGTGTCTGAAAATAATTGAGCAACATTATTATACACCAATCTCAATGCTATTTTTATCAAAAAGGGGGTGGGGACTTCATTTCAAAAATGTAACTTTTCAATGAAATCAGAAATCACTAATGATCATTATCAGAAAAGAGACTCCAGTTCACATTGAAATGTGCATTTTGATATCACTTCAATGCAGTATCAAGAAAATTCTCTTTTTTAAAAAAACAGGGAAATTGGAAGCCATCTCTTCATTTACGAATCTATTCGTATTGGGGATGTTTCCAGTGCAATCAAAGTGAGCTAAGACTGTGGGAGAGGCAAGAGTTGTGGGATTGGCTTGTTGGTTGTAATTACATTCTTATAGAATTAATAGAAAATATATCAAAACGAGGGGGGGGGGGGGCGGGGTAAAAATTGTAAGAAATGTAGTAATGATCATAACTATCAATATATTTAATAAAGTATTTATTAAACAGTTCTTGCCAAAGTATTTATTAATTCAGTGCCAAAGTATTTATTAAACAGTTCTTGGGGAATTATTTGATACTAATCATGTCCCTAAATGTAACACCTAAACATAATAAAAGTTTTGGTTACAAAAAACTGATTCACGAAAATTTTCAAATTCGAGATTTTGATGAAAAAACTAGCCCCCCCCCCCCCCCCTCCTCGAACCACGAATGCAAAAATTGTATCTTGGGTGTTTTTCTTTCTAAGTGATTGAAACTGTTAAGTTCCTTGAGACCATTGGGCCATAAATTGAATATTGGCATATCCACTATATGTTTTAGGACCTCCTGAACACTGTTTGGCTATTTTTAGAGGGATGTCCGTCTGTATGCTGGGATCGATTTCTTGCGCTAGAAATCTTTCTAAAACTAGATAGAATTTTTTGGAAAATTGAACAAAAACTTGTATCGAAATTTCATATTTTCTGAACATGGCATCACAGGATAAAATTTGATATAATTATGCATAAAAAGGGTTATTTCTGGCTCAATAATCACCAAATTTAACAGTTTCAATCACTATAATGAAAAAGAGCCGCGATGCAATTTTTGTATTCGTGGTTCGAGGGGGGGGAGGGGGGTAGTTGCCTCTAAGATAAGGTACATTATCAAACATGGCTTCAATGGAAAGATTATTTTATTTCAAGACTTTAAAACTAAGAGGTAACATGCTATAATTGTAGTCACTTGAACCAACAATATAGATTTTTCTAATTGATTCTTGCAAAATTTACGAAAAAATAAAATCACAAGTTACTAAAAACTGGATTCTGGTATGAAAAAGTCAAGTTGAGCCACACGACAGTGAATTTACAGTGTAAGGCCCCTTCACCAGCATGTTAACCTGTATCTTTTTTGGAACAACCATTTTACCACCCGGTACAAAACTAACATCAGCAATTCCATATGCAATGCTATTATTCGAATACATACGTCAAAAATAATTAGGCTGTGTTATTAAATGCCAATCCCAATACCATTTTTACCGAAAATAGAAAAAAAGAATCCGCTTAAATACTTCATATGAAAAATGTATCTTTTCAATGGGATCAGAAATCAGTAAGGATCATTATCAAAAGCGATTTTCAAATCAGTTTCCACACGAACTTGCGTTATTATCACTGCAATTCAGTATCGAAGGAGGATCTATTTTTTCCCCCTTGTCGGGAAGAATGGGGAAAATTCTCTTTATTTAGGGAACTATTCATAAAAGAAAAGTTTCCGCTGCAATCAGTGAGCTAAGACACAAACGCGAGTCGAATGGCTTCTTTAGTTGTAATTAGATTTTACCGGAATGAATAATAGAACGCATAAAAGAAGTTGAAAATCATCGTGCCTAATATCGCAATAATCTGAATAACTTGTAGCATATGAAACTATTTTGAGAAAAAAGTACGATTATTAAGAATTTGTTTTAAGCAAGAACAGAATAAGAATTTGTTTTAAGCAAGAACAGAATAAGAATTCATTTTAACAAGCATTTTTACTTTCCCTGCAATACATGGTAATGTATAGGGAACGTATTGGGATCATGTCGAAAATCGCAACTCGAGTTTTCGACGAATCTACACGTTTCGATATCTCTAGAATACGAAAAAACTATTTTTAGCGTGACGTTTGTGTGTGTGTCTGTCTGTCTGTGCAATGTATGTATCCACTCTAACTCAGAAACTAATGGACCCAATTTCATAAAATTTGGTAGGTATGTCACTGTGTGACCCTGGTGCTGATTAGCTTTTGGTTCGATTCGGGATAAAACAACCCGCCTTTTTTGCGAAATGACCAACAAAAATTGCCTGTATCCACACCAGCTGAAAAACTAAAGGATCAAATTTTACAAAATTTGGTATATAAGTTACTTGTAAGTTACCCTGGTGCTGATTAGATTTTGGTATGATTCGGAAAAGAACAACCTGCCTTTTTTACGAAATGGCAGGCAAAAAATTTTATGTATCCACCCTAGCTAAAATACTAATTGACCAAATTTCACAAAATTTGGTAGATGAGTTACTTGTGGGATACTCTAGTGTTGATTAGATATTGGTATGATTCGGAAAAGAAGAACCCGCCTTTTTTTTACGAAATGACCCACAAAAATTTCTTGTGTCCACCCTAGGTAAAATACTAATTGAGCAAATTTCACAAAATTTGGTAGATAAGTTCCATGGGGGATACTCTGATGCTGATTAGATGTTGGTGCAATTCGGAAAAGAACAACCTGCCTTTTTTTACGAAATGGCCCGCAAAAATCTTAAAAAAAAAAAAGACTACGTATGCTCAAATGTATCAACTAAATTCTTATTTTATATGCAATTTTTGACGATGAAAAGAATATAACACGCTCCATTATGCTTTAGGACTAACCGTTCTCGAGATATTTGAGATTTCTTGGATTTTTGTTACGCCGAATTTAGAAAAATGTCCAAATACCAAATAAAAACAAAAATTGAATTAAAAATGCAAATTTAGTGTTATTTGGTGCAATTAAACTCAATCTAACGAATTGTTAAAGAAATAAAGGAAATATGAATTTGAGTCTGCAGGGAAAGTCATGTCCTGCCCACATCAGATTTTTACTTTCCCTGCAATACATGGCAATTTATAGGGAAAGTATTGGAATCATGCCCAAAATCGCAACTCGAGTTTTTGGCGGATCTACATGTTTTGACAATTCTAGAATATGAAAAAAACATTTTTAGAGTGACATCTGTGTATGTGTGTGGGTGGGTGTGTCTGTCTGTCTGTGTGTGTGTGTATGTCTGTGTGTGCAGATTTTGTATTCACTCTAACTAAAAAACTAATGGACCGAATTTCATAAAATTTGGTAGGTAAGTCACTTGTGGGCGACTCTGGTGCTGATTAGTTTTGGGTATAATTCGGGATAAAAGAACCTGCCTTTTTTGCGAATGGCACGCAAAAATTGCTGTATCCACTCTAGCTGAAAAACTATTGGACGAATTTCACAAAAATCGGTTTATACGTCACTTTGGGTTACCCTGGTGCTGATTAGATTTTGGTACGATTCAGAAAAAGTAACCTGCCTGTTTTTGCGTAATGGCCCGCAAAAATCGTCAAAATCTAAACTAAAAAACTACGTATGCTCAAATATATCTGTTAAATGCTTGTTTTATACGTAATTTTTAAAGAAAAAAAGAATAAGACCAACCCCATTACACTAGGATTAGCTGTTCTCGAGATATTTTAGTTTTTTCGTAATTTATCTACGCCACCTTCGAAAATAAGCCCAGTTACCAAATGAGAACAAAAATTGAATTAAAAGTGAATTAAATTTAATTAAAATAAAGAGAACGGGAATATAAATCTGCATGGAAAGTCATGTGCTGCCCACATCAAATTTTTTGTAGTGTTTTTCCCGAAACAATTCGAATCCAAGCAAGTTTTGAGATCTTCTGAACACATTTCAAACACTTTTGGAAAGACCGTCTGTATATGCGTGCATCAAATGCATTATGTGGTAAACTGAAACTACACAAAACTGTTTATGATTAGAACTCGCATTATGCGAATTTAAAATTTTCACAGCATTGGTATCTATGGAGAAATAGGATGGGCAATGAGTTAAAATTATAACGTTCGTATATTATGAATATAAATAGTATAGCACCAAATGTCGGCGTAAAGTGCCTAATGAGAAGATTACTTAATGAGTAAGTTACTACCCTAAAAGCATTTTTTTTCACAGTGACTATGGGACGTCACAGGACGTCTCTGCAATGTCATATTGAAGTCACAGCGAAGTCATTTTGGTCATTTTCATGGTCGTTTATGACGTCGCATATTATCTTGTTTGTGACGTCACATTGTAATTGAAATTGTAATGTCGTCATATTGTTACGTGTTAATTAAATTGTGTAAACGTCACAGAATATAGTCACAATGAAGTTACACAGTTACTAATACGTATCGTCGCATAGAAGTCACAAATATGATGTCACTATGTGACCCAGGTGTCACGTGACTACAACGTCACTGTCACAGATGTAATGATCTTTGCTGTGAGGGTATGACGAGTTCCTAAGTTATTCGCAACAAGAAATGGAGTTGTTATCATCGTCATGTGCTGCAGCTGTAGTACAAAGTGTATATACAGTATCCCAAAAAAAATAATCGAACAAAATCTTTGTACTAATATGTTGTCAATTTTATATCATCTTTGCGACGTTTATATTTTGTTACATGCATTTTATTTTTCTTTCATAAAATCGAAGTTTGAGATGAATGAATATTGCTGCAATTTGAAATCAATTGCAATTTGAAAAATAAATGCATGCATAATTTGCATAATTTGCATTTATGCATAAATGCATGAATGAATGCATTTGAATGCATGTAACAAAATCTTTGTACTAATATTTTGTCAATTTTATATCATCTTGGCGTTTACATTTTATTACATGCATTTTCTTTTTCTTTCACAAAATCAAAGATTCAGATGAATGAATATTGTTGCAATTTGAGGAATGAATATTGCTGCAATTTGACGAATGAATATTGCTGCAATTTGATGAATGAATATTGCTGCAATTTGAAGAATGAATATTGCTGCAATTTGATGAATGAATATTGCTGCAATTTGAAGAATGAATATTGCTGCAATTTGATGAATGGATATTGCTGCAATTCTCAAGTCTGTGGCTAGCAATTCGAAATGAGCTAATCAGGCTTCACAAGGCGTGTGCACCAACAATGAAACTAGGCCTAATGGTTTCTGAGAGTTGCTGTTGACCAAAACGCCCTCAGAAGCAAGTCCTGGTGGTTTCTAAGATATACGTTTTCACATCAACAACATCTCAGAATCAAGCAAGCTAATCACAACAGAAGCAAAACCTAATAGAGGCGACAAAAGCAATGGGAGGTACGATAGTTTAATTATGTTTTTGAGAGACTGTACACTCGTACGTGTGCCTATGCACATGTTCAAAGTGTATATGTCTCAAAAATATACATTTATAAGCATGTTTACTCAAAATTACATTTAAAATTTACTTCCAATAGTGAATCATTCAAAATTGTGAACTGTATTACATTTGCATTCACTGCCTCTCAAAATGTTATGGATGCAAACAGAGACAACTTTATTGTATAGAGTGAACTGAGACAAACAGTTAATGGCAGCAGAAAATCGAATAAATTGTCGGGTAGATAATTTAAACCAGTCCAGTTCAAACAGAATTTTTATTGTAAAATCTTATCAGTATATTTTCAACTGTGTACAATCAAATTTCTGACATATCATGTTCATCAAGATAAGGTGAAGAGGCAAATCCTGTGAGAAAATCTTATTCCATCCAAAAATATCTCCAAATCCTGAGTGCATATCTTTCAGGAAAAACCTATGTCAGTGTATTTGCCGTCAAATTTCTTACACGCAGCTGCTGCTGCCTTCGTCATAATAGAAGTGAGATGGCAGTGAGATGGTTGAACAAATCAACCCTGTAGGTTAACGCAAAGATGTTGGAAGTCTGAAAGTGACCCTTGCACGACTAGCACGGATTTAGTGAACTCTGAGATGGCAAGGCATGCCCAAACTTTTCCCCGGAGTGCCCCAAAATATTCTCAAATCCTAGGCAAATATTACTTTTATTTAATATTGCCATTTTGATAATAAGCTTATCTTTATGATATGAGAGCCGTTTCGAAAGATAATTAGATATTGCTCTGAAAAGAAAAATCATAAGTTTAAAAATATCTGAATAATAGCAAAGATTTAATTTGTATCCAATAATTACCCTTAGTATACCCTTAAAAGTGTTGTCTGACTTTTACAACCAACTTGAGGTTCCTTTCCACTGTAAATCAATGGTTCAATTTCCTCGCTGATAAAACTTTATATTGATATCCTAACGATGATGTTGTCAAAATGAAGATTATGTATATCCATTTCAAAATTTAAATAATCGAAAATCAAATAATTCAATTTGTTTGTATCTAATGGTTTTCATAGCGCCTTAGCCTCTTCATCTTCACAATAACGAAAATTATGCGCGCACTCCCCTTGCATTACGCAGCATCACGTACGAAAACTTCCCCAACTCCACACAAACGCCAGCTAGCCCACTTTCCAACTTGTGCCCCCCTTGTCAGCAAATACTGCATTTAATTCACTTTTTTTCGTATCAAATCCCATCCCATATGCGTGAATAATCCCTGATTAAACTGATAAGCGCTTTAACACAGAGCTTCGGATTTAGAAGGCATCGAATTAAACTCCGCACCTCTGAGACCCCCTCGCGAAAGAGGGGCCAGGGCAGAATTGCCCCTCTGTTCCAATGGAGAGGTGAAAATGATTGAAAGATTCATCCGATCGTACATCATTATATCGCGCCTCCGCTATGTACCGCAAATTCATTGGGGGTTTGGGCTTTCCCCCTGATTTTTGGGCACCGTCCCCCGTTTGTAGCTGGGCGGAAACTGCTGAAATCATTGGTAGAAGTTTAAATTGTTTTAAGGGGAAGCGACCTATCAGGGGAATTGGAACCAATTTGTTGCTCTTGGTGTGGTTTCAGGTTCCTTCTGACTCTGATTGGCAGGTATTTAAACCTGAGCTGCGTTCTAAAATATAATTTGGTTTTGCTGCAAAACTTGCAGATTCCACTTCGACGATAAGTACTCAAAGTTCCATCTCAGTAGTTCAACAGTGGCCTGTACGAGGAGTCGTGGTTCGATTCCCGATTGGAGCAGCAAGGTACTTTGCAATGGCGCCTGAACAAATCAACCCTGTAGGTTAACGCAAAGATGTCGGAAGTCTGAAAGGGACCCTTGTACGACTAGCACGGATTTAGTGAACTCTGTGATACGGAGCGTTGATTTCAAACCGGAAAGAAAATGACCACGTAAGAGGCTAACCTGGGGGATAAAATTAACATTAGGAAGCTAACCTAAGATAAAAATAGCAGAAAATGATCAGTCAGATTGTCAGGTGCACATCAATCTAACATTAAAGAATAGAGATGCAGAGTACACTTCGACGATAACAGTTTGCAGCCAGCCGATAGAGCATCGGCTGACTAGTACGAAGACCCATGGTTTGATTCCCGGTTTGGGCAGCAAGGTTCTTTACAAACTTGTTTACTTAATCATACTAGTGTATAGAAAAAGTATTGTTTTAGGTAAAATCTTCGAACTCGAGATTTAAGACCACATGAAAACAGTTTAGAAAAGTGTCCATCTATGTGTATATGAGTGTGAGTATGTGTGTATGTATATACAGCTGCTGAAAAAAAGATCCTTGTTCGTGCATCGTTCATAGTAGAGCAAATGTAAAGATACCATTTGATAGGGAATACCATCCTCCATAAATTCTCAAGCATAAAATTTGCATAAGCGACAATCTTCCCGTCTAAATGAGCACCAACATCAGAATTTTCAATGGCAATACCCCATTTTGAAGCCAATTTTCGATTCTATATCAAAATCGACCCAGGATGAACCAAATGACTTCATTTGGTTCATCTATGATTATGGATTTGTAAAATATTGACCTTTCAATGTTACATTAGTTTCACATTCATATCTTACGAAATAATATTTTTCTCACGCTGTTTTTTTTTATTATTATTATTATTACGGTACTATTAAACGATCCAAATAACATCTACGTATTTTTTTTTTCAAATAATTTTTAGCATACAATATAAATTATGCAAAACAATATGAATAGCAACCTCTATATATTTCGATGAATTTTGATTCAGAATAACGTTTTATATGACTATGCAAAATTTCAGCACTTTCCTCCCAATGGTTTTTTTTTTTTTTTTTTCACTATATCCAAATCTACATCATTACAATGATTTTAGAAAGCATTCATTCATTTCACAAAAAGAAATGACTAACTTGAAACGTTACATTTCAGAGGAAATTTTGAAAACTTTTGACCTTTTATGCAGGCTGAAATCTACCAATTTTCAAATCTGTAACAACGTGTTACAATTGCGTATCAGTAAGTAGCGCACAATTAATGCATTCAAAATATGACCCGATGAACTAAACATTATATTTTAATCTGTCCTGGAAATGTACGGAAACACATGTTATAGCGATACTGATGCACCATCCATATAACAATAATCTCTGTCGCTTTGTGGAAATTATTGATTTAATTTCACGACTTTTACTGTGAATGTCCTCAAGTTGGCGATGATGCAACATCTGAAAATTAAATTTAATATCCTTTATACTACCTGTCGCATTGTAGGAATTATTAATTTAATATTTTTGGCTCAAAATATAGCGAGTATATAAGAGTACAGGACCGCAAAGTAAATACGTTTATTTAGGAATAATTTGTTTATACTAACTGTATTTTTTAAGGTAAACGTAATAGCAATTAATTTTTTATTTGGGTTATATAATGTTATGTTGCGTTAGGGTCAAAAATAATAATATTCATTGGTGTGTGTGTGTGTGTATTAGAATATTTTAGAAGAGCAAGTGTTGCAGGCGGGTGGATAAGAGATATTTTACATAACTTTATACATCCCAAGTAAATGTCTGTTATGGCGAAAAAATTGGTGGATCAAGAGATGATCGTTATAACCGAAGTCTTGTGTATTAACTATCCATTTTCTTAGTGTAATGGCTAGTGGATTACTCATAAATGTAACACCAATACACTTAAAAATTCTAAATATCAAAAATTGTTTCAAATTAACGAGTAAAAATGGCGCACGTTTTTTTGTCCTGTTAACACGGAAATTGCGGCATGTAAAACAATCTCCGATGATAGTCTCTCCGATTATCTGTTCATCCGACCACTCTATGTTACCTTATTTTCAACGTTTTCAGATACTTTAATCTAAAATTAAACCATTAATTAAGCAAGAACGATCAATCATGCATAAAGCGTTGATTATAAAACACTTTCCAACTGAAATGCAGTTTTGTTTATACATCTCTAAAATGCGATACGTTCAGCAATGATATATTTTTAATTATCACCGTGCTACAGTAATTTATTATATTTGAAAACTTCATCGAAAACAAATGAAATTTATTCAAATGACGTCATCGAAATATAAATTGCCTGGATCTGTGTAAAAGCAATGAATATATCATTCATGTCACTTTTATTCCAGACTCCAGAGCTAAATAATTTTGCGTGAAAAAATTCAGCAATTCTTATACAACTCATCTTATAATCACTTGTTTACATTCTGCATTCATAAAATTTAGGCTTCGTTGTAGAAATAATCAAAGTTTGATAATCATTTAAACTCAAAAATATTGTAATTGCATTGGTACAGATCCACAGAAAATGCGCAAAAATTAAGCAGTTTTAGGACGGATGCAACACTAAATCTAAATTTAAAAGAACTTCAAAAATCCGGATTTTAACACTAGCAAAAAAAAAAGATGGATGCCATATTTTATTTTGAAGTGGATCACGTGATCTTTTCATATTACATGGGTTGTTGTTGTTGAAACCCAGACCGTCCGACCTACCAGAAAGGTGTAAGGTAACTGTTTGGACGGTCGGGAAGTGCCACCCAATTCAGACCGGAACCCAGTGGGGGAGGCATCCACAGGGACCGTACCCTCCTTCCCCTACCACCAACCTCTCGGAAGGACTTTCGGACCCACATGTTTAACGTGATCGTACTCCGCATGAACACGGCGGCAGTTTTGGCAGTGTCTGGAATCGAACCCGGGCCTACCGAGTGTAACTCCAGCGCGCTAACCAATGGGCTACCGCGCCCCTCATATTACATGGGTGTAATTACTATTTAATTTTTATTTAAAAACTACCGAACATATTTTGCTGAAATTCTTTTTTATATATTTCATGGGATAATTTAAATATTTTCTAAAATTTTCGAAGTAATTTGTGCATTTTAACTTCGCTTAAAAAATTTTGAAAAATTAGGTCCCATAGGGTACAAAGTATTTCACTTTTTTAACCCGAGTTCAATCCAAAAGTAATTGGGTGATATTATTCATTTACATTCCCTTATGTCCCACAGACCGTCTCAACAACATACTAAAATTTCATTTTGATGAAGTCATTTTTATGGCAGTTTTATCGTGCGAACTGACAGACATACATACAGACCGAACGAATAAAGTCATAAACACTTTTCAACTATGTTGGAAAGTGTTAAAAACATATTGTCGATAGTTTGATCAGAAGAACAGCCAGCAGACGATTTCGATGTTTGAAGAGCAACTCTGCAGCCATGGTTACAAATGGAATCAAAAACTGTATA
Source organism: Amaurobius ferox (assembly GCA_951213105.1). NCBI lineage: Eukaryota > Metazoa > Arthropoda > Arachnida > Araneae > Amaurobiidae > Amaurobius > Amaurobius ferox. Next base: position 69,060,520 of record OX578144.1, on the reverse strand, counting down.
AAATTTGAATTCTAAAATGTAAAAATATCGTCTGCTGTAACTAAATTATCTCAAGAACGATTAGTTCTATACAAATACAGTTCTTTTTTTTTTTTTTAAATAGGATATTTTTTTCTGCGCATGATGGTATGAAAACGAATTTTGTAACTTTTAGAGTGCTTGAGGTATAGCTATAAGAATTTTGAAACAAAAAATTCCAAGATTTATAAATTTTTTCATTATACTTACAGGTTAAATCCCACGTGTGTGCAAAGTTTCAAGTTTCTGCCTTTAGCAGTATTGTCTGGGTGTAATTCATCCCGTAGTCAACCAATCTCACTCACCATTAACATTTGTGGCCGCTATCGCCACAATTATAATTAATATTTATCGCGCACAAGAAATCGACCACAGACATACAGACAGACAGACAGACAGGCATCACTCCAAAAATAGTCAAAACGCGTTCAGGAGGTCTTAAAACACATGCTCGCATCAAACTCGCAACATCGAAAATTTTCGTGAAAACAATACTTTCTCAATACTACGTATGAGAAAGTAAAAATTCTCTCCTAGACACGCCACAGATTCACTTTTTACCAAAAATAATCACAGTGTAAATATTTATTGATATCGGACTAAAAATGTCTTTATACTCCCAAATTTACTCCGAACCTCGGTCGTCGGCGCTGCTTTCCAATCAACCGTTTTTGAACACCCCCTCAACATGTGACTCATGGGGGGTCAACCCGAGGGCCCAGATTAATCTCCGTTCAGCAGATTTGGAGATAATTTATGGTCTTTAGCGCACACTTCGGTGAGCAGAAATACCCCCGGTGGGGGTGGGGGTGGGGGGAAGTGAGGATAAAACTTTGGTTAGCCGCGCCACTGAATCACTAGATAGGATCGCAGCATCCCGCCTGAATATTGATATTTTGGCGCCGTTCTTCGATTTTTATTTATTTATTTTTTTTTTACTTTATTTTGTGCCGTATGCTTTATTAGTTCTGGAGGAAAATATTCTAGGGATCTAGGAAGGAGTGTGGTGTGGGGGGGGGGGGAGACCCGGATTCTTGAAGTATGTGACATTTTTATATTTCTGTATTAAATATTTGGAGATTTTTATACATTTCTCACTTGATCGTTTAAATGCAATGCTGCGAAAAACAAATTTGTGAAGTGGGGGGGGGGGGAGTAAGGGGGGGGGGTGCTTCGCTAAGCTCTGTAAAAACAAGTCCTCTGTTGAAATAACAAATAAATTGAAATAAAAATATAAATGGTAATCAAGACAGTTCGTCACTTAAGAGGATATTTTCCCTCTAGATGCTTGTTTTATTTTCTCATGTTAATCTATAAAAAACAATCCCTAATCTCTTGTTCCTTTAGTTTTTAGAATTTTTCTTTTCTTTTTTTTTTTACGAGCAAAGATGTTGAAAATAGTAAGATTTATGTATTTTTTAAAAACTTGGTAAAATAATTAGAAATATTTCTAATATTTTAGTAAAATGTGCATAAATGAAATACTTTATCTTTTTTGCCGATTTATGGAAAAGCATAAGCATTCATCTTTCGAGCAACTACGCTCAGCCAAAAACAACTGGTAAAAAAGCCTAAAAATAAATAAGACATAGGTTAGAGACTATCATGAAGCTAGACTTGAGAACTGGAAGTAAGAAAACTTTTAATGTGCCACAATTCCGTGAATCTTTATGGGGGCGACAAATTCAATGCTATCAAATTTCTTCACAAAAGATTGAGTATAGACACCATGTTGCTGCAACGGCCAAGTTCGTACTCAGCAAGTTCATGCACTGCCTATAATCTCAAACTTTATGAATCGTGGTAGGACTGGATTTGGCAGAAGTTCATACACTGAAGTTCATACTCACCAAGTTCATGCAGCGCCTAAACTCAATCACAATCACACATGAATGTTTAATATTTTCTAAAGCTTTTTAATCTCTCAAATATACAATCTGTTAATACGAAGCTGTTATTCTAGTGTATATAAAGCTGCATGGTACTGAATTTGTCAGCTTCCATGAAAGATCACAAATATGGGGTATATAGCACTTTTTCTTACTGTCATTTCATGTATCGCTATTCCATTCTAACAAGCGCTTAAAAAACGCGAAATTTGTCCAAACAAAAATGATTTTACCTACAAAGACGCCGCGATGCTGATTTAATATTAAAAATCTGATGTGGGCAACACATGACTTTCCTTATATAATGCAATGAATTTACTACTTTTACAGTTAAAACAAAATGTTATTCTTATAGTTGATACTTATATTCTTTCAAAGATATTGAATTTTCTTGAATTAGTCGTCATTTTCATTGATTTAGCGTCATTTTTATCCATTTGGCGAGATTGTCGTTAATTTGGCAACATTTAAAAATGTCGCCAAGTTGGCGACATTTCACCAAATTCGTCACTAAAATCTCGCCAAGCGTTATGGACGAAGAAATAAGTTATTCTTACAGCAGATGAATGACTATTGGCGTTCAAATACAAAAGTATTACTCAAAGTATCTTTTTTCATGAATGGAACGAGCTAGATCCACGAGAATGATGTCACCCAATTTATCGCATGGTATTACATATGAAAAGTGAACATGTTTCTCAATAGGAAATATTTTTTTTTATTTTATATGACTTTCTGATAATTTTTTTGAAAAATGTGCAATTTCTCGAGAACGGTTTATGTTACCGTTCTAAAATTTATATTAATCGTTTTCTAATGAAAAATTACATGAGAAATGTCTATTTGCGTAACTTTATTAGCGATTTTGATTTTTTGACGATTATTTCAAAATTCCATTTGAAAATTTAGGGGGGTTCTGAACATTCGATTGCGTATAAAAACAATAGGCTTCCAGTGTTTACGGATTGTTATTTTTGTACCAAATTTCGTTCGAATCGGTCCATTCGTTCGTCAGTTATCGTCTCCACAGACTCACTGACACACACACACACACACAGACATCACTTCAAAAATGTTTGATTCGTGATCAGGGATGCTTGAAACGTGCTCTCCCGTCGAAAACTCGAATTCGAATTTTCGACCCCGTCACAATACTTTCCTTATACATTATGTATATAAGAAAAGTAAAAATGATGAGAATATGGCCATGCTTCACAAACAAGCTAATTCTGTCGGTAAAGCCGTTGTCTCGTGATCCAGAGATGATAGGATCATACCTTCTGCTAACGAAACTAATCATCTGACATATAAGAATTGTCTACCGCATTTTTGCCTTTCCAGACCCTACAGAAACCTCTCGGTAACGTAGAAGGCTGAATCTTTTCATACTTATATTATCGAACCCTGACAGAACCTAACAAATCCGGACAGAACCTAACGAACCCGGACATAACCTGTCGAACCCGGACAGAACCTGACGAAACCGGAATTTCGATCGGGGGGGGGGGGGCGGAAAAATTAACAATATTTCGAAAAGCCTTTTCAGACACTCCAGAAGCCGCAAATGTCCTAGAAGGATGAATATTTGCATACTTATAGTATCGGCCGCAGGCCAGAACGTAACGGAGCCAGATTTTTTATTTCTCAAACAGGGGGTGTATAAAGGGGAGGGTGGTCCAAAAGTCATTTCAGACCCTCCAGAAAGCCCCCTAGGGGACCAATAAGGATGAAACTAAAGCACACCTATAGCATTTACTGCAGAACAGAACCTAATAAAGACGACTATTTTCGATGCTAAGTAGCATACATACTTTGTTAAATGAAATGAAACATGTTAAAAAAAAATTCAACTCAATTTTTTTTTTTTTTTTTGGTAGTTTCCCTGCCTTTGTAAAGCTTAGATACTATAGATATAATTTTTCAGTCTTTAACCAAATAATTCACCTCATTCACCAGACATAGAAAGTGACAAGGACTTTCTGTGATTCCACTTTTACAAACAGCTTTCCATAATTTACCTACCTCGCGCAACCATAACGCAAAAAGGAAAACAACCGGCAGTATTACTGGGCATCTGTTTTGTCCCTGAATAATACGCCGCCATCCGCTTACAAGCTAATTCTTCCGCATTTCATTTTATGTGGAAGAATAGGTAGATTCTCCCCTCTGAAAATGTTTCCTCAAAAGAATAAAATATCATCTTCCAACCCCCCCTTTCGAAAGCATTATCGTGGCATTAGCTTCACTAACAAAAGGAAACTTTCCGCCTTTCCTGCAGCAGTTAGTTCTTTTGCCTCTCTACACAGATTACATAACACATGAGTTTAATGTGAATGCATTAATACCTGCATGTGTTGCATGTGTCTATTATGTTACCTAAGGATGAGATTTCTATCAGAGGACCACAATAAAATACTAATTAACAGCAGCATTAACAGTTTCAACAACATTTAAATACTACATGAACCAATAACGTGGACCCACAGGGGGAACGCAACGTATGGATTGGATCATACAGATGGACAATATTCCTCCTTAATTTTTACTTTTCGTGCATAGTATAATGTATATATGAAAAATATTGTGACAAGGTCGAAAATTCGAAATCGCGTTTCCGACGAAAGCGCACGCTTCAAACATCCCTGAACTCAAATCGAACGATTTTGAGGTAATGTCATATCTGTATGTATGTGTTGTAACGAACGTTTCTGCCCCAATCAGGAATCAAACAACGGCCATACTGGCCAGCCAACGCTCTACCGTTGAACTACTGCGGCGGAATTGCAAGTTGTTATCGTCGAAGTACACTCTGCATTCTCCACCCTCTAATGCCAGATTGGCATACAACTGATAATCTGACTGACCACCTCATGCTATGTTTCCTCAGGCTAGCCTCTTTCTGCTATTTTTATCCTCCAGGTTAGTTTCCAGAGAGATCTATGGCATACCAGAGTCCACTGAAGTGATCTATGGCATACCAGGGCCCACTGAAGTGATCTATGGCATGCTAGTGTCCACTGAAGTGATCTATGGCATGCCAGAGTCCACTGAAGGGATCTATGGCATGCCAGAGTCCACTGAAGGGATCTATAGCATACCAGAGCCCACTGAAGTGATCTATGGCATGCCCAAGTCCACTAGCCACAGTAACCTATGGCTAGTACCAGAGTCCACCGAATTCATGCTACTCATACAAGGGTCCCTTTCAGACCGCCAACATCATTAGGTTAGCCTACATGATTGATTTGTTCAGGTACCATTATTAAGAACCTTGCTGCCTCAATTGAGAATCAAACCACGGATCATGGTACAGGCCAGCCAACACTCTACCGTTGAGCTATTGGGACGTAATTACAAGCTGTTATCGTCAAAGTGCACTCTGCAGTGTGTATAGGTGTGTGTGTTGTCCTTCCGCCCATGAGTCTATGGACCTCACTAGCGAATGAAATGCTTTCAACAAAAATTTATAAGATTATTCCAGTCAGTGAATAGCAGAATTCTGTTATTTTTGAACGCTATTGCACGTTCAAAAGGCATTCCAATTTTCAAATACATATATATATATTTTAAATTATAAAAAATTCAGGACATTCAATAATTTTAATTATCATTCTCCAATAATCATTTCATACGTAATTTTTTCGTTGCAAAACGACTGACTCAATATTCAGGACGCTAGCAAAAACCGTTCACGAGATATTGGACATTTTTCAAACAAATTTATCAAAAAAATATATTGACTCAAAATTAAACAAAACAGTTAAATAGGTTGATATTTCATATGCAATATAATGGGACAAATTTACTAATATCATCCTCGTGGATCTAGTACGTTCCATTCATGGCAGAAGATATCTATTAATTAAACATAAACCGTCAAGTAAAAATATATCCTCTTACCCATTTCTGCTTGGCTATATGTAACGAATTTTTGATTTCCTCCCATAGACAAGAAATATCTTTCTATTCTCTTACGAGAATCCATTTTTAAATAGCTTGTAATTTTTTTTTTCTCTTACAAAATTTTTGCAAAGAAAAATTTAAAAATCTGTATCGTTAATTCAAATGATCACAATTATAGTACATATTTCTCTACCTTTTGAAGAGCTTGAAAAATATCTTTCGATTGATACCATACTTGACAATGTACCTCCCCCCCCCCTCCCCCGAGGGAGGCCATTGACGTCACGAACACCAAAATAGCATTGCGGCTATATTTGACAATAATGAATAAAACTATGAAGTCTCATGACCATGGAGCCATAAAAAATCCCTTTTATGCATGATTATGCCATTTTTTTCTTATGCTTCCATGTTAAAAATAAAATATGAAATTTAGAATAAATTTAGACGTTTTTACTCGAATTTAAAAACATTCTATGTAGTTCTAAATTTTTAGCCGGATAAAGTTTTCAAAGCCGGATAAAGTTTTGTGAAAATCCAATAATATTTGTAGCGGCTATAGTCTACACAGGAAATCTACTGCAGAAATCACTCCAAAAATAGTGGAAACGTGTTCAAAAGGTTATTTGACAATGTACACCCCCACCCCCTTCCCGAGCGGTCTAATAACGTCCCATACCATGCACAAAACCGGTCACGAGACTATTTTCACTACAATGATTGAAACTATTACATTTCCTGGTCATCGAACTCCTTTTATGTATGATTATGTCATATTTTTTACTATGCCATGTTAAAAAAATATGAAATTTCAACTTGAATTTCCAAAAATTCGATCTAGTTCTAGATTTTTCGTAATAAGCTGAATATAAAGCTCCACAAAATCCATTAATATTTGTGGCACCTGTGTTGCAGACAAGAAATCGACCACAGACAGACAGGCAGACGGACATCACTCTGAAAATAGTCGAGACGTGTTCAAGAAGTCCTAAAACATATATTAGCATCAAAATATTCAAAATCCCGGATGAAAATTTTCGTGACAACAATACTTTTTCTATATTTCGTATAAAAAGGAAAAATAAAATGGTCGAAATTTTAAGTAATTATTTAATCACCAACTCTTAATTTTTTTTTTTTTTAATATAAATCCGTTCGAAGTTTATTCACTATAACTTTCATTACCTTCCATAGTTCATTACCTTCACAATCCCCTATGATAATTTTCATGCGAAAATAATGCCCTATGATAAAATTCCTATTTATTTTATAATAGAGCACGAAGTACAGAAGTTTTGAAAACTGTTTCGAATTCTTCCACCGTACTTTTTCCTTCCCTTTTCTTTTGGCTTTTACTATTTTTCGACTGGCAACAATTTCCTTTCTGGATCACGTGATATAACTATTTTCTGACAGACAATTTTTCGCCTGCAATAATATGTGGTAGCTTTTTTTTTTTTTATCCTGAAGGAGGAGGCTGATGTTTTACCTTCTCTGATACCAATTGATAATTTTAATCAACTGCTTATGTTCTTATTGACAAAGTATTTTAATTTTAGATATATTTATAATATTTAAATAATTTACAAATTTACAGAAATGATCACTTAAATTTAAAAATACTTTGTTCACGTTGTGAACTTTAAAATGATTCTAAATAAACTTATCTTGAAATATTTGAAATGCTTAAAAGTAAAAGACAAAAATATGAATTTAAATAGTTGTATTTTAAATTTAAAGTTCCTATTCATAAACAAAACATTTTATATTTAAGAAAATTAAAGTACCTAAAAGTAATCACACATTTCAAAATTTAACTTCTTAAACATTCAAATTTATTTTAAAAATTTAACTAATTTATAATTATAAAATAATAAATACAACCAAAAATATTTTTGGCCTTAACATTTTGAATGAGTAATTAACTATAAATATTAAAATTTTAAGTTAAAATTGAGCCAAATTTTTTGCTCGATTTACCTTGCCGATATCGACTGTGGAGCTCCTCTCCAATTACAACGCTATATAATCTAAATATACTAGTTACATTAAAATTAAAAATACAGTGATAACAATAAGCAAAAAAAAAAATTAAAGTACGGCTTTGCTTCGGTTTAAAAATAATCAAAGAAATATGCTATTAATTCCGATCTTGATAATTTTTTGTAGAGGCCAGACCCCCCTCCCCCCTTTCCGTATGTATGTACTGGTAATCAGCCTCTGAAATCGTAGTCCGAAATCGAATTTGTTAAAATTGAAGTCTTCCAAACAGACCGAATTGCGCTTTCATTAGTTCACTGATAATTATAATTTTATTGGTTCAGCGCCATCTATTGGCTATTCAAATCACTAATTCTCTATGTCCTAAAATCATCCTTGGAAATTATCATACAACGAAATTAATGACGAATTTGAAATATATATTTATTTATTTATTTTATCGCCCGCTATCTGCCAAGCAAATTACTAATTCGTTATTTCACGAATTATTGGAAGTATTTTCCATTTAAAATTTCGTTTAGGAAAACAGGCACGTTGATTGTGTTGTAGGTTGTGTTGTAGGACACGATGGTTTGGCTAGACATAATGATGGTTTTTATTAAAGTATCCATACTAAATTCACATCACTTTATTTCTTTGAAACATTCTTTGAATCACAGACACACAGACTGAGAGACATTGAAAAAAAAAAAAGCAGTTTAATTGAGAAAAGCTCAAAACATGTTATTCCACAGAAACCCCAGTGTTCAGTTTGAGATCCAATACAATACGTCTCTTTAATTATCTATTGCAGAGAGAATAAATATATATTGCAGAGAGTTATTTTCACCACACATAACACAAGTGCGCAAAAGTCTTTAACAACCAGTAAAGCCATAAATTCACTGCGTAAAAATTGATCCTCTTGACTGACAATGTATTCCATACAGAATTTTTTTGCCATGCTACATGAAAGAAATCCCCTCTCTGAAAACAAAAACCCCTGTGTTAGAAACGCAACAAAAGAATTTCCCTCACTTTTCAACAGACGCATTATTCTTTTTATGCACAGATCACTTGTTATTCCAATTGGAAGCTCCACTTTTGTGCATGCAGGTACTCTCACACTTACCGTAACGTTTTGTTGAATTTATTCCAGTGTGTCTATAAGTTCATCAGGTGGAACTAATACAATTAACGGATTTAGAGGTAGAAATCATGATGCACACACAATTTTATCACCCCCACCGATTTTAAAATAATAAGCACTTTACGTCAGGGCCGAGCACCGATGTTAGGGGGCAACTTTCTTGAAAAACCAAATTTAAAATTTTTAAACTTAATACATTTAATATACTTTTAAAAGAAACGGACACTTCTTACTTTGGAAATGTCCACTTTGGGTAGATTCTATCAGTATAAAAAGACAGGTATTTAGAATTGTGAAAGTATTCAAAATACTAGCAACTACCATTATTCAGAAATATGAAATAAAAGATATATAAATTCTCGCCTTTAAAACCTAAATGTAAGTTTGCATACCTCTCAATTCAGTTTATTAAGACGCATTTTCAAAAATGTTTATAAAAAAAAAATCTATAGAGATATATATAATATATTAGTAGACAGAGGCGACATATATATTAGTTCCTAGGAGAGACAAAGTCATACATCTGTATTTTACACATAGGCATATATAGTTAATTTTTTAGACATATATATTTTACGTCTATGGTTTTACATGCTATATGTTATACTCTATATTAAAGGTTCCGAAATTTCCTTCGCCTCAAAATATTTTTTCCAATTTGCGAACTTCTATGAAGCACTTAGTATTCACTTTGTATTCCAAAACATGCGGTATATATATTACAGTAAACCTTATGTTACAAAACAACTCTAAATACTTATCAACATAATTCATTAGTTAATAAAAAATAAAGCAGTTAATATTAGAAAATATACACTTACACAGTTCTCTATGCATACACACAGTCATGTCAACAAAACAAATGTATATATACTCTAGGAAACACGTCTATAGTTGGCATTCACAAAAGATAGCGCTCCCATGGTATATAATACCATGCATGACCACATTTTTTATGAGAGAGTCAGATTAAAATAGCCGATACCTGTAATACCTGCAACAAAACTTGCTATATGCTACAATTTTACAAACCTATATGGGGCAGGGCCGTAGCTAGAGACAAAATTCAAAAAGGGGCTAGCGTGATATTTAAGGGAAGCTCAACTATCTTGAAGAAGGGACTCATCAAAACAGTTAATCATTAGTATTTATTAAGTAGTTACTATTATATATTTCAATCTATATAAATTATTAACAAATAATTGCATATTTATATTTGTAAGCTAAGAGTTGATTAGGAAAATTCATATAGCTACTATACATCAATATTAATATATAATAATTGCAATTAATTTTGATACAAGCATTAACTAGTAGCAAAACTGTTAATTAATAGAAGAGAATTTCTGAAAGTTAATACAAGTTAACGCTTAATAGTAACTTTTAACTACTTATCAGTTGATTTTGACTCTTGAATATATAACAGTGAACCCCGCAATAATACAAAAGTATCCAAATACTATTGTCTCAATATTTAAATGTTTTTAAATTAAATATGTAAATAAATTGATCATCGGTATAATCACAAATTCAGTTAAATTAAGTGATATTTAAAACAAAGTAATGTTTAAAAATTTATCATAAAAAAAATTTTTTATGCAAAATTTGGATAACATGTTGGATGAAATTTCATATCACTACTAAATAGTTAATATTTTTATCAGGGGGGGGGGGCTGAGCATACCTCTTGGGGGGGATTAGCCCCCTGATGGAGATCGACAAATCCAATCCTACCCCGAAACCATAATTCACACAGATAATTCAATATCTCAGATATGTTGAAACAGAATCTGAAAATTTTAAATCGAAAATATAAATCAGAGAATTAAAAGTTTTAATTTCTTTGATAATCTTTGTCACTGTGTAAATAATTAATTCAATATTCAAAATGTAGTGAATATCACTTTTCGTGGGACAGGTACATTTTGTTAAGGGGGCCTAGGGTGTCATAAATTGGTTTCGTTTTGTCAGTGGGTGGTGCAGTAATTGTGCTTCATTGGGAGTCGTATAATAATTAATGATAATGATCGCAAGAAGTAAATGTTCAACATATGACTAAAGACACAGAAGGCGGGCCGGTGGGTATAAATATTTTACATAACTTTATGTACTCGTTGAATGGTGTACTTAACATATAATTTAAAAGACTGCGATACGTGTTAAACTTAAAACTAATTTTTAAAAATCTGATGTGAGCAGCACAGAACTTTCCCTATACAGACTCAAATTCGTTGTCAATTTTTTTCTCTTATAATTCATTAAATTTAATTTAATTGCATAAAATAACAAGGATAGTTATTTAAAATTATTACACTGAATTTTCAGTTTTATTTCCATTTTTCTTTTCCTTTGGCGACTGGGCGTATTTTGAAATGCGATGTGGCAAAAATACAAAAAATCTAAAATGCCTAGAAAATGCTTAGTTCTAGAATTATGGGGTTGATCTTATTATTTTCTTCGTTAAAAATTACGTGTAAAACAAGCATTTGATTAATACATTTGAGCATACGTAGTCTTTTATTTTAGGTTGTGACAATTTTTGAGGGCCAATTTGCAAAAATAACTAGGTTCTTTCCTTTCGAATCGTGCCAAAATCTGATGAACACCAGAGTATTTTATAGGTAACTCATCTACCAAATTATGTGAAATTTTTTTCAATTAGTTTTTCAGCTAGAGAGGATATATATTACTTTTGCGGGTGATTTCGCTAAAAAAGGGAAGGGTTTTTTTTTTTCCCCGAATCGTACTGAAATCTAATCAGCACCAGAGATACCCCATGAGTGACTTACCTACCAAATTTTGTAAAATTCCGTCGAATAGTTTTTAAGCTAGAGTGGATAAATAGATTGCACAGACACACACACACACACACACACACACACAACCGTCATGTTAAAAATAGCATTTTCGTGTTCTAGACGTTCCAAAACGGGTAGATACGTCGTAAACTCGAGTTCCAATTTTCGACACAATTCCAAGACTTTACATTACCATGCATTATAGGGAAAGTAAAAAGTATCCCCAGTTACTCAAACCACTTCATCAGAGAAAAGTGAAGATATACACATATCACCAAAGAAATCTGATGAACAACAAGTAGAGCATTAACAATGTATAATTCACTGCATAAAAATTGATCCTCTTGACTTTGACAATATATTCCTTACAAAATTGTTTTTCCCTGCTATAAAAGGGCATTCTGTTCTCCCCCTCCAAAAGCGAAATCACTGTGTTAGAAATGGCAACAAAAGAACCTCCCGCCCTTTTTCACCAGAACGCATTCTCCTTTTTATGTACAGATTGCTTATTATTCCGATTGAGAGTTCTGCTTTTGTGCATGTAGTAGATACTCTTACACATAGACGGACCTCTTAATGGGTTTATCTTAGTTCAGCTCTACGTTCACCAGATGGAGCCAATGAGATGAAAAAGTGACTTCAAAGGTAAAGAGATCATCTGTTTTCGTTTTATTTTATTACTTCGAAATAGGGCTCGACAGAATATTTATCTTTATGCTTTTGAACGATTGAAAATTAAAGATAAAATTTGTTCTACCTCAGTAGGGCGCTATGTAAAGGCAGTTTTTGATTAAATACTTTGCATGATTTACTTGCATAGTAAGAGATTATGTAATGTCTTATATTGTTGTTATGTGAAGATTGGTTTTACTGGTTTGTAGGGTGCAATGCAGGGTAAGTGATAATGGAGTATATGTGTTATTCATTTATTGTGGTACTATAAGCACTTGTTGACTTTCGTAGTTTGTATGTAAGTCAATATATTTTTGTTAAATTATATATTAAAAGGCATGAGTTCAAATATAATAAGGAAACGCAAAAGGAAATATATGCAACGAATAAACATATGTTCCATAAACAAATTACATACTCGAACTATTTACCAAAAGTATCTATCAATATGGAGGTAAAAATCGAATTTCAAATGTCGACAGTTTTTTAGAAGAACAAGGGGGGAAAAGCAAATGTGAATGTTAAGACCTTACTTGTCAATTTTTGTACCGTGATAAGAACGTGAGTTGACGACCTTAGTTTCGAGCAAGCTTTTCTTTCAGGGAGGAATTTTGATCTGGGACGCTCTTTCCAAAATCAAAATCCAGGGGATTTTGATTTTGAACGCGTACCAATACCAATTTAAAAGAAACGGGCTCAACTAGTTCAAACCAAAGAACTAGATTTATTAGATTGTCAACAATAGAAATCTCTGTCCCTTTATCACTAAAAACACTATTTCATGCGCAGATTGTTTATTATTTTAATCGAGAACTCATCTTTTGTTGTGTATACATAAATACTTTTAAACACAGGGCCGGTTTTAGACATTTGGCAGCCCTAGACGGTAATTGCAGCTGTAGGGATATGCCAAAACAAGGCCAAATTCCATTCCCTAGAAACCCTGTCATCCTCATCTACCAGGGTTGTCAATTTTAATTTGTTAGTAGATGTTTAATTACATTTCTGACACAAACAAAAAATACTCTGTTTATTTAAAAGGTCCGAAAATTTATTATTTCAGCAGATTATCGTAGGCAAACTTATTTTTGAGAACCTTTCTGCGCCGGTTCTACGGAGCTACACAAAACAACCCGCTACACAAAACAATATTTGTGCCGACACACAAAACTTGTTTTGTGTACCCAGCTACACAAAACAATATTTTTATAGAGAGAATAAAGATAATATATTTCTGAAAACATACATTTTATGAAGAGTGCCGCTAAGTTATAAATATTTATAAAGAGATTTGTCAATTCAAGAGGTTGCACATTAGAAAAGTTGGAAACCAAATCACTATTCTAGAATGTTATTTTATCCTTTAGGCTGTGCCATTATATCTCAAGAGTAAAATACATACATAAGTAAATAAATAAATGCATACAAGAGTAAAATACATACATACTCAAAGAAAAGGCGATTTTTCTTTTGATAGACAGCCCTAGGTGACCGCCTAGATTCGATTATAGCTAGAGCCGCCCCTGTAGACATATTTATTGTTGGATTTTATGACTGAGATCATTAGATAAATGTGGACTGCATACTTCACTTCATAAGTCAATGCATCATCTATTTTCAATTTACTTTATTGTGTAGTGGTACTTATTAAACCGCGAACCCCTCCCCACATTAAATTTTCTCCTTAAATATATTAATCTCAGCGATGTATATAGTTTAAACATTGAGAAGGAACCAATGTGTTTGTAAAGTCAATGTACTTTACACTCCCTAAAAATCCCTTTGGGCACTCCACTGCTTTCCATTCTGTACTAAAAAAACAAAATCACATTTCTTAAAAAAGATTTAAATTCATCTGCCAATCCTTAACACTAAACCAAATACAGAAAAATCTTAAATTAATATTTTTCATATCTTATTTAAAAAACATTAATTCTAAAAGACAATTATGAATATCATATCCCTTCTCCTATCACACGGCGCTTTCATCAAGCAAATCAGACGATGAAAGATAAGCGGTATAAAGACCGTCAAACGATTCTCCTTCGAATATTGTGAAAAGCTGATCCTCAATTCCCTTCGCTTTCATCTATTGAGAATTCCCAATAGGTTATAGGAATATCGTTTGGCGAAGGAAGCCTCTCCAAAACTGGAGTACTATTTCTACGACTCAAAAGGTTTCTTTTCTCTTCTTTGAATGGCAATAACATGGGAAGCCATACTGAATGCCAATCAAGCGGATTGGCAGTTGATCGGCACGCCCACAGCCCCGCCCACTCGCTAGATGGCAGCACAGGACAGTGAGAGAAGTGTTTTCTACTGAAGAAATAATGTATGAAATCTAGTTTCGATTTGCTCTTGGGGTGCTAGACATTGCGATCCTATTGGATAGGCTTTATAGTTGGTTTAATATAATCTTTATTACACAGATAATGTTTAAGAAAATATTTATTTCAGAATTTCATTTTATGAAATGATATACTTTAATTTTTATGCTTTTACGAAATAATCTCTTTTTACTTTCCCTACATTCATTGTATAATGCATGAAGAAAGTATTGTGGTCCAAATTTGAACATGGGTATTTGACGGAAGAACACGTTTTAAGCATCCTCGAAATAGAATCGAACGTATTTTAGGTGATATGTGTGCGTGGTTGGACGCACTATCATACGAACGATTCATTTCAGTTTAGAACGCAAGCATGAACGATTCTCGAAATATCAGACTCAGACGTATTTTTAAAAACTGTTACAGAAAATTTTAGAAGTAGTAAGTATTATCCAATATGTTATGTTCACTTTCCATATGCAATATTATGCAACAAATCTGTTAGCATCGCTCTAATAGATCTAGATCGTTCCATTCACGAGAGAAGATACTTTTTATATTAGTTTCATACTTTGAAGCTCAAGAATTCGTCAATAGCCATTAATTTTACGGAATATTAATTAAATGTCAATTGCATTTTTATGAGGATATTAAACGTGAATATAAATATAGGTTAATCCGTTTGGACTAAGTTGTCAAAAACGCCCAATCAATGCCAAAAATAAACACTGTTCTGTAGATCTTGTGCATCATAATTTTTTGCTGAGAAGTAAAAGTCTTTGCAATATGTAGCGAAAATCATATGCTACCCATACTATTATCCGCAAAAATCAACCAAACAAAGTATAAATATGCTTGAATAAATAAATATGTTTAAAATATATTAATTAAATGCCTGCTTCATACGTAATTCTTGTGGCAAAACATATAAAGCCTCTCCCATTGAGCTTACACAAATCGTTCAAGATATTTTAGATTTTTTAATATTTTTTCCAAATGTTGAAAATGAAAAGTTTCCATAATTTAAGTTTCACTTTCGGTTTGAAATCTAACGGACTAGAAATTGGGGTTCACTAGAAAGGAAAAAAAAAACTATTGTCTTGCAACAACGATGAAAGCGACGATAACTTTGACGATGCGGCAATTATATTTTTATGCTGTTACTGTGTAGAGTCCACTTCGACGATAAGGGCTTGCAATTTCGTCCCAGTAGCTCAATGGTAGAGCGTTGGCTGGTCAGTTCGGAGATCTAAGGTTCGATTCCCGTTGGGGAAGCAAGGTTCTTTACAATGGCGCTAGAACAAATCAACTCTATAGGTTAGTGCAAAAATGTCGGAGGTCTGAAGACCCCAGATCGTGCGACTCACATAGTGGGTTTAGAGTAGCTAGCTGCACGGCCGGGGAAAGGATACCTCCTGCATTCAGGAGGTACCCAAGGTCTACCATCCCGCCAAACGAACTTTTATTTAGGTCTAAAAATATAACAATTTATGAAAAATATTGTGATTAAACAGACAGTTTTACATTATATTTGAACTTGACAAGTACGTCCATTTTACAAAAATGGGAAAAGGGTTATTGCGAATATAGATAAAACGATCATGGAAAATACAATTTAGAGTGAGGTATAATAACATAATGAAAAATAGATTAAAATGAAAGAAAATAATAAAATTTTAAAAAGTAAAATTTAGAAAATATATAAAAAGAAAATATATGAAAAGGAAAATTATTAGGCGTATGAAAACAAAAACACAATAAGTTCATATAAGTTAATAAGAATGAAATAAAGGGATTCATTGATCAAAATTAATTGAGAGCAGAATCTATTCATAAACTTAGGTCACTTTATTAGAAATTTCCATGGCAACAAGAATACAGTTTTTAATTTTATCTACTAAAGAGGGATTTGAATACTAAAGAGGGAATGTCGGAGGTCTGAAAGTGACCCTAGTACGGCTAGTACGGATTCAGTGGACTCTGGAAAATTGAACGCCAATTTCAAATTGAGAGGATAACAACCACTCAGGATACTAACCTGGGTTAAAAAGTAGCAGGAAGCTAACCTGTGGTAAAAATAGCAGGAGGTGGTCAATCAGATTGTCAGTTGCCCGCCAATCTGACATTAGAACGTGAAGAATGTAGTGTCGGACTCTTAATGTAAGAGTTTGCAGTTTCGTCCGTCCCAGTAGCTCCAAGGTAGAGCGCCGGCTGGCCAGTTCGGAAATCGAGGGTTCGATTCCTGGTTAAGGCAAAAAGGCTCTTTAGACACTTTAAAAAAGTTGGTTGTAAAATTTGTAAAACAATATTATCTCGTTAAATAAGCGTAGTTAATATTAGTCTTGTTAAATACAGAATTCTAATCCGAACTCTCTGCAATCTCTTATGCCATTGATTGGGACTTTTCTAATAACCTGAAAATCAATATTTACTCTGATAGTTTATCTTCAATTGCAGCATTAAACTCAACAAAAGATAAATCCAATTTTCTTCATACTATCAAATCCAAAGCCTTACTTCATAAAAACTTGCTTAATATATCTTGGGTAAAAGCTCATAATAATAATTTTGGAAACGAAACTGCCGATAAACATACTAAACTTGCCACCACTTCTAATGACAAAATTTTTATTCCTTATCTCTACTCTCTCCTTAAACTTGCAAAAACAATGTTTTGAGCCCACTTCGATTATAAGAGCTTGCAATTTTGTCCCAGTAGCTCAAGCTCAACGGTAGAAGTTCGAAGTTCCAGGGTTCGATTCCCGGTTGGGGCAACAAGGCTCTTTATAGTCTCAATGGCTAAACAAAGATCCATAATTCCGCCAGGAACGGAATCCTTTACAGCAGGGGTCGGAAACCAAACCACATAGATGAGCTAGCTACTTTACAAACTTGCTAATTACCAAATATCTTCCTGAATGTACGATGCTTTGTGAATCACTATATTAACCTCTACTATGTGAACCACTATATTAACAGTAAACCTATGCAAAAAAAAAAATATATTTCTATCGTTGTAAAGTCTTTTTTATGACTATTCAGTATAATTCAACTGCAAATGTATGTAGTATTTTAATTTAAAGTAATAAAAAATCAAAATGCTATATTTTTCAGTTCGTATTATTTTTAAAAAACCAATTACAGATAAATCAAGATTTAACCAGAAAACATCTTATGTTCAACCTGCATATTATAGCATTCTTTAAAACAGTTCATAATATGATGGGGATGATGGTACTTAGCAATGCACAAAGACGAAATCAACATATAAATTCTTCTTGCATGAATTTATAAACAAAACCAACTTATGGCATAATTACATACAACTCAAACTGCTGCTAAACTAATGCACTAAAATAACTTCGTCAAAAGCAGCATACAACACAAAATTAATGGTATCAATCGGTTTCGAAGGCAATAAAATAGCATTCTTCGTCGTGACGCGCAAGAAGCGCAACCTTCACCGGTGAGAGATAGATCGGTGACTGATGTATACGAACAGCAAGCGTGACTGAAGTAGAGAAAAAAAAAATGTAGGTAAACAAAACCTAGAAGAAAGGAAGGAGCAGAAGATAGGACACAATGAGTGAACGGCAAAATACCTAACGGTAAATACTACAGTTAATTATAAAAGCTTAAACAATTGAAAATGGCCACACCAGCAAAAGGAGGGAACCATATTGAAAAAAGAAGACATTTAACTTTCTCGTTAGTCTGCTAAATGTAATTTTTTATGATGACTTATTTGTCTAGTAATTTGTTTAAATACTGTTACAATGCGCAATTTTTATTATTCGTTCGTTACTAATTCCCCCGTGGTGAAGGGACGACTACACACCACGTCCACAAGACCCTTCAGGTCCCATGGCGAAGGGGAGAAGATTTGCAGCTTCACTTTTATAGAGGCTCCCCGAAGGAAGGAAGTCTGACTTGGCCTCGACATGACAACAGGCGGGATTCGAACCGGCAACCCGGCGATCAGACGGAAACGCATGCCCCTGACCGCTCGACCACCGGATCAGTGCAATTTTTATTATAAAGTAGATTATCTAACGGTGGTAAGAAATGCAATGGATTTGACATTTTTTAATCACCACCGTTTAACTAAATTTTCTCTTAACCGGCCCTCGTTCCCAATTATGCCGATTATGGGAGTACCGTACTTACAAAAATAAAGACCCAAAACCAAGAATTCCCAACTGTCGTGACTTGAAACATTAAAAAGTGTATTTAAAAAAATATGTATTTCCACTAGCGACCGAAATTAGAACCGCAATCGGCCCACCCCAGTCATGCACCAAATGTCTCCGGGGGGGGGGGGGACGAAACCCCTCCCCTCCGGAAGACATTTTATGTTTGTATTTAATCTAGTTTCACCTTACATTGTATTTAACCTAGTTTCTATTTATGTAACACAGCATTCAGATATATTTACATAGGGCAAATAGAAAACTTGCCACCCCTTAAAATTACATTCGCCCCCCCCCCCCCCCTCCGGCCAAAAAATCCTGAAAGAAACACTGTTTGAAAAACCCCTACAATTTTCGAATGAATTTTTGAAAATACCACGATCTTCACTGATAAATAAATAATCATTTCAGATGTAATTTTAACATTAGAAAACGAATAATATAAAATTTAGAACACCAACCTGAATGGCTCTCGAAATATTGCACATTTAAAAAAGAAAAAATCATAAAATTAAAATAGTTGGTATCGCCCAACATGTTTACTTTCCATGTGCAGTATTATGCAAAAACTATGTTATATACCATCATTTTCGTGGATCTATAGTTCCATTCAAGAAGCCAAATTGATGGTATTTTACTACATTTTACTCATCAACTGTCAAGTTTTAAATTTGAATAACTATGCATTTATGCCAACTTGCATAATATTCAGCCAAACATGGCACCCATGTTTTCCAACACCATACGTGTCTCATCGTCGGCGTTAATTGAATCCAAGAGATGGAGCCGCCGCTGGGGATAAGCAAGAGCTTGATAGATATATACACTCAATTGAGGGAGAGGGGGGGGAGGGGACCTTTCCGCACGAGGTTGGCTGCCATATCATATAACCGGTATTATAATGTACGGGAGGGTGCCTTAGCCTGAGAATGTGTTTTGCATTTTGTACGGTATCAAACACCTTTTGGGTTTTTGATTGCATTCCCCCCCCCCCCTTTCACAGAGTGCAAAAAATCGTCGGAGTTTTTATTTGGGTTTCGTTTTGAAATTGGAAATAGATCAGGACGTGCAGCATGTTTGTTTAAGCAGGACGCATTTTGATTGGGTATGTTTGTGATTAACTAAGGTTTTCTCCTTCCAGAGCAGCTAATATGAGATCCAGGAAGACGTATCGTACGAGATTAAAACCCGTAGCTCAGAGTGTATTTCCATTGAAACTTTTAGACGTTTGAGAAAAAATTTGTAGGATTTAAAATCACAAACTTTGCCTTCATCGGAGAAATTTTTACATTTCTTTCTGGTGCTGTCAAACTTCTGAAGTCAGATATAAATTTGATTATGAGGACCTGCACTTCTGACTTCCAAACGTCAAATCAAACTTTCTCTTACTCTTAAATTGAGGCTAAACTTCTGGATCTCAATAAATCTTAGAATCGTGCTCACGTTGCAAATAACAACATTTATGGACCTCTTTCATGCTTATTATTTGGGTCGTCCGCATAGAACTTTCGAAACCTGCAAGGTAAAATTCTCGAAAAGCAAAGAACAATTCAATAATACGCCCGTCTAGAACAAAAAAATTTAAACCATGTTCTGACGTCCCGACTTCCAAGAATGTATTCCCCTTTTACATACGTGACGTGAAATCCATTGCACTCCGTAGCAATGAATACTCGTTATAATGGCATCAACAGAGGAGAGCTTCATTCGGGAAGAAACGGAACCAACTTTCGAACTCAAAATCTCAACTTTCATAGACCCATTTAAAAATTCATAGAAGATATAAAAATAAAGTAATTAAAAAAAATATAATAGAATACGAAAATATCACTTCATGACAAAATTGGAATTGAAGGACTCTTCAATTCGCCGATACGCATACATTTGCCTAAGTTACTCATATTTCGATGAATTCTCATTGTTTCTTAATATATAAAAGAATTGTCCTACGGATTTCGTTTAGAGATCATTGAAAAGATCATTTTTTGATCTTTCTAATGGTTTCAAAATAAAAACTCTGTGATAATATTCTTGACCGCCAAGTAACTGATTTGTGGGGAAATGACTCGATATTTTGCTTTATCATAAAATAACTAAAATACTAATTCGAATAAAAAAAAAACAATCGCTTTAAATTGTTTTGAGACCTGACCTGAATTATCACTGTTCCGAGTTTCTGAGTTGTGTGTCGCTTAGCTTTTCCTCTAAGCTACCAACAGACGAACAAACAAACGAACAGACATCTTATTTTATTAAGATTTTGTTTATTCCAGAAATGCATTGCAGTGAAAGCAGTTTTTAAAAATTGTACCACAAAGTAATTACGAAATTTTAGCTTTGAGCTTATTTCCAGAATTAAAGCATATAGCGAGAAAAACAGATTTAACAGCAAAGTACCACATATGAATTACAAATCTTCAGAAATTAACTTTTTCCCGATTTTTTTTTTCTTTTCCTACATATTTTTTTCATTTTAGACGCACTTACTGTATATTGCGAGATTAACAGTTTTTAGGACTTATAAGTACTGCACATTGCAGGGAAAATAATTTTAAGGACAAAGACTGCTCATGAATTACAAATTTTGAAATGTGAGCTTTTTTCTGGAATTACTTTACTGTCCTGTTAATTTTAGAGGTATTTACTCTACATTGGAAAGAAAACAGTTTCTAAAAGAAAACCCTAAAAATACTGTTTGTTGCAAGGAAATTAATTTTAACGACAAAGTGCAACTCATGAATTAAAAATTGTGAGATTTGAGCATAAGAATTATTGAAAGTCTATAATTGTGCTTGTTTGAAAACGCCTGCGCACGTTTAAAAGAAAACTGGTTGAACGACAGACAAACGGCTATTTTAAGGTTTCAGCTGTTTTCAAAATACTTCTAAGCTGTTTGCTTGATTTTTGGAGGAGTTTCTTCGCATCGCAGTGTAAACAGTTCCAAAGTAAAAATACGATACATTGAATGGAGGGGTGAATTGAAAATTTTTCGATTCGATTCTAATTTAAAATAATTCTATTTATTGCTATTTTTACTGTTAAATTACAACACATTTTCGCACAAACTATTTTAAAAATAACATACGATGAATTAACTTTATTTTTTTTTTAACAATTGGTCCCCATAGAGGTAGATGGTTTGACTCCTATGTGCTAGTTTAATTTTCTATGAACTGAATATCAACTGCAGAAAAAGTCTGTTTTCGTCAATCACAACAGGGAACGTTTAAATTGCAGCGCATGGGAATATTTCTTATTTCCAATTCAGCATGTAATAAACTCATGTCTCACAGGTGAATTGAACTGCCGAACTCCCATTAGCCATCAGATGCTTTATCCATTGAGATACTAAGACGATTGTATTTCCTCCTTTCTGTCTGAAGTAAAGCCTACATTATCCTTTCTTGGAAATGCAACATTTGGTCTATAATTTCTCATTCCTCAACCATTATATACAGTATAGCATCGTGTGTTCATTTTTACTCTTTCTAAATTGAAATCGCTGCCCCATAAATCCTGGGATCTTGGAGAAATTTTAATTTCAATGCTATTCAAATATCAGTCTTCCACTGCATCTAACCTATACAGAGTTAATATAGCAAAATAAAAAAATTCGCTCCAAAGTGCTGTCTAAAATGAAAATATATCGTATTGACAGCACATAAATAGTTTGTTATATCTTCTTCGTCTGGATAAAGCAAACATATTCACTACAGCAAATGTAGTAAAATTTCTCTTTTTTTTCCCTTAGGATTTTTCTACTTTTGCTGTAGCAATGGTCCTATCTCATATGAAGGTGAAGGCTCTCTTGACGCAGACTCTTTTTTACCTTTGATACCGGTTCCTGTTTGTGATGTCACTGCGAAGTATTTTTATTTCCAAACTGTAAGATTAAGTTGCTCAGACAACATTGTAAATAAATACTGTCTCAAGGAGCAATCGAATCACCGAATTCTGCGAAGCGCTTGGTGCTACAATAGAGGTATGATTTAATACCAGGAAGGGCTTTTCATGGAGTGTGTAGGATCCATACAGACGAAAAGAATATCGCACCCGCAATTCAATGGTTAGATCATCACCTGGCCATCAAAGATGCAAAATTTGTGTACCAACTGGGAGAGGAGATTTTTCAATGGCGTTCAAACACCCTCATCCTTCGGATAAATTTGAAAGAGTAGGATAGTGTCCACTCCAGATATAGAAAAATAAAATGTCGTCCCAAGTCCAATAGAGGGATTCACCTGGCAAATATTACAAAATCACCTGTACAAAAGTTATATGACGCTAAATAAGAGAACGACATCATACAAGAGCTTGATGATGCTAAATGATAGCACATCTCTTACAGGGGAACTAGGTAACGCTAAATAATAGAACGTCACCTGTCCAAAAACTAGGTAACACTGATTGATAGAACGTCACCTGCTCAAAAGTTAGGTGACACTAAATGATAGAACATTACCTATCTAAAAGCTAGATGACGTTAAATGGTAGAAAGTAATCTAGATGACGCTGAATAGTAGAATGTCACCTGTTTAAATGTTGGGTGACGCTGAGTGGTGAAATGTTATATGTCAAAAGCTAGATAGAAATAAATGGTAAAACGTCACCTGTCTAAGAGATAGGTGACACTGAACAGTAAAACGTCACCTATCCATACAAGTTAGATGACGCTGAATCGTAAAAAGTAATCTTCCCCAAAACTGAATGGCGTGGAATGGAAGAACATGTGTGTGTGTGACATAGTTTCCTGATCAATATAAAAGTGAGACCTGATCAAACGGAAATCCAAGGATCATGCCGGCTGGGACATGAGCTCTTCACAAATGTTATTATACTAATATTACTTTATATTTTAACGAACTAGCCGACGCGGTGGTCGATCCGTCAAGGCGAGCGTTTCCAAGCGATCGTTCGGCCGCCACGTTGTGGGTTCGAGTCCCACGTAAGTCATGGATGTTGTGTTGTTGGGCGCAGTGTGTTCGTGTGTTCCGCCCCCCTCTGGTGCGCCTGAGGCAACGTCCCAGGACGGTTAAATGGTTCACGTTTCTGGACGATATATAGGCGAATGATGAAAGTCAATTGCCTGGCCATTTGATAAAAAAAAATAAAAAAATTTACGAACTATTTCATTATTGTGCTCTCCATTCAATACTAAACCCTTATTAATTTACGCTATTTAATACATAATTATGTTTAATAAAATATTTTGTACCTTCAGCCGCGAAAAATTTCTCTACCGATTCGCAGAACATTCTTCGATACATGCACCTATCAAAACACCTTGGCGACAGACTTATGTAACGTATCCCCAACTCATCAACAGCAACCCTGTTCTCACCCTCTCCACACGCCAGGCTCGCTTGGCCGTAGTAATAACGCTTCACTAGGTCTGTATAGGCCAGTTCGAACGCATATTGGATAAGTTTCTCGCCGAGTATCTCTGCAACTGAACACACCAGAAACTTAGCCTCTGAATGGCAGTGCAACATCTGGGGTCGCTTTCAAAATCCAGGAGACCGCCACTAATCACAAAAGCCGAATATATATATACCGATAAATATATTCGCACGAGCACGAAGTATAAGATAACACCTAGAATTCGGACAAAGAGGGTCACAGCTGTGGTCTCCATTCCGTCGCTTAATCATATTAAATTTTGCTCTTCCTTAGAAGGGGAAAAGTGTGAAAAACTTTTGTTTGAGGGAGGAACGGAATTTTATCCGCCGTTTTGCCGCCACAAAGAACATAAACATTGCGAGCTGTTGCCATCGGAGGTTTTATTTATATGGATATTATTTGTTATTCCGTCGGACGTTTTCTAGCGACGTAATTAAAGTTTCCTGGAGTTTTCGTCTGGAAGATCGAAGTTGGAGTTTTCGAGTTTGTTTCAGTATTTTAGAAGGTGTTTGAGAGAGTGGAGAGAGAAAAAAAAATGGCGAATTTGATATTCGGTGGAATTTAGGGAGCAAATAAAAGTGTGAAAGCGAATTAAATGCTAAATGAAGTGGTGAAAATTTTTAAACAGGAAGTGGGAATTTTTGTGGCGTGAGTCTTGGAGAAAAATTGCAAGGAATAATTATTAGATTCCCTCTTTCATTTTTTATGATATTATAATTCCTATGCCTTCAAAAATATCAAGAAGAATTTCGGCTTAATTATAAGAAAACAGTTAAGTAACTAAATTTCTAGAACTTCTTCAAAACTTCATAGAACTTTGCAAAAGGGTGAAATAGGGAAGTTGTGAGCAATTGCTCTTCTTCAACCAAGAATTAAATCGAAAATAATACAAAGGAATCGAATCTCGGGCAAGCCTTCACAGTAAAACATTTCCCTGAGATTTCTTTACTGGAAAGGAAGAGTTTGGAACATCCAGTTCTTTTCTTTTAGGAAATACAGGATTCTAAGGAAAGTCCTTAAGAAAGCGCCCCAATAACTTCGTGAGAAGTCCGTGAGCGTACACGTTAGGTCTATATATAGTAAAGTGGCCATGCCCGATCGAATAAAAAGAATTGCAGCGCCCCTTGCGGAGAATTTGAGAATTTAGGATAATTAACACGACAATAAAGCAATGTAAACGAGAAAAGCTAATTACAAAGTTATAGAACATTGCCTGACTAGGAATCGACCACAAAAGTGATGAAGGCATTTATTTGACGCAATAAGATTATAAGCGACTGGTTGTCCTATACAGGAATGTCAAAATAAACAACACCTACATAAACAGATATTTAGAGTAAAGCCTGTTTAAAATGCCCTCCGTAAACAACAATGCAGTCGAAAAAAAATATTATCCCGTATTTTGAAAACCATTGCAGGTATCCCAGTGTTAGAGACCCTGATGAAAAGAACTTTTAGACAAATAGTTATTGACCCGCATACGTACGTTCATTGTCACTTTTTCATTGTCACTTTGAAGAAACCTTTGACAAATCGGATATAATTTTAAAATGCAAAACTCTGATGTGGGCAGCAAATGACTTGCCTTATATAATTCAATTAATTTACTTCTTTAACGTAAGAAACTGATAAAAAAATTCACGGCACAGTGTTTATAAAGTTAAATTGTATATTTGACGCTTTTCCGGATGACAACATGTAAAACTATTTCGCACCCAATTAACTGAGCCAACGGCCGTACCGTGCTGAAAACACCGGTTCTCGTTAGATCACCGAAGTCAAGCAGCATCGGGCGCGGTTAGTACTTGGTGGGTGACCACCTCGGAACACCGCGTGCTGTTGGCCATCTCGGGTGCGGTATCCCCGTGGTTTGCGCGCTAGATTTGCACGCTACCACAAATGCCGCCGTGTTCATGCGGAGTACGATCACGTTAAACATGTGGGTCCGTAAGTCCTTCCGAGAGGTTGGTGGTAGGGGAAGGAGGGTACGGTCCCTGTAGATGCCTCCCCCACTGGGTTCCGGTCTAAATTGGGTGGCACTTCCCGGCCGTCCATACAGTTACCTTACACCTTTCTGGTAGGTCGGACGGTCTGGGTCTCATCAACAGCACCCAATTAACTGATAGCTTACGCAACTCCAAATTAACAATTATCTATATTGATATCACCCCCAATAAACAATATAGTCCATATATTTAAATATTCTAATAACAAATTCATCAATTAGGCGTCATTTTCATTACCTTGGCATAATTCTTGCAATTTTGACGGTATTTTCGTCATTGTAGGACTAAATATTGCCAAGTTGGTGATATTTAGACGAGCATTTCTTATGTATAATAAAAGGTATTCCCATCATATGACGAAATTAAATATTTGCAAAATATTGCATCCCAATTGGCGTCACTGTTTATCAATTTGGAAACATTTAAAAAAAGTCGCAAAGTTAGTGATATGCCGCTAAAATTCATAGCCGGAATTTCGCAAATCAATACAGACGGAGAAATAGATTATTCTTATGTACTTTCCAATATAATGAATTATCATCAATTAGTTGTGATTTTCATTGATTTGGCGTCATTTTTATCGATGTGGCGACATATTTATCAATTTAGTGACAATTAAAAACTCGAAATATTTTACTCAATTTGTCAACATTAAAAAAACTTGTCAAGTTGGCTATATTCCGCCAAATTTGTCGCTAAGCATTCTGCATGCAGAAATAGTTTATTCTTATATTAGATGAACGACTAATGGTGTCAAATTAGAATGCTGTTATCCAAAATATCTTCTCTCTCGAATGAAATGAACTGGATCTATGAGAATGATGATAATAAATTTATCTCATAATATTACATATGAAAAGTGAACAAATTTCAAAATAGTTAATACTTTTTAGAATTTTATGCGATTTTTTGATAAATTTATTTGAAGAATGTGCAATATCTCGAGAACGATTAATGCTAGAGTTCTAAATTTTATCTCAATCGTTTTCTAATGAAAATTACCTAAGAAATGATTATTTGTGTAACTTTATTGAATGTTTTAATTTTTGATAATTTTTTCAACATTTCATTTCAAAAGTTAAATAGGTTCTGAACATTTAACTGTATGTAAAAACAATAGGCTTCCAGTATTCACTGATTGTGATTTTTGTTCCAAATTTTGTTCGAATCACTTCATTCGGTCGTGAGATATCTTTTCCACAGATTCACTGCCCAGCCCCCCCCCCCCACCACACACACACACACACATATAGACATACTTTCATATTCATTGCTAAGTTCATGGAATTCGTCGCAAAGGTCAGCTAACCCCAACCTTCAGATTGCAAGAATAGTTTTCTGTCATGTACTTTTATCAATATAATGCCGCTTCCGTTATAAAGTTCGACTTCCGTTTTTATCTAAGCCGCATTTCTTTCACGATTTACTCTACACTGCGTCTTAGGATATTTATCATCAAATTAAAGAAATATTTTTTATCAGACAGTGAAAAACATAATATTTAAGATGACGTCATATCACTTGATCACGACAAATAATAGATATCATATTTAAAAATTAAATTTTAGAAGCCCTTCCACCTTACTCAACTCGAGGGTAAGAACCAAATCCTACCGAAGGGGATTCAAGGCGGATAGACCCGGCTCAAAATCCAATGCTGCGTTCTTATAACCATATCAGGCGGCTGCGACAGCATCATGCCATTTGCTACGCTTCCTCACGTGACATATAATTGCAGAGCACGGAGCTCCTACCACCATCGAGGTGAAATACAGGTGAATTACTTATATCTCTGGTCGAAGCCTACCACAACATCACTGGTATAACACAGCAGCGGCTTGGGTTATAACCATAATGTAGAAATGTAAATAGTATTTGCACCCTATGAGTCATCATGAGATATAACACTAGACTTCGTACCTAAGTTAACTGTGTTCTATCTTTATATATCAGTTCCGATGCATATTTAAAAAATTCTGGTAGTTGAACAGTTAATAATTTCGTTTGCAAAATTAAATTGTTATCTATAGTTTTATCTAAAGAGTAAATTGTTGCAACAATCGCTACTGAGTTGCTCTGGTAATGAATATTTATAATTACATCTGTTTCTAAATCATGTTGAAGAAAGTGGAGTGTCAAATTTAATCCACACAAGTTCGATTGCTATTAATAAATTTAGACAAAAGTATATAAGTTTCTTATTACGAGCCTTTAAATTGAAAAATTGCGAGAAAAAGTAATATGTGGGCAGAAAATGCAAAAAATATATCAGAAAAATCTGATGTTGCCAGCACATGACTTTCCTTATATACTGCAAGTAATTTATTTCTTTAACGGTAAACCTTCTTTAAAGGTAATGAAAAAAATCCACGGCGCAGAGTTTGTAACATAAGTTGTACATTTGGCTATTTTCCTGATGACAACATGTAAAACTATTCCTCATCCAATTAACACAATTTTACACAAATCTAAATTAACGATTATTAATATTGATATCATCTTCCATCAGCAATATATTCCATATATTTAAATATTTTAATAACAAATTCATCAATTAGGCGCCATTTTCATTACCTTGTAGCATTTCTTATGTATAATAAAAGATATGCCCATCATGTGACGGAATTAAAAATTTGCAAAATATTTTATCCCAGTTTGCGTCACTTTTTATCAATTTGGCAACATTTAAAAAGTCGCTAAGTTGAAGATATGCAGCTAAAATTCACCGCCAGAATTTCGCCAAGCAATACAGACGGAAAAATTGATTATTCTTACATTCATTCCAAAATAATGAATTTTCATTAATTTGTTGTCATTTTCATTGATTTAGCGTCATTCTTATAAATTTGGCGACATTTTTATCAATTTGGCGACATTTAAAGCTCGAAAAATTTTAATCAATTTGCCAACGTTAAAAAACTAGCCTAGTTGGTTATATTCCGCCAAATTCGTACGTTCCTGGTGTCAGTTCCTACACATTAGATCTGCAACTTTGTAATTGGATTTTATTTGACCGTCTCACTTTGTTGGCGAGTTGAATTCGTTATCCTAATTTTTTTCTACACCTCAAACGCTGCAATCAGTTTTATTCGATCAGGCATGATCACTTTACCACAGATAGACCTGACGTATACACTGATGGACCTTTCTTTACAAAGTTATTGGGGGGAAGGGCTTTCCTATGAATCCTGTATAATGTTTTCCAATCCAAAAAAATCTCACAACTAGACAATTCTCAAAGTGGCAAATACAGGCATTCTACTACATAGTTGAATTTCGTACGAGAGGGGAGATTTGCTCGTAGTCGAACGGTTTTGTCTCTGGCCCTCAGGTCCATAGGAGCTGGATTTGAGACCCGTAGTCAGGTGGTGAGCGCTGTGTATCATACATACATTTATTAGCTCCCTCCAAATCCACTTCCACCTGTACTTCCCGGTTAAATTAGATCTCACATTATATAATAATAAAACAAGAAAGATCAGTCATGCATAAAGCATTGACTATGAAAGAAATTGCAACTGAAATGCAATTTTATTTAAACATCTCTAAAATGTGATACATTCAGAGCTGATATTTTTTAAATTATCACAGAACTACTGCAATTTATTTAACTTCAAACTTCATTAAAAAAATGAACTTTATTCAAATGACGTCATCGAAATATAAATCGTCTAGCTCTCGATGTAAAAGCAATGAATATTTCATTCATATCACTTTTATTCCAGACTCCAGAGCTAAATAATTTTGCTATTCTTATACACTCCTCTTACAATCACTTGTTCACATTCTGCGTCCAGTAAAATAAGCCTTCGTTTTAGAAATAAAGTTAGATGATCATTTAAACTAAAAAATATTGTAATTGATTTGGCACAGAATATAGATGCACAGAAAATACGCAAAAATAAAGCAGTTTCAGAACAGATACAACATTAAATATACATGTAAAAGAACTTTAAAAATCACGCGATTTTTACACTGGAAAAAAAGACGGCTGCCATATTTTATTTTGCAGCGGGTCACGTGATTTCTTCATGTAATATGGGTTGTTGTCCGACCTACCAGAAAGGTATAAGGTAACAGTTTGGACGGCCAGGAAGAGCCACCCAATTTAGACCCGAAACAAGTGGGGGAGGCATCCACAAGGACCGTACCCTCCTTCCCCTACCACCAACCTCTCGGAAGGACTTACAGACCCACATATTTAATGTGATCGTACTCCGCGTGAACACGATGGCAGTTGTGGTGGCAGCGGAGGGAATCGAACTCGGGCCTACCAAGTGCAATTCCCGCGTTCTAACCACTGGGCTACCGCGTCCCCTCATATAATATAGGTGTAATTATTATTTTAATTTTTATTTAGAAAAACTACCGAACATATTTTGAAATTTTTTTTATATATATATATTTTATGGGATAATTTGAATATTTTCTAACATTTTCGAAGCAATTTGTGAATTTAAACTTTGCTTAAAAATTAGGTCCCATAGTTTGAAAAATTAGGTCCCATAGAGTTCAATGCATTTCACATTTTCTACCCGGGTTCAATTCAAAACTAATTGGGTGATATTATTCATTTACACATTCCCATATGTCCCACAGACCGTCTCAACAACATACTAAAATTTCATTTCGATAAAGTCGTTTTTACTGCAGTTATCTCGCGAACGGACAAACGGACAGAATGAACAAAGCCATAAACACTTTTCAACTATATTGGAAAGTGTTAAAAAAGTTAAAATAATTCAATACAGTCCAATACGAGAGCTGAAAACACCAGCTGGGGATATATTCTTATTAATTTTTTTTATATAACAAGAAAATTGTAGATTTCATACAGGGTAGCTGGATTTCTTAATTCTATTACCTCCTTGAAGAATGTAGGCATAAGAGAATTAGATGACTACGGTTGTTTCAAGGGCGTCCTGAGGTCAGGTCCAGTGTGTGTTCTTAACAAACACTAAGATAAAACTGCTAAGATATATTAGTATTTTAACGTTAATTAAAAGCACACTGTTCCTGAGGAAAGAGGCTCAGAACGCTCTCGAAACATTTGTATTCACACAATATTCTTCCTTGTTGATACTCCTTGTTTATACGCTTTCCTTGTTGATACTCCTTGTTGAGCAGGCCCTCCAAACAGCTGGCTCAACTCCTTGTTGAGCCAGCCGTCCAAACAGCTGGCTCAACTCCTTGTTGAGCAGGCAGTCCAAACAGCTGCCTCAACTCTTTGTTGAGCCGGCCGTCCAAACAGCTGCCTCAACTCCTTGTTGAGCAGGCCGTCCAAACAGCTGCCTCAACTCCTTGTTGAGCCGGTCGTCCAAACAGCTGGCTCAGCTCCTTGTTGAGCCGGCCGTCCAAACAGCTGGCTCAGCTCCTTGTTGAGCCGGCCGTCCAAACAGCTGGCTCAGCTCCTTTTTGAGCCGGCCGTCCAAATAGCTGGCTCAACTCCTTGTGGAGCCGACCGTCCAAACAGCTGGCTCAACTCCTTGTCGAGCCGGCCGTCCAAACAGCTGGCTCAACTCTTTGTTGAGCCGGCCGTCCAAACATCTGCTCATGTCTTCGGATGAGTCGGACGGTCTGGATCTTCAACTCCTTGTTGAGAAAACGCCAAAATCGTTTGAGGCAATAATTCAGATGGCTATGGGAGCATAAAATATTGTTTCTATTTCTATGGCTTAAAGCGGGTATTGAATGCAATAATATTTATTTAAACTGTCAATTTTTCATAAAAATTATTATCAATGCAATGGAAATCAGAACTCACAATAAAGAATATTTCAACGTATTCAAATCTATTTTACCTTTCAATTCATTTTTGTCTCCTCTCCATATATTCTGTGCCCTGTTCTACATCTCAGATAAAATACTTATTACTGCTACTCATTATTAGGAAACTTTAATTCAAAATTAATCAAAAATATATATATACTAAACACTACAATTCTCCGTTGTGACCAATGAAAACAGATTTAACTTTACTAACACTGACGACACCTGGATGTAATTATCAAAGCGTTATAACATTTTCAAGATTGTCATTCACAGAAATTGTATCGCCTTCTTCCTAACTCCATGGTTATGCCACAATCTAGAATCACGAAAATTGGCTTAGATTTCTCCCCTCCTCCCCCCCCCCCCCAAAAAAAAATTATAATAATAAGAGAATCGCGTTCAAAATTAGAAATGGATGTACAAAGAAAATGTTAAATTGTAAACTATATCGACATATACTCTCCGTTTTACATATGCAAAATATCAAAAAGATAAAAAAATCTTGTTAAATCTAATTTTGTTTTTGACTTTAAATTTTATGGAAATATCTCAATGTGCCTAAGATTTCAAATAATGCAATAAATCATACTTCAAGATTCTTGGTTATTTCATTCAGAATGCCCCCCCCCCCCCCCCCCAGAAAGGGTTTCATGTCTCAGCGTGGAAATCAAATAAACTGTCTGCGGTTGACCAAATGACACTATCATTGAGCTACTGTGGTAATTACCTTTAATTCTGGATTTGAAGTTTAACCAGCATCTCACATAAATTTATAAAATGTGATAATTTCAATGAATAAGTAGCAAAAAGCAAGCAGGGCAATTGAAGTAATTTTACTGTTGTGTTTTAAAAGGAGACAGTTTTCAATTAACAACTATAATTATTCATACTAATAGAGAAAGTGTATCAGACATCATTAATATTGGTTTCAAAGCTGGGAAAGAAATTTCCAAGAAGGCAAATGAACAAAAATAAAAATCACAAATTGATCTTATGTTGTCGTTCTAAGGCGTCAAACTGACAAGCAATATCAGTAGAATCAGTAGTCCCAATATCCAATTCAGACATCACTACTGTATAAAAAAAACAGTACAAGATCTGTTGTAGCTGTAGGGACAGAGATTCCTTGTCTGATACACATGAAACCTGTCACAAGCGGTAAAGCAACTTGTATTTCAGATATCCTTCAGCGAGATTTGGAATCCAGATAACTTTAGCCGGCGCACGTTTGAACAGCGGGAAGTCATAGTTGTGAGACTTGTAATTTCAAACGCTTTAGGACGTTTATCCGGTACCTGGTGTTTACAGCTTTGATTTTTCTCACCTAGAGACTTTAATTGCTATCAGACTTGACGACTACCGCGTAGATATCAAGGTGAGTTATTAATTTCCAGTATTAGACGTGTTCTGATCATAGTCAGGGTCATCTTGTTGTCGAAACACCAATGTACTTATTTAATATATTGCTATTTAGACGTATTTTTGATTTTGATATTAATGCAAATATTTTGTAAGTGGGGAAAATAACATAGCACATATCTAGGTATAAGAAAGAAAATACATTCCCATTAAAAAAAAATATGATGTGGGCAACACATGACTTTCCTTATATAATGCAATGAATTTACTACTTTTACAGTTAAAAAAAATGTTATTCTTATAGCAGATACTTATATTCTTTCCAAGATATTGAATTTTCTTCAATTAGTTGACATTTTCATTGATTTAGCGTCATTTTTATCCATTTGGCGAGATTTTTGTTAATTTGGCAACAATTAATTCGTCGCCAAAATCTCGCCAAGCGTTATGGACGGAGAAATAAGTTATTCTTACAGCAGATAAATGACAATTGGCGTTCAAATACAAAAGTATTACTCAAAGTATCTTTTTTCCTGAATGGAACGAGCTAGTTCCACGAGAATGAAGTCACCCAATTTATCGCATGGTATTACATATGAAAAGTGAACATGTTTCTCAATAGGAAATAAATTTTTTTAATTTTATATGACTTTTTGATAATGTTTTTGAAAAATGTGCAATATCTCGAAAACGGTTCATGTTAGCGTTCTAAAATTTATGTCAATCGTTTTCTAATGAAAAATTACATAAGAAATGTTTATTTGCGTAACTTTATTAGCGGTTTTGATTTTTTGACGATTTTTTCAAAATTTCACTCGAAAATTTAGGGGGGTTCTGAACATTCGATTGCGTATAAAAACAATAGGCTTGCAGTGTTTATGGATAGTGACTTTTGTACCTAATTTCGTTCGAATCGGTCCATTCGTTCGTCAGTTATCTTCTCCACAGTCTCACTGACACACATACACACATACTTCCACACACACACACACATACTTTCACACACACACACATACTTTCACACACACACACATACTTTCACACACACACACACACACATACTTTCACACACACACACAGACATCACTTCAAAAATGTTCGATTCGTGATCAGGAATGCTTGAAACGTGCTCTCCCGTCGAAAACTCGAATTCGAATTTTCGACCCCGTCACAATACTTTCCTTATACATTATGTATATAAGGAAAGTAATAACGGTATCCATGGATCGGATTCGCGCTTATCATGCTTTCATCTTAAAATTGAAATACATTCACAGAACCTGCCTATAGGAGCATTCTCCTAAATTAAGTTAGAATAAAGTTCCCATTGCTGATAACACCTCTAACGGTTTTTCTCTTATTATGAGCAAATCAGAATGGAACAAATTATGTACCTGAAGTGGAAGCAAGAAAATTTGTTATGTTCCATATCAGCAACAGTTGAAGGTAGTTGATTAATTGAATCAATTGGTTTCGAAAGCAAAAAGAGCCTTTTTCGTCAGAATAATTGCGACAGAATCACTACAGACAAGGAAATTTTTCAGAAATGTTCTGAGAAAACGTCAGTATCTTTTCTATAGGGATTGCTCCGCTTCAATTATTCCTGCAAAGAAGGTTCTTTTTTGCCTTGAAACAGGTATCATCCGGATTTGAAACCGGTTGATACAATTAATCAACTATCAACTGCGGTGACGGGTGAAGTATTTTAATTTTAAAATTACAAATTGAGGGCTCTAAAATGAGGTCTATTTTATTGACTGCTAAATAAATTTCTGATGGCAGTAAGAATGGCCCCATAATGCATATGCATATTAAACTATGCATGGGAACCAACGCTAAATAATGCATCAATCTGTCCATTTTCCAATTCTCCGTTTATTTGTAATGATTATTTTTTCTGATAATTAGCGAAAGATTTGGATTACTTTAACAACCTTTTAATTGAACATCATTTTTAAAAAGCCGCTGCTAGTGACACTTTTTAATCAGCATGTTAGAGAGTCCCTTACAGTTCGAAAGGCCCCGACTTTCACCTGAGGTATATGAGTACCGACATTTCTGAACACATTAACATGCCTTAGAATGTACAAGTATGATGATTGAAATATACTTCTGAATACCATAATTTATATTGCACGAAAAATCTGTAAATTTTTTAATTACTGCAGCTGTTTCACCCATCCACTATTTCAGCTAAAGATGTGGAGATCTTTCTGAGAAAAATTCTCTGCTACGTTTTCCGAAAAATTTTCCGCTTTTTTTTTCTTTTTAATTAATTTGAAAATGAAATTTAATACTCTTCCCACGATACTTTTTAAAAAACAAGTAATTTTACATGAAGATTTCAATAATTTAGTTTCTAATTTTGAGGAGGAATGGGAGGGGGGGATGGGCAATGCTTTGTTTAATGAAAAAGGATAGGCAAGAACCAGAATGGTACAATACAAAAGACATTTTACTCATTTTGAGAAAAAAGCAGGTAATTTCTTTAAAAGACTATTCTTTCAGCATCATATGTTCTGCAGAATTTTCAAAAAATGTGAAATATTTTCGCAAATGATTGTGCTGAAGGGTGCTTTAGTATCACTAAATATATGCTTAAATCAAGTTACACAAAATTCTCTTTAACCTAATGATACTCACCCATTTAATTGTAAAAAAAGTGTATTTTAAACAATTTTCAATATTATATATAGCAATTATTTTAAAACAGAGTTTAATTATAAACATTTTTATGAATTTAATAATATATTTTTTATACCTAATAATTTATTTTCTTTTAATTATTATTACTAAAATTTAAAAATGTGGTAGATTTAGGGCTCACACCGCGTATAATATAATCTGGGTCCTAGAACTCAGTACTTTCAAAATTGAGTTCCATAGAGCGAAAACTGGGACCTTTTTTTTTTTATAAAAAATTTCTTCACATATATATATATATATATATATATCACATAGATTCCTCTACAAATTTAGATGGTGAATGTATTTGTAGTGTTGATAATTATGCTGAATTTATAAATCCACACTTGGGTCATATAGTTACTGGAGATTCAGCCATTGTAAAAGATAAATCTTTAAGAACTATAATGTCATTTGGCACTAAATTCAGGTTACCTTCATGTAATAATTCTAAACAAGTGTTAAAGTCAATCAATCTGGACCTTGATAAATTTATTTATGGATTAGCTTCTAAATATGCTCAGCCTTTAGAGGCATTTAATATGTGGAAATTTACTATTTTAAGATCTATTAAAAATACCTTTTGTAATATTAATTTATCTAGATCTATATATAATATGGATAATATAAAGTACTCTGTTAATGATTTACATAGATCTTTTGTTATTACTTATGTAGATAAAGCCTCTAATAATTATGCTATTATTTGTAAAAAATTCTATATTTAATATCTGCTAGATTATTTAAAAAATAATAGTCTATTTAAAATTGATTCACACTCTCTTAATAGTATCAAATTGAAAATTATCAATATGTATAGTGATTTAGATATTAATAATAAATTTTTGACATTTCCATATATTGTGATTATACCTAAATTTCATAAAAATCCTATTAAATTTAGAACTGTTACTAGTGGTCATAATTCATACTCTACTACTGATAGTAAATTATTACTAAATTATTTAAATGTACTAAATAGCAATTTACGAGATTCTGGTGATAGCTACATTATTCTAAATAACAGTAAGGAATTAAAAAATACATTAAAAACGCTTGGTAAAACAATAGGATTTCAAACTTTTGATTTTAAAGATCTATTTAATAATATTAAGATCACTGATCTATATGATGTCATTTTAGCTTTATATAATGCTTATATTACTAATCATTCTAATCTTACTAAATTTACCAATTTTCCTAAGCTTCTCCATTTTGTTCTTTTCAATAATTATATCTTTCAAGGTAATAAATTATACTTACAAGTCTCAGGTGTTCCACAAGGTGGCTGTAGTAGCAGTATGTTAGCTAATTTATACCTATATCAATATGAAAAATTCTTTACTTCAACTGAATATAAAATTTATAGATATGTAGATGATGTGATTTGTCTTGTATTTACTGATAACTATGTCATAGATATAGATTTCTATCCGGATAATTTGGAATTAATACCTAATGAAACTTCTATTAGTAATAATATTTATTATTTGGATTTAAATCTAATTATAGAACCTGCTCAAGGGATAGTTACTAAATTATATGATAAAAAAGATTTTTTTAAATTTAATATTAATAAATTATTACCTTTTAATTCCTGCAACTCGATTCAATTGTTTAGAAATATTATACTTAATCAACTTTTTAGAATTTATAGATTATCAGATAAAAAATTTCATGCTTTGCACATTAATAACCTCAAAATTACCAGTAAAATGTATCAATATCCTGCATATTTAGTAAATAGTATAGTTAATAAGTTTCGATTAGCCTAAAATTCTCATATTCTCCCCTTATTATCTTATTTTAGCCGTACTTCTTCATTCTCTTGAAATTATATTTTCATTTTTTTATCTTGAAGCTTTAACTGTTGAATAACTCATTTTATTTCATTTTATTGCTTTTGCGCAGTACAGTTTTTATTACTCTCTTTGGCAACAGCTAATCACATCTTTTCATTTTGGCATATGGCAACATTGGTCCAGTCATATTTTGCTCGTCATGGTTGCGCTGAAGAGGTGTGTTTTGAGGTATTTATGTTTCCTTTATTGTTCCAATCTATATGCTTGTCGTCCATATAACACAAGTTTATAGATAAAATCTATCTTGTGTTTCAGAAACAAGCATTTTTGTGTTCATTTCGAAGGGATATATGGACCCGAAGAGAATTTTTTCGAAATGAACTTTTCGTAAGCCTAAATCTCCTCCATGTGCAAGCTTTTTTGCTTGATTTTTTTGTTTTCTTATATGCATTCCTCATTTTTGAAATTTGTTGATTGTCTTTGTCTTTATGACTTGCATTATGCTTTATTATTTTCTCTTTTTGTCTTAATTTCTTTTATTTCTTTGTATTTTGTAGAAAATTTTGGAATAGTGTATTATGAGTTACTACATACATTCTAACTTCGGATTTAATAATTTATATATATATATATATATATATATATATATATATATATATATATATATATATATATATATATATATATATATATATATATATATATATATATATATATATATATATATATATATATATATATATATTTATATATATATATATGTATATATATATGTATGTATGTATATATATATATATATATATACATACTATATATATATATATATATATATATTAGAAAAATAGTTTAATAACTAATACCAAGTAATTAATGACAAAACATTAAAACAATAAAATAACTAAAACAATTAAAACACGGCCACCATGCCGAAAAAAAGAAATGAACAGCAAGCACTAGGAGGTTAATTCATTTTAAATACCTCTTCGTGTTTGAGCATCCACCGTAAATTAACCCAAACAAATGCTTATTTCGGATATGGCAATAGTTCGTTACTATAAATACCATAGCCCAGATTACAAGCATAAATAGAAGAAAAATTTTTTCAAAAAAATAAGAAATCAAGAATTACCATAAACCATAGATCGGGACTCCCAAATCCACGTGCAAAGCAGGTGAGCAGTTTAGACCGATTGACAAAGTAGTGTCCAGGAGAAAGAGAAAAAAATTAACCATGGCATTAAGAGGGGAACGAAGAGTTGACTACCCAAGGAGCAAATGCCGGAGACAGAACAGCCATAATTAAGATAGAGTAAATAGAATGAACAGGAATCATAGATAAAAATTCTTACTATAATAAATAGGAGGCACCTGGAGAAATGAATAAACGAGTATGCCACTAACGCCATTAAAAGGGTGCTTCGGATAGTTGCTACAAACTTGCCAGAGTTTATTTTTAACGAAAATAATTTTAAATATTAAATATTTATGAACTGTATTTTCTATTTTTATTTTTCAATTTTTATTGCTATTTTATTATTTTTCATTTTTATATAACCACATAATTAATAATAATTAGTGGATTTTTATTATTATTATTATTATTATTATTATTATTATTATTATTATTATTAAATTAGTAGCCGCCATAAATGGGAATATTGTCTTGGGTGATATCGAGTGGTAATTGATACACTAAGATAATGATATTAATGATAAATTTGGGAGGATATGCATTATTAGTTGCAGTATTTAATAATTCTATAAAATGTGCTAATTTATAACTGTCATCCCAAATTTTATTTATTCTAAGAACCTGGTTTGATATAATATTTCTGAACACTGATGTATGCAAGCAAGATTTAATATGTTGAATTTTAGAAGAATAAAAATCAAAATCTTATCATCATATAAGATTATAACCAGATTATTAATTTGTATATCTAAATTTAAATCTAAAAGTTTGCAACTTTAGAATCATTATTACTAGCATTTAATCGCAAATTATTAGGATAAAAGTTGAATACAATAGGATTATTATTAAGGTATACACATAATATATCATCTAGATATTTATACATGAGCATATTATGCAAACCGTGATTATAGTTTCTTTTTGATAGAAGTATAAATATAGATTAATCAATAATGATGAAGCACACACCTTTTGTGGGATACCAAACTGTTGCTTAAAAAAAGGAACTACCATGTTGAATATAATTTTCATAGAGTGAAATTAAGTATTTTTACTTTCCTTATATACATAATGCTTAAGGAAAGTATTGTGACGGGGTGGAAAATTCGAATTCGAGTTTTCGACGGGAGAGCACGTTTCAAGCATCCCTGATCACGAATCAAACATTTTTGAAGTGATGTCTGCGTGTGTGTGTGTGTGTGTGTGTGTGTGTGTGTGTGTGTGTGTGTGTGTGTGTGTGTGTGTGTCAGTGAGACTGTGAAGATGATAACTGACAAACGAATGGACCGATTTGAACGAAATTTGGTACAAAAATCACAATCCATAAACACTGGAAGCTTATTGTTTTTATACGCAATCGAATGTTCAGAAGCCCCCTAAATTTTTGAGTGAAATTTTGAAAAAATCGTCAAAAAATTAAAACCGCTAATAAAGTTACGCAAATAGACATTTCTTATGTAATTTTTCATTAGAAAACGATTGACATAAATTTTAGAACGCTAACATGAACCGTTCTCGAGATATTGCACATTTTTCAAAAAAATTATCAAAAAGTTATATAAAATTAAAAAAAAAATATTTCCTATTGAGAAACATGTTCACTTTTCATATGTAATACCATGCGATAAATTGAGTGACATCATTCTCGTGGATCTAGTTCGTTCCATTCATGAAAAAAGATACTTTGAGTAATGCTTTTGGATTTAAACGCCAAAAGTCATTTATTTGCTGTAAGAATAACTTATTTCTCCGTCCATAACGCTTGGCGAGATTTTGGCGACAAATTTGGCAGATGCGACATTCTTAATTGTTGCCAAATTAACAAAAATGTCGCCAAATTGATAAAAATGACGCTAAATCAATGAAAATGACGACTAATTGATGAAAATTCAATATCTTGGAAAGTATCTACTATAAGAATAACATTTTTTTAAACTGTAAAAGTAGTAAATTCATTGCATTATATTAGGAAAGTCATGTGTTGCCCACATCAGATTTTTTTAAGAAGAATGATGAATATTTTAGGGTATATTATAATGTTCAAAAATATCTAAAATAACTTTATAATCATCTATATCTACATTATTAAACAAGTCTTTATAAGAATATATACTATGGATATTAGTAAGCGTTTTTAATTTCTTAACTAATTCAAAACTGTCTTTTATAATATGACCATTATCTGAAAAGTCAGCTAACAAAGAAATTTCATTTAAAATTTTTAGTAATAATTTACCAGCAATAATAAGGTAAGAATTAGGCTCAAGAAACTGTTCAAAAAGCCACAGGAGATTTATGAAACTTGGGTACTAAAACAATATATGGAATGTTATAACACCTATCACTTTCCTTATATATGGAATGTTATAACACCTATCACTTTCCTTATATACATAATGTATAAGGAAAGTATTGTGACGGGGTCGAAAATTCGAATTCGAGTTTTCGACGGGAGACGCACGTTTCAAGCATCCCTGATCACGAATCAAACATTTTTGAAGTGATGTCTGCGTGTGTGTGTGTGTGTGTGTGTGTGTGTGTGTGTGTGTGTGTCTATGGAGACGATATCTGACGAACGAATGGACCGATTCGAACGAAGTTTGGTACAAAAATCACAATCTGTAAACACTGGAAGCCTATTGTTTTTATACGCAATCGAATGTTCGGAACCCCCCTAAATTTTCGAGTGAAATTTTGAAAAAATCGTTAAAAAATTAAAACCGCTAATAAAGTTACGCAAATAGGCGTTTCTTATGTAATGTTTTATTAGAAAACGATTGATATAAATTTTAGAATGCTAACATGAACCGTTCTCAAAATATTGCACATTTTTCAAAAAAATTATCAAAAAGTCATATAAAATAAAAAACAAAATATTTCCTATTGAGGAACATATTCACTTTTCATATGTAATAGCATGCGATAAATTGGGTGACATCATTCTCGTGGATCTAGCTCGTTCCATTCATAAAAAAAGATACTTTGAGTAATACTTTTGTATTTAATCGTCAATAGTCATTTATCTGCTGCAAGAATAACTTATTTCTTCGTCCATAACGCTTGGCGAGATTTTAGCGACGAATTTGGCGGAATGTCGCCAACTTGGTGACTTTTTGAAATGTTGCCAAATTAACAAAAATCTCGCCAAATGGATAAAAATGACGCTAAATCATTGAAAATGACGACTAATTGTCGAAAATGCAATATCTTGGAAAGAATATAAGTATTTACTATAAGAAAAGCCTATTTTTTTTACTGTAAAAGTGGTAAATTCATTACATTATATAAGGAAAGTCATGTGTTGCCTACATCAGATATTTTTTTAGATGGGTTTGTTTATATTTGGCTATAATTATGTTAAATAGGATTTTAAAATTAGTATTGTGTATATTGTAAATAGGATTATTAAGAATGTCTGATTGAAGGGTACTTATATGATAATATTTACAAATGATAGAGAAGTTTCTACTATCTTTATCTATACCGAATATTGCTTATTTTGCAGACGTTCTAACTATTAAAAATTCTTATTATCAGTACAAAGTATCAAAAAAATCGTCTCTAATAATAAGATCTTGCATTATTTTTGCGTAAAAATTCTTATTATCAGTACAAAGTGTCAAAAAAATCGTCTCTAATAATAAGATCTTGCATTATTTTTGCGTCGTAGTTATCGTGCGATGTTTTAAATGTACAGTCGGCCAAATAAAAATCTAAACATCGCTCGTTATTCCAGTTCCTCGGGTCGTACAGAAAAACTAAATATATCATTAGACTTGGAATAATGTCTTATATAAATAAATGTATATATATTTTGCATGTGTGAGTTGTCGTCTTCATAATCAATTCTGTATGAACTCGATTATTTCAGAAGACAACATCTACGTTTAATAACAGATTCAGATTCTCCTGGTTAGAGCACCTCCAATTCATGCAAATTTTATATATTTTACTCAAACTGATGGGGAATTCTGCTAAAAATTTCGAGATCCTAATGTTAAATGCTGCGGTTTACCTTTTATATTTTTCGAAATAATTAGCCGATCAAACTAATTCATATTCCATATTGGGATACTAAATAATCCAAACAAAACGTATACCATTTTTTATCTCCAAATTTTTAATATTAATTACAAACTATTAAAAAATTATTTTTA
This sequence comes from Amaurobius ferox, assembly GCA_951213105.1. NCBI lineage: Eukaryota > Metazoa > Arthropoda > Arachnida > Araneae > Amaurobiidae > Amaurobius > Amaurobius ferox. The sequence continues at coordinate 69,017,217 of OX578144.1, read as the reverse complement.
CAAAAAAGGATAAATAGAATAATAGGTAAATTTTGACGGTAATTGATTCAGCACTGGCAGAAACTTTAATAATCAAAATTTTGGTTTATTCTTTTCAGTACTTATTAAAACACAGACCTATATTCAAAACTACATCATTTTGAAGCTGTTTGAGGACCATCCATCAATTGCAGATGGAAACAGCTCAGAACGAAAATTCCAAAATTACAGTGCAATGCAAAGTTCGGTCTCTTGTTTTTTGTGCAACGGATGATCAGACATTATTACATTTATGTTTGGGGGAAAAAACCCACAATTTAAAGTCTAATGACAAATTTGAAAATCGATTCTTTTGAAATCCATGCTCTTTATGTCGGTTCTCTTTATATAACTTTGCATTTAAATTATACACACTTTTTATTTAACATAATTTTGATTTCGAATTTTATTCAGAAGTTGAAATAAAGAACAATAAATGGCGAAATTGCAAATTAAACGAAATACATATACTTCTTCCATGTAAGGAATGGCCTTGAAAAATATGTGGGCAAAGACTACATTTTGGGGACTTTGCATCTTTAATTGCACTACACAGGTTTGAGACATCTCATTAAAAAATTAATAATATAATGTTTTTAATTATTTTCCGCTAGTTAATATTTTATACATATATTAACGATTTTTATATAAATTTTCTATTCTGTTTAGCAATGTTTGAAGATAAGCTATTCTCCGCGAAGGCAACATAACTCGACAATCAGAAAAAAATAAATAAAAGGTTAAATTAACAGCTTTTATAAATCTTGGTCCGAGGCAAATTAGTCCTGCCTTCAAGTCAGCCACTCCAAGTTTGTTTGTGGGTGAACAGGTGAATAAATTTTAAAGCTGTTTGTGACTAAAATATATATTAGGGATTATAGTAAGACGTATTAAATTAAATTGTATTGAACTTATCTGTATACGTTAGCAATTATTTTAAATCTTGCCTTTCAATTAATAAATTTTAAACACATTGCATGAAAAAAAAGAGAGAAAAATGCGTTAATGTCGTTCAATATTTTAATGCAATACGTATTTGTGTGATAGAAAAATAGAAGCTAATAATGTAAGAAATACTATAGAATTTCTAATTGAATCAGTCTAAGTAGAAATTAAAAATATATATTTGGGGGGGCGATTCTAATAAAATGGCAATAATGTTCACATAACTTCAAGTTGGGGATGGCCCAAAATCTTTTGACTTCGCTAATATTAACAAACTAGTGGTTAAAAATACCATTTACGCTGCTATTAAGATTCACGGACTTTGAATTTCGACAGTCTTTTGAGGGGATGTCTAATATTTTTTGTAAATAATGTGTCATATCAACCAAAAATAGAAAAGGTATAACTATGCGGACTATGTGTAGCCTTCATTTTACTACCTTAAATATGGAGGAGCACCCCAAATAGCTTTTCTCTGTGTATCGTCTGTATTTATGGACAAGATAGGACCCAAATTTATATTTAACAAAATGTCGACATGGGAAATCTTGGAACATAAAAAAGAAAAGTGTTGCCATTTGAATATTTGAATAATGAACAACTAAATATGAAGACAAACCCATATATGAATTAGACGCACATTTATAGTTGACATTATTCCGACTCTAATGATACTTTTGTTTTGACTGTACGACACGATGAACCGAAATAATTGGTGTTCGGGGACTAAACACCCAGGAAAATATGACTGAAGTACTTTTTTGTTCCATAATTACACTAATAATAATATTAAATTCAAAGTTAAATTTGAACAGACAAGTCAACTCTTTTTTTTTCCATTTTATAAACAATACACACATACTGATACTACCAGTACCCATTCAGAGCATTTGCACTCTAGTGTTTCTCAATGCTCAGTATCTAATAACATCCTGTCCTACCAATATCTGAAGTGTGGATTTCTACTCGACTCTCTCACACATTAATATTCTATGGTATTTAGTTCTACATTTCACAATTATTATCAGAATGAAGGTTTCATAAAATTATGTAAACGATTTCCTCCAAACATCCGCCTATATATCTGGCACTCAAAATATGTGATAAAAAACTGGGAGCTACAGAGAGAGAGAGAGAGAGAGAGAGAGAGAGAGATACACTCTTTACCTCCATAGATATAATCATATAGCGAATTTTAAAAATCTCTTAATTAGAAAGGCTTACTTCCTCTTTTATCTTTACCTCCATGTTTCAACAATTTCGATGCCATTCGACAAATGATAACTACAACTATTTTTCGCGCCATGCACCTAAGCAAAATATATACAAGGTGTCCCAAAAAGATTGAAACGCGCTTTAATTCTTTACCTGTTGGAGATAAGTGGGCAATGTAAATTGCAAAAATGTTGAAAGTAAGGTAGGAATAAGACTAAGTTAATGAAATAGTCCTCCCCTTAATTTTCAAAAAGTTACACTTTTAAAATTTTTATACGACCCCCTTAGATAAATTGGATCAATCGGGAAATTTTTATTTTTAATGCAACAAGATCATTAAAAAAACCGCATATCTGTATCTTTAAAATCAACTGAATTATGATAAAGGAAAAAATCTGACTCATGTCACTTTTCCGTACCATGTGAAAGGCTGTTTCATCAGTGAAAATAGGGATCATAAACAAATTGACGATGGAAATTGTTTAAATCAAAAATATGTTAATATGTGTCAAAATGTTTTATCACAAATGCATCTAAATAAAGCATTACACAGACAGAGATCATATAAAGCAGTGGTACTCACTAAGCGATTGGGTATCCTATGTATTATCATCCAGTTTTATCTTTTTTGTGATATGTCACAAATTTACATTTCTAATTTGATATAGGGTCCTCATTCACAATGTTCAATTTTCACTTAAATATAACTCGCTCAATTTTAAAGATACAGATATGCGGTTTTTTTAATGATCTTGTTGCATTAAAAATAAAAAAATTCTGATTGACCAAATTCGTCTAAGGGGGTCGTATAAAAATGTAAAAAGTGTAACTTTTTGAAAACTAATGGGAGGTCTATTTCATTAATGTAGTCTTATTTCTTACCTTGCTTTCAACATTTTTGCAATTTAAGTTGCCCGCTTATCTCCAACTGGTAAAGAATTAAAGCGCGTTTCAATCTTTTTGGGACACCCTGTATATATTATATAGCTGTATGCATGGAATAGACTTTGCTAAGCTTTAACAGTAACATATACAATATATATTATATTATTATACATTATATATTATACTATTTATATTATTTGAAACTTCATTTTAGTTTGAATATTTTTTCTTTAACTTTGCTAATATGAAAAAGCATTGATTCAACGATGTCCAGTATAATTCTACAAATATTGTTCACTATCGTAAAATGTTTTAAAACTCAATTTCTGTTGTTGCAAATCACTTTTGCAAAATAGCATTATAAACATCATATCACTTACACCTTTCATCACACTGTTTTGAGAGGCTGTGAAAAATGATTACAAGAATACATAAAACTAATAGAAATAACTCGTTTTCAATGGAAGTTCCCGAATTTATCTTGCGAAAGAAATATTGAATTAAACAAATCGTTAAAACAAGGAAAGCTACTGAATTTCTTTTAATATATTTATTAATAATTTTTGAACATTAATAAAAGTATTGAAATTTGAATTTTTTTTTTTCAAAGAAATGCAGTAGTTTCAAGATAGTAATTATACTGATTTTCACTATGATTGAATTTTCAGGTTTTTTGCAGACTCAAAATAAAAAGTGAACTTCAATAGAGATGTATGCGGTTAGTAACCCTTTAGAAAACAATCAGGATTTTTTTTTTTTTTATCAAATGGTCAGGCACTTGACTTTCATCATTCACCTATACATCAGCCACAACGTGAACCATTTAGCCGTCCTAGGACTTTGCCCCAGACACACAAGAAGGGGGGACGGACCACACTGCGCCCAACATCGCAACATCCATATGTATTAACGTGGGACTCGAACCTACAACGGGGCGGTCGAACGATTGCTTGGAAACCCTCGCCTTGACCGCTCGACTACCGCGTCGGCACAATCAGGATATTAACCACGTACACTACATTTCTGTAAGATTGACATTAAAAAAAATTAAATATTTTGAAAGTTTAAAAATTCGTAAAATGAAAAACGAAATAAAGTTTGCTTTCTATTCTTTTGAAATAAATAAAGTGTGCTTTCAGAACGTTAACCAAACTCACTAAATTTGAGCAAGATATGTAGTTTGAGTAAACAAATTACATTAAGGCATAATTTTTTTAACTTTTAAAATGGTAAGACGACCTCAGCGAAAGTTCGATGAACGCCAGATAACTTTAAAGATGTAAAAGGTTAACCACACCTTCAATACCGACCCTCCTCAACTTATTAGGCTATACAGTCTGCAGAACTCACGATTTCCTTCTATTCATTTCAATTTGCTGCATTTATATTCAAAATTAATGCAACGTTCAGGAATTACATCAACATCACATACGCACACACACAAGTTACGCGAATTCTTATTTTATTATAACTTTTCACTTTTAGAATATTTCCGGTATTTCAACCAAACGCATTTTACTTTTAGTTTATCTGTATATTCGCTTTCTAAAGAGCTAACTATCGTAATTTTAGAAAATTGCTTTAACTCATCAATGTCTAAATGGAGACTAACGAAACATTTTTTGAGGCTGCAAACTCTTTACACTTTTAATATTAACTAGTGTGTGTGTCTTCACTGAACATTCTTATGCATTCATATACCATATTTTCGGTCTATTTATATAATAAGAATCAATATTATAATCATAATCAATCAATTGTTTAATAACAATCAATATTTGTGAGAAAAATAGTTTATACATTTCTGAGCGTTCATTTGTAATTTGCCTTTTTCTAAATTTCGTAATTATTTTAATATATATTTAAAAATTCATTTAATTAATTAATATCAGACTTCATTTGTCGAGTCGGGATATTCCTGTCGTGTTTTGGCACACGCCAATCTTGTGTTGTTACTTCTCGTTTCGGATTAGTTGAACTGTTTATCATACAGCTTTGTGATTGGCTCTCTCGTAATCCATGTCTTGGATATGTTATGTCCCTGCTTCTGTCTTTCTATTTTTTTTATTTTGGAGTGCCACGTGTGTTGTTACCACGTGGTAGTGCTATTTTTTGGAACTTCTCTACCCTGACGATATGGATTTGGAACGAGGCGACGTGGCAGCTACTCGCGAACTTGCTGGTGAGCTGGACGAGGAGGAATTCGGGCCTCTCAAGGGTGCCTTGATGAATTACTGCGAAACTCTACCTAATGATGGACTGATGACTGGACTGAAAGAAGAAGTCAAGACCGCCGTCAACTTCTGCACCCTGGCAGTTGTCGCATGGTAAACCCATGAGCCAATATTTTCGGGAGTGCGACCTAGAGTCTTCTTATTTGTTTTTGGGGGGTCAGCCTTTTCGTTCGGCCATCTGCACTTGAAATAGAAAACCAGGATGTCGAAGTGTCTTTAGATCTCGTATTCGTACCGAAAGATTTAACGGGCGTCCTTTTCGGACGGGTCATAGGGTTCTCGGCGGGTTTGAATTAGTTGGCCGAAAGAGTATCGGTTTCGCAGGGGCTTGAAAAGGGGCTTTTGTTTCTGGGGGTCTAAAAGCCAATGGCGTTGCTTTGGGGTCAAGGGGTTAAGACCCTGAATCCAATGGGATGTTTGTGTGCGCCTCAGGGGCGTGTTTTAAAATCTTGGAGAGAGAGAGTTTTTCAGAATTTAGAAAAAGGAACTGAGTTTGGAGTGAGAAAAGAAGTGTTCACAAACAGGGTCCTCTGAGAAATGCTGTTCAGAGAGATGTCGTTTATTCGGCGATTGTTTGGTGAGTTACTCATTTAAGGGCCTGTGCCTGATTTGTATCTTTAAGCTCTCTCTCCCTCTCCATTTTAAATAAGTACATTTTGACTCCAAGTAAATAAACTAGTTAACTCCAAATAAATTAATCTTTACCAGTTTAAGTCAGGTGTTTTCATGATAGCTTACCATCTGTTCCAAATTAGTCAATGAGACTCCTTACCAATGTTTATTTTGATTTGTTATTAGAATGGGTGATCAATGCAGATATGTTAAGAGGAGCATTTTGTGTATTATGTTTTCTTGTATATAGGTTTAAATATTGTAAATAAATTAATGTTATTATTTAAAAATACGGCCTTCTTTCTTCTTCGCGCTCTAACCGCGCGTGTCCTAAAAAAGGAAGTTACCTTAGGACAGCAGTCTACGTGATGACTCTTCACATCAAGGAACTGCTGATGAACGGACTACTGGGACAGGAAGAGGGCCAAGTCTCCAAGATGCTAGGTTCGTTACTTTCTGTGAACTCTTTTTTGTTTGCCCAGAAATTGGATAGGTTTATTGATTGTGATATTTATGAGATTTCTAAATGTGAGGGATGTAATTCTAGTGGTCAAATCAAAAGTAAAATGATAGAGCTAGGCTTAATTAAGGAAATTAAAGATGAAGATAAACTTAAAACGGTTGAAAATCCAAATAAAAAAAGAAAGATGGAGGGGCAATCCACTAAGGATGTTCCTACTAAAAGCCAGATTGTAGAAGAAAACTTAAATGTCCATGATAACATGGACTGTAATGAAATAGCTGATAATGTTGTAAATGTAACTGACAAAGATTATGTTAAAACTAAGACTTACGATGAGATTGCCGCGCAACCAGTTGTGTTTAAAAGTGCACCTAAACCTAAAACGGTCGAAAATAGTGACAGGCTAACAACAGTTGATGCTGAGAAAAAAGACCCAAAAGCTGAATGTTTTTTCATAAAGTTCAATAATAATTACAAGGTTCTTCTTAAAAAACTAAATGATATCTCAGGAAATAAAGTATCTGGCAAGCTCACTGGAGACATGCTAAAACTGATTCCAAATGACTCTGACACCTACAGGGTTGTACAGCGCCATTTAAGTAGTGAGAAAATCCCCTTCCACAGCTTAAACCTAAAGACGGAAAGGCCAAAAAAGGTAGTTCTGAAGGGGCTACCAACAAATTATAACATGGAGGAAATAAAAATCACTTTAACATCCGAAGGATTAGATGTAGTCCGGGTTTCTCAACTGAGAAACACTAAAACGAGATTACCCCGGCCGATCTTCTTAGTCAGCCTTAGGCCTACGGCAGACTGGCAGAGGGTCTACAGACTAACAAGATTAGGGTACTTGGCTGTGAAGGTAGAGGCCTTCAGAGCACGGGGCTTCAAAATCTGCTACCGGTGCCAACAGTTCAACCACTCCTCTGAGAACTGCAGTAAGCCACCAAAGTGCCTGAAATGTGCTGAAGATCATTTCACACGGGATTGCCAGAGACCTAGGACAGAGAAGGCAACGTGTGCAAATTGTAATGGAGACCACCCGGCGAACTTCAGGCAATGCCCGAAGAACCCCTGGAACAGAGGAAAGGCACCGGGGTATGCCCTCCCTGCCCCCCAATACCAGATACCCCCTTGGAGGCAAAAGGCCCTCGGACTAAACCCCCAGGCATCCCCTCAGGGCTCCTCGCACATAGTGCCACAGTTAAATAGACACCAACCTTCAGCACCTACCAGATCGGTGCAAGAGCAGGCCCCCAAACCATCGACCTCCAGAGAATTGACCCTGGAGGAAGTAAGAGCAGCTACAGCTGCCATTAAAAGGCGATCGGAAGCAGATAAAGCCAGACAGGCAAAGGATAGACTTGACAGGAAGGTTGAGGATTGGAAACAATCTAAACGAGTCGGGGAAGAAGAGCTCGCGGAAACACAGCTGTTAGAAAAAACGGTTGAAAAAAGGCAAAAAACTACTGAGGTCCAAAAGGATACTCACAAAAATGACCAAACCGCGGTTGAGGCTGAGGATATGGAAGCTGAGACTGAACCTGCTGGTAAAACCAATGATGAAAAGATGGATGAAATCCTCAACCTCATCAGAGGGTTTATCACTATGTTCGACCTAGATGCAACAAAACACCTGTTGATGCAGTTCGCAGAGCTAATACAAAAAAAGAGTGATCCAATGCAAATGGTCTTTGAGGCTTTTAAATTAATCGCGGATTTTAAAAATAACAGTGAGAATCAAACCCGCCATGGCCAAAAAGAAAGCTTTAAAATAATATTTTGGAATGCGAACGGCATATCTCCAAGAATAAATGAACTTAGGAGCTACGTAAATGAAAATGATGTAGATGCCCTATTAATTCAGGAAACTGAAGTTAGAGAAGATAAAAAACTAAATATAGCAAACTATATTGGCTATCACAACCTAAGCCCAAATACAACTGCTAGAAACCCCCATGGAGGAACAGCAATATATATTAAAAGAAATATTCCCCACGAGGAAATAAACAACATAAATCTTCAAGGTATAGAAAATACTAGCATAAAAATTAAAATAAATAATGTAAACCCATTTATCCTAACTTCAATATATGTCAAAAACATGAGTGGTTTAAATGTAGCTGCGCAGATGGAACTGCTTTTCTCGCGATATCCAAACACAATACTCGCGGGCGACTTCAATGCACACCCCCGAGCGTGGGGCAGCAGGAGAGCCAACATACGCGGTACACAGATACACAGATTACTGAACACAACAAACACCAACATCATTGCATCGTCGAGACCAACCTGCTTCTCAGGTGCCAACGGCTCATTCATAGACTTTGTCCTTACGAGAAACATAGAATACGCTCACACTATCGATACCCTGGATGAATTCGACTCGGATCATTTACCGGTATTGGTGACATTCGATCTGAACACTCCCCTTCCAGCCTCTCTGGGACAAGAGAGGGTGAACTGGAACGTTTTCAAAAGAGCACTTTTTGAGCCGCACTTGGCAGTACCCAACATTATGAGCACGGCGGATATTGACTCTGCCACACACACACTCACAACAGAAATCAAGAGAGCTATTGCCTCTGCCACAACACATCGTGAGTCACCAAAAATACCCACACTTTCCCACTATGTCAAACAATTAGTTAGGCAAAGGAGCAGAATGCGTAAGACATGGCAGGCTAATAGAGACCCTACCCTTAAAAGGGAGCTCAACAGACTCACGTGGAAAGTCAGGGATAAATTTGTCGCAGAAAAACAGCAACAGTATAAAGAGTTAATTGAATACCTTAGCCCGGAAGACGTATCGCTCTGGCAATTCGCTAAAAGACTCAGAAAACCTCAAATTAAACTCCCGCCACTAATAGATGGCGTTAAAATCGCGTACTCAGACGAAGAAAAAGCAGAGGCGCTTGCTAGGCATTACGAAAAGCAATTTGAACCAAACCACGATCTTATGTGTCAGGACACCCTAAGAATGGTTAGGCAAACTCTAAACAACTTCAGGAACTCCCCGGTCACGGCTGAGATTAACCCAGCCACCCCGCAAGAGGTAACTGATATCATCAAAAACCTTAAAAACCGTAAAAGCCCAGGGCACGACAAAATCAGGAATACCGCGATGAAAAACCTACCCCTAAATATAATATTTTACTTGACCACCCTAATAAACAAAATACTAAAACTGAATTATTTCCCCAAAGAATGGAAGGAAGCGATAATTATAGCGATCCATAAGCCTGGTGAGGATGCCACAATTCCAGCCAACTACAGACCAATCAGCTTACTACCGACACTTAGTAAAATTACTGAGAAAATAATTCTTAATGGACTGAACACGCACCTTAGTGAGAATGATATTATCATTCCGGAGCAGTTTGGATTTCGGCCAAAGCACTCCACCACTCATCAATTGCTGAGAGTGGTAGAGTACATATCTTCTGGACTTAATAGTAAGACCCCACAGCTGCGATTTTTCTTGACATACAAAAAGCATTTGATAAAGTGTGGCACTGTGAATTAGCATTCAAATTAATCACTCTAAAAGTTCCTGACGCACTTGTCAAACTTTTAATCTCATACCTAAATAACAGACACTTCCAAGTTAGTAGAGTAAAAGATAACTTGTCTACACCCAAGCTTATTAAAAGTAGTGTACCGCAAGGATCCATCCTGGGCCCGACACTCTTTAACATATATCTAAATGACATCCCCAGGACCCCAGACACGGAGCTGGCACTCTATGCAGACGACAGTGCGAGCAGACGACAGTGCGATACTTGCAAAACACCCTTACGTCTCAGTAATGCACAGACAGCTACAACAACACTTAGACATACTCCAAACATGGCTGGAAAAATGGCGAATAAAATTAAACCCCAATAAATGTCATTGGATTTATTTCTCTAGAAAACGTAAACCTCCGCCGCCTCTGTACATAAACAACCATGCCCTAAAAGCGGAAAAATCTACTAAATACCTAGGTGTAACGATAGATTCCCACCTAACCTGGAAACAGCACGTAACGAACTTAATCAAAAAAGCGTATATGGCCACAGGAGCCTTATACCCAATGATAGGAAGCGGAAATCTAAGTTATCAAATAAACTCTTAATTTATAAATCGGTACCGCCCGGGAATTCTGTATGCAGCACCCGTATGGGGATATGCCTGTAAAACTACTATAGACTTACTAGAGACAAAGCAAAACAAAACCCTAAGGATTATAAGGAAAGCCCCTAGATACTTACGAAACTCGGTAATTAGGACAGACTTCAAAATAAAAACTGTTAGAGCCCAAATTAAAAACTAGCGCTTAAATTCTATAAAAATCTGCCATCTGTTCCAAATGAACTACTATTCAATCTGCATGATTATGATCATCTCAAGGCCAAATCACGTAAGAGACCCCGCGCGGTACTTAATATTGAAAATCGGAATTAGGTAAGTCCCAACTTAAATAGTTGATATTAAATAAAAACTCGATCAATGTTTTCTAAAAAATGTTCTTAAACCTTAAACAGCCAAATTGCTAGGAAATCCTTAGATCTGCATCAACTCCCCAAAATTACTCAAACTCTAAATGTGCAACAAACTGCCACACTAGGAGCTAAGTCAAATAATAACAAGAAAGATCAATCATGTTTAAAGCATTGATTAAGAAACACTTTCCAACTTCAATGCAATTTTATTTAAACATGTCTAAAATGTAATACATTCCTCGGTAATATTTTAAAACTTCTCACAATAATACATTGATTTATTATAGTTGAAAACTTAAACATTCATCCAAAAAAATGAACTTCATTCAAATGACGGCATTGAAATATAAATTGCCTGGTTTAAACATCTCTAAAATGTGATATATTACTCGGTAACAATTTTAGAATTATCATAATACCACGATAATTTATTATATTAAAAAACTTCATCGAAAACAACTGAAATTCATTCAAATGACGTCATAGAAAAAATAACACGCCTGGCTCTCTCTAAAAAAGCAGCATTTCATTCATAAATAATTTCCCATTCATGTCATTCATCACAATACTATAATAATTTATTTTATTTAAAAATTAAGACCATGGAGCTATAAGTAATTTAACTCTATGCTTAAAACTTCATCGCAAAAAATCGTCCTTCTCTCGGTAAAGTCAATGAATATTTCTTTCATATCAGCTATGCAGACTCCATGAACTAAATTCTTTTGCATTAAAAAAATACAGCAATTCCTATACAACTCATCCTACATATTTTGCTGTTTACATTTTACATAAGTGAAAAATAGGCTTCGTTAGAGAAATAATCAAAGTTGGATGCTCATTTAAACTCAAATATATTGTCATTGCGTTGTTTCAGTATGTAGATGCACAGAATTTAAGCGAAAATAAAAAGGTTTTACGACGAATACAACACTCAATATGAATTAAAAAGAACTTTAAAAATGACGATTTTGAGACAAGATGGATGCCGTATTATATTTTGAAGTTGGTCACGTGATCGTTTCATATCATGGTCACGTGATCGCTTCATGTAAGAGGTGTAATTATTATTTTAATTTTTATTTAAAAAACAACTGAATAATATTTCGCTGAATTTTTTTTTATATATTTTATGGAACAATTTGAATATTACCTAAAATTTTCGAAGCAATTTGTGAAATTTAAATCCGCTTAAAAAATGTTTGAAAAATTAGGTCCCATTGGGTTCAATGTATTTCATTTTTTCAACCCGGGTTCAATCCAAAACTAATTGGGTGATATTATTTATTTATATTCCCATAGGTCCTACAGACCGTCTGAACAACATACTAAAATTTCATTTTGATTAAGTCATTTTTACGGCAGTTATCATGCTAACGGACAGACAGACAGACAGAATGAACAAAGTCATAAACACTTTTCGACTTTGTTGTAAAGTGTTAAAAACAGTAAATCAAAAACCTCGAACCTCCAACTATGGGCAAATGAAATAATGTCACAGTATGAAGATAAGAACCACACCTAGAGATTGGAGATTAAAGGCGCTTCGCGCCTGGTGCTCTTTTCTGGACGAAACCCTTCTATTATCTTTCTATTTTTAAAAGCGTGCCTGATGAACGAGATGAAAGAATGTAGTCATGTTTTGAAAGTACATGTTGATGTGAAAATGTATTTTGAAAATAGTCATATAGACATATTTTGTAAAGCTTTTAATCATGTGATGTACTAAATCAAAAGTATAACGAAGGTTCGAAGCATATATTTTTCAAAATTCCTAAACTAACTTGCGCATGTTATGTTTTATACATATATAAAAAACAGCACATTTGCAGAATGAGGAAAATTTACATGGTTTGTGGCAGTGCAATACGCCTGGTGGATGGTGGGCATAAACCAAAACCAATGAAAAAATATTTTTGAAATTCATTTAAAAAAAATGATTTGTGGCCGTGCTTTGCGCCGGGTGGATGGTTTTTCATTTTGATTAAGTCATTTTTACGGCAGTTATCGTGCTAACGGACAGACAGACAGACAGACAGAATGAACAAAGTCATAAACACTTTTCAACTTTGTTGTAAAGTGTTAAAAACAGTAAATCAAAAACCTCGAACCTCCAACTATGGGCAAATGAAATAATGTCACAGTATGAAGATAAGAACCACACCTAGAGATTTGAGATTAAAGGCGCTTCGCGCCTGGTGCTCTTTTCTGGACGAAACCCTTCTATTATCTTTCTATTTTTAAAAGCGTGCCTGATGAACGAGATGAAAGAATGTAGTCATGTTTTGAAAATATATGTTGATGTGAAAATGTATTTTGAAAATAGACATATAGACATATTTTGTAAAGCTTTTAATCATGTGATGTACTAAATCAAAAGTATAACGAAGGTTCGAAGCATATATTTTTCAAAATTCCTAAACTAACTTGCGCATGTTATGTTTTATACATATATAAAAAACAGCACATTTGCAGAATGAGGAAAATTTACATGGTTTGTGGCAGTGCAATACGCCTGGTGGATGGTGGGCATCAACCAAAACCAATGAAAAAATATTTTTGAAATTCATTTAAAAAAAATGATTTGTGGCCGTGCTTTGCTCCGGGTGGATGGTGGGCACAAAACTAAAAAAAAAAAAAAAAAAAAAAAAATTCTACTTGTGCATATTATTTAAAGTGTATTCTGTTTCAGGTATATTAATTTTTAATGTGTGTTCTGTTTTCAACTGTTCCGTGTCTTGGTAGGTGTAAAAAAATAAGCTATTTTTAATTTTATGTATTACTCATGTTCTCTTCATGAAAAATCTTCGTCGAAAATGACTAACATATTCCCTCCTTATCGAAACGACCATTATTTCCTTTTCCACAGGTATGACTCATTCCATTATTTCCCTCCTCACGAAAATCGTGTGAAATTTTCTAACTGTATTATCTCGTTCGAATGTCTCTCCAAGTCTTCTACGGGTATGACTCATTTTTTTCCTCGCGTAAAAAAATTCTAAGTACCGTCACTTCTCAGCGATCGTGCACTCTGACTTTTCCCTCCTCACGCAAATTATTTTCACTCCTCTCCTCTTCTATGACTCATTCCAACACTTCTCCAACCACCCAAAGTGCCTCAAAACATCTCCCCTCTGCTATGACTCACTCCCTCTAACGATACCTCCTCCTCCGCTTCTGAGGAGGCGGTATAGCAGTACCGCCTCCTTCGTTTGCCACAGAACATATGTTTCCTTACTATTACAAATATACACATCGGTCATCCGCCCCGGAATGCTGTATGCAGCACCCGTATGGAGATATGCCTGTAAATCTACCACAGACTACCTAGAAAAAAGACAGATCAAAACACTAAGGTGTATTAGGAAAGCCCCTAGATACTTAAGAAACTCGGTGATTAGAAATGACTTCAAAATCAAAACCATAAGAGCTCAAATTGAAAAGCAGGCTTTAAACTTTTCCAACAAATTGCCATCCGTCCCAAGCGAACCCAACCTTGACTATGATCGTCGAAAGGCCAAATCCCGTAAGAGGGCCCCGCACAGTCCTAAACTTAGAGTAGCCGAAAATTGGGTATACCCTTTTTCTGACAACCCAAACTAAATAAAACTCGCGAACCAGGATAACTTAAATTTAAAATATTCTAAACCATCCCTAAAATGTCAAAAAGCTAAGCAATATCCAAACCTGTACAAACCCCCCAAACTGATTAAACTTAAATGTGCAACAAACTGCCACATTAGGAGCCAAGTCAAAAATAAAAGCTAGTCAATAAAAACAACGATTTTCCATATAATGGGTCAATGAAATAATGTCACAGTATGAAGACATGTACCAGATGTTAAGACTGGAGATTAAAGGCGTTTCGCGTCTGATGCTCTGCCCTGAACGACAAGTCTGTTCTTCCTCGCCCACACATTCCTCTTTTGGACTTCGGGTTTGTTGGATCTCTTTCACTGACGAAGGGAATCCAGGTATCCTCGAAACAGCTAGATGCCGTATTAGTTTGTTATTTCTGCTTATTTACGTTGCTTTACAGTTTTCCTTATACGAATACTTTTTAACCAATAGAAGCGCCTTCCGGAAACTCGACCGTTCAAAGACTATTCGAAAACTTTTCGCATTTTTTAAAATTAAAATAGTGAAGGAGATTCTAGAAAATAGTGCTAAAATTTCTTTTTTTAAGTCAAAAATTTACGAAGAAATCGAATTGTACTGATATAAATTACGAAAAATTCTATCTAGATTCAGTTTATAATGCATCCACATATAAATTTTCAGAGCCAAAATTCGATTTTGAATTATTTTGTCCATACCTCAAAGGAAGCACAAATGCATGCACACACACACATACATACGGAGCATATTTTTCCAAAAGTTTTCAAAATGTGCCGAAAATAAAAAAATAAAAAAACACTATCGCGCCGATGGTGTTAAGAAGAAAACTCTGCTAGAATATCTCGGGGACCTTCTATCGCGGGAGATTGAATCATCAGCACAGAAAAAATACACTTTATTTTAAAATTCACGAAAATTCGTCTATTAATAGTAAGATTTCGTTCAAAATTTGTTTGAAAGAAAAATTTTCGATCTTTCCGATAGTGCCAAGATGGAAACATTATAATAATATTTTCGGTTGTTAAGAAACCAATTTGTGTGAAAATCAAGCTAAACCATAAAATAACTAAGAAACTAAATCGAGTTTTAAAAAACTCACGCCGAGGTGCATTGTCCTGGATACTGAAATACCTGTGTATTAGATTTCACGGCCGTGCAACGCTAAGTTTTGCCTCTCCAGACGACACAAACAAACAGACACACAGACAAATTCCTTTATTATTATAGACTAGAAAATATATCCGGCGTTGCCCGTTAATTAAGATGAGCAACAATTATGGGGTGGACGTGTATGCATCCAAGCAACAGATTTTGATTTTGTTTGTGTTATAAGCAAGACCATTGTTAAAATATCCAAGGTCCAAAGCATTTTTCTTTCGGGGCACCTGTGAGAAAACTCACATATCCCCACATCGAAGTTAGTTAATTTTGAGTATTATTTAGTTGATAGTTTGGTAGTTCTTAGCATTCCTTTGGGTTTAGATGCTGGTTCAAGATAATCAGGCACATGTGGGTTGTGCAACAGTCATATAATACCTTGGACGGTGAACGAGAGAATCAGAACGAGGCAAGCAAAAGGGACAGACTTTAAAGAAATATAAAGTTTACTGGGGCGAGCTCCCTATAAAAGAGATAGGTTCCAAATGTGAAGTTCGCGGGGTTCATTGTAGCCATAGACTAGTATTGTTTAAATATTCTTTGGTTCTCGTGGTTTTGCTGTGTTCTGCTGTAGTTTTTATCAGAAATTTGAATTTTAAATCTCGAGCAACGCCGAACGTTCTAGAAAATATACCCGACGTTATCAGGGATTTAAGATGCAAAACTTTGTTTACAATGACACCAAAACTCACAACGCTTTAACAATACGCTGCTTACCTCAACAACAACAACAATAAAAAAACACTGCGCCGGTAGTGTTAAAATGAAAACTCTGGGAGAATATGTCGGGAGGCGTATCCTATATATGAAAGATAGATTAGGTCTTCAAAGCACAAAAAGTACATATTATTTCAACATTCACGAAAATTGACCTATTAATTTTATGGATTCCGTTCACAGTTTGTTTGAAAGAGAATTTTTCGATCTCCTCAATGGCGTAAAGATGGAAATACTGATCTAATATTTTCGGTCGCTAAAAAACTGATTTGTGCAGAAAGGACTGAAAATCATGTTCAAACATAAAATAAATCAAAAATTCGAATTTTAAATAAAAGAACGCCGAGGTGCACCTTCCCGCGTCTTGAAGTACCTGTATACCAAATTTAATGGTTGTACGTAGCTTGAATTTTCGGCTACATTGCGGAAACTCTGCCATACTGTTTTCGGTCGCTAAGGACCGATCCGATTTCTGTGAAATTGTCTCAAAATCGTGCTAATATATGAAATAACTCAAAAAGGAAAAAAGTAACTGTAATTCCACCCACCCACAGCCATACACACGCGCGAGCATATATATATATATATATATATATATATATATATATATATATATATATATAATTATATATATCATATATATATATATGATATATATATTTATATATATCATATATATATATGCTCGCGCGTGTGTGGGTGTGGGTAGGTGTGTATTAAAAAGCCACATGTGCCTTATTATCTTGAACCACCATCTAAACTCAAAGGAATGCAAAACTATATATATATATATATATATATATATATATATATATATATATATATATATATATATATAGTGCCCGTCGCTTAATAAAATCGCATTAGTTCTGAGCCAAATTGATTTTATTAAGCGGCTGATTTAATTAAATTTAATTACGCGTTATTACTTACATATTGGGCTTTATGAAAAACTGATCAATAGTGCTTTGTTTGGAGTATATACGTATAATATATATATATATATATATATACGCCCATAAGGAATAGTGGACGCCATTAGAGTGAGTACCCGGCCTATATTTTTAGGAGGAAAGACATTAAAGATTCATAAAGAAGAGAAAATCAAATATTGAAGGGGTGTTATAAATGTTTGTAGGTAAGTTCACAATTTGTATGGGCGGCACTGGGCCAGATACGGGTTCCCCGAAATTTTGTAAAACATTTCAATGTTTGTCTCCATTCTAATACTTTGCCTCCACATTAGTTACCATACATTGTACAAAAAATGAAAATAGCCAAAATAGGAACGTAAAAGAAAAATTGCTGAATAAGAAAAAAAGATATATTCGTGTGTATCCCCTTTTTTCTTTTTTTATTCATAGTTACTGTTATTTTTTTTAAATGGAACCCACCTCAACAGCATTTTGAAATAGCATACCACTTTCAAACTAAGCGCTTATCAGAGACTGGACATAAATATCCTTCGCATTGATAACCTCTTCCGGAAGAACCACAACAATAAGTACTCGTCAGATATTTTTTACGTCAAAGTTTATGCTACGGACATATTTTTTTTCCATCCCATTGTTTATATTGTATCTTCCAAATAATATCGTTGAATATATTCAACGATTTTAAAAACTTCTCTGTACACTTGAGATAGCGTTTTCGTGCACTTTAGCAACTTCTGTGAAATAATAAAATGATCTATGAAATTTATTGTCGCAGTCGTACATCAATACACAAAGAAAAGTACTCCTGTCGGTTATGGCCGCAGATTTACAAAAGAAAATACGAAGGCAGTCTCACAACTATTGTTGCCCTACAATTACAAGAAGCCAGGGAGCAAAGATTGGGGCAATCCCTAAAATTCAAAAATGGGGATGATGTGACCTCTGCCCTGAAGTTATATACGTTTTCCGGCCCATGAATACAGGGTTTACACCCCAACCAGTCGTTTCAGGGTTGAAATGCCCTATTCAACTGTTCCGGGGGACAAGATCGTGGAATAGAAAGCAATAATTTTATAAGCCTTTTCTTTGCAGTTACGTGGGGTATAGAGGCATAAAAAAGAAAGATGGGAAGTCTATCATTTTTATCAAAAATAAGGAACAATCTATCTGGGCAGTACATGACTCCCTCCAGAATCAAATTATTTTTTTCTTTATATATATATATATATATATATATATATATAAGGTAGCTGTAGTAGCAGTATGTTAGCTAATTTATACCTATATCAATATGAAAAATTCTTTACTTCAACAGATTATAAATGATGTTCTGATTTGTCTCGTATTTACTGATAACTATGTCATAGATATAGATTTCTATCCGGATAATTTGGAATTAATACCTTATGAAACTTCTATTAGTAATAATATTTATTATTTGGATTTAAATCTAATTATAGAACCTGCTCATGGGATAGTTACTAATTTATATGATAAAAAAGATTTTTTTAAATTTAATATTAATAAATTATTACCTTTTAATTCCTGCAACTCGATTCAATTGTTTAAAAATATTATACTTAATCAACTTTTTAGAATTTATAGATTATCAGATAAAAAATTTCATGCTTTGCACATTAATAACCTCAAAATTACCAGTAAAATGTATAAATATCCTGCATATTTAGCAAATGGTATAGTTAATAAGTTTCGATTAGCCTAAAATTCTCATATTTTCCCCTTATTATCTTATTTTAGCCGTACTTCTTCATTCTCTTGAAATTATATTTTCATCTTTTTATCTTGAAGCTTTAACTGTTGAATATCTCTTTTTATTGCTTTTACGCAGTACAGTTTTTATTACTCTCTTTGGCAACAGCAAATCACATCTTTTCATTTCTGCATATGGCAACATTGGTCTAGCCATATTTTGCTTGTCATGGTTGCACTAATGAAGTGTATTTTAAGGTATTTATGTTTCCTTTATTGTTCCAATCTATATGCTTGTCGTCCATATAACACAAGTTTATAGATAAAATCTATCTTGTGTTTCAGAAACAAGCATTTTTGTGTTCATTTCGAAGGGATATATATGGACCCGAAGAGAATTTTTTCGAAATGAACTTATCTTAAGCCTAAAGCTCTTCCATGTGCAAGCTTTTTTGCTTGATTTTTTTGTTTTCTTATTTTCATTCTTCATTTTTGAAATTTGTTGATTGTCTTTGTCTTTATGACATGCATTACGCTTTATTATTTCCTCTTTATGTCTTGATTTCTTTTATTTCTTTGTATTTTGTAGAAAATTTTGGAATAGTGTATTATGAGTTACTACATACATTCTAACATTGGATTTACTAATTTATATGTATATATATATATATATATATATATATATATATATATACATATCTGTATGTATGTATATATGTATATATATATATATATATATATACATATATATATATATATATATATATATATATATATATATATATATATATATATATGTATATATATATATATTAGAAATATGTAATAATAAAAAAAAAATTCAAGTAATATTAACATCACCAAAGAAGCAAATTCACGGCCATAATGCCGATAAGAGAAGAGAACATATATATATATATATAATAAAGATGAAGGGAATAAAGATTTGAAGAGAAGTAGCATCCATAACAAACAGTAGAATTCTATTACTAACCAGATATAACTCAAGAGGATGCCAGTCATATACCAGAAAAATCACGAAATCACAATTAATATAAAATTTCAATCAAAAGAAAATTGCGTATGTTAAACAACGGAATGAAGCTGATGTAACAGTAAAATCTTCAGGAGGCATCTACCATACACCAACGTCACAGTAGCACATTTCATTTAATGGTCTGTTACTGTTGTTGTTGTTGAAACCCAGACCGTCCGACCTACCAGAAAGGTGTAAGGTAACTGTTTGGACGGTCGGGAAGTGCCACCCAATTTAGACCGGAACCCAGTGGGGGGAGGCATCCACAGGGACCGTACCCTCCTTCCCCTACCACCAACCTCTCGGAAGGACTTTCGGACCCACATGTTTAACGTGATCGTACTCCGCATGAACACGGCGGCAGTTTTGGCAGTGGCTGGAATCGAACCCGGGCCTACCGAGTGCAACTCCAGCGCGCTAACCAATGGGCTACCGCGCCCCATGGTCTGTTACTGTGAACAAAAGACCATTTAATACCCTTATGTGCCACATTTGAAACAGATTGAGAGCATTGAAAACTAAAAAGAAGGAAAAAATAATTTTGAATATAATTGACTTACACGTTAGAAGTTGATAGGTCTAAGCTAGCACTGTGTGTGTTTGTGTGTATGTGTGTGCGCATAAAACATTAACTAGCGGAAAATAATTAAAAAAAATTACATTATTAGGTTTTTTTTTTTGATAAAATAACCCAAGCCTGTACTGCAATTAAAAATACATAGCCCCCTAAATTTAGTCTTTGATCACATATTGATAGGCCTAAACCAGCACTACATGTGAATATATATATATATATATATATATATATATATATACTCATGTCCAAAAGTGAAGCATAAATCGTAAAATGCGAAAAATTTCGAGTTACTATAGATACAATGGTACACAATAAGTTGTGGAGAATCGTGGGATGAAGGTAAATCATTGTGGATGTGCAACACAGCTCAGTAGACGTCGACATGCGCAAAGCACCTGCGCACGTCGGAACGACTATAAAACGGCCTCGAGCGGCATGGCCAGTCGAGATAGAATTTCGCAATTGCTGTGGTACGGAGCGTTGTTAACAATCAAAAAGGACGAAAGATGTCACAAATATGCCAACGGGACATGTTTTTGAAGGGACAAATTATTGGAATGGTGGAATCCGGTCGATCCCAAACCGAAGCCTCTCGAATTCTGAATGTGCCTTAGTGTGTGATCTCCAGACTGTGGCAGAAGCTTCAAACCACTGGGGATGTTACCCGACGATCAGTACCAGATCGGCCAAGGGTAACAACCGCTCGGCAAGACAGATATTTGGAGATAACTGCGCAACGTTAGGGGAACCGTTCTGCCAGACAACTAGATTTAGCCCTGACAGCCGCCACAGGAGTCACTGTTTCGAGACAAACTGTTTACAGGAAACTCAGACACGTTGGTCTCTATGCCAGACGATCAGCAGTTTGCATCCCGTTGACGTTTATACAGAAACGCGCGCGTTTACAGTGGATTTTGGAACATGGGCAATGAAGTGGACAACAGTGGGGCAATATCGTGTTCAATGACGAGTCCAGGTTTAGCCTGCAAACTGATTCTCGTCGTACGACGATCTGTAGAGAATGTGAAACGCGTTTTCACCCGGGAAATTTCACGGAAAGACATCGCTTTCCGTTTGGGGAATCATGGTTTGGGCAGGCATCATGATGGACAGCCGTATAGACCTCCATATCTTTGACACGGGGTCGGTTATCGGTCAAAGATACAGAGACGAAGTCCTTGAGCCTATCGTTCGATTGTTTCGCGATACTATTGGTCCTGATTTCATATTCATGGATGATAACGCGACTCCTGACCGTGCAGCCTTGGTCGACAACTTCCTTCAGACTGAAGATATTCAGCACATGCAGTGGCTTGCCAACTCTCCCTATCTGAATCCAATAGAGCATGTGTGGGATATGCTCGGGTGATATCTTGCAGCCCTCCGCTACCCACCAAACTCCGTTCCGGGATTGAAAACTGCTCTCCGTGAGGCTTGGAACTCTTTGATCACACAACTCATCCAAACCCTCATCGAAAGTATGGTAAATCGTTGTGCAGCATGCGTGGCTACCCGAGGTTTGCCCACACCGTATTAAACTGCAACATCACATTGTTTTAATCATTCTGTTTCACTGAGGTTGACACTCGTACTGACTGACCCTTTTCCTTTCAACCCTTTTCTTTGGATAATAAAAGTCGTTATTATCCTTGTTTTGCATTGTTTTCTTCTTCTATATCCCTATTACACCCCCGCATACCGCGTTTCCTTCCATTCCGATGTAGTTTTCCTGAAATTTCCACATATACAGCAACTTAACTTTTGGACATGAGTGTGTATATATATATAGGGATATATATATATATACAGGGAAGCGAACTTGCAGTCAAAATATTCTTTCTACGATTTTGACTTTAAATATATAACTAAAATCTAAGTAGAAAAACAGTTTATTTCAGCGTGTTTCTTTTACAACTCTCTACAAACGTACCAAATTTCATACTTTTGTATACTATAGTTTTTACTGTGTGAGACCAAGAAACACCAGGGACGCAAAATTCGTCAAACAGCGACGCCGATTTCAGCTATTATTTTTTAATATTGATAAATACGTATTTGGTCTCATATAAACGAAATTTAAATTTATTTTTAGTCTGCATTGCAATCTCAATAAAGGAAAATAATCTGTATTAAAAAATACATCTATATGTTCAGGTCCGCCATTGATGAAATTTTTCCGCGTACCCTCCCTACCCCCACAATCCCTACGCAAACCCCACGTTGAGAAAACCGCTAAAATATAAAAAAATATGGTCTAGGATATTTAGAAAAGAGCCTACGTTTAAACTTTTCCGTCCCAGAGTCATATGTTTAAGAGCACTTTAGTGCGACATTTTATATCCATGATGACGTAAAGTAGAATTCAGTTGAAAAAAAAATCTCACTCACTATCCTTATGGAGAAGTCGTTCACGTTGTATGTTATACGCTTTTATACATTGCATGCAGTGAAGGAAGAAATATATATATATCTTACGCTTACGCGCTAAAAAAATTAACAAATAAATAGCTAGCGACAACCGAGAGGTCGTAATTTTCGAGATATGAACGATATTACGATCTAATAAAGTGTAAAAATTACTTTCTTTGTAACTTAACAAACTTTGAATGTAACGAACCTGTTTGTTGGTCTCTTCAAGATTCGACATAGTGGGGTTTGAATACCCCTATTCACAAAAACTGGAAACTTGAACTCATGAAACTTGAAAAAGAAAGAAAAAGAAAAAATCCGTGGGAGTTTGTTTCCTCTTTCAACGTACATCAGCCTGAGATCCCACCGATCTAGATCTGGACATCAAGGTAAGTTAAAACGGAATGGGGTGCTGGGACTCTTCCTCGATAGTTAATCATGGGTAAACAGAAAGCTCCCAGTCAAAAGATTCCAGAGGTAAACAGCACCCTGAGTTACACACACACACACACACACATATTATATATATATATATATATACATATATACATATATTAATACAACAAAATTAATATTAATATTTTTTTATATTAATATAAAAAAAGAAAAAATGGGATACATGCGAATATATGTTTTTCCTATTCTACAATTTTTCTTTTACGTTCCTATTGTGGCTATTTTTATTTTTTTACAATGCTTGGTAACTAATGTATAGGCAAAGTAATGAGACGAACATTGAAATATATTGTATATTAATTTTCTACTTTCGTATTCTCATCATTTATATTTGTTATTTATTCGTTGATTTCTATTTACTTGACATTGTTTCATTTTGTCGCATCTTTTAATATTTACGAATTAGTAAATCATGGTGCATACTTGCCCGGATAACTTTTCTGAAGTTATAGCTTATTAGTAATTAGTTCACTCTTTTTCTGTTTGCTAATGTCTTAACAGTTTAGTTTTTGGCTTTAATTGGGTGTCAAAGTTTATCCATAATTTCTTTGGATTATCATAATTCATAACTATTTATAATATATATATATATATATATATATATATATATATATATATATATATATATATATATATATATATATATATAGTAAATATGGTAAAATATATTAATTAAATAATTGTTTTTATAAATATATAAATATATTTATATTATAAAATCTAAGATACACCGTAATTCAAAAAGTATCCACTTTATGTGTAATTTTGCGTGACGAAACTCACATTAACACAAGAAAGATCAATCATGCATAAAGCATTGATTATGAAACACTTTCCAACTTCAATGCAATTTTATAGAAACATCTCTAAAATGCGATACATTCCTCGGTAATATTTTTAAAGTTATCACAATACTACGTTAATTTATTATATTGAAAACTTAAAACTTCATCGAAAAAAATGAACTCCATTCAAATGACGGCATTGAAATATAAATTGCCTGGTTTAACCATCTCTAAAATGCGATACATTCCTCAGTAATATTTTTTAAATTATCATAACACTACAATAATTTATTATATTTGAAAACTTCATCGAAAACAAATGAACTTTATTCAAATGACGTCATCGAAATATAAATCGACTGGCTCTCTCTATAAAAGCATCATTTCATTCATAAATATTTTTCAATTCCTTTCATTCATCGCAATACTATAAGAATTTATTTTATTTAAAAACTTAAAACCATGGAGGTACAAGTAATTTAACTCTATGCTTAAAACTTCATCGAAAAAATCGTCTGGTTCTCTGTGTAAAATCAATGAATGTTTCATTCATATCAGCTATATTGCAGACTCCATGAATTAAATAATTTGGCGTTAAAGAAATGCAGCAATTTTTAGACAACTCATTCTACATCTTTTGGTGTTAACGTTCTCCATAAGGGAAAATTAGGCTTCGTCGTAGAAATAATCAAAGTTTGGTGATCATTTAAACTCAAATATATTGTAATTGCATTGTTTCAGTATGAAGATGCGCAGAATTTAAGCAAAAATAAAGTGGTTTTAGGGCAGATGCAACATAATGAATTAAAAAGAACTTTAATCCATCGTGAGTCAAAATCACGATTTTGACACAAGATGGATGCAATATTTCGACACGTTTCGATTCATTCACGTTTCGACTAGTTTTGGAGTGATGTCCGTCTGTCCGTGGTCGATTTCTTGTGTACCCAATAGCTACCACAAATATTATTGGATTTTACCGAAACTTTATATCCGACTTTGCTAGCGAAAAATCTAGAACTAAATAGAATTTGTTCGAAATTCGAGAGAAAACTTCGAAATGTTCTACTTTCTTAACATAGTAGTAGTATAGGACAAAAAATTTAGCATATTTACGCATAAAATGGATTATTTATGACTGAATGATCACGAAACTTGACAGTTTCAATCATTGTAGATAAAAATATCCGCGATAAAATTTTTGTGTTCGTAGCATCATTATCTCCCTCCTTGAAGGGGTGCATTGTCAAATTTGGTGTCAAACGAATGATTTTTTTTTTTTTTACAAGCCCTTTAATGTGACGGGTAGCATGCTATAATTGGGATCATTTGTATCAAAGATACAGATTTTTCAAATATTTTCTTGCAAAATTTACAGAAAATGAAGAAGAAAAAATCACAAACTACTCAAAAATAGATTTTGGTATGATAAAATCGAGTTCAGCCACATTTCAGTCAATTTTATTTTGATATCAAAACAAGTTTAAATATGGCATATTGCTTAAGTTTTCATGTAATTATTAGATGAATTGTTGCACGTTCTCTGTTACCGATGCAAATAAAATTTTAGGATGCTACATAATTAAACATATCTCGATTAGAAATTTTCTGAATTCTACTTATACTAAAGAGATGGAATTTTCTTAACCGCATTTGTTCATTGAAACTGTATTTGTATCCCCGATTTAGGAATAAAATAGAAAACTATGGAAGAACCCCCATTAATTTTAACATCTCAGAGGGTATAAATTTTAAACTGATATAATAACATATTGAATGCGGTTCTGTTTATTTCAAATAGCCAGCTTCAAGCGCTATTAATTCTTGAATGGGCACTTACTGCACAACTTCACTCTACACCACTGAGAATTTTTTGAATTAAAAACCTACTCTTTTGCTGCTTTCAATTTAAGTTCCACTAGTTACGGTTGCAGTTTGATCATTAAATACAAGCGAAACAGTCAGTTCGTGAGTTTGGTTCGAAAATACCTTCTGTACGCAATTTACTTCGTTCATTATTGGCATTTCTAGATCTCGATATTAATTGAATTACAGTATCTGAGGATGGCAATAACAAATTGTCGTTTAATCGAAGCCATCTCAAGTACGAGCACTCGAAGTGAATTGGGGATAAAAATGAAATGAAAATTATAAATTTATTCCACTTAAGGATATCGTGCTGCAGAATCGCAGCCTTTACTAAAGTGAAGAGTCCCAATCAAAAATATCTCGAACATTTTATGGGATGATAAAATGATATATGGTTGTCAAGAGCTTAAACGTATCATACATATTATTAACTACATATTTTGCTAAATGATAACAAGTGTATTGAACCTGCTATATATCTTTGGAATTAAAAGAAATTGTCGTTTTAGTCAAAAATTTAAAAGTTATATCATTACCTGAACGTAAGAGTATAAAAAATAGGAGTTCCAAAAAATACTAAATGAGTATTATTCGCCATTAATGTTTATAAAATGTATTTTAAATTACATTGTTGAAAGAAATCATAATTTTCTTGTTTTAGTGTTATACATTATTTTTTTATAATGTATAATAATGTAAATGAATAAAAATGGTTAAAATTTAGTCTATGATTCAAGTATATAAGACCAGAGATCAAGATATTAATAAAAAAAACCAACTGCCATAGAAATAGCATAATGCAGACGATATTTCTTTCCACAAATTTATTTGAAGAAAAATATATCACGTTGCTTAGCAACGGAGCAAAATCTAATGTGATTATACGGCTAACGATTTTTATTAAATCTTTTATCAATATAAATAATAAAAAAATGTATAGAAAAATTAATTTTGTCGAAATTGCATATTTGACTGGATTGTATTAATTACGAATTTCGGATTTAAAGAAATTTGATATTTTCAAATTCTTACATCATCTGTTTTATTTTAACAAAGATTTTCCAAATTCGTATAAATTGTGTTTAGCCAACTATTGAAGCAGAATGAAAATGGTTCTGGTAATACCATTTTAGCTTCTTCATTTAGGCATATATTAATCAAATTTCATATGTTTCGTAAATTTGTTTACAAATGGAACCAGGATGTTTTTTCCTTCAGATCTGCCTGTGAAGATAATTTTGCGTAGGGAGAACAAGAATTCTTATCCTTCATTTTAGAAGAATCAACTTAAATATTTTAATAGAATTCTTTGAATAACAGTGTTATTTAGAATACTTCAGGAATTTGCGCACAATTATGAGTTTTAAGCTTCTTTATATTATACATTCCGTACGAAGAATGGGTATCTGCTAGTAGTAAATACACTGTATTTTTACTTTCTTTATGATATACAGTATATGGAAAACTAAAATAGTATGAGACGGTAAAAAAATTCAAGTAAGTTTTCGGTAAATTTTCACAATATTGAAATAATTATAAACATTAAATTTTTTCTCAAAACTCAGCACATGAAAAAGCAAAGCCAATTTTGCTCATATAAAAGAATATTCAAGAAGTAGAGATCAATCAACATCAAACATTAACTATTTAGGGGTTTCCCTGGAGAAACCAAAATACTCCCCACGAAAATTGTTTAAAGCTAGACATATTCTGTCTAAAGCTAGACATGCTGTCATCAAATAGTCTAACTTGAAGCCATTTTAATTCAGTGTCTAATCCGTCATTGATCAAATCGGTTGCGATCGGTGTTTTTCTCTATAATTTGAGTTTTGTGGTAATCCCAGCATCATTTTTATTTACATTTCAAAAGAAATGTATTTAATTAAAAGATTTGTAAAAATATTGAATACGTGAATATGTTTTTTTACTCTTAACATCTATTTCCAGAAAAAATTAAATCATAACATTAACTTGTGAGGTCGTGGCATGCTTTGTAAAAAAAACAAATCAGAAAGGAACACGTCAAAAGGACCCTGTAAGAACACCTCATATGTGTTGATAGTGTTCCCTTACAAATGGGACTACAGCAGAATCTCCAAGCTATGAGTTCCAGATACCTATCAAAGAAATTTCACCACGGCATGTTCTAAAAGTTAAGAAAATTCCAATATCTCCAGGTTTTAAAAGAGAAAACACTACGAGATAAAGAATTAACTTCTCCGTTTAAACTTACAAAATTTAAGGAAGTGAGATGAAAAACACAAAGCATAAAAGTAAGTTCAAAGAGCAGAAAACGAGAATAATGTCTCAAAAGGAAAAAATCCGATGACCCTCAAGGTGTCTTGCGCCCCATCTTATGGGCATATAGAATCATTTACTTTACATCACATTTTACTTGTTTTGCAAAGATATACACTGAAATTATCTAAAAGATTGATTTCATAGCAAAAGTACTGAGAGTTTCAGGGAAAGGGTTTTGAATAGTTAAAAATTTAATTTTTCTATTTTTCTCGGCGCGCACAGTTCGAACTACATTTTCCCTACTGTCTAAAGCCAGTCTTTCAAAATGATACCGTGGCTAAAGCTTCATACAAATAAGGCAACTTGATACTTTGCAATGCAATCGAGATTGGCCATACTATATGGATTCATACCAGTAACATCATAATCCATCACCTGGAAATATGAACTGCGAGAGGGGGGTCAAATGATAATAACTATCTGTAGGTTTCTTCCTTTAATAATAGGCTATTTCTCCCCTATTACAACCCAGTAGCAGAATTTCCAATTTCTCCGCCGGAGATTGTGAGCTGGATCCCTTAAAATTTATATGATCTGCCCAACCTTCTCTGCCTCTTACAATTTCCCCATTTATACTTCCATTTACAACATTATTCTAAATTGTAATGTAACAATGATATCAGACACGTGCTGTATGAAATTGTTCTTGAACAAAATATTATATTTTTATTCCAACACACCGCAAATTTCTCCTACTACTTCTCCAGACCAAACCTATCCATTGAGAAATGAAACTCGTCATTTTTTTTTTTTTTTTACTTTTCGTCACTTTCTAGGTCATATAGTGTGATGTTACCATAGATATCTGAAACTGGGGTCCTCCAGATCGTTGGATACTACTGAAATTATGTACTCTGGCCGATCATGTGTTTCGTTTTATCTCTAAAAATTGGTTAAAAGATACAAACCCTTACTGACAATCCACTGTCATGTTTTTACGACTCTCTACACTTTCATACTCACACAATCCGCCTATAGAGGGTACCCATGTAGGCAAGTTCTATGAGTATAAACTTAGACGTAGCAATCTCATACAGTCTGGACCCAATCTTTACGAAATAATGCCAATTTGATGCCAATCGTCAGGAAATGATGCCAAGTTGATATCAAGTTCATGGTAGGGCTGAATCAGTCGCTCCCCATACAGATACGTAAAATTGTAGCGCATAACAAATTTTCCGGCTGCTATTACAGATAAATACCATCACATGATGGTGAGCATAAAAAAAAGAGTAAAACCGATCCAAAGATTCTGTTGTCTGTTACGATAACGAGATCATATCTTCAGACTTTAATATAGGAAAAATTGAGCTGGTCAAATGACAAATGTTCGTAAAAATATTTCAGATTCCTAATCAAGTTTAATATAGAGTTCATATATACCGCAAGAACGAGATTAAAATTTCCACATGCATTCTGAACGGATGCCAACTGTGGAATACATGAATGTGTAATGAAATAAAATAATACATCTATATAATCAACAGTCTGGAGGGGGGGGGGGGAAGCCATGGCACATACATATTTATCGATCCTATATGTTTGTCATCATAAAAAAATTCTAATAACAGCATCCGTTTATGCGTTTTTATATTCTTTAGCCCACTTACGGGGGAAAACT
Organism: Amaurobius ferox; assembly: GCA_951213105.1. NCBI lineage: Eukaryota > Metazoa > Arthropoda > Arachnida > Araneae > Amaurobiidae > Amaurobius > Amaurobius ferox. The sequence goes on along the minus strand of OX578144.1, from coordinate 68,987,169 downwards.
GCATTTTAAGCGCTAGCTTCCCAACGGTTCCGCTTCTCCGCATCCATAGTAGGCTACACAAAAGGAATGTCGTTCCACTTCGACTGCACTCCAGGGGTCCCCCCGCAGATCTTGCCGACAAAAGAACGCTGTCATCACCAAGACGACCCTCTTCTTTTTACCCCTACCCTTTTCTTCAACAAACTTTATATTTCACTTCATGAACATTTATTTATTTATAGAGTTATGTATGTATGTATGTATGTATGCATGTATTGTATGTATGTAAACTTTACTCAGCCACAGTCACACATAGTCATATAAGTTATAAAGAACCTTGCTGCTCCAACCGGGAATCGAACCACGGATCTTTGTACTGGATAGCAGACGCTGTACCGTTGAGCTACTGGGGCGAAATTGCAAGCTGTTATCGAAGTGAACTCTGCAATCTCCACCCTCTAATGTCAGATTGACGTGCACCTGACAATCTGACCAACCGCCACCTGCTATTTTTACCTCCAGTTAGCCATCTACTGCTATTTTTATCCTTCAGGTTAGCTTCCTACGTGATCTTTGACCTCCGATTTGAAATCGTTGATCAACTCACCACAGTCCACTGACTCCGTGCAATTCATACTAGGGGCATTTCCAGACCACCGACATCATTGTACTAACCTACAAGGTTGATTAGTTCTGGCGCCATTGTAAGAAACCTTGCTGCCCCAATCGAATCGAGCCACGGATCTTCGTACTGACCCTTGCAAGTTCTTATCGTCGAAGTAGACTATTCAAAGTACCTTAAAATATTACTTAAAATGTTGATCAGGACATGATTATGATTTTCATGGTTCCGGCAGGGCCGTAGCCATACAGGGGCCAGAGGGGGTTAACCCCCCCCCCCCCCCCTATTAGAGGAATACTTAGCTCCCTGATAAAAAATTCTACAGTTTTAGTAGTGATATGAAATTTCATATAAAATGTCATTCAAATTTTGCATGAAAAATTTATTTGAGATTTTTTTTATAAATAACTTTGTTTTAAAGATTTTCAAATTTAGCTAAAATTATAATTATACTAATTTATTTACATATTTAATTTAAAAATATTTAAAAATTATGACAATAGTATTTAGGATACTTCTGTATTATTGTGGGGTTCACTGTTATACATTATACAGTCAAAATCAACTGATAAGTAGGTAAGAGTTAATATTAAGCATTAACTTGTATTAAGTTTCAGAATTTTTCTACAAATTATTAACAGCTTTGCTACTAGTTACTGCTTACATTAAAATCAATTGTAATTATTATATATTAATATTGATGCATAGTAGCTATATGGATATTAATAATCAGATCTTAGCTTGCAAATATAAATATGCAATTATTTGTTAATAACTAATATGAATTGAAATATATAATAGTAACTATTATGGTTTATAAATGCTAATGATTAATTTTGTTTTTGGTGAGAATGGTCTTTCTAAAATAGCGAAGTATCGCCCAGTTGCTCTAAGTTAGCATTGACAAAATTTTAAGTAACTCTATACACTGGATTTTCATGCCGTACAACTTATTACTTCCCTTATATACAATAACGTATAAGGAAAGTATTGTGACGGGTTCGAAAATTCGAATTCGAGTTTTCGACGGGAGAGCACGTTTCAAGCATCCCTGATCAGAAATCGAACATTTTTGAAATTATGTCCGTGTGCGTGTGTGTGTGTGTGTCAGTCAGTCTGTGGTGACGATAACTGACAAATGAATGGACCGATTCGAACGAAATTTGGTACAAAAATTACAATCCGTAAACACTGGAAGCCTATTGTTCTTATACGCAATCGAATGTTCAGAACCTCCCATAAATTTTCGAGTGAAATTTTGAAAAAATCGACAAAAAATCAAAACCTCTAATAAAGTTACACAAATAGACATTTCTTACGTAATTTTTCATTAGAAAACGATTGACATAAATTTTAGAACGCTAACATGAACCGTTCTCGAGATATTGTACATTTTTCAAAAAAATTATCAAAAAGTCATATAAAATAAAAAAATATTTCCTATTGAGAAACATGTTCACTTTTCATATGTAGTGCCATGCGATACATTTGGTGACATCATTCTCGTGGACTAGCTCGTTCTATTCATGAAAAAAGAGACTTTGAAACTTTTGTATTTGAATGCCAATAATCATTTATCTGCTGTAAGAATAACTTATTTCTCCGTCTATAACGCTTGGCGAGATCTTGGCGACGAATTTGGTGGAATGTCGCCAACTTGGCGATTTTTTTAATGTTGCTAAATTAGCGAAAAACTCGCCAAATGGATAAAAATGACGCTAAACCAATGAAAATGACGACTCATTGACGAAAATTCAATATCTTGGAAAGAATATAAGTATCTACTATAAAAATAATTTATTTATTTTTTACTGTGGAAGTAGTAAATTCATTGCGTTATTTATTCTAATCATTTCAATCTGCTGCGAACTTATACAGCGCAGCTTTCTGGATTTGTCAAACAACTCTTAATACATTACCGTGAGTAAACGAAATTATTTTATATGGCTTATACCTTTAAAATATTATTGACATATATGGATTGTTTAAATTTTGTTTATTTGCTATTATATTTTGTAGACGGAAGTCTGATCTCCTTTTTGAATGAACGTCGATTTGACCCTAGTTAAGGATCAGTGAAAGGATGAGTCTCTCTCAAAATTTTACTAATTTTTACTTTCCTTATATACATAATGTATAAGGAAAGTATTGTGACGAGATCGAAAATTCGAATTCGAGTTTTCGACGCGATAGCACGTTTCAAGCATCCCTGATCACGAATCAAATATTTTTGAGGTGATGTCTGTGTATGTGTGTGTGTATGCGTGTGTGTGAAAGTATGTATATGTGTGTGTGTGTGTGTCAGTGAGTCTGTGGAGACGATATCTCGCGAACGAATGAAGCGATTCGAATGAAATTTGGTACAAAAATCACAATCCATAAATACTGGAAGCCTATTATTTTTAAACACAATCGAATGTTCAGAACACCCCTAAATTTTCGAGTGAAATTTTGAAAAAATTATCAAAAGATCAAAGCCTTTAATAAAGTTACGCAAATAGACATTTCTTATGTAATTTTGCCTTAGAAAACAAACTGTAGAACGCTAGCATTAACCGTTATTGATATATTGCACATTTTTTAAATAAATTTCTCAAAAAATCAAGTAAAATAATGAAAAATATTAGCCGTTAAGAAACATGTTCACTTTTCATATGTAATGTCATGCGATAAATTTGGTGACATCATTCTCGTAGATCTAACTCGTTCCATTCACCAGAAATGATACTTTGAGTAATACTTTGGTATTTGAACGTCAATAGTCATTTATCTGCTGTAAGAATAACTTATTTCTCCTTCCATAACGCTTGGCGAAATTTTGGCGACGAATTTAGCGGAATGTCGCCAACTTGGCGACTTTTTTAAATGCTGCCAAATTAACGAAAATCTCGCTAAATGGATAAAAATGACGCTAAATCAATGAAAATGACGACTAATCGAAGGAAATTCAATATCTTGGAAAGAATATAAGTATCTACTATAAGAATAACATTTTTTAACTGTAAAAGTAGTAAATTCATTGCATTGTATAAGGAAAGTCATATGCTGCCCACATCAGATTTTTTTTATTTTATTTTTAGATTTGACCACTCTTAAATAAAATTCAACGACATAGCAGCAAATTCCGGTTTTTAAAAACTATCGAGCCTTTGATGAATTTAATCACAGCGGCCAATCAGTTGTCCATATCAGATTCTTGGCTTTTAGGCTCGTTTGTTGCTCTACTATGACGATGCCTTGATAGTGGAGTGGTTTATGAAGATTTGGCGCTCATACTTTTGAACTGCCTTATGATGTACGGCACGAGGGTATCAAGTGGCCCTTGTGTCAGCTTTCGAGACGGCCGGCGGATCGTGGGCTGGGACTCGTATGTCCACCTGGACGAGACAAGAGAGCTAATACGTTATCGATACGGTATGGTCGATACACAAAAATATTTCAATTTTAATTTTTGCAATCTCTTACTCCGCAAGGTGATAGAATTTTGGCGATTGTGCGTCGCCGGGCCCCGAACCAGGGACCCTTTAGTTACAAGACCGACATTATAATCACTGAGCAAAAGCTAGCCCCTCCTCTGTTCTTATAATTCGGGTACTGGCTCCTTGTGGCATCTTTGATCAGATGTCTTTGCCGCCGCACGCTCCCTCCGCTGATGAGGAAGGAAGGCCGGGAGGCGTGTCGCCTCGGCGTGACGGGCAGTCGTGGTCAACCAGGAAGGGAGTGTCAAGGCTTCTGACTCCGTGTGGTGCTGCCATCTCGTGTTGAGAGGTGAAGTCGTTGGAGAGGAAGGTTGCGTGTTTCAAACGTCCAGGGTAACCACTGTGGCGATTGTGCGTCGCCGGGCCCCGAACCAGGGACCCTTTGGTTACAAGACCGACGTTATAATCACTGAGCAAAAGCTAGCTCCTCCTCTGTTCTTATAATTCGGATACTGGCTCCGTGTGGCATCTTTGATCAGATGTCTTTGCTGCCGCAGAATAATACTATTCGTTTTAGGCATAACTAAATGCAGTCTAAATGGTTACTACTGAACATTTTTACCAATGACCTATGGGGCCATAAATAAAATAAAATAAAATTTGAAATTAAAATATCAGAATTAGTGCCAATGTGAAATCCACACCAAGTTATTTCAATTACCGTACTTTTCCTTGGTCACTTTAGCACATGAGTAAATAGGGATTTGGAATGAAACCATCCGCTTAAAAATTTACTCCTCTCCTTCATATTTATTACAAATAAGTACCATTTAAATGCCCCAAGGCCGAGTGTAAGAAATGAGAGTAGTCAAATATAGGCTTGGCTATATGCACTATTAATACATGCTCTGGCTATTAGCAATTAAATTTGATTGATATTTTCTAAAAGCTTATTTCCTATAAATGACCATAATTGGCAGGATTTTGTTCCATTTCTTATAGAAGACAAGTCCATCTCAACCCTTACCTAGGCTCCTATACAAAAGCAAAATACAAAACCGCATTTAAATCGAAATAAAACTTTACGAATCTTTTATAAACAATATACATTTATATATACATGATTACATATACTATTTATACTATTTATGTAACATATATATATATATACATGTAATGTATATATATATATATATGTTACATAATTAGTATTCATGTATATATATATATATATACATGTAATATATATATATATATACATGTAATATATATATATATATACATGATATTTATACATAAGTACATGATTCAAGAAACCGAGCACATTCATATTTTAAAAGGACTTCAAGTGAACATGCAGTTACGATCAGTTATGATATAATGTATGTGGAAAATGACGCAAGCGACCTCCCTTTCAATTGGCAAGCTAGATCTGAAGCGTACATGAGCTGAATATATTAACAGATATAGGATTCGTACAACCGTGGTTCAAGCCCAAAGGAGAAATTCGAAACTTTTAGAAACTGACGTTACACACGAGTGTCTCACCGACCACACATTAAACTGCCGTAAGCCTTAGGGTTGGTAGGCTGTGTGGCCTGGGCCTTCAACATGAGTGTCTCAGAGAATTGTAATCCTATGCTGGATAAAAAGCACAGCTTCCTTTGAGAGCTTTTTAAACATGTGGATTTGACACTCTCTGTGGAATCTTTAAACTTTTTAAAAACTCGTCAAATGGTGTTAAATTGATATATTTTAAGAGCGGGGGCGGGGGGGGGGGAGGTAACACGCAGGTTCATGATTGTCAAATTTCATAATCGCACTATCAGTTATCAAAGATGTGTTGGACTATAAAATTAAATTTTGATTATTCCGATAGAAAAAAGTAAATTTTTTTTTAGTTCTTTAAAAATAAAAGAAAACGTATTACAGATAACCAAAATTTAGTGAAAGAGTATTTTGCGAACTGTGCAATGATGATAAGATGTAAACAATAATTATTTCAATCCCTACTACCTATTGGTCTGATAATTGTCCGAAATTCCACATTAATCTCTAACTTACATAAAAAAAGAAGATGTTTGCCTGTCTGCCTGTGTCATCTGTAGTGGAGGAAAATCTAAGCTTCCGACAGCCATGAAATTCGATACTAGCTAAGCTAAATTCCCGATACGACAGGAACGAATTTCCCACAAATAGTTTCCTTAGCGATCGAAAATATTATTACAGAGTTGCCATCTTGTCATTATCGAAAAGATCGAAGAACGCTTTTATCAACGATCTTTGAATCGAATCCGTAGAATAATTCCTTCATATTTATTTATTTATTTTAAATACATCAAAATATGCAGTTTTTTGTTTGTTTGTTTGTTATCTGATACATATTTCGACGCATTTGAAAAGAAAGATTAGCAGAATTCTATAGTTTGGTAAAAATGTAGCTATATATCTTCGCTTTTAACAGAAAATATTTTTATTTGGTATATTTTCTGTAAATTATCAACCAAATGGATAAAAATCGAATTTTTGGATTTCGTTTTTTCTCTGGTGTGATAGGCGTTGTTATGGGGAGAAGTGAATGTTTGTGCACATGCGTGGCAAATAGTTGCGGGTTACTACACATGCATTGAAACTAAAGGATTGAGATCGAAACAAAAAGGATAATGATTTTGGTTCAAAACAGGAGATATGAAAATTGATTGGTGTTATTTGTATTTGCATTATTTATGCAGCGGGCGCTTCTTTAAGATCTGGGAAATGCCGGGTAACTCGTTCTAGTATTAAATAAATAAACAAAAAAAATCAATCATGCATAAAGTATTGATTATGAAACACTTTCCAACTGAAATGCAATTTTATTTAAACATCTATAAAATGCGATACATTCAACGCTGATATATTTTAAATTATCACAGTATTACAATAATTCATTATATTTGAAAACTTAAAACTTCATCGAAAAAAATGAACTTTAAAACTTTAAATCGTCTGACTCTCTATGTAAAAGCAGCGAATATTTCATTCCTACACTTTTATTCCAGACTCCAGGGTTAAATAATTTTTCGTGAAAAAAATTCAGCAATTCCTATACAACTCATCTTACAATCACTTGTTTACATTCTGCATCCATTAAAATTAGGCTTCGTTGTAGAAATAATCAAAGTTTGACGATCATTTAAACTCAAATATATTGCAATTGCATTGGCGCAGAATATAGATGCACAGAAAATACCCAAAAATAAAACGATTTTAGGACGGATGCAATACTAAATATAAATTTAAAAGAACTTTAAAAATCACGATTTTTACACTCGGGAAAAAAAGAGGGGTTGCCATATTTTATTTTGAAGTGGGTCACGTGATCTCTTCATATTATATAGGTGCAATTATTATTTTAATTTTTATTTAAAAAACTACCGAACATATTTTGCTGAAATTTTTTTATATATATTTTATGGGATAATTTAAATATTCCCTGAAATTTTCGAAGCAATTTGTGAATTTTAAATTTGCTTAAAAAATTCTCCCTTTCCCATGGCGAAAGGGGGAAGATTTGCAGCTCCACTTTTATAAGGGCGGAAGTCTGACTTAGCCTCGACATGACAACCTCCATGCCCGCTGGCGGGATTCGAACCCGCAACCCGACAATCCAGCGATCAGACGGAAACGCATGCCCCTGACCGCTCGACCACCGGATTGGCATTCATATTCGTAAAAAATATAAATAGGAACCTAGACATATTTTGGCGGAAAAGAATTCACAAAGATTTTTTATATGAGTATACAAAATTTCAGCTGTTTCCTCCCTGTAGTTCCTTCGCTTTGTTTAAATATTTATCATCACGATGATTTTAGGGCCCCGTTACTATGTAGTAAAAGGAGCTACTTTTGTCTCATCCTCACAGTAGAACGGCTATACCGAATATTTTGAAATGTTGTGGGTAGTTAATTGTGGATAGAAATTGTGGTTTTAGTTAAACATTTAAAATTTATATCATTTCTAAACGTAAAAATATAAAAAATGCAAGCCCTCCCCCTCCCTTAAAAAAACTAAAAGAATAAAATTTGACATTAATATTTATAAAATTTATTTTCAGTTGCAATGTTGAAGGAAATCATAGCTTTCCTGCTATACATTCTTATCACTTTGCAACATAATTGAAAAGTGACTATGACTTTGTTCATTCTGTCTGTCTGTCCGTTAGTCCTATAACTGCCGTAAAAATGACTTGATCAGAATGAAATTTCAGTATGTTGTTCAGACGGTCTGTGGGACATATGGGGGTATAAATGAATATTATTACCCAATTAGTTTTGGATTGAACCCTGGTTGAAAAAATGAAATACATTGAACCCTATGGAACCAAATTTTTCAAACATTTCTTAAGCGAATTTAAAATTCACAAATTGCTTCGAAAGTTTTAGGAAATAAATTATCCCATGAAAAATATGACAAAAATTTCAACAAAATACATTGGATGGTTTTTTAAATAAAAATGAAAATAATAATTTCGCCCATATTATATGGAGAGATCACGTGATCCACTTCAAAATAAAATATGGCTTCCATCTTGGGTCAAAATCGTGATTTTTAAAGTTCTTTTTAATTCATATTTAGTGTTGTATCCGTCCAAAAACCACTTTAATTTTGCTTAATTTTTGTGCATCTATATTCTGAAACAACGCAATTACAATATATTTGAGGTTAAATGATCATCAAACTTTAATTATTTCAACAACGAAGCCTGATTTTCACTTATGGGGAATGTAAACATATCAAGCTCTAAGATGAGTTGTATAAGAATTGCTGAATTTCTTTAACGTAAAATTATTTAGCTCTGGAATCTGCAATATAGTTGATATGAATTGATATGAGTAAAACATGCAATGATTTTACATAGAGAAGCAGACGATTTTATAGCAGACTTTTCGATCAAGTTTTAAGCATAGAGTTAAATTACTTTTACCTCCATCGTTTTAAGTTTTAAGTGAAATAAATTAGTGTAGTATTGTGATGAATGAAAGGAATGGAATAAAAGTGTATGAATGGAATATTTACTGCCTTTACATAGAGAGCCAGGCGATATATATTTCAATGACGTCATTTGAATAAAGTTCATTTTTTTCGATGAAGTTTTAAATTTTCAAATATAATAAATGATTGTAGTATTGTGATAATTTTAAGAATATTACCGCTGAATGTATCGCGAGAGATGTTTAAATAAAGAGAGATGTTTAAATAAAAGAGATGTTTAAACTTTTTAGAGATGGTTAAATAAAATTGCGTTGCAGTTGGAAAGTGTTTCATAATCCATGCTTTATGCATAATTGATCTTTCTTGTTATTATTTTCATTTTATATATACGATTTAATTATTAATAAATTAATATCCATATAAATTGAGTTAATGATCTATTTTGGTATATTACTTTCCCTGCAGTGCATGGAAATGTATAGGGAAAGTATTGGAATCATGACGAAAATCGCCACTCGAGTTTTCATAGTATATTCACGTTTTGTTACCCCTAGAACACGAAAAATCTGTCTTTAGCGTGACGTCTGTGTGTGTGTGTGTGTGTGTGTGTGCAATGTATGTATCCACTCTAACAGAAAAACTAATTAAGCTGAAAAACTAATAGACCAAATTTCACAAAACTTGATAGATAAGTTACTTAGAGGTTACCCTGGTGCTGATTAGATTTTGCTACGATTGCAAAAAAATAACCTGCCTTTTTTGCGAAATGGCCCTCAAAAATCACCAACATCTAAAATAAATAACTACGTATTCTCAAATACATCAATTAAATGCTTGCTTTATACGTAATTTTAGCAATGAAAAGAATAAGACTAACCCCATTACTCTAGAACTAACCGTTCTTGAGATATTTTAGTTTATTCTCATTTTCACCACACCACTTTTGAAAATAACTCGAGTTGCCAATATAAATTGAATTAAAAGTGCAAATTCAGTGTAATTTAAAATAATTATGTGTGTTATTTTGGGCAATTAAACTCAATTTAATGAATTATTGAAGAAATAAAGAGAACGTGAATATGAGTCTGCAGGAAAGTCATGTGCTACCCACAAGACAATTTTTTAAAAGTAATAAATAAAATTTCTGGATTTAAACTTACTATCAGTTTTCTCTACCAATTTTTAAAAATAATTACAAATATTTCATATATATGGAATACATGTGTATATACATTTATACTCAAATTAGTAGAGCATATCTGACCCTACACCTTGAAGTTAGAATTTCTGATTCACTACGATGCGTCCAATCGGACGAAGAGACCAATCTAGGGGGTTAGCTGCTCTCAGTTAGCTTCTAATCCCTAGAGTCGAACGTCCTCTCTGGCTGGAGACCGTTCTAGCTGATGTTGAAATTATGCTACTACATTACATATTCAGTAGAGGCGAGCGTCCTGTTCGGCTGGAGATCAACCTAGCTGATGTTGGAGTTCAATGCACACTGGATTCACTTGGTCATCGTCCAGTCGGATGTCGGCTGGAGACCAACCTAGCTGATGTTGGAGTTCAATGAACACCGGATTCACTTGGTCAGCGTCCTGTCGGATGTCGGCTGGAGACCAACCTAGCTGATGTTGGAGTTCAATGAACACCGGATTCACTTGGTCAGCGTCCAGTCGGATATCGGCTGGAGACCAACCTAGCTGATGTTGGAGTTCAATGAACACCGGATTCACTTGGTCAGCGTCCAGTCGGATGTCGGCTGGAGACCAACCTAGCTGATGTTGGAGTTCAATGAACACCGGATTCACTTGGTCAGCGTCCTGTCGGATGTCGGCTGGAGACCAACCTAGCTGATGTTGGAGTTCAATGAACACCGGATTCACTTGGTCAGCGTCCAGTCGGATATCGGCTGGAGACCAACCTAGCTGATGTTGGAGTTCAATGAACACCGGATTCACTTGGTCAGCGTCCAGTCGGATGTCGGCTGGAGACCAACCTAGCTGATGTTGGAGTTCAATGAACACCGGATTCACTTGGTTAACGTTCAGTCGGATGTCGGCTGGAAACCAACCTAGCTGATGTTGGAGTTCAATGACACCGGATTCACTTGGTCAGCGTCCAGTCGGATGTCGGCTGGAGACCAACCTAGCTGATGTGGAGTTCAATGAACACCGGATTCACTTGGTTAACGTTCAGTCGGATGTCGGCTGGAAACCAACCTAGCTGATGTTGGAGTTCAATGACACCGGATTCACTTGGTCAGCGTCCAGTCGGATGGAGACCAACCTAGCTGATGTTGGAGTTCAATGAACACCGGCTTCACTTGGTCAGCGTCCAGTCGGATGTCGGCTGGAGACCAACCTAGCTGATGTTGGAGTTCAATGAACACCGGATTCACTTGGTTAACGTTCAGTCGGATGTCGGCTGGAAACCAACCTAGCTGATGCTGGAGTTCAATGACACCGGATTCACTTGGTCAGCGTCCAGTCGGATATCGGCTGGAGACCAACCTAGCTGATGTTGGAGTTCAATGAACACCGGATTCACTTGGTTAACATTCAGTCGGATGTCGGCTGGAAACCAACCTAGCTGATGTTGGAGTTCAATGACACCGGATTCACTTGGTCAGCGTCCAGTCGGATGTCGGCTGGAGACCAACCTAGCTGATGCTGGAGTTCAATGAACACCGGATTCACTTGGTCAGCGTCCAGTCGGATGTCGGCTGGAGACCAACCTAGCTGATGGTGGAGTTCAATGAACACCGGATTCACTTGGTTAACGTTCAGTCGGATGTCGGCTGGAAACCAACCTAGCTGATGCTGGAGTTCAATGACACCGGATTCACTTGGTCAGCGTCCAGTCGGATGTCGGCTGGAGACCAACCTAGCTGATGCTGGAGTTCAATGAACACCGGATTCACTTGGTCAGCGTCCAGTCGGATGTCGGCTGGAGACCAACCTAGCTGATGCTGGAGTTCAATGAACACCGGATTCACTTGGTCAGCGTCCAGTCGGATGTCGGCTGGAGACCAACCTAGCTGATGTTGGAGTTCAATGAACACCGGATTCACTTGGTTAACGTTCAGTCGGATGTCGGCTGGAAACCAACCTAGCTGATGCTGGAGTTCAATGACACCGGATTCACTTGGTCAGCGTCCAGTCGGATGTCGGCTGGAGACCAACCTAGCTGATGCTGGAGTTCAATGAACACCGGATTCACTTGGTCAGCGTCCAGTCGGATGTCGGCTGGAGACCAACCTAGCTGATGGTGGAGTTCAATGAACACCGGATTCACTTGGTTAACGTTCAGTCGGATGTCGGCTGGAAACCAACCTAGCTGATGTTGGAGTTCAATGACACCGGATTCACTTGGTCAGCGTCCAGTCGGATGTCGGCTGGAGACCAACCTAGCTGATGTTGGAGTTCAATGAACACCGGATTCACTTGGTCAGCGTCCAGTCGGATGTCGGCTGGAGACCAACCTAGCTGATGTTGGAGTTCAATGAACACCGGATTCACTTGGTTAACGCTCAGTCGGATGTCGGCTGGAAACCAACCTAGCTGATGTTGGAGTTCAATGACACCGGATACACTTGGTCAGCGTCCAGTCGGATGTCGGCTGGAGACCAACCTAGCTGATGTTGGAGTTCAATGACACCGGATTCACTTGGTCAGCGTCCAGTCGGATGTCGGCTGGAGACCAACCTAGCTGATGTTGGAGTTCAATGAACACCGGATTCACTTGGTTAACGCTCAGTCGGATGTCGGCTGGAAACCAACCTAGCTGATGTTGGAGTTCAATGACACCGGATTCACTTGGTCAGCGTCCAGTCGGATGTCGGCTGGAGACCAACCTAGCTGATGTTGGAGTTCAATGACACCGGATTCACTTGGTCAGCGTCCAGTCGGATGTCGGCTGGAGACCAACCTAGCTGATGTTGGAGTTCAATGAACACCGGATTCACTTGGTTAACGCTCAGTCGGATGTCGGCTGGAAACCAACCTAGCTGATGTTGGAGTTCAATGACACCGGATTCACTTGGTCAGCGTCCAGTCGGATGTCGGCTGGAGACCAACCTAGCTGATGTTGGAGTTCAATGAACACCGGATTCACTTGGTCAGCGTCCAGTCGGATGTCGGCTGGAGACCAACCTAGCTGATGTTGGAGTTCAATGAACACCGGATTCACTTGGTTAACGCTCAGTCGGATGTCGGCTGGAAACCAACCTAGCTGATGTTGGAGTTCAATGACACCGGATTCACTTGGTCAGCGTCCAGTCGGATGTCGGCTGGAGACCAACCTAGCTGATGTTGGAGTTCAATGAACACCGGATTCACTTGGTTAACGCTCAGTCGGATGTCGGCTGGAAACCAACCTAGCTGATGTTGGAGTTCAATGACACCGGATTCACTTGGTCAGCGTCCAGTCGGATGTCGGCTGGAGACCAACCTAGCTGATGTTGGAGTTCAATGAACACCGGATTCACTTGGTCAGCGTCCAGTCGGATGTCGGCTGGAGACCAACCTAGCTGATGTTGGAGTTCAATGAACACCGGATTCACTTGGTTAACGTTCAGTCGGATGTCGGCTGGAAACCAACCTAGCTGATGTTGGAGTTCAATGACACCGGATTCACTTGGTCAGCGTCCAGTCGGATGGGAGACCAATCTATATGTTGTGCAATGGACGTTGCAGGATTTTCGGTATAGAAATGGATTTCTAAAGAATTTGGGTGGAATATTTTTGTTTAAAGCATTTGGCTCCATTATATTTTCTTTAACTTACATATTATGTGTCGAAAAATTTAGGAATAAAGTCAATTATTCAAATTCATATTTACAAGGTTCTTTGCAATTTTCTTTAATTAAGAAAATTGATTAGTTGTTAATTAGAAATTTTCATGGTCTTTATTTTAAAGCTGTATATTTAACTTTTTAGTGAGATAAAAAATTAGAATATGCTTCATTATTCTGGTGTTTTTTACAGTCAGTTTTATAGAAAATTCCAAACTGAATTTTTACGATATTTATAGCTTTCTCATATTATGTAATATAGTATAGAGAAAGTACTGTTTTCATGAAAATTCAAGATTTTGATGCCAATATATGTTTTCAAGCCTCCTAAACACGTTTTGACTATTTTTGAAGTGATGTCCGTTTGTCAGTCTGTGGTCGATTACTTGCCTACAGGATAGCTACCGCAAATATTAATGAATTTTCACGAAACGTTATATCCGGCTTTATTATCGGAAAATCTAGAACTAGGTAGAATTTTTTTTGATTCGAACGAAAAGTTAGAAGTTTATTCGGCATCTTATATATTTTTAACGTGGCAGCATAGGATAAAATTTGACATAATGATGCAAGGGATTATTTAGGACTCAATAATCACGAAATTTAATACTTTCGATCATTGTTGTGAAAAAAAATGCCGCTACACACTTGTGTTCGTGACGTCATTAGCAACCTGTGGGGGAAGGGGGGGCGGAGGAGCAAATTACCCCCGCGGGGAGTATATTGTCAAGTATAAGATCAATTGACAGATTTTTTTTCAAGCCCTTTAAAGTGAAGTTACATGTTATAATTGTGATCATTTAGACCAATAATAGAGATTTTTCAAAAATTTTCTTAAAAATTTGCAAAAAAAATTACAAGGTACTTAAAATTCATTATAAGAATAACTCATTTCTCCGTCCGTCCGTCTCTGAAACTTTTAGCAAAATATTCAGCGACGAATTTGGCGGGATATCGCCAACTTGGCGAATTTTTTAACTGTTTGCGAAATTAATGAAAATGTTCCAAATCGATAAAAACTTTCGTCAAATTGATAAAAATGACGCTAAATCAATTATTAGTAGTGTAAATACGGGGATCCTGGCTCATCCGGTGCTATACTTTAACATGGGCAAATTCCGGTGCTATACTTCCCCATGTTAAAACGTAGGTGCACCGGATGGAGTGAGGGAGGAGCTTCAACTTGCCACTTGATGTTTCTATGAATGGAGATTTTATCAGTCAGATAAGAGCAAGAAGAATGTTATTAATCAGTAAGTTTAAAGTCTTATTAATAAAAAAGTAAATTTAAAGTCTTATAATGTTAATGTAACTGTTGTAATGTCAGTCATAAAGTTTTTTTTTTTCACAGTATAAATCTAATCTATGCTTACAAATTTCATTTCGTTTGCATATCTTAAGCATTCAATGTATGTATATATATATATATATTTCAATCATTCCAGATTTTGATCCATAAGCATCTTTACCATGTTAGAGTACCTTTAATTAAATAGGACTTTTGTCAGTACACATGTAAAAAGTAATGTATCTTAATATAATTCATCATGATTCTACTCGATCATAGATATCTGCTTGCAATGTATGTAAATGAATTCACTTTCCCTAAAAAATTGTAGTCCCACCACCACCCGATGTATACAATACACCGCTACAATTTTAATTTAGCATGACTTTATCATTTAAATTTGATAATGACCATATGCTAAACTCTTAATTCCATCATTTAAAATATAACGCTTATCATCATAGGGTGATAACCCCATTTTAATTTGTTTCACAGTATAAATCTTCTGATCTTTACTAGCAATTTTAATTTGCTCAACTCTGTTATATTGACGTCTTGTTAAGCAGTTATAGTAATCTTGATGATGAATGAATCTTTTCACTGCATTCTTATTGACACCTTTAGCAGTTTTCTTTTCCATGAAGGATGTTTTTAAACTATACATTTTTGATCTTAACCCTACAAACTCTTGGGCAGGAGTACCATTCAACTCATCTTTCATTTTTCCAATCATTTTTTTATTTTTGTTGGAATGAAGTGGATGATCGCATGGATAATCCGAAAAGTCGAAAAAATCTTGATGACTTTCAAAATCTTTATAAATACCTTCTGTTTCAACTTCATAACACAGGGAATCCGTGTCTGTGAAAAGTAATTCTGCTCTACTTCCATACACCTTTTTAATAAAATTATAATGAAACTCATACATGAGTGTTTTACTTAAATCTAGTACTGAAAAACCAGCATAGATAGGTCTATTCAATTTTAAATTTGTCTTATGCATATGAACTGCAACCAGATCTTCATTAAACACTTTGAAAGAGTGAAAGGCTGGTGATGCAAGACATTTTTTTAATCTCTTCTCAGTCTGTACAAGTTTAACATCCATTCTTTTTCTCAAATTTTCCATCGTCTTACCAAAAACCGCGTTGTTCATAAGTTTGAACAGATCTTTTTCAAAAGAATTTTTTGCCAGCATTCTCTTCTCAGTGTTAAATTGCACATAAGGCTTCAACCAGGGTTCTTGCTTGAAAGTTAATATTCGATGGATTTTCACAAATTTCATCCCTAGCTTCATATACTGCTTTAAATTTCTATAATGCAGAACATATTTAATCTTGTGATTCAAATTGGGTGTTAATTTGATCTGATCCTTGCATATTTTTAAATCCATTTCTTTAGACAAATTCCGACTATACTCCGAAATCAGAGACGGGGTGATATGAATCCTTTCAGGCGCTAGTGGATAGTCATTATGTTCATCATGCAAATCATGAGGATAGTCTATATCCGCCTCGATAATATATCCCACAGGTGAATCATCTTCTACTACAAGTGGATCAAAATTCAGGATTTCTTCAGAATCAAGCCATCTAAAATCCGATACAGGGAGTGCTTGGCTTAGTGCCCATCCATATAAATTATTAGCATCTAGGTACATTATATACTTGCTAGGTTTTGCAGAATCATAATGTTCCAAATACTTATTATTAGCTTGGCTTAGACGTTTACTAATAACACTAATACCACCTCTAATACCTTCTTCTAAAAATAAGTACATATCAGGATCTGTAATCAGTTCTAATGATACACCACTAGTCTTTAGGGCAGCATTCCAAGCAAGAGATGGTAATGTTAGACAATGAGCAGCATCTATTCCATAATAATTCAGTGTCAAATCACGGAAATTTTCAAAAATGTCCGCTAGCAGAAGAATATCAGTTTTTATGTACAAGTCATGATATTCCCCCATATTCTTCATCTTTAAGGATGACCAAACATGTTGGGCATAAGCATAGGCTTCATCAGAGATCTCCTCCTGGTTTAAATCATCGAAGAAGGCCTCTTTAGAGGGTAGACTCGTTTCTTCAAACTTCTTACCACAATCTATATAAGAATAGGGGTAAACACCCTTTCTAGTAAGCAAATTCACATGATCATTTGTAAAATGCTCTTTCATGATACGAAACTGGTCAGATTCCAAACTAGAGCTTAGTTTCTCAATAGAGGTAGGTAAAAATTGAAAGGAGTCTATAAACTGCAGACTTCCAACACTGAATGTTATATAATTCTGCATATTACTAGAAATACACTCAATTCTCTTTTCTTTAAATTGGCCGATTCCCTGCAGAATTAAATGGCCATCATATCCTTTTAAATTGTGAAACACAACAGGTATGCGCCGTCTTATCTTATAATTCAGATTACAATTAGGATGAGCTGCACCTCTGAACTTAGAAGTTAAGTGACAGTGGTCTCTTACACGTTCTTTCCCTAAAGCCTTGTTGCAAATATGACAGATAACGGCATTTTCAAAATTTTCACGATCTTCAGCAGTGAAATTCATTTTCATATTTTCTTTCAATATTCTTTGGATCTCCTCTTCTTCATGAATAAGAGCCTTCAAAAAATGAGTAACCACTTCCTCACCCCTGTAGATAACAGGAGCTCTAAAGGTTTTTCCATCAGGACCAATAATAATGTATGCAAAACCACAAGGAACATGATGAGATAAGATGTTCTCATGTGAAATGGAGGGAGAATTCTCACACGTATCCGTTTTTATTATAAAAGATTCAAAGTCCGCATATACCACAAATGGTACACGCATTTGCATATAAACACTTTTAAATTTCAAACTTGCATCATCACCACTAGGTAGTTCCACTCGCTGCAAACCATACTGTTTGCATAATTCAGTATGATTCTTTAAACGAGTTTCAGATGAAAATCGCTGTAAACAGTGATTGCAAAAATAATACTTCTCCTTATGTTTAGTTAAACTACGTAAAAGTTTACTCATACTTTTAATACAGCAGTAATGATAATGCTCATTATTACTAATAAGGAGTAAATTACAGTGTTGATCCCGTCTATTAGATGATATATAAAGCGGAAACACCTTCTTATCTTCATATCCAAAGACATTCAAGCTTATATTGTTATTTCGCTCAAACAATTTAACTTGGTGTAAAGGGGTAGGAAACTCAATTCCATCCATATTTAACTTGCATTCATGTTCGGTATATTTACCGATACGGGATGCATTCTTATTAACAGGATAAATACCGGCTAAGATGGACCACATAAAACACTTTTGGTCACTATTCTGCACATTAATAACAGCTTTCTTAGCTGCTAGTTCTTTAGGTAGTGGAATATAGCTAGAAGCAGCTAGAGGTTCATATACCCCAACATCAATCATTAGTTCATCAACCCTCTCTAAAACCCAACCACTGCCACGTCCTTCATAGGTTTCGAATGATGTTAATACTTTTCTAAAAGCAGAATCCATATTAGCATTCAAATCTTCTTCAGTAATATTCCTCATACAGGAACTTCTGAAATAGGCTGTACAATATTCCTGCTCTTTTTCAGATCGGAAGCGAGTAAAACGACAACACAGATTTATGTACCATACAATACTACGTTTCAAGACAATCTCCTCTAACAGCACCTGTGTTATACCAATTCTGTTAGAATCTAAAAAGGTAAGGATATCTTTTTCACCATCTCCGTCAATTTTATGAACAGTTACTGTACTGTTTAAAGCTTGTTGACAGGGATTTATAGTCACTTTCCTCTTCTTATTCATACCAGAAACACCTGAAGTTTTTCTTTTACCACCTTGCGTAGGACAAGCACTAAAAGTTTTACTTTTGAAATTCGACATAGACTTATCACTATGAGTTGTACGTTCATGATGCAACATATCACTCATTCGAGTAAATGTAGCAGGACATTGCGGACAAGGAACTTTACTTGAAGATTCATGAATCTTCATATGCCGTACTAAACTTCGCTTCTTCGTGAAGCTCTTCGCACAAGTAAGACAAACCTGTAAAAGATAAAAATACAAGATTTTAGTATAAGTATGTTATAAATCTTGTTTAGTATTATAACACATTTCTCAAAACATATGTAAGGTCATCATAGATTCCTTATACCACCTCAATAAGAATCATTCAAAAAGTAATGATAAAGCCACCAAGTTAAAGAATATTTATAGATATGAAAACAGTAATTAGCTATATTAAATTCATAAAAGTTCTAATTAAATAAAAAAATAATTAAGTTATCACTCATTGTAAAAATGACAAGTTTAATAAATTCACAAAATAAAATCATATTAAAATAAGTACTTACATGCCCACTCATGCGTAAAGGCATAACATCAAGCATATTAATATCGCTAATGTTAGAGGCACTATCTCCAATATCGCTACTTAAAGAAAACATCACGATTTAATAATATAAGACAGCACCGTAAGCACAACCTGCCACTATGTAGTATTCACGTAGAATGACAAAATTACAGCCTGCAAGTTACCAAAACTCAGCTGTAAGCAAGAAAAAACTCTAGAGATATCACGGTTACAGTTAAATTGAGTAACAAACAACTTATCATAATTACATACACCACCCCCACGAAAATAAACAACCCGTTTATAATCATAATCGATAGTATCTTTTTTAATAATCGTAATCAATACATTAAATAGCTTCTCGTAGAATTAAAACTCATTAAGATATATTAAAACCCCAACACATGTACTATAATTACTAGATTTTAATGATTTAAAGTCTAAAATACTCGAAATCTAACACGAAAGCATATTTTACAGAAATTTTTAAAATGAGCATAAAAAACCTTAAAATTCACCCAGAAACTAGTTAATACCCTCAAATTACTCAGAATTATCTTTTACATATACAATATAACCATTTAAAGTCATAAAAGAGTCAGTAGTATAGTAGTTATAAAAGGCCGGTTCTGCGGCGGATCGGGGAGGCGGCTCAGTGCGGCTCAGGAGGAGAGGCCCTCTTTGGGAGGATGCCTCCCCTCTTTGAGAGGATCCTCTTTGGAGTGGATCTTCTCAGAGGGTCTTTAGACTCCCAGGAGGGAGGATGCCTCTCTTGAGCCGCCTCCCCTCTTTTGAGAGGATCCTCTTTGGGAGGATGCCTCTCAGAGGCCCCCTCTTTTGGGAGGAAGTTTGGTGAGGCGGTGCAGTACCCAATGCCTCTGTTGGGAGGATGCCTCTTTCCTAGTATTGCGAAAGAGGCCAAGAAGGCAATTGCGAAAGAGGCCTGATGACTCATACGGAGTGAATTGTCTTGAGAGGGGAGGACCTTCGAAGGTGGTTTCAATGGATGTCGCAATCGTTGACCGACCTTTGACCGGAGTGCATAGCCTTATCGCAAGGGAGTGAAATATTTAGACATTGATAAATTGAGGCGAGGGCGATGTCGCAATATTTGAATAGTCGATCTGGCTGATAATCGGGGAGGGAGTTGAACTTTGGTCCGATGAGACAACTGATAACAGAAACGCTTCGACCTTAACCCTCGACGGACTATGACAATATTTATCCGTCGTGACATACTTAAAGTAAAGTTTCAGCAAGCGGAAGTTTTGGAGATTTAGAATGGCTGATGAAAATTTGTGAAATGGATTGAAACACACCCATAAATATGAAAGAGTATTATTAAAAATATATATTTTGTAAAAAATGATGTTAATACATTAATTTTAGAGAATTATCAATGAATTTTAGAGTGCGTTACAGGAGTTTAAAATTTTAGGAAGTGAGTAAAGAGAATCGATACTGAGCGAATTTTTTCAGCGATGTTAATTGTTTTAATGAAGCAGTTATAATCGAATGGAGAAATATGAATATTAAATAAACAAGAAAGTATCTTTAAAAAAATAACTCACGTGAACACCACACGACCAGACTTCTCCAACCATATCAGGTGTAACAGCAGATGTAGCATCAGGTTTAGCATGTTCAGATGTCTCATTCAGATCCTTAAAATTAAAAACAAAACCTATGTTAAGAGATTTTAAAAAGAAGTGTATGAAACATAATTTAATTATTGTGTCAGGAATTTGAAAAGAATCACATTCAATTATTGTATGACGAATTTTAAAAACAAAAATCTTTATTTTTAATTAGAAAAACATCATTAACTCACTTCTGCAAGAGCCATATTCAAATTTGTATGAAATTCGTTTTCCATTACAATTATTTCAGTAGATTAACGAAGAGCAGATCGAAAACACGTCTTTCCAAGCGCGAGTCTCGAGTCAAAGTGAGCGGAAACATCACATAGAATTGCATACGTGGTAGTCTGATTCGCTAACAAGATGTCACATGACAGATCGCGTGATTCGATAAGAAACATCATGCGACGCCATACGTATGTGATAATCATGTCATGTGATAATTCTTATCGAATGAATATCACGTATGCAATTCTATGTGATGTTTCCGCTCACTTTGACTCGAGACTCGCGCTTGGAAAGACGTGTTTTCGATCTGCTCTTCGTTAATCTACTGAAATAATTGTAATGGAAAACGAATTTCATACAAATTTGAATATGGCTCTTGCAGAAGTGAGTTAATGATGTTTTTCTAATTAAAAATAAAGATTTTTGTTTTTAAAATTCGTCATACAATAATTGAATGTGATTCTTTTCAAATTCCTGACACAATAATTAAATTATGTTTCATACACTTCTTTTTAAAATCTCTTAACATAGGTTTTGTTTTTAATTTTAAGGATCTGAATGAGACATCTGAACATGCTAAACCTGATGCTACATCTGCTGTTACACCTGATATGGTTGGAGAAGTCTGGTCGTGTGGTGTTCACGTGAGTTATTTTTTTAAAGATACTTTCTTGTTTATTTAATATTCATATTTCTCCATTCGATTATAACTGCTTCATTAAAACAATTAACATCGCTGAAAAAATTCGCTCAGTATCGATTCTCTTTACTCACTTCCTAAAATTTTAAACTCCTGTAACGCACTCTAAAATTCATTGATAATTCTCTAAAATTAATGTATTAACATCATTTTTTACAAAATATATATTTTTAATAATACTCTTTCATATTTATGGGTGTGTTTCAATCCATTTCACAAATTTTCATCAGCCATTCTAAATCTCCAAAACTTCCGCTTGCTGAAACTTTACTTTAAGTATGTCACGACGGATAAATATTGTCATAGTCCGTCGAGGGTTAAGGTCGAAGCGTTTCTGTTATCAGTTGTCTCATCGGACCAAAGTTCAACTCCCTCCCCGATTATCAGCCAGATCGACTATTCAAATATTGCGACATCGCCCTCGCCTCAATTTATCAATGTCTAAATATTTCACTCCCTTGCGATAAGGCTATGCACTCCGGTCAAAGGTCGGTCAACGATTGCGACATCCATTGAAACCACCTTCGAAGGTCCTCCCCTCTCAAGACAATTCACTCCGTATGAGTCATCAGGCCTCTTTCGCAATTGCCTTCTTGGCCTCTTTCGCAATACTAGGAAAGAGGCATCCTCCCAACAGAGGCATTGGGTACTGCACCGCCTCACCAAACTTCCTCCCAAAAGAGGGGGCCTCTGAGAGGCATCCTCCCAAAGAGGATCCTCTCAAAAGAGGGGAGGCGGCTCAAGAGAGGCATCCTCCCTCCTGGGAGTCTAAAGACCCTCTGAGAGGATCCACTCCAAAGAGGATCCTCTCAAAGAGGGGAGGCATCCTCCCAAAGAGGGCCTCTCCTCCTGAGCCGCACTGAGCCGCCTCCCCGATCCGCCGCAGAACCGGCCTTTTATAACTACTATACTACTGACTCTTTTATGACTTTAAATGGTTATATTGTATATGTAAAAGATAATTCTGAGTAATTTGAGGGTATTAACTAGTTTCTGGGTGAATTTTAAGGTTTTTTATGCTCATTTTAAAAATTTCTGTAAAATATGCTTTCGTGTTAGATTTCGAGTATTTTAGACTTTAAATCATTAAAATCTAGTAATTATAGTACATGTGTTGGGGTTTTAATATATCTTAATGAGTTTTAATTCTACGAGAAGCTATTTAATGTATTGATTACGATTATTAAAAAAGATACTATCGATTATGATTATAAACGGGTTGTTTATTTTCGTGGGGGTGGTGTATGTAATTATGATAAGTTGTTTGTTACTCAATTTAACTGTAACCGTGATATCTCTAGAGTTTTTTCTTGCTTACAGCTGAGTTTTGGTAACTTGCAGGCTGTAATTTTGTCATTCTACGTGAATACTACATAGTGGCAGGTTGTGCTTACGGTGCTGTCTTATATTATTAAATCGTGATGTTTTCTTTAAGTAGCGATATTGGAGATAGTGCCTCTAACATTAGCGATATTAATATGCTTGATGTTATGCCTTTACGCATGAGTGGGCATGTAAGTACTTATTTTAATATGATTTTATTTTGTGAATTTATTAAACTTGTCATTTTTACAATGAGTGATAACTTAATTATTTTTTTATTTAATTAGAACTTTTATGAATTTAATATAGCTAATTACTGTTTTCATATCTATAAATATTCTTTAACTTGGTGGCTTTATCATTACTTTTTGAATGATTCTTATTGAGGTGGTATAAGGAATCTATGATGACCTTACATATGTTTTGAGAAATGTGTTATAATACTAAACAAGATTTATAACATACTTATACTAAAATCTTGTATTTTTATCTTTTACAGGTTTGTCTTACTTGTGCGAAGAGCTTCACGAAGAAGCGAAGTTTAGTACGGCATATGAAGATTCATGAATCTTCAAGTAAAGTTCCTTGTCCGCAATGTCCTGCTACATTTACTCGAATGAGTGATATGTTGCATCATGAACGTACAACTCATAGTGATAAGTCTATGTCGAATTTCAAAAGTAAAACTTTTAGTGCTTGTCCTACGCAAGGTGGTAAAAGAAAAACTTCAGGTGTTTCTGGTATGAATAAGAAGAGGAAAGTGACTATAAATCCCTGTCAACAAGCTTTAAACAGTACAGTAACTGTTCATAAAATTGACGGAGATGGTGAAAAAGATATCCTTACCTTTTTAGATTCTAACAGAATTGGTATAACACAGGTGCTGTTAGAGGAGATTGTCTTGAAACGTAGTATTGTATGGTACATAAATCTGTGTTGTCGTTTTACTCGCTTCCGATCTGAAAAAGAGCAGGAATATTGTACAGCCTATTTCAGAAGTTCCTGTATGAGGAATATTACTGAAGAAGATTTGAATGCTAATATGGATTCTGCTTTTAGAAAAGTATTAACATCATTCGAAACCTATGAAGGACGTGGCAGTGGTTGGGTTTTAGAGAGGGTTTATGAACTAATGATTGATGTTGGGGTATATGAACCTCTAGCTGCTTCTAGCTATATTCCACTACCTAAAGAACTAGCAGCTAAGAAAGCTGTTATTAATGTGCAGAATAGTGACCAAAAGTGTTTTATGTGGTCCATCTTAGCCGGTATTTATCCTGTTAATAAGAATGCATCCCGTATCGGTAAATATACCGAACATGAATGCAAGTTAAATATGGATGGAATTGAGTTTCCTACCCCTTTACACCAAGTTAAATTGTTTGAGCGAAATAACAATATAAGCTTGAATGTCTTTGGATATGAAGATAAGAAGGTGTTTCCGCTTTATATATCATCTAATAGACGGGATCAACACTGTAATTTACTCCTTATTAGTAATAATGAGCATTATCATTACTGCTGTATTAAAAGTATGAGTAAACTTTTACGTAGTTTAACTAAACATAAGGAGAAGTATTATTTTTGCAATCACTGTTTACAGCGATTTTCATCTGAAACTCGTTTAAAGAATCATACTGAATTATGCAAACAGTATGGTTTGCAGCGAGTGGAACTACCTAGTGGTGATGATGCAAGTTTGAAATTTAAAAGTGTTTATATGCAAATGCGTGTACCATTTGTGGTATATGCGGACTTTGAATCTTTTATAATAAAAACGGATACGTGTGAGAATTCTCCCTCCATTTCACATGAGAACATCTTATCTCATCATGTTCCTTGTGGTTTTGCATACATTATTATTGGTCCTGATGGAAAAACCTTTAGAGCTCCTGTTATCTACAGGGGTGAGGAAGTGGTTACTCATTTTTTGAAGGCTCTTATTCATGAAGAAGAGGAGATCCAAAGAATATTGAAAGAAAATATGAAAATGAATTTCACTGCTGAAGATCGTGAAAATTTTGAAAATGCCGTTATCTGTCATATTTGCAACAAGGCTTTAGGGAAAGAACGTGTAAGAGACCACTGTCACTTAACTTCTAAGTTCAGAGGTGCAGCTCATCCTAATTGTAATCTGAATTATAAGATAAGACGGCGCATACCTGTTGTGTTTCACAATTTAAAAGGATATGATGGCCATTTAATTCTGCAGGGAATCGGCCAATTTAAAGAAAAGAGAATTGAGTGTATTTCTAGTAATATGCAGAATTATATAACATTCAGTGTTGGAAGTCTGCAGTTTATAGACTCCTTTCAATTTTTACCTACCTCTATTGAGAAACTAAGCTCTAGTTTGGAATCTGACCAGTTTCGTATCATGAAAGAGCATTTTACAAATGATCATGTGAATTTGCTTACTAGAAAGGGTGTTTACCCCTATTCTTATATAGATTGTGGTAAGAAGTTTGAAGAAACGAGTCTACCCTCTAAAGAGGCCTTCTTCGATGATTTAAACCAGGAGGAGATCTCTGATGAAGCCTATGCTTATG
Source organism: Amaurobius ferox (assembly GCA_951213105.1). Taxonomy (NCBI): domain Eukaryota; kingdom Metazoa; phylum Arthropoda; class Arachnida; order Araneae; family Amaurobiidae; genus Amaurobius; species Amaurobius ferox. The sequence continues at coordinate 68,961,287 of OX578144.1, read as the reverse complement.
CCCAACATGTTTGGTCATCCTTAAAGATGAAGAATATGGGGGAATATCATGACTTGTACATAAAAACTGATATTCTTCTGCTAGCGGACATTTTTGAAAATTTCCGTGATTTGACACTGAATTATTATGGAATAGATGCTGCTCATTGTCTAACATTACCATCTCTTGCTTGGAATGCTGCCCTAAAGACTAGTGGTGTATCATTAGAACTGATTACAGATCCTGATATGTACTTATTTTTAGAAGAAGGTATTAGAGGTGGTATTAGTGTTATTAGTAAACGTCTAAGCCAAGCTAATAATAAGTATTTGGAACATTATGATTCTGCAAAACCTAGCAAGTATATAATGTACCTAGATGCTAATAATTTATATGGATGGGCACTAAGCCAAGCACTCCCTGTATCGGATTTTAGATGGCTTGATTCTGAAGAAATCCTGAATTTTGATCCACTTGTAGTAGAAGATGATTCACCTGTGGGATATATTATCGAGGCGGATATAGACTATCCTCATGATTTGCATGATGAACATAATGACTATCCACTAGCGCCTGAAAGGATTCATATCACCCCGTCTCTGATTTCGGAGTATAGTCGGAATTTGTCTAAAGAAATGGATTTAAAAATATGCAAGGATCAGATCAAATTAACACCCAATTTGAATCACAAGATTAAATATGTTCTGCATTATAGAAATTTAAAGCAGTATATGAAGCTAGGGATGAAATTTGTGAAAATCCATCGAATATTAACTTTCAAGCAAGAACCCTGGTTGAAGCCTTATGTGCAATTTAACACTGAGAAGAGAATGCTGGCAAAAAATTCTTTTGAAAAAGATCTGTTCAAACTTATGAACAACGCGGTTTTTGGTAAGACGATGGAAAATTTGAGAAAAAGAATGGATGTTAAACTTGTACAGACTGAGAAGAGATTAAAAAAATGTCTTGCATCACCAGCCTTTCACTCTTTCAAAGTGTTTAATGAAGATCTGGTTGCAGTTCATATGCATAAGACAAATTTAAAATTGAATAGACCTATCTATGCTGGTTTTTCAGTACTAGATTTAAGTAAAACACTCATGTATGAGTTTCATTATAATTTTATTAAAAAGGTGTATGGAAGTAGAGCAGAATTACTTTTCACAGACACGGATTCCCTGTGTTATGAAGTTGAAACAGAAGGTATTTATAAAGATTTTGAAAGTCATCAAGATTTTTTCGACTTTTCGGATTATCCATGCGATCATCCACTTCATTCCAACAAAAATAAAAAAATGATTGGAAAAATGAAAGATGAGTTGAATGGTACTCCTGCCCAAGAGTTTGTAGGGTTAAGATCAAAAATGTATAGTTTAAAAACATCCTTCATGGAAAAGAAAACTGCTAAAGGTGTCAATAAGAATGCAGTGAAAAGATTCATTCATCATCAAGATTACTATAACTGCTTAACAAGACGTCAATATAACAGAGTTGAGCAAATTAAAATTGCTAGTAAAGATCAGAAGATTTATACTGTGAAACAAATTAAAATGGGGTTATCACCCTATGATGATAAGCGTTATATTTTAAATGATGGAATTAAGAGTTTAGCATATGGTCATTATCAAATTTAAATGATAAAGTCATGCTAAATTAAAATTGTAGCGGTGTATTGTATACATCGGGTGGTGGTGGGACTACAATTTTTTAGGGAAAGTGAATTCATTTACATACATTGCAAGCAGATATCTATGATCGAGTAGAATCATGATGAATTATATTAAGATACATTACTTTTTACATGTGTACTGACAAAAGTCCTATTTAATTAAAGGTACTCTAACATGGTAAAGATGCTTATGGATCAAAATCTGGAATGATTGAAATATATATATATATATACATACATTGAATGCTTAAGATATGCAAACGAAATGAAATTTGTAAGCATAGATTAGATTTATACTGTGAAAAAAAAAAACTTTATGACTGACATTACAACAGTTACATTAACATTATAAGACTTTAAATTTACTTTTTTATTAATAAGACTTTAAACTTACTGATTAATAACATTCTTCTTGCTCTTATCTGACTGATAAAATCTCCATTCATAGAAACATCAAGTGGCAAGTTGAAGCTCCTCCCTCACTCCATCCGGTGCACCTACGTTTTAACATGGGGAAGTATAGCACCGGAATTTGCCCATGTTAAAGTATAGCACCGGATGAGCCAGGATCCCCGTATTTACACTACTATTATTACTTTCCTTATATACATATAATGTATATAGGAAAGTATTGTGACGGGGTCGAAAATTTGAATTCGAGTTTTCGACGGGAGAGCACATTTCAAGCATCCCTTAACACGAACCAGACGTTCTTGAGGTGATGTGTGTGTGTGTGTGAGTCTGTGGAGACGATAACTGACAAACGAATGGACCGATTCGAACGAAATTTGGTACAAAAATTACAATCCGTGAATACTGGAAGCCTGTTGTTTTTAAACGCAATCGAATGTTCAGAACCCTCCCTAAATTTTCGAGTAAAATTTTGAAAAAATCATCAAAAAATTAAAACCTTTAATAAAGTTACGCAAATAAGCATTTCTTGTGTAATTTTTCCTTAGAAAACGATTAACATAAACTTTAGAACGCTAGCACGAACCGTTCTCAAAATATTGCACATTTTTCAAATAAATTTATCAAAATACTCCATAAATTAAAAAAAATATATTAACTGTTGAGAAACATGTTCACTTTTCATATGTAATATCATGCAATAAATTTGATGGATCTAGCTCGTTCCATTCATGAGAAAAGATACTTTGAGTAATACTTTTGTATTTAAACGACAATAATCATTTATCTGCTATAAGAATGACTTATTTCTCCGTCCATAACGCTTGGTGATTTTGGCGACGAATTTGGCGGAATGTTGCAATTTGGTGACTTTTTTAAATGTTGCCAAATTAATGAAATGGTTCGGAATCACTGCTATAGAAGTTCGCGAAATGTGGCACATTGCAAGTTTCAGACATCGACTGTTCGATACTGATACCGTTTTTTGCGGAGTGTCCCTTTCGGAAACAAGGTCTACTAATAAGAAAGTGACTATTCGCTATCGATTGAGAAGTTTCACAGCGCTTCAAACGGCGATATGAAAAAGTTAGAATTCTTATCTCGAAAACGAGGCAAGGTAAGCGGAAATTTTTTGAAAAAAAAAATTGAAGCCTGCCTAAAGCTAACACACTATTGCCTTATGTCATGATCATAATTTGCCATTTAAAGAATTAAACACAAATTATATTACATATTGCACGTACCCTTCCGAGAGGTTGGTGGTAGGGAAAGGAGGGTATGGTCCCTGTGGATGCCTCCCCCACTGAGTTCTGGTCTAAATTGGGTGGCACTTCCCGGCCGTCCAAACGGTTACCTTAGACCTTTCTGGTAGGTCGGACGGTCTGGGTCTCAACAACAACATCTTGCACGTACAACGATTTAAATCAGCAGGTGAATGTTGCAAAGAGTAATGTTTTATTTTGACTTCGGAATATCTTCGTATAAATAAGTTTTCAATTTTCTATCTGTATTTATCATTTTTCTGTATCCGATCGTAATTGACCCATCTGTGGTCTCCGTATGGAGTAAACTTTTATTGCTTAATATAAGACAGGGAGACTTTCATCCACTTATTGAGAATTTTATTTCATACGTAAATTTTTCTTTTTGTTTAAAATTCTCTACTTAAATTTTTATCTACTTTTAGACTTTTTATTTATTTTACCCAAAAATTTTACTCAAAATTTTACGTTATTCGGGTGGTTGCTTATAGTGGGACCGTTGATTTTCTACGGATATTCGGCTAGTTATATCTATTTGTCGCTAGTGTTAGTAAAGTAGTTGCTATTGCTAATTGGAACAACAAAAAGGCTTAGTATTTATAAGTACTTTTGATTATTTTTAAATTAACTGTTCCCTAATTATGAGTATAATTAAGTAGTATTTTTTTATAGATCTAGGATAGAGTATAAACTACAGGGAGATAAAAATAAATTGGAAGGTAACATAATTTTGAATACTGGGGAATATTCTTTATTGTTTTAATTCTACTTTGCATAGCGCTAATAATTTATTTTACAAAATTAACCGTTTAAATACATATTTTAGGCCTTTCATCAGAGAAATACATACAATGCAGTGCTACTTATCTTATCCCAGCGCCACCTGAATTATTCTTTCAAACGATATTGGCGTTTTCTTAATATGAAGTTTGAACTCCTTACTTTTAACCTCTATGGATTTGACTTTCATTCTTGAAAACGCTGTTGCCATTTCAAAAGAAGTAATATTTAAATGATTTAACTTTCATTCTTTAAAACGCTGTTACCACTTCAATAGAAGTAATATTTATTTGATTTAACTTTCATTCTTGAAAACGCTGTTGCCATTTCAAAAGAAGCAATATTTCAATGATTTAACTTTCATTCTTTAAAACGCTGTTGTCATTTCAAAAGAAGCAATATTTAAATGATTTAACTTTTATTCTTTAAAGCGCTGTTACCATTTCAAAAGAAGTAACATTTAAGTAACAAAAAAAAATAATAATATTAAATAAAAATATTAAAAATAATAATATTTAAGTCTAAAAATATTCAGAGCTATAATGCACTGAAGCTATCGTTAAGACTTTCGTTATCTTTGACTATCGTTATCGTTAGACTTTGCCTTATTATTGTAAATATGTACCTAAAAGCTACCAATTTATATAAGAAACGTTTTGTAAATCTCCCTATATTAAAAGAAATACCCGATTGACATGCGATTTTCACTCTTATTTAAGGCATATCAGGCCTTTTACGCGAGTGCACCCGGATTGTATAAAACTGAACGTCCTATACGCCCCCAAAGTGGTCGCGTTATCAATTATTTTTTATGTTTTGGGAGGGGGTCGTAGTAATGTACCCATGGCGGTGTGTGAGCTGCGGCGAACAATGGGCAGATCCCCCGAGTTTGAGAAGCAAGCTTCAGGTGGATTCTCAACAGCTGTATTACGCCTGAGTAGTAGACGGCACGAAAGAGCTTATGAAACGATCTTTGCTCGAGACAACGAGTAGAGTTAGACGTCCCCCGACACTCAAAGCGAGTTTGAGGGGTTGGTGAGCGTCAGCGAGCAGGGGGACGAAACCCTTTAAATTGCATCTTAATTTTGTAATAGTCTTAATTTCTATTCTTTGATAGGCTGAAATGCTAGTATTTTCCTAAAAATTAATCCAAATGAGCAAAAACAACATGGGCGGTTGCTTGCCTACCAAATTTTATGAAATTCGGTCAATTAATTTTTCAGTTAGAGTGGATACAATATTTGCACAGACAGGTAGACACACAGATGTCACGTTAAAAATAGTTTTTTCGTGTTCTAGAGGTCCCAAAACGTATGTTCCCGTCGAAAACTCGAGTTGCGATTTTTGGCATGATTCCAAATATTTCTCTATACATTACCATGTATTACAAGGAACCATTACCATGTATTACAGATACTTTGGGTGATAGTTATGTATTTACAGGCCAGTAGCCATTTATCTACTATAAGAATAACATATTTCTTCGAACATATCGCATGGAGAAATTTTGGCGACGAATTTGGCGGAATATAGCCAATTTGGCGACTTGTTAATTGTTGCTTAATTGACGAAAATATCACCAAATTGATAAAAATGACGATTTAATGGTGAAATTTCAATATCTTGGAAAAAATACAAGAATCTACTATAAGAATAACCTATATATTTTCAGTCGTAATGCTTGACAAAATTTTAGGAATTTGGCGAAATATCGCAAACTTGATGACCTTTTCAAATGTTGTCGAAATGGTGAAAATGCTGTCGAATTGACGAATATGTCGCCAATTGATATAGATATCGCCAAATTGATATAGATATCACCAAATTGATAAACATTTCGCTAAATCAATTAAATTGACGACTAATTGATGATGATGCAATATCTTGGAAAGAATATAATAATCGACTACAAGATAACCCGTTTCTCTGCCCTTCCGGGCGTAACGCTTGACGAAAAATTTGGCCATATGTCGCTAACTTGGCAACTTTTTAAATGTTGCGGAAGTGACGAAAATGTCGCCAAATTAATAAGAATGAAGCCAAATGGAAGGCAATTTTTTGCAAATTCCGAATTCCGTCATATGTCGGGCATACACATACTTTCTAATAAAGACATGCCCTTCTCTTCATTTGTCTAAAACACTTGGCGATACATTTGACGATCTTGGCGAATAATCTCGCGAAATATCGCTTACTTGGCAATAGTTTACCCCTGATTGACGAAAATATCGTCAACATTGTAAGTTAAATTGCATAATACCAAGTGAATGAAATTAACGCTTAATTGATGAATTCATTATTAAAATATTTTAATATAAGGAATATATTACTTATTGAAGATACCATTAATATTCATAATTATCAATTCAAAGTTGCGTGAAATATAAGTTTATTGGTATTTCGAAATAGTTTTAGATGTTGTCATCCGAAAAACTGCTAAATGTACAATTCAACATTGAAAACACAGTACCATGAATCTTATACATCAAAATTATTCATTGTGATAGAAGTAAGTTTATAGCATTATTTAAGTAAATCCATATTCTGCCCACATCAAATTTTTAATTTCTCATTCTATGTAATATAGTATATCGAAAGTTTTTTTTTCACAAAAATTTTCGAATTCGTCATTTTGATGCCAATATATGCTTTAGGACCTCCTGAACACGTCTTCACTATCTTTGGAGTGATGACCGTCTATCTGTCTGTTTATCGTCGGTTTCTTGTGGTAATTGTCTTAATTGTCGGTTTCTTGCCGTAAATATTAATGGATTTTCACGAAACTTTACATCTGGATTTGTAATTGAAAATCTAGAACTAGAATTATTTTAAAATTCGAGAGCAAACTTCGACGTTCATACGCAATTTTATATATATATTTTTTTACATGGCAACATAGGACAAATTTGACTTAATTATGCATAAAAAGTGTTCAATGATTTCGAGACTTTATAGTTTCAATCACTATTATGAAAATATAATGTGGACAGCACATGACTTTCCCTGCAGATTTATATCCACGTTCTCTTTATTTTAATTAAATTATTTCACTTTGTATACAATTTTCTTTCTCATTCGGTAACCGGACTTATTTTCAAAGGTGGCGTAAAGAAAATACGAAAAACTAAAATATCTCGAGAACGGCTAGTCCTAGTGTAATGGGGTTGGTCTTATTCTTTTTGTCGTTAAAAATTACGTATTAAACAAGCGTTTAATGGATATATTTGAGCATACGTAGTTCTTTAGTTTAGATTTTGACGATTTTTGCGGGCCATTTTGCAAAAAAAGGCAGGTTACTTTTTTCCGAATCATACCAAAATCTAATCAGCACCAGGGTGACCCACAAGTGACTTACCTACCAAATTTTGTGAAATTCGGTCCATTAGTTTTTTAGTTAGAGTGGATACAAAATCTGCACAGACAGACACACAGACACGCACAGACGTCGCGCTAAAAATGGTTTTTTCGTATTCTAGAGGTCTTGAAACGTGTAGATCCGTCGAAAACTGGAGTTGCGATTTTCAACATGATTCCAATACTTCCCCTATACATTTCCATGTATTGCAGGGAAGGTAATAAATAGCCGCGGTATAATTGTTGTGTTCGTGACGGAACTAGTCCCCTCGCGGTGGGGAAGTTACACTCCCTCCGGGGGTACATTGTTAAGGAATCAATTGAAATATTTTTCAAGCCCTTTAAAGTGAAGGGTACCATGGTATGAGTGTGAGCATTTAGGCCAACGATACATATATTTCAATTTTTACTAATGATATATACATAATATAATGGTGAGTATTGTGACGTGGTCGAAAATTCAAATTCGAGTTTTCAACGGAAGAGCACATTTCAGGCATCCCTGAACACGAATAAAGCATTTTTGTGGTGATGTGTGTGTATGTGTGCGTGCGTGTGTGTCTGTGTGTGTGTCTGTGTGTGTGTTTGTGTATGTGTGTATGTGTGTCAGTTAGTCTCTGAAAACGATGTCTCACGAACGAATGGAGCGATTCTAACAAAATTTGGTACAAAATTTACAATCCGTAAACACTGGAAACCTATTGTTTTTAAACACAATCAAATGTTCAGAGCACCCTTAAATTTTCGAGTAAAATTTTGAATATCATTTAAAAATCAAAACCTTTAATAAAGTTACGCAAATAGACATTTCTTATCTAATTTTTCATTGGAAAACGAATGGCATAAACTTTAGAAAGCGGCATGAATCGTTCTCGAGATATTACACATTTGTCAAATAAATTTATCAAAAAATTACATTAAATAGAAGAAAAACTTAACCATTGTGAAATATGTTCACTTTTCATATGTAATATTATGCGATACATTTATTACCATCATTCTCTTGGATTAGTTCGTTCCATTTACGAGAGAAGATACTTTGGGTAATACTTTATTATTTGGACGCCAGTAGTCATTTATAAGCTAAAAGAACAACTTATTTCTCCGTCCATAACACATGAAGAGATTTTGGCGACGAATTTGGCGGAATGTCGCAAAATTGGCGACTTTTTAAAATGTTGCCAAATTTACGAAAATGTCTCCAAATTGATAAAAATGACGCTAAATCAATGAAAATGACCAGTAATTGACAAAAATTCAAATTCTTGAAAATAATATAAGAATGTACTTACTATAAGAATAACCTATTTTTCCGTCCGTACGAATTTGTCGGAACATCTCTAACTTGATGACTTTCTAAATATTTCCAAATTGACAAGAATGAAAGTCTGTTGCTCCAAGTCCTCTGGACGAGCCGGACGGCCTGGGGCTTTCACCCAATTGATAAAAATTCGCCAAATTGATGAAGCCGACACTAAGTCAATGAAATGATGACTAGTTGATAAAAGTTCAATACCTTGGAAAGTACCTAAGATTCTAAGAATAACCCATTTCTCTTCGTCTGTAACGCTTGGCGAGAAATTTAGCGGTACGTCGCCAACTTTACGACTATTTTAAATGTTTCCAAAGCGACAAAAATATAGCCAAATTGATAAAAAAAATGACGCCAAATGGGATGTAATGCTTCCCAAATTCTGATTTCCGTCATATACCGGGCATACCTTCTAGTATATAAGAAATGCTTTTTTCTCCGTTGGTGTGTAACACTTGGTGATGCATTTGATGAACTTGGCGAATGATCTAGCAAAGTATCGCCAACTTGGCGATATTTCGCTCCAGATTAAGGAAAATATCGTCAAAATTGCTAAAATGAGGCTACATTAATGAAAATGACACCTAATTGATGGATTAATTATTAAAATGTTTCAATATATGGACTATATCGATTTTTAAGGATACTATCAAAATTGGTAATTATTTATTTAGAGTTTCGCGAAATAAGTTAATTGGGTACTTTGAAATTGTTTTACATATTGTCATCCAGAAAATCGATGAATGTTAAAAACACAGTACCGTTTATCTCATACATTATTTTTTGACTGTAAAAGGAGAAAATTCATTTCATTATATAAGGAAAGTCATATGCTGCCTACATCATATTTTTTTAAATATGTTTTGTTAGGAGATAGCACCGTACTGATGTTTCGGTATCTTTTGTCAATCCAATCGTCCCATTTGGCGACAAATTTGGCGACTTGTTTAAATATCACCAAATGGAACAAAATATCGTCGAATAAACGAAAATATGTCCGAATTGATAAATTACACTAAATTAATAAAAATGATGATCAATTATTGAACATTCGATATTTTGCAAAATTATGTTCAATTTCATTAATTATCCCTGTTGCTTTGTGGCTAATATTAATTTAATATCTTAATAACCCATTTCGTCGTCGGTCTGTCCATAGCACTTGGCGAAAAATTTAGCAGGTTATCGCCAACTTAGAGAGTTATTTTAAATGTTGCCAAATAAAAAAAATATCGCCAAATCGATAAAAAAAATATCGCCAAATTGATAAACATGGCGCTAAATAAATGAAATTAATTGTGTTTTTTAGGTGATGGTATTGTAATGATGTATCGGTAGCGTTTGTCTGTCGGTCTAAGAATATCAGGAAAAAACGTTGTTCCAAATGATCAGAATCATAGCATGTTACTTGGCGCAGTTGTAAAATTCTAAAAAAGAAAAAAATATCAAATGTTGTTTTCAAATGAAAAGAGAAACCACAGGTTATTTTAAAATGGACCTTGGTATGAAAAAGTGGAGTTGAGCCACACTCCAGCTAATTTTATGTCTGTTTGTGATTTTAGCAATTGTGTGTACCTAGATTGATTTATCTATTTGATACAAGTTGATAGTTTACTCTGCTCCTGTTTGCCAATTATGATGACATTGTATTTTGAAGTTTTATTTGTATATGGGTCATTTTCTCTAAACGGACTTTTTGAGCTTTCTTGTTACAATAATTTTTTTCTATTTTTCAACCTGTTTTCTGTATTATATTTTAACAAGGGTGGTTTAAACTAACAGTAGACAATGCAAATTTCAGAAATGCAAAAACAACATTTTACAATGCAAAAATAGAAAATGCAAATTTTTATTTTCAAGACAAGTAAATGACAGCATGACAGGGGGATGACACTTAATACAGGCAACTGCTTTGTTAGTATATATATATATATATATATATATATATATATATATATATATATATATAAATATAAATTATTAAATCCAAAGTTAGAATGTATGTAGTAACTCATAATACACTATTCCAAAATTTTCTACAAAATACAAAGAAATAAAAGAAATTAAGACAAAAAGAGGAAATAATAAAGCATAATGCAAGTCATAAAGACAAAGACAATCAACAAATTTCAAAAATGAGGAATGCAAATAAGAAAACAAAAGAATCAAGCAAAAAAGCTTGCACATGGAGGAGATTTAGGTTTACGATAAGTTCATTTCGAAAAAATTCTCTTCGGGTCCATATATCCCTTCGAAATGAACACAAAAATGCTTGTTTCTGAAACACAAGATAGATTTTATCTATAAACTTGTGTTATATGGACAACAAGCATATAGATTGGAACAATAAAGGAAACATAAATACCTCATATATATATATATATATATATATATATGTGTGTGTATATATATATGTATATATATGTATATATGCATATATATATATGTATATATATATATATATATATATATATATATATATATATGTGTGTGTGTGTGTGTGTGTGTGTGTGTGTGTGTGTGTTTATGTGTGTGTGTATGTGTATATATATATCATTAGAAGTAAAAAATTTGTTTTGCTTTAATTGCAAACTTATATTTAGAACTGACTTCTTATTTGGTTTATCTTCTAAAAAGAAAATCTAGTTTAAATGTAATTCACCTGTTCTAATGTCATTCCCTTGTCTACCAAGAAGACAGGTAAATGATGACAGGGGAATAGCAAATCATGTGATTTTACTGTCTGAGTATGAGTTTTATTTACATTTAAGTCTAACTTGATATTTAGTTTGCTACACTAACTGGGCACACATATACGTTAAAATAAAATTAAATACTTTTATAGAGAATAATTAAAGACAGATAAATGACAAGGAATAAAAATACTTACCCAACATTGTTTAGTTTTATAATATTTCCCTGCACAGAATGGTAACTAAAACATGGTCGAACTCTTGAAATGGTGAATATGGACGTTAGTAGAAAAGAATAATACTTTAATTATATTGTGTTTTCATCTATATACAGAATGAGGTGTTAAAATTTAAAGACAGGTAAATGATAAAAAGCTAGGGGACAGTTGTAAAAAATTAATTTAAAATATTGATTGCTCTAATGCATAGCCAAATTTTTATTACTGTTTTTATTTTAAATTATCTAATTTAATATAAAACATCAAATTAAAAGAAAACTAAAAAATTAAGGCTTGTAAATGAAGTTGTGATTTTATTATTTGGCTGTTGGGACACACAGGGGAATCACATTTATTAAAAAAAAACTAAATATTTAAATATTAAAAATATAAATTGCTTTTCTCGCTAATGGATGACAAATATGGGTGACAAATATATACAGTAAAACTGACCAGTGTCCAAAATCAGTCCCAAGTCATGCAAACTTTTATTAAAACACCTGGGGCATGTAAAACTCCCATTTACAGAAAATGCCTAATATCTTGTGTCTTTTTAACATTTTACAACATAGTTGAAAAGTGTTTATGACTTTATTCATTCTGTCTGTCTGTCTGTCTGTCCAATCGCACGATATCTGCCGCAAAAATGACTTTATCAAAATGAAATTTTAGCATGTTGTTTAGACGGTCTGTGGGACCTTGTAAATGAATAATATCAGCCAATGAGTTTTCGATTGAACCCGGGTAGAAAAAATAAAATACATTAAACCCTATGGGACCTTATTTTTCAAACATTTTTTAAGCAAATTTAAAATTCACAATTTGCTTCTAAAATTTTAAGAAATATTCAAATTATCCCATGAAATACATAAAAAATCAAAATATCTTCGATGGTTTTTTAAATAAAAATAAAAATAATAATTGCACCCAAATTATATGAAAAGATCACGTGATCCACTTCGAAATAAAATATGGCATCCATCTTGTGTCAAAATCGTGATTTTAAAAGTTCTATTCAATTTATATTTAGTGTTGCATTCGTCCTAAAGCCGCTTTATTTTTTTCTGTGTATCCATATACTGCACCAACGCAATTACAATATTTTGGAGTTTAAATGATCATCAAACTCTGATTATTTCTACAACGAAGCCTAATTTTCACGTATGGAAGTAGGGAATAGTAGGGGGTACTGGCTCACGCGGTGCTATACTTTAACATGGGGAAATTGCGGTGCTAGTTCTCCCATGTTAAAGCATAGGCGCACCTCATGAGAAGGGGTGAAGTTTCCACCACCACGTGACTTTCCATGAAGTCAGTCAAAGGTTAGGATGGATCAGATGATTTTTTTTTTCTTTTTCTTTTTTTTAAGTGTTAATGTTTTATAAATTTTAAGAATGTGTCACTTTTAGCGTTTTTTCACAAAAAGTTTCAAAAACGTTAAAAAACAACAAAAATGTGCGTTTTTAAAATAAATTGTGGTTTTTGAGTTGTTGGATTTCTCTATGGGAAATAACATGGGTTTTCGTACTTTTGTGTATTTTTTGTAAAAAAAATGTGCGTTTTTGCAAAAGTGTTACCAAAAAGGCGTTTTTTGAAAAATGTGACATTTTGCGATTTTTTTTCAAAATGCCGTTTTCTCTATAGGAATTAACATAGGTTTTCGCACTTTTACATTTTTTTTTTTAAAAAATGTGCGTTTTTGCAAAAGTGTTACCAAAAATGCGTTTTTTGAAAAATGTGACATTTTGCGATTTTTTTCAAAAACACACTTTTTACTTGTAAAAACTAACAAAAACATGTTTTTAAAGTAGCAGAATCGCGTGAATTGATGTTTTAAAGTAGCAGAATCGCGTGAATCGGGTGTATAGGAGGGGTGTGTTTCCCCAATCCTTTCGGTCTTGGATTTTAAAAAATTTAAACATAAATATTTTTAAATAATATCAGATACCTGTTTTCAACAATCTAAATGGGATACGGTCTCTTTCATAAATTAGGTGTTGTTAGAAAAATATATTTTTCTTTTTAAATTGTGGTCCCACCTCCACCCGGTGTATAGGATACACCGCCACAATTCAATCTAGCATGGTCTGGTCATTTAAATTTGATAATGACCGTATGCTAGGCTCTTGATACCATCCTTTAAGATATGTCGCTTATCATCATAGGGGGATAGCCCCATTTTAATTTGCTTCACAGTAAACATCTGGTGGTCTTTACTTGCAATTTTAAATTGTTCCACTCTATTATATCTTCGCTTTGTTAGGCAATTATAATAATCTTCATGATGGATGCGTTTTTTTACAACATTCTTATTAACACCTTTAGCAGTCTTTTTATCCGTGAAGGGTGTTTTTAGGCTATACATTTTCGATCTTAGACCTACAAATTCCACGGCAGGAGTTCCATTCAACTCGTCTTTCATTTTTCCAATCCTTTTTTTATTCTTATTGGAATGGAGTGGATGTGTTGGAGGATAATCCGAAAAGTCAAAATAGTCTTCATAACTTTCAAAATCTTAGTAGGGAATAGTAGGGGGTACTGGCTCACGCGGTGCTATACTTTAACATGGGGAAATTGCGGTGCTAGTTCTCCCATGTTAAAGCATAGGCGCACCTCATGAGAAGGGGTGAAGTTTCCACCACCACGTGACTTTCCATGAAGTCAGTCAAAGGTTAGGATGGATCAGATGATTTTTTTTTTCTTTTTCTTTTTTTTAAGTGTTAATGTTTTATAAATTTTAAGAATGTGTCACTTTTAGCGTTTTTTCACAAAAAGTTTCAAAAACGTTAAAAAACAACAAAAATGTGCGTTTTTAAAATAAATTGTGGTTTTTGAGTTGTTGGATTTCTCTATGGGAAATAACATGGGTTTTCGTACTTTTGTGTATTTTTTGTAAAAAAAATGTGCGTTTTTGCAAAAGTGTTACCAAAAAGGCGTTTTTTGAAAAATGTGACATTTTGCGATTTTTTTTCAAAATGCCGTTTTCTCTATAGGAATTAACATAGGTTTTCGCACTTTTACATTTTTGTTTTTAAAAAATGTGCGTTTTTGCAAAAGTGTTACCAAAAATGCGTTTTTTGAAAAATGTGACATTTTGCGATTTTTTTCAAAAACACACTTTTTACTTGTAAAAACTAACAAAAACATGTTTTTAAAGTAGCAGAATCGCGTGAATTGATGTTTTAAAGTAGCAGAATCGCGTGAATCGGGTGTATAGGAGGGGTGTGTTTCCCCAATCCTTTCGGTCTTGGATTTTAAAAAATTTAAACATAAATATTTTTAAATAATATCAGATACCTGTTTTCAACAATCTAAATGGGATACGGTCTCTTTCATAAATTAGGTGTTGTTAGAAAAATATATTTTTCTTTTTAAATTGTGGTCCCACCTCCACCCGGTGTATAGGATACACCGCCACAATTCAATCTAGCATGGTCTGGTCATTTAAATTTGATAATGACCGTATGCTAGGCTCTTGATACCATCCTTTAAGATATGTCGCTTATCATCATAGGGGGATAGCCCCATTTTAATTTGCTTCACAGTAAACATCTGGTGGTCTTTACTTGCAATTTTAAATTGTTCCACTCTATTATATCTTCGCTTTGTTAGGCAATTATAATAATCTTCATGATGGATGCGTTTTTTTACAACATTCTTATTAACACCTTTAGCAGTCTTTTTATCCGTGAAGGGTGTTTTTAGGCTATACATTTTCGATCTTAGACCTACAAATTCCACGGCAGGAGTTCCATTCAACTCGTCTTTCATTTTTCCAATCCTTTTTTTATTCTTATTGGAATGGAGTGGATGTGTTGGAGGATAATCCGAAAAGTCAAAATAGTCTTCATAACTTTCAAAATCTTTGTAAATATCCTCTGTTTCAATTTCATAGCACAGGGAATCGGTGTCTGTGAAAAGCAATTCGGCTCGGCTTCCATACATCTTCTTAATAAAATCATAATGAAACTCATACATAAGTGTTTTACTCAAGTCCAGTACTGAAAAACCTGCATAGATGGGTCTATTCAGTTTCAAATGAGTCTTATGCATATGAACTGCTACCAGATCTTCATTAAATATTTTGAAGGAGTGTAAGGCTGGTGATGCAAGTAATTTTTTCAGTCTCTTCTCAGTCTGTACTAGCTTAACACCCATTCTTTTTCTCAAATTTTCCATAGTTTTTCCAAACACTGCGTTATTCATAAGTTTGAACAGATCTTTTTCAAAGGAATTTTTTGCTTTCATTCTCTTCTCAGTGTTAAATTGTACATAGGGCTTCAACCAGGGCTCTTGCTTAAAAGTTAATACTCGATGGATTTTCACAAGTTTCATCCCTAACTTCATATACTACTTTAAATTTCTATAATGCAGAACATATTTAACCTTATGATTCAAATTAGGTGTTAATTTGATCTGGTCCTTGCATATTTTCAAATTCATTTCTTCAGATAAATTCCGGCTATACTCCGAAATCAGAGATGGGGTGATATGAACTCTTTCGGGTGCTAGAGGATAATCATTATGCTTATCATGCAAACCATGGGGATAGTCTATATCTGCTTCGATAATATATCCTACAGGTGAGTCATCTTCAACACCAAGTGGATCAAAGTTCTGAATGTCTTGAGAATCAAGCCATCTAAAATCCGATACGGGGAGTGCTTGGCTTAGAGCCCACCCATATAGATTATTAGCATCCAGGTACATTATATATTTGCTAGGTTTCGTAGAATCAAAATGTTCCAAATACTTGTTATTAGCCTGACTAAGACGTTTACTAATAACACTAATACCACCTCTTATACCTTCTTCTAAAAATAAGTACATATCAGGGTCTGTAATCAGTTCTAATGATACTCCACTAGTCTTCAAGGCTGCATTCCAGGCAAGAGATGGCAATGTTAAACAGTGGGCAGCATCTATTCCATAATAATTCAATGTCAAATCACGGAAATTCTCAAAAATGTCCGCTAATAGAAGAATATCAGTTTTTATGTACAAGTCATGATACTCCCCCATATTCTTTATCTTTAAAGATGTCCAAACATGTTGAGCATAGGCATAGGCATCATCAGAGATCTCCTCTCGATTTAAATCATCAAAGAAGGCCTCTTTAGAGGGTAAGCTCGTTTCTTCAAACTTGGTAGCACAATCCATATAAGAATAGGGGTAAACACCCTTTCTAGTCACTAAATCCACTTGATCACTTGTAAAATGTTCTTGGGTGATACGAAACTGATTGGATTCCAAACTAGAACTTAGTTTCTCAATAGAGGCAGGTAAGAATTGAAGAGAATCTATAAATTGTAAACTTCCTAGGCTGAATGTGATATATTGCTGCATATTGCTACTGATGCATTCAATCCTCTTTCCTTTAAATTCACCGATCCCCTGCATAATTAAATGTCCATCATACCCCTTTAAATTATGAAACACAACGGGTATGCGTCGTCTTATCTTGTAATTCAGATTACAATAATTAGGATGGGCTGAACCTCTGTACTTGGAAGTTAAGTGGCAATGGTCTCTCACACGCTTTTCTCCTAAAGCCTTGTTACAAATATGGCAGAGAGCAGCATTTTCAAAGTTTTCACGATCTTCAGCAATAAAATTCATTTTCATATTTTCTCTCAGTATTCTCTGAATCTCTTCTTCTTCTTGAATAAGGGCTTTCAAAAAATGATGAATCACATCTTCACCCCTATAGATAACAGGTCCTTTAAAGGTTTTTCCATCAGGCCCAATAATAATATAGGCAAAACCACAAGGAACATGATGAGATAAGATACTCTCATGTGAAACAGAAGGGGTATTCTCACATATATCCACTTTCATTAGGAAAGACTCAAAGTCTGCGTATACCACAAATGGTACACGCATTTGCATGTAAATACTTTGAAATTTCAAAATCTTGTCATTGTCACTGGGAAACTCCACTCTCTGTAGGCCATACTGGCTACATAATTCAATATGCTTCTTTAAACGAGCTTCAGATGAAAACCGTTGTAAACAGTAGTCACAAAAATATTGCTTCTCTTTATGTTTTCTTATACTGTATAAAAGTCTGCTCATACTTCTAATACAACAGTAATGAGACTGCTCATCATTACTAATAAGCAGTAAATTACAGTGTTGTTCTCGTCTATTAGATGATATATAGAGCGGAAACACCTTCTTATCTTCATATCCAAAGACATTCAGGCTCACATTATTATTATTTCGCTCAAATAATTTAACTTGGTGTAAAGGAGTGGGAAACTCGATTCCATCCAGATTCAACTTGCATTCATGCTCGGTATATTTGCTGACACGAGATGCATTCTTATAAACTGGATAAAGTTCTGCTAAGATGGACCACATAAAACATTTCTGATCACTATTTTCCACATTAATAATAGCTTTCTTGGCTAATAGTTCTTTAGGTAGCGGGATATAGCTTGAAGCAGCCAGAGGATCATATGTCCCAACATCAATCATGAGTTCCTCGATTCTCTCTAAGACCCAACCGCTACCACGGCCTTCATAGGTTTCGAACGATGTTAACACTTTTGAAAAGGCAGTATCCATATTAGAATCCAAATCTTCTTCTGTAATGTTTTTCATACAAGAACTTCTGAAATAGTTTATACAGTATTCCTGTTCCCCTCCAGATCGGAAACGAGTAAAACGGCAACATACATTTATGTACCATATAATACTACGTTTCAAAGCAATTTCCTTTAGCACTACTTGTTTTATCTCAATTCTATGAGAATCCAAAAAGGTAAGTAAATCTTTTTCAGCATGACCAGCAATTTTATAAACAGTCACAGTACCGTTTAAAGCCTGTTTGCAGGGTTTCTTAGTCGCTTTCTTCTTCTTTTTATTCATACACGGAGCATCTAATCTTTTTCTTTTAGTGCCTCGCATAGGCTTATCACCATGAACTGGCCGCTCATGAATCTTCTCATGACGTATCAGATCATCTTTTCTTACAAAAGCCGCCTTACACAATTCACATATGTAATCCTTCTTTCCAGCATGAATCCTCATATGGCGCACTAAGCTTCGTTTTGCCATGAAGCTCTTCGCACAACTAGGACACACCTGCAAAAGATAAAAAAAATACAAAACTTTAGTATAAACACGCTATTCTCGGTAACAATGTAATACATGTCTCAAGATGTATATAAAGTAATTGCTAACCCATTATACTATCCCCATTAGAAATAATAAAATTCCTGAATTAAAGAATATATCCATATACAAGACATTTCATGTAAAACCCCAATACATTTAATTAAATTCATAAAAACACTCATTAAAAAAGTTGTTACGCATCATAAAAATACAAAGTTTAATAAAATGGGAGAATAAAATCACATTAAAACAAGTACTTACATGTCCAATCCTGTTCAAAGAGGGCGCATTACGCATAGGAACGTCAGTAACGGTAGGGATAGTACCTCCGATATTACTTTCTAAGGCAAACATACTCGCAGAAGAACTTGAAACGCGTCTTAACAACACGAAATCCACAGCAGAAATGATAAAATCGCTGCTTAAAGACCACCTACACCATTCATAAAAAAATAGTTCTTGGTGTATCCTTCCGCCAAGGTCACCCCAAGGTTATCTCTAAAGAGTTCTTGATGTATCCCTCCGCCAAGGTCACGTGATAGTTATATCACGGTTACCGTTAAACTTACAACACACAAATGTAATTATGCACACATCCGATAAAAAAATAAACAATTCGTTCAACATCGCAATCGATCCTTTTTAATAATCGTAATCGATACATTAAATAAATTCACATCTTATAAAATAATAGATTTTAATAAAATAATGAAAGAAAATCCCTTTGCGAGACCCCTTAAAGCCTCCAATCCTTATGTAATACAACAGCGCGCTATCCCTTGCAAGCATAAAAACCCCGAATAACATACTCCTCTCTCCCCCTCCCTCCCCGAGACACCAACACTCACTTCACCACACGCTAAACGTAACCCATAGCAACCGGAATCCATAATAAAACATTCACCTTCGCCCTCAACATACATCTGAAAATATGAATTGAAAATATGCAAGGACATTTGAAAATATGCAAGGACCAGATCAAATTAACACCTAATTTGAATCATAAGGTTAAATATGTTCTGCATTATAGAAATTTAAAGTAGTATATGAAGTTAGGGATGAAACTTGTGAAAATCCATCGAGTATTAACTTTTAAGCAAGAGCCCTGGTTGAAGCCCTATGTACAATTTAACACTGAGAAGAGAATGAAAGCAAAAAATTCCTTTGAAAAAGATCTGTTCAAACTTATGAATAACGCAGTGTTTGGAAAAACTATGGAAAATTTGAGAAAAAGAATGGATGTTAAACTAGTACAGACTGAGAAGAGACTGAAAAAATTACTTGCATCACCAGCCTTACACTCCTTCAAAATATTTAATGAAGATCTGGTAGCAGTTCATATGCATAAGACTCATTTGAAACTGAATAGACCCATCTATGCAGGTTTTTCAGTACTGGACTTGAGTAAAACACTTATGTATGAGTTTCATTATGATTTTATTAAGAAGATGTATGGAAGCCGAGCCGAATTGCTTTTCACAGACACCGATTCCCTGTGCTATGAAATTGAAACAGAGGATATTTACAAAGATTTTGAAAGTTATGAAGACTATTTTGACTTTTCGGATTATCCTCCAACACATCCACTCCATTCCAATAAGAATAAAAAAAGGATTGGAAAAATGAAAGACGAGTTGAATGGAACTCCTGCCGTGGAATTTGTAGGTCTAAGATCGAAAATGTATAGCCTAAAAACACCCTTCACGGATAAAAAGACTGCTAAAGGTGTTAATAAGAATGTTGTAAAAAAACGCATCCATCATGAAGATTATTATAATTGCCTAACAAAGCGAAGATATAATAGAGTGGAACAATTTAAAATTGCAAGTAAAGACCACCAGATGTTTACTGTGAAGCAAATTAAAATGGGGCTATCCCCCTATGATGATAAGCGACATATCTTAAAGGATGGTATCAAGAGCCTAGCATACGGTCATTATCAAATTTAAATGACCAGACCATGCTAGATTGAATTGTGGCGGTGTATCCTATACACCGGGTGGAGGTGGGACCACAATTTAAAAAAAATATATATTTTTCTAACAATACCTAATTTATGAAAGAGACCTTATCCCATTTAGATTGTTGAAAACAGGTATCTGATATTATTTAAAAATATTTATGTTTAAATTTTTTAAAATCCAAGACCGAAAGGATTGGGGAAACACACCCCTCCTATACACCCGATTCACGCGATTCTGCTACTTTAAAACATCAATTCACGCGATTCTGCTACTTTAAAAACATGTTTTTGTTAGTTTTTACAAGTAAAAAGTGTGTTTTTGAAAAAAATCGCAAAATGTCACATTTTTCAAAAAACGCATTTTTGGTAACACTTTTGCAAAAACGCACATTTTTAAAAAAAAAAAATGTAAAAGTGCGAAAACCTATGTTAATTCCCATAGAGAAAACGGCATTTTGAAAAAAAATCGCAAAATGTCACATTTTTCAAAAAACGCCTTTTTGGTAACACTTTTGCAAAAACGCACATTTTTTTTACAAAAAATACACAAAAGTGCGAAAACCCATGTTATTTCCCATAGAGAAATCCAACAACTCAAAAACCACAATTTATTTTAAAAACGTACATTTTTGTTGTTTTTTAACGTTTTTGAAACTTTTTGTGAAAAAACGCTAAAAGTGACACATTCTTAAAATTTATAAACATTAACACTTAAAAAAAAGAAAAAGAAAAAAAAATCATCTGATCCATCCTAACCTTTGACTGACTTCATGGAAAGTCACGTGGTGGTGGAAACTCCACCCCTTCTCATGAGGTGCGCCTATGCTTTAACATGGGAGAACTAGCACCGCAATTTCCCCATGTTAAAGTATAGCACCGCGTGAGCCAGTACCCCCTACTATTCCCTACTTCCATACGTGAAAATTAGGCTTCGTTGTAGAAATAATCAGAGTTTGATGATCATTTAAACTCCAAAATATTGTAATTGCGTTGGTGCAGTATATGGATACACAGAAAAAAATAAAGCGGCTTTAGGACGAATGCAACACTAAATATAAATTGAATAGAACTTTTAAAATCACGATTTTGACACAAGATGGATGCCATATTTTATTTCGAAGTGGATCACGTGATCTTTTCATATAATTTGGGTGCAATTATTATTTTTATTTTTATTTAAAAAACCATCGAAGATATTTTGATTTTTTATGTATTTCATGGGATAATTTGAATATTTCTTAAAATTTTAGAAGCAAATTGTGAATTTTAAATTTGCTTAAAAAATGTTTGAAAAATTAGGTCCCATAGGGTATAATGTATTTTATTTTTTCTACCCGGGTTCAATCGAAAACTCATTGGCTGATATTATTCATTTACAAGGTCCCACAGACCGTCTAAACAACATACTAAAATTTCATTTTGATAAAGTCATTTTTGCGGCAGATATCGTGCGATCAGACAGACAAACAGAATGAATAAAGTCATAAACACTTTTCAACTATGTTAGCAGACGATTCTATAGTATTGCGTTTTCCGATGAAGTTTTAAGCACGGAGTTAGAAAATATTTATACCTCCATGGTTTTAAGTTTTTAAGTAAAATAACTTATTGTAGCATTATGATAATTTTTAAAATATCGCCGCTGAATGAAAGGAATGGAAAAATGTTTATGAATGAAAATTCACTGCTTTTATATAGAGATCCTGTCGATATATATTTCGATGACGTTATTTGAATAAAGTTCGTTTATTTTCGATGAAGTTTTCAAATATAATAAATTATTGTGGCATTGTGATGATTTTAAAAATATCACCGCTGAATGTATCGGATTTTAGATATGTTTAAATAAAATTGCATTGCAGTTGGAAAGTGTTTCATAATCAATGCTTTATGCATGATGGATCTTTCTTGTTTTTATATATATGTAATAATGTAAATGAAGAAAAATGGTTTATTGCATGAAATAACATATACATTTGTCCATGGATCTATATAAATAAAATTGAATATCTGTATGTATGTGTGTATGTGTTTGTTTGTCTCATCATAAAGTGAAAACAACTGCTGCACTGACTTTACATTTTGTGGGTAGCCTTGGAATAGTCCCACTCAAAATTTAGACCATATTTCAAATCTCTAGGACCGGGTTATCAAGAAATTAATGAAAAAGAAACCTCTCATAGAGATAGCATTATGCAAACGGTATTTTTATCGCAAATTTATATGAAGAAAAATATATCATGTTATGCTTAACAATGGAATTAAATCCAATGTGTTAATACAGTAAGCGATTTTATTAAACCTTTTCCGATTTAACTAATAAAGAAATGCATATAAAAATAATCTGATGTGGGCAGTACATGACTTTCCTTATATAATGCAATGAATTTACTACTTTTACAATAAAAAATAGGATTTTCTTATAGTAGATATTTATATTTTTTCCAAGATATTGAATTTTCGTTAATTAGTCGTCATTTTCATTGATTTTGTATCATTTTTATCCATTTGGCGAGATTTTCGCTAACAATAAAAAAGTCGCCAAGTTGGCGACATTCCGCCAAATTTGGCGCCAAAATCTCGCCAAGCGTTATGGACGGAGAAATAAGTTATTCTTATAGCAGATAAATAACTATTGGCGTTCAAATACAAAAATATTATTACTCAAAGTATATTTTCTCATGAATGGAACGAGCTAGATCCACGAGAATGATGTCAGCAAATTTATCGCATGATATTGCATATGAAGAGTGAACATGTTTCTCAACAGTTAATATATTTTTTTTAATTTATGGGATTTTTTGATAAATTTATTTAAAAAATGTGCAATATCCCGAGAACGGTTCATGCTAACGTTCTAAAATTTATGTTAATCGTTTTCTAAGGAAAAATTACATAAGAAATGACTATTTGCGTAACTTTATTAAAGGTTTTGATTTTTTGATGATTTTTTCAAAATTTCACTCGAAAATTTTGGGGGTTCTGAACATTCGATTACATTTAAAAACAATAAGCTTCCAGTATTTACGGATTGTGATTTTTGTACCAAATTTCATTCGAATTGCTCTATTTGTTCTTGAGATATCGTCTCCACAGACTCACTGACACACACACACACACACACACACACATACTTTTACACACACACATACACCGGCATGCATACTTTTACACACACACATACACCGGCCGTCCAAATAGATACTCAAGTCCTCAGAATGAGTCGGACTGTCTGGGTCTTCAACACACACATACACACACACACACACACACACACACACGCACACATACACACACACTCACACACACACACACACACACACACACACACAGACATCACCTCAAAAATGTTTGATCCGTGATCAAAGATGCTTGAAACGTGCTCTCCCGTCGAAAACTCGAATTCGAATTTTCGACCCCGTTACAATACTTTCCTTATATATTATGTATATAAGGAAAGTAATATTTATTGGAATTGCTTATATTTGACTGAATTATATCAATTAAGAACTTATCGGGGACCATTCCCCATGTTATTGGAAGAAAACCTCGGATGTTTCTTGAAAATCACCTATGATTGAAAACATTGAACGCCGTAGCTAATTTCTCAATGCTTCAAAGCCAAGTACTATCTATGCTGTTGTTGTTGAGACCCAGACAGTCCGACCTACCAGAAAGGTGTAAGGTAATCTATGTGTAACACTGAAACATAACTACCTAAACGTACGTAGGTAAAAACTACAGAACATTGCATACTAGCTGAACCAGATCGGAAATCACCCATTTTGATACAGAGTTCGATTTTTAGACTCACCCTGAATGGTTTTTAAAGATTTTCTAGGTCAATTTTGGAACTTTTTTTGTAATCTACATGAATGTTTTCAGTGAATTCGATTATGTAATAATCAATGGGGGTTGGCCTTGAAGATTTCAAAGTTAGTGCCAAGAAGTTGGTCCATTATTCAAATTTAAAATATTGATATCTCTAGAATACATTAATCCCTATCAAATGATATCTTCCGTTTCACTCTGCGGGATAAATTGTGCAATTGCGGTCAGGTATTTCTTCTTTCTTTTTTTTTCACGCCTGTACATTATTATTTCACTGTGAAATAAGTAAAGTCATTGCATTATGCAGAAAATGTTATGTGTTGACCACATTATATTGTTTTCACATTGCTGTAATTTTTATGACGTAATAGCATCAGCACAACTAGTAAATTTGGTGACATGCTTGTATGTCACTGAGTGATTTTGTTGCAACATTACACTATCATCGATTCGTCACTGTCGTAACATTTGTAACGCTTCTAGAACGTCCCAACTAATACAACTTTGTGACCCGCTTGTACGTGTCTGAGATTTAGATGCAACATTGCAACTTCACAAACGGCCAAATTTCAAACGGCCATCACTTTTGTAATGTTACAGTATAATGTTTTGTTTTCACAGTTTTGCTCCTCATCTAATATATTACTTTCCTTATATACATAATGTATAAGGAAAGTATTGTGACGGGGTCGAAAATTCGAATTCGAGTTTTCGACGGGAGAGCACGTTTCAAGCATCCCTGATCACGAATCAAACATTTTTGAAGTGATGTCTGTGTGGTGTGTGTGTGTGTGTGTGTGTGTATGTGTATGTGTGTGTGTGTGTGTCAGTGAGTTTGTGGAGACGATAACTGACGAACGAATGGACCGATTCGAACGAAATTTGGTACAAAAATCTCAATCCGTAAACACTGGAAGCCTATTGTTTTTATCGCAATCGAATGTTCAGAACCACCCTAAAT
Source organism: Amaurobius ferox (assembly GCA_951213105.1). Taxonomy (NCBI): domain Eukaryota; kingdom Metazoa; phylum Arthropoda; class Arachnida; order Araneae; family Amaurobiidae; genus Amaurobius; species Amaurobius ferox. The sequence continues at coordinate 68,935,732 of OX578144.1, read as the reverse complement.
TTTCGAGTGAAATTTTGAAAAAATCGTCAAAAAATCAAAACCGATAATAAAGTTACGCAAATAGACATTTCTTATGTAATTTTTCATTAGAAAATGATTGACATAAATTTTAGAGCGCTAACATGAACCGTTCTTGAGATATTGCACATTTTTCAAAAAAATATCAAAAAGTTATATAAAATAAAAAAAATATATTTCCTATTGAGAAACATGCTCACTTTTCATATGCAATACCATGCGATAAATTTGGTGACATTATTCTCGTGGATCTAGCTCGTTCCATTCATGGAAAAAGATACTTTGAGTAAAACTTTTGTATTTCAACGCCAATAATCATTTATCTGCTATAAGAATAACTTTCTCCATCCATAAAGCTTGGCGAGATTTTGGCGACGAATTTGGCGGAATGTCGCCAACTTGGCGACATTTTTAATAGTTGCCAAATTAACAAAAATCTCGCCAGATTGATAAAAATGACGCCAAATCAATGAAAATGACGACTAATTGAAGAAAATTCAATATCTTGGAAGGAATATAAGTATCTACTATAGGAATAACATTTTTTTTAACTGTAAAAGTAGTAAATTCGTTGCTTTATATAAGGAAAGTCATGTGTTGCCCACATCAGATTTTTTTCGAAAGTGGAGAGAACCTTTCAATTTATTGAAGCAATTCCCTCGTCAATCTTTGGAAACATTCCCTCATCAATCCTTAGAACAATTATCCTCATTAGGATTACTCTTACATTACAGATAACAATACCATATAGATCGCTGTTATTCTGCAATGCACTCTTCAGAATGATGAAATATCCGATTCGTCACTGACTCTAAACCGCGTATCACAATGAAAGTAAAAACTGCTAGATAATATTCAACCCTATAACGTTTCAAAATATGTCACAGTTTAACAAAACAAACTCAATAAAAAAAAAACTTAGTCTATACCTCGACGGGCTTGCGTAGTAAGAATCCTGAGGTAAAATCAACAATTTCAAGGTCCTCACCCCCACCGCATAACAAGATGTCGGATGGAAAAAAACATTCTGTCAAACTATCCAAGTTATAAATGAAGCTGAGTCATCTTCAGGTATGCCGAGAAGGAGGGGGGGGGGGGGGGGGGGATCGAATCTTAAGACCCGCACCTGGGTCGAGTTCCCAGCAAATTTTTTGTGAATATTTTTTCCCAAAAAGGGGGGGAGGGTGCGATTCCCCTGCTTATATGTTATATTTTACCGCCTTCGCACACCTGAATTGTTCGCAAAGTAAGGTTCGATGCACCCCCACAGACTGTGAGAAACTGCGGGTAATACGGGTCAAATAAATGGGGCGTGCTTGTTGGGTTAGAGATCGGCGCTTTTTAAAATGTGTTTCCCTACTACGTGAGTTCCTACTTCAAAAACTCAACTTTTTTACTGATTAAACGTTTACGACAGATAAGAACAAACTTTCTGAATCAGTGGGCAGACAACGGCGTGACGTCAATTAGTGACCTAGAACTCCTCTACTACAGGCTGACTTAGCATATTGAAGCCCATAGGGTTCTATACTACAATTACAGAAATTATAAAATAAGTGTTTAAAATAAATACTTTATATAAAAAAAGAAGTTTCAATTAGAATATTGTAGAACTTAGCTCGCACAAGTATGCTCCACTGCCAGGTATCCAATTATTTATTAGCCATTGTTTTCACCTATCTTCGTTTCTAGGAAAGCGAAATAGCCTAAAACCCTTTCTAGAATGATTAGAGCAGTTCGGTACAGAACAACCACCTACAATTATTTCAATTGTACTTCCTAAAGTGAAAATATGAATAGACCTAATGCTAATGGGTTGCTCTTCCAGCTATGGTGGGCTTCAATATGCTTGATGAGTCAGCTCGTATATAGAGGAGCCTTAAAGTAACCACAGCCCGGTACCTAACAAGAAAAAGGGCGCTTGTTGGCCTTTGGTGGGTCATAATTATTTCGGCAAGTTATAGGCATTATGTAATTATAGACAAAATTATATACAATTCCGTCCCAGTAGCTCAATTGAGAGGTCATAGGCTGGCAAGTGCGAAGATCCATGGTTCGAGTTCCGACTGGGGCAGCAAAGTTCTTTACATGTTTTTATTTTATAACAAATTTTATCTTAGATGTATTAATTGCAAAAGACACTAACTAGATGTATTAATTCTAGATGTATTAATTGCAAAAGACACTAACTGTTTCATATTTATGAAACATGCATAATTCTATTAAAAAAGTCTCTCAAGTTATAAATTAACCGGTAATAAATTAAAAAAATCTGATGTGGGCAACACATGACTTTCCTTATATAATGCAATGAATTTATTACTTTCACAGTTAAAAAAATCTGATGTGGGCAACACATGACTTTCCTTATATAATGTAATGAATTTACTACTTTTACAGTAAAAAAATAGGTTTTTCTTATAGTAGATACTAATATTCTTTCTAAGATATTGAATTTTCTACAATTAGTCGTCATTTTCATTGATTTAGCATCATTTTTATCCATTTGGCGAGATTTTCATTAATTTGGCAACATTTCAAAAAAGTCGCCAAGTTGGCGACATTCCGCCAAATTCGTCGCCAAAATCTCGCCAAGCGTTATGCACTAAGAAAAAAGTTATTCTTACAGCAGATAAATGACTATTGGCGTTCAAATACAAAAGTATTATTCAAAGAATATTTTTTCATGAATGGAACGAGCTAGATCCACGAGAATGATGTCATTCAATTTATCGCATAGTATTACATATGAAAAGTGAACATGTTTCTCAATAGGAATTTTTTTTTTTATGTGACTTTTTCATAATTTTTTTGAAAAATGTACAATATCTCGAGAACGGTCCATGTTAGCGTTCTAAAATTTATGCCAATCGTTTCCTAATGAAAAATTACATAAGAAATGTCTATTTGCGTAACTTCATTAGCGGATTTGATTTTTTGACGATTTTTTTAAAATTTCATTCGAAAATTAAGGGGGGTTCTGAACATTCGATTCCATATAAAAACAATAGGCTTCCAGTGTTTACGGATTGTGATTTTTGTACCAAATTTGGTTCGAATCAGTCCATTCGTTCGTCAGTTATCATCTCCACAGACTCACTGACACACACACATACTTTCACACACACACACACACACACACACACACACACACACACACACACACACACACACACACATACACACACACAGACATCACTTCAAAAATGTTTGATTCGTGATCAGGGATGCTTGAAACTTGCTCTCCCGTCGAAAACTCGAATTCGAATTTTCGACCCCGTCACAATACTTTCCTTATACATTATGTATATAAGGAAAGTAAAAATGTTATTCATATAGTAGATACTTACATTCTTTCCAAGATATTGAATTTTCTTGCAATTAGTCGTCATTTTTATCAATTTGGCTATTTTGTTAATTTGGCAACAATTAAAAATGTCGCCAAATTGGCGACATTACGCCAAATTTGTCGCCAAAATATCGCCAAGCGTTATGCACTAAGAAATAAGTTATTCTTACAGCAGATAAAATGACTATTGGCGTTCAAATGCAAAAGTATTACTCAAAGTATCTTTTTTCATGAATGGAACGAGCTAGATCCACGAGAATGATGTCACCCAATTTATCGCATGGTATTACATATGAAAAGTGAACATGTTTCTCAATAGGAAATATTTTTTTTTTGTTTTATATAACTTTTTGATAATTTTTTTGAAAAATGTGCAATATATCGAGAGCGATTCATGTTAGCGTTCTAAAATTTATGTCAATCGTTTTCTAATGAAAAATTACATAAGAAATGTCTATTTGCGTAACTTTTTTAGTGATTTTGATTTTTGACGATTTTTTTTGAAAATTTTATTCGAAAATTTAGGGGGCTTCTGAACGTTCGATTGCGTATAAAAACAATAGGCTTCCAGTGTTTATGGATTGTGATTTTTGTACCAAATTTGGTTCGAATCGGTCCATTCGTTCGTTAGTTATCGTCTCCACAGACTCACTGACACACACACACACATACTTTCACACACACACACACACACAGACATCACTTCAAAAATGTTCGATTCGTGATCAGGGATGCTTGAAACGTGTTCTCCCGTCAAAAACTCGCATTCGAATTTTCGACCCCGTCACAATACTTTCCTTATACATTATGTATATAAGGAAAGTAAAAACTTCGTTAATAACAAGATAAAAATTTGATCAAAAATACTGACTGTTTAAGAGACAAAAAATTTGTTTCAACACAAAGTAATTTAGTTACCTAAATCCCCCCCCCCCATCTTACGTACAATCACACAAATACACATATACACACATCTATATCATTTCAAAAACGTTCGATTCGAGTAAGGGATGATTTAAACGTGTTCTTCCGTCGAAAACTCTAATTGAAAGTTTCGACCTCGTCACAATATTTTCCCTATACATTATACCATGTATGTAGGGAAAGTAATAGATAGTTCACACAAATTCAACGTGAGTGTGAAGATTGTACCAAAATTCAAGGGAATTCCTTAAATGGGCGGAGTTATGCAACTGTTCACATAACTGGGCACAATACAGGACGCCAGGGTTTGATTCCCAATTTCGCCCGAGTGAGTTGTTAAGACTAAAATAATATATATAATATTTTACCCAAATATTTAAATTTTGTCAAAAATTGAAACTGAATTACCTCGTCGCTCAGTTTAGAAAAAAACAAACTGTTGCAGAACAAAACAAACTGTTCTACTTCATTGGCTGATTGCTTCTTTTCAATTTGAAAACACTGTAAATTGATATCTCCATTTTTTTTTTTAAACGATGTCTCTAAAGCCTCATTTTCTTGTAATAAGGGTTACTCTCATTTTAAGAGTAACGGTTAGTTCTATAGATGCTAAGACGGTGGATTGAAATGAAAATTGGCACTACTGGTTGGGGAGAGGATAAATTAAATCAGGAAGTCCTAAATGTAGGGGAGGATATAAAAAAAGTTGCTTTTGAAAGGGAATTTTTCAAAGGAAGACGGCTGTGCAAGAGAAATCCCTCATTTGATGAAATCTTATGTTACTCGATTGATTATTTCGAATATAAGAATAGAAAGGGGGATGAATGAAGTATATTGTTGAATAATTTGTTAGTTTTATTTATGGGATTAGTGATCAAAAAGAAAATGTGCATATATACAGAGCGTCAAGGAAGGTCATGAACCAGATCAATAACTCCAGAAATATTTGAGTTGTAGTACAATTTTATGCAGGTGTATATTGGAACCCCTGCCCCCTCCATGGGGCTACATGAGACAGATTTAGGGCGACTAATCTCCTATTTAGGGGAGTATGGGGGGGTCTATCTCACTGTTAATTACATAATTGTAGAATGTTGCAAAATTATAGTATTAAGCATTTTTGTTCCGTAGCGAAAATTGTAAAATAACTTTCCAAACAACAGTTTAAAATAAGACAATTTTATTAATCAGTATGTAACAGTGTATACGTTGAGACATTGGAAAACATGGGAAGACAACTTCTTACACGTGTGCAAACACGCATCACTGCTGAAGGTGAACATTGTGTATAATAACTACAATTTTATTCTGCCGTAATATCTATGTGTTCAATATTGTGAGGAGGGGGGAGTTAAACTGTATACACTGGTTTTCAGGATTTCTTTCTATCTTTTACTGGTAAGAGACAAAAATAAATAATAATAATTTTTTAGCGCCCTACAACTTTGTAATTAGCTTTTTCTCTTATCCCTAACACGAAGAGAGTTATACCCCCGTGGCTTCCTGCAAAGTAAGTCACCCTCGTAAAGTTGCCTCATCGTGTAGAGCCATACACCAGTATAAAAAATGTACAATAAATAACTCTAATAATTCTCGAATTATTGGCCTGGTACATGACTTTCATTATCATCCTATATGCATAATACAAGACAAAGCATTTAAAAATACACTCGAATTTACAAAGTTTATATTTAATACTTGAACAAGGTATGATTAGCCAAAGCATATTACTTTCCCTGCAATACATCGTAATCTATAGGGAAAGTATTGGAATCATGTCGAAAATCGCAACTCGTGTTTTCGACGGATTTACACGTTTTGAGACCACTAGAACACGAAAAAACTATTTTTATCGTAACGTCTGTGTGTGTGTGTGTGTGTGTCTGTCTATGAGGATTTCGTATCCACTTTAACTGAAAAACTAATTGGCTAAATTTCATAAAATTTCTTAGGTAAGTTCCGTGTGAATGATCCTGGTGCTGATTAGAATTTCGTACGATTCGGGATAAAAGTACCCGCCTTTTTTTTTTTTTTTTTTGCGAAATGGCCCTCAAAATTCGCATGTATCCACTGTTAACTAAAAAACTAATTTTCCAAATTTTACAAAATTTGGTAGATAAGTCACTTGTAGGTTGCTCTGGTGCTAATTACATTTTGGTAAGATTCGGGGAAACATAACCTACTTTCTGTGCTTGCAAAATGTCCAGCAAAATTCACTAAAGTCAAAAATAAAAGCCTGCGTATGCTTAAATGTATCCATTAAATGTTTGTTTTATACGTAATTCTTGACGATAAAAAGAATATCAACCCCCATTACTCTAGCATTAGCCATTTTCGAGTTTAGTTTTTTCGCATTTTTGCTACGGCGCCTTTGAATGCACGTGCAATTACCAAATAACCGAAACTTGGATTAAAAGTGCAAATTCAGTGTAATTTCAAATAAGTCTACGTGTTTTTTTTTTTTTTTGTTTTGTTTTTTTTTTTATGTAATGAAACTCAATATAATGAATTATTAAAAGAACAAAAATAAATTAAATTTAAGTCTGCATGGAAAGTCATGTGCTGCCCACATCAGATTTCAGATTTTTTGTCTTTGTAATTGGGCTTATACAGTAGTTTCCAGAACGTTGCCAACAATGAAAGGTAATATAGCTTTAAATATCTCGTTGATATATATTCTGTAGACCATAATATTTTAAGATGATTTACAAGCATTAACTATCTAGACAGCACCCGTCATAAGAGTAAGTAACAAGAAAGATCAATCATTCATAAAGCATTGATTATGAAACACTTTCCAACTAAAATGCAATTTTATTTAAACATCTCTAAAATGCGATATATTCAGATGTGATATTTTAAAAATTATCACAATACTACAATAATTTATTATATTTAAAACTTCATCGAAAACAAATGAACTTTATTCAAATAACGTCTTCGAAATATAAATCGCCTGGATCTCTATATAAAAGCAGTGAATATTTAATTCATGAACTTTTTTCCATTCCCTTCATTCAACTGCGATATTTTAAAATTATCACAATGCTGCAATAATTTATCTTACTTAGTAACTTAAAACCTCGGAGGTAAAAATACTTTCTAACTCCATGCTTAACACTTCATCGAAAAAGCAATACTATGGAATCGTCTGTTTCTCTATGTAAAATCAATGGATGTTTCATTCATATCAGCTATATTGCCGACTCCAGAGCTAAATAATTTTGCGTTAAAGAAATTCAGCAATTCTTATACAACTCATCTCACAGCTTGAAGTGTTTACATTTTCCATACGTGAAAATTAGGCTTCGTTTTAGAAATTATCAAAGTTTGATGATCATTTAAACTCAAAAATATTGTAACCATTTTCACAATAATTCAAAATATTAGAATATTGAAATTAGAGTCATCTTTTCACAAAATAATTCAAATTATTGAAATATCGGCAGTGGCTCCAGCCCGATGGGGCTGAAATGGTTATGAGGGAATAGCATCTTCCTTTGTGAGTTGTTTGTCTTCTTTATGCATTTTCAAAATAGTTCAAAATATTAGAATATAGAAATTAGAGTCACCTTTTCACAAAATAGATCAAATTATTGAAATATCGACAGTGGCTCCAGCCCGATGGGGCTGAAATGGTTATGAGGGAATAGCATCTTCCTTTGTGAGTTGTTTGTCTTCTTTATGCATTTTCAAAATAGTTCAAAATATTAGAATATTGAAATTAGAGTCACCTTTTCACAAAATAGTTCAAATTATTGAAATATCGACAGTGGCTCCAGCCCGATGGGGCTGAAATGGTTATGAGGGAATAGCATCTTCCTTTGTGAGTTGTTTGTCTTCTTTATGCATTTTCAAAATAGTTCAAAATATTAGAATATAGAAATTAGAGTCACCTTTTCACAAAATAGATCAAATTATTGAAATATCGACAGTGGCTCCAGCCCGATGGGGCTGAAATGGTTATGAGGGAATAGCATCTTCCTTTGTGAGTTGTTTGTCTTCTTTATGCATTTTCAAAATAGTTCAAAATATTAGAATATTGAAATTAGAGTCACCTTTTCACAAAATAGTTCAAATTATTGAAATATCGACAGTGGCTCCAGCCCGATGGGGCTGAAATGGTTATGAGGGAATAGCATCTTCCTTTGTGAGTTGTTTGTCTTCTTTATGCATTTTCAAAATAGTTCAAAATATTAGAATATAGAAATTAGAGTCACCTTTTCACAAAATAGATCAAATTATTGAAATATCGACAGTGGCTCCAGCCCGATGGGGCTGAAATGGTTATGAGGGAATAGCATCTTCCTTTGTGAGTTGTTTGTCTTCTTTATGCATTTTCAAAATAGTTCAAAATATTAGAATATTGAAATTAGAGTCACCTTTTCACAAAATAGTTCAAATTATTGAAATATCGACAGTGGCTCCAGCCCGATGGGGCTGAAATGGTTATGAGGGAATAGCATCTTCCTTTGTGAGTTGTTTGTCTTCTTTATGCATTTTCAAAATAGTTCAAAATATTAGAATATAGAAATTAGAGTCACCTTTTCACAAAATAGATCAAATTATTGAAATATCGACAGTGGCTCCAGCCCGATGGGGCTGAAATGGTTATGAGGGAATAGCATCTTCCTTTGTGAGTTGTTTGTCTTCTTTATGCATTTTCAAAATAGTTCAAAATATTAGAATATTGAAATTAGAGTCACCTTTTCACAAAATAGTTCAAATTATTGAAATATCGACAGTGGCTCCAGCCCGATGGGGCTGAAATGGTTATAAGGGAATAGCATCTTCCTTTGTGAGTTGTTTGTCTTCTTTATGCATTTTCAAAATAGTTCAAAATATTAGAATATAGAAATTAGAGTCACCTTTTCACAACATAGATCAAATTATTGAAATATCGACAGTGGCTCCAGCCCGATGGGGCTGAAATGGTTATGAGGGAATAGCATCTTCCTTTGTGAGTTGTTTGTCTTCTTTATGCATTTTCAAAATAGTTCAAAATATTAGAATATTGAAATTAGAGTCACCTTTTCACAAAATAGTTCAAAATATTGAAATATCAACAGTGATCACTCACTGTTAATATCCTGTTCCCTGCACGGTTGAAATATTAGTATATCAACAGTGCAGGGAAAGTAAAAATGCTGTAACCTAATTTTTACTTTCCCTGCAATACATGGTAATGTATAGGGAAAGTATTGGAATCCTGCCGAAAATCGCAGCTCAGGTTTTCGACGGATCCACACGTTTTGGGACCTCTGGAACACGAAAAACTATTTCTAGCATGATGTCTGTGTGCGTGTATGTCTGTTTGTGCAGATTTTGTATCCACTTTAACTGAAAAACTGATTGACTGAATTTCATAAAATTTGGTAGGTAAGTTCCTTGTGGGTGACCCTGGTGCTGATTAAATTTTGGTGTGATTTGAAATAAAAGTGCCCGGACCTTTTTCACGCAATGGCCGGCAAAAATTGACTGTATCCACTCTAGCTGAAAAACTAATAGGCCAAATCTCACAAAATTTGACTAATTGCTCTCGAGATATTTTAGTTTTTTTCGAATTTTTGCTACGTTAGACCTTTAAAAACATCCAGTTACCAAATAAAAACGAAAGTTGAATTAAAAATGCAAATTGAGTCTTATTTTGTTCAATTAAACTCAATTTACTGAATTATTAAAGAAATAAAGGGAAAATGAATTTTGAGTCTGTAGGGAAAATCATGTGTTGCCCACACCAGATATTTTAGAATTGTTTCCATGTCTTTAACAGGCTTAAATACTAGTATGGAACATAAATGTGTTGGAAGTCCCGTAGAAACTAGCACTCCATATCTTTTCTTTGTTTCATACAATCACACATTGTTTTGATACTCAATAAAAACACTTCGGTTATACCAGCATAAAAAGTTGATTAAAAGGAGCAGCGTAAAAGTATATTGATGCTTCTTAATAAACTATTTATTACTTTTCCTGCAATGTAAGGTAATGTATAGGGAAAATATTGGAATCGTGTAAAGAATCCGAAACTCGAGTTTTCGACGAATCTACATGTTTCGAACGCTCAAGAATATACAAAAAACTAATTATCACTTCGAACCTACTGCAGGTCTATCTGTACAATGTATGTATCCACTCTTGCTCAAAAACTATCGGACGTAATTTCCCAAAATTTGGGGTTGGTAAGTCACTGGTACGCGTACCAGTGAAAATGTATTCTTTATATTTTCTGAAATGAGACGCAAAAATCTTCAAAATCTCATAAAATACTGAATAAGCTGAAATTTATTGGATAAATGATTGTTATAAATGTGATGTTTGACGGCAAAAAGAATAAGATCAGCACCATTACTCTAAGACGAACCGTTCCGGAGATATTTCAGTTTTTTAACATTTGGGGAAAAAAACCACCATTTAAAAACAAAATATGTCCAGTCGCTAATGTAAAAAGAAAATTAATTTAAAACTGTAAATTCAGTGTACTTTTGAATAAGTTTCCATGTCATTTTGTGCAATTAGACGCAATTTAATGCATTATACAAGAGAGAGAGAAAAATAATTTGAATTCTTTAGCGAAAGTTACGTGCTGTCCACATCGGATAATTTTTTTTTTTCTTATTAATAAAGTATTTCCATTGCAGATTAATGGAGACAGCCGTGTAAGCGAATTTTTATATTGCTTTGATACTTGAACATTGCGTCTCATAACACAATTCATATTCCAATTTTTTTTTTCTCTTATAATAAAACTATAATACTGACAAACGTTCAAATTGAGGCCAAAATTAAAACGAAACTACCTGCGTCGTTATGAGCAAAACAAATGGCCGCGGTTGAAACTCCCCCACCCCCCATTTTAAATTCGAGAACAATTCAAATGAGGAGAACAACCCGGAATGGAAACCATTTGTAATCTGTCCGGATTATTATTGTTAGTGTCCCCGAAGCCCGTTCGTTCACCATAATGAGAGTCGTTCTCATTTTAACCGTGAAGGTGGATTCTATCGATGTTGAGAAGACGGTTGGTAGATTAGATATGCAAACTGCAACTACAGGTTGGGGGAACGAACAAATTAAATCAGGAAGTCCTAGAAGAGGGAGAGGCCATATAAAAGTTTTCTGTTGAAAGAACAATTTTGTAGTGAGAGTGCTGGGTGTTAGAGAGTGTGAACATTTAGGGGGGAAGTCTTACATCCCCGAATTCATTATTTCATATCTTAGGATGAAAAGGAATGAATAAAATGGGAAGTAATTTATTAGCGTGCTTTGTAGGATTGATAATAAAAAAAAGAAAAAGTGTATATTTAAAAATAAAAATCGGCAGTAGCTTCAGTCAAATGAAGTTGAAATGGTTCTGCGTGAATAACATCTTTATTTGTGGGGTCTTCTATAGACATATTCAAAATAATTCAGATTATTAGAGTATCGAAATTAGAGCCACCTTTTTGCAAAATAGTTAATATTAAAATACTGAAATTAAGACTATACCTTTTCACAAAATGTTCGAAATATTAAAATACCGAAATTATTTTCACCACATTTCAAAAACCAAAACCCTGATTCAAAATTCATCTATATATCCCATTAGAACTCTTAAAAGACTACGAAATAATTCTTATATGTTATATCTAGCATTTTTATATTTTTATTCATCGAGCTAAAAGCATTACAAACTTGAAAAACAGAAAATTTTCAATCTTCTTGAATTTAACAAGGCAATTTCAAAATAGTTCAAAATACTAAAACTGAGATTAAAACCTCGAAAACTACGACAGCTTTGTAAAAACAAATTATTTATCTAGAAACTGGAAACTTACTAAACACCTTTGTACTTTGCTATTTAGTAGTTTGAAAGACATTGCGAGTGAAAGCAAGTAAATTCAGATAAAAACTTGCTCAAATAAAAACATTTTAGGTTTTTTGCTGTTGTTTTAAATTATTTTTATATATTTATAAATAGAACGATTTTCCCGACAAGTCAAAATTGTTTATATTATTACCTATTACGTTTGGTATATAAAAATTCATGTTTTTGACGGATAAACTATAATAAAAATATCCGAAATGTGTTATAATCATTATCAGAATGAATAAAAAATATATCCATTTTCTAATTTTGAATCCAGTGGTTTCTTTTCAAATATTTCATGAAAATTCTTCAAAAGTTCTTTTTTTTTTCTAGCAAGTTGGCAGCAGCATTACATCGCCGATAAATTGAGTATATTTGCCTTATTTGTGTTAATATAAGCCACTTTGATGATATTAATATACATAACGTAGTTCAAATTATCAATTCCGCCATATACTAAGTAATTGTTCCAGGAATTATCAATGTTTTCAATAGAAAATAATGGTACGAATTATTTCAATCTCGAACAACTCGAGTTCAAATCATGAGCAGTGGCGAAGTGTCAGAATAGACAAGGTAGACAGTGTCTACTTAAATACTTTGACACCAAATAATTTTTATCTTAATTATAAAATAATCGAGATAAATGTATAACATGTTTTCTGTGGAAATAGGGGTAAGTAAACATAGTTTTGCTCTCTGATTGGCGCTAACTCTTACACGCACTAGCGTATTATTCAGGGTCTCTCCGTGTGAGGAAATCTGGCATTAGAAATGGAACTTAAAGGGAATGCAGGCGCACCTTCAAATATTTACCTGTCATAGCCCGGGACGTGTCTAACCAACGGAATTTCTTGAAACTGTTTCATTTCCGCAAATATAGTGGTTATTGAAAACTCTGGTGAGTAGTTTTAAAAATTAATAGCAAATTTGATTTAGAGAATTAATATATTACATGGATTTATGATACGTGGACACAAATTACACGGGCATTTATGATACGTTTGAAATTTTTCTGTGTGAATTATAAATTAAACGTTTAACAAGGAAAAAGTAAAACATTCAGCGGTATATTTATGTTCTTGCTTGTTATCCTTAATTTTTATATACTAGTTAAAATAGAATTTCCCGTGTATTGTGTTTTCTCGCATGTAACGTTTTGAATCAGGTCCACAGAGAAACGTAAAACCGGGGTTCCACTGTAATGAAATTGCAAAATGTCATTTATTTACTTTTATTGTAATTCAGTTACTAAATTTTATATTAATTATTAAAATATGCAGTATGAGACATTTTATTTGCTAATTTTGTTTCCTGGTTTCATGTCTTGCCAAATTATTTTATCACGCTTCGCCCCTGGTCATGAGAATTACCAAAAGTTCTATTTAGTTCTACTTTTTCACATAATCTATCTTTACATCATTTTTTACAGCGGTAGATGCATTCATTCTCGAATTATAGTTTCCACATTTGTCACATACGGAAATCTTTCCAAAAGCGCTTGAAATGGATTCAGGGCGGTTCTGAAACGTGTTTATCCGTCAAAATCTCGATTATGAAAATTTTCGAGAAAACAATACTTTCTCTATAAAATGGAATGATAAAGCAATAAGAATGAATCATGATAATATAGAACAATATACATTTTTGTGAGTGAATAAAAAAGAAAAATGTAATTAATGTTAATGTACTATATTAAACTTACAGTGTAGGTTCTTCAAAGTTGCTAAAAGTGATAGAATAAACACTGTAAAAGCCAACCATTCTTTCTGTCTCACTGCCAAGAATCGTATACAGTGGCATCGCCAAGGGGGGATTTTTAGGATCATAACGCCCCCCCCCCCCCCCCCAGAAACCCATCGAAACTCGTTAAAGTTTTGAAAATGATATTTGGAGAAATGAAATTCAAAATATTTAGTTATTCCCCCTCCTCCCCCTCCATTTTTTTTGACGAAGCTACTGATCATGTAGTCATTACAATTTGTCAGAAGAGTGTTATACACATAAAATGACTTTTTTATATTTTAAAATATTTAATTTTTTGCAATATTATTTTTATTTTCGAAAAAAAAACTAATTAACTGAGACTCTTTCCCTGATTCAATCGACATTTTTTTTTAGTCATCCAAATTCCAAGTCGAACGCTAGGACTTATTATGCTTCAAATCAAGAGAAAGAAACGGCCATACTGCAAAATTTTGTCTTCCCGTAAGACTCTTCAAAAAATAATAAATTGCGCCACTGCTGAATACATTAAAAGTACAGTTTTCGAACTGGAAAAAACAATAACACCGAAGAATAAATCTTCAAAACAAGTTATAATTTTGAACAAAACAAAGAGGATAAACTGCCAAGATTTCTAAAACTTCTAATTTAAAGTTTTCTTGGCTAACAAAATACCATCCAACAAGTCATATCTTCAAACCTCTTCAACCAAACTCTCTGATATGTATATATACACAGTCGGACTCTTTCAAAAATCAGGATACAGAGAAAGAGTTAAAATTCCCCTTTTCTTTGGAAAGTTGCTACCGAGTGTAAACATGCAATTCATTATTTTTGATAATTCTCACGGCGGGGTACCTTCGTAACCCTCCGCCGCGCAACAGACATATTTATTAAACTGCCTCACAAATACTCATTAAGCAGGGGCCCCACTCTTCAAGTCTTGGCCCCTGCAATTGTTTTGCAAAGACTTTTCAGTAAAAGTTTCTGCAAAAGTTTTCCGCTTGCTTAGTACGGTTTATATATTCCTGAAACGGAATGAAAGAGGGGTAGGGGTGGGGGAGTAGATGAATGGCGGCTGTCATGTCTCGGGGATTCTTCTCCATTGTTGCAAAAGTTTAGGAAACATTTAAACTCAACTCGCCAGATTTTTAAAAGTGAGCAGTGAGATTAATTAACTTACGTAAAAGGTGGAATCTCGAAAATGAAGTTTAAGAAATTGTGCTTCGCGCGGTGCTATATGGCCGGATAAGAAGGCAACTTATCAGAGCTGAGTCCTGAATATTTCTTGCACCATCCTTTGCGAATGTAAAAATTTGAAGTTTGGTTGACTTCGCAGAATATATGAAAGGAAAAAGGGATATATGGGGAGCACTTTTCGAAGAAGAATATCTAAAATGTCAGTGATAGAGATTTCTTTTGATAAAGACTTTATCTAACCGAGATAAATAACGGGAGTTTTAACTGAAAGTTACGTACAACACTTTTCAAGGCCAAGGCCATTTCTTCTTTATCTCTCAAACTGAGTCAAAGAATTTTATTTCTGGAAAATTGAGAGATCCATATAGTTTTCTTACTATCAGGTATAGCAGATATTGACAGGAACGCAATGTCTGGTAATGTCGACGTCTGCTAAAGTCTTAGCCAGGCATGAGACGTGAGGTTAATGCGACTCTTCATAGCCAAAATCTTTTTACTTTCCTTATATACATAATGTATAAAGAAAGTATTGTGACGGGGTCGAAAATTCGAATTCAAGTTTTCGACGGGAGAGCACGTTTCAAGCATCCCTGATCACGAATCAAACATTTTTGAAGTGATGTCTGTGTGTGTGTGTGTGTGTGTGTATGTATGTGTCAGTGAGTCTGTGGAGACGATAACTGACGAACGAATGGACCGATTCGAACGAAATTTGGTACAAAAATCACAATTTGTAAACACTGGAAGCCTATTGTTTTCAAACGTAATCGAGTGTTCAGAACCTTGCTAAATTTTCGAGTGAAATTTTGAAAAAATCGTCAAGAAATCAAAACCGCTAATAAAGTTACGCAAATAGACATTTCTTATGTAATTTTTTATTAGAAAACGATTAACATAAATTTTAGAACGGTAGCATGAACCGTTCTCGAGATATTGCACATTTTTTCAAAAAAATTATTAAAAAGTCATATAAAATAAAAAAATATATTTCCTATTGAGAAACATGTTTCTTTTCATATGTAATACCATGCGATAAATTTGGTGACATCATCCTCGTGGATCTAGCTCGTTCCATTCATGAGAAAAGATACCTCGAGTAATACTTTTGTATTTGAACGCCAATAGTCATTTATCTGCTATAAGAATTCTCCGTCAATAAAGCTTGCAAGATTTTGGCGACGGATTTGGCAAAATGTCGCCAACTTGGCGACTTTTTGAAATGTTATCAAATTAACGAAAATCTCGCCAAATGGATTAAAATGATACTAAATCAATGAAAATGACGACTAATTGTCGAGAATTCAATATCTTGGAAATAATATAAGCATCTACTATAAGAAAAACCTATTTTTTTACTGTAAAAGTAGTAAATTCATCGCATTATATAAGGAAAGTCATGTGTTGCCCACATCAGATTTTTTTCTATCGATCAAATTGAATCGCAGATTTAATTTTTAGACAGATGAAAGTAAAGCATATACTTTTAACTCCCCACAACCAGGGAATATTAGACAAAACTGTGACGTAATGTCTGATAAGGTTGTGACCGTCTGATGATAGCTTGGCCGTGTACGTATAGTGCAGTCATCACGCCCAAGGTATTTTTTTTTTGTCTATCAAAGTCGATATTTAATTTAAACAATCAAATTTAATGTAAATAACTGCAATCCACAAATCCACATTATTATTACCAATGTTAAACTATTTATTTTATAATGAACTATACTACAATTTTGTTGGTGAATACATTATTTTACTTCATGGAAGATGGCTTCTGATAGGAAAAGAAACATCGAAAAAAAACAGGAAGAGGAAAAGAAACATGGTTGAGTGAAAGGATATAAGGATATGCAAATGGGGGTATTTTCCTATGTTACTCAAATGTCAATAAGCCATTAATCATCAATATTTTTAATTTACTCGTTACTTTCGCAATAATATAGAAAAAGTATTGGAATCGTGTCGAAACTCAAATTTACGACGGATCTTTACGTTTCGAGCACTCTAGAATTCGAAAATCATATTTTTAACTTGACATCTATGTGCGTATTTATGTGTGTATCTGTCTGTCTGTATGTCTATGTGTCTGTCTGCCTATGCGTATCTGTGCGATCTACCAAATTTTACAGAATTTGGTAGATCTCTTGTGGGTTACCCCGATGCTGATTAGATTTTGGCACGATGCAGAAAAATAGAACCTGCCTTTTTTGTGTGTGTATGAAATGGCCCACAAAAATCGTCAAAATATTAAACAAAAGTATATGCTGAAATATATTACAAAGATGCTTGTTTGATGCGTAATTTTTACCTACCCCCCCTAACTCTAGGATGGACTATTCTCAAAATACTAGTGTTTTGGAAATTTTGGGGACCTAACAATGTTTTTCACTGCAGTCAAAGAACTAACTATTCGATGATTTTTTTTTTTTTAATTTAGTAGGTGTGCCACTTGTGAATTAACATGGCTCAATTAGATTTTAGTTCGATTAGATTTACTTGATTAGATTTTAGTTCGATTCGGAAAATTAGAACTAGCCTTTTTATGCGAAATTGACTACAAAAATCATTAAAATTTGAAACAAAAAAAAATTAAAAGTGCTTAAACGATTAAAGTAAATGTTTGTTTTATATAAAATTTTTAACCCAAAATGAATAAGATCAACTCCATTAATATTTTCGAGTTTTTTTGGAATTTTGAAGAACTAACGACGTTTCAAAATGCGTTAATTTTACTAGTAAAAATAATACGTATTGAAACTGAAAATTGAATATAATATCCATTAAATATCCGTGTAAGTTTATACAATTAAACTAAGCTCAATGGATTATGAAAAAGAAATTTATTTTGAGTCTGTAGGGAGAGTCACGTTCTGCCCACATCAGTTTTATTTTAAAGAAACTATTATCATTATAGAATCCATGCATCATTTTGCGGCAGATTAACGGCGTTACGAAAGAATAGACTTTTAATTTTTCATGAAATCGTCTGAAATTAATAAGTTAATACTATTGAATAAAATTATATTTTTCCTGAAACTAGTTAAACTAATTTTGAACTGCAGTTAGAGGACCTGAAGAATAATAAAGACTTGTAGAATTCAGCATATCAAGAAATAAAATTGAAAATATCGAAAAAATTATTACTTTGAAGGCATATAAAAACATTTATTAAAGGATAATGTCAGATGG
The DNA here is from genome assembly GCA_951213105.1 of Amaurobius ferox. Taxonomy (NCBI): domain Eukaryota; kingdom Metazoa; phylum Arthropoda; class Arachnida; order Araneae; family Amaurobiidae; genus Amaurobius; species Amaurobius ferox. The sequence continues at coordinate 68,917,478 of OX578144.1, read as the reverse complement.
TTTTCATTTATTTATTGAAAATGTCAAATGTTCTATAATATCTAGTCATACGTATTCACGGTCTCTAGTCATACCATTCTTCACGGCGAAGGTCTTTTTCTATCTATTACACTGAATCGAAGAATTTGATTTCTGTATAATTAATTTCTGTATAATTGGCTCGGTATCGGTAGCAAAATGTCTCCCGGGGAATGTCTTCAGTTTCAAATTCCCGGAATTTGGAAAGGAAAATTTTCCCAGAAAATTTTCCACAGCGGAAGATTTTTCGGAAATTTTTGAAATTATTCTCCATTACACATTTCAGCTGGAATAATATGTTCAGTGACTTTTACAGATATTAATTCTTATATTACAGCTACAACCAAACATATATTATATAACAAGGCTAAAAAAAGTTTAAATCTAGAAATACACTGCTCACAACTGAAATCACAGCACCATAAAGTTATAGGTGTAGCTTTATGTAAATCAGGTAATGGAAACAGCAAGGCGAGATATGCAAATGATCGCAGTTTCGTTACGCATAGTGACGTAACACCTTGTCGAGCAGCATAAAAGAGTCAGGTCAATGAGGAGCGATATCACAGCTAAATTGTAGCGTCATTGGTTTCAGGTTGTAAAAATCATCACAGTAAGCCAAGAGTACGTCGACGTACCGCATATATTCAGTTGTCGTCAACGAAATGGCAACAAATCATTGTTTTACATGAGGGTGGATTGAGGCTTCGGAGGATCGCTGAACTATTGGGTAATAATGTGAGCACAGTTCAAAGGTTTGTGTTACGGTTCGTGAGAGACAACGAAACGACACGAAGATCAGGTAGTGGAACTTCCAGGTGTACCACACCACGTGAAGATCGTATACTTCTGAGAAACGTTGCGCGGGAGCCGTTTACCACAGCAACCGTGTTACAATGGCATTTATCCCACACTACAGGTAACGTGGTTTCGACGCAAACAATTCGAAACCGTTTGAATGACGCAGAACTCCGCAGTAGACTACCTTTTCGACACCTACCATTTCAACGTCTTCACCGGTTACGTCGCCTCCCGTGGTGTCAAATAAGACGCAATTGGTCGACAGAATGGCGAAACATTCTATTCACGGATGAATCACGATTCTGTTTTGGCATGCCAGATGGCCGTACTCGCATAATGAGGCGCTTTCAACAACGCCAAAAAAACTTTTTCTATCAGTCGCCACACAGCCCCCCTTAAGTGATACCACGGTTTGAGATGGTATAATATTTAGTGGACGAACACCTTTGGTCCACGTTTCTGGCAGTATCAAGGTAAAACGATACGTCTCTGACATTATGAGACCTATGGTACAGCCATATCTCTCAACTAGGCCTGGACTGCTTTTTCAGCAGGATAATGCTAGGCCACATACTGCACGAGTAATTATGAATAATCTACAAGATTTTGATTTCCTGCCTTGGCCAGCATATTCCTCGGATTTGTCGCCAATTGAGTATATCTGGGACATCATGGGTCGCCGATTAAGAAAACTCCCAATTCCAGCAAACCATGTTCAGTTACAAGCCCAGTTGCATGCTATGTGGAATGCCATCCCTCAGCACATCATTGACCATCTCATTGACGGGATGCCTCATCGTATTCAATCCTGCATAGCCGCTCGCAGTGGGCCTATTCCATATTGATCTAATGTCAATAAAGTTCCATGCTTTCATTTTCCAGGTATAATTTTTTGATCATTTGCGCATCTCTATGGTACAATTATATTCTGTAAATTTCATAAGGTTACATCAGTTTCTTCATGGAGTTACGATTTCAGTTGTGAACAAACAGTATATATGAAAAAAAGTATATGCATGAAAATTCTGCAGTTAGCAGCTGCAGTTAGCAACTACAATTTAGTATTGTCCTTAAATATGCTAACTTTTAAAAACTTATTAAAAAAAATCTATAGTTCATTTATAATAATCTTTTTTGTCTTCAAAATTTCAATTTTAAGGCATTGCACAAAAGGGATAGCATGAGAACTAATTAAAAATTGTTAAACCTTATCAGAATCATAAATTAGTGTTTATTATAAAAATTAGATTATAAAATATAATATTCTAAAAAAAATTAAAAACTCTGTAATAGAAAAATGCATTAAATATTATATTGCATTTCTTTCAATACCTGCTGATAATTTAACAGGAAACACTCTACCATTTTCCAAAAAATAACAAAATAAAACTTGTTTATTATATATATATATATATATATATAAATAAATTATTAAATATATAAACATATTATACGAAAAAATTAAATTAAAAAAATGCTTGTAACTAATCACTTTTAAAAATAAATTATTTCATATAATATTAAGAATTGTTTAAAAAATACCTGCTTGTCATTGAACGAATGGGTGTCACCGGAAAGAAGGGAGAATGTGCAAAATGAGATAAGCATATATTTAGTGCTATTAAAGCATTTTCCTTCAGCAGAAATTGCTAAAACAATTTATTTTTTAATATTTTTATAAATTTTGAAGAACTTAATACTGAAAGAATAGGCTTCTTAAAACTTCAGTTTTCTTTTTAAAATGAGTAAAATGTCACTTGTACCCTTTTGGTTGTCTTCCATTCTTTTTTTATAAAATAAAGCGCACATACTCCCACCCTCTTTCCTCTTCAAAATTGAGAAGTTCAATGATCAAAAACTTCTAGTAAAGCTTCATGCTTTTCAGTAAAAAGGTTTGGAAAGAGTGTTACATTCTATTTTCAAATTAGTTAAAAAGAAAAAAAAGAGTGAAAATTTTCCGGAAAAATATAGCGGAAAAATTTTCCGAAAATTTTCCCCTTTCCTGAAATTTTTCAGCGGAAAATTTTCCGACCCATCTTTAGTTGAAAGCATTATATACACAAAAGTCCCTTTTCATTAGAACATACCAGAGACTATATATACAGAGATCAGTATTTTTACTTTTTAAATGCCAGCCAGAAACATAACAAGAAAGATTAATCATGCATAAAGCATTGATTACGAAACACTTTCCAACTTCAATGCAATTTTATTTAAACGTCTCTAAAATGCGATACATTCCTCGGTAATATTTTTAAAATTATCACAATACTGCGTTAATTTATTATATTTGAAAACTTCAAACTTCATCGAAAAAAATGAACTTCATTCAAATGACGGCATTGAAATATAAATTGTCTGGTTTAAACATCTCTAAAATGCGATACATTCCTCGCTAATATTTTTAAAATTATCATAATACTACAATACTTTATTTGAAAACTTCATCGAAAACAAATGAACTTCATTAAAATGACGTCATCGAAACATAAATCGCCTGGCTCTCTCTATAAAAGCAGCATTTCATTCATAAACGTTTTTCCATTCCTTTCAGTCATCACAATACTATAATAATTTCTTTTATTTAAAAACTTAAAATCATGGAGGTCCAAGTAATTTAACTCTATGCTTAAAACTTCATCGAAAAAATCGTCTGGTTCTCTGTGTAAAATGAATGAATGTTTCATTCATATCAGCTATATTGCAAACTCCATGAGCTAAATAATTTTGCGTTAAAGAAATGCAGCAATTCTTATACAACTCATTCTATATCTTTTAGTGTTTACATTCTCCATAAGTGAAAATTAGGCTTCGACGTAGAAATAACCAAAGTTTGATGATCATTTAAACTCAAATCTATTGTAATTGCGTTATTTCAGTATGTAGATGAGCAGAATTTAAGCAAAAAAAAGCGGTTTTAGAACGGATACAACACTAAATATGAATTAAAAAGAACTTTAAAAATCACGATTTTGACACAAGATGGATGCCATATTTTATTTTGAGGTGGGTCACGTGATCGTTTCATATAATGGTCACGTGATCTCTTCATATCAAGGGTGTAATTATTATTTTAATTTTTATTTAAAAAACTACTGAATATATTTTGCTGAAATATTTTTTATACATTTTATGGGATAATTTGAATATTTTCTAAAACTTTCGAAGCAATTTGGGAATTTTAAATTTGCTTAAAAAATGTTTGAAGAATTAAGTCCCATAGGGTTCAATGCATTTCATTTTTTCAACCCGGGTTCAATCCAACAGTAATTGGGTGATATTATTCATATATATTCCCGTAGGTCCCACAGACCGTCTGAACAACATTACTAAAATTTCATTTTGATAAAGTCATTTTTAAGGCAATTATCATGCAAACGGACAGACAGACAGAATGAACAAAGTCATAAACACTTTTCAACTATGTTGTAAAGTGTTAAAAATGAATCAAATTTTCACGAAGAATCATTTTCACTTGCCATCGCAAGTGTATTTGGATAATAAAAGGAGTTTCCGAATTAGAATGCCCTGAAATTGATCATACAAACCAAGCATATCCAAGAACAGGTGTTTTGCTCTGTTCTCGCATACTCTATAAATGCAACCTCTTCAGAACATGCAGATAGTTAATTTGATTAATTAAATAGCCGCCCTAGTACACATTAAAATACAAACGTTGGCAATATACGACTTGCATCTGCATGTGAATCTTTGAATGAAAAATGTGGTTCATAATAATAAATTAAAATTTTTGCAATTATTTTTACTTGGTCAGTGATATACTAACTTTCCGGATAGTAGTAAGTACCTTATTAGAACAGGTCTAACCAGGATGAACTATATTTTATAATGAAAAGTATTCTATAATTATACTGGTAGATATATTATTTTATTTTATTGAAGATGACGACTAATTGGGAAAGAAACATGGAAAAAAAAAACAAGGAGAGGGAGAAAAACAGGGTTGAGTTAAAGTTGCAGAGAGATATAGGAATATGGAAATGTGTGCATTCCCTATTTTACGGAAATGCAAACAAATGATTAATCATCCATGTCATAAATTTACCCTTTGTTTTTTTAAACAAACTGTTATCATTATGCAGTCTACACATTTTGCGTGAGATTCATGGCGTTACGAAAGAGTATACACCGTCTGAAATTAATAAATAAATACTACTGAATAAAAGTATATTTTTTTTTTCTGAAATTGATGAGACTATTTTTGAACTGGGGTTAGAAGACCGGAAAAGTAGACATATGGAATTCAGCGTTAAAAAATTAAAATTGAAAATATGAAAAAAAATGGTAGCACTGAGGAATAAAAACATGTTAAAAGATAACATCAGATAATTTTTATTTATTTACTTATTTATTTATTCATTTATTTATTAGATTACATTTCTCAATAGACATGTTCGGTTACAATGAAGGAGAATATAAAATAGAGAATACAAAATACATACACACGAGTAGCATATATACACAATACAAAAAAAGTATATAAAACATGAATATTAAAATTATGAATATGAAATATTATTATATATTAAAATGCAATCATCATTAAATATATCAACATCCCTCATTGAATTTATTACCATTCTACAGAATGTTAATACAGGGGAAAACACATAGGCATCAGGTTGCAAAAGGGAAGAGAAATGGTACGTGATATCTAATTATAACCGTTGGTAAATGAAAGAGTTATTAAAAGAGACAATATTGAAAACATCTAAATGGCACCCTTTACAATATTACAAAAAACTTAATAATGGAATATTGTAATATTTTCAGCAAAGCCTACAAATATTGTAAACTGTATTTAATACACCATCTTGACATACAGAAAAAGTTTTTCAAAATGCCATAGAGCTTTCCGACAACATAGTGTCCATTATCAGTGGCAGTAATAAGGAATTGACAGATATGATATTTTATACAACCAGAAATCCTGAATGCAAATTTACATAGGGTAAATCGGAAAAATTAATATTAAAATTAACATATATTACAAATAAGTATATAAATTTCTAGCAAAATGTCTTATTAAACGGTTATAGAGCACCGTTTAATAAGACACTTTGTTATCGGCCGCAAAGATAAGATCTATACCATCATAAAAATTAGTTCGAAAGACTTCAATTCCTAAGTTTTAACTAAAGAATACTAAAATTTATTATATCAGAGGCCTTAGTAAAATCAGTGTAAATCACATCAAGTTGTCCACAATCATAATTTTGGTGATTTCATGGGTAATTGCAACCAAAGTTGTTACCACTGGCGTAGCGCCCATTGAGGCTCAGAAACTGAGCCTCCCCTGTTTAAAATCTAATTTAAAGAAACTTTTATGCATTATGTTTTTTAATATAACTTTGCGAATATGTATGTCATTTTTTAGAAAACTGTTACACTTTACTTAAAATGAGACGTTTCAGAGTATTTTCGCCATTAAAATGTATATCTAGAAACTGAAATCATCTAGCTTTAGTGGTTCATTGAAAGAAACATGGTATTAACCCCGCCCACCTGTTAAACTCCACCTCTGCTGATAAGCTAGAACTATAAGTTAGCTTCCAGGAAGGTGTAGCTATTTCTTCCCCTATTTTCAACCCTATATAAACAACATAATGATTGGATATGGGACGTAGCGTTTGATGAATGAAAATTTCTTGGGCAAGGCGAATGGATCCGCCATTTTGGGTCAAACTTGGTTCTATTAATTTATCTTCGCAGAAAAGAGTCATATGTAAAACTAAAAAATATGAGTTATTTTCCACGAATAACATGACATTCGACTAAATTTAAACAATATCAAGACAAGGAAACACACTAATAATGACTATCATGAAACTTAAGTAGTAGTTTGTGAAGTAGACTTAGTCACAGCAACAATATGTCGAAGCATCCGTTTGTGTATTTGTGAGTTTTAGAGAATATAAATCTAATTTCCCTTTGAAATTCACGTCACAGGAAAATCTCGGTTAAACAAAAGCCATTGATAATGTCCTAACGGATTTTTATCATATTATGATTAAGATATTTTTAAGTTTTTAAAGTATAATGTTTGTAAATAATTAATATGCAAAATTGTTTAAAAATTTTTGACAAAATTGTTGACTACAGTGTTCTCACCCATTTTCAGTCCACTCCATTGAATTGCTTTATTTCGTTAGTTTTAGCTGTTTATATTTACAAAATTGATATATTTTTTCTATCACTTGCTAATAATATTCTAATATATTTCTACTTCATACATAGGCACCTGTAAACTTTTTCCAGGGGGGAGGGCAAACTCAAGCCCATGATGTACAACGTCGACAGGCCCGATGCTCGATTTTGTTATATTGATATCCAAGGGGGGTGACCCCCACCCCCACCCCCCCATTACATCCCCTATGGGCGAACATAACTTCCTATTTAATAAAATGATTGTAAAAGTTCAACTAATTTAGAAATAAGAAAACATTTAAAAAGTTATATCTTGTATTCATACATTACATGGGTAACATTTTAAAGTCTCTTACGTTTCATCCACTCTTTGCATTTCATTTTTTTTTAAATTATTTTATTTTATTCACCAATAAATAAAATTTCTTGAAATAAAAGTTATGAGAATGCTAATTCCAATATAAATTTCACTTGTAATACCAAATATTTTGCCAAATTTTCAGCTTCCCCAGTCAAAGATATCAAGCTATGCTACTAGTTAGTTGTTGCAGTACTATACGTTTAGAAACAAAAGCATGTTGTGCTATGGATATTCAGGGTCGTGCATGTATTAGTAGTCTCTCATAAATTATAGATTCAAAAATTTTACAAAAAAACAGTATTTTAAAAACTAGTCAAAAACTTTTAGGATCTGATATTTCACGATTTTTATATACAGGCTATACAACAAATAAGTTTTTTCATTACATGAACATATTTTAGCTTTTGAGTGATAATTTAAAAATAGTTTTTAAAGGTTGAATATAAGAGTCACAATAGACCTTAATAATGTAAGCAGAGGTCATTAATTAGCACTTGCCCTGGCTATCCTTTTATTTCCGAATATCTAATATAAGTTCCTTGTCAGCAATATGTCGTGGCACCAAAGTGTCAGGGACATAATAAGCAACATTTTAATTCGTAATCTGCAAATTCTTAACATAAATTGAAACGAAATAAGTACTAAAATACAATAGTAGAGATGTTATCACTCGATTTGTCAAGATAATGCGGAGATACTTTGAAATTGTAATTTCAATTAAATATAACTCGCTCAATTTTAAAGACACAGATATGCGGTTTTTTTTTAATGATCTTGGTGCATTAAAGATAAAAATTTTCTGATTGACCAAATTTGTCTAAGGGTGTCGTATAAAAATTTAAAAAGTGTAACTTTTTGAAAATGAATGGAAGGACTATTTCATTAACATAGTCTTATTTCCTACCTTACTTTCAACATTTTTGCAGCCCACTTATCTCCAACAGGTAAAGAATTAAAGCGCGTTTCAATCTTTTTGGGACACCCTGTATACTGAAACAATACATGGTAACTGGGTAAGTTTTGGCCCCGTTGTGAATTATAATTTGCATATAACATAAAGAATTTAGTTATCTCAGTATATCATTATCATCATAGTCGATTGTGCTATTACGTTGTAATGGACAGAAATCATTATCATTCATGGTCTGAAGAACCTAGCCAAGCAAATCCTCTTGGTGGTTCTTTCACCAGCCATTCTTAGTACATAGTACTTTTATTATGCACTCAATTGAAAATACACGTTTAATACAATATCATAGTAAGTTTAGCTGTATTAGGCAGATACAATATTTTCTTAATATTCTGCAGTAATATCTTCAAATTGTACTTCTATTTCATATTAAATTGAAAATGGCTCGTCAGTCAAACAGATAATTGGACATATAACCAGCTACCTAGATATAGCTTTGTCAAATTTACTGAAACCATTAAAATGCATTTCATTTGAGAGAAAAGTAGCGCATGCACACTGTCAACTCAACTTTTTACCTAAGCTATAAACTTTAAAAATGTATCATGGGAGTTATGCATTTAAGTAGGACGCACTGTATAAGAATGGTGATCATGTGCTGTTCTATAGTTACGGAGAGAGGAGAAGATGGAAAATTATGGAGAAAAGAGATGAAGAACATGGAGAAAATTGATGGAAAATATGGGAAAAGGAGATGTTGATAAGTTCTAGTGAACAACTAAAGTTTAAAGAGAATCTTTGATAATGCATTTATGTAAATTTATTTAGTATAAGAATATTAGTGTATTTAAATATATATATATATAATAACAGCATCCCAGAATAAATTAAGAACTAAGCAATTTAACAATCAATACGCTAGTATACTTTTTAGGCTGAAAATATTATATAATATTTTAGTCTTTTGGATATGTTAGCATTATTTGGTGCTCTGCTTTTAACTTAGATAAGTATTAAGTTCAGTAATTTGATCTTTTAATGTGTCTTAATCATATGTAACAAATCTGTGAGAACTTTATTTAAAAAACCACTCAAACTACTGTTTAAATAATCTAAAAATTAAGAGAAATTTTTTCATTACAGACATTTTACTGCCTCTGCTGAAACACTGCTCTGTCTCATTTGTTGTGACGAAAAATGTCTCTATGCCTCCAACACTGGTTAATATCCTTAATAATTTGTGTTTTGTTGTTACGAAGTATTTTAAGTTTCTAAAAACTTTACTTTTAAAATCATTTTCACTTTTCTTCATATTTGGAACACTTTAAGTACGCCAATGTTCACACATTTATCTCTCATATTTTAGATTTAAGATAATATTCTCTTGGATAGTAATTATATTCTTTATATTTAGATAATATTCTTGGGGGTAAAAGTTGTAAATTTGTCATTCCTTCAGTACAAATGTATCAAATATTCAAAGAGGTTTACAGATATTATGAAATATCTCGATTCAAAGACAGAACATTTTCGAATTTTAAATGATTATATGGTTTCTACTGTAATGAACATTTGGTAATTATTTTAAAGCTTTGCACTTTCTCTTAACGCTTTATTGAATTAGCAGAGTATTTCAGCTTGCTTCAAAATTTGTAAATCGGGCTAAATTTGCCAACTTTTGTATTTTAGTTGGAAGACAGGGCATATCCTTCTCGCATAGTATCATTTATTTAAATAATCTAAGCCCTGGACAGCCCACTATTGTCTAAGTCCTTGTTCCAACTACATAATTCTTATAGTTGCGTTGTAAGCTACTAAGCAAAGAGTCACATGTCCCAGAATTAAGGGTTTATAAGTATTAAATATACTTGGATGTTTTAATGTGTTGTATTAAAAACGCTCTTTTTGCTTGGAAAGTTCTTTACAACGTACTTGCTTCATGACAGCAAATTAGTGGGTCGTACAATAACCCTCAGCTTTACTGATACGTCCTAACAACAATGGAGTTAGTTCCTTTGAAGCAGGATAATATCACACATAGTAATTGTTGTGCATAACGAAGTCTTATCTTCGCAAATGGGACGTATTGAATGGTCATAATATATAACCAAATAATATATTACCAAACAATCTTAATATAGATTGCCTTATTAAATGAAACGATTCATATTAAATCATGGTTAATTGATTAAGAATTTGTTTTATGTTTAAATAAAAGTTCAGAACTTCTAAAGGTAGCATCCTGAAAACAATAAAGATCAATCATGCATAAGCATTGATTATGAAACACTTTCCAACTGAAATGTAATTTCATTTAAAAATTTCTAAAATGTGATACATTCAGTGGTGATATCTTTTACATTATCACAGTACTACAGTAATTTATTATACTTAAATATTTAAAACTGTATCGAAATATAAATCATTTGATTCTTTATGCAAAATCAATGAATATTTCATTCATATAACTTGTATTCCAGACTCCAGAGCTAAATACTTTTGTGAGAAAAAAATTCAACAATTCTTATGTAATTCATCCTAAAATCGCTTGAGATATTTGCATTCTGCATATGTTAAAATTAGGCTTCGTTGAAGAAATAATAAAAGTTTAGGGATCATTTAAAATCACAACTATTGTAATTGCATAGGCACGGAATTTAGATACACAGATAATACTCGTATATGTGTGTATGTGTATGTACTCAAAGTATTGGAATCGTGCCGAAGATCGGAACTCGAGTTTTCAAAGGATCTACACGTTTTGGGACTTCTAAAACACGAAAAAACTATTTTTAGGAAGACGTCTGTGTGTGTAAGGGTGTATCTGTGTATGTTTCTGTGTGTCTGTGTGGATATTACATCCACTCTAATTGAAAAACTAATGGACCGAATTTCATACAATTTGGTAGGTATGTTTTTTATGGGAAATCCTGATGTTCATTAGATTATAGTACGATTCGTAATAAAAGAATCTGCCTTCTTTGCGAAATGGCCGCAGAAATTGCCTTTATCCACTCTAGCTAAAAACTAATGGAACAAATTTAACAAAAATTGGTGTATAATATTTCCATAACCTACAAGTGATTTATATACCAAATTTAACAAAATTTTGTATATAAATCATTTGTAGGTTATTCTAGTACGATTCGGGAGAAAGGAACGGGCTATTTTTGCGAAATGGCCCGCAAAAATCGTTATATATAAAAATAAAAGACTACGTGTGCTCAATTATATCAATTAAATTCCAATTTTATACGTGATTTTTGACAACAAAAGAATAAGACTAACCCCATTACTCTAGGACTAGCCGTTCTTGAGACATTCTAGTTTTTTCGCGTTTTCGCTACGTCACCTTTGACAATAAGTCCAGCTATCAAATGAGACCCAAATTTAACGTGCAAATTCAATGGCATTTAAAATACTTATGGTTGTTATTTTGTGCAGATAAACTCAAATTATTATTGAAGAAATAAAGAGAACGAATATGAGTCTGCAGGGAAAGACATGTACTGTCCACATCAGAATTTTTAACAATATTACAACAATGATTTCTAGAAGTGAACGGGGATTATTTTCAGGCCATTTCGAAGAAAATGTATGATCCATATTTAAAGATCCATCAAATTTTTGTCGAATAAAATGATCAACAAATTTAAGCTGTGTACCAAATTTTAAATCTCTAAGACGTAGGAAAGTGCATTAAAATGCCATCAAATAAGTATATCATAAAGAGTTATATAAAATTAAAAAAAAATGAAAAATTATTATCTACCAAATTTATTTTAAAATGTGAAGCCTGTCTTATATGCAAAATGACTAAATAGATGGGTTTCGTCCAGAAAAGAGCACCAGGCGCGAAGCGCCTTTAATCTCCAATCTCTAGGTGTGGTTCTTATCTTCATACTGTGACATTATTTCATTTGCCCATAGTTGGAGGTTCGAGGTTTTTGATTTACTGTTTTTATTATTTGACTTAGCTCCTAATGTGGCAGTTTGTTGCACATTTAGAGTTTGAGTAATTTTGGGGAGTTGATGCAGTTCTAAGGATTTCCTATCAATTTTGCAGTTTAAGGTTTTAAAAACATTTTTTAGAAAACATTGATCGAGTTTTAATTTAATATCAACTATTTAAGTTGGGACTTACCTAATTCCGATTTTCAATATTAAGTACCGCGCGGGGTCTCTTACGTGATTTGGCTTTGCGATGATCATAGTCATGCAGATTGAATAGTAGTTCATTTGGAACAGATGGCAGATTTTTATAGAATTTAAGCGCTAGCTTTTTAATTTGGGCTCTAACCGTTTTTATTTTGAAGTCTTTCCTAATTACCGAGTTTCTTAAGTATCTAGGAGCTTTCCTTATAATCCTTAGGATTTTGTTTTGTTTTGTCTCTAGTAAGTCTATAGTAGTTTTACAGGCATATCCCCATACGGGTGCTGCATACAGCATTCCCGGGCGGATGACCGATTTATAAATTAGGAGTTTATTTTGATAACTTAGATTTCCGTTTCCTATCATTGGGTATAAGGCTCCTGTGGCCATATACGCTTTTTTGATTAAGTTCGTTACGTGCTGTTTCCAGGTTAGGTGGGAATCTATCGTTACACCTAGGTATTTAGTAGATTTTTCCGCTTTTAGTGCATGGTTGTTTATGTACAGAGGCGGCGGAGGTTTACGTTTTCTAGAGAAATAAATCCAATGACATTTATTGGGGTTCAATTTTATTCGCCATTTTTCCAGCCATGTTTGGAGTATGTCTAAGTGTTGTTGTAGCTGTCTGTGCATTACTGAGACGTAAGGATGTTTTGCAAGTATCGCGCTGTCGTCTGCATAGAGTGCCAGGTCCGTGTCTAGGGTCCTGGGGATGTCATTTAGATATATGTTAAAGAGTGTCGGGCCCAGGATGGATCCTTGCGGTACACTACTTTTAATGAGCTTGGGTGTAGACAAGTTATCTTTTACTCTAACTTGGAAGTGTCTGTTATTTAGGTATGAGATTAAAAGTTTGACAAGTGCGTCAAGGACTTTTAGAGTGATCAATTTGTATGCTAATCCACAGTGCCACACTTTATCAAATGCTTTTTGTATGTCAAGAAAAATCGCAGCTGTGGGTGTCTTACTATTAAGTCCAGAAGATATGTACTCTACCACTCTCAGCAATTGATGAGTGGTGGAATGTTTTGGCCGAAATCCAAACTGCTCCGGAATGATAATATCATTCTCACTAAGGTGCGTGTTCAGTCTATTAAGAATTATTTTCTCAGTAATTTTACTAAGTGTCGGTAGTAAGCTGATTGGTCTGTAGTTGGCTGGAATTGTGGCATCCTCACCAGGCTTATGGATCGCTATAATTATCGCTTCCTTCCATTCTTTGGGGAAATAATTTAGTTTTAGTATTTTGTTTATTAGGGTGGTCAAGTAAAATATTATATTTAAGGGTAGGTTTTTGACCGCAATATTCCTGATTTTGTCGTGCCCTGGGCTTTTACGGTTTTTAAGGTTTTTGATGATATCAATTATCTCTTGCGGGGTGGCTGGGTTAATCTCAGCCGTGACCGGGGAGTTCCTGAAGTTGTTTAGAGTTTGCCTAACCATTCTTAGAGTATCCTGACACATTAGATCGTGGTTTGGTTCAAATTGCTTTTCGTAATGCCTAGCAAGCGCCTCTGCTTTTTCTTCGTCTGAGTACGCGATTTTAACGCCATCTATTAGTGGCGGGAGTTTAATTTGAGGTTTTCTGAGTCTTTTAGCGAATTGCCAGAGCGATACGTCTTCTGGGCTAAGGGATTCAATTAACTCTTTATACTGTTGCTGCTTTTCTGCGACAATTTTATCCCTGACTTTCCACGTGAGTCTGTTAAGCTCCCTTTTGAGGGTAGGGTCTCTATTAGCCTGCCATGTCTTACGCATTCTGTTCCTTTGCCTAACTAATTGTTTGACATGGTGGGAAAGTGTAGGCATTTTTGGTGACTCACGATGTGTTGTGGCAGAGGCAATAGCTCTCTTGATTTCTGTTGTGAGTGTGTGTGTGGCAGAGTCAATATCAGCCGTGCTCATAATGTTGGGTACTGCCAAGTGCGGCTCAAAAAGTGCTCTTTTGAAAACGTTCCAGTTCACCCTCTCTTGTCCCAAAGAGGCTGGAAGAGGTGTGTTCAGGTCGAATGTCACCAGTACCGGTAGATGATCCGAGTCGAATTCATCCAGGGTATCGATAGTGTGAGCGTATTCTATGTTTCTCGTTAGGACAAAGTCTATGAATGAGCCGTTGGCACCTGCGAAGCAGGTTGGTCTCGACGGTGCAATGATGTTGGTGTTTGTTGTGTTCAGTAATCTGTGTATCTGTGTACCGCGAATGTTGGCTCTCCTGCTGCCCCACGCTCGGTGGTGTGCATTGAAGTCGCCCGCGAGTATTGTGTTTGGATATCGCGAGAAAAGCAGTTCCAGCTGCGCAGCTACATTTATACCACTCATGTTTTTGACATATATTGAAGTTAGGATAAATGGGTTTACATTATTTATTTTAATTTTTATGCTAGTATTTTCTATACCTTGAAGATTTATGTTGTTTATTTCCTCGTGGGGAATATTTCTTTTAATATATATTGTTGTTCCTCCATGGGGGTTTCTAGCAGTTGTATTTGAGCTAAGGTTGTGATAGCCAATATAGTTTGCTATATTTAGTTTTTTATTTTCTCTAACTTTAGTTTCCTGAATTAGCAGGGCATCTACATCATTTTCATTTACGTAGCTCCTAAGTTCATTTATTCTTGGGGATATGCCGTTCGCATTCCAAAATATTATTTTAAAGCTGTCTTTTTGGGACCTAGCCATGGCGGGTTTGATTCTCACTGTTATTTTTAAAATCCGCGATTAATTTAAAAGCCTCAAAGACCATTTGCATTGGATCGCTCTTTTTTTGTATTAGCTCTGCGAACTGCATCAACAGGTGTTTTATTGCATCTAGGTCGAACATGGTGATAAACCCTCTGATGAGGTTGAGGATTTCATCCATCTTTTCATCATTGGTTTTACCAGCAGGTTCAGTCTCAGCTTCCATATCCTCAGCCTCAACCACGGTTTGGTCATTTTTGTGAGCATCCTTTTGGACCTCAGTAGTTTTTTGCCTTTTTTCAACCGTTTTTTCTAACAGCTGGGTTTGCGCGAGCTCTTCTCTAACTCGTTTAGTTTTGGCTTCACGCGTTTTGATTTCTTCTTTTGATTTAGCATATTGATTTACAATTTTATCTTCTAGTTCCGCCTGTCTTGCTTTTTCGGCTTCCTTTCTCTTTATAATGGCTATAGTAGCCAGTTTTACTTCTTCCGGAGTCAATTCTCTGGAAGACGAAGGTTTGGGGGCCTGCTCTTGCACCGATCTGGTGGGTGCTGAAGATTGGTATCTATTTTGCTGTGGCACAGAGTGCGAGGAGCCCTGAGGGGGTGCCTGGGAGTTTAATCCGAGGGCCTTTTGCCTCCAAGGGGGTATCTGATTTTGGGGAGGGGGGGCATACCCCGGTGCCTTTCCTCTGTTCCAGGGGTTCTTCGGGCATTGCCGGAAGTTCGCTGGGTGGTCTCCATTGCAATTTGCACACGTAGCCTTCTCAGACCTAGGTCTCTGGCAGTCCCGTGTGAAGTGTTCTTCAGCACACTTAAGGCACTTAGGTGGCATACTGCAGTTCTCCGAGGAGTGATTGAACTGTTGGCACCGGTAGCAGATTTTGAAGCCCCGTGCTCTGAAGGCCTCTACCTTCACAGCCAAGTAACCTAATCTTGTTAGTCTGTAGACCCTCTGCCAGTCTTCCGTAGGCCTAAGGCTGACTAAGAAGATCGGCAGAGGTAATCTTGTTTTAGTGTTTCTCAGTTGAGAAACCCGGACTACATCTAATCCTTCGGATGTTAAAGTGATTTTTATTTCCTCCATGTTATAATTTGTTGGTAGCCCCTTCAGAACTACCTTTTTCGGCCTTTCCGTCTTTAGATTTAAGCTGTGGAAGGGGATTTTCTCACTACTTAAATGGCGCTGTACAGCCCTATAGGTGTCAGCGTCATTTGGAATCAGTTTTAACATGTCTCCTGTGAGCTTGCCAGAAACTTTATTTCCTGAGATATCATTTAGTTTTTTAAGGAGAACCTTGTAATTATCATTGAACTTGATGAAAAAGCATTCAGCTTTAGGGTCTTTTTTCTCAACCTCAACTGTTTTTAGCCTGCCACTATTTTCGACCGTTTTAGGTTTAGGTGCACTTTTAAACACAACTGGTTGCGCGGCAATCTCAGCGTAAGTCTTAGTTTTAACATAATCATTGTCAGTTACATTTACAACATTATCAGCTATTTCATTACAGTCCATGTTATCATGGACATTTAAGTTTTCTTCTACAATATGGCTTTTAGTAGGAGCATCCTTAGTGGACTGCCCCTCCATCTTTCTTTTTTTATTTGGATTTTCAACCGTTTTAAGTTTATCTTCATCTATAATTTCTTTAATTAAGCCTAGCTCTATCATTTTACATTTGACTTTAACACTAGAATTACATCCCTCACATTTAAAAATCTCATAAATATCACAATCAATAAACCTATCCAATTTCCGGGCAAACAAAAAAGAGTTCACAGAAAGTAACGAACCTAGAATCTTGGAGACTTGGTCCTCTTCTTGTCCCAGTAGTCCGTTCATCAGCAGCTCCCTGATGTGAAGAGTCATCACGTAGACTGCCAGGGTGCAGAAGTTGACGGCGTTCTTGACTTCATCCTTCAGTCCAGTCATCAGTCCATCATCAGGTAGAGTTTCGCAGTAATTCATCATGGCACCCTTGAGAGGCCCGAATTTTTCCTCGTCCAGCTCACCAGCAAGATCGCGAGTAGCTGCCACGTCGCCTCGTTCCAAATCCATATCGTCAGGGTAGAGAAGTTCCAAGAAATAGCACTACCACGTGGTAACAACACACGTGGCACTCCCAAATGAAAAGCACAAAATCCAAAATGGCGAATCGTCCGTACTCACAAGCTGTAGAATTGCTTTGCCCGACGTGCTCTATCGTAAATAGATATAACACGCCCAAGCGCTAGCAAGAAGATCACCAACTTGTAAAAAGCAGGAGCAATACTAAAGCACGTCCGCACAACTCGGGGTCTGAGCTCCGAATGAACCATGACTAAATACTTGGAAAGATATTTATTATATAATATATCTCTCTTTTCTTTCTGGAGGATATCATAAAAGTCAGAATTTAATTGAATTTGTTTTTTTCCCTATATTAAATAATTTTTAATTAAAAAACTACTCAACATATTTTACTGAATTTTTTTATATATATTCTATGGGATAATGTGAATATTTCCTAAAAATTTCGAAGCAATTCGTGAATTTTAAGTTTACTTAAAAAATGTTTGAAAAATTAGGTCCCATAGGGTTCAATGTATTTCATTTTTTCTACCCGGGCTCAATAAAAAACTAATTGGGTGATATTATTTATTTATATTCCCATAGGTCCCACAAACCGTCTGAAAAACATACTGAAATTTCATTTTGATAAAGTCATTTTTACGGCAGTTATCGTGCTAACGGACGGACGGACAGACATACAGAATGAACAAAGTCATAAACACTTTTCAACTTTGTTATAAAGTGTTAAAAAATGAAAAATTTTTATCTACGAAATTTATTTTAAAATGTGAAGCCTCTCTCATATGCAAATTGTTTAAACATTTGGAAATATATTTATTATAAAATATATCTCTCTTTTCTTTCTGGAGGATATCCCAAAGTCAGAATTTAATTGAATTTGTTTTTTTCCCTATATTAAATAATTTTTAATTAAAAAACTACTTAACATATTTTACTGAATTTTTTTTTATATATTCTATGGGATAATGTAAATATTTCCTAAAAATGAATTTTAAATTTACTTAAAAAATGTTTGAAAAATTAGATCCCATAGGGTTCAATGTATTTCATTTTTTCAACCCGGGTTCAATAAAAAACTAATTGGGTGATATTATTTATTTATATTCCCATAGGTCCCACAGACCGTCTGAAAAACATACTAAAATTTCATTTTGATAAAGGCATTTTTACGGCAGTTATCGTGCTAACGGACAGACAGACAGAATAAACAAAGTCATAAACACTTTTCAACTTTGTTGTAAAGTGTTAAAAAAACGAAATAGTAAAATTATAAAGAAAAGAGTAAAAGAGAGAGTCAAGAGCTAGTATAATAAATAAAATAAGATACGTACTAAAAACGCAGCAGAAGATAATATATAAAAGAGACACAGAAGATGAGATACGGTTAAGAATATGTAAAATGTTTCACGGCGCTTTGCTTCCCCAAAAGAAGAAAATACTTTTGCATGCAACCATCGTTATTATGCGAAGGTAGGATAACCTTACATTGGCGACTGTTTAGTGATCTTGTCACCATATTTGCTGAAATATTACGAACTTGGCGACTTTTAGCAAGTTTCCGATCCCACTGGAACTTTCTTACTTTAACCATTAGTTTCGAAGATACGACATATTTCAAGATATTTCTATAGAAAGTATATAAAAAAGTGATCGTTCATTTGCGGGGTGTGGAACTATATGAGAAAAATTGAACTGCGAGATACATCAGTGTTTTGCGAACAGTTTCTGCTATTTTGTGAGTTGAATATTGAATGGCTATTTTATTGTACCTGACAGTTGTTACTGTATTTTAGCTCGGTATTGTTCCTGTTTAAGCTTATTGGGGCTTTAAAAAAAAGCGTTAGTTATCTAGAAATTCGAACTCGTTTTAGTATCCAAAGAGTGCACTCACTAGTACAAGAGGATACGTCGTAAAAATACAAAAACGAGCAAAGAAGAAGACGAAAACTAAACAGAAGAGAAAATAGTATGAAGAAAAAGAGTATAAATTTAAAGAAACTGACGAGAAGATAAAAATAAAGGGCAGAAGAGAATAAACAAAAGAATAATAAAATGAGACACAAAAAATCAGAAGAGAAGATAGAAAAGAAGCAGAAGAGAAAATACAGCTGAAGTAAAAGAGAAGATTAAAAGAAGCAGAAGAGAGGATACAAAAGAAGAATAAGATAAGGTACAAAAGCAGAAGGTAAGGTACAAAAGAAGAAAATAAAATACAAAAAAAGTAGAAGAAAATGATAAAAAAGATACAAAAAATCAAAAAAAGAAGATATAAAAGATGCAGAGAAGAAGATACAAAAAATATAGAATAGAAGATATAAGGAAGCAGAAGAGAAGATAGAAAACTTATAGAGGAGAAGATTAAAAAAACAGAAGAGAAGAGACAAAAGAAAAAGGAGAAAATGAGATACAAAAGAAGTAGAAGAAAACATATAAAAGAAGTAGAAGATACACAAACAGGAGAAAATAAGATGCAAAAGAAGTAGAAGAAAACATATAAAAGAAGTAGAAGATACATAAACAAGAGAAGATAAGATGCAAAAGAAGCAGAAATAAAGATACAATAGAAGTAGAAGAGAAGATATAAAAGAAGGAGAAGAGAAGATATAAAATAGCCATAAGAGAAGATATAGAATAAGCAAGGGATACAAAAGAAGAAGATATGAGATAAAAGAGAAGATGCAAAATAAAAAGCAGGAGAAAATTCAAAAGAGTAGAGGGGAATAAATATACAAAAGAAGCAAAAGAGAAGATTAAAAAAAAGTAGAAGTTAAAGTAGAGGAGTACTGGACGCTAATAAGATCTAAAAATATATTGAAGTAGAAGATAGAAGAGAAACAAGAGATAAATTAACTAATGGAAGTAAATAAAATTTTGTAGAAAAAAGGAAATTATGCTGAATTTTACTTCACAGTGCATAATACACAAATGTCCTCCCTTTATATCCCAATACCACTGATATTTGGAAGGATATAAAAATATTTGGAAGCTAAAAAGTATCGAAACAGGTGCAAATATTACCCACGGAACACATTTTTTGCATTTACCACTCATTTCATCATTCTCCAAATACAATTCGAATGACTCCCATATCATCACTCACACCTCTTCCCCATCTTAATCACGGTATTCTGCATTAATAGGGGGAATGGACTCGGCCTCAGTGATTGATATCGTGAATCACACAGCGAGCTCAGATTTCGAACGAATTCGCTAATTGAAAAACTGATCGTCTGAATCCCCATCTTTTGCACAGAGGTTTTTCGAGGGGTTCCGGTCGTGGAATATATTAATAATATTCCTCGAGGGGGCGATACAACGTAATCCTCCGTAACCCTCCCGTTTCCCATCCAATCAACGTTGTGGGCTATATCTGGAGAGAATAGCACACAATTATCAAATCGTCACCATTTTGATGATGCGATTAGAATTATGTAAGGACACGTAGTGCCATCTGTCGCAAAAAGTGGGAAAGTATTAAAAAGTTGGGAGTGATAAATGGGACCCAACAGTGGCAATTCGAAATGTAAATTCAATCACTGACGATGATCAATACAGAATTTGGCGGGAAATAGGCTAAAAAATTTTTAGATTCTATTCCAGGAATCGCCTTACTCTTTGCCCATTTATAGATTAGTACCGTAACATCCACACTAAAAATTGCAATTCCGTCCGTTTTTTTACAGTTCATGATTTTGGGATTAGAAGGACTCAAATACCCGATGACTCCTTCTTGAGTCCTCACGCACATTCCACAAACGTCAGTATGAAACAGTATGATCAGTTGCGTTCCAAGAAATAATTTCTGGAAGGCGGTTTGGTAACCAAATATATATATATATATTTTTTTTTCCATTTCTCCATATATCATTTCTTCGAAATTAAATGAGCTCGATGGGTTCCTGCAGTGTCGTCGTCAAATCCCCCTTGACGACGCCGCTGAGTGTGATGTAATTGATATTTAACTGACATATACTGACACAAATCAGCCGAATGCTGACAATTCATCACCATAACAAACCTGTTGATAACTTGCAAAAATCTTAAAGGCATATTCTATGCAAATTTTTAAACTAGTACCAAATTTCCTTCGGTTTGCAAATTGGAAAAATTGACTTTTGTTGGGGGGTCTTCTTAAATTAAAGAGACGTTGACATTCTTTTACGTTGAAAATATTCAATATATTGAATATATTTATTTTATGACTTCTAGAAGTTGTATTTCAACATTCGACCAATGAAGACCGGGTCAATATGGAGTGGAAAAAGGATGTTTTTTTAACACTTTTCAACATAGTTGAAAAGTGTTTATCATTTTGGTCTTTCTGTCTGTCTGTACGTTCGCAGGATAACTGCAGTAAAAATGACTTTATAAGAATAAAATTTTAGTCTGTTGATGAGACGGTCTGTGGGACATATAGGAATAAAAATGAATGATATCACCCAATTAGTTTCGGATTTAACCCGGGTTAAAAATAATGAAATACATTGAACCCTATGGATTAAATTTTTCAAAAAATTTTTAAGCAAAGTTAAAATCCACATATTGCTCCGAAAATTTTAGAAAATATTCAAATTATCAGATAAAATATGTAAAAAAATTTCAGCAAAATATGTTGGGTAGTTTTTTTTTTTTTTAAATAAAAGATTAAATTATAATTACATCCATATTATATGAAGAGATCACGTGACTCATTTCAAAATAAAAATATAGCATCCATTTTCTTTCCGCTGTACAAAGATCGCGATGTTTAAAGATCGTTTAAATTTATATAGTGTTACATCCATCATAAAACCACTTTATTTTTGCGTATAATCTGTGAATCTAAATTCTGTACCAACGCAATTACAATAATTTTTATTTTAAATTATCCCTAATCTTTGATTATTTTTACAGCGAAGCATTTTAACGCATACAGAATGTAAACAAATCAAGCTGTTATAAGATGAGTTGTATAAGAATTGTTGAATCTTTCTAAAGTAACATTATTTAGCTTTGGAGTCTGGAATATAAGTGATGAATGAAATATTCATTGATTTTACATAGAGAGTCAGATGATTAAAATTTCGATGACATCATTTGAATAAAGATCATTTTGTGTAACTAGCATTGTCCTTTTCGATAAAGTTAAGTTTTCAAATATATTAAATTACTGTAGTACTGTAATAATTTTAAAAATATCAGCGCTAAATGTATCGCATTTTAGATATATTCAAATAAAATTGCATTTCAGTTGGAAAGTGTTTCATAATCAATGCTTTATGCATGATTGACTTTTCTTATTTTTTTTTAACTAATATTCCAGAGAGACATGAACGATTTGAAATTTACATCTAATGTCAATCTATCTAACGACTGCTAATTTGAGATCAAATTTTGCTTAGCCGTTCTGAAGTGATATATTGAACAATTGATTAAAAATTAACTCAGTGACTTTTCATTATTGCATGGAGGAAAGCCCCTGAAACTTTCTATTGAAATACTTTCTTGAATTTAACGCGCCAATACTCCGCGTAAACATGGAGATAGTTTTGGATAGCGAGTATCGAATTCATGTGGTACCGAATGCGATATCGATTCCAATGCCTTAACAACTGAGTTATATCACCCCCCCCCCCTCTTGGTATATTTTTTCGATCCAGACCGTCCGACCTCTCCGAAGGTGTAAGGTAACTATTTTCACGGCCGGGGCAGTGCTATCCAATTTACAGCGAAACCCAATGGGATTACAACCACAGAGACCATATCATCCTCCCCCTAACCCAACACCTTTCGGATGGACTTTTGGACCTACAGATTTAACGTGCCTATACTCTGCGTAGACTCGAAACAACTTGGGGTGGAGTCGAGGATTGAACCAGGGTCTACCGTGTGCGATCCTAACGCCTTAACCACTGAGCTACCTCGACATTGTCCTTGCCATCTTGTAAATACATTGCTATATCAGTGGAAAATCCTGCAGTATGACTAAAGTATGTCGCTGCTAGACCAAATTTGCGACGAAAAGCCTGCCCTAATTACAATATATAATACAATAGCTGTAACATTATTAATTATATTATTACTATTAATTATATTTTTAACTATTAATTATATCATTGATCCAAAACCCGAAATAGAAATATTTAGTAAATTCTCTAACCTCCTCTAGAATTTAATGATGAATCCATATCAGTCATCATCTAAGCTCTATTTATAGACGATCCTGAGAAATAGATGTCTCGAGGAAAGCGTTTGGTAAAAACATAAAGGGCAAAACTCTTGGCACCAATGACAGCAAATAAGAAAATTATTTCTTGAATTGAACTATAAGTGATTCAAAATGTTGATATACTGAGAAATTCAAGTCAGAATACTGGCTGTGATCAGAATACTGACATGCTGCTCATAAAGGCAGTATCTCTATTTCATTTATTTTTATTTTATTTTATTGTTTTTTCTATTTCAGATTTGATACTTGTTATAGGTTGTAAAGAACCTTGCTGTCTCAGCCAGGACTCGAATCGCGGATCGTATTAACGAGCAGACGCTCTCCCAATTTAGCTACTGGGGCCGAATTACAAGATCTTATTGTCACAGTGGACTCTTCATTATCCACCCTCTAATGTCACATTGGCGTGCAACTGACGATCTGATTGACCACCTCTTACTATTTTTACCTCAGGTTAGTCTCATGGTGCTACTTTTACCCTCCAGGTTAGCTTGCTGCATGGTCGTTGGTATCCCGATTTCAAATCGGCGCTCAATATCCCAAAATCCACTGATTCCGTGCTAGCCGTACTAACGTCACATCCAGATCCCCAACATCATTGTATTAACCAGCAGAATTAATTTGTTCAGGCATTTTTATAAAAAACCTTGTGGTCGCTGTCAGGACTCGAAACGCAGATTTTCAAACTGGTCAACCGACGCTCTCTCAATTGAGCTACTGGGGCCGAATTACAAGATCTTATTGTCGAAGTGGACTCTGCACTATCCACCCTATAATGTCAGATTGACGTACAACTGGCGATCTGACTGACCACCTCCTGCTATTTTTACCTCAGGTTAGTCTCCTGATGCTACTTTTACCCTCCACGTAGACTTCCTCAAGGTCATTGGCATTCCGATTTGAATTTGGTGCTCAATATCCCAAAATCCACTGATTCCATGCCAGCCGTACTAGCGTCACATTCAGATCCCCGGCATCATTGCATAAACCAGCGGAGTTAATTTGTTCAGGTGTTATTGTAAAAAACCTTGTTGTCGCAGCCTTCATACTGGCCAACCGGCGCTCTCCCCGTTACTGTGGCTGAATTGCAAGATCTTATTGTCGAAGTGGGCTCTACATTATCCACCCTATAATGTCAGATTGACGTACAACTGGCGATCTGACTAACCATCTCCTACCATTTTTACTTCAGATTAGATTCCTGGTACTATTTTTATTCTCCGGGTTAGCTTCCTACGTGGTCGAAGAACTCCCGATTTGAAATCCGCGACCAATACTCCAACATCTAAGCTGTATTAGGGTCACTTTTAGAACCCCAACATTATTGCATTGACCTGTAGGGTTAATTTGTTCAGGCGTCATTGTAAAGAACCTTATTGTCCCAGCCGCGGTTCGAAACAGCCGACACTGTCCCAATTTAGCTATTGTGGCGGAATTTCAAGCTCTTATTGTCGAAGTGAATTCTGAGAACTTACATATAAAAGTATGATACCTTACAACTTTAGAAAGTATTAATTAGCTTTTTTCAATGAAAAGAAGCTGAAGAGTTCGCTGCAACTGAACAGTGGAGTAAACTGATTAAACATCTATACAGGTACAATATTTATATACTAGTGCCTCCAGAAGAGCTCAAATCTCTTAAGGCTCTTTATGCTGCTCGGTCAACCTGAAAGAATAATTGGAGTAGCTGTCAGCTTATCTGATTCTAAAAGAGCTTTTGCGGTCTTCAACTTCAATTTTCCGTATTTCATATTTTTCAATTATCAAATAACAAATCTTTTAGTCACCAAACTCGCTGAAAAAACCAGTCCACAAATCTTAAAATCACATTCCCAATGCAGCGACTAGCATCGGTGTACCATTTTCTTGCTTAAGTGCTCATCTCTACCAAACATCCGTAACAAACACTAGTAGTAAGAAAATTTATTGTAAAATTAATACAACTTCGATTAAAGCAACATCCAACACTAAATTAATCGCATCAAATTTCTTTGACTCTAACTTTGGCCTTTTCTAGAGGCTATAATCCCACTACTATTGACAAGTCTTTCTAATAGGAAATTTGTGGTTATTGGGGTTAACCTTTAATCCCAAGAGATTTGTCCATGGAATTCTATCGTTTTATCTTTTTATTCATCTTTAGCTCTAAGGTCGCCAATATTCTTTCACGTTTTAATTTTAGGTGCTTAAATTCTTAACAAAATCTATTTCTTTTCTTTTAAAGACAACATTCTTGTCATAAACTTTGGGGTGTTAATCACATTCCATGCGAATGCGGTCATGGTTAAATTGATCGAACAAAAGGAGTTCTTAAGTTTTGTAATAAGTGAGTCACATGAGTCATGTTTCTAAAGAAGTATCTAAATCTTTAAATTGCTGGACAGTCTTGGGACTCGACTCTACTCCCGTTTTTAATTTTTCGGAAGTTAAAATCATTTTTACTTCAAATTCCATTTTTAAATTGGACATTCTTGAAAAAATCTGTCGATTGTTTTTCAGTCAAACTCCCTTATTAACGTGGTTCTCCTTTCTTCTCTTCTGCTTGGAAATCTGTAGTTTAATTTTTCAATATCGTTTGTTTCTTCTTTTTTCCCTAATTTTCTAGCTATCTCTTAAATTTCTGCAATTCTCAGTATTTGTTAACGAAATTAGCTCTTATAGCCTATAAAACCTGGTTGTTATTTCATTTTCTGTTCTATTTATTTTTAATTTTTGTTTATTAACTTTTATTTTTACAGCTAGTTTGAACGACTCTTGCAACTTCAAATACCGATTTATTGCTATTTTCAGTTAATAGGACATTTATGTTCATAGTTTTACTCAATAAACAAGTGTTTTGAATGTTTCTCTTGAACGTTCACTTCCTTCTTTGGTATTTTACAATTCGTTCATAGAATTTGCGGAAGGTGGTGGTGGTTTCTATCCTCATTTTGAGGGGGTTTAATTTTCAATCTTATTTTGAATCTTCGTGGAGGGGCGTTCATGGTGAAAGGGGGCGAACCCTATTTTTAAATCTGTGTTTTTATCTACCTTAGTGACTGTTGCTTCGATTTTGGTGTTACTTTCATTGTTATTTAGGACGTGTCACAGACGTTGTGCGAGTAAAGGTGTATTACCCCACTCTTTTGCAACCTCTTGTTCTTTTTTATTTGCTTAAAAATTGATTGCTATACAAAATGTTTGCTATATTTTGGAACCGCTAGTTGCGGGCACCGCAATTAATAGCATATTATTACTCGTTCCTTCCTAAATGGTTTTACCTCTCTTTTTCTCCTCTAGTTAGTTATCCCCTTCCCTTGCTTCATTCACATTTGCTGTTCTAACAGCAGTTGTCGATCTTGCTCAAGTAAAGGTTGCTCTATTTGCTTGCTCTAATGAAGAAGGCTGTCTTTACCTTCGAAACTGGTTGTGATGCTATTAATTTTATTTTATATATTACTTTAAACGAAGTTTTATTAGCTTTATTACATTAACAGCAGACTGAGCTGTACGTAAAATTTGTTGTGTCCCGATTTTACAATTTTCGGTTAGTCAGTGGTAATGAGTGCTAAAAATTACGAAAATACGATCTACTTACTGATCATCATCGCGGCGATGCTTTCAAACTTTCTTTTTGACGATGAATCTGGCCACTAAAACCACGTGCTGCCTGAGCTTAAAAGCCGGCTGAATGATAAAGATGTCCTCGTCCGTCTCCTCGAAGTACAACTAATTACGACACATAGTAAGTTCCCGTTACCTTACACCTTTCTGGTAGGTCGGACGGTCTGGGTCTCAACAACAACAACAACAACATAGTAAGTTCCCCCTCTTACCCTAGGGTGAGTCGGGTGGCCTGGATCTTTCACATAGTAAGTTCCCCCGGCCGCTCATCCTACTGCTCTAAACCGTCAGGTGAATCGGGCGGTCTGGGTTTTCCACATAGTAAATTTTCTTACTGTCATTGCAGTCATATACGCTATATTTGGTGCTGGTGAGCACTAACAAGAGTGAAACTGGTCGACCTATGATGGTCGTTGCATCGGCAGAATGATTCCTAGCTTAATTTGAATTCATGAAATATAAAATATCTTAAATTTTGAAATTTATATCTTGAATAGTATTTAGGCCTCTCAAAAACAGAGAAAATAACACTCATAAAAAAAAAATTAAGTTACAGTCTTTTTAACATGTTTGATTTTGTTTATCAATGTACGTTGCATAGCATCGAAAATAGGCTTAATAAAAAATTGGTTCTATTAGGTTCTGTTACTGTCCCATAGTCAAACTATATGGGCACAGTTTCAGACTTTTTTGTCACAAATAGGGCTTCTGTGTGTGTGTGGGAGGGGGGGGGGTCTGGAGGAACTATTCGTCGCCTCCATTGTATCCTTCCCTGTCGGAGAAATTGAACATCCAGTGCCTCTAGGACCTGTCCTGCTGCTGTCGATACTATAATATGCAAATATTCGGCCTTACGGCCATCTGAATTGCTTCTAGAAGGTCTGGATAAACTTCCTAAAATCCCTCATTTTTTCCGCCGCCAGGGGGGATAATTAAATTACCGGCTTCGTTAGAAACTGTTCCATGATCGATACTATATGCAAAGATTCAGCCTCCTAGGTCACATGAGGGCTTCTCTGGAGACGTATGAAAGGACTTTTAAAACAGGCCCCCATTTTTCTCCAACCCAAGGGGGGGAATCTAAATTCAATCTACCCCCTGATTGATAAGTATGCAAAGATTCAACTTTCTGTGTCACCAGGGGGCTTCTAGATAATCTGGATAAACTTTGAAACGCCAGCCTTTTATTTAAGGCCCCATTAGACAGAATTTAGCGGAGCCGGATTTCAGATTCCGCCCCCTGTGGGCGGAGAATGGGATATCTAGCGCCGCTAAATTCAGTCCCAATGTTGATACTATAAGTGTGCAAAAATTCAATCTTCTAGGGCGCTCCTACAGGGTCTGTAAAGAGGAAAATACTTAAGACAATTACTATGTAGATACATTTTAAGCATAAGAAAAATTAGCGATAATAGATCTCCCATGAAAACTTGCCCATCTTTTGGAGATATAAAACAAGCAGAAAACAAGGCGAAACTTTGGTATTTTATAATCGCTGTGCAACTTTCATGCGGAACTGCGTTGTGATAGCAAATACATCATTCCATGCAAAAACAATATATAACGAACAAATTACGCTCGCTTAACAAGCATAAATTTCAATTCCACGAAAACTGAGATTCGAAAACTTATATACCCAACCGAAACCCTTTTAAAATCCCCCCCACCCCACCCCAAATAATCAGGTAGATTAATGATGATAGTAAACAATGGTCTAAACTAATTTTTCTCCGCAGATTCAGGTAATCTTTCTCCGCCCTAATCATGGAAGCATTCAAAGATTCTTTTTTTTTTTTCACCTTCTTAATTTCATTTCCTTGTAAATGGAAAACCGAGCACCGATTCTCATTGTGAATTAATCACCACAGGCTAGTCCTTATACCAAACCAATTACTCCGGAGAGGTGAAAAATTTTACCCTATCACCATTGCTCTGGAAAAGAGAGTATTCCTCAAATGAATATCCACGTTGAAGAAGTGCAGAAGAATTGGAGGCCTTACAAAATCCAATACGTGCCAGACTTTCACATTCCCACCATTTCTATTGTTCCTGGACAGGTATTTGTTCCATAACTTCGGGGGTGGCGTAAACGTACCCTCCCCTTCGAACACTTTATTAATTCTCCAGTTTCTCTCTGAGTGATGAGAGGGGAGGGGGAGGAAGTCCAGCAAAACGAATGCTGGAACATGAATGATCACCGAAATCATACAGATGCAGGTTTCGGATGGAATCAATATCAGACTGATCTGCGCTCATTAGTTGAGGTTCTGACACATTCAAGCATCGGTGATCCGAGGACGTGTTGAAGCATCGGGGCAAGAAGTGGATGAAAGATGAAGTGTCCGACGAAGTACAGAATGCAACTACTATTTTGTGTATTGTGTAAATTCAATTTTTTTTTCATATCTTTGTATTTTCCCGACAATGATACAAAAATGTTGAAGTTACAGTAGAAACCATTTATAACGAAACTAGATTATATTCCCGAGCGTTTTTAACAAACCCGAGATTTCAGGATGACCCCGGAAAATTGCATTTTACGCCATTTAAAGCAAGTCATATTTTAAACGCTTACGTTTTATTTGTTTTTCACATTGCACGTGTACAGCGTTCCTAGGAAGTCCCCAAGCACCCCAATAACTTTGTAAGAAAAGTCCCATGAAGGTACACGTTAGATCTATCTATAGAAAAGTAGCATTAAAGTTGATTGCAGCGTCTCTAACACAGAATTTATAAAGTAGAGAAACGAAACCGGCAACAAAACAAGATAGGCCAAAAATGCCAATCACAAAGTTTTTTTTTTCCAATTGCAAAGGTACTTACGCAGTTACATCTATTAGTCCCCATACGTAACGCAGTGACACATGCAGTTAGAGCATAGAACAAAAAGTAATACATTAGATGAATGCTTTAATGAGAGTCAACACGAATTCTGTCGTTTCATAAGTTTTACTCGTCTTCCAATATCGTGCATGTGGTGATGGAAGCTTTTCGGCTTCTAAAGGGCCGATGGGCAAAAGGGAAAGAAAGATAAAATAGATTATCTTTTACCCCCATGTATGTCTCCCCCATTTAGAGCCGAACTCTCCGAAAGATCGCCACCACCTGTGTGCATGGGACGCAGTTAGGACTGTTATAGATGTCAATACGATGTAAGTGCTTGACTAAGCAATCACGTCCCAGTCAATAGTCTAAAAACTGCCACAGCAATGCAGCGAGGATGAATGGTTTCTCTCTAGTTTTTGTGCTGTGTGTTTGTTCTCAGCCACGCGAGACTTATATAAGTCTTTAATTTATTTTTGATTATTCTAATTACAGATCAAAGGGGCATATCATGCAGAAAATCTAAAGAATGCCCTTTCTGGGAAAACTGCTCCGCTACCTGGTTTTGTATTTACCACAGTGGGACGATATCTACTGTAAAACAACTTTTATTCCCCTATTCCTTAGAGTCTCGAACCATTCCAACACTTTTCGAATATAACAAACTCTGGTGTCCCAAATGCAAAAATAGCCTGTATTACCGTGATAGAATCGGAGAGAACCACCACTCTCTCAACTCAGTCACTTCTCTCTAATTAATATTCCGTTGCAATCTTAATTACTTCAATTTCACCGTCAAAATGAGTAGTGTTTGCACTAAGACCGATGAGATAGACCGAGAGAAGATATCCCAGAAAATGCCTGCACCCGCGTTTCCGTCGATTTAGAAACAATAACCATCAATATATACATGAAGTTACCTCTGTTTAGGATACTCAGTGTGGATGGTTTCGAGTGCAATTGCCTTCAGTTCCTCCGCACTAGTCCAAGCCGGCCACACAATTAGCTACCATAAGCCTTCGGGCTAGTCGTGTGGTCTGGGTTTTCAGCACTAGTCCAAGATATGTTAACTTGAGAGATGTTACTCCGCACTAGTCCAAGATATATTACCTTGAGAAATCATCTCGGGCTCCCCTCAAAAACACATCCTTTAGAGAGACTAGTTGGCAACATAATCATTTCAGGACGATTCAGGATGTCAAGTTCTTCTCTACTTTTCAAGGCCCTCTGAATATAACCCTGCTGAGTCTTAAGGACTCTAGGAGTATTTACATCATATTCTCTCTAGAAGGGGGTCATTTGGTATGCGCATGAGTTTTTCATACAAGCATAATACTTTCTCAATTAAAAAGCCCTTTCAAAAGTTGATTCTGAATTAAAATCTGCACTGGAGTAGTTTTAACTGTACCAGTAATCGATTTTAGAGCTTGACTCAGGAGAACCTCTAATTTCTTTAACCTTTTCCTTACGGCGGTACAACAGTTGTACCATTGAAATTATCTGAAACTCTCAATCTTCTTCTGAAAACTTGAAGAATGCCTGCAGTCCTTCCTTCAAGTTTCTCCTAACTGAAGGGGGAAAGAGTTACGAACAAAAGACAAGGTCATTGAAGGTGTTTATTTAGAGGGGTGGAATTTTCAGTTATTTTGCCGTTATGGAGTTGAAAAAATGGATTCTTGGAGCCGTAATGTAAAGGTTAAACATGTATTTAACTTTCCAATTATAAAGTTGTAAACCATTGTCTAACGAGTAGGAATCGCGAACAGGAACACACGTATATTGAAAGACAATACATACATGTCAAAAAAACCGCATCATCAGAGACTACAACAGGGTCATACCTGCAATGATTATTGTTAAAGTGCGCGGTAATGTGTACATCAGATTCCTGTACATGTAAGTACTATTTGTTTTAGCATTCCTGAATAGGACATTCATTCGCCAATAACCATATTGTGTTAAATATATGACTTCCTACAAATCGTAATCGCTTTTTATTTTTTATCTATTTTTTCGGAATTTTCTATCCTATATTTTTAAATTCCTCGCCGGAAAAGCTGTGATCACTTTTATTCGATCTGGAGTAGTTACTGGAGATAGACTTAATGTGTGCCCTCGTGTTTCTAGATATCAAGTTTGATACCGAATCATAAATACAACTTCCAGCAGTAGGAACTAACGAATGTAATTAAAATGTTTTTGAAAGACAGAAATATCGTTTAGAAATTTATCACGGTTGTAATGAACGCTGACCATGCAAGCCATGAACACTTTTCAACTTTGTTGTAAAATGTTTATGAGTTTGTTCATTCTGTCTGTATGTCTGTCTGTCCGTTAGCACGATAACTGCCGTAAAAATGACTTAATCCAAATGAAATTTTAGTATGTTGTTCAGACGGTCTGTAGGACCTATGGGAATATAAATTAATAATATCACCCAATTAGTTTTGGATTGAACCCGGGTTGATAAAATGAAATACATTGAGCTCTATGGGACCTAATTTTTCAAACATTTTTTAAGCGGATTTAAAATTCGCAAATTGCTTTCGAAAATTTTAGGTAATATTCAAATTGCTCCATAAAATATATAAAAAAAATTTCAACGAAATATATTAAGTAGTTTTTTAAATAAAAATTAAAATAGTAATTACATCTCTTATATGAAGCGATCACGTGATCACGATATGAAAAGATCACGTGACCCACTTCAAAATGATGTATGGCATCCATTTTGTCTCAAAATCGTGATTTTTAAAGTTCTTTTTAATTCATATTGAGTGTTGTATCCGTCCTAAAACCACTTTATTTTTTGTTAAATTCTGTGCATCTACATACTGAAACAACGCAATTACAATAAATTTGAGTTTAAATGCTCATCCAAATTTGATTATTTCTACAACGAAGCCTATTTTTCACCTATGTAAAAAGTAAACAGCAAAATATGTAGAATGAGTTGTATTAGAATTGCTGTATTTCTTTGACACAAAATCATTTAGTTTATGGAGTCTGCATAGCTGATATGAATGAAATATTCATTGATTTTACAAAGAGAAGGACGATTTTTTTCGATGAAGTTTTACGCATAGAGTTTAATTACTTGTAACTCCATGGTCTTAATTTTTAAATAAAATAAATTATTATAGTATTGTGATGAATGACATGAATGGGAAATTATTTATGAATGAAATGCTGCTTTTATAGAGAGAGCCAGGCGTGTTATTTTTTCTATGACGTCATTTGAATGAATTTCAGTTGTTTTCGATGAAGTTTTCAAATATAATAAATTATCGTAGTATTATGATAATTCTAAAATTATTACCGAGGAATGTATCACATTTTAGAGATGTTTAAACCAGGCAATTTATATTTCAATGCCGTCATTTGAATGAAGTTCATTTTTTTCGATGAAGGTTTAAGTTTTCAAATATAATAAATTAATGTAGTATTGCGATAAGTTTTAAAATATTACCGAGGAGTGTATTGCATTTTAGACATGTTTAAATAAAATTGCATTGAAGTTGGAAAGTGTTTCATAATCAATGCTTTAAGCATGATTGATCTTTCCTGTTTTGTTTTTTTTTGTTTTTTTTCATTTGCAGCATCACAATCATTATCAAAGAAAAAAAATATGCATATTTTTCAGATTTCATCTGAATAATTTTTGATATAATTTTTGATATAATTTTTGAATATTTCGTAAAAATCATCAAAAGTTTATTTTTTTAAAGATGGTAACAATTTAGTGATGTTGAATTATTCGCATTTGATTTCTCTGTGTGAATATAAATTATTTTGATACCATTAACATCTAAAGCGTCGTTGTTCAGATTATCAATTTCCACAAGTATTATATTAGCATATTACCATATTTGTTCCAAAAACCAAAAGTTTTTTCTTTATTTTTTTCTTCTTTGTGTGTGTGTTAAGGAAATAATACTATGGAAAACAAATCCTAAAATTCGAATAATTTAACTTCTATTTATAAAATATACTAAAAATTATATCCCGTTCCAGTTTTTCATTTAACTTATCTATACTCAAAACTTTATGGCGGTAAGTGCATATCCACAGACACATACACACATAGATAGATATCCTTTCAAAAGTGTACGAAATGTATCCAAGACGTGCTTATATGTAAAAATCTCAAAATTGAAATTTTTACGAAAACAATACTTTCTTTACATTTTCTCTTTCGTCCCTTTTTTCCAAAACTGCAAAGAAAAAAAAAGAAACTGGTGTCTTATTTTATCCTTCAAAAATTAATTCAAAAATAAGAATTTTGGTACTTTGCTCCATCTTAATGAGTTATGTGTGTGTGTGTGTGTGTGCATTTATCACTCCAATTATTATTTTTGGTGTAATTATTTTCTTTACTTCTTTTCTCTTCCCCTCCACTTCCCCGGAATTATATATATATATATTATTTTATTCTTATACGTTATTCTTTGTTATTGGTCTACTAATCCGTATCTGCATGAAAAATGATAAAGTTGTCAGATGCACAAGTCATTTTTTAAAGGGAAGAGGGGAAGGGGCAGGATAAAGATCAACATACGCAACTTATTAATAAAGTTCCTGTTTTTATCTACAGAACCTTAACAATGACTTAAAATAATATAAAAACATTTCAGAAACGAGTACAGCAATGTCAGTGTCTTAAATGAACAAAATCACGAATTCATAATAAAATGTTTTTAATTCACTCTGCTCATTTTAAAATATTCTGAAATTGATATGATCTATCACTTCTATTGATACAACCGAAAATTCTAAACTGGCCAAAACAATTTCAGACATAAAATTGGAATTTCATTTCTCATGAGCTACCACAAAACTGAGTTCTCAAAAAAATAAATGAGTTATGAGAGTACACCAATGGTTAAAGATTGGAGCATGGAATTCAATACGAAAAATAGATGAAAAGGTTCAAACTGCGAAATTCTGTCGATTCAACATATATTACCATCGATTCAATATATCGTGCGTAATACGGCTTCCGGCAATTAAAAACTGTTCGAAAATAAATAAGGCTCGCTAATATTCAGATGCTAAATACACATCCTGTAAAAAATCAAATTCCAACTCGTTCGTGAAGTATCAACACAAAACTATCGACATGCCACGATTTCTATGCCAGCAAAAGCATTAAAAATTGGCAACAGATGTCATTTAAATAATTACCGAAATCGCCCTTTAATTCATCTCATATCCACTGGACATCCTGTGCCCCCCTCCCCCCTCTCTCTCACAGGCACCAGTCAATATTCCACAAAAGACGAACTTCAAAAGCTTGCGTGAGCAGAGCCAAACTCCAACAAAAGGAAAACTCGACCACCGCGCGTGGACTTTACTATCCAAAACTCAAATAAACCACTTGCCGTCCTAGACAAAGCGGGCACGAAACTGTCTCTTTGGACACACAAGAACGCTTCCTTCCAATTATATGATTGGTGCTTTATTGATGGAATCATTACTCCTCAACGGCTGTTGGCACAAAGGCAATAGGCGGGAGCAGCCTAAGCAAATCAAAGGTTTTCGTCAAAAGAAGCTATTGAAATATGTATATCAGTGCGTATGGAATCAGAATGTGCTTATTGTCTCTGCTAAAGCAGCTGCGTTACACCCGAACGGCAAAACGTTGTTGTGAAAGTGTGCCGCAACAGGTGTTGGACAGACAGACCGTCACGAAATGACGAATTTGTGTCGCCAAATATTTATAAAAGGTTTCATGCGGTCAGTAAGTTACTTTGAAGAAGAGCTGATTGATTGGTAATATGGTTTGGCAAAGTCTTCTGAGAAAGGGAGTGGTGCTCTAAACAGACCAGAAATTTGAAAACGCTTGGGAAAAAATACTTTTTTTTTCCCCCGGAAAAATCGCAATAAATGAAATTGATGCTTGTGAGAATACAACTTTTAAGTAATTTCTTGAAGAATGCAGTCATAAACAAATTAGATGACTACAATTGTTTCGAGGGTGTTTACTGGGAACTAACTCTTCTTCAAGTATAAAACAGTGGCAGTTGTATCTTAGCGCTTCTTAAAAACGCACTGCTTTTGACATGAGGAAGAGGTCTTGTAATGCCCCCGAACCAGTTGAAGTCACCTAATTTGTTTATTCCTTGCTTTCTTCAAGGAAGTACTAGAAAGTTGTATTTTAACGGAAATTCGAAAAAAAAAAAGATTTGGGAAACTTTGATATTTTTGATTAACTCACACCTATTTTCCAATGCAGATGTTAAAAGTGCTAATTCCAATTTTTACATTTAATGAAAAATTTAAATATTACAAATTTTTAATGTTTATAAAACATCTGTATATTGAAATATAACAATTGGCATTTGTGATTTAGATGGTATCCAAAGAAAAAAAAAATCTGATGTGGGCAACACATGACTTTCCTTATATAATGCGATGAATTTACTACTTTTACAGTTTAAAAAAATGGTATTCTTATAGTAGATACTTATATTCTTTCCAAAATATTGAATTTCCTTCAATTTGTTGTTATTTTCATTGATTTAGCGTCATTTTTATCAATTTGGAGAGATTTTTGTTAATTTGGCAACAATTAAAAATGTCGCCAAGTTGGCGACATTCCGCCAAATACGTCGCCAAAATATCGCCAAGCGTTATGGACGGAGAAATAAGTTATTCTTACAGCAGATAAATGATTATTATCGTTCAAATACAAAAATATTACACGAAGTATCTTTTTTCATGAATGGAACGAGCTAGATCCACGAGAATGATGTCACCCAATTTATCGCATGGTATTACATATGAAAAGTGAACATGTTTCGCAATAGGAAATATATTTTTCTTTTATTTTATATAACTTTTTGATAATTTTTTTGAAAAATGTGCAATATCTCGAGAATGGTTCATGTTAGCGTTCTAAAATTTATGTTAATCGTTTTCTAATGAAAAATTACATAAGAAATGTCTATTTGCTTAACTTTATTAGCGGTTTTGATTTTTTGACGATTTTTTCAAAATTTCACTCGAAAATTTAGGGGGGGTTCTGAACATTCGATTGCGTATAAAAACAATAGGCTTCCAGTGTTTACGGATTGTGATTTTTGTACCAAATTTCGTTCGAATCGGTGCATTCGTTCGTCAGTTATCGTCTCCACAGACTCACTGACACACACACACACACACATACTTTCACACACACACACACAGACATCACTTCAAAAATGTTTGATTCGTGATCAGGGATGCTTGAAACGTGCTCTCCTGTCGAAAACTCGAATTCGAATTTTCGACCCCGTGTCACAATACTTACCTTATACATTATGTATATAAGGAAAGTAAATATTATGCCTTATAAATCATTACTTCTCATTACAGAAAACTTCTTAATAGAAGACAACTTTACGTTTCTCTATAATTGAGCTATTAAAAAGTTTCACTGTTATAAATTATGAATCAAATCAGAAATGCGGCATTTTTTTCCGCTAAATTAAATGAGACGGCATGGGACGAAGCACTGCTAGATACTATTGCAGAAATGATTTCAAACTACATACCTTATACCTCGAAAACTTGCTTAAAAAAATTTGAGGAGGCCCGTTGGAAAAATCTAGAGTACCCTACAATATTATTCCCAAGTCCAATGGTTGTATCTTCAAAAGCGAGAAAGATATAGCCATTTAAACTTTAAACAAGAAAGATGAATCATGCTTAAAGCATTGATTATGAAACACTTTCCAACTTCAATGCAATTTTATTTAAACATCTCTACAATGCAATACATTCCTCGGTACTATTTTATAGCTTATCACAATACTACATTCATTTATTATATTTGAAAACTTAAACCTTCATAAAAAAAATGAACTTCACTCAAATGACGGCATTGAAATATAAATTGCCTGGTTTAAACATCTCTAAAATGCGATACATTCCTCGGTAATATTTTTAAAATTATCATAATACTACTTATCATAATTTATTATATTTGAAAACTTCATCGAAAACAACTGACATTCATTCAAATGACATCATAGAAAAAATAACACGCCTGGCTCTCTCTATAAAAGCAGCATGTCATTCATAACATTTTCCCATTCATTTCATTCATCACAGTACTAAAATAATTTATTTTATTTAAAAACTTAAGACCATGGAGCTACAAGTAATTAAACTCTATGCTTAAAACTTCATCGAAAAAAATCGTCCTTCCCTCTGTAAAATCAATTAATATTTCATTCATATCAGCTATGCAGACTCCATGAGCTAAATAATTTTGTGTTAAAGAAATACAGCATTTCTTATACAAGTCCTGCCACATATTTTGCTGTTTACATTTTACATAAGTGAAAAATAGGCTTCGTTGTAGAAATAATTAAATTTGGATGATCATTTAAGCTCAAATATATTGTAATTGCGCTGTTTCAGCATGTAGATGCACAGAATTTAAGCAAAAATAAAGCGGTTTTAGGACGGATACAACACTCAATATGAATTAAAAACTTTAAAAATCATGATTTTGAGACAAGATGGATGACATATTTCATTTTGAAATAGATCACGTGATCTTTTCATATCATGGTCAAACCGGATACAACACTCAATATGAATTAAAAACTTTAAAAATCACGATTTGAGACAAGATGGATGCCATATTTCATTTTGAAGTGGGTCAAATGATCTTTTCATATCATGGTCACGTGATCGCTTCATATAAGAGGTGTAATTATTATTTTAATTTTTATTTAAAAAACTACAGAATATATTTTGCTGAAATTTTTTTTTATATATATTATGGAATAATTTGAATATTACCTACAATTTTCGAAGCAATTTGTGAATTTTAAATCCGCTTAAAAAATGTTTGAAAAATTAGGTCCCATAGGATTCAATGTATTTCATTTTTTTCAACCCGGGTTCAATCCAAAACTAATTGGGTGATATTATTCATTTATATTCCCATAGGTCCTACAGACCGTCTGAACAACATACTAAAATTTCATTTTGATTAAGTCATTTTTACGGCAGTTATCGTGCTAACAGACAGACAGAGAGACAGACAGACAGACAAACAGAATGAACACTTTTCAACTTTGTTGTAAAGTGTTCATTCTGTCACTTTACAACAAAGTGTTAAAAAAAGTAGTCAAAGTGTTAAAAAAAGTAGTCATTTTACAATTTTCTTCTTCTTCTTCCCCGCCTTATTCAGACTTATATATATAAAAATTATCTGATTTTGACAAAATTTCCAGGTATGTTCACAAATAAGGTGAGGCAGGTCCCCTAAAAAATTTGAATTTCTAGGTCAAAACCTTCTCTTATATTAAGCTAAAAATCTTAAAAACTCAAATTTTGGACACAGAAATGTAGCCTTGCATTGTAAAGAGGAAAAGCTTTTCACATCTGAGTCCTCTCGTTGTCATATTGGGCATGCATTCTTACACTGTTTTATATAGGTTGGTTTCTCTGTTTGGGTCAAATCTTTGAAATCAATTTTTGACCCACTTCTACCGAGCCGATTTTTCTTGAAATTTTACACACATACGTATTTCCTTCCGAGAGGTTGGTGGTAGGGGAAGGAGGGTACGGTCCCTGTGGATGCCTCCCCCACTGGGTTCCGGTCTAAATTGGGTGGCACTTCCCGACCGTCCAAACTGTTACCTTACACCTTTCTGGTAGGTCGGACGGTCTGGGTGTCAACAACAACAACAACACATACGTATTTGCGATGACAATACAAAATTTTATAAAATTTGAGTTGATCTCCCTCGGATTTTGCCCCCACCCCCCACCCCGAAAAAAATCATGCCGAGAACGACCAGTAAAAAATCTTATTGTTGTAGGATAGTTTTAAAAAAAAATTATACAAATAAATACATACAAATGAAGCCGCGATGTGGACTCTTTTTTTAACACTTTACAACAAAGTTGAAAAGTGTTTATGACTTTGTTCATTCTGTCTGTCTGTCTGTCTATCTGTCCGTTAGCACGATAACTGCCGTAAAAATGACTTAATCAAAATGAAATTTTAGTATGTTGTTCAGACGGTCTGTAGGACCTATGGGAATATAAATAAATAATATCACCCAATTAGTTTTGGATTGAACCCGGGTTGAAAAAATGAAATACATTGAACCCTATGGGACCTAATTTTTCAAACATTTTTTAAGCGGATTTAAAATTCACAAATTGCTTCGAAAATTTTAGGTAATATTCAAATTATTCCATAAAATATATAAAAAAAAATTCAGCGAAATATATTCAGTAGTTTTTTAAATAAAAATTAAAATAATAATTACACCTCTTATATGAAGCGATCACGTGACCATGATATGAAACGATCACGTGACCAACTTCAAAATATAATACGGCATCCATCTTGTCTCAAAAACCTCATTTTTAAAGTTCTTTTTAATTCATATTGAGTGTTGTATTCGTCGTAAAACCTCTTTATTTTCGCTTAAATTCTGTGCATCTACATACTGAAACAACGCAATGACAATATATTTGAGTTTAAATGAGCATCCAACTTTGATTATTTCTCTAACGAAGCCTATTTTTCACTTATGTGAAATGTAAACAGCAAAATATGTAGGATGAGTTGTATAGGAATTGCTGTATTTTTTTAATGCAAAAGAATTTAGCTCATGGAGTCTGCATAGCTGTATGAAAGAAATATTCATTGACTTTACCGAGAGAAGGACGATTTTTTGCGATGAAGTTTTAAGCATAGAGTTAAATTACTTATAGCTCCATGGTCTTAATTTTTAAATAAAATAAATTATTATAGTATTGTGATGAATGACATGAATGGGAAATTATTTATGAATGAAATGCTGCTTTTTTAGAGAGAGCCAGGCGTGTTATTACTTTCCTTATATACATAATGTATAAGGAAAGTATTGTGACGGGATCGAAAATTCGAATTCGAGTTTTCGACGAGAGAGCACGTTTCAAGCATCCCTGATCACGAATCAAACATTTTTGAAGTGATGTCTGTGTGTGTGTATGTGTGTGTGAAAGTATGTGTGTGTGTGTGTGTGTGTCATTGAGTCTTTGGAGACGATAACTGACGAACGAATGAACCGATTCGAACCAAATTTGTTACAAAAATCACAATCAGTAAACACTGGAAGCCTATTGTTTTTATATGCAATCGAATGTTCAGAACCCCCCTAAATTTTCGAATGGAATTTTGAAAAAATCGTCAAAAAATCAAAACCACTAATAAAGTTACGCAAATAGACATTTCATATGTAATTTTTCATTAGAAAACGATTGGCATAAATTTTAGAACGCTAACATGAACCGTTCTTGAGATATTGTTCATTTTTCCAAAAAATTGCAAAATATCATAAAATAAAAAAAAATATTTCCTATTAAGAAACATATTCACTTTTCATATGTAATACCATGCGATAAATTGGGTGACATCATTGACGTGGATCTAGCTCGTTCCATTCATGAAAAAAGATACTTTGAGTAATGCTTTTGTATTTGAAAGCCAATAGTCATTTATCTGCTGTAAGAATAACTTATTTCTTAGTGCATAACGCTTGGCGAGATTTTGGCGACGAATTTGGCGGAATGTCGCCAACTTGGCGACTTTTTGAAATGTTGCCAAATTAACGAAAATCTCGCCAAATGGATAAAAATGACTCTAAATCAATGAAAATGACGACTAATTTTCGAAAATTCAATATCTTGGAAAGAATATTAGTATCTACTATAAGAAAAACCTACTTTTTTACTGTAAAATTAGTAAATTCATTGCATTATATAAGGAAAGTCATGTGTTGCCCACCACAGATTTTTTTTTCTATGACGTCATTTGAATGAATTTCAGTTGTTTTCGATGAAGTTTTTAAATATAATAAATTATCGTGGTATTATGATAATTCTAAAATTGTTACCGAGTAATATATCACATTTTAGAGATGTTTAAACCAGGCAATTTATATTTCAATGCCGTCATTTGAATGAAGTTCATTTTTTTCGATGAATGTTTAAGTTTTCAAATATAATAAATCAATGTAGTATTGTGAGAAGTTTTAAAATATTACCGAGGAATGTATTGCATTTTAGACATGTTTAAATAAAATTGCATTGAAGTTGGAAAGTGTTTCATAATCAATGCTTTAAGCATGATTGATCTTTCTTGTTTATTATCTAACAATGAGATTATATATATATATATGTACATACGCTGTGCTTTTTCCAGGTATTCATTTTTTCTTTTTTATTCCTTCGTTATGTATGTCATCCAAGTAGAAATAGTTTATAGATATAATCTATCTATTTCTTCAGAAACATACATTTTTGTGTGCTTCTACAAAAAACTTGGACATGATTAGATTTTTGGAGAGGTTAACAATTCATGATTTAGGCCTAGAGCCTCGTCCACGTGTATGGCGTTTGTGCTTGATTTCGTTTGTTATACTTATTTCGATTCCATACCTTTGTATTATATATTTTTCATTGACTTGATGATTCGATATTTATTTTATTTATTTTTTTCCATTTGCTTGAGGATTAGTTGATTTTTACTTTTGTTTTGTAAGCCAGTTAGATAGTTGAATTTAGTTTAAGTTTTTCTTTTTTTTTTTCCATACCTTTTAATTTTGTTGATTTTCTGTAACTTGATAGCGTGTGTTTTGTATTTTTTATCCATTTGATTGATGATTTGCTGTATTATATTTTATTCTGTGGGTGTTTTAAAAAGTTAGGTTTATCGTGTTACATCTTATTTCTTTTCGTTCATTGGATTTTCAAACTTCTATTATTATATATATATATATAATCAGCTACATATAGCAGCTATACAGCGCAATTTTATGAAATACTTTTTTCATTGTTACATTTTTAGAAACGTAATTTCTTCTTCCTTTTGGATATATATATATATATATATATATATATATATATAGAAGTGAAGCCGCATATTGAACTGCTTTTAATTACTTTACAACAATGAGATTATGTAAAGCGAAGACGATTTTTCGCGGGCTATTTTGCAAAAAAAAAAAAAAAAAAAATGCTGTTAAATTTTTCGAGGATCCGCCAAATTTTAATAGATTAAAATATTGCACTGAACTAAGCTGTGTACCAAATTTCAGATCTTTAGGATGTAAGGAAGTATGTTAAAAATGCCATCAAAAAAGTTGAAACAGACATCTAGACAAAAAACTATCCGTCATGACGGATTCAATAAAATATTTTAAAAAGGTTTTATTGGATATCTGATGAAAAATTCATTATAAAATCGCAAAAGACTAAGTAGTATAAAATAAAATATAAAAAATCTTTATACACTGTTTTAGTAAAATGCACTGAAAAGTAAAAAATAATTTTTAGTTATCGTAACATTCTTGGTCATGTGCGTGTATAAAAAAAAACTTTAGGACGCCCATAAAATAATCGTATTTGAACATAATTGAATGAATTATGTTCAAATACGCTTAAATTTGAACATAATTTTATATGAATTTAATGCAATCAATCTTATAAATGTCATTTCTATGTTATCACTTATATTATTCGTTAAAATTCTGTTAATGTCCATCAAATATAATTCTTTTATGGCTGTCCCACAGTTTTATTTTTAATCGCATATGACCAAGAATATTGAGATAGCTATTTTTTTTTTCTTTACTTTTTAGTGCATTTTACTAAAACAATGTAATTTAAAAAAGTGTTTGATGTTTTATTTTTTAAGTTATATATAATAGCAAAATGGCCAACAAAAACATGGGGTTAGAAAATGTTCAGTTACTGTAACTTAACCCCTTAATTACGATTAATTTAATCAATGGAATAGCGCCGGGTACATCCGGCATCCACTAAATGCGTTGCCTCATTGGCTAGTGACATTTGCATTAACAATACGCGAATTGGACACCACGAATTTAACTAGTACATAAGAAAAAGTTCTTGACACGGGTAAAGTGTATTTGTTTTCTACCTTTTTGTGGAGTATCATAGTTAAAAGTAAAGTAATTAACGTGGTGTGCACCAATGACACGACGATCATTGGTGGCTAATTCCGCCCTCGTCAAAGGGGTTAATTAAGATGACGCCAAACTGATAAAATTTAAAATAAAACATAAATAAATAAGATTTTAATTTTAAATTTTATGAATGGATTGGAATTCAAACTAATAAAAAGATGTTTATTAAGCCTGCAATTTATTTTTTTGGTAATTTTTACTTTTTAATGTTAAATTGTAGAGAAAAATCGGCCTCTCAATTGATGCAAGAACGCTGCATATCCGTTTGGCTTACACGGAGTTATATACTAAGAAAAATAGTTACCTCAGACAACAGTTACGACCGACAGGAAACTTACGATTAAAGAGAAACAAAGATCAATCATGCATAAAACATTGATTATGAAACACTTTCCAACTGCAATGCATTTTATTTAAACATCTCTAAAATGCGATAAATTCAGCGGTAATATTTTTAAAATTATCGCAATACTACGATAATTTATTATATTTGAAAACTTAAAAAACTTGATCGAGAAAAAAAATGAACTTTATTCAAATGGCGTCATCGAAATATAAATCGCCTGGCTCTCTATATAAAAACAGTGAATATTTCATTCAACTTTTATTTCATTCTTTTCACTCGGCGGCGATATTTTTAAAATTATCACAATACTACAATAATTTATTTTACTTAAAAACTTAAAACCATGGAGGTAAAAGTACTTTCTAACTCCATGCTTAAAACTTCGTCGTAAAAGGTAATACAAAATCGTCTGCTTCTCTATGTAAAATCAATTAATGTTCCATTCATATTAGTTATTCCAGATTCCAGAGCTAAATAATTCTGCGTCAAAAAATTCAGCAATCCTTATACAACTCACCTTACAGCTTGACGCGTTTACATTCTGCATACGTTAAAATTAGGCTTCGTTGCAGAAATAATCAAAGTTTAATAATCATTTAAACTCAAAAATATTGTAACTGCGTTGGCGCAGTATATAGATGCAGAGAAGTATCGCAAAAATAAATCGGTTTTAGGAAGGATGCACCACTAAATATAAATTAAAAAGAACTTTAAAAATCACAATTATGACACAAGATGGATGCCATATTTTATTTTGAAGTGGGTCACGTGATCTCTTCATATAACATGGGTGTAATTATTTTAATTTATTTAAAAAACTACCGAACATATTTTGCTGAAATTTTTTTT
Organism: Amaurobius ferox; assembly: GCA_951213105.1. Lineage (NCBI taxonomy): Eukaryota > Metazoa > Arthropoda > Arachnida > Araneae > Amaurobiidae > Amaurobius > Amaurobius ferox. The sequence goes on along the minus strand of OX578144.1, from coordinate 68,872,500 downwards.
TTATATATTTTAGGGAATAATTTGAATATTTCCTAAAACTTTCGAAGCAATTTGTGAATTTTAACTTAAAAAATGTTTGAAAAATTAGGTCCCATAAGGTTCAATGTATTTCGTTTTTTCAACTATGGTTCAATTCAAAACTAATTGGGTGATATTATTCATTTACATTCCCATATGTCCCACAGACCGTCTGAACAACATACTAAAATTTCATTTTGCTAAAGTCATTTTTACGGCAGTTACCGTGCGGACAGACAGACAGACAGACAGAATGAATGAATAAAGTCAAACACTTTTCAACTATGTTGTAAAGTGTTAAAACACACAAAGCTGCGTGATGAAATTTGCCACATACTATGTACCTCAAAATGAGATTTAGTTCCACATCATCTTGAGACAGAAGCGCAAAACGATGGATGTTAAACATCATAAACTGATGACTGGAAACCATTGGACTCTTAATATACAATTATTTATGCACTTTGGTGCAGTAACTACATAAATCCATCTAAGTTGTTTTGCTCTTTCTGGAACAAAAATAAGCAAAAAAAAAAAATATTACATACAAGCAATAAATAAGTAACTTACATTTATTTCTAAAAACATTATTAATTATAATTAAGTATGACACTTGAATATTCTATTCATATTTTTTTTTGCTCTTCTAAAAACATTTGAGACCTCCTTCAATTCAACTATTCCATGTTTCATTTTCCTTGCATTTTTGGCCGCATAAAGTCACATATTTCTTTAATGGAATTATTTGTAGTTGATTAGACGAAATAAAACACAAAATGTTAAACTATAAAATTTATTTATTTCGATTTATAAATTGTACAAAATTCACCAATATTGATAAACCATAAATACATAAGCATTTTATGAATACGATTTGTAGAAAATGCACAAAGGTTAATAATATACAATATCATACCCATAAATATTTGTTACATTTGAAATAAATACAATAAGTAAACTAACAAATTCAACACTGATTGAGCTTGATATGGAATTCATGCAGTTCAAACTGCAATGTCAAATACATAAAAGACAAACCTACTTAAAAATGTTCGAAATTATACTTCAGATTTTATAATAAAAAAGTATTTAAAGTAATCTGGATGACTATAGAGCAAGATATATTCATTTCAAGCAGGTTCCGCAAAATTCAAATCAACATGAAGCTATCATCTAAAACTGATTAATTTAAAATATTTATTTTTTCATAAACAGATTAAAATAATTCTGATTTTTTCATATATTTTCACCCACAGCTGACTGTAAATACTGCAAAAAGAACACAATTTTTCAAGATAATGACAGTCTGTTTTTTAAATTTCATTTTATAATTTAGATAATGCAATCGTAAGAAGAACAATATATACTCCAGCATAGATAAAAATTAATTTTAAGTGTACAACAAAAAAGGAGAAAATTTGTCAAATCATTGAGTGAAATTATTAAATTCTGCACAATTTGCTGCATCAATTACTGCAGGTTACCAGCAATCAAATATTGCTATTAACCATACAGAAATTTGGGCCGATTTCATGTTCATTATCTCGATGCTTTAATAAAAGGATAAGAATCAACAATATATATCTCAGATGAAAACAACTAAGGTAAAATTGAAAGACACATTTTTTATCCCCACACAACAAACTTTTCTCTTCAAATACATTTTTACATGAAAAACATTACATAGCTGCCAATTCTGAAATAAAATAAACAGAGAATCTTTAAAAGATACCAATTTACTGTAGCAGAGTAATTTAATGTTTTACAAAATAACGATATTGTGAAACATTAATAACAAAAACAGGACATCAAAATAACCCCCCCCCCCATATAAAAAAAAACACAAATTTCTATATTTATCTCCCTAAAATATAAAAATTTAGCCAAAAATCTTCGAGAACCAGAAATTGCATGCCTTGTGAATGCAGGAGGTATCTTCAAATACGTCTATTTAAGTTGACATGACTGTTTGACTTTCTTTTAATATGGGTTAACACTATGATATTTTAGTTGAAAGCATATCTAAATTAATAAATGAGAATTGAGAATGCGAATGAAAATATTTCCCTAGCATGGGGAAATATGAAAATAATTTTAACATTTTTTCCCCTCAGATTTGTGCTTCTCAAGATACGTTGTTTTGCCATCACAAAGTCGTGATAAACCAGGTAAAAATGAATAAATCTGAGTCTCCCCCTCCTCCCAGGAAAGTGGAAGATAAACAATCCCCCTCTTCCTAAAATAAAAGAAAAGAAATACAAATTCTAAATAATCACATTTTAGAGAATAAATGAATTTAAATTATTATAATATATTTGATTAAATTATTCACAAGTATTAAAACTGTATAACATGCATTTTGAAAACTTGGATATATTAATTAATTTGGGTACTGTAATGCATTAAAAAACTGGCATTCATAAGATTTTTTTCCATTTTAACACACAACATTTAGGATGTTTTTTATTTCAATCACCTGGAGAAAATACTTTGGTAAGCCAAACCATACTCTAAGTTAAAAATTTTACAGGGGATATTCTGAGATAGTTTAGTTAATAAAGATGTCTTATATTGCAAATGTATCAAGCGTCTACATAGCCAGATGAATTGTATTTTAAAATGTAATACAAAATGTCATAAAAACACTTCTTTTTATAGAACTAAAATATAAAAGTGGAAAATTTACTAAAATTGTATAAAAATTAAACATCTGGGTGGCTAAAGGAGTGGGGGGAGGGGAGGTTGTGAAAAAAAAAATTAATTTTATTGCAATATGGTAACAGACAAGAAGGCATGTATATCGGAAAATTAACTGTAATATCAGAATACACAGAAAAATATTAAAAACATAGGTATTAAAAATTGAAATGAAAAAATTTTAGCATTCATAATAATTGAACATTTCAAAATGCTTTACAGCAAAATATTATATTAAATTTTAACTTACAAATTTATTACTGGTAGAAATTGATCATATATAAAATATTAATAATAAATTGTCTATGTCCATCTGCGTCAGACCATTGCTAAGCAGATCTGCAAAAACCTTCCTAGAGTCAAATTATTCTGAGGAGATTCACACAACCCATTATTGATACTACATATTATGTCCAAGTTTCTCTCACGGTAAATAAAAACTTGATTAATAAAAATTTACTAATTGTCTCATCTGATTATCAATATTTATCCAACCAATTTCCAGTTTACATCATTTATAATCTTCCCTGAGCTTCTATTTCTTCTTCTTTTCTGCTTCCAACAGTTCTGTTGCCTTCCAGTAGTACCAGACTTGAGCAGCGAGAATTCCATTGGAGAGGGAAGCCATAATGAATGTGAAGATGATAACAGAGTCACCAGTCTCTTGGATAGATGTGAAAATTCTTGCTAAACCCCCGAGGAACAGGAGAAACACTGTTATAGCAGAAAGTTGTCCGGTATGTCCATTCTGGTAATTTTTTATAGCCTGGATCATCTAAACCAATTAAAAAATAATAATTAGAATTACATTAAACACTGAAAAATTTAATGTCGCCATTGTGTCATTCATATTCAAGTAAATTTACAATTAAAGTCCACATAAAAAAAAGATGTGGACAGAACACGAAAGATTTCTTCTACACACTTACAGGAGTTGCTCTGTATTTTTGATTATTTCCACCAACCTATTCGAAAAATGATATTTTTTTTTCGCCAATTTTTTTTACCTCAACAACTCATGTGTATAATAGCGATTTTTCCAGCTAATAAGATACATTGCCATCCCGATATTATTTCTACTTAAAGCACACATATTAGTTAATGTTTCTACCAACTTTCAGGGGGGGAAATATTGTGTCCTTTTTTAACACTTTACAACATAGCTGTAAAGTGTTAATCTCTTTGTTCATTCTGTCTGTCTGTCCGTTCTGTCTGCCGTAAAAATGACTTTATAAAAATGAAATTTTAGTATGTTGTTGAGACGGTCTGTGGGACATATGGGAATGAAAATGAATATCACCTAATTAGTTTCGGATTTAATCCTAGTTAAAAAAATGAAATACATTGAACCCTATGGGACATAATTTTTCAAACATTTTTAGGCGGAGTTAAAATTCACAAATTGCTTCGAAAATTTTAGGAAATATCCAAATTATCACATAAAATGTGTAAAAGAATTTTCTGCAAAAGGGTGTTCATGTTAGGTAGTTTTTAAAATAAAAATTGAAATAATAATTACCTTTTTAAATTTATATTTAATGTTACATCCGTCATAAAACCGCTTTATTTTTGCATATTATCTGTGTATCTAAATTCTGTGTTAACGCAATTACAATACTTTTTATTTTAAATTATCACTAAACTTTGATTATTCCTACAACGAAACCTAATTTCTGTAGCATGCAGAATGTAAACAAATCAAGCGATTGTAAGATGAGCTGTATAAAAATTACTGAATTTTTTTCATGTAAAATTATTTAGCTCTGGAATCTGAAATATAAGTGATATGAATGAAATATTCATTGATTTTACATAGAAAAGCAGACGATTTCCAGCATTCCTTTTTTTGATTAGTTATAATTTAAAAAATGTCAGTGCTTTTGCATTTTAGAGCTGTTTAAATAAAATTGCATTTCAGTTGGAAAGTGTTTCATAATCAATGCTTTATGCATGATTGATATTTCTTGTTTACGATCTATTACAGTTTATTTTCTGAAATTGAATCTTACATGCATTTCTGATATAAATAGCTTCAAATTGGTAACAGATTTTTTTAATATGAGCCATTAGTTCTCAAATTATTACATAGACATTGATGAAAAATCCAAAATGGCCACCATTTAGGAAAAATGATCATTTTTCACACGCCTCTATCTTGGTCAATATTTGACAAAATATTTCACAAATTCAGATTTGAAGGCTTCAATATTATATGTATAGTAAAATGTAAAAGGAACTGTGTCTATGATACAGTATTCACAGAGTGTCTCTATGTAGAATGACCCAAAGTTATTTGTAAGAAGTTAAAGACCTGAAATTTATGATACATTTCAGAATTTTTCACTTTTTGTGACACCGTTGACGTTCAATGAATGTTGGCGTTCCACTAGTTATACACAACATCTTCTTACAATTTTCTAATTCGACAAAATATTTTTTTTTAATTTATAACAGTTTTCAAGACATCAAGTTTTCCTATCCATAAATGCTTCAAAAGCAACGCAAAATCGCTTAATAAGATACACAGCGAAACCACAAAACCGAAAACAAAATTGGCGGTCAGAGATCATATCGAAAAAACTCTGAATCAGCCAGCTCTAAACGTCAGCTGAAAGCAGACACCTTTCAGAAGGATGACCAATAGCAAAATGTACCCTATCCGCAAAGTGGAAGCAAAAATTTTCCGACAAGATCCTTTAAGCTGTTGGGTGAAGAGGAGACGAGACAATTGAGAGTAAAAATAAACGGAATGGGACTAACTACCGTCATTTTATTTGCTCACAGAACTCTATAATTACACAGTACTACTTAAGAGTAGAAGACAGACCAATAACTTCCTCCGAAACATAAATCATTCCTCCTCCAGAAAAGTTCCGTGACCCTTCTCGAGGGTGTTCTACCTCTCTTCAGATCCGGCACCGCCTACCAAGGTCTTGCAATAGATAGCTTTCTGGCAAAAACAAAATCCGTCGAAAACGAGACGACTTTAGTTTCAGATCCCATTATAAAAAATTAGCAAGTATCGTTTTATTTACTTATGTTCCTGGTAAGATTGTTGCAGCCTCCGCGACCTTTCCTGCAGTTTGTGTCAGCAAGAGGCGGTATGCGTGGTAAAAAATGACCGACTGTAATCGTCTCGTTCAGAAGTGTGTAAAATATCTTTCCAGCCTGTCTGGTATTTTAATGGATTCTAATGAACTTGCAGTTAACTGCATGGTAGTAAATACAAGTTTTATTTTTAAGCTTTCTCGGTTAATTCCGATACAGGTATAATTGGGGTAACAATGATTCGTACAAAATAAAACTTGTAAATCCAATTCTTAAGAAATGGCTCGCAAATATCGATATCCATCCACGAGGATCTATCTATCTGGCATTTTAATGGATTCTAATGAACTTGTAGTTATTTGCATGACTATAAAGGCAAGATCTACTTTTAGCTTTCTTATAGTTAAAAAGATGCATCTAATTGGTATAACGGCGGCTCGTATAAGGTACTACATTTATCCCGTCCGTAGGACACAGCTCAAGCATATTGAGAGATTAGATCCACATAGATCTAATGATTATGATATTTTAATGGATTCTAATAACCTTGCAGTTAACTGCATGGTTGTAAATACAACATATATTTTAAGTTCTCGAGTGATTCCGATGCATCACAGCTAATTGTTGTAAAAGTCATAAGTACGGCGCGGATTTTGATGAAATCTGCATTTTTTTGCATTTTTTCGAATTTTTCCCTTTTATGGGCATTTTTGAACATTTTCAGGGCATTTTTTGCATTTTTGAGGCAATATTTAGCATTTTTATAAGATTTCCTATATTTAGGGATTTTTTTTCATTTTTAGTTCTCTATACTTTCTGTTGCAATGGGTGTTTTGGCTAATTCCCGTCTTAGCATCTTTACAAACAAACCCCCGGGGCCGCAACACTTCCTCCCGTTTTGTGGTGCAAACAGGTATTTTACAATAAAGATAGTCTTCCCCGTCGTAAGGGGCTCTGATCGTAAATCAACTCCTTTCAAGACAGGATTTTGACAGAATACATTGACAACGTTAATGAGGTCATTCAGAAGGCTAAAGGTAAAGTTGGGCATTGTATAATTGCCAAATTAAACAATGTTTTGGGTAAAAACCAGGGCTTCAAAACTTTGAAGAAAATCTCTTTCATCCTAATTGGTGAAAACGAAACTTTTGATAACGAGGAAGAATTGGACGTAAGCTAATCCGTTTTTTTGTTTGTTTTTTTTTTTCAAATACGCACCTATCACATCAGTAGATGTTGAAAGAAGCTTTTCACGATATAAAAACTTATATACCGACAATAGAAGATCTTTTACATTTGAGAACATTAGGAAACACCTAATAATTCAATGTAATTCCGATGTTATCATGGGAAATTAAATTGTCGCAGTTCAGGATAAAAAGTTTTAAGTCAGGTATTTATACATATAAATTTTTTATTACAACAATTTAGATTATTTGTATTTACTCAAAACTTTCGAAATTTGCATCATGAATTAACTAAATTTATTTTTCATGTCGTCCTTTTTTTAAGTTCATAATAATGTAAAATTTTAAGGGCATTTTTAAAAGGCATTTTTTCACTATTTTAAGGACATTTTTAGTGAATTTTAGGTCATCAAAATCCGCGCCTTAGTCATAAGGTACCACTTATTAGTCCTGATCATAGCGCGTCACTACCAGATATTGAAGTTGACGAGGAGCTAATAAGCAACAGTTTTTGCTCATAAAAAAAGCGACCACACTTTTGGAATCAACTAGAGACATGCAGAAATTAATGTCAGCGGCGTAAGACATATGTATATTCTAATATAGAAAAACATTGTACATAATTTGAGAAAATTATGTCAAAAACTGACCTTCCGGTAGAATATATAATTACACAAATTTATCATTTTCAACTGCGTATGTGTAATGTACATCACAGCGATAGGGCAGAGTGTACGAATGAAAGGGATAACAGTTGTGCGCTTATCTGTGAACACTTTCGTCTTTCAAGGTGATTACTATAAAATATCTGATAGTTTGGCCATGAGTAATCCCCTATCTCCACTTTTGTGTGATATTTACTTGCTATTTCGAAGATTCATTATTTAACCTTATTCAGTTCACCTTTTGTGTTCCTTACATAATATTTGTTTTGGTCTTCTTGACTAGGTTGATTTTGAAAATCTTCTTCCCATTTTCAAGTCTATTGATTCTTGTATTCAGTTTTTTGTGAATTATAATGTAATAATATTTTTTCTTTCCTAAAATGCCAGTCATTCGCAGTGAAAATTCGTTTCTATGTTTACCGTAAAGCACTTTTAGTTACCTTACCGCTTCATAATTCTTGCCATTCCCCTCATCTAAATAAAGCTTGCTGCATTCAATATTTAAGTCCATCGTGGTATTAAGTAATGTTCTACCTCTAACTTGCTAATGTCCGAGACTGATTGTTGAAAAGTTGAAAGGTCACCAGTTGATAGTCTGACCGGGGCAGGGGGGGGGGGGAGATTATGCCATCTTTAGGAAGACCTTAAACAATGTACGATAATCGTACATATTTCCATCGACCATTGTTATTGAGTGACACACAAAAAATTTAAAAGGTATAAAATCCATGCCTTATCAGGTAAATGTATATAGCGCAACTATATAAAATAATTTTGGGGTTGAGAGAGAAGACACTACCGCCGACGCAAATAAGCGTAGTTTCCATTCATTATTTCTTTCCGTTGATTGCCATGCGCACTAGATACTTTTATCGACAAAAACAATTAAGCATATGGTGGCATTTGACTGATCTGTGATAAAAAAAAAAAAGTATTTTGATATCATTAAAACCATAGTGCAGTTCAAATAATCAATTCTTTCAAAATATATATATATATATATATATATATATATATATATATATATATATATGGACTTGACGAGAATTGTTTCGAAATGAACTTATCTTAAGCCTAAAGCTCTTCCATGTGCAAGCTTTTTTGCTTGATTTTTTTGTTTTCCTATTTTCATTCCTCATCTTTGAAATTTGTTGATTGTCTTTGTCTTTATGACCTGCATTACGCTTTATAATTTCCTCTTTATGTTTTAATTTCTTTTATTTCTTTGTATTTTACGTAGAAAATTTTGGAATAGTGTATTATGAGTTACTACTTACATTCTAACATTGGATTTACTAATTTATATTTATATATATATATATATATATATATATATATATATATATATATATAAATAAATTATTAAATCCAAAGTTAGAATGTATGTAGTAACTCATAATACACTATTCCAAAATTTTCTACAAATACAAAGAAATTAAGACAAAAAAAGGAAATAATAAAGCATAATGCAAGTCATAAGGACATAGACAATCAACAAATTTCAAAAATGAGGAATGTAAATAAGAAAACAAAAAAATCAAGCAAAAAAGCTTGCACATGGAGGAGATTTAGGCTTACGAGATTAGGCTTACGAAAAGTTCATTTCGAAAAAATTCTCGTCGGGTCCATATATCTTTTCGAAATGAACACAAAAATGCTTGTTTCTGAAACACAAGATAGATTTTATCTATAAACTTGTGTTATATGGACGACAAGCATAAAGATTGGAACAATAAAGGAAACATAAATACCTCAAAACGCACCTCTTCAGCGCAACCATGACGAGCAAAATATGACTGGATCAACGTTGCCATATGCCAAAATGAAAAGATGTGATTTGCTGTTGCCAAAGAGAGTAATAAAAACAGTACTGCGCAAAAGCAATAAAATGAGTTATTCAACTATTAAAGCTTCGAGATAAAAAGATGAAAATATAATTGCAGGAGAATGAAGAAGTACGGCTAAAATAAGATAATAAGGGGAGAATATGAGAATTTTAGGCTAATCGAAACTTATTAACTATACTATTGACTAAATATGCAGGATATTGATACATTTTACTGGTAATTTTGAGGTTATTAATGTGCAAAGCATGAAATTTTTTATCTGATAATCTATAAATTCTAAAAAGTTGATTAAGTATAACATTTCTAAACAATTGAATCGAGTTGCAGGAGTTAAAAGGTAATAATTTATTAATATTAAATTTAAAAAAATCTTTTTTATCATATAATTTAGTAACTATCCCATGAGCAGGTTCTATAATTAGATTTAAATCCAAATAATAAACATTATTACTAATAGAAGTTTCATTAGGTATTAATTCCAAATTATCCGGATAGAAATCTATATCTATGACATAGTTATCAGTAAATACAAGACAAATCAGATCATCTACATATCTATAAATTTTATAATCAGTTGAAGTAAAGAATTTTTCATAATGATATAGGTATAAATTAGCTAACATACTGCTACTACAGCCACCTTGTGGAACACCTGAGACTTGTAAGTATAATTTATTACCTTGAAAGATATAATTATTGAAAAGAACAAAATGGAGAAGCTTAGGAAAATTGGTAAATTTTGTAAGATTAGAATGTTTAGTAATATAAGCATTATATAAAGCAAAAATGACATCATATAGATCAGTGATCTTAATATTATTAAATAGATCTTTAAAATCAAAAGTTTGAAATCCTATTATTTTACCAAGCGTTTTTAATTTATTTTTTAATTCCTTACTGTTATTTAGAATAATGTAGCTATCACCAGAATCTCGTAAATTGCTATTTAGTACATTTAAATAATTTAGTAATAATTTACTAGCAGTAGTAGAGTATGAATTATGACCACTAGTAACAGTTCTAAATTTAATAGGATTTTTATGAAATTTAGGTATAAGCACAATATATGGAAATGTCAAAAATTTATTATTAATATCTAAATCACTATACATATTGATAATATATATATATATATATATACTACATTCATTGTTTCAGAAATAATAATTGTGCATCATAGTAAATAATGTTATGAAAATCTTAAAAGTTCGAATAGTTTAAGCTGTCACGAGAATTACTGAAAATTATGTCTAATGTAAGATAAAAGGTCCGAATATGATCCGGTTTCCCAATATGGTCCAATGTCGTAATTTCGGTTAGTTTCCATGTAATCCGCCAGATTACACCATAAACTAGACCTTCATGATAATATAGATAGAGAATGGGTAAGTATTGTTGCGAACGTGTTCTATCCCCTTTCTTCTGGAGTTCCTCTCTTTACCAGACGGAAAAACACCCGTTCACGCATTCTTTCCCTTGACGTCATTCTAAGGTTGCCACTTGCGGAACTTCGAAAAAGTCTTGCTCTTTTTGACGCTTTATCGCCAACTTGCTCGAATCTTTAAGAAGCACCTCGAAATAACGATTATTCTACGTGATATGAGAGATTTCCAGAAGTTTCTATGGCGTTTCTATAAAAGGAATCATCACTCAGTCGGAGAGCAGTTGACGTGATACGAGCTACACTGAACTGTGGTTTTTGTCGATGTTTTGAGAATAGTAGCTCCTGTTTTGTAAAATGACTTTCGTCAATGCTTTGAGAATAGTATCGCTTATTTTGGGAAATTTGTGGAGCATTTAAGTGCTGTTTTACTGTTAATTGTTCCCGTTTCCGCTGTGCTTGTGAACATACGCGTTAGTTATCCAGAAATTTGGACTCATTTTTGTATACTGCGTGCACACCCACGATTCCAAAGGATACGTCGTAACAGTATTTGCACAAAATTTTATAATTATTACCCAACCCAAATAATACGCTTAGTTAACGTCCATAAGTATACTTCAAAAACTTGTTTTTATATAGAGACTCAGAAGAAAGTGAACTCTCCTATGCGAAACTGAAACTGGGGAGAACCGCAATTGCACAGTCTTAATTTATCCATCTGAGTTAAAAAAGCATGTTTGTCTTTGAAGTACGGATGTTTTATGGCTGTTCATGATTTGGTGCCTAATAATCACAAAGCGTGTCGTTACTGTGAAGTAGGAAGAAAATAAAAGGCGCTGCCATCTATGCGAAACCGAGGTTCTAAATAAATACGACAGTCACGATAATCGCATTTAACACCACACGATCATAATGGAAAGGGATAATACATTCGAATCCGCATTACATAAAATATCTTTCATCGGGAAATCCGCATAACGAGATAGAAAGTATCTAGAGTATGCGTCACCATTCCACTCTCTGATACACTCATATGCAATATTGTTTAGGTCTACTTATATCATAATCAGTATCATAATTTTTAAACAAGTAAAAGCAAAAAACGAAGTTTTTTAAAGTAAACACCTTTTATTATTTGCATAATTTATATATATATATATATGAAAAATGTCTGTATTAAAATGTATGCAACTTAAATAAAAGGCAGTGACATATTTAGATTGACTGCTCCGGTTCTCAAGTTATTCTCAAACAACGAGAACATTTCCATGGCGGGCCTAAGACGGGCTGTGCCAGTAAGGTTCAAAATCAAAACAATACCACGAAACATAACGACAAACTAAATTTGGACTTTCTAACTGCTCCGGTTCTCGAGTTATTCCCAAAAATGAGTACATTGCTTTGGCGGACACAAGACTGGCTAGCCCAATAAGGTTGGAAATCCAAAGAATTAAAATATACCACAAAAGACAACGATATACTAAATTTGGACTTTCTAGCTGCCCCGTTTTTTTTGTTTGTTTTTTAATTTCTTCTTAAAATCAAGCACTTCCTATGGAAGACCCTAGACGGGCTAGCACGATAAAGTTTAAAATCAAATTCATTAAAATGTATCACAAAAGACAACGACATACCAAATTTCATGTTACTGGGATGAATGGTGCCTGATTAGTTAGGCCTTCAAAGATTTGAATTACACTAACAAACACCAGATCAAGTTAAATAACAGGTTATAATAACCAATATCTGATGTGGGCAGCACATGACTTTCCCTGCAGACTCAAATTCAGACTTTCTTTATTTCTTTAATAATTCTTTAGATTTAGTTTAATTGCACCAAATAACACTAAATTTGCATTTTTATTTCAATTTTATTTTATTTGGTAATTGGACATTTTTCCGACAGCAGCGTAACGAAAATGCAAGAAATCTCAAATATCTTGAGAACGGTTAGTCCTAAAGTATAATGGAATGTGTTATATTCTTTTCCTCGTCAAAAATTGCGTATAAAACAAGAATTTAATTCATACATTTCAGCATATGTAGTCTTTATTTTTTTTTAGATTTTTGCGAGCCATTTCGTAAAAAAAGCAGGTTGTTCTTTTCCGAATCGTACCAAAATCTAATCAGCACCAAAGTTTCTACAAGTAACTTATCTACCAAATTTTGTGAAATTTTCTACGAATAATACGAGTCAAATACGATATAATTTAATACGAGTCAAGGTTTTCCGAATCGTACCAAAATCTAATCAGCAACAAAGTTTTCTACAAGTAACTTATCTACCAAATTTTGTGAAATTTTCTATTAGTATTTTAGCTAAAGTGGATACACGAAATTTTTACGGGTCATTTCGCAAAAAAAAGACGGGTTCTGTTTTTACGAATCCTACCAAAAGCTAATCAGCACCAGGGTCTCACCGAAGTGCCTTACATACCAAATTTTATGAAATTCGGTCGATCAGTTTTTGAGTTAGAGTGGATGCATACACAGACAGACAGACACACACACACGCAGACGTCAAGCTAAATATAGTTTTTTCATATTCTAGAGGTCTCGAAACGTGTAGATTCGTCGAAAACTCGAGTTGTAATTTTTGGTATGCTTCCAATACTTTCCCTATATATTACCATGTATTGCAGGGAAAGTAAGAAAGACCAATTATGCATAAAGCATTGATTATGAAACACCTTCCAACTGCAATGCAATTTTATTCAAACATCTTTAAAATGCAATACATTCAGCAGTGATATTTTTTAAATTATTACAGTACTACAATAATTTATTTTACTTAAAAACTTAAAACCACGAATGTAAAAGTACTTTCTAACTCCATGCGAAAAAGGCAATGCTATAAAATCGTCTGCTTCTCTATGCAAAATCAATGAATATTTCATCCATATCACCTACATTCCAGACTCCAGAGCTAAATAATTTTGCATTAAAAAAAAATTCAGCAATTCTTATACAACTCATATTACGGCTTGATTTGTTTACATTCTGCACCCATTAAAATGAGACTTCGTTGTAGAAATAATCAAAGTTTGATGATCATTTAAGCTCAAAAATATTGTAATTGCGTTGGCGCTTAATATAGATGCACAGAAAATAAACAAAAATAAAGAGGTTTTAGGACGGATGCAACACTAAATATAAATTTTAAAAAACTTTTAAAATCACGATTTTGCCACTGGGATGGACGCCATACTTTATTTTGAAGTGAGTCAATTAATCTTTTCGTATAATATGGGTGTAATTATTATTTTAATTTTTATTTTAAAAACTACCGAACATGTTTTGGTCAAATTTTTTTTTATATATTTTATGGGATAATTTGGATATTTCCTAAAACTTTCAAAACAATTTGTGAATTTTAACTTCGCTTAAAAAATGTTTGAAAAATTAGGTCCCATAGGGTTCAATGCATTTCATTTTTTAACCCGGGTTCAATCCAAATCAAATTGGGTGGTATTATTCATTTGCATTCCTATATGTCCCACAGACAATCTCAACAACGTACTAAAATTCCATTTCGATAAAGTCATTTTTACGGCAGTTATCGTGCGAACAGACAGACAGAATGAACAAAGTCATAAACACTTTTCAACTATGTTGTACAGTGTTAAAAATCTGACGTGGGCAGTTCATGACTTTTCCCCACAGACTCAAGTTCATTTTTTTTTTTAATAATTCATTAAATTAACTTTAATTGTATAAAATATTATGCATAATTATTTAAAATTACGCTGAATTTTCACTTTTAATTCAACTTCCGTTTTCATTTGGTAGCGGGGCGTATTTTCAAAGGCGACGCAGTAAAAATTCAGAAAACTAAAATATCTCCGAGAAGTGCTAGTCCTAGAATAATAGGGTTGGTCTTATTCTTTTCATCGTCAAATCTCATGTCAAATCTCGTATAAAACAAGCATTTAACTCACACATTTGAGCATAGGTAGTCTTTCATTTTAGATTTCGAGGATTTTTTCAGGGCATTTCGCAAGAAAAGGCAGTTTCTTTCTTCCCGAATCGTACCAAAATCTAATCAGCACCACGGTACTTTATCTACCAAATTTTATGAAATTTGGTCAATTAGCTTTTGAGCTAGAGTGGATGCATACTTTGCACAGACAGACGGACACACACAAATACATAACGCTAAAAATAATTTCGTGTTCTAGAGGTCCCAAAACGTGTGGATCCGTCGAAAACTCGAGTTGCGATTTTCGCCACGATTCCAATACTTTCCTTACAATATACATGGTATGGTAGCTTTTCACTCAAACGTTAAAAAAAAAATCTGATGTGGGCAGCACATGACTTTCCCTGCAGACTTATATTCACGTTCTATTTATTTAAATTAAATTTAATTAATTTTTAATTCAATTTTCGTTCTCATTTGAAAACTGGACTTATTTTCAAAAATGGTGTAGGACAAATACGAAAAACTAAAATATCTCGAGAACGGCTAGTCCTAGTGTAATGGGGTTATTCTTATTCTTTTCTTCGCTAAAAATTACGTATTAAACAAGCATTTAATGGCTATATTTGAGCATACGTAGTTCTTAAGTTTAGATTTTGATGATTTTTGCAGGCCATTTTGCAAAAAAAGGCAGGTATTTTTTTTCGAATTATACCAAAATCTAATCAGCACCAGGGTGGCCTACAAGCGACTTATCTACCAAATTTTGTGAAATTCGGTCCATTAGTTTTTCAGTTAGAGTGGATACAAGCTTTTGCGGGCCATTTCGCAAAAAAAGGCGGGTTCTTTTAACCCGAGTCACACCCAAAACTAATCATCACCAGATTCGTGCACAAGTGACTTACCTACCAAATTTTATGAAATTCGGTCAACTAGTTTTTTAGTTAAGAGTGGATACAAAATCTGCACAGACACACACACAGACGTCACGCTAAAAATAGTTTTTTCGTATTCTAGAGGTCTCGAAACGTGTAGATCCGTCGAAAACTCGAGTTGCAATTTTCGACATGATTCCAATACTTTCCCTATACATTACCATGTATTGCAGGACTTTCCCTGCAGACTTATATTAACGTTCTCTTTATTTTAATTAAATTTATTTCACTTTTAATTCAATTTTCGTTCTCATTCGATAACCGGACTTATTTTCAAAGGTTGCGTAGGGAAAGTACGAAAAACTAAAATATCTCGAGAACGGCTAGTCCTAGTGTAATGGGGTTGGTCTTATTCTTTTTGTCGTTAAAAATTACGTATTAAATCAGCATTTAATGGATATATTTGAGTATACCCAGTTTTTAACACTTTACAACAAAGTTGAAAAGTGTTTATGACTTTGTTCATTCTGTCTGTCTGTCTGTCTGTCCGTTAGCACGATAACTGCCGTAAAAATGACTTAATCAAAATGAAATTTTAGTATGTTGTTCAGACGGTCTATAGGACCTATGGGAATATAAATGAATAATATCACCCAATTAGTTTTGGATTGAACCCGGGTTGAAAAAATGGAATACATTGAGTCCTATAGGACCTAATTTTTCAAGCATTTTTTAAGCGGATTTAAAATTCACAAATTGCTTCGAAAATTTTAGGCAATATTCAAATTATTCCATAAAATATATAAAAAAAAATTCAGCGAAATATATTCAGTTGTTTTTTAAATAAAAATTAAAATAATAATAACACCTCTTATATTAAGCGATCACGTGTCCATGATATGAAACGATCACATGACCCACTTCAAAATGATATATGGCATCCATCTTGTGTCAAAATCGTGATTTTTAAAGTTCTTTTTAATTCATATTGAGTGTTGTATCCGTCCTAAAATTACTTTATTTTTGCCTAAATTCTGTGCATCTACATACTGAAACAACGCAATGACAATATATTTCAGTTTAAATGCTCTTCCAAATTTGATTATTTCTACTATTAAGCCTATTTTTCATCTATGTAAAATGTAAACAGCAAAATATGTAGAATGAGTTGTATTAGAATCGCTGTAATTCTTTAACACAAAATCATTTAGTCCATGGAGTCTGCTTAGCTGATATGAATTCATTGATTTTAGAAAGAGAAGGACGATATTTTTCGATGAAGTTTTACGCATACAGTTTACTTACTTGCAGCTCAATGGTCTTAATTTTTAAATAAAATAAATTATTATAGTATTGTGATGAATGACATGAATGGGGGAATTATTTATGAATGAAATGTTGCTTTTATAGAGAGAGCCAGGCATGTTATTTTTTTATGACGTCATTTGAATGGATTTCAGTTGTTTTCGATGAAGTTTTCAAATATAATAAATTATCGTAGTATTATGATAATTCTAAAATTATTACCGAGGAATGTATAACATTTTAGAGATGTTTAAACCAGGCAATTTATATTTTAATGCCGTCATTTGAATGAAGTTAATTTTTTTCGATGAAGGTTTAAGGTTTCAAATATAATAAATTAATGTAGTATTGTGATAAGTATGAAAATATTACCGAGGAATGTATTGCATTTTAGACATGTTTAAATAAAATTGCATTGAAGTTGGAAAGTGTTTCATAATCAATGCTTTAAGCATGATTGATCTTTCTTGTTTATTTTAGAGTTTGGCAATTTTTGCGGGCCATTTTGCAAAAAAAAGGCAGGTTATTTTTTTCTGAATCGTTCCAAAATCTAATCAGCATCAGGGTGACCTATACGTGACTCATCTACCGAATTTTGTGAGATTCGGTCCATTAGTTTTTCAGCTACAGTGGATACAAGCTTTTGCGGGCCATTTCACAAAAAAGGCGGGTTCTTTTACTCCGAATCGTATCCAAAACTAATCAGCACCAACCCCGCCCGCAAGTGACTTACCTACAAAATTTTGTGAAATTCGGTCCATTAGTTTTTTAGTTAGAGTGGATACAAAATCTGTACAGACAGACAGACACACACACAGACGTCACGCTAAAAATGGTTTTTTCGTATTCTAGAGGTCTCGAAACGTGTAGATCCGTCGAAAACTCGAGTTGCGATTTTCGGCATGATTCCAATACTTTCCCTATACATTACCATGTATTGCAGGGAAAGTAAAAATCTGATGTGGGCAGCACATGACTTTCCCTGCAAACTTATATCCACGTTCTATTTATTTCAATTAAATTTAATTCACTTTTAATCCAATTTTCATTCTCCTTTGATAACTGGACTTATTTTCAAAGGTGGCGTGGAAAAATACGAAAAAAACTAATATATCTCGAGAACGGCTAGTCCTAATGTAATGGGGTTGGTCTTATTCTTTTCTTCGTTAAAAATTACGCATTAAACTAGCATTTAATGGATATATTTGAGCATACGTAGCTTTTTAGTTTAGATTTTGATAATTTTTACGGGCCTTTCTGCAAAAAAGGCAGGTTATTTTTTTCTGAATCGTACCAAAATCTAATCAGCACCAGGGTGACCTATATACGTGACTCATCTACCGAATTTTGTGAAATTCGGTCCATTAGTTTTTTAGCTACAGTGGATACAATCTTTTGCGGGCCATTGCACAAAAAAGGCAGGTTCTTTTATTCCGAATCGTACCCAAAACTAATCAGCACCAGCCCCGACCACAAGTGACTTACCTACAAAATTTTGTGAAATTCGGTCCATTAGTTTTATAGTTAGAGTGGATACAAAATTTGCACAGACAGACAGACAGACACACACACAGACGTCACGCTAAAAATGGTTTTTTCGTATTCTAGAGGTCTCGAAACATGTAGATCCGTCGAAAACTCGAGTTGTGATTTTCGGCATGATTCCAATACTTTCCCTATACATTACCATGTATTGCAGGGAAAGTAAAAATGGTATTCTTATAGTAGATACTTATATTATTTCCAAGATATTGAATTTTCTTCAATTAGTCGTCATTTTCACTGATTTAGCTTCAGTTTTATCAATTTGGCGAGATTTTTGTTAATTTGGCAACAATTAAAAATGTCGCCAAGTTGGCGACATTCCGTCAAATTCGTCGCCAAAATCTCGCCAAGCGTTATGGACGAAGAAATAAGTTATTCTTACAGCAGATAAATGACTATTGGCGTTCAAATACAAAAGTATTACTCAAAGTATCTTTTTTCATGAATGGAACGAGCTAGATCCACGAGAATGATGTCACCAAATTTATTGCATGGTATTACATATGAAAAGTGAACATGTTTCTCAATAGGAAATATTTTTCTTTTCTTTTATATAACTTTTTGATAATTCTTTTTAAAAATGTGCAATATCTCGAGAACGGTTCATGTTAGCGTTCTAAAATTTATGTCAATCGTTTTCTAATGAAAAATTACATAAGAAATGTCTATTTGCGTAACTTTATTAGCGGTTTTGATTTTTTGACGATTTTTTCAAAATTTCACTAAAAAATTTAGGGGGATTCTGAACATTCGATTGCGCATAAAAACAATAGGCTTCCAGTGTTTACGGATTGTGATTTTTGTACCAAATTTCGTTCGAATCGGTCCATTCGTTCGTCAGTTGTCGTCTCCATAGACTCACTGACACACACACACACACACACACACAGACATCACTTCAAAAATGTTTGATTCGTGATCAGGGATGCTTGAAACGTGCCCTCCCGTCGAAAACTCGAATTCGAATTTTCGACCCCGTCACAATACTTTCCTTATACATTATGTATATAAGGAAAGTAAAAATGGGCGTACTTTTGTGCGAAGGAAACGAAAAGCGGTTTTGCATAAATGCCTCGTAAAATAAAACTCCAGTTGAGTTCAATAAGCGCATTCGCTGTTTTCAGACATATAACTATGGGCCTGTGGTAACTAAAGCAACATACAAAATTGAAACAACTTAACATTTCTGTTACAAGCAAAGTCTATATAAGTCTAACATCGGTTAGAGCGGGGTTTTACAAGAATTGATGCAAGTTTTAAGTTGAACATCGTTTGCATAAAAACGAATAACCTTACATTTTTTTACTTTCCCTGCAATACATGGTAATGCATAGGGAAAGTATTGGAATCATGTCGAAATCGCAATTCGAGTTTTCGACGGATCTACACATTTCAAGACCTCTAGAATACGAAAAAACCATTTTTAGCGTGACGTCTGTGTGTGTGTCTCTGTCTGTCTGTGCAGATTTTGTATCCACTCTAATTAAAAAACTAATTGACCAAATTTCATAAAATTTGGTACGTAAGTCACTTGTGGGCGAATCTGGTGCTGATTAGTTTTGGGTGCGATTTGGGATAAAAGAACCCGTCTTTTTTGTGTGAAATGGCCCGCAACAGCCTGTATCCACTCTAGCTGAAAAACTAATGGACCGAATTTCACAAAATTCAGTAGATAAGTCGCTTGTGGGTTATTCTGGTGCTGATTAGATTTTGGTATGCTTCGGAAAAAAATAACCTGCATTTTTCGGCGAAATGACCCGCATAAATCGTCAAAATCTAAAGTAAAAACTACGTATGCTTAAATATATCCATTAAATGCCTGTTTTATACGTAATTTTTAATGAAGATTTTTTTATCAGACCAACCCCATTACACTAGGACTAGCCGTTCTCGAGATATTTTAGTTTTTTCGTATATTCTCTACGCCACCTTTGAAAATAAATCCAGTTACCAAACGAGAACGAAAATTGAATTAAAAGTGAATTACATTTAATTAAAATAAAGAGAACGTGGATATAAGTTTGCAGGGAAAGTCATGTGCTGCCCACATCAGATTTTTAATTTCTGGATGTCTATTATAAAATATCCAACTAATAGGATGGGCATATTCGGAACATTGAAGTTCTTCGCCATTATATTTCACCCGATCCAGAGTCCAATCACATGTCCTTGTAGAGCTTTTAAAGCGTTACAAATTAGTTGCTCACTGTGCATAGCTAACACTTTGATTTTTGAGATTTGAGCATCAGACACTTTAAAAACGGACACTTTTCTATCTCTTTCAACGTGAAAGGGCAGTTGATTAACAAATTTGCAAAAACAAATTACGGATTTAGAAACTGAATTCCCTACTGATCATTTTTGTTGCAAAGTTGCAAAGTAAGCAAAACGAAGTGAAAAGTCGTTTAAACACAATCTTTTCAAATTATTTTTCGAAAAAAGTTCTAAATATTAAAAAAATGTAATTACTATTGTATAATAATAAATAGTACCCTATTTCCAACTAAACAAGTTTAAATTGTATATCTGGACCCAATAGATAAAATGTAAACAAGTATAAACGTCCAAAGTGTTTAAATTTCTCGCAACGCTGCAATTTCTCTGATTATCCCAAACATAGATTCCACGTTAAATATAGAATATAGTAAAGATAATTTACTCTCCATAGTAAAGATAATTTACTTTTTTTTTTACTATAGAATATAGTAAAGAGAAAGTAATGTTTTCACGAATATTTTCGATTTTGACGCCAATATATGTTTTAGGACTTCCTGAACAAGCGTTGACTATTTTTAGAGTGATATCCGTCTGTGGTCAATTTCTTGTGTACAAGATGGCTGCCACAAATATTAATGGATTTTCACGAAACTTTATATCCGGCTTTGTTATCGAAAAATCTAGAACTTGATAGAATTTTTTAAAATTCGAGCGAAAACTTCGAAATTTTATATTTTCTTAACATGGCAGCATAGGACAAAATTTTGACATAATTGTGCATATAAGGGATTAATTACGGCTCAATAATCAAGAAACTTAACAGTTTGTTTCAGTCATTGTAATGATAAATAGCCGAGATTCAACTTTTATGTTCGTTGCGTCATTAGCTCCTCGTACGGAGCAAGTTAATCCACCTCCGAGGGTGTACATTGTCAAGTTTGGTATCAATGGGTAGATCTTTTCAAGCCCTTTAAAATGAAGGGTAACTTATAATAATTGTTATCATTTGGACCAACGATATAGATTTTTCAAAAATTTTCTTGCACAATTTGCAAAAAACAAAGAAATCTCAAGCTACTTAAAAAAATAATCTGATGTGGGCAACACATGACTTTCCTTATATAATGTAATGAATTTACTACTTTTACAGTAAAATAAATAGGTTTTTCTTATAGTAGATATTAATATTCTTTCCAAGATATTGAATTTTCGACAATTAGTCGTCATTTTCATTGATTGAGCGTCATTTTTATCCATTTGGCGAGATTTTCGTAAATTTGGCAACATTTCAAAAAGTCGTCAAGTTGGCGACATTCCGCCAAATTCGTCGCCAAAATATCGCCAAGCGTTATGGACGAAGAAATAAGTTATTCTTACAGCAGATAAATGACTATTGGCGTTCAAATACAAAAGTATAACTCAAAGTATCTTTTTCCATGAATGGAACGAGTTAGATCCACGAGAATGATGTCATCCAATTTATCGCATGGTATTACATATGAAAAGTGAACATGTTTCTCAAGAGGATATATTTTTTTTTATATGACTTTTTGATAATTTTTTTGAAAAATGTGCAATATCTCGAGAACGGTTCATGTTAACGTGCTAAAATTTATGTCAATCGTTTTCTAATGAAAAGTTACATAAGAAATGTCTATTTGCGTAACTTTATTAATGGTTTTGATTTTTGACGATTTTTTCAAAATTTCATTCGAAAATTTAGGGTGGTTCTGAACTTTCGATTGCGTTTGGAAACAATAGGCTGCCAGTGTTTACGGATTGTGATTTTTGTACCAAATTTGGTTCGAATTGGTTCATTCGTTCGCCAGTTATCGTCTCCACAGACTCACTGACACACACACACACAGACATCACTTCAAAAATGTTTGATTCGTTATCAGGGATGCTTGAAACGTGCTCCCCCGTTGAAAACTCGAATTCGAATTTTCGACCCTGTCACAATACTTTCCTTATACATTATGTATATAAGGAAAGTAAAATTAAAGATGAATTCTGATATGAGACAGTCGAGTTGTGCTACATTCCAGTTAATTTACATAAGCACCAAAATCCTTGTCAAGTCCAAATCAATACAGCACTAAGACAGGAGCGATACTATCATTCAAACAAATTATTACCTGCACATGGAAAAAAATGAGAAGTCGCCTCAATGTTGATCACAAAAAAAAGGAGAAAAAAAAAAATCAACCCATATACTCATCGCGAGGAATCGGAGCGGAAATCAATTGCGGGGACACATCTATACCGACGTGGCCGATTGGCTACACGTCTTCGCCGCAGGAGAACAGTTCATCTCCGCACTCCATTCTCCTTTCCATATGGTGGTGAAGGGGGCCCCCGTCCTTTCATGGGGCCACATGACTCATTAGGCCCGGTTTGTCGTCGCCCTGATTAGGCCCTTCCAACCCCTTTTGCAGGTGACGTACCGCCGGTCCATTTGTGATGGCCGCCACTGAGTGTTTGTGTGGAGATGATTAGTACGGTCGAATGCGAGGAGTTTTCGAATGTCGGCACATTCAAACGGGGGTTGGTGGGACACTTGAGGTGAATGTGGTTTGATTAGTGTCATCGTGATCTAACGGGGGAGAGGGGTTATGAGAGATTTTTGAGGCTTTTCATCGCGTCGTTATCATTTGAGCCCGCTGTATCGGAGTCGTATGGCTGAAATGTACGACTCAAATTCTAAATTTGATGTGGCGGAATAGTTTAACACAAAGGGATGATTTTCCTGCAAAGCACCGTGGTTAACTCTTTATTCCATCGCGTTGAATAGGATATGTGCAAATTAATAGGGAATCCAATACGCAGGGACATACATCAAATAGATTAATTCAAAGCGTATATTACTGAACTGTATTGGAAACATGCAAGAGCAATGAGAGATACCCGATGGAATGCTCCTGAATCAATTAAAACAAAAATATCTGGAGTGTGAGTGTCCGCTCGACTTTCTCATTCATATTCTATATTAAGATTACCTCTATCATAATCAGCATGAGAATTTTTAAAAAAATGTATATTTTATTAGGTTTCGTTCGGGTTATTCTTTCAAGATTTTTTGAAAATATTCTTTAAATTATTATATTTTTAATTGGCAACAACTGTGTCGCGCCGATGAGTAGGATGCGCTTGACTGATCCGTGTTAACATATGCTACTGTAATACTTTTTACATCATTACACAGTTCAACGCATCATTTTCCCGTATTGATTGCTATTATCATTAAACCGGGAATTATCCCATTTTTTTTTTTCGATAAGAAATAATGTTACGAGAATCTTCAACTGCAAATAACTCGAGTTCTAATGGTGCTCGAATTCGAAAAATTTTCGGGGGAAAAATAATTCCTTTATACAATAGCATGCCCTTCTTTTCTGTGATCCTGGTTGCCCCTTAGCGCTTATGATCGTAGATAACCTAAATTGGATTATATAGGGTACCTAAGCTTATGGCGGGAAGGGGAGACCACTGCTTACGACATACAGGTATGAAGTACTGCCCAGGAAAGGACTCGCACCTCCTTACGTCCGGATCTACCGAGCTCTACCGATTGAAATACGTGGGATCGGAAGGAAGCCTCATAGGTACAGTATAAATGGTAAAAATTAATAAATATCACTTTATGACTAAACACACAACAAACGTCCGGTAAAATCCAAATAATCGCATACACCACAATTTGAATTAGCATAGACTTTGGGACTTGAAGCCTCTACAACAAATTATTATCAGAAGACCAAATCCTATACAATGCTACCTTCGCCTATAGGTAACATTCCCAAAGTTAAGATTACGCTCAATAGTGTCGCCCCAATTTTTTAATAACCGGTTTCCCAAAATTTCAATAATAGGACTAGTATTTGGCGAAACCTTGTCTCAAGACCACCTATCCCACAGTGCATTGGTGATCATATCGTGCGCATCTCAACCTCGTGCAGAAGGAACTCACTCATGATGAAATTTGAAGCTGGCAACGGGGGCAGCACTGAATTTGTTACCATAGAGGTTCGAAAAATTGTGAAACAAACTTTCAAGTAAATTTTCTCGTTGCCATTGCAGATACCAGCTATCCCATGTTGCAAAGCGCACAATCAATGCAAAACATAAATGCTGATATCTGCAGTAATAGGAGTGTAATTCTGGAAGTTTGAGAGCCTTGTGAACTCAACTCTCTCCATCAGAATGCCTCAAGGACCCTAAATAGATTACCTTAAAGCTGCTTCGTTTTCCAGACGAAACGAAAAGCAATTTGTACAACCAATACATTACCATTTTTTCCTTGAAATCCAAATTTTCAAAATGAACACATATCGATTAGAATAATACATCAAAATTTCGATGGGGGGGGGGGGGGGGAGATAAAAGTAATAAACGTCGAAGACTCCGCGGAATACCGCGTTTTGAAAACACAGCTCGAACCCATTTTAATTAAAGTACAGATAAAGAATCCATCACGCCTCCAAGATAATACCCCCGTCTACCCCCTCAAACCTTCATTAGCATTTCCGCTAATGAAAACTCTGAGGCAAAAACACCCCCCTTTTCCTCCAATCAATGCCTTCGAAATGACTCGCATATCCACCAATACACCCACATACATTCGATGTATCTGCAGATACGGTTACGGATCCCGATCCGCATTCGGCAGGTTTGGGGAAAAAATATACCAAATAAAATAACCCAGCGCCATGATGACGAGTGTTTCGGGAAAACAACGGGCAGGGGAGATAATTTTCACAGTTAATGCCCGTAATTAAACACGAAAATGATGAGAAGCCGTTTTTGACAGCAAAAACAGTAAACGCCATCGGCAACCATTAGCGGGAACAGTTCCATTCGCCGATATATTCGAGGCCTAATTAATAAATTAGCGTACCAGTTATCTCACGCAGTTACTGCGGTTTTTTCCCCCAGCTTCTGTAGAACGTTCAAATTTTCTTTCTCTGCGAAATCGACAAATTTGGTTTTGCTTCTGGAAAGTGGAAGTTCTCCCTACAAAACGGACGCCTGTCGTAAAAATGTTAAAAAGCCAATTACGCCACAATTTTAGTTTCGTATTAATTACACAGAGTTCAACTAAACTATATTCTAAGGTACCTACAGTATATAGTACGTAGAAAACGTTTTAAAACCAAAAATAGCCCACGCTGAAGGAGAACAACGAAGAGTTAAAAGTTTTTCTCTGTTTATGATACTACAATAAATATATAATGCACGCATAACGAATTTTGGCAAACGTAAGGATTAAATGAGAAAATTAGTGGGTCCCAAGCTGTTTGTTATAACAGAGTCCTATTATACAGAGTCCTATTATACAGAGTCCTAGTATATATGCTATATACTCGTACATTATAGAGAAAACAAAGTTTTACTGAAAGAACTTACATATTTATTCAGAACTTGAAACACAGAGGTATTGCCTTCTCCTATGGCGGTATACCGCCATAGGAGAAGACAATACGCAAGTTTGGCGAAAAAATATACCAAATAAAATACACTTAGCACTCCAATTAATTTCTTAGCACTCCAATCACCGGGATTCCTTTATAACTCTGGGCCCCACACACAGTGGCGGTATACCACCATGTGTGGGGTCCTAGAGCTTTAAAGGAACTCCAGTGATTGGAGTGCTAAGAAATTGGAGAAAACTTGAGCTTGTTTTAATGTAAAATCAGCTATTTGAAAAACATATGTTCATATTTGGATCCTTTGCAGAATTCACGATAACTATCATAAAAATGACCTTATCGAAATAAAATTTTAGTATATTGTTGAGACGGTCTGTGGGACATATGGAATCGAAAATAAATAATATAACCCAATTAATTTCGGATTTAACTCGGGTTGAAAAAATGAAATACATTAAAACCTATAGGACTTAATTTTTCAGACATTTTTTAAACGAAGTTAACATTCAAAAAATTGCTTCGAAAAATTTAGAAATATTCAAATTATAACATAAAATGTGTAAAAAAAAAATGTCAGCAAAATATGTTGGGTAATTTTTTAAATGAAAATTGAAATAATAATTACACCCATGATATAGGAAGGAGTCACGTGACTCATTGCAAAATAAAATATGGCATCCATTTTTTAAGCTGTGCAAAGATTGTTTAAATTTACATTTGGTATTGCATCCGTAATAAAACCGCTTAATTTTTGCATATTATCTGTGTATCTAAATTCTGTGCTATCGCAATTACAATATTTTTTATTTTACATGATCACTAAACTTTTGATTATTTCTATAATTTTAACTAAGAAAAGCCTAATTTTAACTTATACAGAATGTAAACAAATCAAGTGACTGTAAGATGAATTGTATAAGAATTGCTGACTTTTTTATCACACAAAATTATTTAGCTCTGGAGTCTAGAACATAAATGATATGAATGAAATATTCATTGATTTTACATGCAGAGGCAGACGATTTATATTTAGATGACATTTTCAAGTATAATAAATTACTGTAGTACTGTGATAATTTTAAAAATATCACCGCTGATGTATCCCATTTTAGAGATGTTTAAATAAAATAGCATTTCAGTTGGAAAATGTTTCATAATCAATGCTTTATGCACGATTGATCTTTCTTGTTTAATTTAACAAAACTTTTCTGATAAATTTATTCAGATAACGTGCACTACCTTAAGAATATTTCGGGTATGCCAACGTTCTGAAATCAGAGCCGTTCGGGTTCTAATTATAAATTACGTATAAAATGACTGCGTAATTGCCCAGATATTTTATGATTTTTTAATTTTGGAACTTCCGATTATTTAATCGCGTTTAAAATCAATAAGATTTCAGTATTTAAAGGTTATGAGAATCATTTCAAATGTCATTGGAATTGCTTCATTCGTTTCTAAATAATATCCTTACACAAACTCACTACAACACACACAAACATTACTTCAAAACCTCCTATTTAAATTCAAAGATGTGTAAAAGGTATGAATCTGTCAAAAACTCGAATTCGTCATACTTTTCTGTAAATTATACAATGAATGTACGGAAATCAGGGCCGGCTGAAGAGTATATTTCACCTATAGCCAAGCATGATTTTGATACCCCCGCCCCAAAAAAGAAGTTAGTGAACATGTTAATCTAACATTCTATATCAATATTCTCACTGTTTTAATTCACATTTTTTTAACACCACTTTTAGTGCGAACAGTCATGATTAATAAATGTCTTCTATTAATTATTAACACAAGAAAATATTCACATGTCAGTTGTTAATTAATAATATTGATTTTGACGCCGCGGCCCGGGCTTTGAGCCGTCCCTGCGAAAAGTAAAATTCGTATCTCCTACAATCTGAATATTTATTTATTTATTTAACATGTCCACGTCCGTTACACTATATAAGAAAAGGCCTTCCCTTGGACATATATCTGTTAGATTAAAAATTCGGCAAAATGTCCCCAATTTGGCAACTTATGAATAAAAATCGCCAAATTGACGAAAATTCAATACACATCTTGGAAAAAAAAAGTCTAGTTTCTTCGATAATCCCTGCCGGTTTGTGGGAACTCCAGACTAACTAATGCCCACTACTACTGACAGAGCAGCATTAAAAGCGTTCCAGTGTCTCCACCTGTCAATAAAGAGGTGCAGCAATGATAGTAATTAACGTAATAACAGCCTTAAGGAAGTTCGAATACGAGCTTGGATGGGCTTCTATTAGAAGTCTCAGAACATGCACAACCGATGGACTGGGGCTGGGCCGGACAAGAAAGGCGTCATAATGAAAATATAAGATGGGTTGTGGACAAAAATGTATCATTACTAATACGAGGATCTTTCTACATTATTTCGCCATTCTGTGACAAGTGACATTTGCAACTCGTAGGATTCAAGTTATCACGGCTGTTGTTCTAATACATAACAGTAACATATGTTAAGTTTAAGAGGATCATCCATTTCTTTTTGGAAAAGAGTTTGTTTCATGAGTCGGCCCCTTCATTCGACTGTTATATCTGTTTCAGAAAGGAAGATCTTTTACGGGTGGGTACACGAAATAACTTGATGTCTTAAAATATGTAGCAATATATTTTTAAAAATTTACAGATTATGAATGGAATCTATATATTGTTACAACGTATCATCTCAAATCGTGTAAGCGTAAACAAGATTAATATGCAGCTAAACATAATCACTAAACAACTGTCAGATACAATAAAAATCCAATTAAATGCTCCACCAAATCATAAAATAACTGATTCTGCTCTGAAGACACTGACCTATTTCACAATTCACTTTGACTCGCATTGCGCCAACTGTCCTCCAAATGAACGATGACTTCCTTATATACTCTCCATAGATATCTCTAGAAAGAAAGCGGTATTATCGAAGCTGGTGGATATTTCTAGAATGTTCCAGCGTATTTGGAAATACGCCAAAAGTCACCAAGTGGGTGATATTTCGCCAAATATGGCATTCCCGTCACGAAAAAGACGCCAGGGGCCCTACCTTCGAACAATAGCAATTGTTGCCTGTAAAAGTGCTTTCTCCTCATGGAGAATCAAACAGCAGTGAAGCATTTAGCATATTCGTAACAATATATACAAAATATTTAATACGAATACCTCATCTACGTGCATTTTATGGTACTTGCCAGTCAACTAAAATCACTGCCTCTTGCTTACATATTATTCAATCTTTTGAAGTTCGTTAATATGCAATTTTCACTAAAGAGGGGGGGGGGATATTTTGGTAAGTAAATCACCCCTATCCTTAAAATAAACACTTTATAGAACACAAAAACCAAAAGAATTATTATTTTTGATAACATCTACAGGTATGACGCCGGCGCTGTGGCTGATGCTTTCTCGGCCGCATTAAGCCCCTATTACACGACAGTAATTTGGGACAACAAACCGTTCACAAAACAATTTTGGAACGTTTGTGACCATTTGCTATTTGGAGTGACGTCACTTTCGTTCTGTGCTGCGTGGAGTGACGTCACAAACGTTCCAAAGCTGTTTTGCGAACGGTTTGTTGTCCCAAATTACTGTCTAGAGTCCCACCTGCGGGTATGGAAGTAGCGTCTTTCGCCCTCTCTGGTGCAACGGGGCAACGTCATGCCAACGGCAAAATGGTTCATGGTCCGGCGGCTATAAATAGGCGAATGATTGTACGATAAAGAAGTGCCTAGCCGATTTAAAAAAGAAAATAAATCTATGGTTGTGGTTGGTCTTTGGCTGAAATCGGAGCACTACGGAAAATGTAAACATTTTCGACGCTTATATTTTCAAGCCTAATAGATATAAATGCAAACAAGTTTTACTTGCTTTGTCAAAAATAGAGTACCATTTATGAACATATAAAAATAATTTCAATACTTTAAAATTTTGAACTTTTCTTTTTTCGATAAAACTAAAAAGTTTTTGTCCGAGCCCCACTCGAATTATCTTCTAAGCTATAAAATATAGATATAAACAGTAAAAGGAACAAAAGTATTCAGTAGGTAATCCAGTTTCTAGATTAACAATTTGTCTTTACAAAGCTATTATTCGAGTAGTTTTAAGGAATCGTCTAGTCAAGTTCAAGAAGATTGAAAACTTTTCTTTTTTAAAGTTTGCAATGCTTATATGTAGAGAATTCAAATTAAATTCTCAATTTTCGAAATATGGTAATTATAATTTCGATATTTTAATATTTTGAACTACTTTAAAAAGGTGGTTCTAATTTTGATATTTTATTATTCTGAACGGTTTTAAAGATGTTACACCTACAAAAAGAAAATGTCATTTATCAAAACTGGTAAATAATCCATCGGATTGGGGGTCACTGTCGATTTTTTTAATTACATTATTAAAAACATAACATTCGATGCTTATTTGTAGCGAACGTACACAATACTACCAGAATAATCCACTTTCTTAAAAAAGGCAATGTTTTGACATCAGTATTTTTAAAAAGCTCTCCATAACAGTTTATACTCCAAAATTGCCGCACCACTTTTAACAGTTTTAGTTTCACTTTCGTGGGACTACTAACGCCATCTTCCTGCGATGTCGAAAATTAATTGACTAGAAATTAACGAAAATGCGCATGTATAATGAAAATATTATCATGGTCTTTCATAAAAATTATTTTCATGGTCTTTCATAAAAATTATTTTATCTTATTAAACGTTATACACATATGCGCATTTGTCCTTTATAAATTAACTAGCAGCGATTCCCCGGCGTTGCTCGGGATTTATCATGCAAAACTGTGATAAAAATTACACCGAAACATATAGGGCAGTGAATTTTATACATTGTTTTTTCACTGTGAAAGATGTAAATTCATTGCATTATGTAAGAAAAAAAAATCATTGCATTATATAAGTCATAGTACGTCATAGCTGCTTAAGAAAGAATCTTCCTCATAAAATGCTGATAATCAAATAACCATTTTTAACACTTTACAACATAGTTGAAAAGGATGTAAATTCATTGCATTATGTAAGAAAAAAAAATCATTGCATTATATAAGTCATAGTACGTCATAGCTGCTTAAGAAAGAATCTTCCTCATAAAATGCTGATAATCAAATAACCATTTTTAACACTTTACAACATAGTTGAAAAGTGTTTATGATCTTGTTCATTCTGACAGTCTGTGGGACCAATGGGAATATAAATGAATAATATCTCCCAATTAGTTTTGGATTGAACCCGGGTTGAAAAAATAAAATACATTGAACCATATGGGACCTAATTTTTCAAATATTTTTAAGCGAATTTAAAATTCACAAATTGCTTCGAAAGTTTTAGGAAATATTCAAATTATCCCATAAAATATATAAAAAAATGTTCAGCAAAATATATTCAGTAGTTTTTTTTAAATAGCACTTAAAATAATAATTAAACCCTTTATATGAAAATATCACGTGACCGTTATACGAAAAGAGATCAAGTGACCCACTTCAAAATAACATATGGAATCCATCTTGTGTCGAAATCGTGATTTTTAAAATTATTTTTAATTCATATTTAGTGCCGTATCCGTCCTAAAACCGCTTTATTTTTGCTTAATTTCTGTGCATCTGTATTCTGAAACAGAACAATTACAATATATTTGAGTTTAAATGATCAATACCATCCACGCTGTGTCAAACTTGTAATTTTTAAAGTTCTTTTCAATTTAAATTTAGTGTTGTATCCGTCCTAAAACCGCTTAATTTTTGCTTAATTTCTATACATCTGTATTCTGAAACAAGACAATTACAATATATTTGAGTTTAAATGATCATCAAACTTTGATTATGTCTAGAACGAAACCTAATTTTTACTTGTGGAGAATATAAACTGATTAGGCTGTAAGATGAGTTGTATAAGAATTGCTGAATTTCTTTAACGCAAAATTATTTTGCTCAGGAGTCTGCAATATAGATGATATGAATGAAACATTCATTGATTTTACATAGAGAAGCAGCCAATTTAATGGCAGACTTCTTCGATGAAGTTTTATGCTTAGAGTTAAATTACTTTAGCCTTCATGGTTTTAAGTTTTTAAGTAGAATAAATTATTGTAGTACTGTTATGAATGAAATAAAAATGTATGAATGAAACATTTACTGCTTCTACACAGAGAGCCACGCGATTTATATTTCGATGACGTCATTTGAATAAAGTTCGTTTTTTTCGATGAAGTTTTAAATTTTCAAATATAATTAATTATTGCAGTATTGTGATATATTACCGCTGAATGTATCGCATTTTAAAGATGTTTAAATAAAATTAAAGTTGGAAAGTGTTTCATAATCAATGCTTTATGCATGATTGATCTTTCAAGCCTGGGAGAAATACACCATGGTGATAGTTTTCATTTAAATTCATATTTCAAACCTGCGATTTTCAATGACCTGACTAATACGTTTAATGTTACGACCTGACTAATACGTTTCCTGACTAATACGTTTTATAAACTCCCACAAAACTCAAAAATTTAATTGATTTTCACGTTTTAAACCAACTATTTCCAATCTTTTTCGTTGATAATCATGGAGTTAGAGTAAAACTCCTAGGAAAAAGTTTTGTTTTCCATTAATATCTCGACAACCCCTGGTCTTAGAAACTCGAAACTTGGACTAAATTTATGGGCGGTTATTTTAGAGCTGCCTACCATATTCCATTAAATTCCGTTTAGTCGTTCTCCCGTGATGATGAGACAAACGAAAGTTTTGTTTTTCTCTAATATCTCGAGAACCACTGATCGTAAACTCGAAATGTAGACTAAATTTTAAGTGAAGCTATTTCAAGGCTACGCACCAAATTTCATGAAATTCGGTTCAGCCGTTCTCCCGTGATGCTGGATCATACATACATACATACATACATACATACATACATACTTTTCTTCTTTATATATATATAGATGATACAAGAAAGAATCTTCCTCATAAATTGCTGATAATTAAATAACCATTTTGATTTCTTAATACTTTTCGTTGAGTAAAAAATAAATCATGATAGTTTCCATTTAAGTTAATATTTCAAACCTGTGATTTTCAAAAGTGACTAATACGTTCATCAAACTCCCACAAAACTCAGAGATTTAATTGACTTTCACGTTAAAACCAACGATTTCCAACCTTTTTCGTTAGGAATCATGGAGTCAGAGAGTAGAACTCCTAGGAATAAGTTTCGTTTTCCATCAATATCTGGACAACCCCTGGTTTTAGAAACTCAAAACTTGGACTAAATTTATGGGGGGCGATTTCAAAGCTACCCACCAAATGTCATTAAATTCGGTTCAGCCGTTCTCCCGTGATGATGAGACAAACGAAAGTGTCATTTTTCACTAATATCTCGAGAACAACTGGTCGTAGAAATTCGAAACATGGACTAAATTTTAAGTGGGGCTATTTCAAGACTACCCACCAAATTTCGTCAAATTCGGATCAGCCGTTCTCCCGTGAGGTTGTATCATACATACATACTTTTCTTCTTTATATATATAGATATGAAAATATTGCCCTCTCTTTTTCTCGTCAATAATTCTATCAGAATTGATAAATGTAATATAAAAATTACCATCCAAGTAATCCAATGTTTATTTTCAATTCAAAAGTAAAAAAAATCATCAATGCATGCTCATGCTACTCGTATTTTAAAATAAGAAAGACATTAGAGTGAACACGATGTTATATTTAGTTTCTTTCCTTCTTAAGGAGCTAGCTCTGTGATATCACTATAATTTGTATTTTTATAATACTAATAGCATTTTCCATAAATGTGGCGTCACATCGAAACCGAAGTCGCATATATTATCCCATTTTAAAAACGATTTTGCAGTTATAATACTGTTTTAATTCATTATTTTAATTTGCACAAACCCATTAAAGAAATGATACATTTATAACAGAAATACATATTTTAACGTAAATTTTGAGTAAAGCATTTAAAGTTACTTTACTTTTACATAGGAAAGGCTAGCAGGTAAAATGTTCTTCATACATTTCTGAACGTTCAAGCGCCAAAGAAAATATTATTTTAAAATTATATTTATGAATGAAAAATACAACTATATTGGAAAATGGCAATGAAGCCCAATATCGTCTTGGAAGCAGCAATTTAAGCTGGGTCAATCCAAAAAACCAAGAATAAAAAGGGGCACAAATAATAGGCCAACTGTTTCTACTACCAGATAGGGTGTTGTTGTTGAGACCCAGATCGTCCGACCTACCAGAAAGGTGCAAGGTAACTGTTTGGACGGCCGGGAAGAGCCACCCAATTTAGACCGGAACCCAGTGGGGGAGGCATTCACAGGGACCGTACCCTTCTTCCCCTACCACCAACCTCTCGGAAGGACTTACGGACCCACATGTTTAACATGATCATACTCCACATGAACACGCACAGTTTTAGTAACAGAGGGAATCAAACCCAGGACTACCGAGTGCAATTCCCGCGTGCTAACCACTGGACTATCGCGCCCCTACCAGATAGGGTGTTGTTGTTGAGACCCAGACCGTCCGACCTACCAGAAAGATGTTGTTGCTGTTGAGACCCAGACCGTCCGATCTACCAGAAAGGTGTAAGGTAACTGTTTGGACGGCCGGGAAGCGTCACCCAATTTTGACCGGAACCCAGTGGGGGAGGCATCCACAAAGACCGTACCCTCCTTCCCCTACCACCAACCTCTCGGAAGGACTTGCGGACCCACATATTAAACGTGATCGTACTCCGTGTGAATACGGCGGTAATTTTGGCAGCGGACGGAATCGAACTCTGGCCAACCGAGTGCAATTCCCGCGAACTAACCACTGGGTTACCGCGCCCTACCAGATAGGGCATTGTTGTTGTTGAGACGTGCCACCCAATTTAGACCAGAACCCAGTAGGGAAGGCATCCTCAGGGACCGTACCCTTCTTCCCCTACCACCAACCTCCAAAATTCTTTAGTGTTGTATTCCTTATTTATATACATAAAATTTAAAATCTGTCTATAAGTATATGTGTTTGTGGTGTTGAAGACCCAGGCCGTCCGACTCATCCGAAGACTTGAGCAACTATTTGGACGACCGGTGTGTTTGTGGTGTGTTTCATCACAAGAGAATCGATTGAAAAAATTAAATTGTCTATTTTATTTGTTTTGTCGCGCATAGGTTGACAAAAAGATTAGCGGTCGAGTTCAAGTAAATTTAAACTTGCTGCAAAACATTTAGTAAAACTGCTTTTCCAGGAACGATTACTGCAATACAGTAAAAATTCACGTAAAACTACTTTTGTAACAATGTGTACGGCAATGGAACAAAAGTCCCCGTACTACTTTTCTAGCAATGCAAAAAAACTTCCTGTAAAAGAATCTTTCTAACAACGTTTAGAGCAATGCAACAAAACTTCCTGTAAAACTACTTTTCTAGCAACTTTTATGATATCGTGGCAAGATTTTTAATCCATAAAGCTATAGCAAACAGCTTTGGGTAATGAATAATTAAAATCACAGTTTGATTATTTAAGTTTAATAGTTGTTGGATAATTCTACATTTAATAGTATAGAAGGGTTTAACTGCGAAGCATTAAAAAATTTATCGATTAACAATTTGCTAATTTAACGAAAATTTTGCTGGACAAAAAAAAATTAATAATAATTAGAGTATAAATAAGGTCATTAATAATGCGTATTTTTAAAGAACAGAAGAGTCATGTAAATTTAAGAGATTTGAACTCTAAAATAAGAAAAAACGCTCCAAGTTTTCAACACGAGACTGACATAAATCCTCATCCAAATCGAGGGGGGGGGGGGGGGGAACACGACTACGCAGATGATTTATGGCAAAAGACTGGTTTCTTATCACTGAACAATTCCACAATTCTTAGCTCAGAATATCCCCCACCCCCACCAACCAAAATCATCTCCATTTCTAAGCGTATCACTGGTATCATCTGAGCTCTCTTCAAACTCCCAAGGAAGGAGAATCAGTTAAATACGAGAAATAATACTCTTTCTTTTAGTTCCTCATTAAATAAGCACCGCCTGCGTGTCAGTGTATGATGGATGTCGGGACGCGGCGGATTCCAGTGAGAAAAAGTAATACTTCTCTCTGGCATTGATATATTCTGCTCACTGCGTGAAAAATTTTTCAATTTTTGAGAAAACTGTTTAAATTATATGTTTCGACGCTCACAACAAAGTCTAAACTACTCTGTTCCCGAATAAGTATGCGCGGAAAACAAATGTTGGAAATGGAAGGCTTCACTAGACTTTCTCACACGTTCATACCAGATTGTTTGGGTCCACTCAAGTCCTCATTACCAAGACCCATGGCTCAAGGATTTTAAAGGACCCAAAATCCAAGGTTAATGGAACATTAATTGTCTATTATTATTTTACGAACCTTGCCCAAAATCATCCGATCCTGCAAGTGTATCCTAAAATCTTAGCTTGCATTTATGGCAACCAAAAGCGTTTTAAAGTTATTTACATAAAATAATGTATACAGTGCATTGCAATATTTCACAAACTGGGGTACATGAAAAAATTCACGGAGCACTTAGCACTTAGCAAATTGTTTAATTTATTCTATTATTATAACAAAATATGTATAATTAGATAAATTTAATAATTTTTCTAATTAAATAAATGTCAACTATCACGAATATTAGGCGTTGCCCGCGATTTAAGATACAAAAATAAGCGTCCGATGCGTAAATAATGCTTATAACACAACTCAATAAAAGAAATCTCGCAGATTTTTATTTTATTTATTTATTTTTTAATTTTCGAATGCAAGCTGAAAATTCCGACAAATTTATCTTTCATTAAAAAGAAAGCAAGTTTCTAGGTTAAAAAGTAGGAGATAGTGAGTGCTTTGAGGTGCGTAGTATTCGTCGATTTCGAGGCTTTGGGAATTGCCTAAGGGTTGGTTCTTTTCCAAATATTTAAAAATCCATTTAATTTTTGAAATTATCGACAGTTTTTTG
This sequence comes from Amaurobius ferox, assembly GCA_951213105.1. Taxonomy (NCBI): domain Eukaryota; kingdom Metazoa; phylum Arthropoda; class Arachnida; order Araneae; family Amaurobiidae; genus Amaurobius; species Amaurobius ferox. Next base: position 68,835,350 of record OX578144.1, on the reverse strand, counting down.
CAATTGTTCGAATCATTAGCTAAATAACAAAAAAGGAAAAAGTAAGAAAATCCTGAGAAATTCTAGGGCAAGCATTAGCTTTGAAATAAACGGAACATACATGCATAGTCACATAAATATGGTTTGACAGAAATTAATATAAGATTAATGAAACCGTATATAATATAATATTAAAGCAATGTACTGGTCTACAATCTGCTGATAATAAAGTATTGTATTATTAAAACCATTTTTATTTTCAATATTAATGATTAATAATATTGAAAATTATTTTTTTCAATATTATATTATTCTCATATTATTCTTATAATATTATTAAAACCCATATCTCGTTTATTAGCTAGGCAAATTACTTTAAAGGAACATATTTGAAAAATCTTTTTTTTTTTTTTTAATTTTTCAAGATGACGACAGCTTAGTGAGACTGATGGTGTAACAATTGTCATTACAGCGAAGTTCAAGTCGCTCGACCGTAGTGAGAAATATAGCGATATTAACGACAAATTCTGCAAAATGTTGCCAACCAACTTTTAGCAAGTTGCTCGCGCCACACACGCACGACCATCTTTCCAAAATACTTAAGATCTTAAATGTGTTTTTCAGTTAAAATATAAATTAGAAAATTAAAAAATTTCGGGAAAATAATACTTATCAACAATTGCATGGAAATGTAAAAATGCGAACAATTGAAAAAAATTACTATTCAATTTAATTCCTCTGTCTCATTCAGATTCCACACAAAGAACACAAGACTGAACATTCATGAAATACATCCCATACTGACCCAGTGGGGCGAAATATAACGAGCCATCCACATCATCTGATTTAGTTCTATTTAACTTCCCTAAGAACATCGTAAATAAAATTTTAAAATAGCACATTTCATTTATCCAAAAATAATCGCCACTCACTTTTACGAGTCGCTGCTCTCCGTCATCCAAAGACGGGCCCAACCCTTTCACCCAAGTTCGATAATTTAATTGCGTCGGTACTTCAAAAGAATCCTCCGTCTAAAAGCCCGCGAATCGAAAAGCAGCCAGTGGATCGAAAAATATGTCCCGAGTCCTTTAGCGTCCTAATTAGAGCAACGTCCTGAACCCGTACTTCCTGAATATAATGATCCTGGACCGCTAGTTCTATCACACATGGGTGAAACTATCATACGAAGTTGGGGGCCATAACCAGAAGCTATACCGGTATTATGAAAAGAACGTTTTTAATGGAATGGCTAAAGAACTTTTATTGACCCCCTATCGAACAAGGACAGCATATTAGCATTTAAAAGCCTGGATGATTTGGAAGGAAAACTTTAAGTGTGAATCTCCACTCGACTGTCTCATTTTATATTTAGTGGTGTTTAGTTCTATACTTGTATCACAATCATTATGAGATGAAAGAAAGACGTATCTTTTTCATGTTTAATACCCAAATTATTCGTAAAAATTCTTTAATATTTTTTCCAAATTGGCAACAGCTGAGTGAAAAACAGAGTCCGAGCGAGTTTTATTTAAATACATACTTTAAATACGTAATACCAGACGATTTATTCTGTGAATGAAATTATTTTGTTATCTTTTTTGCATATACAGTGGCTCCAAAAAATATTGGGACACTTTAGATTCTGCTGTAAAAATGTTCTTCACTATTCTTTACAAAACTATGCATAACATTTATCATAATAATTTAACGATTTAAAAAAAAAAAAAAAATTAACCTGCAATGCAAAAGACAGTCCACAAAAGTCTTGGGACACCTTTATTTCGGCGGAAATTAAAGCTTAAAGTCCTTTACTGTTTTCTTTTGTTTCTACAATATGGCAACAATTTAAATATCGTTTGATTTTATCTTCAAATAATTTGTTCTTCATATAAATTCCCATTTAGTGTGCTTAGTAAAATCATGGCACGATATCAAAGAAACGTCAACTAAAGAAGTTATTATTCATTCAGAAAATGGTAAATATGTTACAGAACTTGCTAAAAAACTGAATTTCCCGCGTTCTGCTATTTTCAATATTATAAAGAGGTTCAAAGAAGAAAACCGAGATCTAAACAAGAATAGAAGCAGTAGTCCATCGAAGATTACCCTACGGGACCAGCGTTTTATACTTGGAAAATTTTCAAGAAACACGCGGTTAAGAGCTACAAAACTTAATAACAGCCTTAAACTTAACCTAAAATTTATAACTTCACTTTTTATAAGAACTAACTTATAACTTAACTTTTAACATAACTTAGCAGAATTTAATGAAAGATTAACCTAAAACTTATAACTTAACCTAACCTAAACTTAACCTTAAACTTACCTAAAACTTATAACTTAACTTTTTATAAGAACAAACTTATAACTTTTTAACTTAGCAGAATTTAATGAAAGATTTGATACATCAATTTCTTATGAAACTATGGGATTAGATACCACGATCATTCAGCAAAAAGAACATTTCTCCTAAGTAAGACAAAAAAGACAAGAAAGATCAACCACGCATAAAGCATTGATCATGAAACACTTTCCAACTTCAATGCAATTTTATTTAAACATCTCTAAAACGCGATACGTTCTTCAGTAATATTTTTAAAATTATCACAATACTACATTAATTTATTATATTTGAAAACTTAAAACTTCATTGAAAAAAATGAACTTCATTCAAATGACGGCATTGAAATATAAATTGCCTCGTTTAAACATCTCTAAAGTGCGATACATTCCTCGATAATATTTTTAAAACTATCATAATACTACAATAATTTATTACATTTGAAAACTTCATCGAAAACGAACTTTATTCAAATGACGTCAGCAAAATATAAATCGCCTGGCTGTCTCTATAAAAGCAGCATATCATTCATACACTTTTTTCCATTCCTTACATTCATCATAATACTATAATAATTTATTTTATTTAAAACTTAAAACCATGGAGGTATAAGTAATTTAACTCTATACTTAAAACTTCATCGAAAAAATCGTCATCTTCTCTGTGTAAAATCAATGAATATTTCATTCATATCAGCTATATTGCAGACTCCTGAGCTAAATAATTTCGCGTTAAAGAAATGCAGCAATTCTTATACAACTCATTCTACATATCTTGGTGTTTACATTTTCCATAAGTGAAAATTAGGCTTCGTTGTAGAAATAAGCAAAGTTTGATGATCATTTAAACTCAAATATTTTGTAATTGCGATGTTTCAGTATCTAGATGTACAGAATTTAAGCAAAAATAAAGCGGTTTTAGGATGGATACAACACTAAATATGAATTAAAAAGAACTTTAAAAATCACGATTTTGACACAAGATGGATGTCATATTTCATTTTGAAGCGGGTCACGTAATCTCTTCATATAAAGGGTGTAATTATTATTTTAATTTCTATTTTTAAAAAACTACTGAATATATTTTGTTGAAATTTTTTTTTATATATTTTATGGGATAATTTGAATATTTCCTAAAACTTTCGAAGCAATTTGTAAATTTTAAATTCTCTTAAAAAATGTTTGAAAATTTAGGTCCCATAGGGTTCTATGTATTTCATTTTTCAATTCAGGTTCAATTCAAAACTAATTGGGTGATATTATTCATTTATATTCCCATAGGTCCCACAGATCATCTGAACAACATACTAAAATTACATGATAAAGCCATTTTTACGGCAGTTATTGTGCTAAAGGACAGACAGACAGACAGAATGAACAAAGTCATAAACACTTTTCAACTATGTTGTGCAGTGTTCGGGTTCTTATTGGCAAAATCAATTATAAATAAGACCTTTATCATATTGAGATCAGGAGATCTACGTAAATGAGAGCAAATTTATTATTTTTGGTTCAGATGGTCGCAATATTGTCTGGCGAAAAAAGAATGAAGAGATAAATCCAAAGAACTTGGTATACCGACAGTAAAGCATTGTTATAGGTGTACTTGTATGAGGTTGCAGGACTGTAAACAGGTGTTTATTGAAACCGTAATGGATCATTTAAAATATATGAACGTTTTAAAAGAGAACTTGAAAACATCAGCCCAAACATTGAGCATCGGAAACAATTTTAAATTATATCAAGGCAACGGCCCTAAGCATACCGCTTTAAATGCGCGCCTGTGGTTGCTCTCAAATTGCCTTGAAATGATCAAAATGCCTTACTATCTGCCGATTTGAATCCAATGGAACATATTTGGTAAGAATTAGAGGCATTTGGTAAGATAAGAAAGGCATTGGAGACATTTGGTAAGATAAGAAAGCATAGCATTTCATCAAAAAATGAACTGAAATAAGTGATGGAACAAGAATGGAAAAATATTGATGCAGAAGTTACAAAAAAGGTTAGCTCACTCAATGCCAAACAGGTTGAAATGTGTAATAAAAGCAAGAGGACCCACCAGGTTCTAAACTTTTTGGAATTTAAACAGTTTTTTTTTCTATTGTCCCAAGACTTTTGTAGATTATTTTTTGCACTGCTGGTTAAATTTTTATTTTTTAAAAATTGTTAAAATATTATTTTGATAAATGTTATGCCTAGTTTTGTAAAGAATAGAATAAAAACATTATTTAAAAATACAGGGAAAAAATATTCTTATTTAATCTTCTTACATACTACTTTTACAGCAGAATCTAAAGAGTCCCAATACTTTTCAGATTCAAGTATATCGGTCCCACACTTTTCCCAAAGAGTTCCAACACTTTTCAGATTCAAGTATATCGGTCCCAACTTTTCAGATTCAAGTATATCGGTCCAACACTTTTCCCAAAGAGTTCCAACACTTTTCAGCTCCAAGTACGCGGATTGCACACGCCCTCGCAGCGGGTGTAAGGAGGTTAGTATCTCATAAATTGGGGCGGCAAATAAAATTAGTATATGAGGCAACAATTACGAGGGTCACACTGAAATTTTTGAGATACGGCTAAGTGGTACAAGTTAAACTTTCCAACTCTTAAGAATGTTCAAAAGTACTCCCCTCCAACATCAATGCACTTTTGTAGGCGAAATTTCCGAAGATTATCGATAATGCTCTCGCGTCAACTCCATTTTCTTTTCTTTCAAAATTTATTCTACGACAGCTAAATCGTAATTATTGCCACACATTATCGTATGCTGTCATAAGAGTTTAAATTTAAATATCCAACCGATAATTTTTTTTTCCTAACACATATCGTCTGCCCCTGTCTCAAAAATTTCAGTGTGACCCACGTATAAGTATTCTATCAAAACACCCGGTCGTTTCCCACGATCCAGAGTTCAATAGGATAAAAACTTCTTCCATTTCTCCACATTTTGTTTTCGTTTTTTCCACAGCAAATATTATTTTATTCACATTTACAAAAAAAATATCTTCTATTTCATGAAACTATATGCATCGATTTTATAGCGAATAATAAACTTGCTGGGAATGCCTTCTCGAAAACATATTTTTAAAATCCCAGCCCAGGTAATGATAGATTAAATAGAATAAATTCGGGAACTGCTTCCAATAAACTGAAATGTAAATGTACTTGCAAAAAAAAAAAAAAAAAAATAGCAATAATAACATTAACGCAAGGAAAGGAAAGTCGATAATGGCAGGACTATTCGGCTTTGTCTGGTATATTTAAATTGTGTTTTCATTACAAACCCATTAAAAGCAAATACTCGATTTAGCTATGCACGGATTAAATGATTTAGAGCATAACTGCGAATTAATGCCGTTTACAAATGCATCCAATGTATCAGTACACGTGCATTTTATTTGCATTAAGTCAAATCTCATTTAATTCATTTTAATGGGGATTTTGAGTTACAAGGAATTAAAATCGGTATCAAACTTGGACGTTTTTAAGCTTTGTATTAATATTTTTTCACATCAGGTGAGGTAATTTTTCCAAACGGTGGGGAAATCGGAGATGGAGCCCCAAAACCAGAAGAGTTGCTTCGTAATACATAGAAGCAAGGAACCTTATGAAATAAACCTTATTAAATAAAAATTGTTCTTGCGAATAACAAGTCTTATTGCATTCAAATCAAATTTAAACCTAGTAAAACATAAAGAATTAAAATAAAAATGTATATATCCCCTTGGAAATGTATATACAACCCTTGGAAATGTATACACAATCCTTGAACTTAATTACTTTATTGTAAAATAAAAACAATTCGGTTTATACCACTTATCGTTATCATCTAATTTTCTGAGACACCATACTGCCACAATTTATTTAAACAATTAATTAACTATCCTATGAATTAAGTTATTATTTTTTTTTCTAGTTTTTGTCACGAATTTCTAGTCGTTATTTGAAATTAAACCTAGCGCCTACATCCTACATCAATAAGAAGTATTATAATTTATAATTAAAGTAAATACGATAACTAACCAATGCTTTTGGTAGAAAGAGAAATTATTAGTTAGTAATTATTAATTATTATTAAAAAACCAGAGTGAAACTTGAGTGCAAAATGGAGGGAAGGGCCTGGGAGATGCAACCCCAGAGCAGGCGATCGCTTTCCACGGGCCTGGCATGATGAAGCGTATACATTAGTGCATAGGGTTGGAAAAGGCGCAAGTTTGTCTGTGTTACTGATATCATGTAGTAAACGTTCTATTCTATTTCAGGGATGCTTTAAACATGTCAACCCGCTATAAACACGAATTTTTTACCCCCCGCCCATCACAGTACTTTTCCCATTCATTATCTATATGTAGGAAAAGTAAAAACGGATACGACAAGCGTGAAACAAACTGCCGATCGAAACCTCTCCAGATAGAGCCATCGCCTATGCTTCAGAAAAGCGAAATAGAAGAGGGGACGAAGAGCTTTTCGAGGGCGGGCCGCAACTGACGTGCGTGACCGCAACATCTCAGCACCCTCTGCCAGGGCTGCAATTAGGGCAAAGACGTGCGCACGACTAAATTGCCACTTATCCCGGCGCAAACATAGTCATCAGCGAAAGCTCCCCCCATCCCCCTTCCTCACAGGTTTTGCAAAGGGCAACCCACAAATTAATTCAGAGTTCCTTGTTGCGGCTGTTTTTTCTATATTGGATATACTGTTAAGTGAATGAACGTGCAAAATTTGGAGCGCATTAAAACGGAGTAATAGGTATATATAAGGGGCGCTGACTATTTTTTAAAGCAAATGCATGAGAAAAATATTGTATTTACTACATTTTAAATTCGAACGAAACGAACGACGAGAACAGAAACCCAAAAAATTGATAGCACATTTACGCTCCCTTGGAAATTGTTCTTAAATCGAAAATGATTGGTTATTTATTGTATTGTATACTGTATCACAAAATATTCATATCTGTATAAATAAAATTTAAAATCTGTCAGTATGTATTTTGTGTGTTTGTCGCATCATTACATGAGAACCGCTACGCCTAATTTCATGAAATTCTGCGAATAGCCTTGGAATAGCCCTACTTAAAATTCAGTCCATGTTTCGAGTTCTTGGGACCAGGGGTTGTCGAGATATTAATAAAAAACGTATAATTAAACCTTCCAAAGACCTTTCATTATGCAAACGATATTTTTCACACAAATTTATTTAAAGAAAATGATATCATGTTGCTTAGCAAATCCGCAATGTGTTTATACAGCAGACAATTTCTATTAAATCTTTTCAGATTTAAATAATAAAGAAATGTATATAAAAATAAATTTTACCGGAATTGCATTTTTGACTGGGTTTTAAGGTTTAAAAACTACGGGAATTATTGATATTTTTAATTTCTTACGTCTTCTGTTTTATTTTGACAAATATTTTTCAAACTCATATATTGTGTTTAGCCAATTGTTAAAATAAGATAAAAGTGCTACGGTATATATTTCAATACAATTTTTGCGCTTTCATTTTGGCATACATTGATCTAATTTTATATTTTTACATTTCCTTATAATTCACAAATAGGACCAGGATGTTTTATGTTTTAGATTTGCCTGTGAAGATAATTTTGTATATCGAGAACAGATTCTTGTACTTCTATTTAAGAGAATTAAATTAAATATTTTAATAGAATGTTTTGGATAACAATGTTATTACTATAGGAATTTGCACATAATTGCGAATTTTAAGTTTCATATATTATACATTCCGTATATATTATACATTCCGTACGAAGAAAGGGTATATACTGCTAGTATTTTATAAAACCGTGAAAATAAAAAAAAAGTCGTTTTAAGACCTTTGTTATAACATCATTGTTACTTATACCAAAAATGTTTGCACTACATATAGACAATCTCCTCGGAAAAACAACTTTCTCAGGCAAGTGCCGAGGGATTCTATTTTTTTTTTTTTTTTTCAAATCCAAGATCAGTTTCAAATAGTCATTCGCTTGGTTCAATAATTCACAACTGTTTTATAACGTCTGACGTTGAAATTCCGTCAGTAATAAATCAATTAATTTGAAAGATTATCAGTAACAATTGTGTTTAATTGAAAGTTCGGGTCGTTTGACCTATGCGACAAATTTGGCGAGATACTGCTAACTTGGTGAACTTTATTATTAAGAATTTTTCGAGCTAAGCAGTGATTCGAGGTCTTTTCGCAGAATGTATATAAGTCGATCATCGTTTAGTTAGTAACAGTTGGTGTAAAATGAGTAAAAATTATTTATGAATACGTAAGTGTTTCGAGAATATAATCTTCTATTTTGTGAATTAGTTAAGCATTTAAGGGGACGGTGGACGTTGAAATTTTTTTTATTTATTTATTGACCTAGGAACATGAAAATTTATATAAATATTCCTCTTAACATTACTATATAAAATACTATTATTAATTTCTTTTCAATTTTGTTATATTGGAAGCCTATTGTTTTTATACGCAATCGAATGTTCAGAACCCCCCCTAAATTTTCAAGTGAAATTTTGAAAAAAAATCGTCAAAAAATCAAAACCGCGAAAAAAGTTACGCAAATAAACATTTCTTATGTGATTTCTCATTAGAAAACGATTGACATAAATTTTAGAACGCCAACATGAACAGTTCTCGAGATATTGCACATTTTTCAAAAAAATTATCAAAAAGTTATATAAAATAAAAACAAAATATTTCCTACTGAGAAACATGTTCACTTTTCATATGTAATACCATGCGATAAATTGGATGACATCATTCTCGTGGATCTAGCTCGTTCTATTCATGAAATTCATACAACCACACTAATTTTCCGAAAAAACCGGAAATGTCATCTCCAAAACCGGAAATGGGCATCCTTGGTGCTGAAATTCGATGTTGAATTCATATAAATCATCACCTAAGCTATATACTCAATCCTAAAAAATTGATGTTTCAAGGAATTTTTTAAACCGTAAGAAACAAACAGAAATGGAAATCTTTAGAGAACCCCCAAGCTCCTCCGGAATTCAATGCAAAATTTATATCATTCATCATCTACTACATCTATAACCAATTATGAGAAAAAATGTTTCCAGAAGTGGGAATCCTCAGTGAACCCCTTAACACTCTCTAAAATTTGATGCTGAATCCATATCAGTCATCATCTAAATTGCTGACTGATATGGATTCAGCATTCTCATGATTATAGCAGATTTTGAGAAATAGATATTTTAGGGACAATGCAAATTTTTTTAACCGGAAGTGGAAATCCTTGAGTCACTTTACCCCCAAGAATTTGATACTGAATCAATATCAGACATTATCTAAGCTCTATCTATAACCAATTATGAGAAATAGATGTTTCAAATAAATTTTTTGAACGCGAAATGGAAATCCTTAGTGAACCCCTTACACTCTCTGGAATTCGATGCCGAACCTATATAATCCGCTCTATCTATAACCAATCCTAGGAAATAGATGTTTCAAGGAAATTTTCTGAACCGGGAGTGAAAGAAAAACGGAAAAGTAAATCCTTATAGTGCACGTATACCTTTCTCCAGAATTTAATGCTGAATTCATATCAGTTCAAACTATAGCCAATCTTGAGAAACATATGTTTCAAGAAAGAAAAAACTGAACCGGAAGAGAAATACTTAGTAACCCACTCTACCTCCTCTAGAATTTGATACTAAATTCATATAAGTTATCATCTAATATCTATCGCCAATCTTAAGAAATAGATAATTCAAGAATATTGGACCTTTTTCAACCGGAAGTGGACATTCTTAGTGAAACACCTATATCCTCCATAATTTAATGCTGAATCTATATCAATCAACATCTGATCTCGACCTATAGTAGATTCTGAGAAATAGACGTTCTAGGAAAAACTTCTTGGTAAGAACAATAATAGGGCAAAATATTTGATAATTTTTGGCATCAATAATTCTAATCGACCTTCACGGTTGGTGTCTCTAACCATAGTGCTCAGATAAGTATAGAAATTCATCTGCATAAATAATTCCAGTAGCAATTTGCCAATTAGCAAGTCACTAGCGAATTAAGGGCAAAATTTCACCTCGCAATTTAGGCTTTTGAAAGCACGAGACGCGAGCAAATCGTGACATGGATGCATATGAAACCCGTGCATTCGACTCGCCGCCAGGAAAATTGCTCTTCCTATATATATATCCTTACAAAGATTTCAGTCGTACGGAGAGGATCCTTTTCTTACTCTTCCACAATATTTCACCGCCGTCATCATTATTGTTGTTGTTATTCTGTTCATTATTTCATTACTCTGTCGTCGATGGCAGTAAAAACTTTTAAAACGCTCCTTTGTTGTTCCGGGGAAAGCAAAAGATTTTCCAACGTCTTTGAAAATTTTCATCTTCCGAACAACAAAGGAAGACTTCTCCGAGACATGCTCGGAAAAGGGTAGAAGAGGAGTTGAGGCTGCTGGGAAAACTTCTTTTAAAAAAAAAAAATAATAATAATGGCGGTATAATCACCGGGAGCTTTATACTTTCGCTGTGGCACACAGTTGTACCAAAACCCCATTTCACAGCGGCTGAGCAATTAAGTGCAGCCAATTTGCAAACCCCGCGCTGGCAACACTGCGGTTCCCAGATGGATTGGGGTTCCAGGGGGTAAAAACCCGGAATTATTAATAACAATAACTTTAGGGGGTTCTAAGATAATATCTACTCGCTAGGTTGATCGCATTAGTTAAATTTTGGATTCAGTGGCTTCTGCATAAGCTGCTGAATCATTACGCATGGCTAATGTAGGGTGTCATTTAAATGTTCGTAGCATTTGAAAAAATCGTTGCTCGCAACAATTTAGGATCAAAACCATCAAAATCAGTAAAGGGGCGCTTTAAAATTTTGAAGTGACAAAACGGGAAAAGGGAATTTCACTCTTTAACAGAGATTTTTTTCTTAACAAGTGATCATATTTAAAACTATTTGAAAAAAATTCATACAATAGCCTCAATGCATGTTTGAAGGAGATCAAGAATCTAGTCTTTGCTCAAGATCTAATATTAATTCTTTTTACTTTTCCTAAAATGCTTCTTCCTTTTCTACTATAATAATAAAACACAATACCCGTGTCTGTGATCGCCGTAGCGAAAAATCGAAAAGATGTAGAGCTACGAAATTTGATACAGAAATTTCTGAACAAGTCCTGGAATACCTAGGAGAGACTTTATATTAGTTTTATTTATTTATTTTTATTATTTGTTTGTTTAACGAATCAGCGGAATTATGAAGAATTTGCGCGCACTAATGCATTCGCTGCGATCATGGGATTATCGCAGAGTATCAATCTTTATATCATCCTAAAATACGAAAAACGCTCTTTTCAATGAACTTTAAACGGCATTCATAACACGATTTTCCAATTTTGGGCGATTTTCTTTTTTTTTAAAAGCATACTTTTTTTTTCGGGGGAGGGGGAGGGGCAGCGTTTTAAAGCAAAATCCATTTTGATATTTCAACATTGCCTAAAAAAGCATCTTGACTGCATGAAATTTTATGACTTCACTTTTAAAATATCATCTTCCAACAAAATTAATTTTTTTTGGTATGATTTGTCAATTTTTAAGATTTTTTTTTTCCAGTTCAACGCGCATGTTCTACAGTTCTTCATTTCAGAACATGAAATTTCATTATCAAATTTCTCCCTTTCAGTTTGGGAAACATGCACCGAAAATACCGTTAGCTGTAATTTGCCAAAGTAGCGGACACGTTGGTCGCTAAGTATGCCTACTGAAGACATATCTGAGCATTTCAAAAGGTGACTGGGCTGGTCGCAAAAGGCAGCTAGTAGTGTATGTAAAGGGGGTGTATTGCAGAAGTTCAGAAATCCGACTCTATAAATCTGCATGTTTTGAATATCCTTGAATACAAATCAGTCATTTTTTTTTCAGCGTTTGAGTATGTTGATTAGATATTTTCGAACAATTTGGAGGAATTGACTGAAGCCGCTAAAACTATTTCAATCGATAAGGTATCCGTCTAATTAGATATCTTACACTTTCGGATAGGTCGGACGGTCTGAGTCCAAAGAAAGGGTTCTTTTAATTTCAGGTATACCCAAGTCCGAAAACAACTCTCAATTTTTCGGGGGGGGGGGGGGGGGCTAATCGAAAAGTAAATAAACAAAATTGTTGCATAAATAGTCGATTCTTACGGATTTTAACGAACGGCATCATTTGTAGCACTAAGAAGACTTGAATGTCTGACTCATATATTACAAAAACTACTGATCGTCATTAGTCAACCAAAGAATAGCGTTTGGATTCCTAGCCACGGCATGAGCTCTTTACAATGACACTAGGTATAGGAGGGAAAGTAACATCTGCGAATGAAACTGTTCCATCCTGTCGCACACCATGAACAAGTAATTTGTAACTATATCTTCAGCTAGAACCTTCTAGCAGACGATATCTGAACTGCGCACAAGAAATCTAAAACATCACTCCTTTGGCAACATTAATTTGACACGGGATTATAGCATCGGAGTTGATGGGCTGAAAAACAACTTCGCCAATCAATATTTTAAAACCATCTCACTGGAAAAAGAAGTGGAGGATCTAATCCCCCGCCATCTTGCTCCAAGCATCGCCAATTTATCCTCATTTGGCTGCTAACAAAGCAGAGACTCGAGTGGTTCTCAATGAGAGGCCCACCTGCAGAGCTCATGAAAAAATTTTTGAAGCATCCAACCCTTCCAAGCCATCAATTTACTTTGCTGCAGCCATCGTAATCCAATTTTCCTTCTCTTAGGACCCCCCTCCAATAAATGAGAATGAAATTAAGCCCAAGTTAGGAGAAGTTTAAGAAGTAGACTCTGTTCCAAAAGAAATGAGCGCAATCGCTTGCTTATCGATGCTAAAAATTATTTTTTTTTAAAAATGGCAATGGCAAGTGGTTTTTCCCTTGCATATTTTTTCCTTGGTTAAATTAAGAAAATAACGCTCACTGGTTTTGCGTGCAATTTATTAAATTAATATGACTTATAGTAAATATACGGTATGAGTCTCCACTCGACTTCCTCATCCATTGAAATTCCATATTACCGTTTGCCATCTGTTCTTTGAAAAAATTACTTAACTCCTTTTGTTTTAAAAAGCATAAATGTCAGTAGCAGATCAGCCAAGCTGGTGGATCGAATGCATTTAACATATTTGCATTAATACATTTTATTTTAATGCCTTTGAATTGCATAAACAATTTCAAGCTAACAGTTCGTATTCGCATTCATTTAAATTTCGAAAATTAATGTTCTAATCATGAAAATTACAAAAAACTTGAGTGAGGTCATTTTTTTAAGTAGTACTTACTGATAAGATTTCATAACGCATTCCTTTTTTTAGTTGTATCGTGCCCACACATCTCATCCGATACACACATACAGAGACACCTTCCAGGAAGCGTTCTAATCGTCAAGATATTGCAAACATGCGCACAGTGGTGCAACTACAATTTCGGGGTTCAAATATCTACTACAATATTTCAAGAACGGTTAGTCCTAAAGTTATGAGATTGGTCTTGTTCTTTTCGTCGTCAGAAATTAAGCCTAAAACACGTATTTAATTGACACGTTTGAACATACGTAGTCTTTTATTTTAGATTCTGGCAATTTTTGCAGTCCATTTTGCAAAAAAAAGGCAGGTTCTTTCTTTCCGAATTGTACCAATATCTAATAAACACCAGAATATCTATCCTACAGGTGACTTATCTACCAAATTTTACGAAATTTGGTCAATTGGGTTTTCAGCTAGAGTTGATGCATACATTGCACAGACAGGCACACACACGGACTTCACGCTAAAAATAGTTTATACTTTCCCTACAATGCATGCTAATGTATAGGGAAAGTATTGGAATCGTGTCGAAAATCGCAACTTGAGTTTTAAACGAATGTACGCGTTTCGAGCACTCTAGAATCCGAATTTTTTTTTTTTGTCTCAGAGGAAAGGTGTAGTAGCAGAGAATTGCATGCCGCCTCCAACAGAGGCAGTTCCAGCAGATAGACAATTTCACGAGGGGTTAGTGATCGGACTCAGAAGGGCAGGTTGGTCCATACGTCAATTCTCAGCGGACAGCCACCTACACGCGTCCACGGTGCACCGGTTATGGCGAAGTTGGTTAGAACAAGGGAATGTGGCACACGGCCAGAGCGACGTCAGAACGCGTGGACCGACGCATCCGCCGGCAAGCGTTGGCGGCTCTGCAGGCCACTTCCGTCGCCCTTTTGCAGCATGTGCAGGACACCCTTGATGCTCCCATGTCAACCAGAACCATTATCCACCGATTGGTAGTCGGCGACCTGCACTCATGGCGCCTGTTAAGAAGACTGCCATTGACCCAACAGCATAGACGCCTCCGTTTGCAATGGTGTCGGATAGAGCCACGTGAACGGCGAAATGGCACAGGGTCGTGTTCTCAGACGAGTCACGCTTCTGTTTTAACAATGATAGTCGCCGTGTACGAGTCTGGCGCCGAAGTGGTGACAGGTCCAATCCGGTCGCACCTGTGGCGCGCGACAACGCGGCGTCATGGTTTGGGGCGTCATCGCCTACGATAACAGGTCACCTCTGGTCTGTACTGAGGGCACTATGACGGCAAAAAGATACGTGGATGACGTGCTGCGGCCGGTGATACTACCCTTCCTTCAGAGGGTGTCCAATGCCATTTACAAACACGATAACGCCCGACCACACACGGCACGCATCAGCCAACATGCCCTGCAAGATACCCAAGTGCTTCCCTGGACACCAATCTCCCCTGATCTCTCACCAATCGATCACGTCTGGGACGTGATTGGGCGTCGTTTGCGTTGCTACCGCCGCGTTTAGAAGACGAACTCGACAAATGGTTGACAGGGAAGGGGCAGCCATCCCTCAGGATACCATCCGCACGCTCATTAACTCTGTACCTAGACGTGTTACTGCCTGTATCGCCGCCCGCGGTGGTCCTACAACCTGCTGATCAGATGGCGTTATCGCTCAGTGTATAGGTGTATCATGTTGCAATAAAAATCACCTATTGTTCGTTGCTGCCTCTCTCTGTTTACCGATTTTCATCACTTTCTGCCCACTCCTTGGTGTCTCATTTTCACTGTCGCGTACTGTATATCAACTATATCCTTAATTTACAAATTTTTGATGACGAAAAGAAAAAGACCAACCCCGTTACTCTAGGACTAGCCGTTCTCCAGATATTTCAGTTTCTTCGCACTTTCGCTACGCCACCTTTGAAAATATGTCCAGTTACCGAATGAAAACGGAAATTGAATTAAAAGTGCACATTCAATATAATTTAAAATAATTATGGCTGGCATTATGCTCAATTAAACTCAATTTAATGAATTACTGAAGAAATAAAGAGAACGTAAATATGAATCTACAGGGAACGTCATGTGATGCCCTCATCAGTTTTTTTTTTTCGAAACAGCCCACAAAAATCGTAAAAATCTAAAATAAAAGACTACATATGCTCAAATGTTTAAATTAAATTCTTGTTTTATACCTACTTTTTAACAACGAAAAGAATAAGACCAACCCCATTACTCTAAGATAGTCCATTCTCGAGATATATGATTATTTTAATTTTGAGGAGCTGAAGGCATTTTGCACTGTAGTTAAAAAAACTATTTGATGAAATTTCTTAAAATTTAGTAGCGAAGTCCCTTGAGGTTTATTCTGATGCTGATTAAATTATGTAATGATTCGAAAAACCCGACCCTTTTATGCAAAATAGCGCGCAAAGATCGTGAAAATCTGAAATAAATTAGTAAAACTGCTGAAATATATTAATTACTAGCCGCCTTTGGCGACCAGCCTGTTCGCTACCCTTGAAAATTCTGACCGTGGCAAACTCGTTGGCGCGACCTACCAGAAAGGTGTAAGGTAACTGCTTGGAAGGCCAGGAAGTGCCACACAATTTAGACCGGAACCCAATGGGGGAGGCATCCAAAGAGACCGTACCCTCCTTCCCCTACCACAAACCACTCGGAAGGACTTGCAGTCCCACACGTTTAACGTGATCGTACTCCGCGTGAACACGGCTGCAGTTTTGGCAATGGCGGGAATCGAACCCGGGCCTACCGAGTGAAATTCCCGCGCGCTAACCACTGGGCTACAGCCTGTTCGCTACCCTTGAAAATTCTGACCGTGGCAAACTCGTTGGCGCGACCTACCAGAAAGGTGTAAGGTAACTGCTTGGAAGGCCAGGAAGTGCCACACAATTTAGACCGGAACCCAATGGGGGAGGCATCCAAAGAGACCGTACCCTCCTTCCCCTACCACAAACCTCTCGGAAGGACTTGCAGTCCCACACGTTTAACGTGATCGTACTCCGCGTGAACACGGCTGCAGTTTTGGCAATGGCGGGAATCGAACCCGGGCCTACCGAGTGAAATTCCCGCGCGCTAACCACTGGGCTACCGTGCCATCCGCGACAATCTCCATAACTTTATTTTTATTCGGCAATTTTGGGAATCGAACCCGGGCCTACCAAGTGCAAATCCCGCGCACTAACCACTGGGGTACTTCACCCTCCGCGATATTCTTCATAACTTTCTTTTTATTCACCCAATTTAGACCGGAACCAAGTGGGAGAAGCATCCACAGGGACCGTACCCTTCTTCCCCTACCACCAACCTCTCGGAAGGACTTACAGACCCACATGTTTAACGTGATCGTACTCCGCGTAAACACGGCGGCAATTTTGGGAATCGAACCCGGGCCTACCGAGTGCAATTTCCGCGCGCTAACCATTGGGCTACTTTGCCCTACGCGACAATCTCCATAACTTTCTTTTTATTCATCCAATTTAGACCGTACCCTCCTTCCCCTACCACCAACTTCTCGGAAGGACTCACGGACCCACATGTTTAACGTGATCGTACTCCGCGTAAACACGGCGGCAATTTTGGGAATCGAACCCGGGCCTACTGAGTGCAATTCCCGCGCGCTAACCACTGGGCTTCTTCGCCCCCAGCGACTATCTCCATAACATTCTTTTTATTTACCCAATTTAGAACGGAACCCAGTGGGAGAGGCATCCACAGGGACCGTACCCTCCTTCCCCTACCACCAACCTCTCGGAAGGACTTCCGGACCCACATGTTTATCGTGATCGTACTCCGCGTGAACACGGCGGCAGTTTTGGAAGTGGCGGGAATCGAACCCGGGCCTACCGAGTACAATTCCTGAGCGCTAACCACTGGGCTGCCTCGCCCTCCGCAACTTTCTTTATATTCACCCAATTTAGACGGGAACCCTGTGAGGGAGACATCCACAGGGACCGTACCCTCCTTCCCCTACCACCAACCTCTCGGAAGGACTTCCGGACCCACATGTTTATCGTGATCGTACTCCGCGTGAACACGGCGGCAGTTTTGGAAGTGGCGGGAATCGAACCCGGGCCTACCGAGTGCAATTCCTGAGCGCTAACCACTGGGCTGCCTCGCCCTCCGCAACTTTCTTTATATTCACCCAATTTAGACGGGAACCCTGTGAGGGAGGCATCCACAGGGACCGTACCCTCCTTCCCCTACCACCAACCTCTCGGAAGGACTTCCGGACCCACATGTTTATCGTGATCGTACTCCGCGTGAACACGGCGGCAGTTTTGGAAGTGGCGGGAATCGAACCCGGGCCTACCGAGTGCAATTCCTGAGCGCTAACCACTGGGCTGCCTCGCCCTCCGCAACTTTCTTTATATTCACCCAATTTAGACGGGAACCACTGGGCTACCGTGCCATCCGCGACAATCTCCATAACTTTATTTTTATTCGGCAATTTTGGGAATCGAACCCGGGCCTACCAAGTGCAAATCCCGCGCACTAACCACTGGGGTACTTCACCCTCCGCGATATTCTTCATAACTTTCTTTTTATTCGCCCAATTTAGACCGGAACCAAGTGGGAGAAGCATCCACAGGGACCGTACCCTTCTTCCCCTACCACCAACCTCTCGGAAGGACTTACAGACCCACATGTTTAACGTGATCGTACTCCGCGTAAACACGGCGGCAATTTTGGGAATCGAACCCGGGCCTACCGAGTGCAATTTCCGCGCGCTAACCATTGGGCTACTTTGCCCTACGCGACAATCTCCATAACTTTCGTTTTATTCATCCAATTTAGACCGTACCCTCCTTCCCCTACCACCAACTTCTCGGAAGGACTCACGGACCCACATGTTTAACGTGCTCGTACTCCGCGTAAACACGGCGGCAATTTTGGGAATCGAACCCGGGCCTGGTAACTGGTTGGACGGCCAGGATGTGCCACCCAATTTAGACCGGAACCCAGTGGGGGAGGCATCCACAGGGAACGTACCCTCCTTCCCCTACCACCAACCTCTCGGAAAAACATACGGACCCATATGTTTAACGTGATCGTACTCCATGTCAGTGGCGGAAATCGAACCCGGGCCTACCGCGTGCAATTCCCGCGCGCTAACCACTGGGCTACTTCGCCCTCCGCGACAATCTCCATAACTCTCTTTTTATTCACCCAATTTAGACCGTACCCTCCTTCCCCTACCACCAACCTCTCGGAAGGACTCACGAACCCACATGTTTAACGTGATCGTACTCTGCGTGAACGTGGCGTAAGTTTTGGCAGTGGCGGGAATCGAACCCGGGCCTACTGAGTGCAATTCCCGCGCGCTAACCACTGGGCTGCCGCGCCCTCCGCGACAATCTCCATAACTTTCTACATATTCACCCAATTTAGACGGGAACCCAGTGGGGGAGGCATCCACAGGGGCCGTATCCTCCTTCCCCTACCACCAACCTCTCGGAAGGACTTACGGACCCACATATTTAACGTGATCGTATTCCACGTAAACACGGCGGCAGTTTTGGCAGTGGCGGGAATCGAACCCGGGCCTACCGCTAACTTCCCGCGCGCTAATTTGCAATTTAAAATGACCATATGCTTAATTCCATCATCCTCATTCCATTGTTTCATTGTTCCATCATTTAAAATATCCATAAAATTAAAATATCCATTTAAAATATCCAAAAGTTAAAATATACATTTAAAAAATCCAGATCGTCCCATCATTTAAAATATAAATATAATAATTTATATAGAGCAAAGGCGGTCTATTCAGAACCGTTACGTCACCTCCACCTTGACGTCCCCACCCACCACCTTCCCTGCTTCAGCGGGGGAGAAACGAACGGAACGCCGAGCGGAACGGCGAGAAATTTAAAATCATGACGTCTTTAAAATTGCGATCCTGAAGGCAATTTTCATTATTTCTGGACCAGATTAGACTTGTAAGAATGCCAGATTTTTGACCTTTCTGAAAATGTAAATTATTAGTCGAAATTATGAGTACTTTTCACGATGCGAGAATTT
Source organism: Amaurobius ferox (assembly GCA_951213105.1). Taxonomy (NCBI): domain Eukaryota; kingdom Metazoa; phylum Arthropoda; class Arachnida; order Araneae; family Amaurobiidae; genus Amaurobius; species Amaurobius ferox. The sequence goes on along the minus strand of OX578144.1, from coordinate 68,815,638 downwards.
AAAAACAAAAAATCGTTTTCTTGAGCCAAAAGTGACTTTTGTTTTAAAATCTTTAAAAAATATTAGAAATCGAAATGGAGATTTGAAATTGATATATTTTTACTCGAAATTCTCTGCTCTTTCCGATGGTGTGATTTGTTTTTTTCTACGATGTCTGGATCGAGGAGAAAAAAGGGCAAAAAGATCAAAAAAAGGTCGAAATCGCATAAAACATTAAATAAATAAAAAAATAATTAGAATTTTGAAAATCGGTTTTCACGTGTCCCCTTCCCACCCCCCAGGGTCTCCGATTGCCAAATTTCGTAACTCTCCGACGCGCGGTCGCGAAACGTATAGTGTATGAGACACACACACACACAGACATTGCCTTTTATTATATAGATAAACTTGTTCTTCGTGTAATGCTTGATAACAAAGCGAATAAATCTCCATGACTTCAAGATGAACCAACCGTTCGCGAGATATTTTATTTTAATATTACTTTTCTTATATACATAATGTATAAGGAAAGTATTTTGACGGGATCGAAAATTCGAAATTGAGTTTTCGACGGGAGAGCACGTTTCAAGCATCCCTGATCACGAATCAAACATTTTTGAAGTGATGTCTGTGTGTGTGTGTGTGAAAGTATGTGTGTGTGTGTGTGAAAGTATGTTGAAGACCCAGACCGTCCGACTCGTCCAGAGGACTTAGAGTAACTAGTTGGACGGCCGGGAACGTGTGAAAGTATGTGTATGTGTGAAAGTATGTGTATGTGTGTGTGTGTGAAAGTATGTGTATGTGTGTGTGTGTGAAAGTATGTGTATGTGTGTGTGTGTGAAAGTATGTGTATGTGTGTGTGTGTGTGTGTGTGTGTGTGAAAGTATGTGTATGTGTGTGTGTCAGTGAGTCAGTGGAGACGATAGCTGACGAACGAACGGACCGATTCGAACCAAATTTGGTACAAAAATCACAATCCGTTAACACTGGAAGCCTATTGATTTTATACGTAATCGAATGTTCAGAAACCCCTAAATTTTCGAATAAAATTTTGAAAAAATTGTCAAAAAATCAAAATCACTAATAAAGTTACGCAAATAAGACATTTCTTATGTAATTTTTCATTAGAAAACGATTAACATAAATTTTAGAACGCTAACATGAATCGTTCTCGAGATATTGCACATTTTTCAAAAAAATTATTAAAAAGTCATATAAAATGAAAAAAAAATATTTCCTATTGAGAAACATGTTCACTCTTCATATGTAATACCATGGGATAAATTGGGTGACATCATTCTCGTGGATCTAGCTCGTTCCATTCATGAAATAAGATACTTTGAGTAATACTTTTGTATTTGAACGCCAATAGTCATTTATCTGCTGCAAGAACAAATTATTTCTTCGTTCATAACGCTTGGCGAGATTTTGGCGACGAATTTGGCGGAATGTCTCCAACTTGACGACTTTTTGAAAGGTTGCCAAATTAACGAAAATTTCGCCAAATGGATAAAAATGACGCTAAATCAATGAAAATGACGACTCATTGTCGAAAATTCAATATCTTGGAAAGAATATTAGTACTATAAGAAAAACTTATTTTTTTACTGTAAAAGTAGTAAATTCATTACATTATATAAGGAAAGTCATGTGTTGCCCACATCAGATTTTTTTTTTTTAATTTTATGGAATGGAAGATGTTTTAAAATGCATTAAATTGCCAAATGAAATAAAGATGCATTAAAAATGCTAATTGGATATAATATCAGAAAAGTATCCATGCTATTTTCTGCAGTTTAACTTAATAGCATCAAGAAATAACAAAATAATAAAATGGATTTGAGCTGTAGGAAAAGTTATGTGCTGCCCACATCAGACGTTTCCGGGTTCTAAAGTGCTCGAAACGTGTAGATCCGTCGAAAACTCGAGTTGCGATTTTCCTCAGGATTTCAATACTTTCCCTATACATTACCATGTATTATAGGGAAAGTAAAAAACCATGTTGAAACTGAAATTGACCGCAGCATATACGAGATTTTAAAATTGCGGGAATTTTTTAATATCCCGTAATCGAATGATCAATCTCATTGTATAACCAACCTATGCCGGTCGAATAATAAATAGCCAATAACTTTCCCTTGAATACAAGCATCATAAGTGATTGTTGGCGATATATCACTGAGGGGAGGAAAGTTTTCATTATTTTCAAAACCCTCGTAACCGCGACAGGGGAGAATTCAAGAAATTTTTCATATTTTAAGAAACGTGATCGAACGAAAAAGTTTAAATACAGATTAAAATAATTTATCAGGCAGTGGCGGTCCCAGGTTTAGTCAAAGTTCAAAAATTTAGACCATAATATGATATTGGCTTGAACTGCATACAGCCACTGTTATAAATACGCTAAACAAGGAACAATGGGTTTTCCCCACGTTTAGCGTTCGGACTTCGGAATATTTTCGAATAATTTTTTTTTATCGGCGTAACACAAAATTTCTGACGTTTTACGATACAATTTTATATTAAATTTCCTATTGAAAGTATTTGTATTTAGGGTTCAAAGATAATATTTCGGTGATTTTTACTTTCCCTGCATAGTATAATGCATAGAGAAAGCATTGCGACGAGATCAAAAATTCGAATTCGAGTTTTCGACGGAAGACACGTTTCAAGCGTCTCTAAACTGAAAGCGAACACGTTTTCGAGAGGATGTCGGAGTGTGTATGTATGTGTGTGTCCGTGAGTCTGTGGACGCGATATTTCACAAACGAATAAAAAAAAAACATTGGTATGATTATTGGTACAATCAGTGAAGCGTGAATACTGGAACCCTATCGATTTTAAACGCAATCAAATGTTTTTCGAAAGACTCCCAAATTTTCGAATACATTTTTGAAAAAATCATTAAAAGATCTTGAACTTCAATAATACGAAATAATCATTTTATCGCAATTCTTTATTAGAAAACGGATGACAAGTTTTAGAACGCTAACATTGAACCGTTCGCGAGACAGCAGTTAAAAAGTATTGAATATCATCAAATACGTCCGCTTCCAAATGCAGTAGGGGAGAGTGAGGAACCTTCAGACACTTTTCAGTAACTGATTTTCATAAATATATTTTTTATAATTCTATCTAAACCAAGCACTTATATACATTATAAACTTCCTGCATAAGATACAAGTATGATCCACTTCAAATGTATTATACATAATTAATAAATATATTTTTTCAGAGTCCCAAGGTGTTTAATAGATAAAAAATTATCAATTTTCTGATAAAAAATTTTTAGTTATATTGCCCAATTTAAATAACTATCATAACAGACTCTGAAATTAAACAGAAACAATTTTATACAATGCACATTTATTGAATTTGCAATGAATAGTATAGGAAAAACCCTATTGTTTTAATCAATGAAAAATTTAGAGGCTAGAGTTTAAATCAAACAAATGTTTAAATCAAACTTCTAGAGCAAATTAAAAGCATTGCATACAGCAGCCACTGAAAAATACAATTCCATCCGGTGTCTAAAAGTGCCTCAACTGGCCAGATTCTTCCTGAAATTCCTGTACTTTTGGCTATAACTCTACAATGACCATTTTGCATCTAATTTCCCAATAAACATATAATATTCTTTTACATTTCAAACAAACCCCACTGTTACTGTCAACAAAATTTAGATAAATGTTTTTAACTATTATAAAAACTAAAAAGTTTAATAAATTATTACCTAACCAGCAACGTTTGTGCACTACTCCCATCCAAATAAAACATGGCCATGCATGGGAAACAAGAACCGGTAGAGGTCAACTGCCGCTGACGCTCTCATCCGCTTCTAATATCCAGACACATGCGAGCCATATACCCCTCCCATTCCATATCACTATTTCCTATACAACTCCCTATCAAAAGATACATACTATACCAACATAACACAATTAATTTATGCTCTCCCTGGACCCTCTTATCAAATTTAATACCTCAAACTTTTTATATCAAGTTTTCAATTTCTGGTCATACCATGGAAGAAAAAGGATTAACTCTAACTTTATGGGTCATACAATTCAGCCCTAACCTACCATCTTTACATTAATTACATTGTTTAACACATGAATTTGAAGATAAGGTAGAAAGCCAATCCCTCTAACCCCATGATTTAAATATTCATATTCTGAATTTTTAAATTGGAATGACCTCTCAATATTAACTTTCCTATTCAGCTGAATAACAGATGTAGTCTCATCTCTAACTCCATTAGCTGAATGCAGTTTACCTTTTATTTCTTCAAACATTAAAGTCTCATGACCATGCAATTGCATTATATTGTGCCTGAGATTATAAACACAAAAATAACAAACTTTGGGAGGCCATTTCCCCAGATCAAAGAGATATTTTATAAAACGAATTTCAGATTTGGATTCAGCATGGTCAAATTAGTACATATGCGTTTTTTCAGCCCTTTAGGTTGCATTTGGTGCTCCAATATACTGACATTGTGCTTTTAGAAAGGTGATTACAGTAGTTTTCAAAACAGCAAAGTCTTCCAAAGAATTTTAAAGAGCAGCAAATGCATAGGAAGGCCATCTAGTATATAATAATAAAAGATGTTTTTCAGTCAGTTAGTCGCATAACAGAAAATGTAAATGACCCACCAGCCACAAAATATAGTACAGTAATGCTTCAGTTTTGACCCGAAAATACCTCAGTGTGATTTTTTGTTTGTCTGTTTTTGTTTTAAGCACAGCAGTCATGGCAAAGAGGGTATGCGTCCAGGGCTTTTTTATTTGCTGTAAGAGAAAGTATTGTTAAAGCATTCTTTTCCAAATAAATTAGCTGTGAATTCTGGTATAATTTTAATCGGAGATTTGCATCTTAAATGTTGAGCAATGCCAGCTACATTTTCTAGTAGTAGTACATAAAATAATATGATTTTAATTTCAAATCTGATTTTAAAATTTGGGGTTAACCACTCTCCCCTATGAGACAAATCTGTCTGTTGTTAACATCATTTTCACGGATCTAGTTGTTCCATTCCCGAGAGAAGATACTTCTTGCCATAGTCTTGCATTTTAGTGCCAAACAATTCACCAACAGCCGGATATTAATTAAATATTGATTGCATTTTGAGGTGGATTTTACATGTGAATATGAATAAATCAATTATTCTGTGACCAATAAAATCTCCAAAAGTGTCAAATTTCAATTTATGTAATATTGATTCAATATCAATAGCATTATGATAAAGATATGACTTTATTTATTTATATGCATAATTAACAACATACAATGATTAGATGATTGTTACTATAATCACTTTTCTAAACTAAATAATGAAAAGTTAAATACGTTATTAACATATGAATAATATTAGAATTTGGATTTTAAATTTTAGGAATCCTTTGAATGGAATTCAAATCATGGGTATGATAAGCTGACATAAAACACAGGAATAGATACTTAAAGGAGACTGATGCATGGCAATGTAATTTTAAATGCTTTTTATTTGGGTTGATCCTGAGTGTAATAGTACCACCTGACTAATCTCTAGACAGATGTTTTCATTAGTAATATGTTTAAAAGTAAGTATTGTATACATTTAAAATTTAAATTATTACACCATATTTAAAAAAAGAATACTTCATACTTTGGAATTTTTCTCATCAAATTTTAGGAAAATAATTAATAGATATACCTATAAAAAAAAAAAAAAATTGGGCAACCTGCATCCTAGCGTGTAAATTCTACTTTTTTAAATGCTGAATTGTGTCCTTTTGGAAATACCCTGTAGTACAATTTAAGCAATACAGTGAATTATTAACTAAGATGCAACGGAGTACCAGTTAAAAAGTTTCTGTCTCTTGGAATCTGTAATAATTGTTGATGTAATATCATCAGCCAATTCATTAAACATGGGTAATATTATGTTAAATGAATCGGTCATTGTGAAATCAAATGCTCAGACATTGGTCTGTGAATTACTTAGTCCTGCAAAGACAAGGTTCTTCATTTAAGCAAAAAATTAAGCACTTTTTAAGAACTAACAGAGAAAAAATTTAGAAACTGCAAAAAAGAGATTGCATTTATACATTATAAATTTTATTAAACTTTGCAAAATATAACACAATTTATATAACTACATATAATGCAATGCATAAAAATATGCATGCAATTAATAAAACAATGTGTTATTAATTTATTTGTTCTGAGAAAAGTAACAATTTTTTTCTGCTTTGAAAAGATAAACCACACTAAAAAGGCATCATTGTGTTACATTAATACATACTTATATAATGTGTACACTTTATATTAGTAATTGCAAATATCAGACATAACAAATAATTTTTCGAACCCCAAGCATCTTTGCTATATGTGGGATTCATTGTAAATTATTTTAGAAGAGATTTTCAGAGAAAAGTAAAAAAAGTGTTCTCTTTTGAAAATATAAACCACATTGGTAAAACATCATATCTCATTAATAAGGATCATGTCACTTTATTACTTATATATTTTTATTTTGCATAAGTTATTGCAAATATCAAATATAACAAATATTTTTTCCAGTCCTAAGCAACTTGTATGTAGGATCCACTGTAAATTATTTTAAAATACATTTACAGAGAAAAGTATAAAAAAAAAAGTTTACTTTGAACAAATAAATCATATTGATAAACCATCATTGTTTAATAAATAAGGAACAAGTTACTTACTAACAAATATTTACTATTTACTTATTTATTACATTTACTATTTAGCTACTAATGTTTTTAGCTCCAAGCAATCATGTTATGTAAGATCCATTGTAAATTATTTTACTTAACATTTTCCTCATAATGAGACATAAAATTTGAATCAATCTCCATTAGATACATTCTGCAAGGTTAGTGATATAAACAATTAAAACAATGCATTTATTACCTATAAACACTAATAAATCTAATTTTGTTCAAATTGAAACAAAATTCTTCAAGTGTTTTATAAATGTAAAGAACACTTGAGTAAAAAGAAATATCAAAATAAAATAGTAAATTTACATTTAGTATATATTTAGTTTTATATAACCTTTAAGTTATATATAGTTTCTAGAATTTAGAATTCAATCTTAGATAATAAAATATGTTTGTGTGTCTGTGTATATTATCTGTAGCATAAAATTTAAACTTTAGATACATTGTTTAAAGTTTCGACAAAATTTGGTGCAGAGATACTTCAGTTCCTCAGATGAAAGGTTTAGCGAGATTTTTAAATTCTGAATTAGTTTAAAAGTTATGAGCTTTTAAAGCTGGAAATTTTTTGCCATTCTGTCAAATATATTTATTCAGATGATTCTGGTCAAATGCCATCACTTTTCTTTTGCAGATGGTCTGTGAATGATATCTCAGACTTTTCATTTAGATGTTGAATGCTATAAATTTTACGATTTTCTAATTCCATGAATTTAAAAGATAAATTTCCATTTTTTTAATATAGAATTATTTCAATATTTCAATATTTCGATTATTTCAATATTTTATTATTTCAATATTTCAATATAAGTGTTCTCTGAAAATTTAACCTAAATTAGATGAAAACTTGCTGAAATAACAATTAATTTTTTTTTAATTTTACTTCTCAGGTAAAGTAACTAATTTTTTTCTTCCCGACTTCAAGCATTTTCATTTGTGTTTATTTTAAGCAGTTTAAAAGTCTAACTTCTTGAATATCAGTTTCCTTACTTCTTGAATTTAAACAATATAACTTGGCGATTGACGAACTAGACATTTGTACGCATGTGTGGCAAATTGCAGCACGCTCATTTAAAATTTTATTTAGGGTGTTTTAAAAAAGCTTATTTAGAGCATATTACACCTTTATTATATAATTTGAATGGTTGTGTATGGAAAAAATAAAGCAAGAGAATAATTTTGGTTCTAAATAGGCCAAATGGAATTGAGTGGTGTTTTCTGTATTATTTAAGAAGTGGGTGCTTATTTAGGACCCGGTCAAAGCCAGGTAATTTATTCTAGTAATATTCATGATTGCCATGCTGTGGATCAATCAATAAGGCTGAAGAAATAATGGCAAATCATTAGAAATTATTTGAACTTTTCCAGAAATGAGCTCAAAACTTATCTGCTGCTATAATGCCTATTCAAAAATCAACAACAAGATGCTCCACAAAGAAAATTATGAATATATAAATTGTTATCGTTGCACTGAATGTACTCGGCAATACAAAAGGCTTAAAATAAAATTACTTTAAATATAAACGTTAAAACTAAAAAAAATTAACCCATAACTGCACTTAACCCATAAAGAAGTAAGGAAACTGATATTCAAGAAGTTAAGACTTTTAGACTGCTTAAAATAAACACAAATAAATGAAAATGCTTGAAGTCAGGAAGAAAAAAAATAGTTACTTTACCCCAGAAGTAAAATTAAAAAAAATTAATTGTTATCTCAGCAAGTTTTCATCCAATTTGGGTTAAATTTTCTGAGAACACTTATAATATTGAAATAATTCTATATTCCAAAAAATGGAAATTTATCTTTTAAATTCACGGAATTAGAAAATCATAAAATGTATAGCATTCAACATCTAAATGAAAAGTCTAAGATATCATTCACAGACCATCTGCAAAAGAAAAGTGATGGCATTTGACCAGAATCATTTGAATATATTTGACAAAATGGCAAAAAAATTCCAGCTTTAAAAGTTCATAACTTTTAAACTAATTCAGAATTTAAAAAAATCTCACTAAACCTTTCATCTGAAAAATTGAAGTATCTCTGTACCAAATTTTGTCGAAGCTTTAAACAATGTATCTAAAGTTTCAATTTTATGCTACAACTTAATCCATAATTGCAGACTGATCGAAAAGTCGTGCACATCAAATTCTAAAAACATATAATATATAGAGAAGTTGATAATAGAAATTTTTTCAATTAGGTGGCACTAATATACCCCGAAAAATATATCAGAAATATTGTCTGCTGTTTTCAATATGTCAAACGATAATTGCAGACTTTTTTATCAATCAAAGAACAAGGCGTTTTCCCTCAGTTAAAGAATTTTTATTTTAGAGCAATATTTTTCTAGCAATTCTTATGTAAGAGTCATTGAAGAATTTTAGAAAAATTTATTGAGCAGTTTCAGCAACACAGTCTATTTCAGGCAGTTTGATGATGTTGTTGTTGAGACCCAGACTGTCCGACCTACCAGAAAGGTGTAAGGTAAACGTTTGGACGGCCGGGAAGCGGCCTAGCCATTCTTATGCAAGAGCCATTGAAAAATTTTAGAAGAATTTATTGAACAGTTTTAGCAATGCAGTCTCTATTTCAGACAGTTTAATATGAAAGAATTTTTATTTTAGAGCAATATTTTTCTAGCCATTCTTACATAACAGCCATTAAAAAATTTTAGAAGAATTTATTGAACAGTTTCAACAATACAGTCTCTATTTCACACAGTTTACTCATTGTTAAAATGGAAGACCTGCTTATTCTTGCTTTGTCTACAACTGATCCAGTTTCTATAAAAAGCTTTACTAACCTTGTAATTGTTCAACTGTTAAAGTTTTTAGAGCATGGATATTTCTTCTGAAACTCTTCATAGCAACTCTTATATAAATGGATAGGAAAATATTACTCTAAAATAAAAACCCTTTCATGCTGGGGAAACTGTGCATTCGTCGATTGATAAAAGAGAAGTCTGTAATTATAATCTGGCAAACTCAAACCAGTCAAATGATAATTTTGATATATTTTTTAGGTTTTAATTTCATATTAGCGCTAGCTAATTGAAAAAATTTCAACTATTTCAATTTCTTCACACTATATGATTTTAAAATTTACTTTGTGTGACTTTTCGATCACACTATATAATAAAAATCTATAATCATGTGCACAGTGTAAAAACTAGCATAAGTTGACATGAGATTTTCTCTCTTAAAAGTTAAATTATTAAAGCTTATTAATACCAAATAGCTATTGACAACACTGGCAGCAACAAAATTTACAATGTACTACAATTTTGCAAACCTATGTGGTGAACAAAATCAGATATACCATGCGGTCAGCATCAAATTTATACTGGTTGCTATATTTTAAATTATTCCAAACTTTGAAACATATAATAGAGGATTTTACAACTATAAATTTATTTTTGAAACCTCATGCAATTAAGCCCAATCTTCTATAACTTTATTCTGACTGCTTGGTATAGCTGACTTTGTTGGTCACCATAGAAGTCTATAAAATTATGACACATAAGTTTACTAGTTACCAGTCCAATCAACAACTGTTCAGTGCTGGGGAATCCTCATAAGAGGAAAGTCTATTCACTGATGCCAATTGTGGCAACTGAGATATTTTTTCCCTTTTAAAATTCAAAATTTTTAAAAGGATGTTTCTAATATTTTGAATTTTCTGAATGGTTTGTTCTTCAGATGTGGAATTTTGTAATGAATGATCTAAAAATAAATTATGTACTAAAATCAAAAGCCCATGTTGTCTAATGAATTCATCTGTGAAATCTAAGATCACGTGATTTAAATGGAATATAATATGATTATAATAATCTGTAATTACAGTAATCTATTCACTCTAAACATGATCAAACATTTCAAAAATCCACAAATTTCCAAATAGCTTTTTGAGAAATCAAGATAGTCAAGTGTTAAATAGTAAACATGATCAAACATTTCAAAAATCCCCAAATTTCCAAATAACTTTTTGAAAAAGTCAAGATAGCCACATGTTAAATAACCAATTATTTTATATGGAATTTATTCATAAGAAAATGAACTGCACTCCTTTTAGAATGCTGACATAATCAGCTCTTGTGATAATGAATATTGTTTGAATAAATTTATTAAAAAATTTAGTATATTATTAAATATTTAGTAACATTTTCACAGATTTTTCATTCTATAACATGCCTAATGAATTTAAAATGACTAACAAAACTATTAAAAACATATTTCCCAAGACATGTTTTCTAATAGTTTTGTGCCTCAAATACTATCTAAATTGTCAAATTTCACTCATTTCATATTAATTGACAATGTTATTTTAAAGTAAATTTTGTAAGCAAATATAAGAAAGCAGTTTTTGTTTTAGCCAATAAAATCACCAAATATCAATTTACATGGTTATATTATCAAAAGTAACTTCATCTATAATAATAAAAGATGTCTGTTAGCAAAGTAGCAGAAAATCTAAGCAAACTACAGCTACAAAATTCAATACAGTGATAGTTCAAGTCAGAACCCAAGATACCACAGAGAGGTTTTCTTTGAATTTTAACTAGATTTTTAGTTATTTTATGTTAAGGTGCAATGTTGAGCAATTTTCACACAAATTAGTTCCTTAATGATTGAAAATATTATCACAGAGTTTCCATCTTAACACCAGTGGGAAAAATCAAAGAATGTTATTTCCCACTGAACTTTGAACAGAGTAAGACAATGTAAATTTTTAAATTAATTTTTGAATATACCCATCATAAATCACAATTTAAAAAGAGCTTTATTTTCTAATTTGCCTATCCGTGAATTGAAAATTAGCACGATTCCAGTTTTCTGCATGAATATAGAATAGAATGACATCTTCTCATTTCAATAAAAAAAGTTTACTTTCACAATTGACCGTAAATAAGGCTTCTTTCACTCACAAGTGCACGAGTAACAGTTGTGCTATGGAACATAACAGACAAAAGCCATATTTTTATCACCTGCCTACCCATCCAATAACTTTGAAGAATGATTTTTAAGACAATGTCTAGATATGAAGTGGATTAAATTTAGAGGTGTTCTAACTTCATGAATTTTAAAGGTATTTAGATTTTTTGAACATGCAATTATTTTATTATTTCTTGAATCGAAAAAAAATTATTAGAATTCTGATTATTACCCCGCCATGCAATATAGGAAAAATACAATAAAATTTCTTATAATGGACAGTTGTAAAATGCAGATGTCTTCTAATAAAGAACACCTCTCAACTGCTTAGCATACATTGAGTAATATTTTCCAAAGTGGATGCTTCTTAAAAATAGAATCTTAAGAAAATATCAATACTGTCCTACCGCCACGAGAAAGTCCCCAGACAGCAGACGTTTTGGTGGCGGTCGCTATGGAAACAGGTTATTCCACTGCATTTTAGGTGTGATGGAAAGCGCTTTTTTCCGATTTGGTGCACATAGAACCGACGAAAGTCGCCTTTCGCTTTGCACTGGGGTCAATGCTAGGCGCTCGCATTCTGTGATTTTTAAAGCTGTGAAGTAACTTGTACTGTGTTGCACACTTTATGGATTTTGTCTAGTTGAAAAATGACTACATTTAAAAGTGGAAAGACTTTGCATTTGCAAGCATGTGAAATAGTCCACAATGTTACGGCATTTTTTGAAGAGGAAAACCCGCAAATTCACTAAAAATGCCAATTTCAAATGCAATGAAGAGAACTGAGGAAGCGACAGGGGTTTCAGCGTCATCAGTTAAAAAGATAAAACGTGAGGGGAAATCGCTTAATGACACTGAGATTAGTATTTTATATATTTGAACAATTTACAAGTATTGCTTAAAGAAGCTATTTTAAAAGTAACACAAAATGAATGGAAAAAACACTGCGAACAAACACATTGAAAAAATAGAGAATATTTATTGGAAGAAAGATGGACTGATAGAAGATACTGTGGATAAATTAGTGATAAATCGGTCGGATAGCGATTCAGACTCTTCTTCAAGTAAAAACATTTCAAGTGATTCGGACATAGTAGATAATAGTTATTCCAATGAATGTGAATGAATATTTTATAATTGATTGAAAAATATGAAAAGAATGAATATTTTAAAGTCATAATTTTGCTTATTTATCATTTATGTTTTCCTTTTTGCTGACTAATAATTGTGTAACTTGCTGATTGAAAACTGTAATGATTTTCATTTAATTTGAAATTTAGTTTTAAACAAAATGATATAAATTCTAGTTTTAAATTGTAAGCTTTTCTCTCCCAAAATCGTCCGAATTTAAAACAAAATATTTAAAACTACTCTGTTCTAATAGAATGACGGCTTCCCGTAGCCGCTGTCGCCTATAATAACAAATTATTTTCTGAGTTTAAATGACGAGAAATTTTTAAGTTAATCTATAATTTAATGTAATTTAATACGAAAATTTTGTTTAACTGTCGGATAAAAAACATCTACTATTTTCTTTTAGTACATCATGATAGACGAAACAGATTCCTCGCTTAACGAAGTGCGCTTGATTTGCCAAATGTTGCAGTCGAATTTAAACCTTTCTCCCTCTTTTCTTCGACTCGTCTACTTGCGGCAACCCTGTTCAGAGACTTTCTCGTGGCGGTAGGACAGTAGTTGTATCAATAGTTTTTGCCTTTGTGGGGAAGTGCTTTTTTTTTTTTCTCTCATCTTAAAACTGTTGATACTGTTACATATTTGTTATTTTATTGCTTACAAATGAAGTTTTGTCCATATAAAAACATTTCATGCAATTTATAATGTCTGTATTCCTCCAAACAGCAGAAAAATCTACTTATTCTAAAATACAGGACATTAGTGAAATATGTAAGAAATATAGGACAAAATTTGGAAATATAAGACTGGAAGAAACCAAACTGTCACCGCACTGGAAAACTACCAGTTGTTCTTGTCTAATCAGCAACTGATGTAACACCCCAGAATCAGAATTATATTCAATGTTCTACAACAAGACTATGTAAAAGTTTTGGAAACAAACTGTGGTTACATGATATTGGTATTGAACACCTCCCCCTTCTTAAACAATAATGAAACTGTCTATGATTATGATAAAAATATATATGTTTAAAAATGGTCTTTTAAATTTTTCTTTTAGCTCAAAATTTTCATAAACCAATGGATCAAAAGTTTTTAAAATGTTACTACTTGAAAATTCATATAAATAATTAGTATATTATTGAAACTAGCAATCTTACTTTATATAAAATAGGGACATACATTTAGAATTTGCAATTTTGTCTTGCAATGGAAAAATTAATCTTTGATAAAGTGTTCTGCAATGAAATTTTTTGTTCTATAACATATATTATTATTATTATTTTAAGCAATTTCTGCTACCAGTGTAAATGCTTCCATCATCCATTTAAACTCAAGTTTAATGCAATTTAAAAAATTATAAAGTGCATCATAAAGATGCTTTTAGGCCAAAAATTCACTGCAAGTGAAGAAGCTCTGTTGTTTTAAAAGACTAATGACATTAAATTTACAAATTGAGTCATGCAAAATAGTTATGTAGCAAACTGAAGGAAAAGCACCTAGTAATTAAACAAATAATTCAAGGAAATAAATGTTCTGATATCTTTTTAAGTTACCTCGAACAGCCTGTTATATTTACCACAAGTGTCAGAGCAGTAATGTAAGCTATATATTTACGACAAACAATTTAGATAAATAGCAAAATACTTGCTAGCTAAGATACAAAAGTAATTTACAACAGAAATCAGTTCTCTAATACATTAGGACTAGCATATATTACAGGCATTCCCTCACAATTTAAAAATATGCAAATTTTATATAATTCTAAATTTAACATTTATCCATGCACACAATTATGTACCTTAGCATCCATCAACATGGTTATTATGGAAGTAACAAACAGTAAAGCATGTGCTAATCCCTTTGAAACCACAATCACCAATACATGAAGGGGTCATTACATGTCAAATCAACACAGTCAATTTCCTCACCAGCTCAGATTTTTATGAAATTCGGTGAACTAGTTAAACCTACTAAGAAAGTAAAGTACACAAAATTTTAACCTCCTGGGCAAATTATTTTTTAGTTATTTGCATTTAAAAATGGCCGAAAAAGCAAAATTTACCCTCCAATGGCTACATTTAAATTATCATAACTCCTGTTCTAATTAACATACAGAAACAATTTTGGTATTGTTTTAAAGCTCTTTAAATGACGTTTAAATGACGTTTAAAGTGATAAAATGAAGCACATGAAGTTTTTGGGAAAAAAACATTTCAAGGTCATAGTATTTGACCTTTGACCTTGAATTGCTAAAAATTGAATTTCTTATTTTTCACTGTATCTTTCCTCTGAATACTAATCTTAACTACATGTATACCAATCTTCAAAATAGGCACTCAATGGGATCACACAAAAAAAAAAAAAAAAAATTATAAACAAAAAATGCAATATTTAAATATTGAAATAACCCTTTGACAGGGTTTTTTTTCTATTTATTTATTTAATTTTTTTTTTTAGTAATGCTGCAGTTTTTGATTTTGTGGATAAAAATACTATACTATTACAAGCTAGATTATACTATTACAAGCATTTGGCATGTTGTTTGATACAGTCCTCCAACAAAAACCAGATTTATCCATAAATAGCCAAATATAGTTGCAAATAAAATTTTCTAGCTATAAAACAGCTAAATTTGCTAATTGGTGCCACCACCAGTACATTCTTAGTCTTGGTTTGCAGTTTGGGTTTTAGTTTGAATTAGAGCTGACTGTTTGATTCAAATGGTGTTAGTTTGCAATTTGAGTTTTAGGTTGAAAAGTCAACCCACATATAAAGCTTTTAAAGCATATTTATGATGAAATTGCTACATTGATACCAAAGTTTACTAGAATTTGTGCAAATATTTTATTAAGAATTTAATTTTTAAGTATGGAAAATTTTATTATGAACAAGTAGCGGTTAAACAGATGTTACAACCCTCTGGGAAAAGAGAAACATTCGTGCAAAAGAAAAAGTCTATGTCCTGTTTCTAAGTTGATTTGTGAAAATTTGGAAGGTAAATTCGGAAGATAAATTTTACGTTTTCGGCCATTTTTAAAAGCACATAACTAAAACAAGTAGACCTAGGAGGTTAAAGTTTTGCGTGCTTTACATTCTTAGTAAATCTAATTAATCCACCAAATTTCAAAAACATCAGAGATGGTGGGGGAAAAAATCACATTTTCTTGTGTTGATTTGACATGGAATGACTCAAAGACAATATTTTTCCCCACAGGACCAATAACACATACGAGTGGCATACCAAAAGGCAAGGCAGCTTCCACTGTCATGTACATGTGACAGAGGAATGGAACATTTTATTTGATTTTTTAAATATTAATAGATGGTGTTATATATTATCTGAAAATTTCCAATGGATGAATGCTTTGAGTCAACAGAACATAAACCTTCAAATGGATATTTTCTTTCTGCCCTACTTATTTAGCTTTATACAGATAATTGTCAGACTATATGTGAAGCTTCTTAAACTTAGTTTTTTCATTCAGAAGTATTTTTCCAGTAGTTAAAGAGAATTAGAATACCCTATATTTGTCATTTACCAAGTTCATTTGTGTTACATCACAAATCATAATTAATAGCCTGACTAGTATTTGTTTTGAATTTTCATAAAAACTCCAAAATACCTCAAGCTTGACATATAAAATGCATTTTCTAATAATGATGTGAATCTAACATCACATTCCCATCAGGTTGTACATCAAATAAATAAATTACACAGCAATTTGTTTTATCATTATTAACTCTTCACGGCAGTGAGTGAATTATAAAACAAACCTTAAATGTGCATATTTAATATTTTTATTACTAATTGTAACACAAACTAAATTATAACAATGTATGTGTTACACATTGATGTGCTCATATATTTACAACTAAATAGAATATAGGATGACAAATTCTATATCTATCCAAGTTTCCAAAGTAGGATATGTAAAAAATTATTTTAAACAATTATTTAATAACTATAAAAAATAAAAGAGAATGTGAAACAATTATTTTATACAATTAATTGTTAACTATTAAAATAAAAGAGAATGTTTCCTGTCTGTCTCTGCACAGAATAGTGAAAAATCAAAGTGACATATAGCTATGAAATTTGGTACAGGGATATTTCAGGTCAGGTCCCGGTAGACCTCAGTGCAATACATTTTAAATTTGATTTATTTTAAAACTTATTAATGTCTAAGCAGAATTATGCAAAATTCTTTACCATCTTGCTTTTCAAAAGAAGCTAATATTATGATATTGCATTTATCATAGACAAACTGCCAAGACATCTTAAGCAAGCTGTCCGATTATAAAAAAGTGAAATAAATATTCTGATAAATATCTATGAATAAAAAATAAAAATTCTATTGTTTTCAATTTTATAAATATATATATGTTTCAAATTGTATATGTAGACAATTTGTAGGATATGTAGACATTTTATTAGAACAACTAGAAATCTATGCTCCTTACAAAAGTTAATTGGTACAGAAATCAGGCAATTCTGATAATAAATACACAAGTTAGGATTTTATTCTGATAATAATTACACGAATTTCAACTTTTTCAATTTTGTTTTCTTGAATTCTTGACAGAGGAAGGAGCTAAATATAAGGGATATTTTAAAGGATTCATTTAAAAAGAAATTTACATGCTGATAAGGGGTCCATTTTATCCTGTTGGATTCTTGGCAGAGGATTTTTAAAAGATTTATTTAGATAGAGGATCACCCGTCTATATAGGTCTATTGAAGACACCTGAAGCTTTTTAAAAAGTAACCTAGCTGCTTGCTAAAGGCAGATAATATTATAATATAAAAAGGTATCCTTCACAAAATAAGGAACATTTTAACTATCTCACATTCCAATTATTTAATTGCCATCATCCAGCTTGTATTGATACTTGCTCAATATGATCGACTATAATTCACTTCTCCCACTTTATCCCATCATTTTATTAGAACAAAAATAGGACAAGCTGTTTAAACAAGGGAGGAGAAAGGGGTGTCTGCACTAACTGATTAGTTTAATTGATAAAACTCATGGGAAAAGTTTCATATTTTTGAAATAAAATTTTAAAACAGTTGACAGCATAAGTTTTTATATAGGGTGTCCCAAAAAGATTGAAATGGGCTTTAATTCTTTACCTGTTGGAGATAAGTGGGCAATATAAATTACAAAAATATTGAAAGTAAGGTATGAAGTAAGAAAACGTTAATGAAATAGTCTTCCCATTAATTTTCAAAAAGTTACACTTTTTTAATTTTTATACGACCCCCTTAGACAAATTTGGTAAATCAGAAAATTTTTATTTTTAATGCAACAAGATCATTAAAAAAGCTGCATATCTGTATCTTTAAAATTGAGTGAGTTATATTAAATTGAACATTGTGAATGGGGACCATATATCAAATTAGAAATGTAACTTTGTGACATATCACAAAAAAGATAAAACTGGATGATAATGCATAGGATACCCAACCACGTAGTGAGTAGCACTGCTTTATATGATCTCTGTCTGTGTAATGCTTTATTTAGATGAATTTGCGATAAAAAATTTTGACACATATTAACGTATTTTTGATCTAAACAATTTCCATCATCAATTTGTTTATAATCCCTATTTTCACTGATGAAACAGCCTTTCACATGGTACGGAAAAGTGGCATAAGTCAGATTTTTTTCTTTATCATAATTCAGTTGATTTTAAAGATACATATATGCAGTTTTTTTTTAATGATCTTGTTGCATTAAAAATAAAAATTTTCTGATTGACCAAATATGTCTAAAGGGCCGTATAAAAATTTAAAAAGTGTAACTTTTTGAAAATTAATGAGAGGACTATTTCATTAACATAGTCTTATTTCCTACCTTACTTTCAACATTTTTACAATTTACATTGTCCACTTGTCTCCAACAGGTAAAGAATTAAAGCATGTTTCAATCTTTTTGGGACACCCTGTATACTAAAAATAGTATTTCTACAGATATTATGTGTCAAGCATTACAAATATACTTTTATCAGATCAAACTCCAATTTTTGTTTCAATAATAGTCATAGGACAGAGTGGAACAAGTTAAAAATAGCCAGTCAAGTATGACCATCTAAACAATTATAACTTCAATTTTAAAAATGTGGATCAAATGTGGTGACAAATTAAAAAGTACCTTTTAATAGAAGATTGTACATAGTATGCTTTTAAAAACTTCTTGATAGTGTTAATGATTTTTACTGTTCCATTAAATTTATAGCTACACGCGAGTGTGGGGGTCCTTGACTCCAGCAATACTAATGGTTTCTGTACCTCATTTTTTGGTAAACTCACCTTTACTAATTCATTTATGCTAGCTAATTCTTTTCACCCTGTTTCTTCTAAAAAAGCTGCTTTCATTGTCTCTTAACTGGACCTTAAACATGTTTTTTTATTAATTGTTTAAGTAACAAAATAAACTTTATCTTTAGCATAGGGTGTGACACTTCCTATGAGTTTATTTATCAAATCTTTCCTGCTATCCATTTTAAATTTATCTATCCCAAAGCTGTTCTTGTCCCCCTCCACTGGTGTTTTGCCATTCAAACCTAGTCTCCACTACAATAATAAGAATTTTTGTCCTCTTGTTCAGTTATATTGAGAATTTAATTTTAAGCCTGCTCATTCTACCATTATTCTCATGTTTTGCCATATCTTGACCAATAAATTTAAAAATAACTTTTTAAGTGAAGCCAAGGTGAACGTACATTGTTCCCTTTATTTCCCCCAACAGTAATTAAAAATTTTATAAGGGTAGTACTAAAAGAAATGTAAAGGTATGTATTAGACTGTCTGAGCATGATCAGGATATAAAATACAAAAAAAAACTTTACACTGCCATATTCCAAACTGTTATTTGTGATCATTTTGTCCCTCTATTGGAAAAAGCCTTTCTTTTAATTTACTACATTAATCCCCATAATATCTTGCTCATTGGATCTTTATTAATTTATCGCTATTGAGATTCCATTTATAATTTTGACACTGTGCAGAAACTCAGTTTCGCCTGCCATCTTATCCTGGATTCCATGGGGGATGAATCCATGATCTACATACTCAAACATTTAAATGTCTTGCATTTTCATAGCTTTATATTCGCTGTGTAATATGTTTATGTTTTTCACTTTGCATGACAGTCAGCTATTAATGACAGGCAAATTATGTTCACATGTTGGTTGAATATAAAGCACCAGTGTACTTGATTCTTTCCATAAGCCTCTAATGAGGAGCATACAACACTAGAAGGTACTCAGGCTCATGTAAATTGTAATTTAGGTCTTAAGTTGAAATAAAAATTTTTATCTATTTTAAAATCTGTATGTTTTAAAACCTATACAGTGCATTTGACAAGTCATTTTTTAATAAACAATTTAATAGAATACATTGCTTTAACTTATGTGTTACAATTCTAAAAATTGAAAAATTATATAAGTTAGAATTTTATTCTCAATTTAATAGCAATTTTAAGATGCATGCATAAATTTTTAATTGGAAACATTGTACAGTAATTAGACAATTATTTCCACTTTTACAAACTTTGAAACTGAAGATTAAGTATCAGAAGCAATGAATATATTTTTTATACAATCTTGGTACTAAAAACACAAATTGTAAGCAAAAATAAAATATAATGAAAATTCAACTTACCTTGCCACATACAACAATAGGTACATTTGCAATCTGCATGCTCCAAAGAACGGACATTGGAATGAATCCATTGAATAACATATATGTAATGATGCTGTAAAGAGCAGCAAAAGAGCTGGCTTGTTTTAGTCGATTGCTATACAGAAGTACTAAAAATCCAATGATGGCTGTCTCAATCATTAAAAAACAAGCTTCTCCCCATGAGCTAAAAAAAGCAAATATAAATAGAGATGAAACACTTTTTAAATGTTAAAACAAAAGAAATCAATTAAACAATTATAAAAGTTTTAGTTTTACATTGCAGAGTGCTTCAAAAAGAGCACACACCTAATATCTCTTGAATGATTGGTCACAGATCCATAGTTCCAATTTGAGAAATGATTTAATTAAAGTAAACTATCACACTGTATGTAAATTTTGATCATGCGGCATCTTTTAATAAAAAAGTACAAAATTAACCTTTCATATGGTCCCCTAAATTATTTTTTCAATTACAAAAATATTTTCCATAGCTCAATTAGTCAAACGAAAAATCCCATTGACATATGATCAAAATTACCTGAGATATCAATACCTGAGATAAAGTTTTCTATGTGTAACTGGGGATTGTATAAAACTCTTGATAAAGATTTATACATGTAAGCATTTGAATGCAAATTTTATTTAATAAAATAAATTTTTGGTACGGCCCCTGAAATTTATGTTCTTACCATTTCTTTTTAACACTTTACAACAAAGTTGAAAAGTGTTTATGACTTTGTTCATTCTGTCTGTCTGTCCGTTAGCACGATAACTGCCGTAAAAATGACTTAATCAAAATGAAATTTTAGTATGTTGTTCAGACGGTCTGTAGAACCTATGGGAATATAAATGAATAATATCACCCAATTAGTTTTGGATTGAACCCGGGTTGAAAATATAAAATACATTGAGCCCTATGGGACCTAATTTTCTAAACATTTTTTAAGCGGATTTAAAATTCACAAATTGCTTCGAAAATTTTAGGTAATATTCAAATTGTTTCATAAAATATATAAAAAAAAATTCAGCGAAATAAATTCAGTAGTTTTTTAAATAAAAATTAAAATAATAATTACATCTCTTATATGAAGCGATCACGCGACCATGATATGAAAAGATCACGTGACCCACTTCAAAATTATATATGGCATCCATTTTGTCTCAAAATCGTGATTTTTCAAGTTCTTTTTAATTCATATTGAGTGTTGTATCCGTCCTAAAACCACTTTATTTTTGCTTAAATTCTGTGCATCTACATACTGAAACAACGCAATTACAATATATTTGAGTTTAAATGCTCATCCAAATTTGATTATTTCTACAACGAAGCCTATTTTTCACTTATGTAAAATGTAAACAGCAAAATATGTAGAATGAGTTGTATTAGAATTCCTGTATTTCCTTAACACAAAATTATTTAGTTCATGGAGTCTACATAGCTGATATGAATGAAATATTCATTGATTTTACAGAGAAGGACGATTTTTTTCGATGAAGTTTTAAGCATAGAGTTTAATTACTTGTAGCTCCATGGCTTTAATTTTTAAATAAAATAAATTTTTATAGTATTGTGATGAATGAAATGAATGGGAAATTGTTTATGAATGAAATGCTGCTTTTATAGAGAGAGCCAGGAGTGTTATTTTTCTATGACGTCATTTGAATGAATGTCAGTTGTTTTCGATGAAGTTTTCAAATATAATAAATTATCGTAGTATTATGATAATCCTAAAATTATTAACGAGGAATGTATCGCATTTTAGAGATGTTTAAAGCAGGCAATTTATATTTCAATGCCGTCATTTGAATGAAGTTTATATTTTTCTATGAAGGTTTAAGTTTTCAAATATAATAAATTAATGTAGTATTGTGATAAGTTTTAAAATAATACCGAGGAATGTATTGCATTTTAGACATGTTTAAATAAAATTGCATTGAAGTTGGAAAGTGTTTCATAGTCAATGCTTTAAGCATGATTGATCTTTCTTGTTATCGTATTAAAGTGGTTTAAATCCTATAACTTTGTCAGTTATTTCATGGCCAATTTTCCATATTAGAGAACAGGGTTTTTTAACAAGTGTTGTGTTTGAAAGCGATAGAATAAAACCTGCTGTGTTTAAAACAGATAAAGGAAGACATAATAATTAGTTTAAAGAAAATAAGTATATTAAATTGTAACTTCAAATTAATTCCAATAACAAATTACAAAAACTCTGCTCACAGGCAGGCAACTCAGGAAGAATTAACATTAGAATTTTAGACATTAGAATTTTAGACAGACATTAGAATTTTATCAACTTAGTTAGAATTAAGGAATTAGCATAAAACTTTACTAAAAAAAACACATCTATTTAAATTCCATCAGAAAATCATTAACAAAAATATTAAATTTAAAAGAATTTTAGAATTTTCCCAGGCTCTTAAAATGTATGAAGGTTTAGAAAATTGCTCTCAGAAATAAAGTTTTAGAATTTTAAATTTAAAAGAATAAAATTTAAATCATACATTTAAAAAAATATTGAGAAATCATATTCTGAATTTAAGAAATTAAGAGTTTAAATAAAACATTAGTATTCACCCAGCCGGGTCATCTTAGAATAACAGGTTGGAGAGGAAAAGTTCTATATGTGGAGTTTCACAGGGATGACAGGAATTTTTCTAAACCCGATTTCTTGGGATCAGGAGACGATTCAGTATAATTCTTAAAAATGAGAATGACATCAAGAGATAAGCCCTAACAGCCACATCTGGAACACTAGGATATTTATAGAACAGCTGTCATCGTCAGAAGCTACGTCACGTAACTCGCATAATGAATCTCACCACACACTTTTCCGGAGAGTCACATCGCAATTTAACTCATAGAGACGAATAAAACTTTCGTTAAAAGAGGCAAATGATAAAAAAAAACATCGCGAGGAACCTAATGTTCCATAGAAAATCTCGCATGGAACATAAGATGAAAATAACCAAGGATGCACTTCTCGCGCTAACACACGACGTGGGATTTCAACAAAAAAACTGAACCCGAAAAATTCTGCGAGCGTATTTATACGTGTGGAAAAAAGGGAGAAATTTAGACAAATGGCAGCAATTAAAATCCGCTTACCGAAATTAGAATTGCCAAAATAAAACTCAAAATTCAGACAGCAGACGATCCGTAAAAACGCGAACCAATTAAAATAATTCACGAATTCCAAAGAGGCGCAAAAAACGCTTAGGTGGCGCATCAGTAGCGGTAAAAAGCCCGCAAAACAGGATTCCGAAAATGGCTGCAACTGAAATTTTTGAAATGCACTGAACATGGAAATAACTTGAAACTGTAGAACAAACGGAATTTCTAACCAAAATGGGAAAATGAGACATCAAATTAAAGGGAATTTTAAGGGGAATCAAATAAATAAATAATTTTTATAAATTTACAAATCAAAAGTAATATTAATTTAGGGAATGGAACATTTTTAATTAAGAATATTATAAAGAAAATTAATTTAGAAGATTAAAAATATTCTAATTAAAGAATAAATGAAAAAGCCAATAAATTTTATTTAAATATTAAAAAATTAAGAATATTGAGCCAGGGAAAAAGAAATAAAAGTAATTTTCAAACCCTCAAATTACATAAATTCTAAAGCAACCCAACACAAGGAATCTTTGAATGAGGAAATAATTATCTAATTGAACTTCATTTGTAGAGAGCCTTTATAAAAAGCCACATTTTGTACTTTTTAACTAAAATATGCCACATGACCAAAACTGTCGAAATCTGAAGGTCCACCTTATTTGAAGCATTTCTTAAATTAGAAACATGAGTTTGCATCCAATCGTTCAACAGATATTTAATCATGCAACTGGTAAAAATTAATAAACCAGTTTCCTTAAAATTTGCATTTACAACATGATTTTTACTTGCATGTTAATTTAAATAAAGTCACATCATAGCATTAAACAAAGGAATTATCTCCCCCCCCCCCCCAAAAAAAAATAAAATGACCAATTGCATTGTAATAAGACAATTTTTATGAAATTTATTTAAACTAAAATTTTTATATGTGTGACCATAACACAGGACTGTCCTTACAAACATTTATCATGCCCCTCTTCCCTCCATATTTGCTTTGGCCCTCTTTATAAATTTTTCATGTTTTCTGAAGCCTCAGAAAAATATACATCTGTTGGGCCCCCTCTGAAGCCAAGGGCCTCAAGCTCAAGTAGTGTCCATTCCCCCTGTGGGTGTCACTTTATAACTGTGTGAAAATGGGTAAAAACAACAATGAGGTGAGTCTTGGTAACTTAGCTTTAACACGTGAGCATGCAGTGCTTGACACATGTAATGGTATCAGTGTGTGTATATGGTATGTTCTTGTTCATAAGGTTAATAAACTGATCGCCAACTAGATGTCTTTTCCTTGTGTCACAAATAAACACCAAATATAACATGGCATATTCGAGGTGTAGCCTGCCAGAAAAACATAATGGAAAGCACTTGCTTCAAAATACCAAGGATGCTTAGCCTTGAAGAAAATATTATTACAGGGTGGCAAAGGTGGAGACAAAACTTCGAATTTACATGAAAGCTGCTGACAATGAAAAGAAGTCTTCTAAAGTTAAAGTAGCAATATTGCTAAATGTGGTTAGCAAAGATACAAAACTAAAGAAGTCAAAATTAGAATTTTTCATTGGATTTATGCTTGTCGAAAAAGTATGGTGTTTAATTTATTCGAAGAACTTACACAACTTTCGATTTTAGACATTAACTTCAATACTTTCTGAGGCCAATCATATCATAACACAAATATGATTGATAAAAATAAAGATATAGAGAATTTTGGCTGAAAATTTTAGAGCTTTTTTTTTTTTTGCCCTACACCATACATAACTTAAAATCTAATGTTAGGAAAAATGGCTGATTTTGTGCCATGACATTTTTCAGCATTATTCAGAGATTATACACATTATTTTATGCATTATTTTACTATTTTATGACTAGCCACTCAAATAGTGGCTGTAAACCCAAGGGTCAGTCGAGTGGTTTGGGTGTTCGACATTATTTTATGCCTCTGCTGAAAGATGGAATATTTTGATAAGGAATGTTTCAAATTTAACCCCAAAACCTCTATTAGAGACCAGGTGGGGATCAGGTGGCAACTTCAATTAGTAATAGTTATCAGATATAATTTATTGAACATCTGGGTTGCTTTGGAAAAAGTGAGCTAAATGACAAAGGAACCGGAATTCAAAATATAATCATTATCAAATAATGAAATAAATTTTGAATTTATTCTGTCAATAACAATACAGCTTATTATTTACTCTTGAAGTCAGCAAACATGTAGCTACAACAAACAGAAGCAATCCTGAGCCTCGCTTTATCGTTAAAAGGATTGAAAGAAAAACTTTTTAAACAATTTAGAACAATGGAATTTTCTTCTTAAAAATTAATTGCAACTGAAATTTATGAAGTAAATGATGTTGAAACACGAAGAAAAAAACATAAAAGACTACAGGAATATGAAGAAGACAGGAATAGAAACAATTCAGAATTTAAATTTTATCGAGGTTATTCTCTTCCCATCATTGATCAGGGAATTATGAGCAAAAATTCAACAATGTAGATACACGCCTACAGAAACATGTAGTCCTGCTATTGCTAGTTTGTCCAAGATGCGAACTCACAGCTCAAATACTCTTCTTTTGAATTTGACATTAAATTTCTCTTAAACTAAAGCTTAAATCGAAAAATTGTTTATTTCAGCATGTTCCACTAGCATCTCTCTATAAATGTACCAAATGCCATATTTTTGTATACTACAGATTTTGTGTTATAAGGCAGAGAAACTCAAAGGATGTGAAATACTAAAAAAACAATTTCACCTCAGATGGGCATAAAAAATTGAATAACTCATGAACTAAACTGAAATTTTAAAATTGAGCTCCATTTTACAAAAATTTAACTATGTAAGCATGTGTCTGCAAAATGTTGTGGTTCTGCTACTGCAAGTCTGCATAGAACACAAACTCGCAGCTCAAATACTCTTCCTTTAAATTTGACATGAAATATCTCTGAATCTAAGGCTTATATTGAAAAGGTCTATTTCAGCATGTTACCCTAACATTCCTTTACAAATGTATCAAATTTCATAATTTTGTATGCTATAGTTTTTGTGGTACCACACACAAACTCGAGGAACGTGAAATTTATCAAGCAGCAGTGAATGTTTATATTTACAATAATAAATTATAATTTTGATTCTTTTATCTTCTAATTTATATGGGCACCCAAAATCTTTACTGCTCTGGGCCCCGGATTAAAGACAGCCCTAATGATATCCAAAATTGAGAGATTAGACCTTAAGAAGGTAGTTGAGGCTTTTCAGAAATATGCTGTTCCTTGTTGCAATGTCATAGTTGAAAGGTATATATATTTAATATAAAGTTATATATTTAAGACGATGTGAAAAGCGTTGAAAAAAATGTTTGTGACTTGAAGAAGCTAGTGAGTAATTGATAATTAGGAGACCAAATAATATTATACAGAACAGCATTGTATGAGAAGTGAAAGATAAGGACTTACAAGAAAGACTTTTAAGTGAAAACAACTTAAGCTTAGACCAGGCAATAGAACTTTTTAGAATGTTATAGCCGAGTTAAAAACACACTGAGACTATTCGAGGTGAAATTTTGAATTTGGTTGTTCTACGAAAGTGTTCCTTCTATGCTTGCAAAGAGTTCAGCAAGTGGTTATGCAAGAAAATGCATGTATTTGAAAAAAGTCAAATCCAATAATTAAACAGTCATCCAAGAGTAAAGTGCCCTGCTCAGGGTAAGAGATGTAAAAAGTGTAATATGTTTAATCATTTTGCTGTAGTATGTAGAACAAAAATGTTTTAAAAAGTATCTGTTAACAACAATCATGAAGTAGTGATGTACAATGAATATAATTCTGTAATAATGATTGTGTTTTATTTAAAGCGTAAATAGAATTTAGTCCAAATATAAAAGAGTGGTATTAGGATGTTCAAATTAGTAATAGTAATGTTCTATTTAAACTAGATACGGGTGCTGAAGTAAATATAGTTCCTAAGTCTGTAATAAATGAGTTAAATAAAAAGTTTACTCTAGATTCATCAGAGTTAATGTTGAAAGCATATGGTGGATGGGATCTAAAATTAAGCCACTAGGTGATGTAAATGCTTTGTAAAATAAGTGGTTCTAAATCTGTTAAACTCTTAGATTTTGTAGTAATAAACTGAAAAACTAATGTAAAACCTCTTCTGGGTTTGCCTGGCTGTGTAAAACTGGGTTTGATTTTTAAAAACTCTGTATATAGTGTAAATAGTAATTTTAAAGATAAATTTATTCAGAACAGTGGTTTGTTTAAAGGTGTAAGAAAGTTTAACAGAAAGTGGTCTATAAAAGTAAAAGAAGACATAGAACTTATAGTAGAACTATCCAGAAGGGTTCCAGAAGCATTAAAGGCAAAATTGTGACAGCATCTGGAAAGGCTTGAAAAGGAAAATATCAGTAAATTGTCCTGAGGGCTCAATCAGTAATATAAGAATAATTGAAAAGCCTGACCAGTTAATGAGACTGTTTAGATCTTAAACATTTGAATAGAGCAATAAAATGTGAATATGTTTTGATTCCTACAGTCAAAGAAATACTCCAAAGGTTATATAATAAATCTGTTTTTTTTTTTGTCAGTAATTGATTTAAAAGATGAATTGTATCAAGTTGAACTAAATGAAATCTCAAGTAAATTATGCCAATTTAGCATACCTTTTGTCTGTTATAGGTTTAATCACTTACCTTTTGGAGTTTGTAATGCCCCCAAAATTTTGCAAAAGTTTGATGAAAATAACTTTGGTGATATACTGAGTTTGTTAATATACTGGTATCCAAAATTATATTTACATACACAAAAATAAGCAGTGCATGAAGTATGTTTCCCTGCAAACTGTAAGATATATGCCATTAGTTGTGCCTAAGCCCATATTGCAACATTAGTTATGTTTGTAATGGCAACACCCTTTCTTGCGTTGTCAGAATGGCAACGGTCCGGTGTTGTTCATGAGCGATGTTATGTAACCACACATTTGCTTTGTGTATTTGTGTGTGATGTTACATGATGTATTTCTTTTTCGTATCAATAGATAGTTCTGTCTAATATAGTTGTAATGTTTACTATTTACCATAAACACCCACTATCTCTGCTAAAACTAACAGGTTCTGGATGCCCAGGTTGTTTATCTGTAAAATGGTAAGAAGTATGTTCATTTTCGCAAATGCTGAGACCTTTTTTTGTTCTATGGTAAATTGCATAAGTAGATGCACTTGGAAGTTATTAAATATTAGGAATTATAATAAGAACTTTAAAATAAAGAAGAATGGCTGCCATGAAAGACGAATTCAGAATCCCCAAATTATCGAGTGATAATTATCATTCCTGGGCTATTCGTGCCAGAATAGGCTTGGTTCAGAAGGGATGTTGGGAAGCCATTAATCCTGGTTTTGGATCACAAATGAAGACTGACGAAAAGAAAATGAATAATAGAACATTAACTTTTCTGTTTCTTGTTGTTGATTATATATATTTACATGATATTAAGATATGCACTACAGCGCGAGAAGCATGGAATGTGCTTGAAGAAATTAATTAATTTCAAATGCAGTTTGTTGTATATTCTACAATTAATGCAGGATTTCTTCAACATCAAAATGAAAATGAATGAAGATGTGAAAGATTATCTTGGGTATTTAATGGATATTCATAGAAAATTGGCCATCAGTGGTTATACTTTTAATGATAAAGAAGTTGCATTGTGATGTTATTCGGTATTCCAAAGACATATGAAGCCCTAATTCTTAATCTTGAACAAGATTAAGAAAGTCTAATGACTAAAAAGGTGAAGGCTAGACTTTTGATAGAAGAGAAAAGAATAAATCGCAAAAGAATAGATGAAGAAAACAAAAAATGCTGAAGAAACAGATTGCAAGGCTATATTTAAACAAAGAAGGAGTGGAGCTAAACATAAGCATTCAAATCAAGTTAAAAGTAAAATAAGAACGATCAATCATGCATAAGAGATTGATTAGGAAACACTTTCCAACTGAAATGCAATTTCATTTAAAAATTTCTAAAATGTGCTACATTCAGTGGTGATATCTTCTACATTATCACAGTACTACAGTAATTTATTATACTTAAATATTTAAAACTGTATCGAAATATAAATCATCTGATTCTCTATGCAAAATCAATGAATATTTCATTCACATAACTTGTATTCCAGTCTCCAGAGCTAAATAATTTTGTGTGAAAAAAATTCAGCAATTCTTATGCAACTCACCTTACAATCGCTTGAGATATTTGCATTCTGCATAAATTAAAATTAGGCTTTGTTGAAGCAATAATAAAAGTTTAGGGATCATTTAAAATCACAACTATTGTAATTGCATAGGCACGGAATTTAGATACACAGATAATATATGTGTGTATGAGTATGTACTCAAAGTATTGGAATCGTGCCGAAGATCGGAACTCAAATTTTCAAAGGATCTACACGTTTTGGGACTTCTAGAACACGAAAAAACTATTTTTAGGAAGACGTCTGTGTGTGTAAGGGTGTACCTGTGTGTGTTTCTGCGTGTCTGTGAGGATATTGCATCCACTCTAACTGAAAAACTAATGAACCGAATTTCATAAAATTATGTAGGTATGTTTTTTGTAGGAAACCCTGATGTTCATTAGATTATAGTACGATTCATAATAAAAGAATCTGCCTTCTTTGCGAAATGGCCGGCAGAAATTGCCTTTATCCACTCTAGCTAAAAACTAATGGAACAAATTTAACAAAATTTGGTGTATAATATTTCAATAACCTACAAGTGATATATATACCAATTTAACAAAATTTGGTATATAAATCATTTGTAGGTTATTCTAGTACGATTCGGGAAAAAGGAACTGACTATCTTTGCGAAATGGCCCGCAAAAATCATTAAATATAAAAATAAAGACAACGTGTGCTCAATTATATCAATTAGATTCCTATTTTAAATGTGATTTTTGACAACAAAAAGAATAAGACTAACCCCATTACTCTAGGACTAGCCGTTCTTGAAATATATACTAGTTTTTTTGCGTTTTCGCTACATCACCTTTGACAATAAGTCCAGCTATCAAATGAGAACCAAATTCAAGTTTAACGTGCAAATTCAATGTCATTTAAAATACTTATGGCTGTTATTTTGTGCAGATAAACTCAAATTATTATTGAAGAAATAAAGACAACGTGAATATGAGTCTGCAGGGAAAGACACGTGCTGCCCACATCAGAACTTTTAACAATATTACAACAATGATTTATAGAAGTGAACGGGGATTATTTGCAGATCATTTCGAAAAAAATGTAGGATCTATATTTAAAGATCCACCAAAGTTTTGTAGAATAAAATGTTCAACAAATTTAAGCTGTGTACCAAATTTTAACTCACTAGGACGTAGGAAAGTGCATTAAAAATGCCATCAAATAAGTATATCATAAAGAGTTATATAAAATTAAAAAAAAATTTGTAAAATTGTTATCTACCAAATTTATTTTAAAATGTGAAGCATCTCTCATATACAAAATAATTTAACTCTTGGAAAGATATTTATTATATAATATCTCTTTTTAACACTTTACAACAAAGTTGAAAAGTGTTTATGACTTTGTTCATTCTGTCTGTCTGTCTATTAGCATGATAACTGCCGTAAAAATGACTTAATCAAAATGAAATTTTAGTATGTTGTTCAGACGGTCTGTAGGACCTATGGGAATATAAATTAATAATATCATTCAATTAGTTTTGGATTGAACCCGGGTTGATAAAATGAAATACATTGAGCTCTATGGAACCTAATTTTTCAAACATTTTTTAAGCGGATTTAAAATTCGCAAATTGCTTTCGAAAATTTCAGGTAATATTCAAATTGTTCCATAAAATATATAAAAAAAATTTCAACGAAATATATTAAGTAGTTTTTTAAATAAAAATTAAAATAATAATTACATCTCTTATATGAAGCGATCACGTGACCACGATATGAAAAGATCACGTGACCCACTTCAAAATGATGTATGGCATCCATCTTGTTTCAAAATCGTGATTTTTAAAGTTCTTTTTAATTCATAGTGAGTGTTGTATCCGTCCTAAAACCACTTTATTTTTGGTTAAATTCTGTGCATCTACATACTGAAACAACGCAATTACAATAAATTTGAGTTTAAATGATTATCCAAATTTGATTATTTCTACAACGAAGCCTATTTTTCACTTATGTAAAATGTAAACACCAAAATATGTAGAATGAGTTGTATTAGAATTGCTATATTTCTTTAACACAAAATAATTTAGCCCATGGAGTCTGCATGGCTGATATGAATGAAATATTAATTGATTTTATAAAGAGAAAGAGATTTTATAAAGGACGATTTTTTTCGATGAAGTTTAAAGCATAGTTTAATTACTTGTAGCTCCATGATCTTAATTTTTAAATAAAATAAATTATTATAGTATTGTGATGAATGAAATGAATGGGAGAAAGTTATGAATGAAATTCTGTTTTTATAGAGAGATCCAGGCGTGTTGTTTTTTCTATGACGTCATTTGAATTAATTTCAGTTGTTTCGATGAAGTTTTCAAATATAATAAATTATCGTAGTATTATGATAGTTTTAAAAATATTACCATGGAATGTATCGCATTTTAGAGATGTTTAAACCAGGCAATTTATATTTCAATGCCGTCATTTGAATGAAGTTCATTTTTTTCAATGAAGGTTTAAGTTTTCAAATATAATAAATTAATGTAGTATTGTGATAAGTTTTAAAATATTACCGAGGAATGTATTGCATTTTAGACTTTTTTAAATAAAATTGCATTGAAGTTGGAAAGTGTTTTATAATCAATGCTTTAAGCATGATTGATCTTGTTTGTTTCTGGAGGATATCCCAAAAGTCAGAATTTAATTGAATTTGTTTTTCTTCCTATATTAAATAATTTTTAATTAAAAAACTACCTAACATATTTTACTGAAATTTCTTTTATATATTTTATGGGATAATGTGAATATTTCCTAAAAATTTCGAAGCAATTTGTGAATTTTAAATTTGCCTAAAAAATGTTTGAAAAATTAGGTCCCATAGGGTTCAATGTATTTCATTTTTTCAACCCGGGTTCAATAAAAAACTAATTGGTTGATATTGTGTATTTATATTCCCATAGGTCCCACAGACCGTCTGAAAAACATACTAAAATTTCATTTTGATAAAGTCATTTTTACGGCAGTTATCGTTCTAACGGACAGACAGAATGAACAAAGTTATAAACACTTTTCAACTATGTTGTAAAATGTTAAAAACTACTCAGGGACAAAGTTTTATCCCAAAGAGTCTATAACAGAGAAGGAAGACGTGTAAAATGTTTCTGTTGCAATAATTTTGGCCATATTGCAAAAAACTGCCCTGAAGGCTACAACTATATAGTAAACAGCCATGACATAAATACATATTCTTACAAGAAATATATATATATCAGAAATACCTTTCGTTTTCCTTGAAAGTAAGTTTAAATTCATCACGAGACAGTAATATTGTGAAGCAATAAAGTGCTTTTGCTATCTATCATGCTTGATAGTATGCTCCTGGAGCTCGATTTCATTTGTGTTGTAATGAAAATTTCTGCAAACTCTAAGAATTCTTTACAATCATCTCAAGACTATCACATTTGTAAGTGCTGCATTATAATAGGTCGAATTTCTGCTAGGTCTGAACATAAAACTTCTCGAACATTTTTTTTTTCTTCTATACCAGATTTCAATTTTTGTTATTAATTTTAAGCTATGCCTGTTTAAAACGTTTAAAAATTTACACTTCTGGACCTGATGATGAGAGAATTTTTAGCTAAAAAAAACACTTTTAAGTATGATTTCACATATAGGATGTTTCTTACACCTTTCTGGTAGGTCGGACGGTCTGGGTCTCAACAACATATAGGATGTCTGCAGGGAAGATATAAAGATCCCTTTCAACATCTGCTCTAAAGAATTGCCGCTCTCATAAAACTTTTATTTACAAAAATAATTTTTTAACCACTAAACGATTTTAAGGGATGGATGATTGTGAAAATTAAAAGAGTTGAATATTTTGGCCACCCAGCATTCTAGACACAATGTCCACTTAGAATTCAGGCAACAAAATATCCCACACCCAGAGTAATATTTTGTCCATTATAACTGGAGGGAGAGAAAGTAAAATTGAAAATTACAGTCAGACCATATCTGTTATTGCATGTGAAAATGGATTTACATTGAAGTCTACAGATTGGGATCAAAATCAAATGATCAAAATTGGATAAATATAGTGGTTTAATTATTTTTAATTTAAAATATAAAAACAGTTGTGAAATATTTCCATTTCTTCAAATAGTGTACTATGTTTACATTTTGAAACAAACCTATTTCCCCACTTAGCACTTTAAAAAACATGTAAAATTTAATTTTTAAGATTTAGAATTTTTGAGAAATCCTCTTCCCCTCAAGAATTTTTTTCAACTGTGGCACTGTTATAGCCACAGGTTAATATAAAAATGTTTAAATAGTAGCTTTATAACTTGTTTTTTTTGGCATCATGCCAAGAATGTTGTATTAAACTAACACTGAGATAGTTTAAGAAGGGAAAACAGCTTAAATGGCAACAAAACGAAAACAGTCCCTACAAAATCAGGTCCATCGGCATGTGTTATTATTATTCAATTGCAATAAAATTTTACAGATATTATTTTCTCCTGAAATAGAACAATTTTAAGGGGTGAGACTCAAAATTTAAAGAAGTTGAATATTTTGGACCACACTAATATATATATATATATACATATACATATATATATATATATATATATATATTTCTTTAATTTCCCAAAATTTAAGTTTTAATATGCAAATATTATAAATAGAATTTTTTTCTTTCAATTATTAGGGGTGTCTGATAAATATCCAGATTTTTTATTCCCATCGATATAAAATCATTTGTATGATTGTAAGTATGAATGAAACTATTACCTACTACTTTCATTCTGTAAAAGCTGATCGGCTTGATATTAATGTTAGAGATGCTTTCAATGAGCAATGGTGTCTATATTAAGTGTTTATTTTGAGGACAGCACTATGGGAGAGTCTTCATGTCCAGCACTATAAGAGCATGGACAATCTGCAAGCAGCTGTCCATAAATAGATTCTCAACACCCCTGCTGATTTCTTTGCTAAAGGAATGAATGGACTTGTTGATAGGTGGAAGAAATGCATTGTGGTGAACAGAGATTACATGAAAAAGTGACTTTAACTATTTGCAGCACTGTATTACATATGTCAATATCATATTTATGTGTCCTGTATTTTTATTTCACTTCTGCAATTGATAGAAATAAAAGTCCAGATACATATTGGACAGCCCTCATACTTATAAAGTATGATTTATGAAGTTTTACTTTGATATACTATGAAGCATTTATTTTAGGAGGCAATTAAGAAAATCACTTTTTTAAATATAGAAAATCGTAACTAATATCAAACAAAATGAATCGCTTTCTCCACAATATATGCTTAAAGATACTAAATAAAACTGTGCAAAATTACATAAGATGAAACTATTTTCTCTTCGCCAAATCATCGAATAATTATCTGAACATAATTATAAGCATTTAATATTGCAGTATCTATCTAGTTTTATTTTTACATTGATACTGCCAACCTGAAATCAACTTAATCAAATTTCAAATGAAAACTTCTGGTAACACAAGTTTTATAATGTATTACAATACAAAGCAATGCCGTTGACACACCAACCTGACACCCAAATACTCAGAAGACGAGTTTGTGATGTCATTTACATCTGCTGTGGAAACTTGGGTAATTTGGGGCATGTTTAAAAACTTAATTGACTAGTATACTGGTTATGACTAAATACGTCATGGTTGTTTCATCAGTTATCTGGCTACTCAGCAGAAAAGAAACACAATGAGGTTATTCTACGCAGTTACAGCCAGTATTTTCAGCAAAACCAAGTCTTCTATGCATCACTTGACCACATTACTGTGATGAACAGGGAAAGTACTCCAACATTCTTATTATAACCGGACAACGACTGACATGAGTTTTGAAATGGCTGTAGTTATGAACTAGTTTTCAAGTGCTCTGATCATGACTGACGGTCACTGGTTATAACTGCAGAGATTCTATGCTGTTTATGAAAGCTTAACACAGCCTCTATGAAAGTCTAAGGTTGACTCATGAAGATAATTACTAACATGAAATCAATTTAGTATGTATGTAAATAAATTAGCAAAATATTATACAAGTCAAATTTAGTTTCATATTACTCTAATTTTTAGTAGAAAAATTACAGCATAAACATCAGAGAAAAAAACATACACAAGAAAAACATCCAAAAGTTAACAGAATTGCTGCATCTAGTGCAAACAATCGGAAAAAATAAACAATATTAATTGTTGTTAGGTAACTAGCATAAGTTTAGCTAAATTTCTGGCAAACAAAGTTTCACAAAATTAATAGTATTAAGTCTTTTAAGGAAAACTTGAGCAACGTATTTAAACACACAAAAAATAATGCAGCATACAGCTGTTTCGAGAATACCCTGGATCCTACATCAGTACAAGAGAACCAACAAACCCAAAGTCAAAAGGACAAAATAGGTGCAAATATGAGAAGAGGAGAATATAGAGAGGTTTATATACCTAAGACCTGGATTAAGAGCTCCTTATCTTTTGCACAAAGTGTTTTTCACTTATTGATCAAATGTTTTCTCGAAAAACTATTTGCATATCTGACATATAAAGTACAGTGGAAATCAGTTATAACAAACAATCAAGGAATCAACAAAAATATTATAGCTGATGTATATTAAGAGTCAAAACAATAAAATCCCTACAAGAACAATGCTAAACTTTTATTTTACAGTGTATTTACAAATGTGGTGCATAATATCAATTTAAAAGTCTCATATACTTTTACTGTTGTATAAAATAGTTTGAAAGATGAGTTCTTTAAAAAAAAAAGATTCTGCACTGCATGTGCATATATTATAGGAATTACTTCTAAGCTTCCCTTGCTCTCTGAGCACAATATACTGAAAAATATGTGTAAGGCTCTTTTACCTGGCCTGAGAACTTAAATTGATGCATTATTCACGGAAATGTTCTTTAAAATTTGGTTCATTACAATCAAAATTTCCTTACACATAAGTTTGCTATAATTATTAAATTTTCTAATTGCACTACATGCATAGAACTTTACTGAAAATATGTATTTTGTATGTATAACAAAGGGTTTGTTGTAATCCAGAATCACAACAATACCATTTTCCACTGCAGTATTTGGATGCAACTTGTAACTTCCGAAAAACCTAAAATACAAAGTTAATATTTACCTGAATGGGTAACCTTTAGCAAAGCTGTAAGATGCAGTTGAAGTCACAGCAATAAGTTCTAATAAAACACCAAGAAAACTTATACCTTCAGCACTCTTGGCATTTACAATTTTTAAGATCTGTGGAAATTTCACTGAAAGTACAAAATGTATTATTTAGAACAGAAGGAAAGTATATTAAGATTAAAAAAATTATCAATAAATCTAAAATCAAACAGTGGAGCACCGTTTATATGTCTTTTCATTTATACGACATTTAGCTTAGATCCCAATTCATTCCTATATAATTTTACTGATCAACTATGTTATTTATATGATGTAATACAATTAGTAACTTCATTTATACAGCATTTTTTTATGCTTTCAAGTCTAATTTCATTCTGGAATACAAAATCTCCTGCCAATATTCCAAGCCATTCTTTCTTGTCTTATCTACTTTTCTGGTAACATTCCCAGTAGGTGCAGGGAGGAGGTGGGGAGAACAATAATAATGTCTGAGAACTCTATAATGAAAAGTGGTTACCCTGTTTACCCTGGGTTAATGGAGGGACCAACTGATCACTTCGCATTGGGCAAGTTGGCTGATAAGGAACTCTATATGTAATTTCCAGGACAGGACCATTTCTGTATTGTACGATCAGTGCTGCTTGTTTGGTCATTCATTAAAACTTTTAGCTTTGTTAAGTCAACTGCTCTTAAGAATGTTGTCAAGAAAATGAAAGGTACTATCTTAGGATAAAGTAGAAATTCTGAAAAAAAAAAATTACAAAAGTACTGTGTTGAAAAAAGTAGAATTGACAAAGAAGTTGAATATCCCAGTGTCCACACTTAAAACAATCATGTACCTGGAAACAAAAATTGAAGAAAGAACTTCAACATGTGGTATATCCGCTGCCAAAATGTTGCATGTGCAGATATGAAAAATTTTGGAAATTGAAGACATTTTGCTGCAGTTTTTTACTCAATGCCATGCATCAAATATCTTGATAAGTGAACCTAGGCTGATGGAAAAAGCAAAAAAGATTGCATTAAAACAATGCAAAGGATGCTAGCTTTTTGACAAAATGGCTCTATAAATTTAAATTACAACCATTTAAATTACAATTTCCATTGGTAGTCAATTTATTCAACTGCTCTAAACCTTCGGGTACAGTGTCTAGAAGAGACAGTGTGCCAACCGAGGCAAAAAACGGGTTCCCTAAAAACCACCTCTGCCAGACGGCTCTGATCTCGAATAAGAGATCAAAAGCTGAGGAGTTAACATTGAAACTAATGGGAATTTAATGCAGATGAAATGACAATATCTTTGGAATTAATTGAAGAATTTGTGTGAAATTTGGTGTGATTATTACAAGGGGTATACACAAAAAGTTATTTGATTTTCAAAGAGATTAAGCTAGGGATATATTCATATTTTTAAAATTTTATTTAACTTGATCTGGTGTTCGTTCAAACCTTTAAGGTCCAAAATAATCAAGTTCATTCATCACAGTAACGTAAAATTCGGTATAACGTTTTCTCTTGTGGTACATTTCAGTCCTTTTGATTTTGAAGATTATCGGGCTAGGCCGTCCTGGACTCATCATAAGACTTTACCAGTTTTTAGAGAATAACTTGAAAATCAGAGAAAGGAAATCTAAATTTAATATATCTTTTTCCTTTATTGTATATTTTAATTCTTTCGATTTTAGACGGTATCAGTCGAACCCGTCATGGGTCCACCTTAGAAATTAGCTAATTAGCTCGTTTTCGAGGAATAACTCATGAAATGGAGCATCTAAAAGTTCTAAGTTTAGAATGTTGTTGTCATTTAAGGTATATATCTTAACTCATTGGATTTAAAACTTTATCAGGCTAGCTCGTCGTGGGCCCAACAAAAGAATGCACTCATTTATTAAGAATAACTCCAAAATTGTAGCAGCTAGAATGTACTTGTTTTTTTAGAATAACTCATAAATCGAAGCAGCTAAAAAAATCAAAATTTAGTATATCATTTTTTGGGGGGTAAAGTTTAATATTTTCGAATTTGAACAATATCGGGGTAGCATGTCCTGGGCCCGATATATTAATGTAGTCTTTTTTCAAATAACTCAAACAGACCAATTAAAATACTTTATATATCATTGCCTTTTGAGAAATATTTTAACTTTTTGGAATTTGAACCTTAATGGGCTAGCCCGTCTTC
Source organism: Amaurobius ferox (assembly GCA_951213105.1). NCBI lineage: Eukaryota > Metazoa > Arthropoda > Arachnida > Araneae > Amaurobiidae > Amaurobius > Amaurobius ferox. Next base: position 68,776,504 of record OX578144.1, on the reverse strand, counting down.
GGCCCGCCTTAGGAATGCACCCATTTTAGGGGAATATTTCAAGAAAGGAGAAGCTAAAAATTCCAAGTTTAGCATGTCGTTATCTTTTGAGGTATATCTGAACTCTTTGGTTGTAAAATCTTATCGGGCTAGCCCATCCTGGACCCGCCACAGGAATGAACTCGCTTTTCAGAATAAATCGAAAACCAACACAGCTAGAATGTCTAAATTTATTATATATCACTGTCCTTTGGGGTATATTTTGATTCTTTGGATTTTAAATCTTATAGGGCTAACCTGTCTTGGGCCAGCCATAAGAATGTATTCAGTTTTTGCAAATTACTCGATAACCGCACCAAAATAGTTGGAAATTCCAAGTTCAGAATGGCGTTCTCTATTGCGGTATGTTTTAACTCTTTGGACTTGAATCCTTATCAGACTAGCCCGTCCTGGACCCGAAATAAGAATTTGCTTTTTTTTTTAGAATATCTCGAAAACCGAAACAGCTAGAAAACCTAAATTTAGTATATAATTTTCTTTTGGAGTATATTTTAATTCTTTAGATTTTGAACCTCATCAGGCTAATCTTGGGCTTGCCTTAGGAATATACTCGTTTCTTAAAAATAACTCGAGAATCAGAGTAGCTAAAAATTCAAATTTTGGTATTTTGCAGTATATTTTAACCTTTTGGAATTTGAACCTTCGTAATTACGATCAATAAATTCATTAGCAAAATACAACTCACAAAGCACAGCGTTTTTGCTTAGAACTTTATCTGCACGAGGTATTAACTTTGTCCATTTAGTTCTCAACTCATCATTGTCAGGAGCTTTAAATAAAGAATATTTGCCTCTGAAATTTCTGTAACCTGTATTACATTCAGGTACAAAACAGCGTCTGTCATTCACTTTTTTCTTAGAATTTGAGGACATGCTTCAACTATAAAAACTATTAAATATGTTGATAGATCTATCAGAAAACTTATATGGTATGGCTATAAAAACAGCCTTTTATAATCAAAATATAAAAACAAAAATATATATTTTCAAAGTCAGTTACAACAAACATCAAATGAATGAAAGCTTGTTGTTTACAGCTTCGAAAAATTTTTCCTTCTGCATGGGTCCATCCTGTCCAATCGCAGAATAAAAAAGAATATTGTACATGTGACGATTCTTAGTAAAAACAAATCCGATCTCAGATAACCAATGTGCTAATAAGATACTTCGTATTGTATCTAGAGGCCACCCTGAAGGCAGTACAAAATGTCCTTTCCTGGTGTTCTACCGATTTTCAGAGCCCTCTGCTGATTTGCGCATCTTTTGAGCATTGTTCGTGTAAGACATGTGGCAATTTTCGGAAATGTATGTAAAGGCGATGTGCCTGTCGAAATAAAATAGCAGTCAGTTACATGTCCATTCTCAATCAAAATTCTTATCAGCGCTATCTTGGATCTAGAGGTCACCCTAAAGGCAGTACAAAATGCCCTTTCCTGGTGTTCTACCCATTTTCAGATCTCCCGCTGATTTGTGAATCTTTTGAGCATTGTTCGCGTGAGACATGTGGCAATTTGTGCAAACATATGTAAAGGCGATACGCCTGTCGAAATAAAATAGCAGTCAGCTACATGTCCATTCTCAATTAAAATTCTTATCAGTGCTGTCTTTTACCATACAAAGAGGGAGTACTTATAGGCAACCCTCACCTTGTTCTAATGCTCAGGCAGCAATGATGTTTAATGTTTTTCTTCTAAATTCACAGGGCCACCCACAGGCATTTTTCTCAGTAACCGAACATATAAGATAAAGCAAAATATCTGCTAGGCATTCTCATACTTTTTTTTTAGGTTTACATGATAATCTGTATCAAAATGCACAACAAAAGTTTGGTTTTAAAGCATTCTTTCAAGTTATTCATATAATGCTTTTAAAAATTGAAACATTTGTATTTCAAGTAAACAATATCTATACGTACGGCCCAAATTTCTGCTAAAGAAATAAAACTAAGATACCTTTCTTAAAAGCAGAATGCAACTCAACATACTAATATCGACTGGTTTCGAAGGCAAAAAACCTTCGTCAAGTCACACAGAACAGCAACCTTCACTCATACTCCCAGTGCAGCGACCAAACATCCGTGGACAAACTTCACACTTCTTAGCTCATTTGCATATGGATGTAACTATGGATCTTAGAAAAAAAGGGGATCAACGATCAAATGGAGCTTATAGTGCAAAATTCACTTTTTTTTTTAAATATGGACAATTTTGAGAACTAATGAAATTATTCGGAAAATGAGATTTTTTACCACACATCCCCTCTCCCATGCCTATGCCACTAATTACGAATAAACAACTGCATTTGTAACAAATAAACAAATAAATGGTTCAAATTTGAAAGTATTAAATTCTATCCCAAAAGGAATTAATATACTAAATTTGGATTTTCTATCTGTTCCGGTTTTCAAGTTATTCTAAAAAAATGAGTATATTCCTATTGCAGGCCCAGCACAGGTTAGCTGAATAAAGTTCAAAATCGAAAAAATGAAATAAACCACAAAACACAATAGCATGCTAAACTTGGAATTTTTAGCTACTTTGGTTCTCGAGTTATTCATCAAAAACGAGCTCATTTCTAAGGCGGACTCAAGACGGGCTAACCCGACGAGGTTCAAAATATAAATTATGATAAACCGCAAGAATGAATAAATGAATGACATGAAAGCGGGTGACTCCAGGAGGGCACAGCACATCGACCGGAGGTCTATTGTACTACCCCAAAAAGTGAAGGTCCCTAAGAGAAGGGACTACCCTCACAGCAAAGATTGTCACATGTGTGACAGTGACGTTGTAGTCACATGACACTTGGGTCACAATGTGACATCATATTTGTGACTTCTACGCGACGTTACGTATTAGTAACTTTGTAACTTCATTGTGACTATATTCTGTGACGTTTCCACAATTTAGTTAACACGTAACAATGTGACGACATTACAATGGCAATTACAATGTGATGTCATAAACAAGTTAATATGCAATGTCACAAACGACCATGAAAATGACCAAAATGACTTCGCTGTGTATAACATACAATATAACATTGCCGAGACATACTGCGACGTCCTGTAATGTCCCAAAGTCACAATGTGACGTAAATCTTACGTCACTCCATTACGTTACTCCATTACTTTACTCCATTCTTTTATCATTCCCAGACTTCTATCATTTTTCTGAGAATTGTCAGTTTCTATATTAGACTGTTTTAACAAGATCTTTAATTTTAAACATTGTTCATACTATAATTCAAATTATACAAGAATTATTTAGTCAAAAGTTTTTACATATTTCAAAATATGTATTTATTCATGAGTGATGCTAATCATGTTCACAAATCCGATGTAAGTGAAAGACAAAGAAAATATCACCATCTCTCTAAAAGCGTTTAGGATGTTTTAAAACATGTATTTTTGTCTCAAAACTTTTAATATAAAATTTTTGAAGAAAACTATACTTTATAGTACAAGAAAGTAGTAAATTACCTACTTACTAACTATGTAAATGTTACAAATATAAAATTATTAAATGTTTCAAAGACAAAAGAGTAAAAAAAATCTAACCTCTATATATTAAAAAATTGTACATTGTGACCATTTCATTCCAATTTGATGTAGATCACCATTTCAAAAATAGTTTTTACATGTTGCCATATGAAAAGTTATGTGATTATTAAAAAAGTCACTGCAGACAAGCAAGTATTATACATTATTAAAATCACACATAAATTACGTACTAGAATGTACTACATTATTATATTGGGTACTCTTCCATTAGCTGGATACCAGACAAATCAGTTAGCTGGGTACCAGATAAAAACTACCAAATTACAGAGATAACTCATCCAAACTAACAACTTTTAAATAGTTTATCTTTTAACATGTATAGCAACTCTAAAACAAACCGTTTTTTAAAAAATATGTTTCTTTTTAGAAAAACTAGTCGCTTTTTAAAATGCTAAGATGGACTACACAATTTGGCAATTGCCTAAATTCCAGATTTGAACATTTTACTGTCAATCACTCGTATAATTTTGTGGACCCAACAACTGGATGCCACACACAAACAATAGAGTAGTTGTGGGGTCCTGCCAAATGGCAGAATAAACGTCAACGTAGAACTGCAAGAAACCATTTAGAGTCTTATTTAATTGAATTTATGTGCCGACATTTGCATGCTAAAACAAATATATTTTCAGCAATGGACAATTCCGGCCTCTTTTTTATTTTTTTATTCAATTCGAAATGTTTCAAAACGGACAACGGTATAAAAAATTTTATTCTCTGAACTGTATTTCATGTTTTATTAGCAGTCAAAGTTCGGCTTTCTGACTTTGGTGGGAAAACGGTCCATTTTGGCACACACACAATGTGCCGGCCATCCAAATGGTTTCTCTAAGTCCTCGGACGAGACGGATGGTCTGGGCTTTCGACACACAGAATGTGATGTCACAAGGTTCTTCCGCGGCTCCCGTCATTGGAGAATTGATGCATAAGTTCGTTTATATTCGGAAAGTTCTGGTAATCATAATTGTTTCTTCAGTCCCAAACTTCCGAATAGTATTGTATTGCTCCAATATGCCCGACAGCTAGTTTTACATCCTCAGATAAAATATTTATATTTGTGCCAAAAAATGTTTTTCGTGAAAAATTATGTAAAGTGCAGGAAGCCAGATTGTAAACAAAATTCACCACTGTCATTAAAGAGTGTTCATTACGTATGCTATTAAGTTTGCATTGTTTTAGTAAAATACCTTTTTAGTTAATACTATGAATGCAGAACATGAGAAAAGAGAGAGTAAATAACAATAAAATAACTCACTGACTTTGGTTTAAACAGTCATAGCTATTAAACAACTAATTCTTATGCTTCAGTTAATTTTTAACAAAGTCTGAGTAATAATACAAATTTTACTATCTATCAAAATCAGAACAATAGTAATTTGAAGATACAAAGTATATTAATTATTATATAATATAAATATTAAAAAAAAAGTATAACTCATATTGAATTATAACTTTAATTCTGAAAATAATTACACATAAAATAATTACCAACGGCCCTACCGTGCTGAAAACACCGATTCTTGTTAGATCACCAAAGTCAAGCAGCATCGGGCGCAGTTAGTACTTGGGTGGGTGACGACCTGGGAATACCGCATGCTGTTGGCACATTTCGGGCACGGTAGCCCGGTGGTTTGCGTGCTGGATTTGCACGCTGCCACAACTGCCACTGTGTTCATGTGGAGTACGATCACGTTAAACATGTGGGTCTGTAAGTCCTTTCGAAAGGTTGCTGGTAGGGGAAGGAGGGTACAGTCCCTGTGGATGCCACCCCCACTGGGTTCTGGTCTAAATTGGGTGGCACTTTACAGCCAACCAAACGGTTACCTTACACCTTTCTGGTAGGTTGGACGGTCTGGGTCTCAACAACAACATAAAATAATTAAATTTCATCAAATTCAATTGAATTTTCTACATCAGCGTACATATTTTGTTTTTTCAACATTGTATAGCAATAAACAAGTTTTGAAACACTATCTATTCCCAACCTGTTTCGAATCTTTGAATACACAAAATGAAAAATTAGATAATATTCTCTCTATTGCAGCACTGCTTGAAGGGCATGTTTAGAGATGTGCAAGTAACTTGCAAAAGTCTTTAGAAATATCACATGTTCTTGTTATACGTCTCCACCATTTATTACCATCAAGTCTTAAACACTTTATCTGGTTCATAAGTTTACTTTTTATACAAAAAAAAATAGTCTCAATTATATTATGTACAAAATTATATTGTTTTTTGAACATTTTTTTTAATCCAGCCATTTTTCCAGTTTTTGCCGGTTTTTGCCACTGTCCTGGCAAAAATACCATTTTGCTGGCTAAATAACCAACCCTAGGAGTAAGTAAGGACACTGAGCTGCAGCAATTGTGATATTTTAAATATTGCAACTTTCCCAGCTATTGGAAAATCCAGGTTAAAAACTAAGCTATCAAAATTCGAATAACTCGATCCAAAACCCAATTATATACATTTGCAAGACTTTAGAAGAGCTACAAATTCTTGCTCAATGTTCACAGCTAGCACTTTTAGTTTTTGAGATATAAGCATTAGAAACTTGTAAAATGAAAATTTTTCAATCTTCTTCAACTTGTCAAGACGATTACTCAAAAACTAAGTTAGTAAGGTTCAATATATATATATATATATTAGCTTTTTTTTTCTCAAAAAGTAGATTCAGAAACTAAATTTACTAATATATATTTTTGTCGCTTACTATTTATATCTATCTTTCGAAGTTTGAGTGAAATTAAGAAAAATTAAAAAATCACTTGCTTGAATAGATGCTTTAAGTGTTTTCTAAAAAAGTTCCAAAGTATTAAAATTATTTCATATATTCATAATCTGGACCAACGAAACAAGAAAAAAATATGTACATTTTTATCTATCACGTTCGGAGAAATTGGCGTCCAAAGAGTTTGCATTTTTTATAATGCTCCGATTTCCATCACAGATACCTTAAACGTAAATGTAATTCACATAATAATAATAATAATTATTATTATCATTATTATTATAAGCATTCAAGAAAAGGGTATCAAGTTTACATCTCGAGTTTCAGTTGTCACAAAATATTTATTATTTCTGAAAGAGAGTGCCATCACAGTAAAATCGATTTTAGGCAAATTGTCTGATTGCCCTTTAACAAAACCAGAATCCATATTTACAATAAAATAAGGAACAAATAATTTAAACTCAAGCAGACCAACAACAAATGGGTAAAATAATTATAATCAAATTGTAAACAAAATTAAATGCCAACTACTTGCAAATATCGCTGTAGAAACAGCACATAGTAGAATGTTGCATCACAGGTCGAACAGGCATTGTGACGTCGCAGCCAATCACGGGCCGTTTTGTGTTTGAGTAGATTTTGCGCTTTTTCATTTCTTGATATTTAAATAAATAATTATCTTAAGAGATTTTTGCTTTGATATTTGAAATCAGAAGAAAATTCTCTACAAATATCAATTGGTTTTAAAATCTTTTAAGAAAAATCAGAATTGTCCATTGTAAACGAAATTTACAATTTCATGCCTGCTATATAAATTGATTTTTTTTTTATTGCATATAAAAATAAAAGTCCACCAGAGTGAACATTTAAGCTTGTCGATGACTACATCAACTTTAAAGCTCAATGGTTTTGGTCTGGTTCCCAGCTAACAGAAGAGTACCTTATATTGTGAACAAAATTACAAAGCCCAAAATTGTTCAAATTGAAAACATATTTGTTAATCATTATATATAAGATCACATAGCATGCTATATATAGTGATCCTAATCAATTTTAACTGGTAAAAATAGATAAATCTGGCAAGAATAAGATTAATTTATTGTTTTTGAAATTTTAACATGTATAAATCCAAAATGGTATTTAGCGATCATAGTGAACAACAGGAGTTTACATTTTTAGTATACTAAAAATTTAATTTACAATCATCCCAAAAAGGAAAAATATACTCAACAAATATACCAAAACTGTGAAGAATGGGTTTTGTTACAATCGCAGTTTAAATATGTGTTAGTGCTTCTTTCAGTCTAAAATCTCAATGGTCCAAACATACACAAAATAAAGTTTAAATACCCAGACACTTCTGAGTAAAAAACATGATTTATACTTGGTATTAATTCAAAGCAAATGAAATGAATAATAATTATGTGATATTAATAATATTTTGTTGATTTTGCATACTAATTTCAAGTGCTCGGCACTTCGTTACAATTTTAATTATACTAACAATAATGAATTAAAAAATGTTCAGTTTAATATATAATTAAATGCTCATTAATTGTATATTAAACTAATCATAACTTAATAAAGAATTAATTATTATAACTTATAAAACATTTACTTGATGAAGTAGGTCACATAGCTTTCTGAAACAGGTTCTATTATATTTGTTATTTTCTTAATCTTTCATAAACTGATATGTATATTAATTTAAATGAATAATTTTAACATTTTTCTGATAAATTTCATTTAGCTTCCAAAACAATTTCTTTCCTTCATTTTTACTATTTACTATGTAGTCTTGTTTGTTTGTTATTAATAGCCAAGCACTTGACTAACTGATCACTCACCCAAACATCGGCAGGAATATGAACCATTTTGTCATCACATGATGTTGCCCTGGCACACCAATGGGTCAGAACACATTACACCTATTACGAACACAACACCCATACCCTCAGATGGAGATGGGATTTGAAACCACAATCTAGAAGTCGAGACAGCATGAGAATAAGCTTGCCTTAGACTTTTCCGCTTCCAGAGCAGCAATTTTGTGATCTATTTCACCTATTTTCAAAATTTTGTTTTTAATTAGTTGACAATATTGCTCATGTAGCTTGCGAAACTATAGGTACTTCCGTATCTTATTGTAGGACACTAAGTTCATAGTCTATTATTCACAGAGAAAGTGTTTTAAATCCTGCTACTCTTCTTTTTTATTCCTCCTAGATGTTTTGTTTTAATATTTCCTATTTTGTTTTATCTCCCCTTCCTACTCCAAGATATATTGTTTAAATCTTTTTTTTCATTTTGTTTTCCCTTTCCTTCCTCCTAGACATTTTGTTCTAATCTTACCTATCTTGTTTTCCTTTTCCTTCTTCTTAGATATTTTATTACGATTATTTTGTTTTCCCTTTTCTTCCTAGGTCAAGTAAGATAGAAATTATATCAGACATCTGCTGACAATTGTTGGTGTGATTGTTTTGTCTTTATATCCTAAAGAAGATTGTTTTTGCCCTTCAAAACTGGTTGATACTACTGCTATTAATTTGTTTTATACTATGTTTTAAATAACTTTTTATTTTAGCTATTTTTGCAGCAGTTTGAGCGGTTTATTTTAAATTATAACTTACCAAAAGTAGCTCCAACAATAATTCCAGTTCCTAGAGCTTTACTGACTGTCTGTTTCACACAATCAACTATAAAAATGAAAATAAATAATTAATAGTATACAACTAATTGAAAAATTCAAGTGAATATATATTCCCAAATTTTACTAAATCATGATATGCATAATTAAAACAATTTTGAATTACAGATACATTTAAAGGCAGTACATCTCAACAACTCGTATATATTGACTGTAAAACAAACATTACAATCAAATAAATCCAATTTAATTCTTTTAATCAGATTTAAATAAAAATTATATGATTTTTTTTTTTTAACATCCATATATACTAATTGCCAAGTGTCAGTCTGTCACGCTTTTTTTAGGCACCTCCCGAATAGAGACTTGCAATTTGGTACACGGCTCGATCGTTCGATAAACCCCCTGGAAAAATCGAATTTTTCGAAAACGTTCTGTAGAGGGGGTGCTCCACACCAAAAAGTTCGAAAAGTGAAATGATAGGAAAGCATGCTTTGCGATAAGATAGAGAGTTCAAATTTGGTGTATGGGTAAACCGTTCGAAAGGAAGAAAGTGTGCAATTTCAGATTTCCAATATTTTCTACTTAAGCGGGTGCCACACACCAAAATGTTCGATTTTCCTAATAAATGAGAAAAGGCTCCTTTAAAATTTGATAGAGGCTTGAAATTTGGTATATGGACTAATCATTTGATAAAAACACACAAGATGAATATAGTTTTTCAAAAATGTTCATTTAAGGGGGTGCTCCAGAGGAAAATGTTCGAAAGGTTGATAAAAAAAACATGCTTCAGAATGAAACAGAGATTTCAAATTTGGAGTACAGGTAGATAGTTTAGAAGGAAGAAAGTGTACAATTTCAGTTTTCCAATACTTTTTACTTAAGGGGGTGTGCCCATAAAAATGTTTAATTTTCGAAATAAAGGGAAAACGCCCCTTTCAAAACGTGATAGAGGCTTGATATTTAGTATATGGCCGACTCATTTGATGAGAACACCAAAGACAAAAGATTTTTTCAAAAATATTCGTTTAAGAGGGTGCTCCAAAGAAAAACATTCGAAAGGTGAAATGACGAAAAACTATGCTTCGGGATAGGATAGAGACTTCAAATTTGGTGTACTGGTAGATAGTTCGAAAGGAAAAGTGTGTGTAATTTCAGTTTTCCAATATTTTCTAATTTAGGAGGTGCCGCAAACACAACTACTCGATTTTCCGAATAAATGAGAAATTCTTCCTTTAAATTTTGATAGAGGCTTGAAATTTGGTATATGGGCTAATTGTTTAATGAAAACACCCAAAACGAATAGTTTCTCAAAAATGTTCGATTAAGGGGATGTTCCAGAGAAAAACATTTGAAATATGAAATGTTAAAAAACATGCTTCGGGATGAGATAGAGATTTCAAATTCGGTGTACAAGTAGATAATTTGGAAGGAAGAAAGTGTACAATTTCAGTTTTCCAATATTCTCCACTTTAGGGGATGCCGCACACCAAAATGTTCAATTTTTCGAATAAGTTATACACGCTTCCTTTTAAATGTGATAGAGACTTGATATTTGGTATGTGGCCAAACATCTGATAAAAAACCCAAGGCGAATAGTTTTTCTAAATAATCATTTATGGCTGGGCTCCACAGAAAGACGTTCAAATGGGGAAATGATAAAATAGCATGCTTCAGAATGCAATAGAGACTCTAATTTTATGTATGGGTAGATAGTTTGAGAGGAAGAAGTGACCAATTTAAGTTTTCCAATATTTTCTTCTTTAAAGGGTTCTGTACACCAAAATATTCAATTTGCCGATTTAAATGTGAAATTCGAATTATTCAAAAATTTACATTATTCGGGGGTTGCTTATTACGAAACCGTTGATTTTCAATGGGTATTCGGCTAGTCTGTAATTCTAATTACACAAGCATCTGAGATATTACTAAAGAAGCAGAGCAGTATCAATTGAATAACATAAATAAAATTGGCATCACGTCTGATTTCAACCAGCAGAAAAAACAAGCACACAACTATAATAGAAGGTCTTTATTTCACTTCTTTAAGACGTACGAAACTTAAAAAGGTCAGAGTGCTTTCGAGCGTAAATACACTCTTTATCAGTGGCTACATGGAAATAGGAATGATCGTTCATATATAGACCAGAAAAGGTGACAAATTTGCATAAATACAATTATCAATAAACTTACGTTTATCTAAGGAGAATCCAAAAATACAAAACATTTTGCACAGATTCAAAAAATCCATAAATCACAAAAAGAACAGTAAAAATTTACAATTTTATTACAGAATTTCCAAATTCAAAAAATTTTAGAAAATGGGGGCAATCAGGCTCAATCCCCAAGAGGATGACGTCGAAGATAACTATGAAGAGACTTGAATTGCTTGCAGTCGAGAATGAGTCGCCAAGCATAACTTAAAATCTGAACGGGGTCAAAATTACACATCGACTCGCGGTAAACATAAATAAAGAGGGACTCAAAAAGGAGAATATTACGAGGGTTATTACAACGCATAAGAAGGAAAGTTCTTTCAAAAATAGGCCGGAAATTTTCTTTAACAACAAAATGAGCAAGGGCCGTAGAAAGTTTACCACCTTTGACATCCCTAGCATGTTCTGCCAAACGGATACCAATAGTACGTTTTGTACTGCCAATATAAAATTTAACAAAATATATTTGGGATGGTGATTTAAATGATCTCCTCCTTTTGTCCAAAGTTAATGATTTTTACCCTTCGATTAATTTTACCGTTGAGCACGAAAATAATTGTTCCTTGCCTTTTCTTGATGTTCTGGTTACCCGTTACCTGTTCTGCTGTTGGTTTTCACACTTCTGTTTACCGTAAAATGTCTTTTACTAATTCCTGCTAATTCTTACCATCCTATTTCCTCTAAAAGCTTCTTTTAATGCTTATTTTAATCGTGCTTTTAACGTGTGTTCTTTTTCTTCTTTAAGTGACGAAATTGATTTTATTTTCAATATTGGCTGTGAGGCTGCCTATTCCTTTGAATTTAGACATAAAGTTTTTTCCCATGTTCGCCGTAAATTTTCTCAAATTAATACTAAACTTATTTCTTTAAAAGATCGTTTGAATCATAAATCAAGTTTCCCATACCATCCTAGGATTTTCCATCCCTTTATTCAGTTCTGCTCTGAATTTGGTTTCAGGCCTGCTTACTTTAATGTTTCTTCTTTATTTAACCGGATTCAGTCTGATAAGCTTGGTGATAAGGATGACTTTAAAAGCTTTGCTGGGGTGTATGTGGTTCCCCTGTTGTCCATCGATGGTAACTTTAAATTTTATATTGGCAGTACAAAACGTACTATTGTTATCTGTTTGGCAGAACATGCTAGGGATGTCAAAGGTGGTAAACTTTCTACGGCCCTTGCTCATTTTGTTGTTAAAGAAAATTTCCAGTCCATTTTTAAAAGAACCTTCCTTCTTATGAAATGTAATAGCCCTCGTAATATTCTCCTTTTTGAGACCCTCTTTATTTATGTTTACCGCGAGTTGATTTGTAATTTTGACCCCGTTCAGATTTTAAGTTATGCTTGGCAACTCATTCTCAACTCCAAGCAATTCAAGTCTCTTCATAGTTATCTTTGAAGTCATCCTCTGGGGGATTGGGCCTGACTGCCCCCATTTTCTAAAATTTTTTGAATTTGAAAATTCTGTAATAAAATTGTAAATTTTTACTGTTATTTTCGTGATTTATGCTCGATTTTTTGAATCTGTGCAAAATGTTTTGTATTTTTGGATTCTCCTTAGATAAACGTAAGTTTATTGATAATTGTATTTATGCAAATTTGTCGCCTTTTCTGGTCTATATATGAACGATCATTCCTATTTCCATGTAGCCACTGATGAAGAGCGTATTTACGATCGAAATCGCTCTGGCCTTTTTAAGTTTTGTACGTCTTAAAGAAGACCTTCTATTATAGATGTGTGCTTGTTGTTTCTGCTGAATAATATAACTTATGAATACAGTGACTAGACTATAGATGGGTAGCATGTGATGTCACAGCTCAACCATGTCGTCTGCTCTTTCGATCTGGAGTACTTACTACTATGGCTATGCTTTCAACATGGTGTTCTGTGCTATATTTGGTAGTTTTCATTGTACTGAACGAGATAAGCAATTTTTATTTTATAGAATCCTATCTGTAAAGTCAACTTGTTCATCAGAAGTCAAAGCTTTGCAAAAAAAACAGAAGATATTTATGGATTCAGAGATTAAACCAGGAAGAATTCATCAACACCAAAGCCATGTATGACTTGACTTTATTGTCAGTCAATAAACTTTGAAAAAAAGAGTAAAAATGTAACTTGTAACACTTTGGAATGAGACTACTCGCAACCCCACCCCACCAATGGAAATTTGTGGTTTCATCACTGATTTTATTATTTACTTCATAATTGAATATTCTATCCAAACACTGAACAGAATAAATGCTTAAATCTATCATTATATAAATCATGTTTCTTATTTATTTCTAACTCCTAGTAAGAATGTTAGAGAAAAGTAGCGATCTGCACATAATATGTTATTTACATCTTAAACTATTTGCTTTAAACGAAGTAGTTTTGAAAAAAAAACTTTAAAGCATTTTTTCTCCAATTTCATGTTTAAAAAAATTTGATTTATAACATTCAAGCAAGTACTACAAGAGCATTATTTTAATTTTAAAAAAGGGGCTTAGGAAGTGACACAATTTTAAATTTAATATTTACTATGAAGTCTGAATATTTTATATCAAATGTTAAAATACAAATGGATGGTAAACTTACATCTCAAATCAACAGTATTAGTTCAAAATTTTTACCTTTTAGATGCGACTGTATTCAGAAAAAAATCTCAGTGAGGGAAGGGGGAGATTTTTCTTATTTCAGCTGGCTCGTAAAATATTTATTTCTAGATTTCGTTACTTAGGGGAGGATTGATCAGAGTAAGATAAAGAATATAAAATTTAATAAAATTTAAAAATTTGATACTACAGCCATAAAAAATTATGAAACAAAATAATTGACAGTAAAAAGTAAATCTGATCGAAATTTTCAGGGGAGGGGGGTAACTCCCCTGGTTACAGTATGGCCTTGCTTTTAGATAGGCTAAGTCCATATCAATTCAGGCAGGCAAAGGAAAAATCTTACCTTTATAGTCTCAGATGTTTTTGAATTTAACATATGTTAAAATTCAAGAAAAGGTAAGAAACCGTATTTTTTTTTTGTTTATAAAAATTCCTGGCCCGAGATACAGGCCGCCAAAGATAATGGCTTGAGGGCCATTTCTCACTTGCGATTTTCGGAAAAATTTTAAAACGCTCTATCTCTGGAATGGTTCAAGATATTTTATTGCGGGTTTTTTTTTATTTGAAATATAATATTTTTTTGATTAAAATTATATCCTCCATTTGGAAATATGTATCCAAGTTCTCTTGCTGTAGCCTTCTGAATTTTTTTTTTTGAAAAATTAAAAATAATTTTTCTTTGAAAAATGCCAATCCCAAAAATTTTTGATTTTTTGGCTGTTGATCAGTACCATAGAGTAAAACATTTCCTGAAAAGGTGAACTTCCACTTTTGAGTTTAACAGGTTTTATAAACAACTGAAAATTTTAACATCCATTAAACCAATTTCCGTTACCACATAGTACATGTCACATATTGGTCTCATGAAATCAAAATCTTATACACCATACAACTCAATCAGCAGAATCCTCACAAAAGTTTACTTAAATGCTGTTGGACCATAAATTTGGTGAACTGCTTGCTCTCTTTGTTTAGATGTTGACAACTAAACTGTGAATTCATTTGTCCTCCCTTTTATATGCTAGGCCAAACACACTGAATTATCTGGATGGTTCCAAATTATTCTAGAAGGTTCTGTTACATACTGGAATTATCTGGATGGTTCCAGATTGTTCTAGAAGGTTCTGTTGCATTCTAAAAGCATCCAGATTGTTCTAGAAGATTCTGCTACATTCTGGAATTATCTGGAAACTTCCAGTTCCAGATTGTTCTAGAAGGTTCTGTTATATTCTGGAATTATCCGAATGGTTCCAGATTGTTCTAGAAGGTTCTGTTATATTCTGGAATTAACCGAATGGTTCCAGATTGTTCTAGAAGGTTCTGTTGCATTCTAGAAGCATCCAGATTGTTCTAGAAGGTTCTGTTACATTCTGGAATTATCTGGAAACTTCCAGTTCAAGATTGTTTTAGAAGGTTCTGTTATATTCTGGAATTATCCGGATGATTCCAGATTGTTCTAGAAGGTGCTGTTACATGCTGGAATTATC
The DNA here is from genome assembly GCA_951213105.1 of Amaurobius ferox. Lineage (NCBI taxonomy): Eukaryota > Metazoa > Arthropoda > Arachnida > Araneae > Amaurobiidae > Amaurobius > Amaurobius ferox. Next base: position 68,761,224 of record OX578144.1, on the reverse strand, counting down.
TGGAAGCTTCCACATTATTCCAGAAGACAGTTAATGATTTGAAAGGGTTTATGTAATGAAAATCCAGAAGAATAGAAACATTTCACCAGTTCCAACTTTGTTTAATTTATCATTTTTATTCCATCACATTGAGCACATTTTTCCGAAAATGGATTTCTTCTAAAAACAAAATTATGAAATATTCCAGAACCAAAGTGGTGTATTCTTTTCAGAAAGGTGTTTTTAAGAAAAATAAATTTTAAAAAAAAATGCATAAAGAAATTAGCCATGGAAGCTAAAACATGAACATTGTTTATAAAACATGTTAAAACTCAAAAGTGAAGGTTCTCCTTTTCAGGAAATGTAGTACTCTATGGTACGGATCAACAGTCAAAAATTAAAAATTTTTGGGATTGGCATTTTTGAAAAAAAAAAAATTATTTTTGATTTTTCAAAAAAAAATTCAAAAGGCTACAGCAAGAGAGCTTGGACACATATTTCCCCAAATAGAGGATGTCATTTTAATCAGAAAAATATTATCTTTCAAGTAAAATAAAAAGCGCAACAAAATATCTTGAACCATTCCCGAGATAGAGTGTTTTAAAATTTTACGGAAAATCGTAAGTGAGAAATGGCGCCCAAGATGGCCTTGGACCAGGAATTTTTTTTTGAACAAAACAAAAAAATACTGGTTTCTTACTTTTCCCTGAATTTTAACATATGTTAAATTCAAAAATATCTGAGACTATAAAGGTAACCCCCCCCCCCCCCCCCTTTGAATTGATATGGATTATACCGATGAATAAATTATACACTTATAAAATAGCTATGGCTTTCCAGTGATTTGAATGCTTTCCTTTACTGCAAAGCAATAGAATTTTTTAAATGTACCAAATAGTGAAATTTATCCCCATGCCCTATTTTAGAAAAAAAAGTTCCGGTCTTATTTGTAAGGATCTAATCTGTGTTTTTTTTTTTATATATGTAATAATTGCAATTTGGTACAGATAAATTTTTTATAAATTCCCTACAATGAAGTACCATAATTAGATAATAAAACAACTCAGCTCTAAAAATAATAATATATTCTAAACTAATATGGTATAAACCTGTCAACGCGCTATAATAATTTCTCTATATTTTATCGATAATATGAGCTTAAAATTCAACTTTATAAAGTAGATTTGGGCCACTGCATAGGATGTTTGTAGTCCAGTTGCAGGAGGCTGAATTTGCGTCGGCCATTATTACAGTGACATGGAGTCAATACTACCCGTCTATGTAACTTTTATTATACAGGACAATCCATTATTTCACAGCAAGAACATTTAACATATATTTTGTTGTAAAAAACAATTTTTAATGCTAACTTTTTTAGTTTTCTAAGATTAGAAAGCTATTCTTTATTTCAAATTAAAGAAGTTTAAATATTAGTGATGTTGAACTATTTGACAAATTTGATTTAAAAATAATGTTACTCACAAAAAGCTTGAAAAATTCTGACAAAATGAGGTTGATCATTATAGCAATACACATAGCTATTATATATAAATGGGAACTAATTTAGTTGAAATATACAATTTAAATTTGAAATCAACAAATATATCTCTATTCACACCCAAGGATTGAAAAAACTCTTAGATAAGTATATCAGAGTGTAAATCAGAAAAAACCTAGATGGACTAATTATTTATTTAATATGCAACTGGAAGGATTTTTCTTCATTGTAGAATAAGATCCACATATGCCTAGAACTTTACATTATCTTAAATATGCTACTATGAACTTCATATTCACAAATATGAATAAAACAGTTAAACCTGAAAAACTTTTCTATAAATACTGCAATATAAAATATGTAGAACAAATCTTGATTGGCTTATAGAAATTCTTATGCAAGTGTCCAGAAAAAGAAAAATACTTTATCTTTCACATGTCACAATTAAATAAACTGAACTCATTACTTGAACTGATACATTGAGTTTTATATATTCATATTTCTAAAGTGTATCCTAATGGATTTCATATAAATCATAGCAACTTCCAAAATAGCCTCAAATTCAGAAGTGTCAAGTAATCAATTCTATAAAAGCAATAAAGAGATTGAAAATTTTGAATAGGTAAATAGAATTCACATCATTTAAATAATAAAATGTTAAGTAATTAAAAACACTTCAGGTGACTTGACAACAAACTTACTATCGAGGAAATTTAATTTCACAAAAAATTCATTAAAACACTTGTCAGATATAAATAGAGGAAGAATTTGACGCAGGAATTCGCCCATTTTGAAGATAAAATTCGTGAATCGTGACGGCTAAAATTTTATAGCAAGAAAGACACGCAATCAAGTCATGCTGTTCATCTGCAGCCCTCAGGTGTTACAAAATCAATCCAATCAACGAGTCACTATGCAAAGTCTTTGCCTTTGCTACGGACACGCCCGCACCTGTTGCTATGTCGCATCCTACATGACATCGCTTGCGCTCTATCATCTGCTTCAGATGGGTTTGTAGGACAATCCGTGTTATGGAATAAACACGGAGATGAAACTTTAGACGTTCATAAAACATCTTTCCATGTAGATTTTATAATAATCCTTTGAATCCATGATTGATATTGAAATAAATAGTTAATTACAGTGCAAAAATATACTATTAATACCAATTTTATCTTTAAAATATCAATTTTAATGTTTTCACCTGACAAGTTGGAGATTTAGAATTTCAATGACAACCTTCATATAGAGACATTTTACACAGGGGAGGTCTAATGGGCCTGGCAACTAATCAAATTCTTGTCAGTCTGATGCGTCCGGGTGTAGGATTTTGTCATTCGTGACGCCACAGACCAAGAAAGTTTTTGCCAAAACACAGCAAATTTTAATTAAAAATTGTTTGTTAATTTTGAAGTGGCAATATCTGGACGTAAACCGTGGAGAGAAGAATAAGATATTCATCCCTCCACGGCGTAAACAACTTGCGCAAAGATTTTTTGTGCTGTGCACACCTACCTCACTAACGTCCAAAGTGATTAGTGATATCAGTGGAGTAGAATTCGTCTCTTCAGAGAACTCGAGAACAAAATGAACGCGTTTCCTACTCCAGTGACATCAGATGCGCAGTACCAAAATAAAAAAATGAAATCAGTCAAGTCCGGTATGCAACCCTCCTGATTTTACGACAGCTTTGGCAACAACTTTCTGACTTGATGCATGGAATCTCGTGATGGATATGGGAGTTCTGTACCCAATATAACTACTAATGCCTCATAAATTGCATTTGGAGAAATCTTTAGAAGTTATTGATACAGTTTTGGAATCCAAAATATATGAATCAATATCATTTATGATAGATATCAATATCATTTCATAGATATTTTATCGCCATTGCAGCATCAGCACTCAGATTACCACGGAGAAGTGAAATTGCAACACTATGAAAAAATGAACATAGCCATATGCAAATCACAGTACCGATAGAAGAGAGAGTCATATGGAAATAACTTCGTACGTTTCGGGTCACGTGACACCCAGTTTCGGATGATAAAAAACCAGCAGACGGTAAATGCTATCACCGACGATTTGTAGCAGCCGAACTTTCGAAAAGTTGAAGAAACTATGCCTCGAAGAAGTTAGCGAGCCGTATACTAGCAAGACAATGCCACAACGCACGGCAAACTCTCAACAGCCTGAATGGAATTCATATCCTTTTCTAGGCGGCAGTCTCCACGAATCTTTCTCCCATTGAACACGTGTGGGCTCTCATCGCACGTCAGGTGAACCGGAGATCGCCGGTACATACCGTAGACGAACTGCATGTCGCAGTGAACGCTGCTTGGCAGGGATTACATCAGACAACCACTCTGTTTGATCATCAACTACTCTTTCCTATATCTTGATTCAGTTATTTCTACATATTTGGTCATATTTCACAAAGTTGCTTACCGCTTCACAATACAATAGCAACATGAGCATTGCCTGTTCATACATATGTGAATGTGGTAATCATGCACACCAAGGCAGCAGAAGAATTAATTCCTAAAACGGCCATTCGGAGGCAGTCCATTATTCTGACACACGACTCCATTCAAGACGGCGCCGCTGAAAAGTGCCTTGAAATGCCGACAAAAATGCAGTCTTGTCTCTGCCATGCGTCCACAGAATGGCATCGCTACTTGTTAGATGGTAGACAGTGAGCTTAATCAATGTCGGTGATGTACCCAGAATCCAGGGAGATATTCTTTGTCTAGGGTATAGAAGTCAACGCGCTGCGATGATCATGATGAAGTTACAAACATATGCAATTACTGTTGGTGTTGCCAGTTGTATTTCAAATCATAATAGGCACATATCAACTTTCCTTTATGTCAGTTCTAGTGTAATGTATATCACAGCCATCTGCTACACTAGCCGATCCCCCTAGTAGAGATACTCTAACAGCAAAGCGATACATAGATCAGTGACCCGTTGTTTGTCATTCATGCTTTGCTATAAGGAGCCATTTACCAACAAGATAATGCCCGTCAACACACGGTTCATCTCTCCCAGGAGTTAGTCCGTGGTGTTGAAATCCTTCCTATGCCAATCAAGCCCCTAAACTTGTCATCATTTGAGCATATGTGGGGCATATTGCGACGTCAATTGCAGCCATCATCAAATATAAGGGATCTGGATTAGCAATTGCAGACTCAGACCTGTAGCTAGATAACCAGACAATGGGCATCGCCCACGCTGAGTCAGCAGTTTGTCCACTTTCGCAATTTTCCGGCAGCTCAAACAATTGCTCTAAAACTTGTGAGTCAAGTGGACTGTGTTTTCACCCTCGCAATTTTGAGAAAAAAAATCAGCGGGTAAAAAGAAGCCACAGATCATGTTTCAAGTTGTAGACATCTTGGCGTCCTCCAGACGCCTGATCATTTATTCGACGATCAGGAGTTATTGTGTAAGGATAAACATTCTGAATTTTTAGATAATTCGACTTTTTGGATAGTAGAGTGGTAATAAATGAGTTATAAAATTACGAATCCATGTTGTCCACAAAGATGGAACGGTTATAAGTAGTAAGAAAGGTAGTGTCCAGGCGTTAATTAAAAAAAATAACCGAAGAAAGCAATTCACAAAACACATTTAGTTGTAGGGGCAATTGAGGTTGTGCCAATGGGGAAGGAATTTTTTGGAAAATGTGTGGAATTATTCAACTTTTACTGCCGTGGGATATTCGCTGCTGAAAATGAAGGCACAGCCTTTTCTCGTTTGTTGTAACAGAGATATAGTCAAAACATCTTTATGTAAGAGAATTTTTGAAGAATGTATTCATACATCATCATATATTAATATCAGAAACTCTTAAATACATAATTAAAAATCTCATGTGGGCAGCACATGACTTTCTTTATGTAATGTAATGAATTTACTACTTTTACAGTAAAAAAAGGTTATTCTTATAGTAGATACTTATATTCTTTCCAAGATATTGAATTTTCGTCAATGAGTCGTCATTTTCATTGATTTAACTTTATTTTTATTCATTTGGCGATATTTTCGCTAATTTGACAACATTTAAAAAAGTCGCCGAGTTGGCGGCATTCTGCCAAATTCATCGCCAAAATCTCGCCAAGAACGGACGGAGAAATAAGTTATTCTTATAGCAGATAAATGACTATTGGCGTTCATATACAAAAGTATTACTCAAAGTATCTTTTCTCATGAGTGGAATGAGCTAGATCTACGAGAATGATGTCACCCAATTTATCGCACGATATTTTATGGGATTTTTAATAAATTTATTTGAAAAATGTGCAATATCTCGAGAACGGTTCATGCTAGCGTTTTAAAGTTTATGTCAATTGTTTTTAAGGAAAAATTACATAACAAATGTCTATTGGCGTAACTTTATTAAAGATTTTGATTGAGGATTTTTTTAAAATTTCACTCAAAAATTTAGTAGGTTTCTGAATATTCGGTTGTATTTAAAAACAATAGGCTTCCAGTATTCACGGATTGTGATTTTTGTACCGAGTTTCATTCGAATCGCTTCATTCGTTCGTGAAATATCGTCTCCACAGACTCACTGACACACACACACATCACCTCAAAAATGTTTGATTTGTGATTAGGAATGCCTGAAACGTGCTCTCCCGTCGAAAACTCGAATTCGAATTTTCAACCCCGTCACAATACTTTCCTTATACATTATGTATATAAGGAAAGTAAAAATATTTATTGAAGAAGATATGGCTCTTGGAAATAATCTCACATTGCAATGCAGAAGCGAGAGTTTAGATATTGTCCAGTGATAATGACAAACATGTTGAAAATTCTTTTTCTGTAACATTGTTTAGGCCCACAATTTAAATCAAGCTATGAAAGATTCACTAGAAGATTTTAGAGATACTGAGACTTGAAATCAATGCTGCAGGCAGTGGCGCAGCGATGGGGGTGGAACCAGGGGGACCGGACCCCCCCCCCCCCCAGAGCCTTAAATTAAAAACAAAAAAGTATTGATTACAATAAAAATAACTACTTTTTTTTCTCATTTTGTTATGTATATTTTTACTTTTTCTCGTACTTCGTTCAAACAAATTTAATTCCCCTAAAATTTTGTTTTTACTCGACATTTCATTTTTTGCTGTCATATGTCTGGTCTTGTTTTGGAAGCACGTGTTGAAGCTTTAAAAAATAAAACCTATACGTTTTTCGATCAAGGGATCTTTAATATGTTCTTTTATATTAGCAATTGTATAATGAATAGCAGCAAACGTAAGTTATTTGAGAGTAGCATATACAATTTCATTAAAAGAGAAAGAATAGAAGATAGTGAATGTAATGAAAATAAGTTGAAAAATGTTGAATGTTCTGAAAATGACAGTTCAGAAAAAAAAGCTCCAATAGACGTTGAGACATCATTATTTACACCATCTGAAATCGACGTGAATCCCAATGAAATTGGGTTATTTGTAGGAAAAAAGGTAAGGGCTGTTATTATATAGTTGTCATAATAGATCGTAAATATAATTTGCAAGGCTCGGATTTTCATGCATAAAAGTTAGCTCAAATAATATGCAAATATGCTCAAAATTATTACACAATATGCACGAAAATATGCAGAAATATGCAAGTGCATAGAAATCCAGACCCTACTCGTAAGCTATGTTTCAAAATGTATAAAATGACGATTTATTGAAACAGTGCAAATGTTCTTGAAATTATTGCATAATATGTGTTAATGCATAAAATATATCACTTTACGTCTTTGAATATGATTATGCACAAAATTAATACAAAGTACACAAATGTATGAAATACGTAGGGAGATATGTTCGAAAATATGTCATCATCTTCTTAAGAAATCGTGCAAAATGAAGGGAACTTTCGCGGTCTTTTATGAATGCGACTTGAGACTGGGGATAATATCCAAAAAAAGCATTTAGTGAGTGCGGGTAAAAATGCGACTTACTTAAGTTGGTCTTCTCAAAATGACATCATTACAGCATGCAATGAAGTAATTTTGAAAAAACTTATCAAAAGAATCAATAACGCGAAATGTTTCAGCATTCTAGTCAATGAAACAACTGATGTTTCATGTACCGAACAATTGTCATTATGCGCTCGATACGTTGATATGGAAAACATAGCAGTACGCGAGAACTTTCTACAGTTTGTTCCGATTAGAGACATGTCTGGAAAGTGTATAAGTGAAACTATTTTGAACAAACTAAGGTCAATTGGTGTCGCAACAGAATTCTTGCGTGGTCAAGGGTATGATGGTGCATCAGCCATGAGTGGCGATTTCCGTGGAGTGCAATTACATATTAAGAACCATTTTCCAAATGCTTTGTATGTTCATTGTAGCAGCCATTCCTTAAACCTGGCTATATTTGATTCATGTTCTTCAACGTTTATCAGAAACTGTATAGGGACCATAAGTAAGGTGTATGACTTTTTCCATACGCCTAAACGTCAAGCTGCATTAAATAAATTCAGTGAAAATTACTCAAAGAAATTCAAGCAGCCATCCCCGACTCGATGGATACAACGACATGACGCAATAAACATTTTTGCTAAAAAATACGATTCAGTTGTGAAGGCCCTTACAGAAATATCATCTGCATAGACAGGTAGGGATTCTTCCAGGAGTGCAAGCATTTTGTACAATGCAATTAACAGGTGTGAATTCGTTATTTCCCTACATATTGTTAAAAAACTATTTTCGTATAGTTTACCTTTGTCGAAATATTTACAATCTCAAAAAATTAATCTTTCCAAAGCCATTGGTCATGCTGAACATACACGAGCAATTATACAAAGTTTAAGGGACAATTCTGAAAAAGAGTTCTCCGTGATTTTTAAAGATGTTGAAACATTTTGTGAAAATTATGAAATCCCCATATCAGTACCAAGAACTATAAAATATCAAGCTACACGAATTAACGTCGACTATGATACTCTTGAGGTATATTATAGGAGAGCTGCTTTTATACCTTTTATAGATCATTTTCTAATACAGCTCGATGAAAGATTTGTGAAACATGAAAATATATTAGCTTCTTTTCAAATCCTATTGCCGAGCAAAACAGCTCAAGACCAAGACCTTACAAAAGAAAACATTGAAGCAGTGACGACGCTATGTTCCCGGTATTCAGAAGATATTGGTCATATCACATGTGAAAGTTTGTATGGTGAGTTAAAAATATGGCACAGCAAACTCGAACGACTTCAGAAATATCCAGATAATGCTTTGGAAGCTCTTCATGGATGTGATGAAATTATGTTTCCAAGTATTCGAAAACTTCTGCAGATAATGATTACACTTCCAGTCACAACATGTAGCTCAGAGAGATCTTTCTCCACCTTACGATATTTAAAAATTATTTAAGAAATTCAACAGGTCAGCACAGATTAAATGGACTGTCTATGTTATATATCCACAAGGACATTGAAGTAAACCCTGAAGCGGTTTTAAATGAAATGGCTAAGAAGCCTAGACGACTTGATATTAAACTTTGAATATTGTATACTTTCATTTATAGAAGTTATCAGTACTGTTCTTATTTAGTAAACGTAATGTTAAATAAATAAAACTATTCGGCGATAAATTGATTTATTTCAATATATTGTCATTTGACATGCGTAATAATATACAATGAGATTTGACCCCCCCCCCCCCCCAGAACGAATTTCTGGCTGCAGGAAACTAAACTAACTAAAGAGGAAGAAATAAAAATGGAAAGGAAATTGAATGGTTACTTGATGGTTATATGGTGTCCGAGTGTCTGAAACAACAGGTTACAGAACATTATATAGCGGACAAATACTCACAGTGACTTTTCCATGAATGAACATGGTAGTTTGTGAATAAACTTTCTTAGTGCTTACACAAATTAACAAACCACAAGGACTATCAATGTATCACACAAGAATGTCTATTTCAGTATATCTAACATTTGAGTTAAAAAGAAACAAGAGCTTAGACGTGAGGAGAATTCAGCTCTACTAGGTGTACAGAAATAAATTCACATCTTCTACTACGTTATGAATATTGTGAAAACTAATGTTCCAATGGCATTATTGGATTTGACTTGCATATTTTTACTTTCCTTGTATACATAATGTATAAGGAAAATATTGTGACGGGGTCGAAAATTCGAATTCCAGTTTTCGACGGGAGAGCATGTTTCAAGCATCCCTGATCACGAATCGAACATTTTTGAGGTGATGTCTGTGTGTGTGTGTCAGTGTGTCTCTGGAAACGATATCTCACGAACGGATGGAGCAATTCGAATGAAATTCGGTACAAAAATCACAATCCGTGAATACTGGAAGCCTATTGTTTTAAAACACAATCGAATGTTCAGAACCCCCTCTAAATTTTTGAGTGAAATTATGAAAAAATCAACAAAAAATCAAAACCTTTAATAAAGTTACGCAAATAGACATTTCTTATGTAATTTTTCCTTAGAAAACGATTGACATAATCTTTAGAACGCTAGCACGACCCGTTCTCGAGATATTGTACATTTTTCAAATAAATTTATCAAAAAATCCCATAAATTAAAAAAAAATATTAACTGTCAAGAAACATGTTCACTTTCCATATGTAATATCATGCGATAAATTTAGTGACATCATTCTCGTGGATCAAACTCGCTCCATTCACGAGAAAAGATACTTTGAGTAATAATACTTTGAAAACTGGCTACTATAGCCATTATAAAGAGAAAGGAAGCCGAAAAAGCCAGACAGGCAAGACAGGCGGAACTAGAAGCTAAAATTGTAAATCAATATGCTAAATCAAAAGAAGAAATCAAAACACGTGAAGCCAAAACTAAACGAGTCAGAGAGGAAGAGCTCGCGCAAACCCAGCTGTTAGAAAAAACGGTTGAAAAAAGGCAAAAAACTACTGAGGTCCAAAAGGATACTCACAAAAATGACCAAACCGCGGTTGAGGCTGAGGATATGGAAGCTGAGACTGAACCTGCTGGTAAAACCAATGATGAAAAGATGGATGAAATCCTCAACCTCATCAGAGGGTTTATCACCATGTTCGACCTAGATGCAATAAAACACCTGTTGATGCAGTTCGCAGAGCTAATACAAAAAAAGAGTGATCCAATGCAAATGGTCTTTGAGGCTTTTAAATTAATCGCGGATTTAAAAAATAACAGTGAGAATCAAACCCGCCATGGCTAGGTCCCAAAAAGAAAGCTTTAAAATAATATTTTGGAATGCGAACGGCATATCTCCAAGAATAAATGAACTTAGGAGCTACGTAAATGAAAATGATGTAGATGCCCTGTTAATTCAGAAAACTAAAGTTAGAGAAAATAAAAAACTAAATATAGCAAACTATATTGGCTATCACAACCTAAGCTCAAATACAACTGCTAGAAACCCCCATGGAGGAACAGCAATATATATCAAAAGAAATATTCCCCACGAGGAAATAAACAACATAAATCTTCAAGGAGTAGAAAATACTAGCATAAAAATTAAAATAAATAATGTAAACCCATTTATCCTAACTTCAATATATGTCAAAAACATGAGTGGTATAAATGTAGCTGCGCAGAACTGCTTTTCTCGCGATATCCAAACACAATACTCGCAGGCGACTTCAATGCACACCACCGAGCGTGGGGCAGCAGGAGAGCCAACATACGCGGTACACAGATACACAGATTACTGAACACAACAAGCACCAACATCATTGCACCGTCGAGACCAACCTGCTTCTCAGGTGCCAACGGCTCATTCATAGACTTTGTCCTAACGAGAAACATAGAATACGCTCACGCTATCGATACCCTAGATGAATTCGACTCGGATCATTTACCGGTATTGGTGACATTCGATCTGAACACTCCCCTTCCAGCCTCTCTGGGACAAGAGAGGGTGAACTGGAACGTTTTCAAAAGAGCACTTTTTGAGCCGCACTTGGCAGTACCCAACATTATGAGCACGGCGGATATTGACTCTGCCACACACACACTCACAACAGAAATCAAGAGAGCTATTGCCTCTGCCACAACACATCGTGAGTCACCAAAAATGCCCACACTTTCCCACCATGTCAAACAATTAGTTAGGCAAAGGAACAGAATGCGTAAGACATGGCAGGCTAATAGAGACCCTACCCTCAAAAGGGAGCTTAACAGACTCACGTGGAAAGTCAGGGATAAAATTGTCGCAGAAAAGCAGCAACAGTATAAAGAGTTAATTGAATCCCTTAGCCCAGAAGACGTATCGCTCTGGCAATTCGCAAAAAGACTCAGAAAACCTCAAATTAAACTCCCGCCACTAATAGATGGCGTTAAAATCGCGTACTCAGACGAAGAAAAAGCAGAGGCGCTTGCTAGGCATTACGAAAAGCAATTTGAACCAAACCACGATCTAATGCGTCAGGACACCCTAAGAATGGTTAGGCAAACTCTAAACAACTTCAGGAACTCCCCGGTCACGGCTGAGATTAACCCAGCCACCCCGCAAGAGATAATTGATATCATCAAGAACCTTAAACACCGTAAAAGCCCAGGGCACGACAAAATCAGGAATATTGCGGTCAAAAACTTACCCTTAAATATAATATTTTACTTGACCACCCTAATAAACAAAATACTAAAACTAAATTATTTCCCCAAAGAATGGAAGGAAGCGATAATTATAGCGATCCATAAGCCTGGTGAGGATGCCACAATTCCAGCCAACTACAGACCAATCAGCTTACTACCGACACTTAGTAAAATTACTGAGAAAATAATTCTTAATAGACTGAACACGCACCTTAGTGAGAATGATATTATCATTCCGGAGCAGTTTGGATTTCGGCCAAAACACTCCACCTCTCATCAATTGCTGAGAGTGGTAGAGTACATATCTTCTGGACTTAATAGTAAGACACCCACAGCTGCGATTTTTCTTGACATACAAAAAGCATTTGATAAAGTGTGGCACTGTAGATTAGCATACAAATTGATCACTCTAAAAGTCCCTGACGCACTTGTCAAACTTTTAATCTCATACCTAAATAACAGACACTTCCAGGTTAGAGTAAAAGATAACTTGTCTACACCCAAGCTCATTAAAAGTAGTGTACCGCAAGGATCCATCCTGGGCCCGACACTCTTTAACATATATCTAAATGACATCCCCAGGACCCTAGACACGGAGCTGGCACTCTATGCAGACGACAGTGCGATACTTGCAAAACATCCTTACGTCTCGGTAATGCACAGACAGCTACAACAACACTTAGACATACTCCAAACATGGCTGGAAAAATGGCGGATAAAATTAAACCCCAATAAATGTCATTGGATTTATTTCTCTAGAAAACGTAAACCTCCGCTGCCTCTGTACATAAACAATCATGCCCTAAAAGCGGAAAAATCTACTAAATACCTAGGTGTAACGATAGATTCCCACCTAACCTGGAAACAGCACGTAACGAACTTAATCAAAAAAGCGTATATGGCCACAGGAGCCTTATACCCAATGATAGGAAACGGAAATCTAAGTTATCAAAATAAACTCCTAATTTATAAATCGGTCATCCGCCCGGGAATGCTGTATGCAGCACCCGTATGGGGATATGCCTGTAAAACTACTATAGACTTACTAGAGACAAAACAAAACAAAACCCTAAGGATTATAAGGAAAGCTCCTAGATACTTAAGAAACTCGGTAATTAGGAAAGACTTCAAAATAAAACTGTTAGAGCCCAAATTAAAAAGCTAGCGCTTAAATTCTATAAAAATCTGCCATCTGTTCCAAATGAACTACTATTCAATCTGCATGACTATGATCATCGCAAAGCCAAATCACGTAAGAGACCCCGCGCGGTACTTAATATTGAAAATCGGAATTAGGTAAGTCCCAACTTAAATAGTTGATATTAAATTAAAACTCGATCAATGTTTTCTAAAAAATGTTCTTAAACCTTAAACTGCCAAATTGATGGGAAATCCTTAGAACTGCATCAACTCCCCAAAATTACTCAAACTCTAAATGTGCAACAAACTGCCACACTAGGAGCTAAGTCAAATAATAAAAACAGTAAATCAAAAACCTCGAACCTCCAACTATGGGCAAATGAAATAATGTCACAGTATGAAGATAAGAACCACACCTAGAGATTGGAGATTAAAGGCCCCTCGTGGCTGGTGCTCTTTTCTGGACGAAACCCATTTCTCTTCTTCCCTTCGCCATGGGATACCCTGGGAGGTCTTGTGAACGTGGTGCGTAGGCGCTCCTTCACCACGGGGAATTAGTAACGATAGCCTTTAATAATCCCGTGTTTTTAATAAAACACAGAACATGTAAAAGAATGAAACGTGTATGAAGCTAAATTCAATGATGTGTTGGGAATTTTAAAAGTACTAAGTTCATGTGTTATGAATGATAAAAGAATTGAATTCCGTGATTGTGTTACAATTTTTTAAAAGCACTAAGTTCTTGAGTTATGAATTTTAAAAATGTTGAAATCTGTATTTTTAATTTGAAAAACATCTTGAACTCACTTCTGAAAGAGCCATATTCAACATTGTGGGAAATTCGTTTTGCATTGCAATTATTTTAGTATACTAAAGGAGAGCAAGCAGATCGAAAACACGTCTTTCCAAGCGCAAGTGTCGAGTCAAAGTGAGCTCTAAACAGCGCGTATTGTGGGCGGAAACATTACAAGGTGTGTCACGTGATTTCACACGTGGCAGCCTGTGATTCGCAAACAAGATATCACGTGCTTCCACACGTAACAACACGTGACCTATCACGTGATTCCGTATGTGGCAGCCTGTGTTTCTTTAAGGAGCTGTTACGAAATATCACATGATTTATAGATAAAGAGATGTCACGTGATTCCGTATGTGGCATCCTGTGATTCGCTAAGAAATATCACACAGCACGTCAAGTGATTTCATACATGGCAGCCTGTGATTCGCTAAGAAATGTTACGAAACATCAGATGAAACGATAAGAAATACCATGTGATACATCACATGATGATTCACTGATAAGAATATTATTTAGATAAGAGCTCATTCATTCAACGTTTGTTCTCCTAGAAGATTGTTATTGCTTATTTTTTTAAATGTCTGTCTTTTTTAAACGCGAGAAGTTGAATGTAGAAAAATGTTCGCGAATTTTATTCTGCGAATGTAGCCGATTTAATTTTTCAAGAGTTGAAAAGTCTACTCTTTCAACAATATCAAGTGGTTGTGCATGGCCGCACATACCAAGCGGCTCGAAAAGTATATGCATTTGGAGACGCTGGGCTATCCTATGAATTTTCTGGAAACAGTGTACCTTCTGTAGAATGGACACCTCTCTTATCGGACATGAAATCACCCGTGGAAGAACATATGGGATACAGCTACAATTTTGTGCTAGTAAACCTCTATGCCGATGGACATTCCAAAATAGGACAACACAAGGACAATGAATCTTCCCTATGCTCTAAAACACCTATAGCGGCTCTCAGTTTCGGTGTGACCAGGTCAGTCATTTTTGAACGAAAAGGACAATCTCCTCTAAGTATTCTACTTCAACACGGTTCGCTTTATACCATGCATGCACATACCAACAAATTCTATTCTCATGGGATCGCAGCAGAACCCGAAGTCTCGGGAGCTAGAATAAGTCTAACATTCAGAAAAATTCTACTTAAAACGCCAATGCAGAAACGCAAGTGTGAGTTTCCAATGTATGTGCCGCCTGCACCGCTTTCACCCATACCGGAAATTGATTGGAGCTACATGCATACTCCATCTATAACTACTACAGATTCGCAATGTGATTTGGTATCATCAGCCCTCAACTATGCTACAACACATACAGAATCGGTTTCGATAGAATTAACTTCATCAGAAAAGTTTCGTTACCATTTGAGATGTAACATTTATATGATCGTGCAACATTTTCGAGGAAATGTTAAAGTACACTTTCGCGTGTACAAGACGAATGCTTCTAATGTTCTCGTGCCTACCGCTAATGGTGTGACACTCACACCTGCTGCTTGGAGTGCATTTTAAAAAAAAATTTCAAACATCAATATGGACATTGAAAACCTATCTTTCACAATCAATAACGAATTGCTAGTATGTGTATATCAACGCAATCTATATTTACAGCAATTACCACCTTACAATGCCACACTTCAATTCAAAAAGAATATGGTTCAATTAAATGATAAGAATTTTTCTATGCTTAAAAATATTGCTCAGAGTGTAACCGACTGTGTGCTACATGAATTACTTTTTAAAATATTGCCCGATTCCATCATGAAGCAACGAAAGTGCGTCGAAACAATTCCAACATGCCATCCAGAACGAATACAAATATTTTTAATGCGTAGCATTTATAAAAATTTATGTGCAGAGCTGTTTAAATCATATCAACGCGACACATGCAAAAGTCACGGATGTAGCGATTTGAAACACAAGTGCTGTACACTACCCTGCCATATGCAATTTGTGGATTATGAACTGGTCGATCATGAACTATTATTGATAAACTCTCCAGAAATCGCTCGAGAGTTTTGTGAAACAAATAAAAACAATATTTCGCTACTAGTTCCACAATTTTTTCAACAATTTACTGTAGAGTACTTTTCTGCAATGGATGAGCATTTCCATATGTAAAAAATACCCACCATGTAAGTTAGTTCATTCTTCTTATTATTTTTTGTAAAAAAGTGGATGTATTATTTTATATCTTATTAAATATTACTTTTCTTTAAATATTGCTTCCTTCTTAGTTTTACTTTAAGTTATATGCCAAAATGATTATTCCTTTCAAGTTTCAATTTTAACTAAAAACATATACCTAAATATTTATATAAAATGATATATACTATAGTACTGCTGGAAGTGCACACATATAAAAATCTATTACTAAAAGTAAAATCGACGGGGGGTCCATTCCGATGGAGCGCGAAATAACTTTATATTTTTCGAAGTGTTGATTTCAATTAAACTCAATGGTCCAACTTCTTAACATGTGAAACATTAAAACTTATTTCTGGAATCTATTATAATATTAAATGTTTTATTAAATAAAGTCAGCGGTGGCTCCATTCCGATGGAGCGTGAAATAACTTTATATTTTTCGAAGTCCAATTAAATTCGAGAGTTTAATTTCTTAACACGGAAAGCAGTAAAAATTAATTGTGGACCCTACTTCTACGAATCCATAAAATTAAAATATATTCATTTTTCAATTTAAAAGAGTTATTAAAATAACTAACCTGATTTATTGCGTCTCTGAGTGAAGTTGAGGGTTGGTCGCCGCATAGAGTGGCCATCTCATCCATTGAGATGCCAAATGAAATAAACTGAAAATCCATAGAAATTCATTTTATTAAAATACAATAATGTGCCAATCGTGGGGTCACATAAAATAAATGCAAAATAATTAAATTCAAAAATATACATACATGAGAGGTGTTGGAAGAAGACATCTTTTATACGGCCAAAAGTCTTTTAATAGTTTATTAGTAGCACAAAAAATAGCAGCTGACCGTTACTCGATAAGGATCGCATTTTATACCCTTTTCAGATTTGACCTTTGGTTTTGTGCTAAACAAACAATGATATGGCGTTTTAATCCCTCTTCAAACAAAAGTCACACGCACATGATTTTACGATAATCTGATACTTTTTATTGTAAATGGTCGCTATATGTCTAAGATTGAAATACTGTTATTTGAGGTATTTTAAAACAATATCTGCTTTTGTTGCAGTTTAATAAATATGGTAAAGTTCTCGAATTGTAAAACTATGCAGTGGTTAGCAAGTAAGGGTGTCGAGAGTTTGCATTTTTTTAAATATCTACTCAGTATTTCATTCTTTGGTAAGAATAGAGTGGGGGGGGGGGTGCAAAGCAGTGGTTAGCTAGTAGGGCTTTCAGTACTTTACACTTTAAAATATATCCGAAGTATTGCATTGTTTGGTAAGAATAGATTGCGTGGGGACAAAGCAGTGGTTAGCTAATAGGGGTCTCGACAGTTCCTATTTTAAAATATCTGCCAAGTATTGCATTGCTTGGTAAGAATAGATTGTGTGCACCAAGGCAGTAGCTAGCTTATGGAGCTTAATAACATTAACAAGTAATGAAGAAAGAATAACTATGTTGTGGCATCATCATGCTAATCTTGAAATGATGACGTCATCATAGATAAGATCTCATTTTTAATATTGTAATGCGTGCGTATATCATTCATTTCTATTTGGACAGCTGCGGATCAAGACGTTGCTCTGTAAGTTCTAGTTTTTGTTAACTACTTTCCGCGTTATGTGTGACACATATCTCCTAAAGTTACAAAATGTTTCTAAGTCATTCAAACTTAAAAACTTTAACTGAGCTTGGTTTCATCAAAATATTTGCAATGCAAATATTTACAATCCGTGAAAAAACCACTGGTAGTTCAAAACAGTCGAATATTATTTAGAAAATTCTGGAACTGTGTTTCCCATAATGTACAACCGTAAAATCTATTTTAAAAACTGTCGAAACGTAGTCGTGAGGCATAGTGTGACTTCATCACACTCAAAATGGTCGAATCGTATTCACGAGATAAAACCCACTTAACACAATTTTTGTATTCACTGAAAATTCCTAAGCATAATTTACTATTAGATTCATTTTTTTAAACACATACACTTAAAATCATTTCGTTAACAGTCGAATCGTATTCTGTAGATGTTAAAAATTGTAGTGTTAAAATTCATCACAATAAGATCACACTCAAAATGTTCGAATCGTATTCTCGAGATAAAATCCACTTAACACAATTTTTGCATTCACTGAAAATTCATAAGAATAATTTACTATTAGATTCGTTTATAAATACAC
This sequence comes from Amaurobius ferox, assembly GCA_951213105.1. NCBI lineage: Eukaryota > Metazoa > Arthropoda > Arachnida > Araneae > Amaurobiidae > Amaurobius > Amaurobius ferox. The sequence continues at coordinate 68,742,899 of OX578144.1, read as the reverse complement.
GCACTTAAAATCATTTTGTTATTATAAAATGGTTGAATCGTATCCACAAGATAAAATTCACGTAACACAATTTTTGTATTCACTGAAAATTCATAAGCATAATTTACTATTAGATTCATTTTCAAACACACACACTTAAAATTATTTCGTTATTAAGTTATTATAAAAATCATATCGCTAACAGTCGAATCGTATTCTGTAGATGTTAAAAACGGGGTGTATAAATTCTCCACAGTAAGATCATACTCAAAATGGTCGAATCGTATTCCCGAGATAAAATCCACTTAGCAAAATATTTGTATTCACTGAAAATTCATAACAATAATTTACTATTGGATTCATTTTTTAAATATACACACACTTAAAAGCATTCCGTTATTAAGTTACTATAAAAGAAAATCACATTGCTATATACCAAACACTCCGAAATAATTGCTAACATAATGTACTCGACTGTATTAAAACACACCGAAAAATCACTAAGTACAGCATTTCCATTCGCATCTAAATTCCATTTTATGAAATACATTCCCTTTTATAAAATGCCATCCGCTCTTATAAAATACATATCATTGCATAAAAAAAATATAGCTCCTTTTAATAATTCTCGTTCATAACTGCATTTAAAATTTTCTTAACACGTCGAAACATTCGATCGAACCAGCTTCCATTTACTTTCACAGAATAAGCATTCTCGATAAGAATCTACTAAGTCCCAAGGCGCAGTGGATAAGACTCTCGCCTTGTATAATCTGTAGGCATAGCTGCCAACCCAGAGAATAAAAAAATTAGGAACACTGTACGTGAGGAAAATGACACGCAATAGTTGCACACAAAATATATATACATGGGTGTCTCCAGTACTTGCTCTCCCCCCCCCCCCCCACACACACACACAATTGAAATTAGCATGTCAGTATTTCTTAGCCAATGTATTATGTATTGACAGTGATTTTGCACCCCCCCCCCCCCCGGAAGGAAAGTTGGTGAAACCCATATATTATACTATATAATTAATCTTAATAAAAAAATTAAGACCTCATGAGATAAGAATTTTGAAACATACATGAAATGCATAATTTTTTTACACCCATAAAATTATTACTATATTTGTTCTCCTTAAATACATCAATATTCAACTAAAAGTAAAATTAAACTATTTTCATATTTGAAAAAAAAAAATTCATTACACAATTTAAATACACTATTACAAAATAAGTAAAGCAAAAACAAATTAAGAATCTTTTTGGTTTATTGATACATAGGTAGCAGATTTGGCCTTTTTCAAGAAAGTGGCATCATATGCTTGTTTATAGCAAGCACCATTTATCTGAGATTTGGCAATTAAAGTGGACTGTAAAATCGAAATACTCATGGAACTTCTAAAATCAGTTTTGTTTCTTTTTACAAGACTAAAAATTCGTTCACATGTAGCATTACTATGGGGGAGTGTTAGTATCCCCAGCATGATACTACTCAATTTACCATACAAAAGTTTACACACAGGAACTTTTTGCTTTGCTAACTTAGCCCACTGAACATCTGGTCTATCTTCAGCAATTATTTCTTCTGGCAGAGCTGCCATTTGATAATGCAAAAACTCAGTTTCTACACTATCAATTATATCAAACGTTGATTCTGTCGAGTCTTTTTGCAGTATAGAGGGAAATCTGTCTATAAAAAAAATTATCGAGGCAAACTTAACTTTTTCCCTCTGAGACACATCTGCGACTTCAGCATGATGTAAAACATCAGAGTTGATTGGAAAGCCTCTGATAATATAATTACATGTCATACAATAGTAGTTCTTGACATACTCAAAAAACTGCTTTGTTTCATCAGAGTTTAACTTTTTCAGGCACTCTGATGTCTCTGATCCCACAGATATGTCTTCATTATCCTTATGATTTGTTGAATCACTATAAGAGATATCGAAGACACATGTCGAAGCTTTCACGACTTCAAGCTTTATGAATCTGACTAATAAATCTGTAAAAAAACTTGAATTTGGGACTTTAGCTTATGGACTCAGAGGGTCTCTGATTTCAGACTCACATTAAATTTTTCGAAACCACTAATTACATTTTCCAGAAAAAATGCAAGAACATGGTACAGATTTTTCAAAATAGAAAAATTTGTATTATGCAAATATAATTAAAAAATTAACCTTAATAATTAGCCATAATATGAAAATAAGCTAGTTTAGTCGATCTAATATGCAACATTTAAATGATGGAGATGGGTGGAAAAAGATACTAACTTACTCTCGGCATTTCACGCGATGCAACTGAATTGCGCAATCGCACTGTTTATGCGAAAATAATTAAGAAATTAACAGTAATAATTAATCAGAATATGGAAATAAGCTAATTTAGTCGATCTAATATACAACATTTAAATGATGGAGATGGATGGGGAATGATACTAACGTATTCCGGCATTTCACGCGATGTAACTGAATTGCGCAATCGCACTGTTTATGCGAAAATAATTAAGAAATTAACCATAATAATTAATCAGAATATGAAAAAAAGCTAGTTTAGTCAATCAAAAATGCAATATGTAGAAGATTGAGATGGATGGAAAAAGATATTATTGCACTCTCAGCGATTCATGAGAACAAACTGAATTGCGCAATCACAGTGTTTATGCGAAATTAATGACATTTCAGCGATTTATGCTGAATTAGATAACCTTTGAAGAAGTATATTTATTACTTTCATAAAATAAGCAAACGAGATCTTAATTTACATTACACGCTGCCGTAAATCTACGTTAATTTAATTGGCATTACCCCGCATTTTATTATGGAGTTGCTACGATCCCGGGAATGGTAGAAATCAGTGCTAAAAAAGCAAAAAATCGGCGTTTCCGAGGAATTATACCATGTCTGGTTAATTGATAAATTTCAAACAAAAAAAGCCGGAGAATTTCGTTAGTAGTCCGGAGGCCGGAGAATTAACGAAAAATCCGGAGTCTCTGGCCAAAATCCAGAGAGTTTTTCACGTCTGATCTGTAATCTTATGAGCGTACTTTTGATCAAATAGAGAAAAATTTTCCACTTAGCTAAAAAATCCCTTTTATAGGGAAACTTTTTGGGATATTATCCCTAAACGTAGGGATTTTTTCAAAAAAAAGGGAGATGTGTCTTCAAACGCGGGAAATCGGGAGAAACACTCAAAAATCGGGAGTCTCCCGCCAAATTCAGTAGAGTTGGCACATATGTAACTTTTATGGTCGCAGAGGAGGAAAAATAGGGTAAAACAGGAATATTTTCAAAAATTTGGATTTTCGGAACAGACGTAAAAATTCGGAACGAATCCGGAACGGTTGGCAGCTATGTCTGTAGGTTCTAAGATCGAATCCCGGCCGAGCCAGCGGAAAATCAATGTGTTTTACATTTGGAAATTGAAAAAAATGCCGATAGGTGGCAGCACTTTACCAACTTTTTCCAGGTGGCGCTTCAACTATGTCAGCTACAGAATACTATATTCAGAAGGCTCACTCCCATAGGACCCTATGGCGACATTTTTAACATGGGATGTCGCATAGACACTAGCGCTAGTGAGTTGGACGAACTAAACTATGATGTAAACAAAGTGCGTCTGCCAGATTTGACGCGTTATCGCTCGCTTGGCGATTTTGTTTTTCGAAAGCGGGCAGGGAAAAAAATGTACAGGACTGTACTTTTATAATTTTTGAAACTATAGAAATGATCAGGATTTAAAAATACATTAATCTGCAGCATAAACATATTCATTAGTTTAAGTAAATTTAAATAAACATAGTTATATATTTAATTCAAATAATCATAAAATGGATTAAAAAATAGACACATTGTATTATCTCACTGTAAAACATAATGCACAAAAAAATGCAAGCTAACATGCTCAAAAGACTGAAATATTATATAATATTTTCAGTCTAAAAGGTATACTAGTGTGTTGATTGTTAAATCACTGATCCTTAATTTGTTCCGGGATACTGATAATAGACTTTTTTTCATAAATATAAAAATATTCTTATAGTAAATATCAAATTTACATAAATGCACTATAAAAGTTGTGGAACTCAATCATTAATTACCCGAGGGTGGGGTGAATTTTCCATCATAAAGCACTTAATAAAAGTTTTACCTAAATATATACACATACGATACCACATTCAATTTAATTAGCTCTAAGAAAAAGCTATCCAACTATCAATTATTATACATTTTATAAAAACATTTTTTAACTCATTATACTAACAGCCTCTTAGAATTTAGTCTAATCTGCAGTAATAACACTGCACTAGTTTCGTATGATGAACACGTGTATACTTATGAACCCGTGTATACTTATAATGAACACGTATATTGGATGGTGATAACTAATATTATTTCAATTTTAATAAAAACAAGAAAGATCAATCATGCATAAGCATTGATTATGAAACACTTTCCAACTGAAATGCAATTTCATTTAAAAATTTCTAAAATGTGATACATTCAGTGGTGATATCTTTTACATTATCACAGTACTACAGTAATTTATTATACTTAAAACTGTATCGAAATATAAATCAACTGATTCTCTATGCAAAATCAATGAATATTTCATTCATATAACTTGTATTCCAAACTACAGAGCTAAATAATTTTGTGTGAAAAAAATTCAGCAATTCTTATGTAACTCACCTTACAATCGCTTGAGATATTTGCATTCTGCAAAAGTTAAAATTAGGCTTCGTTGAAGAAATAATAAAAGTTTAGGGATCATTTAAAATCACAACTATTGTAATTGCATAGGCACGGAATTTAGATACATAGATAATATATGTGTGTATGTGTATGTACTCAAAGTATTGGAATCGTGCCGCAGGTCGGAACTCGAATTTTCGAAGGATCTACACGTTTTGGGACTTCTAGAACACGAAAAAACTATTTTTAGGAAGACGTCTGTGTGTGTAAGGATGTATCTGTGTATGTTTCTGTGAGGATATTACATCCACTCTAATTGAAAAATTTATGAACCGAATTTCATAAAATTTGGTAGGTATGTTTTTTGTGGGAAATCCTGATATTCATTAGATTTTAGTACGATTCGTAACAAAAGAATCTGCCTTCTTTGCGAAATGGCCGGCAGAAATTGCCTTTATCCACTCTAGCTAAAAACTAATGAAACAAATTTAACAAAATTTGGTGTATAATATTTCAATGACCTATAAGTGATTTATATACCAAATTTAACAAAATTTGGTACATAAATTATTTGTAGGTTATTCTAGTATGATTCGGGAAAAAGGAACGGGCTATTTTTGCTAAATGGCTGGCAAAAATCGTTAAATATAAAAACAAAGGACTACGTGTGCTCAATTATATCAATTAAATTCCTATTTTATACGTGATTTTTGACAACAAAAAGGATGAGACTAACCCCATTACTGTAAGACTACCCGTTCATGAGATATTCTAGTTTTTTCGCGTTTTCGCTACGCCACCTTTGACAATAAGTCCAGCTATCAAATGAGAACCACATTTAAGTTTAGCGTGCAAATTCAATGTCATTTAAAATACTTATGGCTGTTATTTTGTGCAGATAAACCCAAATTATTATTGAAGAAATAAAGAGAACGTGAATATGAGACTGCAGGGAAAGACATGTGCTGCCCACATCAGAATTTTTAACAATATTACAACAATGATTTATAGAAGTGAACGAGGATTATTTGCAGGCCATTTCGAAAAAAATGTATGATCTATATTTAAAGATCCACCAAATTTTTGTAGAATAAAGTGTTCAACAAATTTAAGCTGTGTACCAAATTTGAACTCTCTAGGACGTAGGAAAGTGCATTAAAACTGCCATCAAATAAGTATATCATGAAGAGTTATAAAAATTAAAAAAAAAATTTGAAAAATTGTTATCTACCAAATTTATTTTAAAATGTGAAGCCTCTCTCATATACAAAATGAATAAACTCTTGGAAAGATATTTATTATATAATATATCTCTTTTTTCTTTCTGGAGGATATCCCAATAGTCAGAATTTAATAGAATTTGTTTTTTCCCTATATTAAATAATTTTTAATTAAAAAACTACTTAATATATTTTACTGAAATTTTTTTATATATTTTATGGGATAATGTGAATATTTCCTAAACATTTCGAAGCAATTTGGGAATTTTAAATTTGCTTAAAAAATGTTAGTAGTATATATATACACGTATGAGCACACCTATATTTTAAATACTAAAAACTATATTTTATAGCTTATTTTTATCTTTTTATATATAAAAAAAAGGTCTCGATCCATTTTAATATTAAAAACATGATTTTATATCAAAATAAGACCTTTTTTACATTTAGACCAAATTTTAACTTTTTTTAAGACAAATGCATGAAAAAGGAGATCAAAAGATAGGCCGCTCCATTTTGGAGCTACCTTATACATAGGATGAAATTAAATAAATGCGTGAAAAAAGAGGACTTCTAAATGAATAGAAGTCCTCTAAGCTTTAAAATAAATGGGGGGACCGTTAGTCCCCCCATAAAAGTTTGATCTAAAGATTTTTTAAAACATAATTAAAGTCAGAAAATAAAGTGATTTAACACGATAGGTTAGAAAATCATAGAATAAATAACTCTCTCATATTTGCCACCAATCATACCAGAATATATAAATATATATCTACTTTGAAACGCGTCCACAGATAGAAAGGCTCTTTAAGCTTTCTCATATCAGAAGCAAAAAAAAAAAAAAAAAAAAAGTGTTTATCGACACAGCGAAGTTTTATCACTTCTCTCCCAAGCGTGAATGAATGTTGAAGATTTATTTGATAGATGGCAGCACTATCCAATGTACCAATCTAAAATAAAATATAGTAAAATTCAGCAAAAACCCCCTTCCCCCCGTAGACCTTTTCTGATGTTAAATACGTCTCAACACGTTGGGGGTTAGGGTCTACGGGGGGGGGGGAAATCCTTTTTTTTTTCTTAGGACTCCTCAGGCTCCTTTCATCTCAGGACTCATCAGGCTCCTTTCATCCCAGATCTCCTGAATTTTTCTATGACTGAAATAGACAAGGAATATACAATTAATATACTATATATATATATATAGACTAATACTAATTAAATCTAATTAATTCTAATAAATAACGTACGGATCATATATTCACAGTGCACATGGAGATTTGAACCAGGATCTTTCTGATAGTAGACTAAGACTTTATCCATTCAGCCAACCCCGGGGCAATAAAACATCTATTTTTTAAAAATATAAACATGACATAATAATTTTTAGTCGAAAAAAGTTAACATCTAAGACCTTTTCGACTAAAATAGAGTTTATAAATAATATAAAATAAAGAAGGAAAGTTTTATATATACACAAAGTACTATAGATATTAAAAGATATATTAAAAGAATTACTAGTGCTGGCATCTATAGATATAATATACACTTAGAAAATCATCACTTTTATTCAACAAATTGTATACAATCTTTACTAAATTTTTTCTCAAAATTATAATATGACTCTTACTAAGTTTTTTAAGACTGCTGTTCCACCGTTTGATTTTTTAACTCTTGAGAGTATTAAGCTTCCTCTAATTCATATTCATATTTATCATTAATCATACCTGAATACTTAAAAATATATCTACCTTTATTGATTTTATATATAGATTCATCAGAAAGCATACCATGTTTATTCGCTAGGTAATAACCCCTTTCTTCATCTGTCACAAATAAATTTGCGATTACTGTATCTCCATATTTCGTTTTAATTTTTTTCAATGATATCAGATCATATTTTCCAGGATATAAATCATTTAATTTAAACGTCTTAGGATAACCTCTCAGTCTATTGAACTCTTCCATTTATTAGTAAACATTTTTTTTATAAATAAAATTATTCCATTGGATATTCTAAAGGTTTAATTTTATACATTATGGTACAAATCCAGGGGAGGATGGTCATCCCCCCCTGAATTATAGAGATATTAAGAAAAATCTTAAGAAAATTTTAGATTATTATAATACAAAATATGATTTAATAAAATATAAAGAAATGAATCAAGTATTTATAAAAAAAATAGTTATTATAAACAAAAAATAGTTTTATAAACCCTCTAATATATTAAAACTGCACTGACTTGTGCACTGCAGAGAATTTTATGACATTATTTTTCCTCTTTAGAAAGCGCGCCGCGTGTTGATTGATTTGCGCCGGGTGTGAAAGATAAGGATTGCTCATCTTTGTACTCGCGGCGAACGTGTTTTTTCAGTTACAAAATGACTCAAGATATATAGCGAATCGGCACAATATTTAGTTATCCTAGGATATAAAACATTTTTTATAAATTCATGACCAATAGAATAAATTCTTTGAAATAACATATAAAACTCCTAATCCTTTCAATTTAATATCTTCATTTTCTTCTTTTTCAATTAATTCAGTCAACCTATGAAAACTTTCTGATAATAGTTTTTTATTATGATCATATTTTATATATAAATCATACAATTCATTACAAAGATAAGTCATATAGTAAATATCTTCAGAATTTGTAAAATTTAAAGCTCGAATATCACCTAAGCACTCATCCATTTATTAGTAAACATTTTTATAATGTCCTAAAGCTCTAGTATTCATACCATCTTCTAATATAAATCTTTTATCATCTTTTGCTGATAAAGCTATCTTGTTCACTTGAATTGAATACAATTCATGTTTCTTACTTCTAATTAAATTCTGTGTTCTATATTGATCTTTTTTATTTAATAAACAGTCTTTATAATCTTCAAATGATATTCTGTTTTTAACGGTACTAGTCTTAGTACCTTTAGACTTCTTAATCTCAAAATTTTTATCTTCAACACTCTGTTTTTCTAATCTTATTGAATACATTTTACTTCTTAAACCTACAAATTCTTCCATAATCACACCGTTATTTTCATCTTTCATTTTACCTAATACTTTTTTATTACATCTAGGCATATTATACAGATTATTTACTTGATAATCAGATGTATCGAAATAATCAATCATAGACTTCATATCTTCATAAAAGTCATCTGTTTTAATATCATATATAAAACTATCTGTATCCATATATAATAACTTAATATTATCTTTATATCTCGGTTTCATAACATTATAATGAAAATCATACATTAAATGTTTAGATAAATCTAATATACTCATACCAACATAAATCGGTTTATTAAAATATAGTTTTGTTTTTTTCATGTGAACAGCTACCAAATTTTCATCAAAAATAGTTCTACATTTGAAATTAGGTTTAGCAATTAATTTTTTAACTTGATCATAATTACAACATAATCTTACATCGATTCGTTTTCTAATATCTTCCATAGTTTTTCCAAATATAGAATTATTCATTAATTTATAAAAATCTTTCTCAAAATCATTAGCAGCTTTCTTTCTCCTTTCAGTGTTTAAATCTATATATTTTTTTAACCAATTTGATTGTTTAAATTGCAATACTCTATGTACTCTTACAGCCTTTAAACCCATTTTCAAATATTGTTTTAAACTTCTATAATGAACTACATATTTCTCTTTATCGTGTAAAGTTGTTAATAACTTACCTTGTTTCGAATTTTCGGGAATTCTATTTTCAGGACATAATGGTAAATCTGAATGATAATCATGTAACTCTTTTGGATATCTTAAACTAATTTCAAATATATATCCAATCTCATCTTTTATTTTATTATTATATAATTCACGTTTAACGTAATTTTTTTCATAATCATTACACCATTTAAATTCTCCATATGGTAAATATTGACTCATAGCCCATCCATATAAATTATTAGCATCTAAATACATTAAATAATTGGATTCTTTACTATTATCATAATTTTTCATATATTTATTATTAGCTTTTCCATATCTATTACAACATTGTTGTTGTTGAAACCCAGACCGTCCGACCTACCAGAAAGGTGTAAGGTAACTGTTTAGACGGTCGGGAAGTGCCACCCAATTTAGACCGGAACCCAGTGGGGGAGGCATCCACAGGGACCGTACCCTCCTTCCCCTACCACCAACCTCTCGGAAGGACTTTCGGACCCACATGTTTAACGTGATCGTACTCCGCATGAACACGGCGGCAGTTTTGGCAGTGGCTGGAATCGAACCCGGGCCTACCGAGTGCAACTCCAGCGCGCTAACCAATGGGCTACCGCGCCCTATTACAACATTGTGAAACACCTAGTCTTAAACCTTTTTCTATCATGAGAATCATATCATAATCATTTAATAAATCTAATTTAACATTTGTTATTTTTAACATTGCATCCCAAGATAAACCAGGAGCTGTAAAATACCAATCTGGATCTAATTTATAAGTTTTTAAACAAACATCTCTAAAATTTTCAAATACATCTGTTAAAATTAATACATCTGTTTTGACATATAAATCTGTATATTCACCTAAATTTTTTATATTAAATTCTTTCCAAACACGTTGAGCATGTTTATATTCTTCATCAGTTATATTACATTCATTCAATTTATTATAAAATTTATCTTTTGAAGGTAATTCTGTTTCTTTGTATTTATCTCTAGAATCCATATAATCATAAGGATATACACCTTTTCTTGTAATGAGATCTAATTTATCATCAGGAAAATGTAATGATGTCTCTCTAAATTTTGATTTTAAGTATTTAATATATTTCATTTTTCGTATTTTTGGAGGATATCTATTTATTTCTTTCTCTGGTCTCAAGTTTTTTGATAAATTATCTAAACTACAAGACATAAATTTAAATGAATCAATAAATCTCAATTTCATACCTCCTATTTTTTTGCTGAAAGATATATATTTTTCTTCAGTATTAGGTATAACATCTATTTTTGATTGATCAAATCCAAGTTCTTTTATAAACAAATGAGAATCATAACCTGTTAAATTATGAATTTTTACTGGAATAAATTTTGGAATTTGATAATTTAAATTACAAACATTATGAGCTGGACCTCTATATTTTCCAGTTATATGACAATGATCAATTACTTTTTCATCATTTAAGATTTGATTTTCACATATATGACAAATATTAGTTCTTTTATAATGATTTTCATCGAACTCTATCATTGATTTGATATTTTCATATTTTTTAGTTTTGTCTTCTATCATTTTTTCAATTTTAAGAGTATCCTCTTTTAACATAGATACAAACTTTTTGATTGTATCTGGTCCTCTATAAACAACAGGAGGTTTAAAGTATTCATTTTCATATTTGATATAATAACAAAATGCATCTGCTACATGTTTTTGATATTTCACAGTATATGATTTAGTTTGATCTTGCTCACATGTATCAATTTTAGGTAAGAGAGATTCAAAATCAGCATATATAGTATATGGTACTCTCATTTTTCTTTCATGATTTTTAAATTGAATAACTTCATCTTTTTTAGGCATATTAATTGTGACAGCATCTTTACAGTATTCCACATGTATCTTTAATCTTTCCTCAGAATAAAAATAATTTAAACATCTATCACATAAAAATATATGATTATTAGTAACTAGCCGCCTTTGGCGACCAGCCTGTTCGCTACCCTTGAAAATTCTGACCGTGGCAAATTCTAACCGTGGCACACTCGCTGGCGCGACCTACCAGTAAAGTGTAAGGTAACTGTTTGGAGGGCCAGGAAGTGCCACCCAATTTAGACAGGAACTCAGTGGGGGAGGCATCCACAGGGACCGTATCCTCCTTCCCCTACCACCAACCTCTCGGAATTACTTACGGTCCCACATGTTTAACGTGATCGTACTCCGCCTGAACACGGCCGCAGTTTTGGCAATGGCGGGAATCGAACCCGGACCTACCTAGTGCAAATCCCGCGCGCTAACCACTGGGCTACCGCGCCCTCCGCGACAATCTCCATAACCTTCTTTTTATTCACCCAATTTAGACCGGAACCCAGTAGGGGAGGCATCCACAGGGTCCGTACCCTCCTTCCTCTACCAACAACCTCTCGGAAGGACTTACGGATCCACATGTTTAACGTGATCGTACTCCGCGTGAAAATGGCAGCAGTTTTGGCAGTGGCGGCAATCGAACCCGAGCCTACCGAGTGCAATTCCCGCGCGCCAACCACTGGGCTACCGCGCCCTCCGCGACGATCTCCATAACCTTATTTTTATTCACCCAATTTAGACCGGAACCCAGTGGGAAAGTCATCCACAGGGTCCGTACCCTCCTTCCTCTACCACCAACCTCTCGGAAGGACTTACGGACCCACATGTTTAACGTGATCGTACTCCGCGTGAACACGGCAGCAGTTTTGTCAGTGGAGGGAATCGAACCCGGGCCTACCGAGTGAAATTCCCGCACGCTAACCACTGGGCTAACGCGCCCTCCGCGACAATCTCCATAACTTTCTTTTTATTCACCCAATTTGGACCAGGACCCAGTGGGGGAGGCATCCACAGAGACCGTACCCTCCTTTCCCTGCCACCAACCTCTCGGAAGGAATTATCGACCCATATGTTTAAGGTGATCGTACTCCGCATCAGTGGCGGGAATCGAACCCAGGCCTACCGAGTGCAATTCTCGCGCGCTAACTTCCCGCGCGCTAATTTAAACTTATAATGACCATATGCTAGGCTCTTAATTCCACCATCCTCGTTCCATCGTTCCATCATTTAAAATAGCCATAAAATTAAAATATCCATTTAAAATATCTATAAATTAAAATATCCATAAATTAAAATATCCATTTAAAATCAAAAAATCATCCATATCGTTCCACCAATCCATAAATATAATAATTTCAAATACATCACCACAATTCAAACCACCATAATTCAATCATTTAAATTATTTAAAATATCCATTTAAAATATCATATAAATATAATAATTTCGCCCGATGTATACAACACTTATGCTCGTAATTCATTTAAAACCGAAAGCGCGGTCTCCATGGAGACGGGGAAGAAACTACTGCGGATGGGGGAAAATGCCGTTGAAGAACTGAGCCGGTAGCCGACAAATTTAAAATCATGGCGTCTTTAAAATTGCGATCCTGAAGGCAATTTTCATTATTTCTGGACCAAACTAGACTTGTAAGAATGCCAGATATTTCAGCTTTCTAAAAATGTAAATTATTAGTCGAAATTATGAGTACTTTTCACTATGTGAGAATTTAAAAACCAAAAATCGTTTTTTTGAGCCAAAAGTGACTTTTGTTTTAAAATCTTTAAAAAATATTAGAAATCGAAATTGAGAGTTGAAATTGATATATTTTTACTCGAAATTCTCTGCTCTTTCCGATGGTGTGATTTGTTTTTTTCTACAACGTCTGGATCGTGGAGAAAAAAGGGCAAAAATGTCAAAAAACGGTCGAAATCGCATAAAACATTGAATAACAAAAAAAATAATTCAAATTTTAAAAATCGGTTTTCACGTGTCCCCTTCCCTCCCCCCCCCAGGTCTCCGATTGCCAAATTTCGTAGCTTTCCGACGCGCGGTCGCGAAACGTATAGTGTATAAGACAGACAGACAGACACACAGACACACAGACATTGCCTTTTATTATTTAAGATTTGTGATCTGATCAAACTATTCATATTTTTAATCCAACAATAATGATCTTTCATATAAAACAAGTTTACATGTTTTTCTAATTTATTGTTAGTTATTCTAAGTGGATAAATTGAACTATCATAACTATAAACATTTACAGATATATTATTTAGTTTTTCAAATTTCTTAATATTGTCTAATGAAGCAGGAAAATCAATTCCTTTAAAATTTAATTCATCTTTATATTGCTCATATTTTGACACTCTTTGAGGATTTTTTTTTACAGGATGAATTGCTGATAATATAGACCACATAAAACATTTATTATCTATATTTTTTACATTTATTATGGCTTGTTTAGATTTAATTTTTTCAGGTAAATCAATATAACTTGATCCTCTCAAGGGTTGATACTTATTTATTCTCAATTCCAAAAATTTAATTTCTTCAAGACTCCAACCAGATCCTTTTGATATAAAATCATCAGATTCATTTATTAAGTTGTCAATAACATAATCATAAAAAGTATGTAAATCATTAGATTTTAATATAATTTGATTCTCAGTTTTGAATGTAAATTCTTGAATTTCTTCATTTAATTTATACAAACAAAACAATTTAAAATTTACCTTTATTCCATTAAATTCTTTCATAATATGCTTTATTTTTTCTATTACAACCTTTCTTTTCTCTTCTAAAAATTCTAGAGGGATTTTAATATTATTAAAATTATTAATTCTATATAATCTTAATCTAGATTTATAAGCAGTTTCATATTCCTTAATTTTTACATTACCTTCATCTAATGCTTTTTTATGTTTTCGACTTGATATGTGATTATCTAAATGTTTATAATATATACCGCAAATAATACATTTTCTTTTTTGTTTTGATCTTTTAATCATTAAGTCTTTCTTTATATGTTCTTCTTCATCTTCATAATATTTACCACATATACGACATTTTCTATCTTCTGTAAATAACTTTTCAAGATTTTCTTCTACTGTAAATACATTTTCTTCAGGAAAGACAGATTTAAAATCATTTTTATCAAATCTTAAACTAAAAGAATCAAAAATCTTTTTAATTTTTTTACGTTTTTTAGGTTTATCAATAAATATTTTTTTCTTTTTTTCCAAGTATGCTGACAAATCTAAATTTAATAAATCTACTAAAACAGGTTTATATTCACCTGTTTTTCTGATATATTTAGTTAATAATTTAATTAAATCAACCTTCTTACAGCCTTTAGGTTGTTTAATATTCAATAATTTTACTACTTTTCTAAGTTCATTAATAGTCTTTGACTTCAAACCAAATATATCCTCATTAATAACTGTAAATAATTTTTTAAGATTCACTTCTGTTTTAATCTTTTTTTCTTCTTTTGGTTTAAATTCCTTATTATCAAACTTTAAATTAAAAGAATCAAAAACCTTTTTAATTTTATTACGTTTTTGAGGTTTTCTAATAAATATTTTCTTCTTTTTTTCCAAGTATTTTGATATATCTAAATTTAATAAATCTACTAAAACATATTTATATTCTCCAGTTTCTTTTATATATTTAATTAATAATCTAATTAAATCATCCTTCTTACAGTCTTTAGACTGTTTAATATTCAATAATTTTACTACTTTTCTAAGTTCACCTATAGTCTTTGACTTTAAGTTGAGCTCCATTTATTAGGAAACATTTTTTACAATACTTTTTCCATGCTTACTGTGATAAATACTTTTTAAATGTCTCTTTTTATGTGTATAGGTATATTGCATACCACATTCACATTTAAATTTTTTATATTTGATTATGGAATCACAACATTTGCAATGACTTTGGAAATAAATTTTTTCATTTCTATGATATATGTAAAACTCATTTACTGATTTCATAGTCAAACAGTGTATACACTTTTTTGTAAGCTCCATTTATTAAGAAACATTTCTTGAAATACTTTGTAAGAAATCATTCCATATTTTTTCATATTTCTTTTTAACTTTTTGGACTTTTATATTATTTTCAATATTAAAAATATCACAAATCTTTTTCATAAAATAGTAATAGTTAATTGATTTCTCATAATACATAAAATCTAAAAATTTTAAAAACATATCCTCAACTTCTTGAGATATATTATATCTCCTTCTTAATCGATTAAAATAACAAACTCTACTATTATATCTTTGTTTTAAACTTTCGTAATCGATAACATAAAAATATTCTTCTTCTTCCGAATCATAGATTAATTTCATCTTATTCATTTATACTAATTCAGATGTCCAACTATTAAATTCATCTGGATATCCTAGCCATTTTACAAAATACTTATTTGCTTTCTTTTTTATGATTTTTTCAATTTTATATACATCATCTTTTTTATTATATTTTACCATTTCATTTTCATAAAAAGTTCCTTCAATTTCTTTACTGTTTAATTCTTTTAATCGATAAGTAATTGGATCTGTTTTCAATACTTCAGAAACTATAAAAATCTCTTCAGTGAATGTAGAATCATCTACTTTCCTAAATGTTTTCTTAATTGTAGATATTCTAACACTATCCCCTATCTTAAATTTCGGTTTTTTCATAATCTTTTTAGTATATAAATTTTTATAAACTTGAGATTCATTTTCTCTAGCCTCAACAGGTGTCATTTTTATAGATCTATGATATGAATTGTTATAATTTTTAAGTAATTTGGGTAATACATCAATATATCTTTTAGTATTGTTAGCATGCATATATTTTATAATTTTTTTCTCTTATACTTCTATTAAATCTCTCAGCTATTGCAGATTTTATTTCTTTATTTTTAGTTGTAAACCAATGTATATTATTATCTTCAAATAATTTTTGTGTCTGTTTTCCTGTAAATTCAGTACCTTCATCTGTCAAAATGAATTTTGGTATTCTTTCTTTAAAAACTTGTTTAAAACCTTGTACTACTTCTTCAGATGTTTTTCTTTTTATAGGAAAAGCCCAAGCATATTTATTAAAAGCATCTATAACCGTTAACAAATAATTAGTTCCATCATTATATTTACTATAATTTTTTATAAATAACAAATCAGCGTCAAATTGATTATTACTGTTTGGAACATAAACTCTTCTTCTTTTAAATTTACGAATGACAGATTTATATCTAGTATATACATCTTGTTCATGTAAAAATTCTTCAACATTAGATAACCCTGTTTTTCTTTTCAATTCATTAATTCCACAATAACCTGTTTCTGGATTATAATATGTCTCTTTTAACTCCCTAAAAAAGTATTCTTTTTACTTCCACAAATAGTACAGATACCTTTACCAACTGGTTTATTATTTTTAGAAGTAGTTTTATGATAATTTTTAGTTGGGGTTTTATCTTTACACTTGACACAATATATAGAAAGACCTAATCCAAAAGTTTTTTTAACTTTAATAATAGGTTTAATAATTCCTCTAGCTAATCTTTCTTGAAATGTTGGATCTTGTATAGCATTTAAATTATCTATTAATTTTTGATCAGCAACATGTCTCAGTTTTGTATCTTTTGTTTTATTGTAATCAATATCATGTTCTTTACATGCTTTATCAACTCTATTTATTCCAGGATCACCTCTTTTTAATCTTTTTTCTAATTTTGTATTTGGACCACAATATTGATATCCTGGTAAATGCATTTCTGGAAGATTTACTTTATCTTGTATCCATCCAACAATATCACCACCTTTTTTACAAACCATTTATTTATTTAGAAATTTATATCCATTCAATTGCATTTGTTTTACGTATTTTTCAACTGGATTAAATTTTAAACTTTTTATGAAATCCTTTTCACACATATAAATTTCTTCTTCTGTCATATCCTTAGCTTTAAACGAATTAATGAGTTCTTTATAAAAATTATAACAATGTCTATATTCTTCTTTCCTTTCTGCTATTTTTAATGTGAGATCTATGGCTTCTACTATACCAACTGATAAACTTAAAAATGCAAGAGGTAGAAAGGCTATTGCTGATAAACCTGTTCCACTTAGAATAACCTTACTTACTGATAATGAAATACTTATCTTTTGATACAAATTTCTACTCTTTCTGTAAACATATAATCATTTTTCTAAATATACATCCATTTATATAGGATTAAATTTTTTCCTGTATCTCATTTCGGGATTCACTAAATCTAACATAAAAAATTCATATTTTTCTTGAACACTTTTATTATACATTTGTTTGAATTCTTCAGTACTTAATAAACCATCTATCTCTCTTATAATCTGTTGAATTTCTTTAGATTGTAGAGTGAAAAATATATCGTAATTACAGTTCCTTCTTATATTGATAGGTGTTAAATAATATGACTGAGTTAAATAAATAAAGGATGCGTTTTTCTTTCTACCTCTAATAAATAATTCTTCGATGTTTTTTTGATCTTTCTCAATCACACAATCATCAAAAATAACTAAATTCTTTAATGTAGGATTTAAATCATCTACAGTAATAAAATTATGATCTGAAGAAAATAATACTTTTTTTTTGAATTTATCATAAAATTTTAATAATCTTTTCTTATTCTTTATATTCAAACATTTCAAAATATCTTCTCTTTCTATATCTTCAAACAATGTATATTTTTCTTGTAATTTAGAATATTTAGGTTCGTATAAATCTTTTGCACATATATATAATGTATCAAAAAATAATAAATCATAAATCAAATTTAACAGTAAATTTGTTTTACCTGAACCTGAAGATCCTACTATAAGTAATCTAAATGGATGTTTAGGTAACAAAGGGTGTTGTTTAGGATCAGGTAATTCTTCTGGTTCTGTGTAATCTTTAATTTTTATCATAATTTACTAGCAGTAAAAATAAAATTTGCTGCAGTAAAAAAATTAATATTATATAAATGAACTTAGAAAAAGAACGGAAACACAAGTTTTTAAAGCAAATAAAAGATTCAATTAAAATAGTAAAAATAGAAAAAGAAATAAGAAAGAATAATGAAGATCAACTAAAAGAAAAAATAGGTATTCAAAAGACCTTAGAAGAATTTCATAAACCAGTCACTCAAGAAATTGAAAAATATGAAAAATCAAATAAAGAAGTTGTGAAAAGTATTCAAAATGTTGTAGAAAATATTACATTTCCATCTATAGAAGAGCCTATTGAAGCTGTGAAAGAATTAGTATCTTATACTTATGATATCGATCAAAATTTAAATTTAAAATATTTAAAAGAGGAAAAATTATACAGACCGTCAGTATTTTTAAACGATTAAGAAAAATTAGAGGAGATGTATGGAAGAGCTAAACAGTTAAAAGAAGGATTATCTAAGAAAAGAGGTAACTTAAAAAGTACAATTTCTAGAGCTAAAAATTTTTCAGAGGAGGAATTAAACCAGAAAAAGAATGATATAAAAGAAATTAAAAATAAAGAAAATATGTTGCAAAATTATATGCATAGATTAAATATGATTCGAAGTAGTAAAGAAATGAAGGTAGGTAAAGGATTGAATGTATTATCAAATTTAACAGAAAAAATATGTAACGGAAGTAAATCAAAGAAATTGTATAATCAAGTAACTTTATTGTTAGATATGTTATTAAAAAATAAAGAAATGACTTATAATGATGTACAACGATATCATAAACAATTTCTCTGTTAATAAATGATAAAAAATAAAGTTTATTTGAGTGAAGGTCAGAAAAATAAACTTAAATCAGCTTTTAAAAATAAAGTAGAAGTAACATTACAAATAGATAAATCTAAAACTCCTAATCATGAGATGTATTTAACTAAAACTCAAATTAATCATATTAATGATAAAAAAAGAATTACAATCAGTAAAACTCAATTAGATAAAAATGGAGGATTTTTACCATTTCTAGCGGCACTTATACCCTCATTAATAACCGCTGCTAAATTAGCAGTTCCGGCATTAGCAACAGGTGCTTTATCAGGATTAGCTAGTTCAGCTATGCAAAAAAAGGGATCTGGGAAAAAAAAAAACTTGGAAAGGGAATATATCAACAGTGGGAATCAGTGACAAAATGATTAAAGATAATATGAAAAATGAAAAAGGATTTCGAGGTGTGTTTACCTCCGTTTTATTACCTAAAACAATAGGAAAATTTGAAAATGGAATCATTAATTTAGATGTATCAACAGGTCCCGGAACTCATTGGGTTTGTTATTATAATGATCCTAAATATAAATATATGGAATATTTTGATCCGTTTGGTGAATATGACAATATGAAGAAGGACTATATTCCTAAAAATATTAAATCATTTCTTGTTACATCCAATAAAAAAATAGGTTATAATGATAGTTTTTTACAGAAACCTTCATCTGTGAAATGTGGTATATTTTGTATGAAATATATAAGAGAAAGGAATAAAGGTATATCACCTAAAAATGTTCTCAAATCATTTCCTACACAAAAACCTAGTGACTATAATGAAAATTTTGTTATGTATAAATGATAAAATTAAAATCTGAAGGTCATGAGAAATCAGAGGAATTTACTGTAAATTTTATTACACCTCTTAAAATAAAAAAATTAGCTTTACACTCATTCTCTATGGAAGTTTCCTGGTTTAATATAAGTAAGAATTATGGAAATAACAAATTTAGAATGTATACATTAGACAAAGATATAAAAATCAGTTTAGACACAGATATAACAATTATTATCTCAAATGGTAATTATACTGTAAGAGGTTTAAATGAGTATATGATGAAAATATTTGGTAAGGATCCACCTGTGAAATTTGGTATTATTGAAGCAAGACAAAGAATATCTATTAAACTGAAAAAAAATTGGGTAATTGATTTTACAGAAAGTAACTTTCATAAAATTATAGGCTTTTTAAAACCGACATATGGAAGTTATGATGAAGAAACAGAGATTGAAGGTGAACATATTGCTGATATATCTAATGGAAATGATAATATTTATATTCACTGTGATGTTGTAAAAGGATCTTTAATAAATCAATATAATTCAGAAGTTATATATTCTTTCACTAATAAAAACCCTCCAGGTAGTATAATTTCAAAAGAATTTAATAATTGGATATTTTTTCCTGTTAAAGTGGATCCTGTTGAAAGAATAAAAATGAGGATTACTAATCAAAAAGGTGAATTAATAGATTTAAATAAAGGAGCTGTAGAATTTAATTTTATTTCTTCTTAAATAAATGAAATATAGAAAAAGTAAAAAAATACAAGGATTTTTAAAGGTTTTATTGAAACCTAAGAATATATTAAATGAAATATTTTCTATGAAAAAGAAAGGAGGTGGTTTAAAAATTCTTCCTAAATAAATGATTTATGATTTAAGTGATACTCGTTATTATTATAATGATCACATTAAAAGTTATGAATTAAGAGAAATTCATCCAAAAGAACATAGTTCAGATGAGAATGCTACCTATGTTTTTCATATTAATGATACTAAAGCAAAAATTTTATATTCTAGAGGATATCTTGAACTAAAATTAAAAATTACAAAAAATGATAAATCATCCATTGGAAACGAAAATGTGAGTCTGGTAAATGGTGGAGGTTTTATCAAAACTTTAAAAGTACATATAGGAGATACTGAAATTGAATCAAATACACAGTCAAATTTTTCAATCATGAATCATGTTTTAAGATTAATTCATTATACTCCTGATTATGTAACATCACAAGCTCAAAATGAATTTTTTTATCTAGATACATCTGATTCAGCTGACCGTAATGAGTTTAAATATGATGGTACTTTAGAAGATACTACTAAAATAACTGAATTTTTTAATAATTTGAAAATGAATAAAGATTATAACGAAGGATTCGTAAAGAGAAGGGAACTAACGAAAGATAGCAATGTCATTAAAATATGGACACCTTTAAAAGATATAATCGATTTCTTTAGAGAATATGAAAAGATAATTTCAGGTTTTGAAGTGAAAATAGAAATTCAAAGAAATGAAAATAAAAATATGATATATACTAATATAAGAAACGAAAATTATAAGGTAGTAGTTGAAGGTTTAACCTTACATTTACCTTATATAGAATTAAAAAATTCTGCAGAAAGTTTGTTTCTGGAATCATATCTATCTAATAAAGATATAGAGGTAAATTGGGATCGATATAGATTTAAGATGGTAGGCCCTTATAGAAGCAACAGTGGATCTGTGACAGCAACTACAGCGTCAGATGAAGTTTTAAGTGTCTATGTTATTCCTCAATATGTTGAAAGAGATAATAATTATGAAAAAAATAATATGATATTTGATCATATAGATATGGCAGAATGCTGGTTGATGATTAATAATAAACAAGTTCCTCTTATGCGTTATAAAACAAATTTTGCTAATAAAGATTATATTCGAGTGTATGAAGCTCTTTTACATGAAGGACTTTACGATAATAATACAGAAACAGGACCTTTGATAAATAAGGAGAATTTTGGTAAACTGTATCCTATTTTTCCTTTTGACTCATCAAATCATGAAAACTATACCGATTTAAATAATTTAGATATTGAATTTAATTGGATAACGAATAGTCAAAAGGAATATAAGTTTTATTTTATTTTTAAAGAAAGAAAGAGATGTTTTATAAATTTAAAAAATAAAACTATAACAATGGTTAAGAGTTTAAAATCTTAAAATTAAATAAATGAGTGCTTATTATCCACCTTATGATGATCAAATAAAAGAAGGACCTATTGGACCTCCTGGTATAGGTTTTAAATTAATGAATGATGGAAATTATGATATGGAAAATAGAATTTTAAAAAATTGTGAAAATCCTATAGATGATTTAGATTTAACCACTAAAAGTTTTGTTTTGAATAAAATAGAGAATAATCATCATGAATTGAGAGATCATATAGAAACTAAATATGATGAGAGTTTTTTATCCTTTACTGTAGAAACAGGCAAGAGAATAAAAGAATTAAATGATACAACTTTACATTCTTTAGAAGGAAAAGTTTTTGATGCAAAAGGAAAAAGAATAGGAAATGTTGCAGATCCTAAAGATGAAAAAAATGTTGTGAATAAAAGATATTTTGAAAAAAATTCGTTAATATTACAGAATGATAAATTTGATGCAAAAAATAAAATAATTACGAATGTTTCTGAACCTGAAAATGATAACGATATTGTTAATAAAATATATTTAGATAATAGAGATATCTGGGTTACTATACTAGATGATTTTCATACAGATGGGGATTATAAAAAAGTAAATTTCAACATGATGAGCTCAAAATTACTAGATCAAGAGATGCGATTATCTACCGATATGTATATGAAAATTTCTATATATATAGATATATATGATACAGTAGAAAGTAAATATATATATGATAAAAGTCCACTGATATCTCTGGAAATCAATGGTAAGGAAATTTTAAATGTTAATAGAGATGTAGTAACCTGTTTTGCTTATGGTAAACGTGATGATATCATCACATTAAAGATAAAATGTGATGGTAACGCTTTAAAACCTTATATGCATATTGAAAAAATTTCTTTCTAATAAATGGATATTGATTGGAATGAATTTTCTAGAAAAAATTTATCTGAAGATGTAATTAGAAATCTTATTAATCATGTAAATTGGGATTTAGTTTTACAATATTCAATACTGTCTGAATCTTTTATTGAAGAATTTGCTCAACCTGATGATTGGCCTAAAATTTCTAGATATCAAAAATTATCAGAAGATTTTATAGAAAAATGTAAAGATATAGTAGATTGGGTAAATATATCTCAATATCAAACTTTAAGTAACGAATTTATCATAAAATTTTCTGATAATTTAGATTTATATAAAGTATCAATATTTCAAAAGCTTACAGAAGATACCATGAGAGTATTAAAAGATGATTTAAATTGGTTGTATATAACTAGATATCAAACATTTAGTGAAAATTTTATAGAAGAATTTATGCATAAATTAGATTTTTGTTATTTGATTAAATATAAATTTGAGCTATTACCTGATCACTTTTTTAATGTTTATTGG
Organism: Amaurobius ferox; assembly: GCA_951213105.1. Taxonomy (NCBI): domain Eukaryota; kingdom Metazoa; phylum Arthropoda; class Arachnida; order Araneae; family Amaurobiidae; genus Amaurobius; species Amaurobius ferox. Next base: position 68,719,323 of record OX578144.1, on the reverse strand, counting down.
AAAAAAGTACAAGCAATACAGATGAGTGAATTAAATAAAAAGTTTGGTCATCATGAAATAGAACCTTACCAAGAGAAAATTATTGAAGAGATATATGAAGTTAAATCAGTCTTGAGAGAGTGTGTTTATATTTTGAGACAATTAACTAGCAAAGATGATAAATAAATATTTAATAAAAATGTTTCTATATAAATGGATGTTACATATAATAATGGTATGGAAAAAAAACTATGTCTTTCTTAAATATAGAGAATCCTACTGAAGTGAAATCTATTTTTATATATAATTGTTCTCTTGAAGGAATAGAAAATTTAACTAATTTAAAAGAATTATATTGTGTGGGAAATAAATTAAAATCTCTTGAAGGAATAGAAAATTTAATAAATATAGAAACATTAGATTGTAGCGAAAATGATATTACATTTCTTGAAGGTATAAAAAATTTAACTAATTTAAAAAAAATATATTGTGATTTAAATAAATTAACATCCCCTGAAGGAATAGAAAATTTAACTAATTTAGAAACATTAAATTGTAGCATAAATGATATTACATCTCTTGATGGTATAAAAAATTTAACTAATTTAAAAAAATTATATTGTGGAGGAAATAAATTAACATCTCTTGAAGGTATAAAAAATTTAACTAATTTAAAAGAATTATATTGTGAGGGAAATAAATTAACATCCCTTGAAGGAATAGAAAATTTAACTAATTTAGAAACATTATATTGTAGCGAAAATGATATATGGTATGATGAAGATAAAATACCCATGATGTTAAGAAGAAATAATGTAGGATTTCCAGTCTTAAAAAATGTTTACTAATATATGGAAGAGTTCAATAGTCTGAGTGGTTATCGTCAAACATATGTATTAGATGATTTATATCCTTTAAAATATGATCTGATATCATTGAAAAAAATTAAAAATATGATTGCAGGTACAGCAATCGTAAAGTTAATTGTAGAAGGTGAAGAAAAAGATTATTACCTTTCGAATAAACATGGACAACTTTCTAATAGATCGATAAATAAAATCAATAAAGGAAGATATATATTTTTATATTTAGGTGATAATAAATACATATTAGAGAAAGCTTAATAGAGTTAAAATATAATTCTAAATAAATGGATCTTTATAAGATTAAAAAATCTCTAGAAAAGAAAGGAATTAGTGTAATAGCAAGATTTATAGAATCAAATGGTGATACTGGAACAGCATTTTTAAGTAATTATAATGATAAAGATCTTAAAAAAATTAGTAAGAATATTAAGTCATATTATAATTTTGGTGGAGAGAAAAAATTTAGTAAAGATTGTATACAACTTACTTTTATTGAAAAAAAGTGATTATATTTTATATCTAAGTATGGAAATATGCTTTTTTAACATCTTCTTCTAAAAAATTATATTATAACTTCAAGATTTTATGAACTCTAAAAAACACGTCCGTAAATTACGGACGCGTTTCAAAGTAGATATATATTTATATATTCTGGTATGATTGGTGGCAAATATGAGAGAGTTATTTATTCTATGATTTTCTAACCTATCGTGTTAAATCACTTTATTTTCTGACTTTAATTATGTTTTAAAAAATCTTTAGATCAAACTTTTATGGGGGGACTAACGGTCCCCCCATTTATTTTAAAGCTTAGAGGACTTCTATTCATTTAGAAGTCCTCTTTTTTCACGCATTTATTTAATTTCATCCTATGTATAAGGTAGCTCCAAAATGGAGCGGCCTATCTTTTGATCTCCTTTTTCATGCATTTGTCTTAAAAAAAGTTAAAATTTGGTCTAAATGTAAAAAAGGTCTTATTTTGATATAAAATCATGTTTTTAATATTAAAATGGATCGAGACCTTTTTTTTATATATATAAAAAGATAAAAATAAGCTATAAAATATAGTTTTTAGTATTTAAAATATAGGTGTGCTCATACGTGTATATATATACTACTAATGTTTGAAAAATTAGGTCCCATAGAATTCAATGTATTTCATTTTTTCAACCCGGGTTCAATAAAAAACTATTTGGGTGATATTATTTATTTATATTCCCATAGGTCCCACAGACTGTCTGAAAAACATACTAAAATTTCATTTTGATAAAGTCATTTTTACGGCAGTTATCGTGCTAACGGACAGACAGAATGAACAAAGTCATAAACACTTTTCAACTTGTTGTAAAGTGTTAATAAATTACATACCCTGTAATGCAACCAGTTTTCTTTTGGCAATCCATTTCTTTAAATGATCTAATCACTTAACAAGTAATCCTTCTGCACGTTACTCAAACCACGCTACAATGCATGCTGCAGGGTTATAATATTGAAAATCGTCTTGAACCCAAACCAGACCATCGCCAAGCACTCAGACCAAACCAGACCGTCGCCAAGAGCGCGCCAACCCGCATTTTGGTCCATCTCTAATGGCCGTTGCGAAATCGAGAGTGACAGGTCTGTATAATATTAGTCTGTCCATTCGGAGCCCTGACTCCGAGCCGGTAGATATAGTAACCTTGACTCCGAGCTACGAGGTTGTGATTTTGTGAAGCTGCTGCTTTTTGATTGTGGTGACTTTCCTTGCTTAAGTTTGGCGTGTTATATCTAGTTACGATAGAGCACGTCGGGCTAAGCAATTGCAGCTTTGTTGTGTACGGATTTCTCGCCATTTTGGATTCGTGCTTTTTCAACTTTGGAGTGCCACGTGTGTTTTTCCCACGTGGTAGTGCTATTGCTTTGATCGTTTCTACGCTGACGACATGGATTTGGATGCATTCGACACGGAAGCTACTCGCGGACTTGCTGGTGAGCTAGACGAAAATGGACTGCGGCCTCTCAGGGATGCCATGATTGAATATTGTGATACTCTGCCCAAGGATGGATTGATGCCCGCTTGGAAGGAAGAAGTGAAAAACGCTGTGAACTTCTGTGCACTGGCAATCTACACTCTGACGCTACACATCAGGGAGCTACTGACGAATGGACTACTCGGACGGGACGAGGACCAAGTCTCCAGGATTCTGGGTTCGTTTCTTTCTGTAAATTCTTTTTTGTTGGTCCAGAATTTGGATAGGTTTTATGCTAGTAATTTAAATGGGATTTATAACTGTGAAGGAAGTAATTCTAGTGATGTAATTAAATGTAAAATGATAGAACTAGGATTAATTAAAGAAATTAAAGATGAAGATAGACTTAAACCTGTTGAAAATCCAAATAAAAAGAGGAAGATAGAGGGGCAATCTACTATGGATGCTCCTACTAAAAACCAGAATGGAGAATTAAACTTAAAATCTAATGACCAGGATAACATGGATTGTAGTGAAAAAAGTGATAATGATGTAAATGATAATGTTAAAACTAAGAGTTATGCTGAAATTGTCGCGCAACCTGTAGTGTTCAAAATTGCACCAAAACCAAAAAAGGTTCAAAATAGTGTAGAGGTTGAGAAAAAAGACCCAAAAGCGGAATGTTTTTTCATCAAGTTTAATGACAATTACCAGGCTCTCCTTAAAAAATTAAATGAAATCTCAGGTAATAAAGTATCTGGCAAGCTCACAGGAGACATGCTAAAATTGATTCCAAATGACGCTGACGCCTATAGGGTTGTAAAACGTCATTTATCTAGTGAGAAAATCCCCTTCCACAGTTTAAACTTAAAGACGGAAAGGCCCAAAAAGGTAGTTTTGAAGGGGCTACCAACAAACTATAACATTGAGGAAATAAAAATCACTCTAACATCCGAAGGATTAGATGTAGTCCGGGTTTCTCAACTGAGAAACACAAAAACGAGATTGCCCCAGCCGATCTTCTTAGTCAGCATTAGGCCTACGGAAGACTGGCAGAGGGTATACCGACTGACAAGATTTGGATACTTGGCTGTGAAGGTAGAGGCCTTCAGAGCACGGGCTTCAAAATCTGCTACCGGTGCCAGCAATTCAATCATTCCTCCTGCCACGCACACACTCACAACAGAAATCAGGAGAGCCTCTGCCACAACACATCGTGAGTCATCAAAAATGCCAACACTTTCATGTCACACTCACATGTCAAACAGTTAGTTAAACAGAGAAATAGAATGCGTAAGACATGGCAGGCTAACAGAGACCCTACCTTTAAAAGGGAGCTTAATAGACTCACGTGTAAAGTCAGAGAAAAAATTGTCGCAGAAAAGCAGCAACAGTATAAAGAATTAATCGAATCCCTTAGCCAGGAAGACGTATCGCTCTGGCAATTCGCTAAAAAACTCAGAAAACCTCAAATTAAACTCCCGCCACTAATAGATGGCGCTAATATCGCGTACTCAGACGAAGAAAAGGCAGAGGCACTTGCTAGGCATTACGAAAAGCAATTTGAATCAAACCACGATCTAATGTGTCAGGACACCCTAAGAATGGTTAGGCAAACTCTAAACAATTTCAGGAATTCCCCGGTCACGGTTGCGATTAACCCAGCCACCCCGCAAGAGATAGTAGAGATTATCAAAAACCGTAAAAGCCCAGGGCACGACAAAATCAGGAATATCGCGGTAAAAAACCTACCCTTAAATATAATATTTTACTTGACCATCTTAATAAATAAAATACTATAACTAAATTATTTCCCCAAGGAATGGAAGGAAGCGATAATTATAGCGATCCATAAACCTGGTGAGGATGCCTCAATTCCAGCCAACTACAGACCAATCAGTTTGTTACCGACACTTAGTAAAATTACTGAGAAAATAATTCTTAAGAGACTGAACACGCACCTTAGTGAGAATGACATTATCATTCCGGAGCAGTTTGGATTTCGGCCAAAACACTCCACCACTCATCAATTGTTACTTCCCGGCCGTCCATACAGTTACCTTACACCTTTCTGGTAGGTCGGACGGTCTGGGTCTCAACAACAACAACCACTCATCAATTGCTGAGAGTGGTAGAGTACATTTCTTCTGGTTTTAATAATAAGACACCCACAGCTGCGATTTTTCTTGACATCCAAAAAGCCTTTGATAAAGTGTGGCACTGTGGATTAGCTTATAAATTGATCACTCTAAAAGTCCCTGACGCACTTGTCAAACTTTTAATTTCATACCTAAATAACAGACACTTTCAAGTCATAGTAAAAAATAACTTATCTACACACAATCTCATTAAAAGTAGTGTACCGCAAGGATCCATCCTGGGCCCGACACTCTTTAACATATATCTAAATGACATTCCCAGGACCCCAGACACGGAGCTTGCACTCTATGCAGACGACAGCGTGATACTTGCAAAACACACTTACGTCTCAGTAATGCACAGACAGCTACACTTAGACATACTCCAAATATGGCGAATAAAATTAAATCCCAATAAATGTCATTGGATTTATTTCTCAAGAAAATATAAACCTCCGTCTCCTCTGTACATAAACAACCATGCCCTTAAAGCGGAAAAATCTACTAAATACCTAGGTGTAACGATAGACTCCCACCTAACTTGGAAACTGCACGTAACGAACATAATCAAAAAAGCGTATATAACCATAGGAGCCTTATACCCAATGATAGGAAACTGAAATCTAAGTTATCAAAATAAACTCCTAATTTATAAATCGGTCATCCGCCCGGGAATGCTGTATGCAGCACCCGTATGGGGATATGCCTGTAAAACTACCATAGACTTATTAGAGACAAGACAAAACCCTAAGGATTATAAGGAAAGCCCCTAGATACTTAAGAAACTCGGTAATTAGGAAAGACTTCAAAATAAAAACTGTTAGAGCCCAAATCAAAAAGCTAGCGCTTAAATTCTACAAAAATCTGCCATCTGTCCCAAATGAACTATTATTTAATCTGCATGACTATGATCATCGCAAGGCTAAATCTCGTAAGAGACCCCGCTCGGTACTTAACTTTGATATTCGGTACTAGGAACGTCCCACCTTAATCAGTTGATTTTAAAGAAAACTCGCGAGAGATCTTTGGTTTTCTACAAAATGTTTAAAATCCTAAACTGCTAGGTTACCCTCAGATCTGCATCAACCCCCCAAACTGCTTAAACTCTTAATGTGCAACAAACTGCCACACTAGGAGCTAGGGCAAATAATAAAAACAGTAAAGCAAAAACCTAGAACCTCCAACTATGGACCAATGAAATAATGTCACAGTATGAAGATAAGAACCACACCTAGAGATTGGAGATTAAAGGCGCTTCGCGCCTGGTGCTCTGTTCTGGACGAAACTCTAATATTAGTCTGTGATGTCAGCACTGATAAGAAATATCAGTACGTCAGAAGACAGCAAGCAGGAAGGTCGTGCTCTACGACGCTCCGTTATCGTATTGCGCAATCCTGTTCAAGGTCACCTCCAAGGTTATCAGTTAATTCACTCTCTTGCGACGCTGCCCAGGCGGTGAAGTGGATAGCGTCTCCGACTGCTGTCTAGTGGGCTTGGGTTCGAATCCCGAGTAAGGCATGGGCGTTTTCTTGAGGATGAAGTCAGTCTTCCGCCTTCTGGGTTCTCGCCAAATGTGAAGCTGCAACCCCCTCCCCAGACCTTCGCCAGTGATGCTTGTTTGTGTTAATAAAAACTTTGTGATCTCGTCTTATGTCATTCTTTGTCCTTCTGGCATCACTGGTCCTGTTTGTGGTTCGACCGAAACAGGAGGTTATGAGCAACAACACTCTCTTGCGACATCCACTCAAGGTCGTTGTCTCCTCAGCCTCAAGGCCGCCAAGATGGCGGATTACACTAATAGCACACCTCTTTCGCAATACTGCCTCTTCAGTTGGTCTAAAGACCCACCCCTCTCAATGAGGTTATGAGTCATCCTCAACCTCCTCCCTCCAAAACAACCCTCCTCAATGAGGTAACCTCACTCATGAGTCATCGGCTGCTGCGCCTCCACAAATTGGCCCTCATCCCCCAATATATCTTTAAATTTATATTTACGTTGCATCCGTTCTAAAACTACTTTATTTTTGCGTATTATCTGTGTATCTAAATTCTGTGCCAATGCAATTACAATACTTTTTATTTTAAATGGCCATTAAACTTTGATTATTCCTACAACGAAGCCTAATTTTAATTCTATACTATAGCAGGCAGAATGTAAGCAAATCAAGTGATTGTAAGGTGAGTTGCATCATAATAGCTGAATTTTTTTCAAGCGAAATTATTTAGTTCTGGAGTCTGAAATATAAGTGATGTGAATGAAATATTCATTGATTTTACATAGATTTATATTTCGATGACGTCATTTGAATAAAGTTTGAATGAAGTTTCAAGCATGCAGTTAGAAAGTACTTTTACCTCCATGGTATTAATTATCCAAGTAAAATAAATTATTGTAGTTCTGTGATAATTAAAATATCGCCGCTCAATGTATCGTACTTTAGAGATGTTTAAATAAAATTACAGTTGGAAAGTGTTTTATAATCAATGCTTTGTGCATGAATGATCTTGTTTTATTTTTTGCTTATGTTGCAATAGAACTGTTGTCATACACAAAAATTTGAAATTTGCAACCTTATGTGGACGAGAGATAAAAAAATTGTTCGTTAGAGAAAATTTCCGAACTAATTTCTCTTTTGAGCTTTCATATCCTTTATCACCTGCTCATTTCCAATAAACGCGAAACCAGTTGAAGGGTAGTGAATGGTTGCATGTGTTTATTTACATGTTAGTGAAGCCGGGTAGTACAGCTTGAATAGAAACTAACGATTGTCTGGGTTACAGGTAGGAGAGGGGTTAAATTCCTCCCCATTATTGGAAAATTTATATTTGTCCTCTGTAAAACTGCTGCCACAGAAAAGACACAAAGATAGTTCCTTTAGTAGCTTTATAAGCTGAAAATAGTTGCCAAAGCAATCTCCTATAGCCCATTTTTAGCAGAAAAATCTGGTACACAGAAAATATCAAAATACTAATAGCTTATAAATATTACTTTCCAAACGAACGAAGAATCCATATTATAGCACTATTAATCCTTTCAGGTCATTTGAATATATTAATTTTTGAGAAAATGATAGGATTTAAGATTTTTATGTAAAAGCGTTAAAATTCACAATTTTCTTAAAGAAGTGGGATTTTAAAAAAAGTTTGAAGTCAAAATTTTTACGAAATCATTAAAATTAAAATCACAAAATGCTTTCTTTGTAATTTTTTTTTTAAAAATGAGGTCAAATTTTTTTTGAAATTATTAAAATTAAAAAACACAAAATGCTTACTTAGTAATTTATATGAAAAGGTGAAATTCGCTATTTTTTAGAATAAGTGCCAGTATTAGCCATCGGAGGTGTACCATCATGGAGAGTGACTGTGCAATCGCTCCAGGGCACAGGGAGCTCTAAACTTATTCTCTCCAGGGTGTCAAAAGTCGAGCCACTGTTAGCTTATTATGTGATTTCAGCTCTAAAATTCAGATTTTTTGGAAAAACGCGCAAATTTTATAATTTTTAGGAGCAGCTCAAGCTTTTCATCACGTGTAGCATATTTTGGAAATAGGATATTTATTTATTTTCGCGAGTCCTTAAATACTGATCTCATTGGTGCAAGTTTATCAGTTCCTTTCTTTAATCACTTGTTTGTTGATCATCAAATTTCAAGCACTGCAACAATTTGAACTGAAATAGAGACAATGCTTTAGAACATTACTACACCATTCCCATTTGCTGTCCAAAGGTCTTCAAGATTCTGTCGCCTTTTTCATGAAACACCAGTGGAGCATAGTAAATCTATAAGCACTTCTATTTCCACATGTATAGGGACTGTATTTTTCCCGTCTTTCTAACTTGTAATTTTGTTTTATGCTGTTAATTTTCTTATTTATGCTATCTACAATAACATCTAAAATAGGATCTTTCATACCAGGCAAATGACTTACATCCACATGCACAGGATGTCTATAGGAAAGTCAGTATCAGGGGAAATTTCTGGAGAACAGAGTTCTTATTTTCTTAATGTAGCTGCATAGGAAATCCGTATGGCACTACATAACAAGACAACTTTGAGGGGTCTATCTCGCTCCCTTTTAGAGAGAGAGAGAGACGTCAATTACAAAGTTGTAGAACATTGCCAAATTAGTATAAAAATGTGTTTGTCAGCCAGAAAAAAACTGAAATTAACTCTGAAAACCAGGGAATAGACTCCAAATCCTCCCCCATATAAATGACATTAACGTATTCAGACGTTTGCTTTGCATTGCGAAATGTTATGCATATAATCGTTCATCTCCAGTGACATTCCGATTAAATTTCCCCCAAAATAAGGATCATTTTGCAACGCTCTTCGTTAGGAAATATCGTAAACATGGCTCATAAAATCAAAATAGAATGAAGTGATAAACACATAGCATAAGGATATAATACTGCAGATGGAATGTTTTTTTAACTACAGATCAGTTCACTTTCTGGCTGCGATTACGATGATGTTTATAGACAAATCATCTGTCAAATAAAACACCTTTCAAACTAAATTTATTAAATCATTGTTGTTGCTTATAACCTCCTGTTTCGGTGGAACCACAAACAGGACCAGTGATGCCAGAAGACGGACAAAGAATGACACAAGACAAGATCACAAAGTTTATTAACACAAACAACATCACTGAAGAAGGTTAAGGGGGGTGCAGCTTCTCATTTAGCGAGGACCCAGAGGGCGGAAGACTGTCTTCATCCTCAAGAAAACAACCATGTCTTACTCGGGATTCGAACCCAAGCCCACTAGATAGCAGTCGAAGACGCTATCCACTTCACCGCCTGGTCGGCATTAAATCATTTGTTATACAACTGTCACCTAACGATTTTGCAGATTAAAGAATTGCATGCATTTAAAAATATTTTTTTGGACAATTATTTGCAGTTTTTCTGTCGGTCAAACACATTATTATACTAATTTAGCTGTAATTGACTTTTTATTATTAACACTTTACAGCAAAGTTGAAAAGTGTTTATGACTTTATTCATTTTGTCTGTCTGTCCGTTAGCACGATAACTGCCGTAAAAATAACTTAATCAAAATGAAATTTTAGTATGTTGTTCAGACGGTCTGTAGGACCTATGGGAATATAAATTAATAATATCACCCAATTAGTTTTGGATTGAACCTGGGTTGAAAAATGAAATACATTGAACCCTATGGTACCTAATTTTTCAAACATTTTTTAAGCGGATTTAAAATTCACAAATTGCTTCGAAAATTTTAGGCAATATTCAAATTGTTCCATAAAATATATAAAAAAAAATTCAGCAAAATATATTCAGTAGTTTTTTAAATAAAAATTAAAATAATAATTACACCTCTTATATGAAGCGATCACGTGACCATGATATGAAAAGATCACGTGACCCACTTCAAAATGAAATATGGCATCCATCTTGTCTCAAAATCGTAATTTTTAAGGTTCTTTTTAATTCATATTGAGTGTTGTATCCGTCCTAAAACCGCTTAATTTTTGCTTAAATTCTGTACATCTACATACTGAAACAACGCAATTACAATATATTTGAGTTTAAATGATCATCCAAATTTGATTATTTCTACAACGAAGCCTATTTTTCACGGCTGTGATTAGGCTGCCTGCATGTGCGGATAGAGTTGTAGTAGGAAACATGCAAGAGGGCTTCCGTCAGATTAGTCGGACAGTTGTCTTCCGGTGGAAACAATTGTTATATTCCGTTTAGGTTGATATTATGACTGCAATATACAAATATAAGAAATTTTCATATATTTTAAAATTCAAACCCTTTTTTATAGCTATGTTGTGTAACACATGTTTGACTGCAGCTGTAATATAAGAATAAATACTTTAAAAAGTCATTGGACACATTGTTCCAGCTAACATGTAATAATGAAAATAATTTCAATAAAATCAAAGTCCCCAATTCCCTCCTCCTATATGTAACAACCCCTCTTGTTTTGTTAAGTAGTGCCGTAGAGGTTTCAGATGCAGCTGCATTAGAAAAAATAAAGATAACTCTTTTCGTTCTCAAGAAATTTCCCTTGATATGGACTTTCCAAGACACCCTGTATAGGGAATGTGTTTTTCATGTTATTCTAGGTTGCAATGCCACATATTTTCTTATTTATGCTATTTACAATTTTGAACTCCTTTTTGAGGACCTTCTTAATTTCTGCTCTGAATATGTTCGGCTTCCTCCTCCTCCTGCTGAATTCGTTCCCAGGCCTCAGAGATCTCCTCAGGATCCTAAATTTATCCAGTCTCTCTACAGATGGAATCGTCGCAAGGCCATGCACCTTATTTTGGAGGAAGATAACATGTGTCTGATAAATTTGCATTCATTGCTGTTAGAATGATTCTGTTCAGTATCTGTGTTAAAACTTCAGTGACATAATCTACATAATTTTTCAGATCATCTTCGCAGTCTTTTACTTCCCCCTGGACTTCTCCAAATAATTCAGAATCAGGCATCTCAAGTAAAGACTTAATTCTATAAAAATCTCAGGGAATTGGTCATGTTAAACATCTCTATAGGCATTTTGAAAACAATTATTTTTACAACTGGTTTACTCAAAATATTTCTTTCATCTTTTGCCAAACCTTTCAGATCAGGCAGATGATATGCTATATTATGTGAAGTTCTTACATTTTATATTGGCTTGTTTTCTTCCACTTTATCGATTTGTCCTTAAGGTAACATGTGTCTGATAAATTTGCATTCATTGCTGTTAGAATGATTCTGTTCAGTATCTATGTTAAAATCAAAGTCTTCTGGGACATAATCTACATAATTTTTCAGATCATCTTCGCAGTCTTCTATTTCCCCCTGAACTTCTCCAAATAATTCAGAATCAGGCATCTCAAGTAAAGACTTAATTCTTCAAAAATCTCAGGGAATTGGTCATGTTAAACATCTCTATAGGCATTTTGAAAACAATTATTTTTACAACTGGTCTACTCAAAATATTTCTTAGAGTTACACAAAATAGTTCTTACTTGTTCAAATAAGAAGCATATAATAATAATAATAATAATAATAAAAACTGAAAACTAAGCTAAAACTTTTTAGATCCTTAAATATTAATAGTAACTTTGGTGGCACTGAGTCTGCTAGATAAGAAGTTCAATTAAAGTAATTAAGGAAGGTAACTGGAAGAGGTTCTTAGCAAAGCATAGTATCTATCAGTCACAGAAAGATGTATAATTGAGGTGGTCTCGCTGTCAGCTCCGTAAGGCTGAGCTTTTTATATCCATTGTGTTAAATGGTTGTAATGAGCTCATTTTACTCACTGGATTAAATGGTTGAAGAATTACATTTCCAAATTCAATTGTCAAAACCTAAAAAATTATACAAAAACTTGGTATATTAGCCTGTCAAAGATAGGGTGACTAACACTATTAAGAAATTAAGCAGCAACTTTTTATAAGAGGTATTTTGTTTAACAATGTATGGTGCTTAGTGTCATAAATAGTTGTCTCAATCAGGGATTGCACTCAATTTTGAAAACAAAAATTAAGGAGTTTTTAATGGCATATCAAAAATTTTTAAGGAGTTTATAGATAACATGTTTAAATCCTCTACTTTATATAAGCAATATTTAAAAAAAAAATATGTTCCAGAAAAATTAATTAACGCCTGGGCAGCTGCTTAAATTACAAATTTCTTTAAATACCAATATACAATCAAGTGCTATATATTAATAACATAAATATCATATAAAATTAAAATTCGTATCAGTTTTGTAGCAGGTAAATCTAAATTTAGTATCAGTTTTAAAACACACCAATGTACAATTCGAATGATTCATAGCAGTGGAAATTCAAAGCCATTTTTATCACAAATATACATATATAAAAATTCTGTACAAGAATAAACAAATACTCACAAAATTCTTATTGATTTTAACTTTTATTTTTTAACTTATCAATAAAAAAAATATATCTATATATGACTGACTGAGTGAGTGGATGATGTATCAAAATTATAAAGCACTTCCACTATAGTTAGAATCTTGGATTTGATATTATCCGATCCATCTCAGTTTCAAGACTACTTAGTTATTAATTTTAAATTTTCCTCTTAAGGGTGGCGATATAAAGGAATAATAAAAACAACTTAAAAAACCTCTTTGCCTAATTATCGAGCACTTCCACTCTAGTTAGAAATTTGGCTTTGGTCTTATCTTCTAGGTCAACAGAAAAATCTAATATTTTGAAACGTTTGAATTATGGGCGGTGATTCAAAGGAATAATTAAACAATGAAAAAACAACTGTTCAAACTGATTGAGTACTTTCACTCGAGCCAAAATCTTGGCTTTGGGCACATTCGATCCGTCACAGCTTTCAGATCAATGAAAAAATCAAAAATACAAATTAGGTGGAACCATACAAAGGGATTTAAACTTCAATCATATAAGCTCTCAAAATGTGCACCAATAAATTTTTGCATGTTTAAAATTTATACAGATTCTGAAATACAGAACTTTTATTAAGTGTGTTGATGTCCCATTTAGTGACCACTAGCCATTAAGAATGGGCAAAGCATGAGTGAAATGGGAAGTTTAAAAATAAACTTAGCATAACAATCATTTGAAAACTTGAATAAGAGCAAAAAACATTGCATGAGAAAGTTAACTACATGAATCCTCTTACTTCCGTCATTATTAACTCTCATAATATTTAGTTAATTATACACAATATATCCTTAAAATTAACTACAATATGAAAATAAGCAAATTTAGTCTGCCTACTGTGTAAAAATTAAAGGATGGAGATGGATGGAAAAAAGCTGCCTGTGGACTCTGTAATGCACCACCATACAAAATAAATTGCGCAATCCCACCATTTATGCAATAAATTATTTAGTTTAGTGAAATATTTATTAATTTCATTTATACTGGCACATTATAAAAATAATCAACTGTAGTAATTGAAATGAGTCACTTTAAAATTATTGGGGTAATTTATGTATATAGTGCACATAAGGGGGCATCCTGAAGACAAAAAAAAAAATGTTTGGAGAGAAAGTCATGAACTGCCCACATCAGATTTTTAGTGAAACAAATACTTATTTGCAAAGTTAGACTTGTTTTTGAATCCATTTTTTATTGGAGCTGGCATGCTTAGAGAAAACTTGAACTGGGTGAAAAGAGATAGGGATTGAAAGTTGTATATTGGAATTCAAAGGATATCCCCAAATGTGCAAAAATAAACATTACATTCCAAAAATATTTATATATTTCAACCTCATTAATTGACCCCATTAATCCCTAGCCCAGATCAATCAAAGACATAACTCTCACTGGTTCCCTCCCCTTCTGTGTTTTAACTTGACTGACTGAAACAGTAAACACTTAGTGAAATGTTCTTCTCCAAATGAGAAAAAGTTTACTTTTCTAAAGAAAAAGAAACTTATCTTAATTTATGGAAAGGGAAGTGCACTACACTAATCAACGATCTTCTTTTTCTACTTTATTTTATTTACTTTCAGGAGAGATGAAAGAGGGTGTTTTGCTTCTTTTTTTTAAACTACAGTCTTATATCTCCATGTGGGCTTCAGAAGGGTTCTGAGAGTCTTTACTCTTTCCCTCTCATTTTTCCCACTCTAGAAGAAAAATTGAAAATCTGGCTCTGTTTGGACAGGCATGTTAAGAGAACCATAATCTCTGCCCCACAGGAGGGGTTGAGAAAGCAGACTATGTAGGTTCTGTTGGATGGTCAGTACTATAAATGTGCAAACATTCAGTCTTCTAAGTCACTGGGTAGCCTTTTGTAGGGCCAGGAAAACCTTTTCGAATACTTTTCATTTTCTCTATTCCTGAGGAAGGAAATAAAAAATCCAGCTATGTTAAGTTCTGTCCAATAGTCAATACTGTAAGTATATAAAGATTCAGCCAATGGAGGGGCTTCTTGAGGGTCTGGAAAGACTTTTCAAAACCCCACTTTTCTCCCCTCCTTGAAAAGGGGGGGGGGATCGAAAATGCATCTATATTAGACTTTGTACCTAGTCGATACTATAAATGTGCAGATTAAGCCTGAGTTAATAAGGTGTAGGTGTTTAAAGGAGGGGGGGGGGGGTTCTAACAGGTATGGAAAGACAAAAATATGTTAGATAAATGACGATTCTTGGTATTCTACAGGGTGTCCCAAAAAGATTGAAACACACTTTAATTCTTTACCTGTGAGAGATAAGTTAACAATGTAAATTACAAAAATGTTGAAAGTAAGGTAGGAAATAATACTACGTTAATGAAATAGTCCTCCAATTAATTTTCAAATAGTTACATTTTTTTAATTTTTATACAACCCCCTTAGACAAATTTAGTCAATCAAAAAATTTTTATGTTTAATGCAACAAGATCATTAAAAGAACCTGCATATCTGTATCTTTAAAATTAACTGAATTATGATAAAGGAAAAAAAATCTGACTTATGCCACTTTTCCGTACCATGTGAAAGGCTGTTTTATCAGTGAAAATAGGGAGCATAAACAAATTAATATGTGTCAAAATTTTTTATCAAAAATTAATCTAAATAATGCATTACACAGATAAAGATCATATAAAGTAGTGGTACTCACTACATGAATGAATGAATGATATAAAGGTGGGTGGCTCCAGAAGAGCCTAGCACATCGACCAGAGGTCTATTGTACTACCCCAAAAAGTGAAGGTCCCTAAGAGAAGAGACCAGTAGCTGATGCAAACATAAGCAGGCACTTGACAGGAATGTCGTTCAGCTCCCAGGGTTCAATCACATGACGACCAATGTGTTCGAATCTGTGAGCAGAGTAGGCCTCACATTCACACAGAATGTGAGCTGCAGTTTCTTCGCTGTAATTGCAGCCTCTGCAAAGCGAATCTTTGGAGACACCCATAATATTAAGATGTCTCTTGAGAGTGCAGTGCCCAGTAAGGAGCCCAACAGCTCTCCTGATGCCAGTTCTACTGAGCCTGAAAAGTTCCTTTTGACGTGCACTAGGGCAATTACAATTGAGAATTTTCGCTTGCCTTTGCCCTTTAGTGTCACGCCAGTTCTTGCATTGAAGCTTCCTGAAGATGTCAAAGACAATTCTTCTGATAAGATCATTGGGTATACCCAAGGCTGGCTCAGGGCCCACAAAAGGAGTATTAGAGCCTTTCCTAGCAAATGTGCAGATTAAGCCTGAGTTAATAAGGTGTAGGTGTTTAAAGGAGGGGGGGGGGGGGGTTCTAACAGGTATGGAAAGACAAAAATATGTTAGATAAATGACGATTCTTGGTATTCTACAGGGTGTCCCAAAAAGATTGAAACACACTTTAATTCTTTACCTGTGAGAGATAAGTTAACAATGTAAATTACAAAAATGTTGAAAGTAAGGTAGGAAATAATACTACGTTAATGAAATAGTCCTCCAATTAATTTTCAAATAGTTACATTTTTTTAATTTTTATACAACCCCCTTAGACAAATTTAGTCAATCAAAAAATTTTTATGTTTAATGCAACAAGATCATTAAAAGAACCTGCATATCTGTATCTTTAAAATTAACTGAATTATGATAAAGGAAAAAAAATCTGACTTATGCCACTTTTCCGTACCATGTGAAAGGCTGTTTTATCAGTGAAAATAGGGAGCATAAACAAATTAATATGTGTCAAAATTTTTTATCAAAAATTAATCTAAATAATGCATTACACAGATAAAGATCATATAAAGTAGTGGTACTCACTACATCATTGGGTATCTTATGTATTATCATCCAGTTTTATCTTTTTTTGTGATGACACAAATTTATATTTCTAATTTGATATATGGTCTCCATTCACAATGTTCAATTTTCAATTAAATATAACTTGCTCAATTTTAAAGAGAGATATGTGGTTTTTTTTAATGATCTTGTTGCATATAAAAAATTTCCGATTGACCAAATTTGTCTATGGGGGGGGGGGGGGGGGGCGTCGTATAAAAATTAAAAAGTGCAACTTTTTGAAAATTAATGGGAGGACTATTTCATTAACGTAGTTTTATTTCCTACCTTACTTTCAACATTTTTACAATTTACATTGCCCACTTATCTCTAACAGGTAAAGAATTAAAGCATGCTTCAATCTTTTTGGGACACCCTGTATACTATGTCAAATATAGTTGAACCAGGATCGCAGAAAGGGGAGAGGGAGTATGATAAAATAGGGGAAGCATCATAAAATTGATTTAGTTTCCAAGTTGTCTATTGAAAGTGAATCAATGCAAAATATTTTGATCAGATAATAGATTAGTTTACTACAAGAGCACACACAAAAAAAAATATTTTAAAATAATTGCCATATCATTTTAGATTTTTCAATGCATAACCTTTCAAATAAACAAAGAAAATAAATTAAAAACTGACTAAACTATTTTTTCTTTTCTTTTCATAGACATCTCAGAAAATTAATTTTGTCATCTACAATATCATGATTTTAGAATTTTATGTTTTGAAGATGTAGTCTCTGTAAATCTGTTAATTTAATATTAGGGATCCCAAATATTCTTAATGCAGCACTCTATGAATAGTAAATGCATTAAAAAACAAATTAATAATTTCAACAATTGTAAATAATCAAGTTCTCAATATTCCGAACAAAATTTGTGAAAGAAATATGCTGGTGAAAGGGAGTTCATTTTAAAAAAAGGTTGTGAACTACTGCTGTAAATAAAAATTTATTATTCTTTAAAAAATTGGGCCTTTTTAATGCTCCAATAGTTAATCAGGTTTAAATCTATATTAACTTACATGTATTGTAAAATTAATTTTCGAACCCATTTAATAATGTAGATCATTTGAATGTGCATTAAATTAGTGCACTTAATTTCCTTACATAACTGAATTAAATAGGACTAGCTTTAAGGGTGTGTGAACAGGCAGTTGCCAAAAGCACAGAGCTCAGTCACTTTGCTTTCTAATCTTCCAAAATGGTTAAATATTATAAAAAGTAAATTTTTAATAATTGTAATTTCAGATGATGAAATTATTGCAGCATTTCAAAATCATCAAAATATACAAAACAATGAAAAAAAAAAAACCCCATTATCTGCTATTTCAATAAGCACAGGCTTATTGTAATACTTTAAATGAAAAGGAAATAAATTACAAGTGAACTCTCCTCATTGAAAGGTGAATATTAAAATTAGTCTTTATTTCAGATAATACAGTTAAATTACATATTACGAACAATGTCCAAATTTTTACATATGTATTGACATAACCAAAGCATGGTGTAGTTATGAGCATTTAAATTAGAGTGAAAACTCATATTTCATTACCTTCGATATTTAATTTCAACCTATAGAAGTTTTATATTCCATAATTTTTTTTTTCAAATGTATTCATGTCACTATTCATTTTAGAAAATTTATACTGTGAAAAAAGTCTAAAACCAGCAACAAAAGTACAAACATTTCACATGCTATCCTTTGCTATAGCGGCTGGTTCAAATTGTGGCCATTATGCAGCAACTGTCCTGCAGCCAGTTCTAAGGTCACCGAGACTAATATAATAAAAAATGATGCAGAAAATAGGTTGTAACTATGAAGAAAAATGCACGTTTAAAAATCATATACAACATTTTAATTTATTTTCATTAAATGTACGTGATTCAAGTGCAAGATATTAAATTTCATTTAACCACTTTAAGAAGCAGCAGGTATCACATTCCAACCAAATAATAACTGTACAGAGCTGGCCAGTCAGTGATCCAGCAACAACATTGCAAATATGAAAATAAAACCCAATTGGATTACTTTTTACAAAATTTTCAGTCATAATTTAACACTTTAAATAAATCAACTTATGTAGAAAATAATAATCTTATTTACTTTTTAACCCCTATCAATATCTGTTTACATAATGGAAAAAATAAATACACAAATGTTCAGCCAGCAACTCAATACGCATCAGACATAAAACATCAACAAATGTGTGAAAAAAACTGACTTAAAACCAAATTTATCTACAACTCACACATAGCTAATGAACAGTTGCTATTCACGTTGGCATAGGAAAACAAAAAGCAGTTCATAAAAAAAGTAAGAGATTTCTTACATCTCAATTGGTTTGAAATTTTGTTAGAAGAGCCTGCTGGTAAATATGGGGGAAATATTTGCTCTTTTTAGTACCATTGCTTGCAGTCTTAACAAGATCACCATTAAATTAGAGAAATGCTTTCACATATTGTCTCGTCTTTCTAGTCTCTTTCGCCTCAAATAAGTGTCCTCTTTTCTTTCCTCTTTTCTAATGTCTGCAGGAGAAAATTTAGATTTTGCATGCGAAGCAGGATGATTTGATATTTCTATTTCACACTCAAACGATGCATCGTAGAACCTTAAGGGTTTGACTTCACTTAATGAGACAGATTCATCAGCCACTGTAACATTTGTTGGAGACACTGTTGTTGTTATAGAACTAGACGTTGAGTCCGATGTGTGTGGGGTGTCTGAAGAGCTCTCATTGGCAAGCATCATATTGAGCACTGCAGGTTCTAAAGGTTCTGCCACAATCAGTTCAGACGATGACACAACTGGAGCCTTTTGAGATGGAGCTTTCGTAGAAACGCCTGCATTGTCTGATGGTGCAGGAGGTGGAGGACTAGGGTGCTGGGGAACGCTTGGACCACTGCCTTGCCACGTTTGGACTTTATCTTCAGGTGGTGAGCTTTCCCCATCTTCTGACATATCTTGCTCTTCAACATCCTAGTAATTAATACAATTTATATAGCACAATCCATGCATAGTTCTTTTCATTTAAAATTTCAATTCTTAAATATTTTTAAGTTGAAAATAAAGAATTTTGTAACAGCATAAGACAGATATTAAAAGGCAGAGCTGTAGAATGTATATGTGCATAACATATTTTCACAATTTTAGCTATTTTGAAGATACACTTGAGATAAAATATGAATCTAGTTTTTTTTTTTTTTATTGTTGCATATAAACTATAACATGTTAGTTTTGTCATATTTAACCTTTAATGCTGAAATATTTTATTTCAGTAATTTTTCTGCTAATTATCTTTTTTAATTCTTTCATATACTGAAAAAGTTTGTACCAAATTTTGATTCAATATTTATGCATGTAGATGCTTTTCATTTTTATTTTTCACTGTTAAAGGCATCAATCAGTTTCAGATGCAAAATATCCTATTATGTTCGGATAAATGAGACAGGGCCTCCAGCAAAGAGAGAAAAATGGTCAAATGTTTGATAGTTCCTGCATTTGCTGGAGTAATTGCCATTTCATTTATTCAGAATATATAGTAATGACTATAATAATTAGTAACAGTTATGGCTTATGGTTTTTAAAAGAAGTTACAAGTTATGGGGCTTTCTATTTTTTTTTGGCTCCAATACCACTGACAGAATTTTGAAGCCTCTATGAAGTAAATGTGTGCCCCCTATTAACCCCTATTTTACAAGCTACTGATTTTTTTTTTTTATAAACCTACCCCCTATGCAATGCATCCTTTTGTCTATCACATTCCTCACATCCCTGTTGGTAGTCCTGACAATATCCCCTCTTATGGATTATTTATTTGTAAACCAATAAATAATGCATATTTTTAACATTTATTTTGAGGAAATGTCAATATCCTAAATTGTTTGGATTGTAAAACAATTTTCTTTTGCTAAGCAAGTGTGATTTTTTACCCCCCCCCCCCCTTCTTTTATCCCTAAATTTTTTTATTTATTTATTTATTCCTAAAAAAAAAAAAGTAATATTTGATAAGAATAAAAGAGCAAACAAGAACTTTTAATGTATTTTGAACTGAAAGAAAAAAAAAAAGCCATTTTTGACAAAGTAAATTCTTAATATTGAGCAAAAAGTGAGCATGTGGGAGCTCCAAATAGTTTAAGAAAATTAAAATGGATGCACTTGCACTCTGTGAATTCTCATGAGTACACTACTGTATTCCAGAAACCAAGAAAAACACTTAATATTAACACTAGAATGACTGAGGAATTTTTGGAGGAATCGTTTTTCAATGTAGTTATGCGGTCAAAATGACCGCTTCCGTTGTTCTAGTGTTAAAGGACATTGTGCCAAATTGAAAACAAAATAGTCTAAAGTGAAGAGAATCATGGTAGAGGGTACTGCACTTTTCAGTTCATTCAGCATATACACCAACATTATTCTCCTACTCTCTGCCATTTGACTTTATGGCTGATATACTCTGATGAAGGTGAGCCACATGATCACCAAAAACATCTGTAAGCTTTTAACATTTATAAAAATCATTACTTCGTTTTTACCTGTAAAATCTAAATTGTGGAAACTAATTTATTTTAAATTATCAATTATTGAAAATTTGTTAATTCTAGGATGACAGAATTTAATAGAAACACCCATATACTTATGATTGATTAAAGGTAAGATAATCAAATAATGAAATTACTTCATCTGGGCAGACCTCAAAAGCCTTAGCAAGAGTAATGCGAGCTGTGTGAGATCTTTCAAGGAAATACCCATTTGATGTTTCATTTGACTGAGCTGGAGGTGACCAATTATTATACCCATATTGAGCATTGGTTGGATAAGGTCTCTGAAAGAAAATACAATATAAAAGAAATTAGAAATTTTCACAGAAATATATTTTTTTAAAAAGACATATTTGATACAAGAATGGCAAATAGGGTTCAATAAAAAGTCAACATCCATTTACTAAATAGCTTTGCAATTGCTCATGGAGTGAAAGGTCTTACAAATTGGAACAAAAAATAGTAAAATGGAACTTGTAAAATAGTGCATACAATATTTTTTTAAATTAACAAATTTTATAAAATTTTAATTTAATACTACATGTTCAAAACATACAATTTTTTATTATTTAATAATTATCAAATAAAAAATAAGGTATTTTAAAATAAATTTTAACATAATAAATACAAATTTACCATTAAAAAATTTGAAAATTTTAAAAATGAGAAAAATGTTTCATAGCCGCACTGCATGATAATTTTAACTATAAGAACACCTAATTTTTATAATATTTGGTTAATTATACAAAATATTTCGTAATAATTAACCATTATATGAAAATAAGATAGTTTAACTTGTCTATTGTGTAATAAATAATCAGGAAATTGAGATTGATGAATAAAGATACTTTGGGATTTTTTGGAATGAATGGCAATGTTAATTTATATGCAATCTCAGTATTCATAAGAAAAATAACTTATTTTATAAAGGTGTTTATACATTTTCCTTAACACTTATAAGATAGTTTTAATTTCTCATAGTATAATTAGAAGATAAGAAGGATGCAAAAGGATCCTTTGATGTAATTCCCATACATAGTTGAAAATTAATGCTAAATTGTGCTACAGAGCATTTTAACAAATTAAATAATATATCTATTTTTACACATACTATGAAACATAATATGTAGGTCGTATGCAGACATGACAAGATAGAGGGGCACCATTAAAGTTTATAGGGGTTTCAAAAAGGGATAACCACAGGACTCACTGTGAGCATTATTTGTGGGGACAATTAGCCTTAGATTTATGACCCCCCTCCCTTCAGGCAGGTCTGTAAATATTAATATTAAATTTCATGGATTTAACAATATGAAATTTTAAATTATTTTCAATGCTTAATGTTTTAAAATATGTTAAAATTAAATTTGAAATGTGAATAGTGCCTATAGGCTCTTCATTGATTGAAAAACCCTTTTCCCCAATTGCTTTTACTATTCTTTCTGTATCATTTTGTACTTTTCCTTATGTAATTTCATTGTGAATAAAGTTCTACAGTACAATATAAATGTCTGCTTAAGCTTATAGATCATTATAATAGACCCGACAATCCTGGAACTGAGAAATTAGGGACATTCATACAAAAATTAGGAACATGATTGCAACACATTATTTTTGGCACATTTCACCTAAAATGCATTAGGAATTTCTTACATATAAAAGGGAATTTCAAAATCAAATGCCTTCAATGTTTTTAAAAATAATTACCTAGCAGTAATCTTTTTTATATAAATTAAGGGACTTACGCTTGCTAACCCCTGTAACTCTAACTAACCCTCTGTAACTTTGCGAGTTGGGAGGCTTTGCCTCCTACTCACTAGTGTTCACTGAGCTGGTTTTGCAAGCTCTTTTGTTCTGCCTGCTACCCAGGTGTAATACGCCCGTTGAGAGCAACCCCTTATTTGCTGATACTCATTAGCTCCAAATATCACTTCGCCAGCTATACATTTTGCCGTTTGCTCCTAATACAGTGACAAAAATCTTATTTGCTTTGTTTTTCTTTATCTAATCAGCAATCAAAACTTTATTTGTAACCCACCCTCCACCCAAATTGATCTGTTCTATAAGTTATTTATTACATTATATTAAATGAAAAAAATCTTATATTTATCTCCAAGCCCTTTTATGTATGGCAAATTTAAAATGGATAAAATGCTAGTGATTATAATGGTATATTTTGCTAGGAGGGCGGAATATGTCTGTAGGGGGGCTTTGACTCCTGTCTGCCTACAGTCATGAATATGATAGTTCCTACCAATGAATTTTTGAAGAATGGAAAGGAAGCTTAAAGTTTAAAAGCCACTGTGAATGTGGTGTGTAAGCTTGAAACATATACTTTGAGATTGATAGGAATGAGATTGCAATTGTATAGTCACTGCATTTAAGGCATATTTAGTCTTACTAATAATTTTCATTTTTGCAGGTTACTAAAAAAAAATCAGTTTTACCTTTCTCAATTGTACCAAAATTTAATCAACACTAGGGTATTGAACAAGTGACTTAACTACCAAATTTTATTACATTTTACCATTTTTGATCTAGAGCGGATACATATATAATCTAAACACACAGAAATCATGCTTAAAATAGGTAATTCCTGTTTTGAAGTATTTAAAACATGTAAATCTATCGAAAATTCAAATTCCAATTGCTGACCCTATTCTAGTACCTATCATTCTAATTTCCTATACATTACTATGAAGTATGCGGTACTTCAAAGAGATATTTTGGTGTTAATTGTTTGACAATATAATAGCAAAAACAATGCAAAATGAAATTACGCAAAATTGAATCTGGGAGTAGTCTATGTATGCTCAATATTTGAAACTTAAATGAAACAAGGGACATACACGTTCTAACTCATCATTTAGCCATTCCACAGCACTCGACCATTTTCTTTTCAAATCTCCATTACTCTGTAGCATCTGGGAAGCTGCTTGACACGAAACAAATAAAGTGACCATACATTTGATACACTGATACGCTCGTTTCTGGTGGTGGTTCTTACTGCGTTGAATAGTATCAAACAAACCATCCCGATCGTCAGGAATACCTGTTAAAAAACAAAAATATATTACCAAATAGAATAAAACTTTAGTAAGTTTGTAAGTAATGCAACTAAAAACTACATAATATAGCTTACATCCAAGTTTTAAGTTGCACCATACTGCAGTAGCAATGGAATGCAGTTAAAGAAATTCACACATATTATAAACATTCAATCAGAATAAGTATAAACAGAAGATGAAATTTTATTAAACATTTTTAAAAATGAATTTTAACTGTGTCCGTATGTATAAATTTACTACATAAAATTCAAAATATCAGCTGGAATAATTTAGAAACACATGATTTTACTCTTCATTTCAACTCTTTTTTTAACAGGTTTCTAAACATCAAAAATGGGGCCAACTGCTTTGTAGTTCATGGTATTTTATGAATGCTATTTATTTCACACATTAAAAACATATTTAAATATCAACACTTTTAATATAAATTTTAACTTATATTCTAGCATAGGATATTCGACAAGCAGTAAACTTTAAAAGAAAAGCACCAGAGATGCTAATGAGTTAATGAAGCTTTCGACAATGAAAAAAAAAAAAAAAATCAATAGTCAAGTTACTTTTTCAGAAGTCAAATTACTTTTTGAGTAGTCAAGTTACAAAATGAAATATATGCACTCACACAATTAAAGATATGTTTACATATGTCTTTTATCATATTAAAAAATTACTTTACACATTATTCCATACATAGATGCCATGCCAAAAATAGTTTATTTGTGTTCTAGGATGCTCAAAACATGTTAATTTGTTAAAACCTTAATTTTAAATTTTCAATTCCATTACAATACTTTCATTAAACATATATAATGTATGTCAGAAAAATATGGAAGCAATTTCCCCAACATTTTTTAGGTTATTATACAATTATATAACTTTTCCTGGAATTTTTCCAAATACCTTTTACCCATTTTAGAATTATCTGAATTTTTCCAGATAGCACAGTAACCTCGATCCAAAATGAAACGTCTAACAATAGAATGCAGCTGCAAATTAGCTTGCTTAAAAGAAAGCTTATACTCACCCTTCAAGGCATTATGAATACGATGATTCTGCCAGGAATCTTCAAGCAGCATCATATGTAATAATAAATCCAAGTAGGGTCTAAGCTCATATGTGTAAGAGTAAGAAACTTGCCATAAAAGTTCATTCAACACCATAGAAGAGAAATGAGGATTCTCCCAGGAGCAAAACTAAAGCAAAAAATATTTATAAGATATTTGATAATAAATATTAAGATATTTGATAACAAAATTAAAGGGGTTATTATAAAAGATTGAAGATATGCAAGAACTAAATGTTAAACATTGTATTGGTCTTATCCAAACAATCTTACACTTTTAAATTTAGAATATGAACAGAGTCCAATCTCAAAGATACTTCTAAATATAGAACCAGAGTTCAGCCTAAGAAAAGTTTAGTTGCAGTATGGAACAAACTGAAATTTTCAGATCAATCAATCATTATAAAACTGTAACAACTCTATGATGATTTATTATTTTTTTTTTGTAGATATCTGAAATTCACAATTACTGAGGTAAGTCAATAATTATCCACACTGTAGTTGTATTTGTGTTTCTGTCAGCAGAACTGTCATTTTTGCATGCATTGTTAGGCAAGGTTTTGGTGTTATCACTGCTACTTTGGTTCAAAGTTGTCAGGTCAGTTTCATTACCAATACTATTGCCATGTTAACTATGATTGCTCCATTTTCCAATTGCACCAAAGAAAAGCAGTGTTCAGAGATTAATTTTTTTATTTTTTGTGGTCTGAATGTGTATCAGGGGTCTAAAGCCATCAAAGACTTTTAACACAATATGGGAACAGTGTTTTTAGCAATGGAGTGTCTACGAATAGTTTACAAAGTTTGCTGCTCGCTGCTCATGTCCCAGGACGAGTCGGATGGTCTGGGTCTAAGACAAAGGAGCCAGACGTCCATTTGAGATATTGGCTCATCCTCTGTATAGTCCCTATTTTGCCCTTTTAGGCAATCACTTGCTTGCCCCACTCAAAAGATTAGGGCAGGGTTGGCTAGTTTAAGCCATATTAGCTTAATCATTGATTTAAACTAAAAACATAGTTTAAATAAAACAAAATCCAGATTTTTAGATTTAAACCATGTTTATTTTTTGTTTAAACCAGCCAACTTTGTATTAAAAGATTACAGATTCACTTCAGATCAAGAACTGAAAGAAATAGTGCATGCATAACTTGCTGCTCAACTGAAAATATTTTTTTCTAAGGGCTCTAAGGGTATAAAGAAACTTGTGCAATAATGAAACAAGCATGTTGAAAAGCAAACGGACTAAGTTGAAAAACAATGTTATTGTAAGTTCTCTATTTTTATTAAAATAAAGTTTATAGTTGCATTGAGAATAATTATTGACTCAAATTCGTAGTTTTATATAATGAACAAATATTCATTTACAAGGCTCAAACATGATTTGGATTGACTCATAATAAGTAGTTTGCATGCAGTGATGTGATTGCTGTGCCAATTGCACCAAACTGCACCATTCAAAGTAGACTGCGCCACTCTGATACAAAAAGCAAATTTTAACTGATTTTGCACCAACACTGCGCCATTTCATGAAAATACCGGAAAACGTAATTTTTCTCCGTAATTCTCGGAACGGAAAGAAAGAATTGAATCAGAAATTTCTCAGAAGAGTGCAATCTACCAGCAAAATCAGAGGATTAGACTTCTTTCTTTTCAAACAGCTCAAGTTTTTTTATCAACTGTGGGGTTGCTTTGTTCGGACTAAGGCACTACTCTCTACAACCAGTTCTCCCGGTGTCTGGAGTCTGCGAGTACTTGACCATGTTACATGAACATGATAAGCCCGCCATACACCAGGAGTATTGTTACCAGACGGCGGGATTTATCAAAGGACGCGCTTAGGGACCATTGTCTTGAATAGAAAAAAGAAAAACAAACTCTCCTTCGATTATCTATTTTGAAAGATCTATGTAGGATAAAAGGAGCAAGCGATTCCTTCCTGGAGTGCTTTTTAATATTATATTTTACCGGGAATTTAAAAGTGGACTAAAATGTGAGAGAAAATCGTTTTTTAATTCAACATTCTGAAAAAATCAGGGAATTTTCAACTTAGGTGAACCGAAAAATAAATAAAAAGTACAAAACTAGTTTATAAAGAACCAAACCAAATTTTTATCACTTAAAAGTGTACGTAGAAATTGAGCCCTAACGTTTCAGATCACTTGATTTTTTATCCGTACTCATAGTGAGCAGGAAGACGAAAGAAAGCATTTGCAGTGATTGTTTGGTTTATCATTTTCCAATGATGTAATCAATAAGCACCTCGTTAGAGCGGAGCTTCTTCCAGCTTGAAATTTGCTGCATACTTTGCTCATTTGTTTATTGCAAAGCATGGAGCAATAAGGTTATTAACACTCAAAGGGCTCAACATCAGCTGCATTCATAATGAATCATTGAGGAGTGGTGTTTTATTTTATAAGAGATGTTATTTATTTCATCTGCTGCTCTATTTTTCATTTATTTAACTATTCCTAATAAAGTTTTCCCTTTTCAGCCAAACTAATTATAAAACGATGTACGGAATAATTATAAAACACAGATGCTAGAAAATAAATAAAACGTCTGGGTTTTTTTTTTTTCTCATGCGTTGTATTGAGGAAATACTGTTTTCACGAAAATTTTTGATTTCGAGATTTTAATGTCAACATATGTTTTAAGACCTCCTGAACACGTTTGGATTACTTTTGGAGTGATGTTCATCTGTGGTTGATCTCCCGTATACATGATAGCTGCTACAAATAATAATGGATTTTCACGAAATTTTATATTCGGCTTTGTTAACGAAAAGTCTAGAACTAAATAGAATTTTTTTTAATTTGAGCAAAAACTTTAAAATTTTTATTTTCTTAACATTGCAGTATAGGGCAAAATTTAATGTAACTATGCATAAAAGGGGTTATTTATGGCTCAATTGATTGAGATTTAATAGTTTCAGTAATTGTAGTAAAAAATAGCCGCAATATAATTTTTGTGTTCGTGATGCTATATGTCATCCCGGGGGGAGTAAGCCCCCCCCCCCCCTGGAACAGTATTAAACTTGGTATCAATCAAAATATTTTTTCAAGCCCTTCAAAATGAAGGGTAACATGCTATAATTTGGATCACTTGGAACAATGATACAGATTTTTCAAAATTTCATAAGAAAATTTTGAAAAATCCCGGAATCGGTAAAGTCCGGACTGGTCCTTATTTTCCAAGTTGTATGTAAAAAAAAGCTATATGTAAAAAAAAATGTATAAAATATTTAAAATTATTTTGAATGGCTTTTTTACACTGCCATATATTCACGGTAAAATTGGCATCATCAAAAATGTATGTAGTACCTAAAATTTTGATACAGACAGCAGGCAAATCTTTAGGAATTTCACACCGTATTAACTTAACGGAAGTTTACTGAATTTTTTAATAATTTATTAAAGTTTTGAGCATAATATTTATTTACTTTAGCTTGATTAACTTCCGTTAATCCTTCCGTTTATCCTTCTTAATAAAATTTCCATTTTGATTTAATGGGGGATTTCACTTATTATTTTTTTATTGCGCTATGTTTATTTTTAATTTTATGATTTTATTTTTTTTCTTGCGTTATTTCTTATTTTAGCGCAATATAAAAGACCAGTATCCTTTTTGAAAAATAGTTTTTAATTTTGTAAATCTTTCCTAAAATTATATATTTTTCCTAAATATTATTTTTTCCCCCTAAAATTTTTTATTTCATTTTGTTGGATCTTTTTTAAAAATTTTACTGGAATAAGATATTTTTAGATCTTAAGTTATTTATTTTAATTTTTTAAAATATGTTTTAAAATTCTTTATTGCAATTTTTTTTAATTTAGATTTTTTTTCTAATTATTTAATGTAATAAAACTTGTTTAGATCTGTAAAATTATTTTTTCAATTTTTTTTTTTATATTTTTTCAAAAATTATTTATTGCAATATTAAAGTATTTTATAGATCTTTACTAAAATTATTTATGGCAGTTTTTTTATATTAAAGAATATGTATTAAAAATAGATTTTCTTAATAAAAAATAAGCATTTCTTATTAATGTAATTTATATGCTATTTTAGTTTATTAAAAGTTAATTGAAAATTCAAAATGTTTATACTTAAATTCTGTTAATTAGATTTTTAAAACTTCATTGTCTTGAATTTGCTTGTTATATATATGACAAACTGTTAAAATAAAAAAAAAATGCATTGCATCGCACTGCTACAATGTCGAAAAATCTCTTGCTACAAACTGCTACAATTTCGAATCATTGTCTGCTACAAACTGCTACATTTTCGAAATATTGCCTGCTACAAACTGCTACAATTCCAGAAATTTACTGCTCCAAAAGAGTTTTTTTGTAATCACATCACTGTGCATGCAGAGATTCTCCTTTAACCCTTTCGGGACGGCGGTATTCCGGAGCTGTCGCGGCCCAAAGGACAACGCGCTTCGCTTCCGAACTGGTCGAAAAGGACGGCGCATTTTTGGCGCTAAGCCTAACTCTCGAAAAAAATTCACTAAAAATCACCTATTCAACACAGAAATCTACTTTTTACAGGAATAAAAGAAATATTTATGTTCTATTTGATGTATAATTTTCATACAAATCTGAATACAAAATACTCGTTAGTTGCTCCCATTCTTTTATCCAAAATAAACGAATAATTTTACTGCCTCTAAAACCCAAACAAAACAAAATACTCTCTTATATTCCTAGGATTCACCAACGAAATCATAACGCTGAAATAAAAATAAAAACCGAAACTCAATTATAAAATTGTTGATGCTACGAGAATCGCTCTGTTTGTTTATGTTACAAAATGATTTTCACCGCTCCAAATGGAGAAATAATTCATTCGATCCTCTTCTGCCAAGGTCATGCCTCTGCAAAATGCATTGAAGTTAGTTCCATGGACAAGTAACGCCATCTAGTTCACAAATTAAAACGTTCTGCGTAGTGGCACTTATACGTGCCACTATCCGCTTGCGGTAAAATTTCCTCTGGCCCGAATGAGTGCCGTTCGTCCTTGAATGCATGTTCGCATCTGGCACCTGGGCGTGCCAGTCGTCGCGAAAGGGTTAAAGATCTCAGATACCTCGCTAACCAGTGTATTTTATGAGATCTGACTCATACAGGATTCAACTCCTCATCAATTAATATATAGATTGATTTTGCAAATGCCTGATCCAGTAAAATATCTATCACATAGATACAAAATTATAGAACAAATATATCTTTCGAGCATAGAAATATAATAAATGATTTAATTCCTCAAAAATATAAAGGGAGTATGCAGGAAGATGAAATAAGAATTCATTAAATCACATACCAGCAAAGTCCTTATGCTTCTATGTCCAAGTACACCACAGACATGCATGGGGAATATGAATCAGTGCAAATCAACTCCTACTGATCCTCCCATCTACTTCTAATATCTACAGACACATGCAAGCCAAACACCCCTCCGATTCAATATTACTATTTCTTACACGATTCCTTATCAAAACATACATACTATACTTACTCCTAGCATAATGCAATTAATTTTCATTCCCCTAGACACTCTAACAAACCAATTTATCAAGTTTAATACCTCAAACTTTTTATTAAGTTTTCAATTTCTGATTATATCATGAAAGAAAAGGGACTCACTCTCTCTAACTTTATGAGTTATACAATTCAGCTTTAACCAATCTATCTATAAACTAAGTTTGTATTAATTGCATTGTTTAAAACATGAATTTGAAGATAAAGCAGGAAGCAAGTCTCTCTAAATTCATGGTTTAATTCATATTCTGAAATTTTAAATTCGGATGATCTCTCAATGTTAACGTTCCTATTCAGCTCAATAATGCCAGTGGTCTCATTTCTAACTCCATGAGCTGAATACAGTTTTTTTTTCATTTCTTCATGCATTAAAATCTCATGACCATGCAATTGCATTATGTTGTTGCAAGGCCTTCAGCCTGAGATGATAAACACAAAAATAGCAAAACATGTCAACATTTGAGGAGCTATTTCTTCAAATCCAAGGGTTAATTTGAAAAACGGATTTCAGATTTGGATTCAACATGATGATTGAGTATACACGAGTTTCACATGAGATGATGTACACATGACTTTTTTAGCCCTTGGGGTTATATTTGGTGTTCTGACGTACTGACACTGTACTTTTAGAAAGGCATTTATTATAATCACTTATAGTAGTCAAAAACGAAGTTATTGACTGTTAGCTCTTGTAACTAATTCAGGTCATCATAAGTTCAATCATGAAATGTTGTTAACTTTGAAACTTTTTTTTTAATATGCATTAACCATAATTACTTCGTTAAAATCAAATAATATCTTTGATTTTTGTTGAATTACTTTAATACCAATGATAGATTGTCACATTTTATTATGTATGTTTAAAACTTAAGATTTACCTTTAGAAGTCGTAAAGTATCTTCAGAATTATTTGCATCTTCTATTATTTTTTTCAGATAACTATAAAATAAAAAAGAATGTTGTAATAAAGGAGAGAGACCAAGCATAGTATAATTTATATTTATTATATACATATATATATACATATATATATATATATATATATACATATATATATATATATATATATATATATATTATGGAAAATGTTACTAATTGAAAATTAATAAATTCAATACCAACAGAAAGTTTTTACAACTCACTTAATTACTTGGAAATGTTGTAAATTATTCTTTGATCTTTGAAATATAATTCTCAATCATTATTTATACAAAATTGTTCAAAAATTCAAACAAAAGATATCATACTGTTATTTTTCAGTTTCTGATATAAGAGGTTCAAAACATACATTAATAAGTTATATTTCAGAATATTTAACAGACGTGCAAAATTGAAAATCTAAAAAGATAAGAAATACAGAATGTTTAAAAAAATTTTGAACAAATCAGAAAATATATAGATTACTGAAGTGGTAACAAAGCAATGTACACTGTAACTTATAGATATATTTTAGAAATGAAACATTACAAGGTTGATGTATATAAAATAAAATTACCAAGTATTATTATACAAAATGTCAGCTACATCTGGTTGAATGGGCATTAAATATTCCTGACATATATTATCTCCAACAAATGGGTTTGGTAACGTGACATGTCCCTGTGAACAAAAAGGTTAAGATGTAATTACACAGAATTGAAAATTTAAAAAAGACCAACCAAAGTACATAAAAAGGGAAAAAAGTATATTTACTTACGTGAGATGATTGGGTTTTACAGCTAACATCACAACTGCGAATTAATAAGCTAACAACTTGATAAAGCTTTCCTAGCTCAGCATATTGATATTTTATAGGAGGGCCAGGCCCTTCATCAAGAGCAACTTTCATGAATGTAGCTGGAACACTCAACTGTAACAGCATGGTCCTCTGCAAAAATATTGATAAATTGTATATTGACTGACCCGAAGGTGCAAATATAGGGGTGATAATGAGGCTAACTGAAAAGCTGTGAAGTGTGCAGCAGGGAGAGGAGATTCAAAATGTTTTCTAAATATAAAAAATTTACAAAATTTAAAATTGCTGTAATCTTGCAATGTGATTCTTTCCCGTTTACTCCACACAAATGAAAATCCCAAAAATTGAATATCTAACACAAATCCATTCTTACAATCATTCTTATTTGCTTTACATCAAAATATCGTTTGTTAACCTCTTAAACCTCTGTGCTACAAAAACGTGTTTTGAAAATTTTTTTTAACAGGAAAAATAATTAACCTTTCTTCACATTTGTGGAGGGAAAAAAAATCTGAATTCACTGGTGTTCACAAATAAATTTCCCCCATCTTTACATAATAGTGTATGTGTCTACAGGATATTAAAAGTGTAAATTCATGACTTTTACTGCCATTTTTGTGACCTTATCAAAAAAATGCATATAACATTTATTTGGAGTTATTGCTATAGATATCTATAGTAAATAAAACAGTAAAACAATATATCTGTATAAAGAAAAAAAAATCACATTGCAAAGTTGTATTTTAAATTCAATAAATGTAGTGCTACATTTTACTGTTTAAATTAAGGAAAACCTGTTAATATTTAAATGGACCAACTAAATCAACAAATCAGTATCTTAACAGAGTACAAACTATATTACAATAGCTGCATTCCTAAACACACAAATCATTATTTTAATACTGTTATTCAGAAGAAAAAAAAAAAGTCTTTCATTTCATTAATAATACACATGAAAAATAATTTTTTGTATAAAATATAAAATGCATTTTCTGTATAATTATCAAAATTTTAGTCTATGCAAAAAACTGCATAAGTGAAAATATTTTTACAATTAAACAAAATATGCCAAGGATCACATACCAAATGTAGTGTTTCGTGATACTGTTGCAAAACAGCCCTTCATTTCATTAATAAAACTTTTGAAAAATAACTTTTTTGTATACAATACACATTATCAAAATTTTAGTTGATCCAAACAAATTGTATAAGTGGAAAATATTTTCACAATCAAATGAAATATACTGAGGATTGTATACTGTAATAAATGCAGTTTTTCGTTATACTGTTGCAAAATTCCTTCATTTCATTAATAATACATTTGATATGTGTATATTTTTTTTATATAACATGAAATAATTATAAAAATCTTAGTTCATGCAAATAAATTGCAAATGGGATATAAAGATAATTGGTCATCTCTCTCGTGATGCAGTGGGAATTGCTGACTGCCAGTGCTAACTTAGCAATCAATTGTGTTAATTGCGAGGATGAAAATTTGAAGTTCTGAGAGGGGAGAGAGTCTCCTGGGGACCTTCTACCTGTTTGGAGTGTATAATTTTGCTCCCGGCTCTGATGCCATATTGGAAAATGGGTATGTAATAATTCTGTTTATGGAAGTGGTCTCCCACAGCTAATATTATGTTATTAACCGATTCACGACCAGCGAGTGAAGGAAGCATTTCTGCGAGACCGCACGTAGCAAGAATCGTCTGGTACTCCAACCCCAGGCACTTTTTTATGATAAGTCTAACGAGGAAAAAAAATAGTTTTAAATAAACTTTAAAATAAATCTACCATTATCACAAAAATAAATGGGTGTTATTGTATTTGAGAGACTTGACTCCACAATTGTATTTTAATGTGAGTCTTAAAAATTTGTTTGTTTCGTTGACTATTACTTGTATAATATCATTGAAATATGAATTAAAGAATTTATTTCCTTTAATGAGGTTTTGAACTGCTTATAATTATCTGTACAAAAATATTGACATCATCACACACATATGTGTATTTTAATTCACACTAAAGCACAACCACTTATTTCACTTATATCACTATGAGATTCATTCACCAATTGTAGAATCTCACTTTCGGAAAAATATTTCATTCTTTTTGCCATGATTATTACAATCCTTCTGACTAAATTCTTAATAGCTCATACCCACTCCCTCTGAATACCAGCGATAAGAATTCCAAGCACTGATCCTCTTCAAATCATACTATTCTACATCTTCATCATTAAAATAAACACAGAATAACTGCCATGAAAGAAACCATCCATTTAAATCTCTCAAGATGTATTTTTAATCAGAATCAACAGCTTTCATGTGTGTTTGTTTATACTATCAATTTAGCCAGCATCCTAATGAAAAACAAAAACAAACATGCAGGTCAATAATCCAAGTAAGTAGCTTTGCAAAAATTACCATCTAGTGTTATTTAAAAATTTTGATCAAAATATTCCAGTGTCCTGTTACTTATACACATGAATGGGCAATAGTGGCTGTTTCATGTAAGTAGCGCATACGCAATCATGGGCCGCAGAAGGAGAAAGCTCTCCATAGCGTATATACAACGCTGGTCCTCAAAGGATTAAGAATCTTTCTGCAAAATTATAAGAGTTTCTAAATTTATGTAAATCTGAATTTGATAAAATCTAAAGGTGGAGTATGAACAGAATGGTAATTATATATATTTCTCTGCTGGTTAAAAATTTTTGTTGAAAAACGAAAGTTGGCCTCCAAGCTCTAAGTAATGATAGAATTTATCTCATTTACCTGAAATTGTGTTCAGATTATCTGAATTTTCCTACCTTCTCCTGCTCTATTGTTGCTGGGCTGTTGATGCATAACTTCAACAAGTGCTTTATGAAAGTCTTCCTAATGTACATTATGATGAGTGCTTTAAGTTGTAACTGAGCAGGTTGCTATTATTGCCGTATTTACCTCATTGATTGCATTTTGGCTTTAAAAGAGAGGTATGCAAGAAATTATAAGCCCCCGTGTAGTGAAGTTTTTGTCCTCATTGGAGAAATAAATAAAAGTTTGAATTGGAATAAGAGTTAGTCCTCGTCTTGTTATTTGTGTTGCCAAGTGTTGCCATTATGGATGTGTAGATAAGTATTCTTCACTCTTGTTGTATACGCAAGTACTTTCCAAATATTATTTAGTGTATAAGTAATCTTGGAGCTTATTGAGATCTTAGTGGAATTAAAAAACTGCCTAAACTAAATAACTGAGATAAATCTTTATGTAAGTTTTTATTACTACTTAAATTGATTAAAAAAATTGCTGATAAAGGTTTGAATTATTGTCCAATAAAGAATTGTTTTGAATTCATTCAAAGAGTTATATTACTATACTTATGTGTATTCTGTTTTAAACTGCAACTACTACCATTATCATGTTCTAAAAATAGAAACTGTTGCCAGCATTTTTGAGTAATTAATTACCTCCACCACATAAATGCTTATTTATATTTATAATGAATTTGATTTTTATTACTGTTTGATCTGGGTCCATGATTTGGATATATCCCAGTTAATATTTCTTATGAACCTAGGTACTTTTACATGATCATGAGATTTTTAGTATTTTAAAAAGTAAGAAAAGCAAAGTTTTATGTTTCTATTGATAACTGTATATTTAATATAATTTTTTGAAAATCTTCTCTGCTCCAACATTATATACTAATAATATATAAAGTATGAGAAAGAAGAGATGTAAAATGTCAACAAAATATAATGAGTTGAAACATATACAATTAAGAAAAAGAAAGATGAATTATAAACAATTTGTAACTTTCAAATAGCAACAATGAGTTTTCAGCGACAGAGGGAACATTTACAATAAAAATATAAAAAATTATAGATTAATGAAATAATCAAATAACACTGAGAAAAAGAAAATTGACAAAGTATTTAAAACAAGAATTTTTACATTACCTCAGCAATGCCTAGAGAGGCAAACATAGCAAATAGGCTGAAATACTGAGTCAAATGTCTTCCATGCTCCGAAACTTCTTTATTTAGTAAATTTAATACAGCTACAATTAAATGTTCAGCAAGAGTGGCACTGGATTCTAGAGGAAAAGCTGTTTGAAAGAAAAAGAAAAACTAAATATAAAATGATCATGAGCAAAACATACGATTTAGAAAGTATAGATAAATAAATGATTCTAAAGGAATTGTAACTCACATAAATTTGAAGAAATTTTATTAATTAAAAAAGTAAATTTCTGAAAAAGGTAAGCAGATAAAAATATATGCACAATTGAAATATTTTGTTAGATATAGACAGGGGTGGGGAATTCAACTCACGAGTCCAGTTTTTCACTTGGTGAGTTCAATTTTATTTGAATCACAAAATTTTAAAATTCTACCTCAAAGTAAGCCTGATTGCAAAAAATAATGGAGACTTCTTAAAAGCTCGAAGCACGTGGCACACCGCAAATTCCGACTATAATTAAGGTTCGGAATCAGTTGCCAGCGGTCCTCGTGGCTGTGAAAATCGGTTTATGCAATAACCATCTCGATCAGTGCATTGTGCATGGCATATAAGAAGGGTCCTTCGGCTTTCACCCACGGAGAATGTAGAGCTTCCCGCGAAGTTTTCGACCGCGTGAAGCTCTACATTCCTTCGTCCCCCAAATAATAATAAAATAAAACGGTGATCTAGTGCCAAAAAAAAAAAAAGGGAAAACATCTATTTCATTCCTCCATTTAAAGAAACAAAATAAATCAATACATTCCCTTTTCCAATAGATAAAAACTTTCAAAGATGTTTTCATTTATTATTTATCAACTTAAAGTTCTGAAGCAATTTTGCTCAAAAATTAATATTTAATTTAGCTTTCTGGACTACGTTTTATTTTATTTTTTTGTTTTTCCCACATAGTCATTTGCAGCAACATGTAAGTGTTTATGTTAAGTCTGTCAAAACACAGATGATTGAAGGGGGAAACAAAAGTTATGTCGATTAGCCCTTTCAGTAGTTTCGATCTTTGCTGGCTTTGATGAAATATGGAAGAACGTATTTGGCTGATGTTATTTACTAACAGTTTCCGGCAACCATCTTTTTTGCTGTTTGAAAAACTTAACTTTTAATAGATTTTTTGCAGTAGCTGTTGATTGTGGCGCAAGTCACGACTAACGGCACAGTTCATAAAGTAGGTGTTGATCACGCAGCCCCGCTATGCACGAAAGTCACAGATAACAGTGCAGGTCATAAAGTAACTTTCACTACGCATGTAAGACATGCGTAACAGTGCAGCCACAAAGTAGCTGTCTGTCGCACACCTCAGCTACGCACGCAAGTCATGGCTAACGCCGTAGTTCATAAAGTAACTGTCAATCGCTCCGCTAAGCACGAAAGTCACGGTTAACGGGACAGTTCATAAAGAAGTGTTGATCTGCTACGTGCAAAAGTCACAGCTAATGAGATAGTTCATGAAGTAGATGTTGATTGCACACCTCCGAGCAAGAAATTAAAACAATTTTGTACTCAATTTTCCCAAGACACAGGGTCGGATTAGAAGGAAGGAAATAAACAACCATAACTCATAACTAAACACACCATGTGCCATGTATATGTCGTCACCCTTTCACCTAACTTCACCCTGCAGATGAAGCTTCCATTGCTCATCTTTTCCCCATTAGTGTCCGAAGCCCAAAGAGGTGCAAAGTTCCAAAGTCTGTATTTCTCTCCTCAGCACGATGCAATCGAGGAGCAAACTGACACCAACCACCCTTGTACCTCCACTTCCTTTTCCTCCCAAATTCTACCATGGTACTACGGTCTATGGCACTGTTGCCTGGGAGATCGATGATCACCATAGAGAATGATTAAATGCATAACTTCACTGGTCCCGGTTTGGTTTTGTCGTTAACAAAAATAAGCCCCACCCCAACAAAATATTATGGATTTTCATCAATCCCAGGAATGATAGAAATCAGTTAAAAAAAGTGGAAATCTCCAGAAATATACTATGTCTGATAAAACAAAATTCTTGACTTACAACAAAAAGTCATGTTCATACCAAGGAAATTCCAATAGAATTTAGGGACCATCAACAAAATAAAGCCAAATGTATTTTTTGTACTTGCTTTTGTTGCAAACAACTATTCAATTGATATATTGACCCCAAAAATTTGTTTCATGAATTACGCTGAGTTTTTACTTAGAACCGTCAAATTTTTTAATGGATTCAATATTTTATGCAAATTTTTTCAGAAATCCAATTTTTTTTTTTTTCACCAAGGGCACTATATAAAAAGTTATTTTTTTTTTATTTAAGCTAATATGTCACACAGTTTTGGAAATGTTTAGATATAATTCTTCGTACAATTTAAAACCATTCTCTAATTGGAAGTATGTGTTTAGCACTAAATGCTCAAAGTTATAAGCCCCCTCTTTGAAACAAACTGTATATCACTTATTTGTAAAATTCTCGCTCAAATAAATACATCAACACACCACACAATTCATGATTTTTTAAAGCTATTTACAGCTTTATAAAATCATTAAGTAACATTATTCTTTCAGAATTTAGCGTATTATAACTTATGAATGCTAAAACATAAGGTGTACCCATGATTTTTCGAAATAAACTGACTTTTGAATAAAAATATAGCAACATGCATATATTGAGTCTGTTTGCTTAGTATTGAGACACGCTATTGTACCAGAACCATGCAACTGTGACATCACATGCATATTGTCAGTTTCAATTCCAAGAAGGTAGTGGAAGGAAGAGAAATAGTGTAACATCTCTCATCTTTTCAGTCAATGTGCAAAATCCAGAATGGCAGAGAACAAGTGAGCTGTGGTATGAGAGGAGGTGGGAGTAGTAAAATAGAAAAGGCAGGAAGATTTTTGATTAAGAATTGGAATGCAAGAAGATATGAAAAAAATTATTCATAATTAAGCTACTTGTTGTTTGGTGAATTTGATCATTTATTTGTTTACTCATTTAATGAAGCATTTTAACATGATTAGGTGAAATGGCAATCGGCAGTGTGAACTCTGCTGATAGGTCCATACTCACAGTGCAGCTATTAGCATCAATGGTGCTGCATTGGAAACATGATTACATATTTTTATTTTTGTATTGATACCTACATAGTATTGATGACACAGGTTAGATCCATTTTAACAGTGGACAATGTTTGTTTACCCATATTTGTTTTCTAATGGAAACACAACTGCTAGTTAAATTCAATCAAAAAGCTACAATTTACTAGCAAAATACTATAAAAATTCTTAACTATAAAACAAAACATCTGAGTCAAATTAAAAATAAACATGCTTCTGAAGTCTACCCATTAATTTCAAACGAGGTTTGTATTTTTGCATTGAGTATTAGCCAAGACCTCAGATTTACAGTAAAAAAACTTAAATAAATAGATCACTGTGGCATTGATAACTTCACTTACTTGTTGACAGCTGAAAGGTAATGAGCATTCATTCAAATGAAGATGTGGAATTCCAACAATCACATGAATCAATTGTTTTCTGATTTAAAATGCATATTTTTTTACATGTTAAAGTATTTACAAATTATATGCTGAAATTATGTAAATAAGCATTTTAAAACATCTGAAAAAGTGTCAAAAGTTAAATGTCACTAATTGATTTTATTCAGATTATCCAAAAGGGATAGACAGGAGGCATTACGAAGATTAAAAATAGGGAAGATAACAAAGCAAGCTCACTCAAACTTTATCACACTCTGGGCTCAATGAGGAACAGCAATGCATTTGTGGATGCTATTGCATGGGCACATGTGCTTTCTCTTGCATTAGAAAGCCTTTTTCTGTCCCTGTTTTGGACAATCGAAATTATTTGTTCACACACACATCTCTAAAGTCATTCTGCAAATGAAGTCGTTCTTGATGAAAATATGTTCTGGCCCACGTTGAGGGGTAAGATCAACTGCTGGCCCTACACTGCGAGTTGGTCAGATCATTAGGATATCCATTGGCCAGCCTCCAGCACTGGTAGCAAATTGCTTTTGAACTCCACCCTAGTTGTTTGAGGTCTATCCGAGAAGTCTAGTGATTGGGACCCCATTGCTCGCAATAAATTTTGCCATAAATGCCTTTGTATTTTAGATACTGTTATGTCATCTCTTCAGACTGGCTGACACAACAGTTTGTCCTCTTATCCATCCTTCCACGAAATAGCAATGTTTGAATTTTCATGCCACAATCACCAATGGCTATTAAGCTATATATGGCAGCCATTGCTTATTAATCAAGGAGAAACAATCAGTCTGAACTTCTTTTGATATTACTGCCAAGAGATGAAAAAAAAAAATTCATATTTGTTTGCTACTCTAATATCTGAGTGTTGCTTAAATGTGTACGATGACATATAATACAATATTTAACTACTTTAAGCAATACATTTAATATTTACTTTCTTTCTTACTACTAGTCCTAAATAAAAAATAAAAATATTTACATATTCTACATCATAAATCAAAATTGATGGTTACATACGTGAATTCACAAAAGCAGGGGGAGTATAAGGTCCATCTTGTAGGGCAAAATGAGCAATGAAAACTAAAATACGCATGAAGGCACTACGAACCTAGAAAAATAAAGGCAATCAATTTCTAAAAGTTAGAAAAACATTATTTATTGAATAATTAAATAAACAGGGCAGTTAATTTTGTCATAAATAAAAGTACTCATATTAAGAGGACATATTACGTCTTTAATTTTCAAAAAAAATATTTTTCTTTTACACAGTGATTTGATTACTAAAATTATTTTGGAGAAGTGTCTAGCATAATAAAAGAAGATGTTTGAATGTCTGTGTATGTGAAGAAAATTCATTCATATTTATTTTATTTTAAATGTATCAAAACTGGCATTTTTAGGTTATTCGATACTTATTTTGCTGCATTCAAAAAAGGAAGATAAGTACAATTTTATAATTTGGCAAAAAGTTGCATGTATAATTTCACATTCTAACACACACACAAAAATATTTTATTTTTTATGATTTTTTAAAGCAAATGCCTTAAAATTTATATTTCTGCTATGGAAGGGCTTTCTCCAGAAGACAGTGGACTTTCTGTGTATGCCTGTCTTGCTTGGACTTTCTAATTAACAGAATGTAAGTAAAAATATTAAAGAGGGAAGTTAACCATAACTCTTAAAAATAGTAAACAGTGATAAAACCTCGAAATCTTGCAAATATTTAGACAGATTTAAAATTTAAATAAACTGCAGAAACATTTTTACACATGAATTCATATTTTCTTCCAAATGTTTCAATCTCTTTTTGCACAGCTTTAGTTCATATAAATATTGCTTTATACTTTTATACATATACTTATCACATTTTCTTGTATTTTATATAAAAAAATACCTTCTAAGACAACAAAATTTTTTATATCTTGATACATATACATATCACACTTTCTTGCATTTTATAAAAGAGCCTCCAAGATGATTAAAAGTTTAGATCCACTTTTAGAAGGTGAAAACAAAAAATTAAAATGTTTGTATTTTCTAGTGTTAAACTTGCCATATTTTCTAAAATGTTATTTTCAAGACTCATTTAAATCAAAGTTATGATGAAACAAACATTAAAAATAAAATTCTAAAGATGTATATTTGGATGCAAAAAATTGAAATTTACTCTTGAAATGGCAGCATTTCCGAGTACCTAAATGATTATTTTAATATCGTTAATTAGAAAATGGCCCTTCATGTGATCAGTTCAAAATCATTAGTAGTCTGCTGGAGCAGTAATTTTAGTGACTGCAAAAACGCAGGATTTCATTTCTAAACAAATGTTACTCAGCTGTTTCATTGTTTGGAATATACAAAACATTGTAAAAGCTAAGACCATCTTTTTTATTAAAAGAAAGAAAAAATATGAATGCAAATTTTTTTTTCAAAACTATGTTAATTTTTAACAAAATTTTTTGAAAGGCTATTTTTTGTTAATAAAACTAGGCAGGGCAACTGGATACCAATCGCTTCTCCTAGTTTCATAAACAGAATAAATTTATTTTACTAGTACAGTACAACCTCGAAAATCCGGACTTGTCCGGACTTTGTCGACTCTGGATTTTCGATTTTTCCGGATTATAAAATTTGAATAAAATTCAGATTTAATATTAACTACATACACTATAAAGCACATTTTTTAGTAAAAATAATGGCAAAAGTTAAGTTAATCAATTAAAACATATTATTTAATCTAAAAAATAGGGTAAAAGAAATTTCTAAGAAAAAATATACACAATAATTTAGAATACGTGTGAACGAAACGAAATGATAAAATTACATTTTATCATTTTGTTTAAATATTTGAATTAATATTTGCTATTTCATTAATTTTGGTTTATGGGAAAGCAGTTTTCTTTATCCTGTAGATGGACATTATTTCTGCTCGGTTATAAAGCTTCTTTGTTCAAGACCTTTAATTGCATGATTGATTGTTTGCATAAGATTATCAATGTGTATTTTTTCTTCTCCACATTTATCGTCGCTACTTTGATTCTTTTTATTTAATATCATATCGCGAATTTCGCCATCCCTCAATTTATTTACAATTGGCGCATCATCATCACAGTGCAGAATTTCCGTTATATGTATCGGTTTCGTCGAGATTTAATGAAGCGCCAGAAAATTTAATTAAGTGCCGAGATTTAATAAAGATCGAGGATTAGCACTTTTGACGATATATTTAAAGGTGTAACTGTTTTCGCTATTAACGAACGAAAAACAAAAAATAAGAACTTAAAAGTTTTATTTATTTTGTAGCATCTATATAATGTTATGTTTAAAAGACTGATGACTCTGAAAAATGCAAAA
Organism: Amaurobius ferox; assembly: GCA_951213105.1. Taxonomy (NCBI): domain Eukaryota; kingdom Metazoa; phylum Arthropoda; class Arachnida; order Araneae; family Amaurobiidae; genus Amaurobius; species Amaurobius ferox. Next base: position 68,675,875 of record OX578144.1, on the reverse strand, counting down.
ACTTTATTAGTAATAGTTAAATATGTAAACAATATCGCAGTAGATAAAATAAATATCTTTTCCAAAAAAGAAAAATATCTCTCCTCTCAATGAGTTTTCTAAATTACGATGAGTCATTACTAGGCTGTAGCAGCACCGGGACGTGGAGGGGCAGGGAAAGCGAAGAAAGTAATTTGCTTAGTTCCTAATCGTAAATACAGCCGACCCCTTTAGAGAGGTCTGTATGCTAATGACCTTGTTGCTCGGTTCTGAGCGATTCGATATTATTTAGTTATTTATTTGCTATTTATAGTATGTAAATATGGCTTTCTAAACAAAAAAGGCAAAATATAAAGTCGATTTCAAGCTGACACGTTTGACGAGAACAAAAAAAATTGTCAGATATCGGGAGCGGGATGAAATTCTGAAGACAAAACAGAATACTTCGAAGAATGGAATTCGTACTACGAAGTGAACAAAATAAATTTCCGTGAGCGTTAATATGAATTCTCAGGATTTTTAGATTTAATTGAACAATCTGTGATAAAATGTTACGATAACGTTTTAAAGTGTTTAATATTAAAAATGACATTGTTTCAGAAAAATGTCTTTTTCAATAATGAGAAAAGGAAATTTTGATAATAAAAATTCCGTATTTAAATAACGATGTATATTTTACGCGAAGTAATTCATCGGGAGTTGTGACTTGAATAAGGGGGAGGAGGGATTAATGCTAACAACGTAATTCATGCTTCAATCACGAGTCGATCTACGGCAGTCCATCTAAACTTTTGTTTCATTTCCGGGTTCAGAAAGTCGACCGGAAATTACGGTATTTATTTATAAAATATAATTTCATATAAATAATCTTACCTTGCTGTTTTAAATCCGCGACTTCATCAATCCAGAGGGAATACAAAAAAAAAAAAAAAAAAAAAAAAAAAAAAAAAAAAAAAAATAATAATAATAATAATTGGAAAACGTTCGGATTTTCGAGGTTGTACTGTGTTAAAATTATAAAAAAGCAGTCTTACTTCGGAGCCAGGACATTCCAGTAAGTACTCGCAGAAGACATGAGGATTACTAAATAAAACATTATTTGCAAACCATCGACGCACATTACAGCTGTGGCGAAGATGAATGCATAGTGCATCATACCAGTCATTAGCAGGCCCCCTGAAAAAGAAAGTATGATATTATAGTTATTCATAGCAATGAAACATGGTAAAACTTCTCTAAAGTGATCACTGAGTGTTCTGATGAATCTAATCTAAACAACTTGTTTTGATGGTATTTAATTAAACTAAGGGAAAAAAAAACATAGAAGAAAACTCGTAACATCAATTTTTGTTCGGTCTGTTACATCAAATCACACACACTTATTTAGTTTAGGTTCATAGGCACGTTGTGTGAAAAACAGATGTAGTTAACATTTGCTGAACGGCAACGAAGTTTGCCTGAATTACATTGTTTAAAGCAGAGAGGTAAAAGGATTAAAACCTTTACGATGAAGGGTGCATTTCTAACTCCATGATTCATTTATCCATTATTTTCTTCAGACTTTCACTTAACAATGAAAAATTTGACTTCAAATTCATTATCGTCATCCCGGGTAAGAATGAACCCTTTTTCGTCATTTTCATCAAATATCCTTCTAATTTTATGTAAAAAATTGCTGGGGAATATTTTTATACATGAATCTTAATAATGTCTCATCTCTGTTTGTTAAATTTTCTTTTAATTTTATAGATTACTCAGGATAAAAATAAAAGTGAGGGGGGGGGGGGAGGAGTCAAAGTTACCTGGCGTTTTGGGGTAACTTTGACTTTGTTGTTTTTTACATGTAAGTCAATTTAGAATTCCATTAGGGTCAGTGTTAATATTTAGTAAGGTAGCTATGACCAGTCTAGAATGGGGTCAATTTTACCTGTGAAAATTTCCCCAATTTTTATGGAGTTACAAATTAAATTTATGTACATTCAATACAGACAAATGAAATTTAAATTTAAAAATATGAACCAAACATTTCAAAACCCTTAAGAACTTTCTAAATTTTAAATAATGAAAAAGTTGGTTATTACAAATTTTCTACAAAACAATGTGTATTAAATGGTAAAAATTTTAATAGTGACAAAAGCCCATAGTGACAATGGTATCTACAAGCAGATTGTCTGACATACAAAAATCATTCTCATCTGACAACATGCTGACTTCTTTTTTAAGATCAGATGAATCAGATGAGAAATCAAAATCTTTATGAGCTACAACTTTAAACATTTTGGGCTTTTGCTTGGATGTTCCACTGGGTTCTCCTGCTTCCATTTTCTGTTAAAAAAATTTTTCAATACTACTACAGACTTCTTTGTAGGTTTAACAGTCAATGACGTACTAGTACTCGGCATGTCAGCACCAAGAACTGTTTTATCAGGGCTTACAACGATCTTTCGTTTTTTAGGGAACAGGACCAATAAGTTTTTGCAAACATTTTAACACAACACATTGACCCATGCATTGAAGGAATTATGAATCACTTTTGGTAAAATTGTAAATAAAATGGTAAAAATTTGTGTGTATATATATATATATACACATATTTTTTCTTTTTTTTCTAAAATGTACAAGACAAAGAAAGCATTTTTTGCACTCTTTATTTTACTTATTTTGTTCCTACTGCAGAGAATAACCCTATGTAAAACCCACAAAACATGTTTAAATGTTATTTTCTGGGGGTCAATGTTACCCAGATGGGGAAAAAAATAAGGGGTCAATTTTACAACCATTTCAAAAAATTAATTTTTTTGTTTGAAAATTTTTTTTCTATAAAAATGAAATAATGTTAAATATCCATTAAAATAAGTAAATTAGACCATATTTGACCCCTCATGTACCTAGGCCTTACCTCTTCTGCTCACAGAAAGTTTTTTTCAATCTTTTTTTTTCTTCAAAATTTTCTTGTCTAAGTTATAGTGATTGAACTAACTTTAATTTTATAATATATGCACAACAAAGCAAAAATATTAGGCTATGACATAGTTTTTTTTTTATTTAAAACCACTGGGGATAGTTGAAAATCAAAGTTTTAAGCAAAATTGATCCCAGAGGGCAATGTTACCCCTGTGGGGTCAGAATTACCCCAGTTGACAGTAGTAATTCAATTATAAGCAAGATTGTCATAATTACTTTAACAGCTTTAGCAATACGAATTATATATTATTTGATCTGAAGTTAATTTTATTTTAATAATAAGTATAGTGTTTATGTAATCTAATAATAATTAGAGTGTGATTCACATATGACCAAACACATTAGTATGCAACCTTCATTCTGATATATAATTATGTACCATAGAATATGACTGTATGAGAAAGTCGAGTGCAGATTACACTTCATATATTTGGTAATAAGTTAGCAACAGATACTGTGCATTAAAAGACACTAGAGTGCACATACTCTGTGCAGGTACAGTTTGCTGTGTAGAATGCATCCAATGCACACATTTGTGTAGAATTTGCTCAATGGTTAAAAGTGGATATTTCTGAAGGAGGCAGAAACAGTGTTGCTTTCTTTAAAGTAATTCGGAATTTTATTACACCTAGAGAGTACAGAATATACAGGCAACATAACTTATACAAAGTTAAGATTAGAAAGAAAAATAATGAATTTTTGAAACTATGTTCTTTTTGGGGATCTGAAATGTGCTAAAAAAAATGTATTAGGGTTTTGATCATTATCACAGAAACTTCTTGGTTGTTCAGAGGAAGTATGTGTAATCCTTTAATATGGGTAAAATTAATATTAAATCTATGGCGTTTAAAATGCATTTTGGAAAAAAGTGGGCTTTAAGAGAGGTTTTACTTTATTTAATTTTTCAGTAACTAATAAATACAGTTATAGGATGTATAGGATGGTACATAAGTTTATTCATATTTACTAAAGTTGTTGATTGGCAGTTATCCTTTGTCGACTGAGGAGTAACAATCTAACTCCTAAGGTAGGGTTCATACAGATTTTTAATAGTAAAAAAATAGTAGTTTTAAGGACTTTTAAAGTACTTTAGTACTTTCTAGAATGGTGGTATAATACAATGGGAAAAAATTCTAATTAACAAAACAATTTTACCATTGTATTATATAAACAACCATTATTTGATTGTGTAGCAAAGAATGAATTTGGCCTTATTAGATTGCATGCTGAGTTAACTACTAGAATAAAATCACACTATGCAAGAAAAAAAATCAAACATGGGTTTGTGCAAAATTTTCTCAGCATTGGTATAACATGTTACTCTTTTAGCAAAATCTAAAAACATTGTACAGCAGAATTGATGACGAAGTGCCCATTAAGCAATTTGGTTAGTATAATATCCATTTTAAGGATCATGTAATTAGGGCTTCATTAAAAACTAAACGATATTTTAGTACCAATATTTGTTAGGATTTAAGTATAAAGACAATTTCTATGGTGATGTAAAATTTTTAAGTTTTAAAAAATAAAGTTGACAGGATTTTTCACAAATAGAACAAACACAGACTTTCAAAAACATAAGTTAAAATATTTAATCTCATATTTAGCTCCCAAGAATGCTGATTTTTTAATTTAAAAAAAATTAATATCAGTTGTGTACAATGGTAGTTTTACATACCTTAAAGTTTTCTTTGCATGAAACCCAGTGGTAAAGAGGAACTTAGCAGCCAGTTGTATGCTGATCAATGCCAATTCCTCAGCATCAGAAGACTGGAAAATAAGAAAAATCAAGTTATTAATAGTTTAATAAATTTCGTTTAAAAGAAAGATAGCTAAATGAAATATTGAATGCTTTCTGAAATTTAATTTAAAAGGTTAATAAATAATTGCATGCACACAAAATCTCTTTTAAATTACACAGATGAACATTTTCATATTCCTATGTCAAGCATATCAATATTTTGCACAGGAAACACCAAGAAAATATATTTGAAAATGAAGAGAAGCTTTAGAAGAAATATAACTGCATGAGCAACAATTATATATTCATTAATACTGCCAGATCTGAACTATAATCATCTTTAATGTATTGATTTTAGAATCTTAATGTGCAAGCATCAAAAACAGAGATTGGTAAGCATAGCAAACAGAAGGCAAAACAAGCACATAGCACAAATAAAATATGAAATACTCACAAGTTTATCATGACTTCCTGATGTTACATATGGACCATTGCAAATAATTAGTTTCTTCATAAATTGAAAATATTCTAGACTAAATTGATTTCTATTATGCATGAATTTTATATTTTGTCTCCTTACACTTCTTTCAATAGCCACTGGCATTTTGACTGCACACTGTTTATTGTCAGCTAAAAATAAAATAAAAATATAGGATTTTCATAAGAAATTTCTGGCTTAGAATTAGCACAATACAATTGTGCATTTATTTTTGTTTTGTAAGGTTACAACTTTTAACTTCAATTTATCAATACTTACAAATAAAATTAATGTTGAAATCTTCAAAAAATAGTAAATTGAGTAAAAATATATAAGCATGCATGTGATTTTCTAGCAAATTAACAGAAATATGTGAATTTGATTTTATTGATTGATGGAAATCAATGGATATATTTAAATTTATTATTGCCAGTTAAGACATTTTCTGCATCATTTATATGTCCATGGAATACAAATTCATATCAATAAAATTTTCATAATCGGTCTCTGAAATTGAGTTAGCCTTTATCAATATGCCTAGAAGAATTAACAGCCATAAAACAGACATTATTCTGATTTAACTTCAAATACTAAATCCTAGCTGAAGCATTATTGTTGCATGCATAGTATGCAAATTTCTTCTGATAACATTGTTTCCAAAAATTGAAAATTATATTTTCTAATCAATTTTCAAAATTAATTAAAGTTATTCCTTTGTCACAATGCTGAGAAAAATATGCGGTTATAAAATGTGATTTAAGAGACATCTGATTGACTAAAAATAGTAAACCCAAGTTATCAATTCTCAGCATTGATTGGAGATATCACTTTTTTTGCATTTTCTGTCGATCTCTGGAAAATATATAAATTTCACAATCTTTACACAGTTCTAGTGAAAATTTCCTTATTTTAAATCATATACTTTTGCAAAGCTTGTTGTACTTGGGGGGGGGGGGGGGAATCTGTTCAGTATGCGTTTTTAATATCGAGTTTCATTAATTAGTTAATAGTTTGTAAAAGACTCTTTAGCAGTAATGCAAAAAACCACATTTGTACAAGATTTCTGGTACATTTTGTAAACATGTTTCATTTTTACAGTCCATTTGCATAGATTAATACTTTTGTAATTACTTCATGTTTTATATAGAAAAACTACTTTTCAAGCATATTAATAAAATGAAGGGCTATTTTCTGAAAACCATTAAAATAAGGATTTGGGCATTGAAGAATACATCCATTTCAAGAGCATAAATTAAAATTTACTACATTTGCATTTAAAAGTAGGTGTTTAATTTTAATTCATTTTAATATCTATTTCATTCTAAAAAGTTTAAATAAATTGAAAATAAGATTTCGGAGAAAAAGTTTAAGAAAATATTGCAGTTTTAAAAATAAATAACTTTTGGGAATCGTTTTTAAAAAGACCCTTTTAATAAAAGAATTTAAAATAGAACTTAAAGCAAAAAAATTGACTTCTAAATTTGAGCAGAAAAATTCTTTTTAAAATTGTCACATGAATAAATTGCCTCCCCCCCACACACCTAATTTGCAGTTTTAATTTAATTCAAAATTACTTGACTTATAATTCGTAAGATTAAAAACATGGATTGCACATGAATTTATAAAGATATAATACAAAGTATATTTACACAGTGTAAGTTCATTTAGACTCCTAGTTATATTCATTTCCATGTCAACCCTCCTATAAAATAAGATATAGGCATTCCACCATCGTTTCTGTCTTCTATAGGACATTCTTTTAAGCATATGATCAAACACTTCTCCCATGTAATCACCACCAAAACATTGATTCTTCATTTCCTGCAGAGTAAAACAAAGGTAAATGGGTTGTAAATATAATTTTAAAATCCTAATGCACAAGTTTGATTTTAAGTCATGGACTAGGACAAATTGCAGTAAGAAGCATGCCAAAAAATTTAGGAGCCAACTTATGCTGTGACATTTTGACACTATTTTTATATCGCTAATTCATTTCAATTTCTAAATAACAGCAAGGAAAAAATAAGATGAACCAAAATCTGTGAACACCATTTGAATCATTAAATAAATAAATTAAAAGTAAATTACTTTAATAAAATTACTAACATTATCAGAAGTCATTTTTTCTGGCATCTTGTCACCCCATACAGAGTTATGAAAAAACAACAAAAACAACAAAAAAAAGGCTTAATATTCTTAAATATTGAGCATAGACATATGCTTGGTATTACAAAATTTCTTAAAATGAGGTGCACAATTTTACAAAAAATTTGAATACTGTGAGTGGTATTTCTAAGAAAATTTTAAATCTAACTTTGAACATGGGCTCCACAGAGTAAAAGTTCTATTTTTTACATCTTCATTAGTTAAAATATAAAAAGTTTAATTTAATTTCCTGCAAAACTCACAGAAATCTACTTTATAATTTTCACCCAAAACAAAGACAATGGCTACATATGAAATTATTGTGTAAACATGCAAATTTAAACAACACATACAAGTTTTCATACGAGTATATCATGCAAACATTTTTTCTCAGAAAAAATAAGATCTTTAATTTTTTCCAGAAATTCTACTAACAGAATTGAGTCTATTTTCATAAAATTCTGTGCTTTATTTTAAGAAACTGTTATTGCAAGTATATGTCTGGGATTTATATTTAAGGAAATAAAGCCTTGTTACCACCATTTTAAACACTCTATATAAGTCTCAGTGTTATGATGACTAATGTTTAAAATTTCTTTTGGGGCTAAAGATTGAATATATGAATGTGTATTAACAATTCAATTCTGATTCTAATCATGACCAGAAGTGAAAAGTTTGAACCCATGTGTACTCTTATAGCACACAAACATTTTTAATGAACTGACATTTTGGATATAGTTATAGCCTAACCAAAAGCATTGGGTGCCATAACCAAATTTCTAGTGTCATAGCAACCTAGCACTGTTTTAAATACAACAAAAATGTTTCAGAGGAATTAGAAACCTTACAAATAAAAGTTATTTCAATAAAAAGCTAGTTTAAACAAGAATATTTAGATGCCCTGTTTTGCAACAAACATTCTTTCAAAAATATGATGTTTAAGGTATTTTAACAAAAACATTAACATACCTCAATTTCACACATGTAATTTGATTTATATTTATGTTATATTTTCTTTCTCTAATACAAATTAAGCTACATTTGTAGCTCAAATTTCAGACACTGCAATACATTTTATAAAATCAGATGAGATTTCTATAGTACTCAAAACCTATGATAAACAAGAGTTATTTAAACTTATTACTACATAGTGAATAAATCAGATAACATAAGTTTTGCTGAAAATAACTTTGATCTACGAAGAAAAATTAAATGGAGTATATAAATATAATTTATAAACATAGTCAAATATTATTTATGATATATGCTCAAATACTCTAACTATAGGAAAATACAATCTTGATTTCATATTACCTCATCATCTTCCATTTTACACTCCATAACTTCCCCATCATCAAATTTATACCACTTATGTGAGCCATCACTGTGCCTGAAGAGGTGGGAAAATATCATTTTTGAGTTTAAAAATACAAGAATGTACAACAGAACCACAACAGAACATGTTCACAAAGATAAAACTTGTTGAAAATACAAGTTTTATCTTTGTGAAAAATAAAATTTTGGTAAAATATTGAAGAGCATGACAGAAAACTTCTAGCAAATTCCCAACTTTCATATTGAAGAATTAAGTCTCACATTTTAGTGCTTATATTTTGTGGATTACAATTGAATCCATTATGATAAAATTATAAGAAGCTTTGAATAATTTTGTTAGTCAAGTTTCTTTTTAAAAGTATGGAAAATATATATAATGTTCTTACTAGAGAATTTTATTTTCTTCATTATTTTCACAATTTGGCTCTTTCAAACTTATAAATGGGAGGCAGTGTAGCTGTCGAAGACAGTCGATTTATCATATATGAAGAGTCTATTCTTAGTCTTATTGAAATCTTATTCTTAGTCTTATCTTAGTCTTATTCTTATTCTTAGTCTTATTCTTAGTCTTAGTCTTCGTTCAATTGAAAGAATATCTTTAGGAATTTGAGGCTTGAAATTTTTAACAATACATTGTAAAATTGTTCGAGATTGATATCATACCATTTCCATCTTAACAGTATCAGAAAGATAAAAAAAAAATTATCTTTAAATTTAATCCATACGATTAATAGACAAATTGCAGTAAATTTAAAATATATATATAATATTTCTGTGCACAGTTGCTGCTGTCGCCATCTGGTGCTTAAATATGAAAACCTAAACATGAAACTAAATCGATCATTAATTTATTTTGACTTTACATTTAATGATGCACATTCAATTACGCAGAACTAATGGACATTTGAATTAATATAAGTAATGTAATATCATTGGGATTCACTTTAAAGAACATTCTGTGTGTGGGTTTTTAATTGCAAGATTACAATATTAGAACATCTTAAAAATATAAATTGCAAAAAAGAAAGTGAAACCCTCTCTTCATATATATTTTAATCTGAGTAATAAAGTTTATTTTTCTAGAAACAATTCCATTTTGAAAGGAGAATGTCTTAACATTGGATGTTCAAAATTTTCAACAATATATTGTAACATTGATAGAGACCAAAAATATAATGATTCATTTTAACACCATTGGTTAGTTCGAAAAATTTTCTTTCAAACAAACCTTGAATTGGTCTAATTGTGCGAAGATTGTTGACATTGAGATTTAAATTGTGTGTGTTAATGTAGATTCTCCGCAAGTGAAGGATTTCGGCTTTGTGATTTGTGTGTGTGTGTGTGGTGGTGGTGGGGCATATCATGCTCGTTGTGCCAATGTATACCGATTGTATGCAATTTTCACTTATTTATTGAATAAAATTTATTTATTTTGTTATTTTATATAACTATCCTGCTTTAACTCTCGGGTAATGCGGGGTACATTTTCTAGTTAGTTATATAATGTTAAATGGCCTACAGAACAACAGGACAATATGACATGCAGAAGAATTTTGACTGACAATTGGTCTCAACATTACATAGACAGCACTGGTATATACAATTATTAAACTTTTACATAATAAATGGAACATTTTGATAAATCAACTTATATACAAACTTATGCAAAATGTAAGAGTAGTAATGTCCTCCACTTGCTTGACCACTGTGGACAACAATGCCACTTAATTTATACTTTGTGCAGCAAGTTTCATTGTCCACATTAAAGTCGTCTTCAATGATTTCACCTACGAGAATTAATGCTCATAAGATTTAGTTATAAAGGATATATTTCATAGATTGTTGACATTCATATTTTACACAATATTCATAAATACCTTCAATTTTAGCCAAACCCCTGACAGTATAAGGTTCCATGTCAAATTCTCGTGGGAATTCAAAATAATCATTAAATTTTATTGCACATTCTCTTTCCCAGTCATAATCAAACCTCTTGAGTTGTATAGCCAAAATTGGAGGCAGCTTCTTAATGCAAAGGCGTTTCACTGTATCCACCTAGAAATAATGATTTTAGTTTGTATTATACTTAATTCTAAAATGCAACAATTTCATATCAAAAATATAGAAAATATTATTTTAAAAATATTTTTACTTTTGACAACAAAGTTTACCTTTATTGAACAATGTATTTGACCAATCTTCATTTGGATTTTTTTTATTGGATACAAATTTTACTGGTAACAATGACTTTTTAATTTACTAACTTAAGCATAAAAACCTTTATATCTCAAGATTGTTTCGTGCTACATCACCAAGAATTATTATATTTGCTTTATAATAGATTTAAGACTGTGAATTAAAAGATAAATATAGTACCCCTTATTACAATATTTCTCACTATATTAAAAAAAAGTTGCTGCTGCCACTGTTTGACAAATTTTTCATTTCTCGAGATTATTTGCTTCGTACCGCAAAAACTATTGCATATAACAATATGAAATTTGGTACACTTGTAGAAAAAGTTGTGGGGAAGTCGCTGAAATAAACAGTTTTTTGATATATGTTGTAGTTTAAGAAATATTTAATGTCAAAGTCAAAATATTTGAGCTGCGATTTTGCGTCCTGGATAGACTAACAATAGCAAGACCACGAATTTTTGTAGGCAGGTACCTACATGGCTGAATTTTTGCAGAACGGAGCCCCCCTTTTTTTAATTTTGATGTAGTTTTTGAGATATTTTACTTTTTATGCACTTTTGAAGTGAACTATTTTGCTCGTATTGGCACGTCTAGCGATTTCTGTCTCGTATCATAAAAACTATAGCATACAAAAATATGAAATTTGGTACATTTATTGAGAAATAATAGGGTAACATAATGAAATAAAACTTTTATCGATAAAAACTTTAGTTTGTCATGAAATAGCTCACGAAGCGAGCTCATGATTATGGAATTCTGTTTTGGGATTCCCTGGGCTAAGAAAAATCCCTGTTTTTCTCTCCTGCAAAAAATAGGCAGGGATAGAAAAGATATTTTTGAAAGAATTTTTAGGAAAGATAGATATGACATGAGCACAGCGAGTAGGAGGTGAAGCCTCCCAAAGGGGGTTGTGCAAGCTGAGCGAGCAGGGGGCAAAGCCCCCTAGTGAATAAAAAAATTGCAATGTATATGACAGAACAATTTATCGTGAGGTTTAATGAATTTAAAGAATACTTGGCCGTCTCTTGCGATCCGAAACTAAAGTAAAGCAGGGTATATAGCTATATATTTAATAACAAACGTTTATAATATATAGTAACATAATAAAAATGTAAAATATTAAATTTAAAATTACAAATAATGTACAAGACAGACTAGTATCTTGTACAAGTTATATTAAACAAATAGAAAATTCTGCTTGACATGGACATTTTTTTAAATTAATTTCTATCCATATACTTAACATTAACTGACCTTTGACCTCAGATATCTCGGTACATAGATCAAAATTTAAAATATGGGTTTTGTCATGACCTAAAACATGATTAGTTTAAGCTATGTACTAAACTTTATTCTAATCGGTTCAGTTTTATTATGTGAACAAAACTTTAACACACAATCAGAGTCAATGTTAAGGAAGCTATGCTTGGAACTCACTTCATTTCATTTACCTAAAAATAAAATTCAAAACTTATATTGTTAGAAGCTTTAAAGTTTATTTTATTTATTTATTATTTTTGAGAAAGAGTGGTAGCAAGTGGTAAATATGTTTGAAACTATTGAATATCAATACAATCCGCTTTACTGGAGAATTAAGGGATGAAACTGAGCTAATTAAAATTGCTTGAGAGAATTTTCAGTTTTGACTAAACTCCAAAAGGAATTATCACAGTTGCTACAATAAGGGCCACATAAAAACACTATTTGTACTTCAATGAGAGATTTTCTCATTAAGGCTTTAAAATTTCAAAGCAATAACATACATATAGAAGGGAATATACCAGAACTGCAACTTAAAAAAACAGGAACAGATACCCATGTTCAGAATATAGAAGTAAAAATTTTTATCATTCCCAAATGAGATTCATTAATAGAATTTTAAGATGCAGCACAGTATGTATTATTCTCTATGTTTGCATAATTGATATTCCACTTGCTAAATTAAAATAAAATATTTTTCTTAATTTTATTAATTGATAATCCTACGATGAAAATTTTTTTTACTTAAAATTATAGATGCAAATATCAAATCTTATGCTTTTCAAATATATTTCCATAAGTCTAAATCCTTTTAAGTGCCTAAATAAATAATGTGGTAATCTTACAAGAACCAGTGTTTCAACACAGTATGCCATTGGTTCCTGTTTTGTTTGAACTAACTAGCTAACTAATTATTAAAATTTAGTTCAATGTGACCAGTCATATTTTTTCACATGGCCAAGTGACACAACCTATTTAATCAGTTGACAATTGAAAACCTTTTAATCTTCAGACTTAAATGTTGCTTCTATGCAGATTCCCATGAATCTTACTTTATTTTGTATTACTTTCTATGTTTTAGAAATTAAACATGGCATTTACCAACATGCAAAACTCAATTTGACAATTAAAATTAGTTTAACATTTTAAGCAGATGAAAGTATTTAGCATAAAAAATACCTTTTTATTGCATTTTTCACAGTGATATGCATTAGCACCTTCCAGTAAATCCCCTTTCACATACTGTTCAAGGGAGTCTAATAAATTACTATGATTTCGAATGTCAATATTCAAGGCTGTGAAAGATTCTTCTCTAGAATACCTAAAAAAAGAATTTTAAGAGCATGAGTATTTTATAACATTTAACAATGATATAATGCTTAAAACAGCCAAACCTGCTTATAAAGAAATTGTAAGAACGTATAAGAAATTTCATGAAAGACAAATTTGTCTGGATAAACCACACTTAGTGTCATCCTGCACTACACGCCCTATCCTCATTTTCGATATTTCATTGTTGTCTCTTGTTTTACTTCTCGAAGCAATTTCTTTTCAATAACAAAATCTTTACATGAGGTTTCCATTCATTCTTAAAGTCACTTTAAAACTTTATTTTTTCCAGTTGGCATCAGAGCACTGAAGATCAAGAATGACATGATTTAAACCAATGGGTGATATTAAATTCTATTTTAATGTTTTTAATGTTTGTATGTTTAATGTTTCAAATTATAATTTTTGCAAGTAAATTATATTTTACTCCATAATAAGATTCTAAGTACATTTCATAATCTAGGAACCATCAATGATTCTCTATAGAAAACATTAATTTTGAAATGTTAGGGCATGCATTTAGTGAATTTAGTAAAAATTTTATAGACAATAAAATATGGAACAAACTTATTTACAACTCTGAGATGTAGATGCTGTGAACATCACTAGCAAAATAAACTGCATAAGAATGTTGTGCCTTACATTTATAAATGCTATCCAGTTCCACATGCAGTGTCTAACTTCTTTAGCTTTAGTTTATTAAAACACTGATATTAGAGGGATGAATGATGGTTTTGAAAGTGCTTTTGTCTTTATATTTTATTTTTATTTTCATTTATAACATTTATTTTTATTTATATTTTATTATTATTATTATTATTAATGTGTATATATATATATATATAGCATTCAAAATCATTGGTGGTCCATTGGTTTAATACCACCAAATGTTTGATCGGACTAGAAGGTTTAATATTGCTGGTCTATGGGACCAGAAGATTTAATGAACACAAAAACACAAGATTTCATCTTTAAACAAAAGTTTTTTTGCAGTTTTCCTCTTTCAAAATATGCTAAAAAAAAACAATTTAAGACTGAGAAGCTTAATTTTATGTTCTAATTATAGGTTTACAATAACACATTTTTATATTTTATATATAAATATGCGATAAGATATGTAGAACTGAATAACAATTTAAGTACAGAATGTGATTTTGTTTAATAAAAATATATAAAGCAATTATAATGCAAATAAAATGACAAAAGCAGATGATCATTCTGAAAAGAAATTGAAGCAGATGATCATTCTGAAAAGAAATCTATTGCAAATCACTGCCTTTTTCTCTTTCTGCACCACACTTCCTATACTTATTTTCTGTATTACATTGTCATTTCTCATTTTACTTCTCTAGGTGGGTTTTTTCATCACACTACAAAACTATCACCATTTAGCACATTGTAAGTTCCCATCCAGCTTTTGGTTTGTTCTCATTGAAGCAAAAAGCCTAAGTACTTCCAAAACACACATGTGATTGTTTTTATAATTTTATTTAGATTGAAATTTATCTTGTGATTGCTTTATTTATATAGACGGCTTCACTGTACATTCATGTGAACAAAAGCAGCAATTTTAACAAAGTTACAGCAACACAAAACTCAAATTGAAGAATTCAATACAGACACTGGTTTATAATACATAGTTTGGCAATAGGTAAGACATAGGTATGGCATTATTCATGTTGTGCAAAATAACAGACAAGGCAAATTCTTCACAATTTGTTAAAACTGAACATATTGTAAGTTACTAATTACTTGTGGCATCATACTATTTCTAGTTTTTACAGTGCTGGAATATATAATTTCATCATGATACACATTCATTTGAGTCATTGTGCCCATATTTCACAGGTGTTTTACACACGGCCACACATTTTGCTGCTGTATACCCTTGGGTCAGTCGTGTGTTCTGGACCTTTAACACACACAATCCAAGTGTTCTAAATATATTCAGGTCTTAAAAAGAAAATTTCTTCCAAAATCTTGAATCTGAAATTTTTCAATAAAACACTTTGTTTTTACTATAGTATGAAAAAAAAGAAGAAATCGTTGCTGCTCTAATGTATATATTAAATTGATATTTGAAACATTTTTCAAACAAATATATTATAAACTGTCATTTAAAAGAATATTCATAAAATACTTATAACTATGAATAACAATTTTTAAAATAGTAAATTTCAAATTGACTTTCTTTTACAATTTTTAGGAAATGAAATTTAAAAACAAGTTTAAATCATCATGACACTGAATACATATTATGCAAGTTATAATGAATACAATTTTTTTACCTATGGGGACAGTCTTTACAAATTTTCTGGTCAGCAAAAGAGCCACTAAGGATTTGAGATAAAATACAGGGTTGATTTAAGAGTTTCAAAGCTTCTTCCAGACTGTCAACTAAGCTATTAAAGAACTCCAAGGCATCGTGTTGCTCTCTTAAATTAACTGGTTCTCCCCAAAGTCTGAAGAAAAAAATGTTACATTAGCTTATTTAAACAAGGTGACTGAAAACAAAAATTTTTTATAATGACAGTATACAAAATAATAGGTTATGTGTGTGTGTGTATATATATATATATATATATATATATATATATATATATATATAGCATTCAAAATCATTGGTGGTCCATTGGTCCAAGACCACCAAATGTTTGATCGGACTAGAAGGTTTAATATTGCTGGTCTATGGGACCAGAAGATTTAATGAACACAAAAGCACAAGATTTCATCTTTAAACAAAAATTTTTTACAGTTTTTCTCTTTCAAAATATGCTAAAAAAAGCAATTTAAGACTGAGAAGCTTAATTTTATGTTCTAATTATAGGTTTACAATAACACATTTTTATATTTTAATTCATTTGCAGACAAATCTAGCTAAGTTTTGACGCAAATTCACTACTAAAAATATTACTTTAATTGCAATGCTGCATTGAAGTAAAATAGCAGGAAATAAGATCTTCCAACACTTAAATTTAGCCCCAAAATAAAACTTATTAATTTCAATTGCTACATATTCTAAATAACAAATTAAGGTCACAGTCAAAACAATTAAAGGAAGAATCCTATTATGATTACAAGCAATTAATGCTCTAAAGACTGGGAATGCAAAAAACTTGTTTCGGGAAAAAAACGGGCTTTCAATTTTTTTCACTATTTAATTTATTTTGGAAAGTTGGAGAAAAATTTCAACAAATGTTATTTTATAAATACATATTTTGTAAAATGCACATTTTCTAAGGAAAAGGTTAACTTTTAAGCCAACAAATTTCACAATTTAATTTCTTAAATATAATTTAATTAATTCAAGATGCCCCATTAAAAAGTTTTGTAGCTCTCTTGCATTAATCAAATATCATACATAAACTTTTTCCGATTTTACTCTTCAGCTTAACATATCAATTAATTTTATTTTATATATGTGGCATAAAGCAATGATGATAAATATGAAACTGCTCTGGTATAAAACTCAGAGAAATGGTACATCAGATGGAGTCATAAACCTGGGCTTGGGGTCTTAAGAGGCTCCAATATATAAGGAAAAGTTTCAAAACCTTAATATAAATATACAAGGTCAGAAAAACATTGAAACTGCAGAACTATTTTGACTCAACATGCCTTAATTAGAGATGAATTCGGGCTCAATTTAAAGAGCCCAACCCTGCCTGAGTCTGAACTGCTCAATGTAAAATAGAGTCCAAATCCGCCAGAAAACGAATTATATGTTTTTAACTTTTCCACTTAACTGTTACTAATTTTCAAATATGTCCATTTGTAAAACTGGGCGATACAGTTTAGATAGGATTTCGAAGTTTTTGTCAACATTTTCTAATAGCTTGGAACTTGAGCTTGAATTATGCTTAGTACAGTAAAGCCCGAGTTCGTTTCGGGCCCCGGGTGGAGCTTGTTCATCTCTAGTCTGAATATTATAAATGTTAAAAAATATGCAAAAAGTGTGAATTCAGACAAATCTAAAAAATAATCAACAACTTTAGAAAATAACTTACAAAACTTCCTTGAAGAAAGTAGGCATATGTCAAGTAGGTGACAACAACTGTATCAAGGACATTATAAACCACTTTTTTCAGGTCGAATAAACAGTATGCACCATTAGCACCCTGCTAACTACCTGACATATGCTTGCTTTCTTCAAAGAATATTTGTAAGTTATTTACTTACAAGCAGCTGTTTTATTTATAGTGAACAACTATAGAGTTTGAAATAAATAAAATACATAAATTCTTCATTAAAATATAAGTCTGTTATTCATAATCAACTTAAAATATCAATCGCTGCAGAGCTTGTTTATACAGAATGTTGTGTGTATATATATATACATACATATATATATATAATAAAGATGAATTATAATAGAATTATTGAAGAGAAATAGTAAAGTATTTTAACCCTTTGCGGACAGTTGACTGCGAACTTGCATTCAAGGACAGTTGTCACGCATTCGCATCCTAGAAAATTTTACCCCAAAAGACGGCGGTCGCGGATGCACGTTTTCATATGGAATGTTTTTATTTGTCTACTAGATGGCGTTAAATGTCCATGCGAACAACTCCAATGTATTTTGCAGATACTTGACCTTGGCATAGGAAGGATCCAATTAATCATTTCTCCACTTGGAGTGGTGAAACATGGTTTTGTAATATAAACAAATACAGCACTTCTCGTAGCATCCCCCAGTGTTTGGGGAAATGGCCGACAGAAACATTGCACATGTTGCAGCAGATGTATGGTAAGACAGTAATGTGTCGTGCGAAGGTGTTTTCATGGCACTCGCGATTCACGGTCTGTCAGGATAACTTGGCAGTTCCCATACGAAATTCCTGCTTTTTCAGCAATGATGTTGATGGTTTGACAGCGGTCGGCATGCACAATTTCTGCCAACTTTCGAATGTTGTCCTCCGTAATTGATGTTGACAGCTGCCAGTCTGCGAATTGTCTTCTACATATTCACGGCCGGCCGTGAATCGGGAGTGCCATGAAAACACCTTCACATAACACATTGCTCTCTCACCGTACACCTGCTGCAACATGTGCAATGTTTCTGTCGGCCATTACCCCAAACACTGGCAGAATTTGATATTCGGACGCTGTTCTTCAAATGCCATTTCTGTTTTCGATGAACGTGAACAGTTCACTGACAAGCATTGTCTGGAAAAACTTTGCACTGCGGACCTGCTTCTTCCTTTTCACATCTCGTATCACATGTGCCTCTATGCCACGGTAAAATAGTTTCCCTCTCCTCCAATCAAGGTTGGATCAAGCACAGCTTCCGAACTTTTTGATTCTACCTTGTATAATAAAAATATAATATCCAATGATAGAATAGCGAGAAACTGTAACTCAAATAACCCTAACTTAAAATATGCCTAGAAATTAAAAAGAAGTATTAAATAGAGAATTATCAATCATTAGGAAAATAAAATGCATATTTCTAGTCATTAAACTAAAGCTAATCAATAAAAATCAATGGTGTGGATTCGAAAATAGAAAAGCAAAAAATATCAAAGCATTAAAACTATACACGTGGATAAGCACTAGGCCTAAAAAAAATATTCATTTTGAAAAAATTCTTTTTCAAGTCTAAGTGTTTAATCAAAATGAACACAAAACCTGCTTGTTTCTGAAAAAAGAGATAGATTATATCTATAAACTCTTTTTACTTGGACGACAAGCATAAGGATTGAAAAATTATATAGGAAACAAGAATTCCTGAAATACACTACAAATGTCCTATCCTTTCGAGCAATAAATGAAGAGACCAATGTTGCCAATTGCAAAAGATAAAAGTAGAGATCTACTGTTGCCAATAGTGAGAAGTAAATAACAGTATTGTGAAAAGGCAATAAAATGTGATACATTCTACAGTAAAAGTTACAAAAAAAAAAGGGCGTGTAATACAATAGAAAATATAGGGACTAAAGTATAAGGGGATGTAAATGCATAGTAATGCTTATTCAAGAGAATGTTGATGTTTGGCTAATATAAGATACTAAGGAGAGAATGTTAAGTATATTCAGCTAATCCAAACTTTTTAACTATTCCATTTACTAAATATGATGGATATTTATATAACTTACTGTTAATTTTTAAGGTTATTAATGGGCATAGTATGAAATTTTTTATCTGATAATCTATAAATTCTAAAAAGTTGATTAAGTATAATATTTCTAAACAATTGAATCAAGTTTCAGGAATTAAATTGTAATATTTTATTAATATTAAATTTAAAATAACCTTTTTTATCATAAATTAGTAACTATCCCATTAGTAGGTTCAATAATTAGATTTAAATTCAAAAAATTAATATTATTACTAATAGTGGCTTCATTAGGAATTAATTCAAAATTATCCGGATAGAAATCTATATCTATGACATAGTTATTAGTAAATACTAAACAAATCAGATCATCAACATATCTGTAAATTTTAAAATCTGTAGAAGTGAAAGATTGTTCATAATGATAAAGGTATAAATTAGCTAACATACTGCCACTACAGCCACCTTGTGGAACTGAGACTTGTAAGTATAATTTATTACCTTGAAATATATAATTATTGAAAAGAACAAAATGGAGAAGTTAAGGAAAATTTGTAAAAATAGTATGAGTAAACTGATTTGTAATATAAGCATTATATAGAGCTAAAATTACATCATAAAGATCAGAGATCTTAATATTATTAAAGAGATCTTTAAAATCAAAAGTTTAAAATCCAATTAGTTTACCTAGTGATGTTAATTTATTATTTAGAATAAGGTAGTTATTACTAAAATAACGTATACTATCATTTAGTACATTTAAATAACTTAGTACTAATTTATATTATATATATATATATATATATATATATATATATATATATGTATGTATTCTATTAAATGCATTTTAATAATTTAATATTTAAAGAGTCTACAATATACTTTTCAATGTTTGATAGTAATGTTTTTGAACATTCAACGAATGAAATAAGGCTAACTTAAAAATCAAAGTCTCTCTACTCTAAAATATAAACTGCTTTTTCCAAAGAGGGTTTTTTCTATTCCCCTTAGAAACATATTTCAAATGCATTCTAAATATTTAATGGGAAAAAGCTTTACTTCATTAGATAATTAACAACTATTTAAATGCTACAGATACATGTGTAACAGATCATCAATTTATTTTTAGAACTCTACTTTTCTCAGAAGGAAATATAAAAGATTTTAACAAAATATAAGCAGGGCTCATAACAGATTTTAGACATTCCTAGAGAGAAAATATCTGAATAAGTTCGAAAAACATTGAAATTGGGTAAAAAATTAAACAGAGCAAAACATTGTATGCTTGACATTTTATGTAAGAATGAACATTTTTTTTATAATCAAGTTTCAACGTTTTAAACATGAGATAGTTGTGTTACATTAATCTAATATTCAATCTAAATTCCTCATATTTGTCCTCTTTGATCTTAGAAGGAGCTTTGTCACACAACCTTTGAGTCCAGAATAGCACCCTCTAGTTGAGCTTTACAAAGAACCTACAATAGCAATCAAGCTGAGTTCAAAACTGTTGAAGGGGTCAAAAGATTGGATTTGCTAGTAATAAAGAGTACTTGACTGAAGCCAAATAATTTCCAAAAATGACCAGTGACAGTACTTTCTGTGAACATATAAATACACATCAGTGGTTAGCAATTCAAAAATGTTACATTCTTTAATGTTTTGAACACTAATGTTCAACGTCACATGAGAAAGGAATTAGTAATGATCACTGACCAATGAAAAAAAATAAGCTGCATTTCATAGCAAATTTCATGTGAAACATTTATTACATTTTCAATGTAAAAGGGAAAACAGGGCATATCATAGCAAAACAGGGACTTTATGCTAAAACAGAATCTTGTAGATAAAAGGTACATAAGGGGATTAGCATGGCTTTTATCCAATAATTACTCAAATTACATTAATATTCATTAAAATAGGCTATTGTTAAACCTCTTATAATTGTCTCGAATCTAAATAGTTTGAAACACATTTTAGAACTGTTATTTATTATAGATATAAAAAGAGCAAATTACTTGAAGTGTTTCCAAAAACCTCGAGGCACATAATACTGTAATTTGCTGCATGCTAAATGTCCAAATATAGCTTGAACTTGTTTCAATACTCCTAAATTATACTCTTTTCTTGTCTCCTCCCTAGAAGCTTTCTCCTCGCACCCTTCTAGTTCTGACTCTGTAATACCTTGTTGCTAAAATTAAATTAAAAAAGATTAAAATTGAACAAAATCTTTAAACAGATAGTAAATAAAACTTGCATATCCTTATAATATTTCTATGCATAAAATTAAAAATCTCTTTGTTCCTTATACAATTCCAAATAATTTGACCAATCTCTCAAAATAATCATTAAGAAGAAATATTTATTGCTTCATTGCCAGCGGCTTCATCAATACTTGCAGAATCTGCCTATACAAACATTCTCAAAATTAGGACTGCAATACTATTGCATATAACAGTATCCATGTTATGGTTGATACGGCAATGTAAGCAAGCAAGAAAATGTGCTATGCGTCACAAGTTTGTGAACATCTATAGAGATTAACAAATTTACTCCTAACATGCAGTCAACATCAAATTTCTTGAAGTTTGAGTTCAGGCTGCTTGAGGATGAAACGGCTAAGTTCCGTCATTAACTTGGTTGTTGCAGCTCATGAAGCCTGAGAGAGTATATTTAAGAAATTTAAAGCTGATTGTGTGGAAGGACTAAATTAGTCACTCTTTATAAAGGTCTGCGAAATTGAGGCACACAGAAAGCTTGTATTGCAGATATTGGATATTCTATCTTGAAGTGTATTAAAAAGTACAAAACTGATCTACGGATGTCATTATCTGCGAAGCACAATTTTTTTTTTCTTAAAGGTTTTAAGAAAGAAAAATTGACTAAATTTACTCGACTTTATTTAAGTAAAGAAAATAACACTGTTGTGGCAATGGAAATATTATATTTAGTCTGTAAGAATGCTTAAATAAAGAAATCAAACATGTCAATGGTTAGGCAAATTATTTTTATTTAATCTGAATGACAAAAGTGTTAAATAAAATAATTCATTTAATGAACTCGCAGGAATTTCTTTGAAAATTGTTTTTTAGTTATTACAATCGGATAAAATCAAGATATATAGATATATTGAACTATTTAAGTTAGCTGTTAAATTTTGGCAAAGATTATCTAAACTTTAGTTTTGATTATTGGCAATGGGATAAAATAATATATCTACAATTACATATTTCTGCAGTTTCATTTTGGCATTAGGATGTATATAATTTATATCACAAGCAAGGAAAGATACCTTTATTATTACATTATAAAATTAAATAAGAATTAGATAAATCATTGAAATCAATGAGCATAAATATTAAAAAAACAAAACAAAAAAAAAAACATGTATTTTTCAGCTAAGTAAGGTTGTTAGAAAACAACTGAAACATATTTACACAAAATATATTAGATATACTTTACTACTCTAAAATATTTGAAATTTTCATTTTATCCCAATCTATATAAATAAAATTGAAAATCTGTCTGTTTGTTTCATCATCATGGGATAATGGCTGAACCGAATTTAATGAAATTTTGTGGGTAGGCTTGGAATAGCCCCACTTAAAATTAGTCTATGTTTCGAGTTTCTATGACCACAGTTTGTCTAGATATTAATTAAAAATACACAGTTAAACCTTCCATAGACATAGCATTATGCAAACGATATTTTTTCCCATAAATTTATTTGAAAAATAAATTATATGCCGCTTAGCAATGGGTTTAAATCCAATGTGTTCATGCAGCAGACAATTTTTATTAAATCTTTTCCAATTTAAATAACAAAGAAATGTATATGAAATAAATTTTATCAAAATTGCCTTTTTGATTGGATTATATTAATTACAGCCTTCAGGTTTAGACTATTTTGAGATTATTGATATTTTTAATTTATTATAGTCATCAATTTAATTTTGGCAAAAAAGGTTGAAACTCATATTGTAGTATAGGTAATCTTCTATTAGTACACGCATATATCTTCTAAAATATAAGTAGCATGGTAATATCTTCCCATACAATTTTAGTGCTTTCATTTTGACATATATTGAAATCAATTACGACTCTCAAGTTTAAAGATAATTGATATTTTCACTTTATTACATCATCTGTTTTATTTTAGCAAGAATTTTTGAAATTAATATATTGCAGTATGGATAATTTTCTACTGATACATGGGTATATCTTCTAATACTCTGCAATATAAGTAATACAGGTATATCATCCGATACAATTTTAGCACTTTCATTTTTGCAAATTAGTGTACCAATGGGAACAGGCTGTTTTATTCTTCAGATCTGTCTGTGAAGATAATTTTTGTATAGCGAGAACAGAGATTTTCTAATATATGAGAATGTAAGTATTAGGGGTTTATCTTCCCATACAATTTTAGCACTTTCATTTTGGCACCATCAATTACGGCCTTTGGGTTTAAAGATTAGGGGGATTATTGATATTTTCAATTTATTAAGTACTCTGTTATTTTTCGGTAAATATATTTCTCCTACTGATACATAGGTATAAATATTTTCTAATTTTGAGAATATAAGCAATACGTGTATATCTTCCCATATCACTTTTATTTTGACATATATTGATTTAATTTCATATTTTTTGTGAATTTGTTTACAAGCGGAACCAGAATATTTTATTTGTCAGATATTCCCGAGAAGATAATTTTGTATAGTAAGAACATAAATTCTTCAATATCTTTGAAATACAATGGCATTTAAAATATTATAGGAATTTGCACATGATTGTGAATTTTAAGTTTTTTATATTATATACTCAGCACGAAGAATGGGTATGCTGCTAGTTATATAAAATTCAACAAAAACACCTTGAATTTAATTTATAATCCCAAAAATAATATATAATCATATAAATAAAAAAAATAATATAATTATAATAAATTAAAATATTTTTTGCACACAATAATCAGTAAAGTTGATTTTGAGAAGTGTGTCAAAGTAAAACAAAGTATCTAAAAAGTATGGCATTTTTTTTTTAGAAGTGGAGTTCATACATTTAGTTTTAAAATTCAATATAAAATGACAATTTATTGTATTATGTTATAGAAGTTTTAACAGAAAAAGAATGAAGACGTGAATGAAGAATGCATGCTAATATTAAAACTTTTAACATAAGTTTATTTACAAATTATAGTACATAAAAATACACAAATACAATCATCTTAGTGCTTTTGAACGTATTAATGCCCTTCAGAGGCATATGCCTCTGATGAAGGGTGTTCATACCCTCGAAAGCACAAAGCCAGTATCTGTATCATAACATCTTATAATTTATAAATAAACTTTAAATTATTAAGTTTTAATATTTGTATTTCTATCTTCGAACATGCTGCCATTTTAAGTAAGAAGAATGCATGATTTGTAATCACTGAAAATCAGTAGGCTCTTTTATAAAATTTGCAATTAATATTTTATTAAATTGGTCCAAAGCTTTTAGACATCAAATCCAAAAGCATAATTTCAAATCAGAGTTAGATTTTAAAACAGTAAAAATGATATATTTTTATAAGGCAAAAACTGGATATGGTTATGCTACCATGAGATAAATGCCTTTTGTGGTTCTTTTTTCAAGTTGGTAACAGGTCAATCAAGTTGATTCTGTTTGGATGAATCTTAACGATTGCTGTCAAATACTATTTTGATACACAATAAATGAAAATACTTTGTTAGTAACAGCATAAACAGTTGATTGAAAGTATAATAAATTGATAATTTTAATCAACTGATGTTGTTACCAATGAAGAATTTTTATTTTCAAATTATTCTGGAAATCAGCTTGAGTGATTTTATTTTTATTCAATTTATTATTTATATGCATCAAACTATCATTTTTCTGCTACACTATACACATATTTCATTCCGATTTTCTGCTACAACTATATACATATTTCATTCCGATAATCATTTTTCCGACAGAGATAAGGTTACGAAAAGCTTAAATTTTGAATAGCATTCTAATCATGTAAATTACAAAATATTCTATCTGGTTTGAAAATTTCATTTATAAGGTATATACACAGAAAATTTCAGTAAAATGTACTTCTGTTCTTAAGTTATCGTATCCACACTTCAACATATATATATATATATATATATATATATATATATATATATATATATATATATATATATATATATACACAAACGAAAAAAAGGGAAATTCTGAAAGCAAAATGCATTTAGGTCTAAAATTATACTTATCCATCGAAATACCTAATTTAAAAATTTTAGGTAAACAGTATTTTCTCATTTAGTAGAAAATATTTTCTCATTCAGAGAAAATAAAATTTAGGAAAATTAAACTGAATATTATACCTCATTTTCAACTCTTTCTTCGCCAGAAAAATCTTCATTAGGGTCAACAGCTGCTCCTTCCACAGACAAAATGCCGTTGCGGATGTCTTCAATCATATATAACTGTTGCAGGACAGAGTTCATATAGCAAGTTGCACCTGCATTTTTTAAACCAACAAAACCCCTTGAGGGTCTAGGGCCAACAGGGGGTAAGTATTCCCATTCTGTCAGTGGAGGATCATTAACTGAAATAGAAGTTTATATACAATTACCTTACTGTATATTACTTGGGAGAAAGATTTTAAGATTTCTACAGTCAAACTCCATTAACATGAACAAGCTTAACACAAATTACCTTCACTATGATGTAGTTGACTCTATAGTAAGCCATTTACTATTTGTTGGAAACTGTGCTTTTGTGGTAGGTTGTATAAATAAAATCAATGTATTCAAAATACATGCAATGAAATTAGTGATGATCAAGCTTGCATCGCAGATAACAGCTTCCATAAATCAGTTTTGTGCTTTTTATATGCTTGTCAGCATGGGATAGCCATTACCTGCAATGGCAGCAAGAAAACCTGCTATATGCCTTAATTTTGTAAATCCCTTTGAAATCCGATAAATTAGGTTGCAAAATTATGTCACATAGCAAGTTGTCTTGCTTCCACTGCAAAATCGGTTATTCTATGTTAATGAACGCATAAACCAGTTTGAGGTTATTGTTATCTGCAATGAGAGCTCGTTTCTGAAAAGAATTATGGTTTGATGGCAGATAATGACTAGCAACTGCACATTATTTGAAACCGGCCATCCAAACAGTTACCTTACACCTTTCTGGTAGCCGGACACACATCTTGCTACCGTAAACCCTTGGGTTGGTCGTGTGGTCTGGGTCTTCAACACCTTTCTGGTAGGTTGGACAGTCTGGGTCTCAACATTATTTGAAACACAATTAAAATGAACTATGGCAAAGGCTATTCAAATTACTATAGAAACTTAGAAAAGTAGTAAAAATTTACTTGAGTAGAACATTTCGCACAGCATATCCACAAGGAGTTTTAAATTAGGTGAACAGCCAGTGCAAAGAGCTACAAGCAATTCAAACGCAGCCACTACAGATGACGAAGATGAGCAAACAGGTATTGCTTGTTCAGATGGTAATTCACCACCACCACGCTGAACTTGCAGAACAACTCTCGAAGCTGGAAATACAAAATCTTCAACAAGCTCCTGAAAAATAAATATTAGACAATAGAAATATCCACACAAAAATCCACACACTTATGAAATAAATATATTTTTAAATAATAAACTACTTTTAGTCTTTTTTGCAGACTGTTCCCTAATCTCATATTAAATATTTGTTAGAATCGAAAAACTATCATAATAAAAACCATAATCAGAGAAACAAAACAAACTTTTTAAAAATATATAACACAGTATGTGCATACTTTTGATTATAGGAAAACTTCTGTGTCTGTTATATGAAGAGAGGTGGTGAAACATGATTTTGTATTAAGTAGATACAATTTGTTTTTCAGTCATAAATCAATATACAGGATTATTCCAATAAATTAAGGTAATTGGGACCGAAACCAATTCATTACTGAAAACATGGATTAAGCAGAATTTCAAAACATGTGCACAATGCTTATAAAAATGAAGTTAAATATGAACCAAAATATCATAGAAACAATTTTTAATGCTCAATGAAATGACATCAAAAATAAATTAAACAATGATTTATAAGACTTGCACCTTATTAACACTGAAAAGAAAATAGTCTAGTATTATCTGTTTTGTCAAATAAAATAAGTGTTAAGGGCAAATACACACTAAAAAAATCTACGAAAAGTCTCAGATTAAGTGGAACTCTACAGGGTTCCCACTCTTTTTTCAAAATAAAAAATAAGGAGTTTCTAAGGACTTTCTAAGGACCCAATTAACATTTTATAAGGACTAATTGAGATAGGCCGTAAACCATATTGCGGCCTTCATTGCACCACGTAAATGCTCTGGGGTGTGATGTATATACATATTTGCAAAGCTAGAAGTTGTCCTATATTTCCTATATATTTTTTAAAATAGGAAAACCCCCAGAAGCAGAATTTTTTCCATGTGTTGCATGCAAAATAAAGAAGTTTTGTTGCAAAACATAGAAAAAAGTCTGCTTCCGGGGTTTTTTCTATTTTAAAAAACACATAGGACAACTTCTTGTCCTATATTTGGGAAGAAACTAAACCCTTTTTAAAAATTATGCTAGTTCCGAGGTTTTCCTGTTCAATTGGGCTAGTTTTTTCAAAGAGTTGTGGTAAAGCATGACGGAAAATTTTCTGGTTGCAGATTTTTGGGCTACTTTCAGAAAAGTTCAATGATTTATTTTGAGGGCAAATTTTGACGAACTTTTAGAAGGCTAGTAAATTTTATCTCGGAATTTCGGTAAATTTATGAATTTTAGTAGTTTTTGGCAACATTGCGCGAAATCTCACAACACTAAACATTGGGCTAGTTTTCGTCAATTTTTGGGTGTGATTTTTGGAAAAGACCTGGTAACACTGAGATATCGGGCAGTGAAGCTTAAAAATTAATAGAAAATGGAAAAGTAATCGCATCACTGGGAGAATTCAATCATCAGGGTTCTCCCTAGGAAAAAAATTAGGTGGGATTATCCTAGCCTAACTTCAAAATTAAGTGGGATTTAAAAAATTAACACAAGTAATTTTTTTTTTTCTGAGTGGGATTTAGCAGCAAACTGCGGAAATCACCCTCTAGGGAGAACCCTGATCATGCTCCAATTTCGGGGGAAAATAGGAGTGTTGATGAAAACTAAGTAGTTTTAAGGGCCCTTAAAAAGGAAAGCTAAAAATAGGGAGTTCTTAAGGACTGTAGGAACCCTGGTTTACTGGGACTCTGATTATTGAGACTCTACTGCAATGAAAAAATGAAAAATACCAAATAGCAATTATTTGATAACATATAACTGCCAGCCAGGGATGATTGTTTGCTTTTGAACTACCTCTTATTACATCTTTGCATTAAGTGTTAACTTTTGATTAAAAATAATTGCACACAAAAACTTATTACACTTGCACTACCCAGGCCATCTGACTCACCCGAAGGTTTAGAATGGCCACTTAACCTTCAGGTGAGTCAGATGGCCTGGATAGTTAAGTGCAAAAAAGTTTTTGTGGGCAACACAAAAAGTTATTCCATAACCCAGACTGGGGGGGGGGGGGGGGGGTGCTCACATTGAGGTTTAGAGCAACTATTTCTCAAAAACTTCTTGAATTTTTATGTGGATAGTGAGATCAAATTAAACATTTTTGACTTGTGTGAGTAAAATAGTTTGACCACATTAATTTAGATACAAGCCATCTATGTTAATACACAACAAATTTATACAGATGCAGATTTTAATAATTCTAGAATATGGAGAATCTCTAAATTTCTGAATGAAAATGTGAGTAATTGAATTTTTATTAAATAGAATTGAAAAATTGCATTAGTTATAGAAAAACAGTGATAGCATAGAAAAATTCATAAGGTAAAAAAAAAAAAAAAAACTATAAAACATTGTCCTTTTATTCCAAATATTGACAAACTTAAGAGATAGAAAAAAAGTTTTATTATAAGAGTACTGCACAAAATTTCACTATTTACTTTTATTAAATTTCCTTTGGTAACATTAGGATCAGCTCCAACTTCAAACTTTTTGTCAGGGCCAAGGAAGGAGACGAGTTCTCTAGTGACACCAAGGTGCCCTTCTAACAAAGCTTCATCTACTTGACTGTCACCAGTTGATAATACTTTTTTCTGAAATTATAAAAAATTAAACTACAGTGTAGCAGAGTTAAAACGAGAAACTAAGCATGCATAAAATTTCTCATCTTAGCTGTTATTCATAAAACCTGTGAAAGGAATAAAAATTTTCGAATGCACACAACAAAAATGATTATAATCTTAGGTTCTATAATTTTCTCAGTGGTAAACTTCTTTTTATACCATTTAATTAATATAAAATTTTAATATTACCTATTTGACTTATTTTCTAATAACTGTAAATATTTATTTAAATCAAACTTCTCAAGAACTGATTCAAATGGTCATGAAATATGTTTACAGTATGACTGACCACTTTCCCTTTTCCCCGCAAAACTCACTTAACATTTGAAATATCAATTATAGATTACTCTGAGTCATTGGTTTCATAAATTCTAATTATTTGCCACAATGTAATGAAAGACATGTGAAGAACTTTTATTGACTAAACATACATATTCTGACTATTCATCACTTATCTATTATAAGAAGGCGGGCTTGCAGAAGAAATTTCTAACATTACACTCTTTCATACTTGAGAATGGCATCTGGCACTAGAAGTCTCCTTTTTTCTGCCCCTTCCAGTAGTCGTGAGATACAGAAACAACATCTTGCCTCAAGAATTTCCCCTTCTATTGTATGCTACTCATGTGTACAAACATCTGCCTTTTTATATTGTGAGCGGTTAGCATAAATGGAGAGTGTGTGTGAGGGGGGGTGTCTTTTGGTGGTTGTACTTTGCTATAAGTATTACCAGATAAAACTGATAAATTACTACAGTTTGACAATTGATATCCATGAGACAGAAGATTTATTTTTTAATTCCTATTTTTAAGACTTCAGTTTTCGTCCTACAAAGATTTCACTTATATTAGCCAAGATATTTCCTTTGTATCTCATAAAATGACTATAATGTAAAAGGATGGAATATTTATACCCAAGCTCCTATATGCGCCAGTGGTTTGCGTGTAGAAATTGCATTCTGTAGGCCCGGGTTCAATTCCCTCCGTTGCCAAAACTGCCGCCGTGTTCACGTGGAGTACGATCATGTTAAACATGTAGGTTCGTAAGTCCTTCCGAGAGGTTGGTGGTAGGGGAAGGAGGGTAAGGTCCCTGTGGATGCCTCCTCCACTGGGTTACGGTCTAAATTGGGTGGCTCTTCCCAGCCATCTAAACTATTACCATTCACCTTTCTGGTAGGTCGGATGGTCTAGGTCTCAACATCAACACATTATGTGTGTAGGTGCAGGGGTATAAAATAACTGACTAAAAATTTTTTTACTAAAATCAATCATATTTCATGAGATATTTCATTAAGTACCTTAAAAAAAATTCATATAATTCAAGTTTGTTATTTTTCTATCACTAAAATGGTTAAAACATGAATGTTATAAAATCAGACTTACCCTGACAGCTTTCAGCCAATCAATTTCATTATTTAGAAGATTCTGAGCACTGGAAAGAGGACAATTACATCCACAGGCATAGTTAAGTAATCGACACAATAAAGTGAAAAATTCATGTGAGTTTTTGGCATGTTCTTTGACAGTTGACTAAAAAAAAAACAAAAAAAACAGAAACAATAGTAAGTAATATGCATTATTTACAAAATAAAAACTCATTTTTGAGCATTATTGAAATTTTCAAAACAGTTATTTGACAAATGTAATTCTTTAAAAATATTATCTATGACATTTGTAATTATTAAAAATAATTATCTAAAATATTATATTATTAAAAATAATTATCTAAAATATTATTAATTAACATCTATGGGATATGTACCACTTACAGGGATATATACCACTTACTTAAAACACCTGCATTCCAAATCAAGGTTCATAAGCCTAAATGTAAGGATATTTTGTTAACTAACCTGTTTTCAATTTTAATATTTCAGACTACCAAGATAAAGGACATACATTTCTAACAATTGAATAATAACATAACATATTGCATTTTCAAGTACCATTCTGGCCACTTATACAAAAACGAAGTAATTGGCATTGCTATTAAACACTAGCATTGCTATTAAATGTTACAATAAACCACTTTATGATTTTTTGAACACACAATGATAAATTAACTTTTGTTCAATATTTTCAAACATAAGTTATACTATGAGACTTTATACTGTGAAAATACATCTGCCAAACCTTATCATTAAGCAGAATTGTTAAATTTTTACATTCTTCGCCTTAAAAAAAGAGTTATGATGATAGATATTGCAGTAAAAGTATGAACTGAAATATAAAGTTTTAAATTTGAAGTTACTTACACCATTTGTGGAAAGGGCTGTCTGATTTACAAATGGAGAAAGTCTTTTGGATTATCAACTTCGGACATTTTGATTAAATTTCATTAGCCAATAAAGTAACAATTGCATAATATACAGGTAATACATTTATGCTCAATTATTAATTTAGGATAAAATGTGGATAATATACAAATTATAAAATAAGTTAGCAATTTGTGAATTTAAAAGAAATAGTTTTTAAAAAAGTAACCAATATTTTTACTATCCTTACAATCTTTATGAAATACATTTTATGTATAGAGAATATATGTTTTATATATTATGAATAAATATATATGAAATTTTACAATTGTAAAATAAGGATTGATCCATAAGGATTGATCCTTATGAAAAAGTGATATGGTTTTGCTTTAGAAAACAAATTAAAATTAAAATATAAATATAAAATTAAAATATAATATACATAAATATTTAGCAAACATTTATGTACAACATATACTTTTTAAATTTAATTTGCAACATATAAATGATATTTTGAATGTATTTTTAAAATAAATCAGTCTGAGGTTTGATCCAAGGGAGTCTACTTTATATTACATGTTCATTAAAGTGCAAAAGCTTTTGATGCATCAATTAGAAATAGAAATAAATTACCATTAATTGTGTGAAAAGCAAAGTGATGAAGAATACAATACACTGATGACCCAGATGACACTTGGTTGCAATAAGTGAAAACTGATCACCAGCACATACTCGGACAGAACTGAAATTAAAGGTAAAAAAATCATTTTATTAAATATTTTTAATATAATAGATAATAGGAAAAAATTCAATAAGTATCCACACATTTACTTTACAACTCCTCCCTTTATTCGAAAAGTTTATACTTAGCTTTTAAATATTAAAAATCGAATGTTTGCAGCACAACTTTTGATACACAAAAAGTGGCCTTGTGATGGCAAAATGACATTTCTTGAAAAACATTCTGAGATAAGGTGTTAAAGTTAATGGATGAATATTATGGAAATACTTTCTTTCACATTGTTATGTCTGCTTTATTAATTTAAATATGCCTTTAATAAAAATATCATAGCATTAACCCATTTAAAGAAAGTTAACCAGTCTTTTAAATCAAAACAACATATCTTCAGATATGTTCATCAGCCATCATAAGGCCGAGTGCTATTATTGCAAAATCTGACAAAAATAGTTGTCAAAATAGTTGCCCACCTGAAGAAATTTAATAGTAGTTAGGAGCAAATTTACATGTTTGGGAAACCTGAGTGGAATTATTCATGTGAACCCCCCCAAGACAATTTTTATGTATTTTTCTCCAATAATTGTATAAATATTGTCTTGCTAGAAAATCTTGTCAGTGTTTTTTATTTTAGGATTTCTCAGGTGTTTCATAATTTTTGTGTTAGAGGATGTCCGTAAAAAGTTAGTTTTCTGTAAAACATTGAAATATTTTGAATTTTTGTATTGGCCAATTTGACTATTTATTTATTTACTTTTTACAATGATTCAATTATTCAATATATTTTCAGGTTTTAATTTTTACAAAAATTGCCAACAACTATTTTGTTTATGTTGAAACTAAGCTATTGTGCCATCTTAAAAGATTTTTTACTATTAGTTTTTGGCACTTATTTATATTCCCGCTTTTATATTTTAATCACTTATTCCATAACTTTTCAACCATTGTGATCTTTAATCAATTTAACAAATTTTATTGTGTGAAGCTAGTTTTGTGTCAACTCCACTTTTAATTATTATTTAAAATTTTATTTATTTAAATTACTTAATGTCCTCCATGGCATTGTGTGTCGTGCACGTAATATATATGTATTTTTTTATCTTTTTTTCGCATTTAATCAGTTTGGAAACCACTTAGTGTAAAAATTTGCTATTAAAATCCAGCACAGATCTTTATTAATCTAAATATATTTTTTTACATTTTGAGCCACTGTAAAGGTATCAATTTGCCTATGGCCTGCAACATTGGTACTTCTAATCAGAAGCAGGTATCCAGAGTCTTGAGTTTGCTTGTGATAGTGATGTGCATATTAGTGAAATCCATTTATGAACATAAATATTTAAATATATCAAAATACAAATTTAGTTGATTAATTTAGTCAATACAAATTAAATGAACATGCAAGGCAGCATTGAACAATTAATAAACAAATCTGCATGTTGATAATAGAGGGGCCGAATTTAGCACACCATTTTTACTGTTGTGTGCAATTTGACATCTTTTTAGAAGCTCATACCTATGCACTCTTAAGAACTCTGCTCCATGTTTCACTTAGAGAAACACTACATCCCACAGAATAGTCTTGAAATATATTTGCTGCACAGTTTGTAATTATCATTCATTTTAGTTAAAATATAATTTGAACTAATTTGGATGGTTTCTAAACTAAAATACAGCCAAGCATACTTATAGCAATTAATTTATTATTAAAAATTTGGGGGCAATCCCTTAAAATTGTATTAGAGCAATTTTCAATGTGCTAATTGTCTATAGTAAAACAGTGACACTTTTTTGGGTCCCATGGGATTCATTATACATGGGCTTGATTGCATTCATTAAAAACTTTGCTGCCTCACTTCTCACATTTTAATGCAGAAATAAGATAGCAAATAAATACTCACAGGAAATTAAGCTTAGCACTAATTAACATATCCACCTGACTCTTTGATTATATGCACATTTTTTTTAAGCAACAAACATGTTTAAAATGTTCTTTTGCATAATTCACTTAACATATTCACCAGAATCTGTTTTAGTTATATGCAATAAAAATATTCCTTCCTTGAAACAACAGACATATTTATAATTTCATCAAAAAAAAAAAATTTTTTTGTTTTTTTTTCAATAAAAACATTTTTAAATGAAGATATACTGTTAAATCTTTTATAATTGTGCACTGTAGGGAAGATTAGATATTGTGAAAAGATAAAAAAAAATTCATGACTTACCGATTTTTGCAAATAAGTAACATATCTATAATAAATACATGCCAATATTTCTCTGTTATAAGAATATCTAAGGCTTCAGGACATAGAGCTAAGGCAATAGTTAAAACTTCCAAAGCTTCTCTACACAACTGGATTTCTTCTGTGTCAATGGATTTACAAAGCTAAAAAATATTGAAAAATGTTAAGGCTATAGTGAAGCATCAATAATAAAATGCGAACTTCCTTAGAAGAGCTGAAGGAGGTCATTCATGCTTTTAATTTTTCTATGATAAAATTTAATACTACTGTGCTACATTAAAACTGATAACCAGTATCAATATTTTTTAATTAGAAGAATTTGCATTAAATGTCACGAATAATATATCTATATATTAGCTTGAACAGTACAAAGTATATACAAAATTTTCTTAATGTTTCAAAACATCTATACTGACTTATGTATTTTTATACTGGAAAATAAATTTGTTTCAGTATGCATATAGTTTTTTTCATCTGTCATGTAACTCTTGACAATCATTCTTTGCTAGCTACAGATACGAGGAACTTAAAATCACTATAGCCATCAATCCCTTTAGAATTGAGGGAAAAGTCTTACCTTTTCTTCTAACTGATGAAGCTCCTCATATGAAGCTTGGACTAAATCCATTGAACCAGATGAGGATGCCCAGGCCATTTTCATTATGGCTTTAACAGTTGACAGGTCTGGAAGATGTGAAATAGCCTAAAGGGAATAAACTTGTTCAAATGTGTTTTAAATTGCAATTGTGAAAATGTTAAATAAATACTCTAATACAACAAATTAATTAGCTAAAGCATTGCATAACAGAATTTTCAAATATGAATACAAATCTGGATAATATCCATTTGCTATATGATGGAAACATTTTAATAAAGAAAGGTTTTTTTTAAGAAGAAATTTCTGTTCAAGTAATATGAAAAAAAATCTGATGCAGGCAGCACATGACTTTCCCTACATAATGCAACTTCTTTCATGGTGAAAAAATTATGTATAAGATTTACTGCACAAAACTTTTAATGTTGAATTGTACATTTGATGTTTTTCTGAATGACAACATGCAAAAATATTTTGAAGTACTCAATTAGCTTATGTTTTGCACAACTCTAACTTGGCAATTATCAATAGATAAGTGTTCTAAATCCTCAATAAGCAATATAGTCTTTATATTTTTTCTTTTGACCCTGACCGTTTAACCCACCCAAAGAAGTAAGGTATCTGTTTGGACAGCCAGGACAGCGCCACCCAATTTAGATGGGACCTAAGTGGGGTACACATCCACAGGAACCATACTCTCCTTCCCCTACTACCAACCTCTTGGAAGAACTAACTCTTTCAAATCCAAAGATTTAACATGCCCGTACTCTATGTAGACACGAGGATAGTTTGGGAAGCACCCGGAATCGAACTCGAGTCATCTGAGTGCAATCTCCATTCTTTAATCACGGGACTTAGTCCATATATTAAAATATTTACGGCATCAATTTGGAATTATTTTCAAAATTTTGACTATATTTTCTTTAAATTTTCATCAGTATAAAAAGTCACCAAATTGGCAATATTTTGCCAAATCAGTAGCCAAGTTAGCCAAGTATTACAAACAGGTGGAAAGAAGGGCATTTCTTATAAATAAATGACTACTGGTGAATTGTTGGGAGTCAGAATAAAAAACTATTATACAAAGTATTTTCTAAAAGAATGGAATGAATTAGATCCATGAAAATTATAACAAATTTGTCGCATAATATTGCATATGAAAAGAACATATTTTACAATAGTTAATACTTTTTGAATTTTATGTAAGTTTCTTGGTTTCTTGATAAATTTATTTGAAAAACATGCAATATCTTGAGAACAGTTCATGGTAGTATGCTAAAGTTTGTGCACTTTTTTTAATGAAAGTTACATAAGAAATGACCATTTATGCAACATTATTGAAGCTTCTGATTTTTTTTAAAAATTTCATTTAAAAATTTGAGAGTCTCCCAAACATTTGATTATGTTTAAAATAAATAGGGTTCCAGTATTCAGCAATTGTAATATTTGTATCAAATTTTGTTCGAAGTGCTCAATGTATTTATGAGATATCGCATCCACTGACACATTAACACACACTCATAAACAGACAGACATCTCAAAAACATATTTGAGTACTGGATTGAAATGTGTTCTTTGATCGAAAACTCAAATTTTCAACCCCATCACAACACAGTCTCTATACATTATAATATGTATTTAGAGAAAGTAAATATATATTACTAACTGCAACTTGTAGATACATAGCTAGTTGAAGGGCTATCAAATACAGTTGATGCTTGATAAATAGAATCCGAAGAGAAGTAGAGAAAAATATTTGAGTTATTCACCAGAAATATTTTGAGTTGTTGCAATTATAACATTATTAGGTACATCAGATTTTTGCACACTTTTCCTTTTAAGTATCTGAGGTTTAAGGTATCGAGGATGGACTCATTTTAAAATTACATTTATTCAAAATTTAGATAACTAAATACTTAGATTCTCCGATATGCAGCTAGATGCATGACACATCTGACTTAAGCTTTCAAAATACATTTTAAGAAATGGCCAGTAGGCCAAATCTAATTTCTATGCAAAACAATAGTTAGTAAATTGCCTTAAAAAATATAAGAAACAAATCATGCCCTCCCCCTGAAATTAACAAAAAAACTGTTTTGTTGTGTACAAGAGCTACTATTTATTTTCTCTTTTTTCATTGCCCATATCCTTCATTACTATTCATAACAGACAAATTGCTATGAAAACAAAATAATAGTGTTAAACTGCAAAATCTTAACCCTTGTCCATTTCTTGAATATCCTTGCCAAGAAACTGCATAGCATTTAGGAAACAACAATAATTAGAAATAGCAGCCATATTAGAGAATTTTAAGGGTTTTCCCGATAAGATATTTAACCAAGAATTTCTTAGTTTAGGGGCAGAAAATTCCCTCCTTAAGAATAGAAAGGCAGAGCAACCCCACTAAATAAAGCAAGGACAGAAATAGATACCAGAAAGGATGAAACAGACACTTCTGTCTTTGTGTCCCCTCTGAAATCCAATTTTAAGCTGAATATTATATTTTGTTATGCTGAATTTTAAAAGATTAACAAATGTTTTAAATTTTTATTGAAAATTGTCAAATACATTTTTTAAATGTAAATTTTGTGATTTACCAAAAAAATGATCAAAAATTGTTCTGAAAATTTGCATTATAACAAAATTATTGCTCTATATATGAGTAATCAGCTTCACCTAATAATTAAGTATGACAGTGGTCTCTCGTTAAGACAGACAGTCAAGGGCCATCATTTATTGTACATATTAGCTAGAGTCCATAAATCTGACAAACTAGTAATGAAATAGTAAAATGGTAGTGAAAGTTTGTTATCCTCAATTTTATGCGACATACTAGATACATTGAAAAATACAAGAAAATTTTAATATGTATAACAAGGTAAATATGAAAAATAACATTCAAAAAAACAAAATGCAGTTGTATGTATTACTATTTTTAAAATGAAGTAATATTTATTTGTTTCTTCTGGGTAAACAGTCTTCTTTTTATGTCAATTTTAGTCAATTGTTCAAAAGTATGTTCTGGAACTTCTACTGGTTACAAAATTAAATAAATTTTGTCCATCTTAATGAATGAACGAACATATTAAGCAATGTTTATAACATGCAATGTCCACAGACCTTAACCGAGGAATCCACATTTGTACGTAATAACGAGAAATCCATCTTAAACAGGTGCCGTCTTAACGAGAGTCTACTGTGTGTGTATATATATATTTTTAATATAGGGAAGTGAGATACAGGATTCAAATGAAAATACCTGATCATGTAATAACTGGGCAAGACGAGATGATACATTTCTCAGCATAAATTCAGAATTTGGATTAGGTATGTGTGTAAGAGCTTGCTGCAACACTGATGCCCTTCCAGTAAGCATAACAGAGCTAGGAGATGATGGTGATAGTGAGCCAGGAGAGCCATGACAATGAGCAGCATCTGCTTCTACTTGAACTATACATTTTCCAACAGTCGTTAATAGAAGTTTGCAGATTTTCAAGACAACTAGATATGCCGCTCTAAAAAAATATATAAACTTATAGAAAGTTATAGACAAAAACATATTTTGTTAAAGCAAACAGTGCATAACTAGTTAATTTTTTGTTTTTAATATGAAAATGTTACATTGAATAAAATCCCTCCAGAATTCTGATTAAATTTTTAAACAATACAAAATATAATTAGATTTGATGCTTGCATACAGAAGTATATTTGCAAATTTAATTTAATGGAAATCCGGATGATTTCTTTAAAACATCTAGAAAATTCTATAAGATGTTTTTTACATATGTAAATTATGACATGATTTCAAATTATTTTTAATTAATATTTCAGTTTTTTTTTTTATCTAAACAAGTTATATTGACAGATGACATTTTGTTAATGAGATATAGT
Organism: Amaurobius ferox; assembly: GCA_951213105.1. Lineage (NCBI taxonomy): Eukaryota > Metazoa > Arthropoda > Arachnida > Araneae > Amaurobiidae > Amaurobius > Amaurobius ferox. Next base: position 68,636,461 of record OX578144.1, on the reverse strand, counting down.
TAATAATTCAGCAAATTGCTATAGTAAAGAGACTTCTATTAATTGCTAAACATTTTCTATTTCAAAAGCACAAAACTTTGTTTCCAGATGGTTTTTAGTTTGTTTCTTTCTAAAATTCTATTTTGTAAATTCCTAAATTCTCACCTTGAACCATTTATATATATATATATATATTTCAAAATAAATCAATGCATAATATAAATCTAACTTCTCTTACTTTTTGGTCTTGATTTTTTAAAGATTATATACCTAATTTATCTATTTTTACAACATTTCAAGATATGACATATAGAAGTTCACTACATGACAAATATGATCTGTATACGTTAGTAATAGATTAGTTTCATTAGATAAATTTGATTTAAAAATAAAAAAATTGTATGAAATGAAACTTTAAAATAAAAAACTGCAAAAGTAAAAATATTCTTAATATATAACTTTATTACATTTATTTACATTAAATTCATTAATATTAATTAATGCACTTATACAGATCAGTAGAGTGCCTATTACAATTGGGATCATGAGGACAGAAAAATATTTTGTACATGCATTCTTAAAAATGTAGTATCTTGATTACTCTGTACAAAATTTATAATGTTAATTTAAATCATCAGTGTCATCTTACGGGATTGCAAAAATTGATATTAAAATGAAATACAAAATCGAATGTTCAAATGAAATAAAAATAAATCTAATTACCTTGAAAAACAGAAAATCAATATTTTTATTAATGTTTCAACATTTTATTTATCTGAAGTACTTTCTAAAGTGTCTGAAGTACTTTCTAAACCTTATGATGACAAATGTATTTTAAAATATTCAATAATATGGATTTCATTTATAGAATTTTATTATTTTTTACAGGATCTTAATATAAAATATGCTTGAAAATAGAAAAATAAATTGGATTTACTTGCATTGTGAATATTCAAGCATTTGCATATAACACACTGTGCTGTTTAATAATTTTCACATAATTGTAAACCTTTTCTGCTATTTTGTAGTTTTCTTCAATATCTCAATATACATAAAATAATTTTTCAATACATTTTTCCGGATGTATCAATCCCCTCCCCTACATTTCTTTTTATTAAATATTGTTCAATATTTTGCATAATATATTCACAAATGAAATCTCATGCTACTGGTAAGTATGTGGGTTCTTAAGTTATCTTACCCAAAAGTGAAGAGACAAATATGCATATATATATATATGCACAGACAGGCAAACATCTCGAATAAAGTATTTAAATTATGTTCAAGAACTCTTGAAAAAAGCTTTACTGACAAAAATTCGATTTTGAAAATTTTGGGGAAACCAATACTATTTGTATTCATGAGGTCTTAAAACACTTTTAACATAACATACTTTCCCTATTACTTATTTTTCTTTGTTTTCGATTCAGATCAAATAAAACATTAAAATAACATATATGATATGAGCTATTTTATGACTCTGACGGCAATGCAATATGCCTAAACTAAAATTTGAAAAGTAGAATTTTTATCCATAGGAGATGTCAAAATGCGAGGGAAGTCATGATAACAGCGACATACTGCATACCAACTTCTTAATAAAACGTATACAGTATGCCAAATGCAACAGTTATTAACTTAGGACGATTTTATTTATAAATTATATACGATATTTGTTAGATATCAGTCAGTTACATTTTCCAGTACATATGTCAAAGTACACATGTACATTTACTGTACTAGATTTTTTTTAACACATTGTATTGCCTAATTTAAGGTGTATTATTTCAGAAGGTTAACTATTGTCTAATACTCTTTACATGCATATCAGTGTTTATTACTAATGCAAAAAAGTACTAAAAGGTATTGGTTTTATTTTTTTATAAAAATGTTCATCATATTCAAAATTTCGCTATACCAAAATTTCAACATGCTATTATTGTTCACAAACATGTAATATTTATAGACAAATACATGAGAATGTAAGATAATTAAAATATCTAAAATGAAGTAAAATGATATTTTTAATCCCGTAGGATACCGAAATTGAAAAACTTTAATTCCAGATATTCCGGGATGTAAAAAGTGCCAGGGATTGCAATCACAAATTTATATCTTAGGTAGCACAAACTATTTCTTGCGTGCCATCATAGCACACAGGCTCAATCTTAGTTTCGTTTTCCAAAAACTGTCAAATATTGGCAAAATGTAGTAAAACGCAGTTTAAAATGTTTTAATGAATATTTTTTGATAAATACATTGACAGAAAAATTTCATCATGAAACTGATCAATATCTTTTACAATTTTATCCCCCAATGTTTAAGGACAGCAGAAAAAATTAATATATAGTTTATTCTTTGAAGGATACTTTGATATTCACCCTCTCCCATTGGATTATAAGGGAAAAGGAACGCTCTAGGTGGGGGTCCCTTGTTTCTTGACACTCATATAACAGCCATTTTGTGACAATCGTTAGGGTTGCCCAGACTTTCTCTACCTAAACTACTCGAAGGTAGATATGTTACTATTTGTGAACTAAAAACAAAATTAGGCACTTCATGTAAAACTTAAAGGAGTTTTCTAATAAATAATCTAAACATGATAGAAATTTTCACAAAATTTGTGCCATACTTCCTTATTATTAAAGAGAAGCAATCTAAGGTAACCCCATGCACAGTGCTTAACCCTTTGTCCTTTGGGCCAAGACAGTTCCTGAATGTGCCCATCCACAGAGTGTTTCGTTTCCAAACTGTTCCAAAAAGATTATGCACCTTTTGCACTAAGCCTAACTCCTGAGAAAAAATCATCAAAAATCACCCAACAACATCCTACTTTTTGCAGGAACAAAGGAAATGCTTATTTTCCATTTGATGTATACATTCCACACAAATTATCTTTTATCGAAACAATAAAAATATATTATTAAAATGATTACTTGATTAAAAAAATTGTTACGCAGAAAAAATATATGAATAATTGTACACAAATAACTGATAGAGATTATGTACATTTTTTTACAAGAAAATAACATCCCTATTTTTACAAATTAATACGCCTTTTACTTATAACATATTTCAAAACATGATACAGCATAGACCAACATTGCAATTTTTGCATTCATAAAAGCTGTCTGTGCACTCATCAGAAATACAAGTTCCACAAATATTAACTACTTTCATTACTCTTATATTCAATTACCATGTAAGTATATTCTTCCATAGAAAGAAAACGTCTTGACCTAGACATTAGGGTGGAGCGAAAAAATGAAAGTTGAAATCTTATTTTGGAATACCTGCCAAAAGTTGCGTATTTGTAAGTACAATATACGTGTAAAATATTATCAAGTTTCAACAACTCCTTGGGCCCTCTACCGAGGCTTGTTCTTTCTCCAAAAATTGTAACTTTATTGTACTTTAATTGTACTTTTTCAATCAAACAAAAAATTAATAACTTATTCATTGTTTCATTGCATACTAATATTTTATTGCATGCTAGTAATTTTTATTATCATTGCATGCTAATATTTTAATTATTCATTAATTAATTTGTATTCATTGATTTTTTTTCCCAAACGGTAGATGGCACTAATGATCCGTTATCAGCGCAGAGTTCAGTTATCACATAGTTTTATTATCCGTTATTCGAGAGGTCGTTATTTGGTGTCTGTTTTTAGCACGACGAAGAGATACTATTTCACATATGTTTTGATGATTATGGTGAAGAAGTACATTTGAAGAATATAGCCGAGTCGAGTATTCGTGATAGCAACAGGTATTAATTTTTTGAATTCTTTGTTTCGCAATATTAGTTGAATATTTGCTTACATCATTTGCAATAATGGATGACAGTGGCAGTGTGAGTGGACGATCTGTTACCAGAAGTACAATTGAATGCCCCATTTTCGGTGCCCTAGCAGAACTTAAAAATACAGTTTTGCCAACTATTGAAAACACTATAAAAGATTATTTGTATGTTAGGCATGAATTAAAACGTGAAAGATCCGGCCAAGAACCAAGCATTTCGGAAATATCCAAAAGGATCGGCCAGCAAATAGAAGAAATTTGGCAACGAGCTTCGATTCCCACAGTCTCACAGAAACGCATTCTTCAAATGATTTGTAAGCATTATAATATATATCTTAGTCTCATCCGATATCGCAAAATCAAAACAAATGAAAACTACAAAGTAAGAGTGGAAACTTTTAAAAATGAATCAACGAAGCTGTTTGATATCACAGCTTGTAAATGCCAAATATTCACTTTCTGCTCTTGCCATAAGTCGCATAAGGTTCCAACTGAAGAACAGTCTTTCCTTCTGGATCAGGGATCAACCAGAAGAATGGTTATTGAAACAATCAATATAATAGAAAGTAATAAAGGAAGACGTTTGAAAGGATAAAAGCAGAAATAGAACGGCAACACCTTCATTTTCAACGGAAAGAACGCAAATGTATTAAAAGCGTTGAAACTGATAACATTGATGAGGGTCAACGTAGCATCATTGCAATTCCAGAACTGGAAAAAGGTGCAACTGATACGTTCTCTGCAACGGAGCCATCAACATCAAAAGCGGGACAAATGAGGTTTTCACTTCCAACTCTCTCACGGGTGTGTGACCAGTACAGCATTTCTGATAGATGCGCAGCAGCAACGTTACAGGACGTCAGTAGTGTGGTAAAGGATGATTGCTCTAAAGTCGCTGATAGGAGTAAGATTCGAAGAGAGCGACAGAAAACACATTCTTCACTTCAAAACCTGCAAACTGGAAGTGGAAGAGGCTTGAAAAGTATATTTTTCGATAGCAGAAAAGACAAAACTCTGTCACAGGAAATGGTTGGAGATAGATACCATAGAAGAACTATAAGCAAAGAACATGTATCTGTGATACAAGAACCAAATTATCTTTATTTGGGGCATGTGATGCCGGCTTCTGGAACGGGGAAACAAGTAGCGACAGCAATATGTGATTTTTGCATTGAAAATGGGTTAAGCCTCGATGAACTTATAGCTGTTGGTTGTGACGGCACAGCCACGAATACCGGAAGAACAGTGCTATTGCGGTCTTACAGAATAAAGTGGGATGTCCTTTGCAATTGTTAATCTGCCAACTGCATGCGAACGAGCTGCCTCTGCGTCACTTATTCTCATTCCTTGATGGTGCAACTAGTGGTCCCCGTGAATATTCAGGACCAATAGGTAAATTGCTTGAAAATTGAGAGCAAATGCCACCTGCCCAATTTGAAGCAATTGCTTGCATCTTGCCGGAAATAGACCAGCCATAGCGATCTCAGTATCGACCAGAAATATATGTATGAAATGTGTCAAGCGGTTTCGTCTGGCCAATGCTCCCTAAATCTGAGTAGCCGTAACCATCGCACTCGAGATGGATTGCAGTCGCAAACAGAATGCAGAGGCTTTACATTGCAAGTGAGAGTCCATCTTCAAATTTGAAAATTCTGACCGAGTACATAGTAAACGTTTATGCTCTAGTTTGGTTCCAGATAAAGAAACAACCCTCTTGCTTGAATAGAGCAAGGCATGTATTTAAGTGAATATCATCATCTTGTCATCCAAGTGATGATCTCAAAAAAATTATTAGTCCTGTCATTCAACGGAATGCATATTTTTGCCACCCGGAAAACATTCTGTCAGCAATACTAACTGATGAACGAAGGCACATCAAAGAACTTGCTTTACGGAGAATTTTGAAGGCTAGAGAAGTGGCGTCTGTTCCCGCAGAAGTAAGAGAATTCCGTGTTCCAAAGCTGAACTTCAGTGCCTCAGACTATATTGATGTTATCAATTGGCATGCGTGTGAAATAACTGCACCCCCCATTCTAGCTGGCGTATCGAATGAAAGTCTCCAACAATCGATCAAAAGTACCGAAGCGGATTTGAAGTTCATTCAGTTTCCCTGCCATACTCAGGTGGTGGAACGCTGTGTTAAGATGGTGACCGAGGTTTCTTTGCCCGTGACTGGCCAATCGGCTAGGGATGGCGTCATACGAGCAAAAATTAATCTCGAAGCATCATGTCATCGTTTGAATCGAAAAAAGATTTCCATGTGGTTTAATGACGGAATGGTGGGTATTCCTTATGGCTATAATTGACAAATGACTATTAAGGCTTCTTATTTAGTGAAATATTGTTACTTATATTGTAGTTACTGTGTGCCTGTGTATTAACAACTCGTACATAATGTTCGTCCCTTCACTTTATTGTTTCTTAGTACTAAATAAATTATTTTCTAATTTTACTTCTAATGTTAAATGAGTGATATATACATATTATACAACATCGCCCGGTAGAGGGCGGAAGATATACTTTGAATGCGTCCAAATTTTAAACTTACATTGAGGGATATAAACGGCAACTTTTTAACCCTATTCCATTAGTTTTTAATGAAAAAAAAAATTTCGCCCTATTTCACTCCACCTACTAGACATTCTTTTAACCGAAATAGCCTAATAAGTTCATCCCCACTCTGTTGTACCTGCACCAGTGATAAAGAGCAATTTGGAACTTTCGACTGGGTACATCCCCTAGAACTGCGAAATTCTCCAGTCCTCTTTGTAATCAAAGGACTGGAGAACCAGCAAAAGAAAGAGAAGAGCCGAGTTTATTAAGGGAGTCAGTTCTTTCATTTCCAAGAATTCCAACATGAGATGGAACACACTGAAATAAAATATGAATCTTGTTATCAATGTGGACCAGAAGGGAAGCTATCTGACATAGCAGGTGTTGGTGCTGTTGTAGCAGCTTTTTTATTTTTTTCAATTGCAGACAGGGAATCAGAAAAAATAGAAATATTCCTAGCAGTATAATTAGGCAGCAATTTGAGAGTCTCAAGAATGGCAATAAGTTCAGCCCTATAAGTGCAAATGTCAGGAGCATTACAGATGCTATCATCCCAATGATTGTTGCCCTCAATCAAGATAACTCCACTTCCAGACTATATGAAAACAATATGAACTATGTTTATTAATTTGATTTGCAATCAAATTAATTAACTGAATTAATGCAATTCATTCTTCCAGTTAATATTGCTGGTTTTTAGTTAAACTGGTATTGAGCAGATTGTGGCTACTATTCTCGAGACTCGTCATTTAAGCAATATATCATACTTCAACAAAATATGCACCATAATATCAAGGACATCTCAATAAAATAATATAAAGAAATGACATTTTTGCCAGGGGAGACCTAACAACAATATTTTAATATCCAGTACCTCCCAAGAAAAGACTGCAACTACTGAGTGGTTAGATACAATAATCAGTTAATTTACCTAGTTTACTGAGAATTCCACTTTAACACAAGGTAAATCAATCTACTCTATCAATGAATTAATAATTAAAATGAGATTCAAAACAGCTAACTCTAAGTAGAACCATGAAAAAAAAAAATAAAGTTGATTTACCTTACATAAAAGGAAATTCCCTGCAGACTTAGTAACATGACTTACCTGATAAATGCACCTGACTTTGTAAAATATAAATTATATGACATTTTGTTAAAACTTTAATAAAAGTGAAGCTTTTAAAGTTTAGAAAAAAGGAACAATGGTAAAATTTTAAATACAGGATAATGATCATCCAAAAGTAAAAAAAGTATGTATTCAAACATCTGAATTCCTATTTTCATGTTATAAAACTGAGTTTGGTAAATCATTCAACAAAATCAATATTATAGTAAAACTAAATTACACGTAAAATAGAAACTTGGATAAGTCATTTGAGTCTACTTTAAAGTATGTTATACTTACCTTTTGGTAGGTACATCAGCTCCGGGTAAAAAATTATTTTTTGTTATCATTCCTAACGTAACTGGCACACCCCCACTGCGAACAAAATTAAACTGAAAACTCTGAGCCTCTTCAGACATTGGATTATGTGCAGGCATTAACAAAGTATATACCACCTGAAAAATTGAAAATGTTTAAAATATAATCCATGTATGAAATAATAAATTTACAAAGGGTAAATATAGATTTTTGGCTAAGTATGTAGTTTAATAAAATAAATATAGTTAATTTCACCAAAGAATGATTTTATTTTTTGAATTTTTAAATTAGGGAATTTTCCATAGACCATCTAAAAACTGGAAGATCTATATATTTTCACAAAAGATCAACAGAAAATATAAAACATCTTAGTTTCATGAAATGATAATTCATTCCCAAGATGTCAATAATATCTCTTAAATTGCAATTTATACCTACAATTTTTTAACAGAATTTAATTGGGTAACAAAATTTCAGAGATCATTGCAAAAACCAATTTTTGATGTTCAGTAACTAAATTTCAATAGAACAAATTTGCGTTTTCAGCATGCAGACATTACACTTCAGCTACAGATTTTGATGTCACTTAGAAGTCTGTCTTAAATAGTATATTTAAGCCATTAACATTTTTTCTCTGCATTTTACCTTAACCTTTGACGATCAAGATTGCTAACGGCAGACAAAATTTTCTTTCTTCTACTGTTTTGACAAACTCATCAAAAATAAATTGTGAAAACATAATTCGCATAAATAAGGAGCATAAAAGAATCCTAGTCAATCCCATTTCTTAATACCTTGTATCTTTTAAGAAGGATGAGAGGGCTTGCTCATTTTTTTTTTTTAATTCAGCTACTGACATTTGGTTGGGGGGGAGGGGGAGAAGAAGCAGAAAACATTCACCATCTAATATTTTGATTACATTTCTCTCAATCATACTTGGAACGTTTTTAACAGTTTACAATGGGCATTTAAAAAAATGTCAAAAGCATTAATTCTGCATAACAAGATTCATAAAATTGGAATTTTAACAAAGGCTTCCGCATTGTATAGTTAGATATGACTACTCGTAAAAGTTAAAGATATTACATAGTAATTAGCAGGTATGTAAAATGTCTACTTGATAATGATAACATTTTTTTTTTTTAATTTTTGAAGTATTTAGTACAAAAATGTACACTATCTCAAGAATGATACGTGCAAACAGTGAATGTCTTAAGTCCCTCCCTTTTAAATATGATTACATTTAAATAGATTATTCATATAACATTTGATATGAATAGTCACTTAATTTATTCAAACAGATATTGTATTAATATTTACACAGACATTTAAAAAATTAAAAAATGAATTAAAAAGTCAAACTTTTGTCTCCTCATCTTTACTTTTTAATAATATGCATTATTAAGAAAGAAAAAAAAAATCCTGAGAAACCTCTGTAAAATGATCATCAATGAAATAGAAATAAAATTTTCTACAAACCCCAAGAGAATAGAGGACTTGAGAAGGTGATGGTCCAAAAAAGACACTTTCCAAAGTTGGAGATGAAACCCTCTCTCCTAATTTTGAATTCTCCAGACAAATAGTTTTTAACTTTTCACAGGTATGATTATCTGAAACAAAGTTATAATACAATGACAAAAATTCAAGCAATGCTACAGGGTTGATACTCAATATTTAAAACAAAATTAGAGATTTTAATGGCATATAAAATTGTTTTAAGGAGTTTATAGATTACACACTCAAACCCTCTACTTTACATCCACATTATTTTCCAAAGAAAAATATGCTCAAGAAAAATTAATGCCTGTGCAGCTACTTAAATCACAAATATCTTTGAGTAATTCCAATATACAATCAAGTGCTATATATTAATAACAAAGTATCAGGTAAAACTAAGATTTGTATCAATTTTGTAGCAGATTTAGTATTAGTCTTATAACAGACCTTATAGCACAATTCGAATGATTCGTAGCAGTGGAAATTCAAAGTCATTCTTTCTATCACAAATTTACATATACACAAATTATGCTGAAGAATAAACAAATTTTTATTAACTAATTTTTACTTTATTTATTGCTTAACATATTATCAATTAAAAAAAATGTATCTATATAATATGAACTGACTGATTGGCTGAGTGGATGATATATCAGAACTATCAAGTACTTCTACTATAGCTAGAATCTTGGTTTTGATGTCATTCAATCTGTTTCAGCTTTAAGATTAAAAGGAAAACACAAATCCCAAAAATTTGAATTAGGGATGACTGTGCAAAGTGATAAAATATACACCCACAGCCTCTTTGCCTAATTATCGAGCATCCACTCTAGTTAAAATCTTGGCTTTGATATCTTCTACGTCAATAGAAAAAAAATCTAATATTTTGAGAAATTCAAATTAGGGGTGATGATGTAAAGGAATAATTAAACAATTCCGAACAACTTTCCAAAATGATAGAGTACTTTCACTCGAGACAGAATCTTGGTTTTGGTTTCAAAAAATCAAAATTCCAATTAGATATGATGATACAAAGAAAAAAAAAACTTTCATCATTTTGGCTCTCAAAATGTGCACCAATTCATTTTTCTTTTTGTTTAAAATTGAAACCATTTTTTATATTCTGGACATTTATTAAGTGTATAGATGTTACTTTTAGTAGCCACTAGTCATTAAAAATGGAAGAAGTGCATTTGAAATGGCAAGTTTTAAAATAAACTCAGAATAAACCTGAAATATTAAAAAAAGGTCTTTAGATTCAAAGCACCGTGCAAGAATGTTAACTATAAGAATCATCTTACTTCCATCATTATTAACTTCTGCCTATGGTGTAATAATTAAAGGCTGGAAATGGATGGAAAAAGATGTTTGTGGACTTTCAGTAATGCACTAGAATATAAAATGAATTGTGCAATCCCACCATTTATGCAAAAAATTATTTTGTTTAGTAAAATATTTATTCTTTTATACTGATGCACTATAAAAATAATCTGATAATATTTAAAAATATTGGGGTAATTCATGCATATGGTAATAAAATATTTATTCTTTTATACTGACACACTATAAAAATAATCTGATAATATTTAAAATGAGTCATTTTAAAAATATTGGGGTAATTCATGCATATAGTGCACACAAGTAAGAGTCCTGAAGACGAAAAAAATTGTATTTAGAAAGAAAGTCATGAGCTGCCTACATCAGATTTTTTGTGAAACAAATACTTATCTTTACAGTTAGACTTGTTTTTGAATTCATTTTTTATTGGTTCTGACATTCTTAAAGAAAAATTGAATTGGATGAAAAGGAATAGGGATATCATGCAAATATTTAAAAGTAAACATTATATTTGAAAAATATTTATATATTTCACTCTCATTAAGATGATTGATCCCATTAATTTTTAGTGAACACTAATCAATTTTTAGTGAACACTAATCAATTTTTAGTGAACACTAATCAAAGACATAACTCCCACTGGCTCCCCTTATGTGTTTTGACTTGACTGACAACGTAAACAGTGATCATTTGGTGAAAATATCATTCTCCCTAATGCGAAATGTAAGAGAATCCTAGTCCCATTAATTATATTTGGAAATATAGGTTTTAGAGCAAAATTCTTAAAGAGTTTAAATTTTCAAAACTTTTTACCCAAAATTGACATCAAACAAAGAATAATTGAGCAAAATTTTGCCTTTGTAAAGAAAGTGAAACTTATAGTAATTTATCAGGTAGAAAGGGAAGTGCACTACACTAATTAACAATTTTCCAGTCTTTTTCTACTTTATTTTCTTTTTCAGGAGGTGAAAGGGGGTATTTTGCTTCTTTTTTCTAACTTTTGACCCTGTTAACAAAGTTTGGATTTGGGGGCAAAAGAAATTAAAAAACAAACAATAATAATCTCAACAAACACAATAATATACACAATAACAAACACAATAATATTTTGACAATATTCCTCACAGTGCTAATTTCAGACAGTCAGTCAATTGTTCGATTTCTTTTGCATTGCTGAAATAGATTGACAAACATTTTAAGGAGTTTTCAAGGAGATTTTGGCAAAAATAAGGAGTTTTGAAGGCTTTAAAAACGAAATGTAAATTTAAAGAGATCTAACTGAGTTTTTAATGACTGTGCGAACCCTGTGCTAAAATGAAGTGTTTGATTCAAGTGGTATTATTCAAATGTTCATATGTCTTAAAAATTTGACATCAAAATCAAAAGTAATAAATCTGCATATTTTGGACTAATTTTAAAAATACACATTTAAATTTTCATTATGCGCTATACAGTCATACTATTTTATATGTGAGGTCAATGCTTTATGCACTATACAGTCATACTAATTCATATGTGAGATCAATGCTTTAATCCTCCCCCCTGCAATAAGAAAACAAACCTAATACATAAAGACAAAGACAAACATTAAGATTTCATACAGCTATTTTTTTTTCAGCTATAGATTATTAAGAAATACACCCTACAATTTGATAATTTATAAATAACATTTTCAATTTAGAATGGAAATAAAACTTGGAAATTGAAGTTTAGATTCCGTGAATACACTTTGCAATTAACAATTAAGTTGGAGAAATATAACAAAATTTGAAAGCAATCCCTGATAACTGTAAAACATTTGATGCCAATTAGTGTGAAGTGTGCATACTTCATATAAGAGCATTAAAAAACAAGACATTTTTACATAACATTTTATATTGTACAAAAATCAGTTTGTTAAAATCGTTTTCAAATATCGTTAATCAATATTCTAAAAATTTCTAGATTTTCTTGCTAAAGGAAATATTATTGAAACAAAAGCAATACTTTCCTTTAGCAAGGAAAATAAAAATATAATTTACTCCAGGGGAAGCCCATTGCAAGCTGGTATAGCAGAAGAATTCAGACAGATAAAGGTAAAATATCCTTTGAACAATAAATACATTATGCATACATAATGCACTTACCTGGAGGCATAAGTTTTAACACAGCATATGCTTCATTCCGTAGAGCAGGAACATTTAAAGAGCTCCCAAGGTCAGCAAGTTGAAAGAGAAATTGAGCATACTGCTGTTGCTGTGACATTAACTGCAAATGAATTGGACGACAGTAATTTTTCAAAACAGCTACATAACATATTTGATATTTCTATGTTAAATTAGTAACAATTCACTCATTTAAAAATAAATTAGAATTACACATAATACAGAATAATTAAACTAAATCTCGATCATAAAACTTTTATAGTAAATAAAAATACTTGTGTTAAAATTTTTACATTTGAAATGTATACCAATACATATTTATAACACAAACAAAAAGAAAATTGAAGCAGGGAAAAGAGACAGTTATGCCAAGTATTCAAGACAGATATCAATATGGATCACCAAAATAAAAGCTTAAAATTCACAAGCATTGAAAGCATTATAATACACTAACATATTATACAAAAAAGTGTTTGTAATTATACATTAATAACACATTTTTTAATATAAAAATGCTATATAAATAAAAAAAATATTTTTATATAAATGGGGGTGTTTAATCTTTTATATAAAAGTTATTATAAGATAATTACAACAGTCTTCTGGAATTATTGACATATAAAGCAAAACTTCAGCAAACCAACTTTTTTAGTTTGTTTTAATGTTAACAGTAATTAACAAGAAAGATCAATCATGCATAAAGTATTGATTATGAAACACTTTCCAACTGCAATGCAATTTTATTTAAACATCTTTAATTTTAAAATATTTTTAAAATTATCACAATACAACAATAATTTATTAAATTTGAACACTTAAAACTTCATCGAAAAAAATAAACTTATTCAAATGACATCATTGAAATATAAATCGCCTGGCTCTCCATGTAAAAGCAGTAAATATTTCATCCATACACTTTTATTCCACTCCTTTCATTCCTCACAATACTACAATAATTTATTTTATTTAAAAACTTAAAACCATAGAGACAAAAGTACTTTAACAAATTTGCTATAAAATCGTCTGCTTTTCTATGTAAAATCAATGAATGTTTCATTCATATCAGCTATATTGTAGACTCCAGAGCTAAATAATTTTGCGTTAAAGAAATTCAGCAATTCTTATACAACTGATCTTACAGCTTGATGTGTTTACATTCTCCATAAGTGAAAATTAGGCTTCGTTGTAGAAATAATCAAAGTTTGATGATCATTTAAACTCAAATATATTGTAATTGCGTTGTTTCAGAATATAGATGCACAGAACTTAAGCAAAAATAAAGAGGTTTTAGGACAGATACAACACTAAATATAAATTAAAAAGAACTTTAAAAATCACGATTTTGACACAAGATTGATGCCATATTTTATTTTGAAGTGGGTCACGTGATCTCCTCATATAATATAGATGTAATTATTATTTTAATTTTTATTTAAAAACTACCAAATATATTTTGCTGAAATTTTTTTTATATTTTTTATGAGATAATTTGAATATTTCCTAAAACTTTCGAAGCAATTTGTGAATTTTAAATTTGCTTAAAAACTGTTTGAAAAATTAGATCCCATGGGGTTCAATGTATTTCATTTTTTCAACCCGGGTTCAGTCCAAAACTAATTGGGTGATATTATTCATTTATATTCCCATAGGTCCCACAGACCGTCTGAACAACATACTAAAATTTCCTTTTGATAAAGTAATTTTTACAGCAGTTATCGTGCGAATGGACAGATAGGCAGAATGAACAAAGTCATAAACACTTTTCAACTATGTTGTAAAGTGTTAAAAATGAACTAAAGTGAATATTAGCAGTTCGAAGACTGCTCGTCATTGGCTACAAGGATGTCATCCCAGCCAGTAACTGAACTGTTCTCATACCAAACATATTCTGAATTACGGAATTGCAGATGAAGATAACTTTGGTCTAGTGACTTAGTTTTGGCCTTGTAACAGATAGTTTGCAGATTCAGATCTTGCTGCTTGGAGCAGTCCCTACAAATGCATACTTGCCAACTAAATTTGATGAAAATTCAGATTTCTTTAAAAAATTTAGAAAATTATACAAATATTAGGAAGATTTTTTTCATATCTGTTTATGATATAAAAACTTTTTTGCTATTGTTCAGAAACAACAATATTTACCTTTATAATATACTTATACATACTAAATGTAAAACAACCAATAGATATTGAATTCAATATTCTTTCTTTAGATGAAAGTTCATTGATAATAGCTGCTGTCTTGGTTCTTGTGCAACCATATTTTTCTATTACTTCCAATTTTGGAAACATATTTCGAATCTTAACATTTGCATATGCTTTGAATGCATACTAAATATTTTCAAAAAGTAAATCTCAAAGGAAAAAAAATCACTATGGAAGATAGACCATTTCTCTTGGATATGTGTTACAAAATTAGCATGTGCATATACCACATATATATATATATATTTAAGAAATCTTAATAGCTTATACCCACTATAAAGTTTTGATATTTTACCAAAATATACTGTAACCTGTTTAAAATTTTCTAAGATAATTTTATAAACAACTTACAACACCAGGAAGACAGTTTTCAGCTTCAATATTAGGTCCGTCATAAGGATGTTGAGGTGAACCTGTTGAACTATCAGAACTAGAATCAGGTGATGATGGCATGTTGGTACCAATTTGACAAAGTTTTGCAGATATTATCTGTTAATAAAAATATTAATTAGGAGATGTTCAATACAATATATTGTATTATACATGTCAGTTTTGAGAAATAATTACTTTGTCATATGAAATAATTACTTTGTCTTGAGAAATAATTACTTTAAATAGAAGACTGTTTTCAAAAAGTGATAGTAGTATTCAAATCATAATCAATTTACTTAATATGACAGTTTTAAATTACTCTACGATTGAAAATGATATATAGTGATATATTAATATAGAATAGATGCAATAAGATCATAATGCTTGAAAAAGATGCAATGAATGCAAAAAGGCTCTTCTAAAACAAAGTAATGGGAAAATAAAAAATATTATTCTAAAATGAAAAGTCTACTTGTGATTTGAGGAATGAGAGTTTTGTAATATCTTTAAACAGAAGCCAGATTGGAAATACCAATATTTACACCATAAACAACCCAATAACAGAAATTTTAGCATAAATTTAACTTTTAAGCAATATCCAAGCTTAAAGAACTGATTATATATATATATATATATATATATATATATATATATATATATATATATATATATATATATATATATATATGCATATGCATATATATAAAGCACACATTCATATATTGTTTTATTTTTTTAATATTTAGGCTCAAATTATAAATTGATATGTACTATGAAATTTGTTAAAAATTGCAAATAACTACCATTAAAAATATTCACTGAATTTTGTCAATTACCAAAATAAAATTCACAAATTTCTGCTAATTTGCAGAAAAATTACATTTATCAATCAATGGATTAAGTGCATTCCAAATAATAAACAGATACATACCATTTTATCCCTGAGAGGTAGCTGTGAAACAAGCTTTTTATCATCTGCTGGATCCAATAATTCACCATTTACAAATAGATCCACTTTCATATTTACATTGTTTGCTTTGACTCTGGTAAGTATTTGACGCCTTATAGATCCTAGAGTATCATTTGCATGCGTCCACACTTCTGTATCATCAAAGCTACGGCCTTGGTTGGAAAACCTAATGGTAAGTGACAGTTGTTTTCCTCGCTGGGCCCTAAAATAAAAACAAATAATCAATACCATGTCATAGCTCTTTTGTGAAAATCACTTAAATTTACGCAAACTCAATAGCAATAATAAAAATGTTCCTAACAGAAATAATCTTTACAATGCTTGTGCCTCTCTGTCCATAGCAAGTTTTCTTGCTGCTATTGTAGAAATCACCTATTTCAAGCTAGCAAGCATATAACACACAAAATTAGTCCATGGATACTGTTATTTGCAATATAAAAGATATCGTAACTTTGAGAATGCCAACAATAAACAGGTTCTGGGTGTGTGAACTTGGCCATTGTAGCCTTGTGCAGTCCATATTACATCTTTAAAAGATTTGAAGCAGATTGCATGGTTGAACTGAATTTGTCACACTCCACAAAAAATTCCCAAATTTTTTTGGAAATAGCAAGTTTTCTTGCTAACATTGCAGGTATTAGCTATTCCATGCTGAAGAGTGCATATAAAGAACAAAATCAGTCCATGAATGTTATTTGAAATGGAAGGTCCCTAAAAGTTGGCCTTGCCTAAAAGTTCATTTAACTTTGGCAGCTCACTCTTGCTGAAAACAGCAGTAAAAACATGGCTATTTTCCTGCATTGGACATGATTGCTTCCAAATAAGTTAAAATTACTTTCAGGCACAATAAATACATGGCTATCACACAAACAGC
This sequence comes from Amaurobius ferox, assembly GCA_951213105.1. Lineage (NCBI taxonomy): Eukaryota > Metazoa > Arthropoda > Arachnida > Araneae > Amaurobiidae > Amaurobius > Amaurobius ferox. The sequence continues at coordinate 68,619,299 of OX578144.1, read as the reverse complement.
ATAATAAAATTCTAACTTTTCAAATTTTCCAGATAAATTTTTTAGACTATTTGATAAACCTAACATACTAACAAAACATCTAACCAAGAAAGCTCCTTATTATTCTGCAGATGTTTAGACACAAGTAAAATGCATAATACGACAAACAAACTTTAAAATTAATTAATTCTACATAATTAAGAACATGCTAAACTTTTTTCAACTTATAAATTTTGTTCATTGTATCAATATTTATTTAGAACTCTAATTAGGGCTTTTTTTTTCTGGGAATATAGCATATCCCTAGTTCTTTGTAAAATAGGCTTTTATTTATTTGAAATTAATATATATATATATATATATATATATATATATATATATTGTATAAAATAGCCCTAAATAATTGAACTTAAAAAACAATTTCAGAAACTATCACAGCATAACATGTTTTGCTCTTATTTTAATTCAGTAAGCATTTTTAACAGCAGAAATTTTTTACTCAAGAAATTGGGACTTAAAAATAATTTATCATCATATCTTCTCTATTGGATATTGTCAGTCATAGTTATCTGTTCGTGTTTGAAATTGGCTTATTGTGTGATGAAAACTATATCTATGAATAAATAAAAAGTAATAAAATTTTAATTAAACTGAAAATAAAAATATGAAAATTCAGGCAGCACTCCTAGTGAAAACAGATTAAGCATTGTGCACATTAGAATATGTGTACTTTTTAATTTAAAAGATCTCCACAACTCTGACTTTTTGCTCAATTTTCTAAACTTCCTGACAATTAAGTTTTCAAGTAAGATGGAAACTCTGAAATAACATGTATATTTTGCAAGAAAGTTCTAGATTCAATATTTATCTTGACAATATTTAAGGTCATGATTGAATTAAAAAAATGTTATATAAAATTTTTATTAAGTCTGGTGTAAAAGCATTACATTTGTATAACATTGGAAGACATTTCTCTCAAATTTCAAAGCCAGTCTAACAACCCTGTGATCCAAGGTTATATCAGCTTTACAAGCATAAACATAAGAAAAATGTGTAATTATTATACCGTGCCATAGGTAAGATAGATCTTTCTTCACCATAATCTCCATCACATTGTCCGACATATTCTCTTAAAACTTTCAAAACACGCACCATTCTAGTTGTCTCTTGTCTTAATCTATTTACACTGTCTTTGTCTCTTTCGAGGACTGAAATAGTATCAAATGCAGCTTTTAGTCTGTCCATACAGGACTGCACAAAATCTTCATGAATATCCATTTGATTAGCTTGTAGACGAGGACCTAAATTTGTATAAGTTTCTTTTAAAAGTTCAATAGCCCTATTTGCAACATCTTCACTGCTACATAGGACAACCTAAAATATAACCAGAAAAAAAATTATTAAGATAAATCTAATTAAAAACAATTTTAGGGAAAAAAAATTGTATATGCATTTTAAAATAACACAAAGTCCTATTTCTTCATTTTACAAAAAAAAAAAATTCCTACGGTTAGCTTTAAATTTTTAGGTGAAGTGCAGTAATTTTTATGTGTACGTCTACAGAACAGCTGGCTGGTAACTATTGGAATACTGCTTTATTATGAATAATATGCATACAGTGAATGATATACATACAGATACATTAAAAATTGATACATAAAAATATACTCACTCTCCATAAATAATCTAATCCCAAAAGTTCTAAATCATTCATTAAAAAAGCTCTTCGTTTAGCAATTAATTTACTTTCTTTAGAATTTACAGCTTTAAAAAACCGATCAAAGCACCTGAAAAAGAAAAGTTGAATGAACAGAAAGTATTAAGAATATTTTAGACAAAGGAAAAATGTCTAATTAAGTTGAACACAATACATTCGGTCACACATTGATAAATAAAAATGTTTGACCATCATGCTTTTAGATGAAAGCATAAAAACAATTTAAATATACTAATTAAAATTTAATTTCGAAAAATATAATAAACACTGTTCTATATGATTAACACTAGCAAACAACACTGCATAAAATATGCTTAGCTTATTTTAGCCGAAAATCCTAAGTAAGCCTTTTCCCCCATCACATTTGAAGAGCACCCCAGCAACATTTATCATAATTTTTAGTCACATTTGAGGGGGGCAAATCAATGGAATTCTGTGGTAATTAATACTTATGTTAAAAATTTATAAGGGAATACCAAACTTCAATATTAAGAAACAAATAAGCACAATAATTTATTAATACCACATCTTAAGATACATTGCTAAATTATGTAATGCAATGGAAAATTTTAAACTGGTGTAAAAACTGGTTGAAGAAAGTAATACAAAAGATTTCCTAACCAAGTCTATTGATTTTAAAATATATATCCATTTTTAACTTCATAAAATTTGCTAAATACTTAGTTAGCAAAAGAAAAGACTGATACACTAAAATTAATTTTATACTGTAGTTCTTTTATAAACTGATATTGTGCTGTTATTTACAAAAATCTAGTACAACAAAAATGTGATCCAACGAGTTCTTGCAGCATTTTTGTAATTCATAATTTTGTTCCATATACTTCAATGCAAAACCCACACATATTTATCATTTTCATTGCTAACAACCCCCGAACAATTTTTAGTTACTAGCAATATACCCATTGTTCATACGGATACATTATAAGGAAATTTAAAACATTAATGACATTGTTAAACATTATTGACATTGTAAAACATTAATGACATTGTTATTCAAAGCATTCTATTAAAATACTAAAATGAATGCTCCTAAAAATAGTCTATCTCTTATCGCTATACAAAATTATCTTCACAGGCAGATCTGAAAAATAAAAAAAACATCCTGCTCTCATTTGTAAACAAATTTACAAAAAGTATAAAATTGAATTAATTTATGCCAAAATGAAAGTACTAAAATTGTATGGGAATAAAAACCTGTCCTACTCATATTCTCGTAGATTAGAATATATACCTGTGTATTTATAGATTACATGTATTACAATGTATGAATCTCAAAAATCTTACCCAAAATAAAACAGATGACATAATAAATTGAAAATATAAATAATCACTGTAATCTTTAAACCTCAAAGCTGTAACTGATTCAAATACATGCCAAAATGAAAGCACTAAAATTGTATAGGTAGATATACCCATACTACTCTCTTATATTTTCATAGATTAGAAGATATACCCATGTATTAGTAGAAGTTTATCCATACTACAATATGAGTTTCAAATGTTTTTTCTAAAATAAAACAGATGTAATAAATTGAAAATATCAATAATAAAGACAGTAATTGATATAATCTAGTCAAAAATGCAATTTTAATAAAACATCCGTTGCTAAGCGTTGCTAATATAATTTTCTTTAACTCTTTAAGCATTGTTGACAAGTTCAACTCGTCATGCATGTACTACTGTTAAGCGGGTTTAACAAGGTAGACTCGTCATGCACTTTTAAAGTCGAGACTCCTGTGTGTTTGACGGAAATAACACGTCATGTGATTTTTTTTATGAGATATTAATTGTGTTTACAATCTTTTACACTAGATGGCAGTAATAGTCCTACAAACTAAATTTTATCACAGACAGGATATATATGGAGTTATATTTTATATGTTGGAAAGAGAATGGTTCTAAACCCACAATTCAAGAAGGAAAGTCTTGCAGCTCAAATTGTGCTAAGCTTATTACAACCTTTGCTCAACAAAGGCTATTGCCTAACAGCTGATACTATTTATGTATCCTGACCTGTGTGATAAACTAATATCACTTCAAACTGACTCATATGGCACAGTTCGTGTAAACTGCAAAGGTGTTCCAAAAGAAATCAAAACAACAAAACTCAAAAAAAGTGAAATTATTGGTTTTCAACGAGGAAAACTAGTAGCAATGAAATGGAAAGATAAAAAAGAAGTTCATTTGTTGAGTACTATCCACAATATTGAAATGGGTAAAGTTTGTAGTAATGAAAACGATGGTGAAAAACCAAAAGTTGTAATTGATTACAATTTATCAATTGGGGGGGGGGGGGGTGTAGATAGAGCAGATCAAAATTTCTTGTATTACGATACAGTGTGAAAAGGGATGAAGATTTATTATAAAAAAATATTCAGGCACTTGCTTGATCAAATTATCTTCAATGCTTTTATTATACAAAGAAAGGTAACATCCAGAAATATAACACTTATTGACTTCAGAATTAAAATCATTGAGGAAATAATACAAAAATACTATGATTCTAACACCATGGCTGTAAAATCAGGAAGGCAACGTAATGAAAATCATCCTCTTCGTCTTACAGGGAGACACATTGCAGAATATATACCTCCCACACCCTGCAAAAAAGAGCCAACTAGGCGATGTGTTGTATGTTATGCATCCAATAAAACTGGCAGGAAGCTTAGGAAAGAAACCAGGACATGGTGTCCAGATTGTGAAGTTGCTCTTTGTTATATTCCATGTTTTACAATTTATTACACCAAGAGGAACTATTAAAAATTGGAATTGTATGGTTTTTTATTCACTTATCTGTTATTATACATGTTTATTTACTTATATGTTTACTTATATGTTTACTTATATGTTATTATACATGTTTATTTACTTATCTGTTATTATACATGTTTATTTACTTAATACTTATTTCAGCAAAACACCTCCTCATTCAAGGTGCAGTCAATGCGGAAAAGGATGTGGGAGAAAAAAAACTCCCCACTACAGTGGGCACGAAGGGAAATAAATAACCATGCTTAAAGGGCTAAATAAATTGGTGGAAAAAATATCGTCTGCATAATGCTATCTCTATGAAAGGTTTAATTGTGGGGTGGGGTGAGGGGATATTAATTTCTCGACAGCCTCTAATCCTAGAAACTTTAAACATGGATTAAATTCTAAGTGAGGCTATATATCGTGAAATTTGGTGCAGTCATTCTTCCATGATGAGACAAACACACACACCAACAGACAGATTTTCAATTTTATTTATACAGATATCTTGTAAATTGTTGCATAACATGAATTCTATTAAGTTGTAATTAACACATTCTCACCCATTAATTTCACTATATTGTTCATGTGTTTTCTGTGTGAGTGTGGTGCAAATATACTATAATACATTAACATGTGCAATAGTACATTGCTTCAGCTTCATTAATTAAATATAGAAAACAATGCATTCATACTGTAATTATAAATATATTGTTCACAACAGAAACATTAGCGATGATTACTTAATCGGTAACAAGGTTCCACAATTCCATGAATACACGAGTCTTTCATTCTATTTGTTTAACTCTTCTTAGAATAGCTTTTAAATTTGGTTGTTTCAGCTTTTATTTTCGGTTACTTCTATTACATATATCATGTTCTTTGTTAATTTATATTATTTTATATATGTCAAGTTGTGGGTAATTTTGATGACATTTTAGTAGCACTGCTTACAGACATTGGTTTATACAATATATTTGCACATGTCATGACATATCAAGACACAGATATATATAATTTCTTTAATTTTTCATTTCTACATATATGCATAACTTCATACTATTTATTTAATTTTCACTTTTATACACTTTAGTTATGCACTGTTGAGTACTACCTACACATATAGCTCTTCTTTTAGTCTTTCACAATTTGTATCGTAATTTTTCTCAACACTACAATATGTAGCAAATTCAAAACAATCCTTATATATCAATTACGAAAGTAATATATAAAAGAGTTAAGTTTAGAATATGAGGATATGCCAAAGGGATCTTTGAGTTCTTAGCTAAGTGTTATTCAGTGGTGACTTGCACGTATAAATGTTCAGAAACAAATTCAAATTTTAGCTATCCTGATATGCATTAAAAAGTCTGTGGTATAAATAACCAAATTATAGTTTGATTCTGATTATTTTACATTCTTGCAATGATAACCACACAAGCTATTACTGGTGTTACTCATATATAAAATAAACTATTTCAACAAAGTCATTAGGATTGAGATATGATTTTTTATATTGTACAGAAAGACAAAGATAAATCAACAAGCAATGTGTCAACTTTAAAATTAAGAAATATTTATAAATACTTACTTTATACCACTTTCCGTTAATAAACAGGGGTCTAATTGCAAAACTATATTTTCAAAAAAGTCTCTATTAATTTCAGGGTCAAGATCTGGTTCTTCACCCATTAGCTAGAAAAAATATATAAAATTTAAATATTACAAACTCTCAAATATTTATTTAGATTAAAACAAAAATTTATGTTCAAAAATTTCAATTCAGTGATAAATTTACCTTTGAAAACCATTTAAAACATGCTTCTCTATCTGTGACATATACTGCATTTTCTGCAAGACATGTCCAAATCTGTAAGATAATATACTTTGATAAAATAATTTGGCAAATTTCACCACTTAAAATTTTCAATTAGTTGAGAAATACTTTTAATTTTGCTTTATACATAGACAATAAAAATTATTAAAATCTTTTAGTGCTTTCAAACTTATTCATGCAATAGGCCCCTACAACAGTTAAAACTTTTATCAGCGGCGCCGACTTCTTGAGTTCGAGACACTTTATGAACCCCTAATAATTCTGTTGTGGGTTCCTTGAACCCCTAATATTTTTGTGCATATTTAGTGCAGAAAATTTATGCATAAATTTTAATTTCTCAAGTTTCTCATTATTTATTCCTTGTTTACTAAATATAAATTTGCAGGTATAGAAAATTCCCCCTCAAACTGTTTATTGTATTCAAAATACAAGATTTTAACTCAAATGATTTAAAGAGAAATTTGTTGGCATTTTTAACATTGGTAAAAATACCTAAAAATAAATTTTACATTTATTGTTATTTTTATAGAGATAATTGAGTTAGAAACTCACACAGTATCTGTATATTGTATTATAATAATGTTGCACTTACAAAAGCAAAATAAATTAAATAAATAATTATCTACAGAATTTTTTTTTTTTTTCTATACTTAACTACAATTTGCTTCATTTTAGCATTTCAGATGTCTTATTGTGCCAGATAATCTGACTTAATAAAATTTAAATTAGACTTAAATCCTTTGAAAAATGCCTGGGTCATTCGATTTAAAATTTCCGGAATCCCCAATAATTTTTCAAATCGGCGCCTATGCGTACAATGCATGATATAAATAATATACTGAAACCAACATAAATCATTACTCAAAAATGGAATTTATGTTTGCTATATATATCCATATTATTAAAGTTTATCAGTGTATGCTTGTATCTATGTGTGTAGCTTCCTAGAATAAAGTACTTGTAGAGGCATACAAGGCATTGAAACAATCATACAAGCCAAGACAAGCCTATTTGCTAAAAATAAGTTTCAAATTATGAGCATTTTATTAGAAATAAATAGCCATAATTGTGAGTATTTAATAAAAAGTGACCTCAGAATTCACCTAATATCTATCAGTGGAAGCCATCTCCAATACTTTATGCCAGTTTCTGGAAGACTGGTCAGCCTACTAGAGGATTACTAGAGACATGGGAGGAGAATACAGAAGTAAGGAGAGAGGACCAAAATCTTTAAAATTATTTGTCATGACAGTTGGTGGGTTTATTGTATTCTGTGGGACATTTAAGGTCTGAAAATATCAGCTTTCTTTTACTAGTATGAAGGCATGAAAATTGGTTGCAGAGAGGGTGTTTTCTTAAAAGTGGGAAAAACAGATGTACTTTTTATTTTAAACATACTGATGGGAAAACAATATAGCAGTGCTTGGTTTTCGCATAGTGCAAAATAAAAGATTTTTACCAGCAATTACAGGAGGGATATATATATATATTTTAATTGGCTTCTACAAATAATTTTTTTTAAACAGATTTACAGACTAGTTTCTGCCTAGTGATTGAATCCGGTTGATTAGTAATTCTGTTTATTTTATTCCTGTTTAAACAGACATTAAATAAAATTGACAATTTTTCAAAATGCAATTTAAGTCAAAGTTACCATGCAGTTAGTCTAGATTCAAATGTGTGAGACATATAGTAATCTCTTAAAATATATTTCTGAAAATTTTCAAAATTCATAACTATTTGGCTATAGATTTTAGACTTACATGTGTTTGGTGTATTTGAAAAGTTTCTAAATTATAACTTGAGTTTTCAGATACTTTTCAAATAATAGAAAAAATACAAATTTAGCTTTTATATTGTTGCATATATAATCATAACACACACAGTTCATCATACTTTTAAAATCTGTAGTGCTTACAAAATTTAGCAATTTTTATAATTATCTTATTTTTTTGTAATTAAAATTCCCAGAAATTTTTCTTCACAGGTTCTGTATGCAGATACTCGTTATTTTTATGTAATTCTGATGCTGAAAGTTAAGAGTTTACATTTGGTTAAAAAATGAAACAAACATTGATTGAGAAAAATTGATAATGTATTCAGGAGATAACAAGATAAATTTGTAATAGAACACAACAAATAATAGAAGGGAAAAATTTTGAGAAACGGAATTTTTTTCGATCAGAATCCAAGATCAAGATGGTCAGATTACCAAGAATAATTTTTGCAGTGCAGAAATAGATTGATTTCAATGCCATGGCTATTTCAATGCCATTAATTTAAACCACATGATTAGATGACTTAAAGCTCTAAAGATCACAGACCTAGTTTTGATTTTAACTTCAATATCACTTATAACAAACCTTGCTCAAACAAATCACTTCATTAGGCATGTTTACATTTGGAGGAAGAAGAGGGGTGTATTTGTTTACTCATTTTATTAATCAAGAGCAAAATCTGAAAAATTATAAAGGCATTTGACAAAAGAGAATAAAAACTGTAAATTATTTTTTTTATATTAAAAAATAATAAAAAAATAACGATATGGATGATCACATGGGACAGAATATTGTTAATTTTGAAAATGTTCTGAAAATTTAATAGCATTATAAGACACTTTCTAGTAGTCCACAGACCATCACTCAATTCTTATATTAGTGATTGATATTTTTTGATCTTATATTGTTTTCTTACTCCTGTGTGTAAATGTTAACTTTTTTATAGTATTGAAATATCCATTTCAGACATGGTATTACTAAATGGAAAGATAACTTTTACCCAAATAAATTCATTGCTACAACCAGGGATCACACTCTTACTAGTTTCTTTCACATCACATTTCGTATCAGATAAACAGATAAAACAAAGCTTTATCAGTTTTGTAGCATGTCTAAGTTTGGTATCAGTTTTGTAACAAACAAATGCACAATTTGTATCATTTGCTGTAATACAAATTCATTCATAGTCTTTTATATCAAATTTATATATGTGAAAATTCTGCACATTATCTTAATTTTTCAAGGAGCACAATAAATGTATTATTTATTTATGATAAAATACTTGCTAAATGTCAATAACCTCTGGAATATAATCTATGATATATATATATATATCAAGGCAGAGCTGGGTACAGAAAATTCTGAATACCAGAGCCTCATTAGAAAAAACTGCAAATTTTAATAACATTTTTAAGGAAACAAGATGGAAAAATGCAAAGTTAAAAGAAAAATGGAGAATTTTCCCTCTAACTACAATTAAAAAGTATAACTTTTCTTCAGTACAAGAATATACAAATGCTTACAAATGTTTTATTAATTTATATTTATTATTTTTATTGTTAAATACGTTATGAATTAAAAAAAAAATATTTTTTAAAATATACTTTAACATATCAAATACACACTTATTTAAAAAAAAATTTTTAAATTCTGTACTGTATAAGAATACTAACTGTATAAGAATCATCTTACTTCCATCATAGTTAACTCTCATAATATTTGGTTAATTAGTGCAAAATATTTCTTTAAAATTAACCAAAAAAGAAATATGCAAGTTTATACTGCCTATTGTGCAATAATTAGAGGATGGTGATGGATAGAAAAATATGTTTGTTGACTTTCAGAAATGCAGGAGAAAATGTGTGAATTGTGCAATACTATTTATGTGAAAAATTATTTCATTTTGTAAAATAGTTATTTATTTATATTCACAAGTCATAAAAATAAATAGATGATTCTGACTAGAATTCTGACTAAATAAAAAATAGGAATTGGAAAACGCTGTAAACTAGAGGGCCTTTAGTACATGCAAAAATTTCAAACTAATATGAACTATAATAATAAAAGACTGTCTATGCTTGCATACATACATATACTAATGATGTAATGAAAAATATAAGTGGTTCACAGCAGCAAAATTTAGTACGAGGGTACCTGAGATATACTTGGTGAACACCTAACCTGTAATGGAGTAGAAGGTACGAGATTTATTCTTCCTTCAAAAAAAATAATGCACAATAGAAGTTGATAAAAAATCATTTTTAAACCAGATTTTTTTTTAATATTTCAACTATAAAACGAATGGGAAAAATTAAAGTAAATAGATTTAAGGTACAATTTAAATATTTTTTACATAAAATGGGAAGCGAAATATTTGTATTCATCCCGGTACATGAAAAATTTAGTTGGCTTGAACTTGGCGAGAATCATCGTGTTGTTCGGTAGAAAAAGTTGTATTTAATTGTTGGGTAGAAAAAGTGCATTTATGATACACTAAAAGCATTTCTAAATATTCCAAATTCTCAAAGTTTTTAAACCTAAACATCATCAAAATTATATATGAAAATGCACCATTTAACCAGTTTCTCCCTAAATTTACAAATATGTAACTCTATATGTAATTAAATGGAACTTTCCTAAAAATATAAAAATGCATTAAAATAAAAGAGAGAGAACACAGATTTTAGGTTTTCAAAATCTAACGTTTATTAAAATTTAAACTTCACTTTTAAAATAATTTTCAAAATATTTTACATCTCATTAACTAACAAATCCAATAAACAACTTAAATAAATAAATAGAATGGAATGGCCGGTCGTATAGTGGTAAAAAAAAAAAAAACGTTAGAATATTAAATTTTAAAGTTAACAATATTAAACTTATTCAATTATTTATCTAAACTAAAATTTGGGATAAAAGAACATCAGTAAGCCAAAAGGGAATTTAGAACATAATTTAAAAGATAACCACAGGTTCAGGTGACCTAAAATATATAAGTCTAAAGGGGTCTTATTCTACTAACACAATTAAACTGAAAACAATTGGAATATAAACATATTTTAACTATTGAGAGATATAATTAGCAAAGGTTTCACCAAATGCTCCAAGGAACTGCAAGGATCAGCAGGAAGGAACTTCACAGGGAAAAGTCACCAAAGATCCCAAGGAACACCTCTTGAAACGCAGAACACAGCAAAGGAGAATTATGTCCATCTCTAGAGAGGAAAATCCTTAACCGGATCCCTTTTCCAAGGGGATATTCCCAAACAGGATGTTTAGTAACGATGGAATTAGGCGATTTCTTCCAAACAGTGGTAGCTGACTTTTGGCATCAGAACAGAATACAGACCATATGTCCGTCTTAAATTTTCGGAAATGTGCATTCCATCCATCATAGATAGAGCTACTCTGCTTGACAAGATAAACAAAATTCTTAATTGGCGGGTAAAGACTCCTCGGCCGACATCGCAAACAGCTGGGAACACGGTGGATTGCTAATTAAATGACTGAAGAGACAAGAAACCAAAACATCCTGTCTTTATAGACATAACAATTCTCAGCCATCAGACGCAACATTTTCAACAGCTCTTGAATGTTTAGATTAAAACTCGAATAATAAATAAACAGAGCACAATTACTGGGCCGGGAATAAAAAAAAGAACTTTCGTTCCTCAGAGCGCTCGCCGGATTCGAACTACGGCTCGCGCCGAAGCGCTGAAAACAACAACTTTAACAGATCACATCTTGGGTTCCAATCAATAAACAGAAGAGTAAGAGAGAAAAGAGCAAAGAGAGCGAAAAAACGCGCGATTTTGCTTATATACTGCCAAACATCGCTGCCACAGATTGTAAACAAAATTATCCATGAACGATAAAATAATTAATGACAGACGATTTTAATATTACGGTCAACCAATTAAAAACTAGAAATTTTAAAGAAGAGAAATGGAATTTCAGAGCAGACGAAAATTAAAAAGAAATGAAGTGAAACGATTTGGAAATATACGAATTCGGCAATAATTTAAATATGGACGATTCTGAAATATTTAAAAAGCTGAAAATAGAATAAAACTGTAAAATTGCAATGAATTAACCAATTTTTAACCGAGGGCAATAAATTTGGAATCAAATTAAAGGGAATAAAAAGGGCAATAAATGGAATTGCAAATTAGCAAATTTAAATAAATTTAAATTGCTAAAACCTAAAAAGAACGAACTTTTGCCGTTTTTAAAACAAAACCTATGGAATACAATATATTTGAACAGAAGAATATCAAAACCTAAACAATTGGAAGATGAATAACTAAAAGAGAATGACTATGTAAATAAGACCCCTGAACACATTTAAACAAAATACAAAATTTCTAAAATTATTAAATATCTAAAAGTATAACCCAACAACTCCTTCGAACGTCCCAAAAAAATTTTTCATTTGAAAAATGAAAAATTTTAGCTAACACATGACAAAATTTCGCGAAACGAAGGAGAGAAAAAAAAAATCAAAATCTCAACTACATCTGTAACATGAGCCATAAAAATCATATAGAAAATCAAATTCCTTATAAATAAATCAAAAATCAAACAATAACTTCACTAAACACTCTCATAATATCAGATCATAAATTTTTCAACTCTAAAATAAACATGTAGATTCAACATTAAACTCTCTAACTTCATTATAACTCTATATTATGAAAATTCATCAATTCATTTTAAGATGCTCCAACAAATACGTCATCAAAGAGAAACAGTAGAAAAATAATAAACAGATCTCCATATCATTAGCTGTCATGAATAAACATAAATTTTAACGAAAACTTTGGACCAGCCAAAGAATTCCAATAATCTAAACAATAAATTTTGAAATGGTACCTTCAACAATAACAACCAATACATACAAATCAACAAATTCATCATCAATCTCCTCCTCTACAAGGAAAACAATTATTCGAAGCATATTACTCTATTTAAATAATAATTTCAATTTTGGCTCAAGTTACAAACAAAAAAATTGTGGAATATTTACCCCAAAATAACAAACTCAATTCCCTAACAATTTGGAACTGAACACAAATTTAACCGACTTGTTTACAAATTATACCATAAACTGATTACTTGGCAAATTAGGTCGTTTAAACGACAAATATACACTAAAAATGACCTTATGCATCATTTTACACTAATATCAGTAAACGCGATTCAACTAGATTTTGTGCAACATCTTGCACTCTCAACAACAATAAACTCAAATATCATATCTGTATATCTCTGGTAATCTCAAACAATTCTCATAAAAATAAAAAAAAATTAAGACAAGGGGCCGAGGGTTGTGAGTCCTCTCAAAGGTTGTGAATCTTTTGAACCCAAAAAAATAGCACAAAAATATCCATCAAGTATAAGTAGTACATTTAAATTCACTAACAGCCAAGTGTATCACATTACTTTAACCAAAATACCAAAGAAAAATCAAATTTCAAATCCCCATTTAAATTTCAAAACCAAAAGTACTCAAATTGCATTGCACAATTTTAAATATTCCACTTAAAAAAAATTTAATTCTCCTATAATAAAATAAATTTATCCACTTTAACGACCCAAAAAATTTTTAAAGACAGTATTAAAATATCAATATCAGATTCAGAATTAAGAACAAACAAACTGATTTTATCACCACTCTATTTGAGTGTGAAAACCAAACACATGATCAATGTGAAGAACAAGATAACTCAAGTTGATATTTATGTCACACTCATATTGGAGTGTAAAAAACACCTGCATTACCCAATTTTTCAATAATTCAACAGCATTTCATCATCTACATTCACATATCAGTGAGCATTTAAATCTCAATTCCAAATCAGAACATAAAAAATTCTAAGTCGAAAAACTACTGCTTTAATTCTATACAATTTAACTTAATAAAAAAAAATATTCGCATTAAATTTACTCAATTAATTTCATTCTATTTCATCAAAACAATTTTAAGTGCTGCTGGGAGCGTGGGTTACAAGAACAACAAAATAAAAAAAATTTGTTAATGAGATGGGATTAGAACAAAAAATGTAAATACTATAAAGTGCGTTCTTCAAATACTTAAAACTTCCTAAACTTATGAATTAAATTTACTTTCAAACTACTTCAAATAATAAAACTCAAATCAAATTAACTTAAATTAAGGAATGTTTGAATAAAAATTCTAAATAAAAAAGTCAAACTCAAAAATTCTTAAGTTTCCTCAAAAAAATTCTAAATGAAAATATTTAAATTAATCCTAAAATTTCAATTTTAATCAAAATATTAAAGTAAATTACTCTAATTTAGTTTAAGAACATTCTAAAATATCCAGCCTTAGTTTAAAATCTTATCAAAATCTCAATAGTAATTACTTTTAGAATAAACAAGTATGGAATCAGTTTACGGAAATTTCATTTTTAAGAACAAAAATTATTAAGAACATATATTACAGTTAGCATGAATAAGCCCCTAGACTGGTCAAACGGCGCCAATTGTCCGGTAGAAAAAGTTGTATTTTATGACACACTAAAAACAAAGAACATTCTGAATCATTCTAAGTATTCTAAGTTCTTAAAGCTCTTACTCAAGGTTCTTGAAACCTAAATGTCATCTGAAATACTCTAAAATATCTGAAATTTGCAAAGCTCATCTAACATACATCTGAAAACACTGAAATACACTCTGAAAAAGTTCTAAAGTTCCTCTAACCTGAAAACATTCTAAAAATAAACTGAAAGTCTTAAATAAACTGAAAGTCTTAAATAAACAGAAAGTGGACCTATTGACCAGTTTCCCTAAGTGTACAAATATGTACTCTACATGTAATTAATTAACACAATTTAATTAATTAGTAACTAATTAGAAAGTTTAATAATTTACCCGCAATAACCCAGGTTCGAATCCTGGTCACGGCACCAATTGTTCGGTAGAAAAAGTTGTATTTAATTGTTGGGTAGAAAAAGTGCATTTATGATACACTAAAAGCATTTCTAAATATTCCAAATTCTCAAAGTTTTTAAACCTAAACATCATCAAAATTATATATGAAAATGCACCATTTAACCAGTTTCTCCCTAAATTTACAAATATGTAACTCTATATGTAATTAAATGGAACTTTCCTAAAAATATAAAAATGCATTAAAATAAAAGAGAGAGAACACAGATTTTAGGTTTTCAAAATCTAACGTTTATTAAAATTTAAACTTCACTTTTAAAATAATTTTCAAAATATTTTACATCTCATTAACTAACAAATCCAATAAACAACTTAAATAAATAAATAGAATGGAATGGCCGGTCGTATAGTGGTAAAAAAAAAAAAAACGTTAGAATATTAAATTTTAAAGTTAACAATATTAAACTTATTCAATTATTTATCTAAACTAAAATTTGGGATAAAAGAACATCAGTAAGCCAAAAGGGAATTTAGAACATAATTTAAAAGATAACCACAGGTTCAGGTGACCTAAAATATATAAGTCTAAAGGGGTCTTATTCTACTAACACAATTAAACTGAAAACAATTGGAATATAAACATATTTTAACTATTGAGAGATATAATTAGCAAAGGTTTCACCAAATGCTCCAAGGAACTGCAAGGATCAGCAGGAAGGAACTTCACAGGGAAAAGTCACCAAAGATCCCAAGGAACACCTCTTGAAACGCAGAACACAGCAAAGGAGAATTATGTCCATCTCTAGAGAGGAAAATCCTTAACCGGATCCCTTTTCCAAGGGGATATTCCCAAACAGGATGTTTAGTAACGATGGAATTAGGCGATTTCTTCCAAACAGTGGTAGCTGACTTTTGGCATCAGAACAGAATACAGACCATATGTCCGTCTTAAATTTTCGGAAATGTGCATTCCATCCATCATAGATAGAGCTACTCTGCTTGACAAGATAAACAAAATTCTTAATTGGCGGGTAAAGACTCCTCGGCCGACATCGCAAACAGCTGGGAACACGGTGGATTGCTAATTAAATGACTGAAGAGACAAGAAACCAAAACATCCTGTCTTTATAGACATAACAATTCTCAGCCATCAGACGCAACATTTTCAACAGCTCTTGAATGTTTAGATTAAAACTCGAATAATAAATAAACAGAGCACAATTACTGGGCCGGGAATAAAAAAAAGAACTTTCGTTCCTCAGAGCGCTCGCCGGATTCGAACTACGGCTCGCGCCGAAGCGCTGAAAACAACAACTTTAACAGATCACATCTTGGGTTCCAATCAATAAACAGAAGAGTAAGAGAGAAAAGAGCAAAGAGAGCGAAAAAACGCGCGATTTTGCTTATATACTGCCAAACATCGCTGCCACAGATTGTAAACAAAATTATCCATGAACGATAAAATAATTAATGACAGACGATTTTAATATTACGGTCAACCAATTAAAAACTAGAAATTTTAAAGAAGAGAAATGGAATTTCAGAGCAGACGAAAATTAAAAAGAAATGAAGTGAAACGATTTGGAAATATACGAATTCGGCAATAATTTAAATATGGACGATTCTGAAATATTTAAAAAGCTGAAAATAGAATAAAACTGTAAAATTGCAATGAATTAACCAATTTTTAACCGAGGGCAATAAATTTGGAATCAAATTAAAGGGAATAAAAAGGGCAATAAATGGAATTGCAAATTAGCAAATTTAAATAAATTTAAATTGCTAAAACCTAAAAAGAACGAACTTTTGCCGTTTTTAAAACAAAACCTATGGAATACAATATATTTGAACAGAAGAATATCAAAACCTAAACAATTGGAAGATGAATAACTAAAAGAGAATGACTATGTAAATAAGACCCCTGAACACATTTAAACAAAATACAAAATTTCTAAAATTATTAAATATCTAAAAGTATAACCCAACAGTGTGGCAAACTTAAGCAGGAGACTGCAATCATTTTTGCAAAAGTTAAAATTTATTTTTTATTTCAGGCAAACTTTCTATTTTCAAAATCATTAATGATAGAACCAAAATGTAAACGGATTTGAAATTTTAACCCTAAATACATACCTGACATGATAAAAATATATTTTAAATTAAAAGAATAATATAAATTTTTTTCACATTATTATTGGCAGATTTGGATAAGAGTTTTATTAACGTTTTTCTTTTACAGCCAAGCCAAATCTCAAATCGTTTATTCTATTATCCAGTTCAGCATGCTGTTATTTGATATGTGATTTGATATTCTATGTTTATTTTATCAATATTTCCTACAATTCAGTATGCAAAACAATCTTTTTCAAGCAGTTCGTCAATTGGACTGAAAGTCCCTTCAGGAAAAGGGTCCAGATTTATTTTAATACACTTTGGAAGCAACAATGGTTTCATTAAATGCTTGTGAAATGTGTGAAATGTTACAAGCCAAAAAATATGCTGGTGACTATAAAGGGGAAATAAATGGCGAATCTTATGAAACCTGGTTCAGGAAAAAAACCTTCCGAATATCGAACAAAGCAGTGTGACCATTATTGACAATGCTCCTTATCATAATGTACATTCTGAAATATTTCACAAACATCTACAAGAAAATGGATATACAGACATGTTTGAACAACAAATATTACAAAAATAAAATATACTATAAAAAAAAATGACATACTAAGTTTAAAATTCCCCCAAAACTAGTGCACCTATACAGCACATGCAGGATGGACTAGCCTGATAAGGTTTCAAATGAAACTAAAATATACCACAAATATACTAAATTTCATATTACTAAGAGTAATGAATAAATATGGTTAACATGAATTCGGTGAATCCTTGAATGGGCAGTATGAGCCAATTAACTTACGTTAATTTTATAACATTTCTTAATTTTATATGTATATATATGAGTTTATATTCACATTCCTAAGCAAATGTAATTCTATTATATTTTGTATGCATATAATCAATCATACTTTAGGAATACTGCACAAGTGAAACATTTCTTTTACAATAATCCTCTATCGCCAAAATTCACATCAGCTGTTTGATCTGGCAACCCAATCACCTTCGACTGAGTGAAAAGTCTCTTGTCTTGTAGCCTTCCCAGTGCTACAGATTAGGTGTTCGCTGAGTACATGGTGACAATTCACTTTGGAGCAATTTTTTTTTTAATTCGAATTAGTTTTTGAGTTATTTAAATGTTGAAGTGGAAATTAAAGCAATTTTCACAGAAATTGGTCCTTTATTAATTAAAAATATTGTCACAGAGTTTCCATTCTAACACCACTAGAAAGAATAAAAAGCACACTATCCATCGATCTTTGAACCCAATTTGTAGAGTAATTCCTTTGTACTTTCATATTTATTTTTTTTTAAATACATAAAAATACATGCTTTTTAGGCCATTAAAAAACTCATTTTTAAATTTGTGCATTTGAATTAAGCTTCACATGATTTTCATATTTTACTTGAATACAGACAAAATTCCATGTTCACAAAATTATCTTTCCACTCTAATAATAAAAAAATTCAAGTAGGGTTGTTTTTTTAATTTAAATAAAATTTTAAGAAAAACTCAGTAAGTTTTATCCAGATAAAAGGGAAAAAATGATTCTTTCTCCCTGTTTGGAGTGATGTTACAACCAGTAGCGTGTTCATTGCTATGGAGATCTCGTACTTACAATACAGAACATGGATAATTTAAGCAAGTGTGATGCTGTTTTATAGCCATTGTTAAATTTATGTTGCACAACTTTTGTATAAATGGAAAAAATGGAGTATGGAAATTATTTTTGTTCAAAATGGACATTTTGGAAATTTAATGCTATCTGTATTATTTTATCTATACAGCAGATGATTATAGACCTGGGTGATGCCAGAAAAGTCATTCTAGTATCTAAATAAAGCAAAACAAAAGTAAAATTCCAAAAAATAAGTAAAGCCTATAAATTATATATACCTGTTTAGCTTGTGGAGCACAAAGCCAGAGTTGACCATCTTTTAATAAAAACCTATAAAAAAAAATAAAAATTAAGATACAATAATAAAACAACTTTGATTAAACTATTCTATTTGAATCTATTAAGCATTACTCAATGTAATATATTTACATTATATTATACAATTTCAGTAGAATAATCAAACCTGACTAATTTGCTGAATAGGTAAATTAACCTATTTTGAATACTTTGAAAATTTTAATATAATAAAAGAAAAAGGGTCCTTAAATTTTGCATAATCATTTAATTCCTAGCTTTAGCGATATGCAGAATTTTTAATGCACATTATATATATATATATATATATATAATGTACATAAGAATTCTAAGTGTATGCCCTTTACAAGTCTGTATAAGGGAGTTAGATCTTAAATTCTTTTTACAAGGTATAGCATAGAAAATATGGTACTTATGAGAAAGAAGAATGTTTTTAATGAGGGCAACCTTTTCAGAACTATCCATTTTGATATTAGCATAATTTATTATGCAATCCATGCAATTTTTGAGTAGCAAATTTATGCAAGGTTAATCAAAATATTTATATATCTTTAAAAAATATGCAGTGCCAATGTTTAACCCAAGTTAAATTTTGTATCACATGACACAATCATGCTTAAAGTATGAAGGCACTTTTTAAGAAATTTTTGTTATCCAATAAACATTCAAACAAGAGCAACCCCCAATCTCTGAGAGCCTAAAATTTCAGGCAATTTTTAAAAATATCTAAAAATAAGTAAATTGCAGGTGATTTAGTTTAGTATATTCATAAAAAAATCAATGACACCAAATTAATGTTTAATGACCAGAAAGAGAAGCTAAGTAAAGGCATTTCAATAATATACATTTCATTTGAACCATAATAATGAAGAAATTCAATACTACATAGATTAACAAGGGTTAGATAAATTTGGCGAGAATGGGATAAGCTGACTGTTTTTTAAATATACAGTCTAAAAAGATAGGAGAATGTTGCAGGAAGGGTAACTAGTATTTAAATAAAATGAATCTAAAATTGTACAAAACATTAAGCTTTATTCATAGTCACAGAACTTGTTAAAAAGGGGCATTTTCAAAGTTCAGAATGATGTTCCCAAGCATGCTGGCCAATGCACAGGGAGTACAATTCCAAAATTAAATACTGTGACAAGTTGCAAAATATAAAACTTTTTTAATGAATAAAATTTACATCTTATCAATACAAAACTTTGTACTTTGCCATTATTTGAAGTTCAGAATTGAATTATTTACAAAAATTTAAAAATACACTACCAAACAAACTTTTATTGGCAATTATAAAATAATTAAAATAATTGTATATTTTAAATCTTGTCAAGTAATATAGGTCATATAATGAATTTTAGTTACTTGATGTGAAAGTATAAACTGCCAGTCCTAAACTTAATACCTTAAGCTAGAATTTTCCAATTTGGGGTCCCGTAGTCCATTCAGGATGGGACTTCCATAAGGTGTGTATGCCAATGTTTAAAAACATTAAATATTCATTATACAAGAAACTAATTCATTTTAAATTAACATGGGGTTTAAGATTGTGTATAAAGCTCAAATTACAACATAACCACCAAAATGTTCTGAACTACAGCTATAAGCAATTACCTAGTGCTGGCTTTGAGTATTATTTCAATTGTGTTTTGATGTTCTTCTACTCTCGTCTGCCCTTTCTTGTACTAAAACTTTGAAAAACAAGTCTCATGACAAGCTTTTATAAAGTTGTAACCAATTATTGTAAATTCCAATATTACTTTCCTTATATACATATAATGTATAAGAAAAGTATTGTGATGGGGTCGAAAATTCGAATTAGAGTTTTTGACGGGAGAACACATTTCAAGCATACCTGATCACGAATCAGACGTTTTTGAGGTGATGTCTGTATGTGTGTGTGTCAGTGAGTTTGTGGAGACGATAACTCACAAATGAATGGAACAATTCAAATGAAATCTGGTACAAAAATTACAATCCGTAAATACGGGAAGCCTATTGTTCTTAAATACAATCGAATGTTCAGAACTTCCTAAATTTTTGAGTGAAATTTTGAAAAAATCATCAAAAAATCAAAACCTTTAATAAAGTTATGCAAATAGTTATTTCTCATGTAAATTTTTCTTAGAAAACGAACTTTAGACATAACATAAACTTTAGAACTTTTAACATAAACTTTAGAATGCTAGCACGAACCGTTCTTGAGATATTGCACATTTTTCAAATAAATGCATCAAAAACTCCCATAAATTTAAGAAAAAATATTAACTGTTGAGTAACATGTTCACTTTTCATATGCAATATCATGCGATAAATTTGGTGACATCATTTTTGTGGATCTAGCTCATTCCATTCATGAGAAAAGATACTTTGAGTAATACTTTTGTATTTGAATGCCATTAGTCATTTAACTGCTATAAGAATAACTTATTTCTCTGTCTATAAATAACGCTTGGCAAGATTTTGGCGACGGATTTGGCGGAATGTCGCCAACTTGCCGACTTTTTTAAATGTTGCCAAATTAATGAAAATCTCGCCAAATGGATAAAAATAACAATAAATCAAAGAAAATGACGACTAACTGATGAAAATTCAATATCTTGGGAAGAATATCTACTGTGAGAATAACCTATTTTTTTTTACTGTAAAAATAGTAAATTCATTGCATTATATAAGGAAAGTTATGTGCTGCTCACATCAGATTTTTTTATATTTTGAACCCTAAGGGCAAAATGTTTATAGTGAGACAAATTGGTATGAAAAACACAATTGAAAGAGATAATCAGTTAACAAGTCGACTTTTAAAGTATAAGTTATTGATTTTAAAATAGAGGTTAATTACAGTACTCTAAATCCTTTGTGTGTACATGCCTCGGATGGCATCAATGTAAATATATGCAACTTTTATCATTGAACAACAGATATATTAAGCATTGCTTGTGATTTAAAATATGTGTGAATTCTAAAAGCCTTCATATAGCATAAAAAAAATCCATTAAAATATTTAATTATCCTGTAAAAATCTCCATTTTCACTATACAAAATTATTTGTGCAGGCAAATCTGATAAATATAACATCCTGGTCCCATTTGTAAACAAATTTACAAACATATGAAGTTTGATCAATATATGTCAAAATGAAGATGCTGAAACAGTCATTCGTGTACCATATTTTATCTGACTGAAAAAATCATTTAAACACATTGTGTAAATGATATTTGTATGTATGTATGGATTTAAAAATCCTTTTGCAAAAATAAATTAGATGGCTTAAAAAAATTGAAAATATCAATAATTACTGTAATCTTATATCCCATGGATGTAGCAGATATAAAACAACCAAAAACATAATACTGTTCATTTATAAAATAATTTTTATCTATTTCTTAATTATTTAAATAGAATAAATTGATGCAAAATTATCTACTACACAAACAGATTTGATTATTTTACATATCGGAAATAATTTAATTCTATTGCTAATAATTTTCATAAAGCTGTACAATATGGAAAAAAATCATCTGTGCAATGTTATTTTTATGGAAAGTTTAATTTTGCATTTTTTATTAATATCTTAATCTCTGGGGGCTAACTTGAATGATGATACAAAGAACCATATCAAATTGAGGGGGGGGGGAGACTGGATTTGTATGTGGGACAGACTATATATATATATATATATATATATATATATATATATATATATATATATACATAAACAAACTTTAGAAGTAATTAAAGAGTTAAGAATTTAAATGTTAAATACTAAGCATGTAACAAATAATAAATGTTAACAAGGATATGATGAAATAAATTACCTGAGAAAGTTCAGCCGCTCTTGGACTTGCTGTACATGACTAAACCTACTATCAGGAGAGACAGAATTTGGATCTAGCTCTGGATATTCTATAAAATAGACAAGCACTACATATTAAACATGCAAAGCTGCACAAAATTCACACAATCAATAAACTTTAAAAAATATATATATATATATATTCTTGTGGGTTTTGATCTCTTTGTAATTACAAAGGATATTTGTTATTACAATGAAGCAACTTCTGCTCTAGATTAAGACATTGCAAAAAAAAAAAAAAGTCTCAACTGATTACCTGTGGAACATAGTTTTGCAAACATGTGATCCACAGGTGGCGAGGCATAAGCAGTTGAGTCCTTTCTTGATATTTATTATGCTTATGGGATTGTGTGTTCACATTATTTTAATTTTGTTTCTCTATATGATTCATATAAAATTAAGATATTTTACAATGCGACATTTTAAAATCTGCCAATGTTATTGTAAACAAATCTAAGATGTTTGAAAAATAGCCTATCAATCAAAATCAAACTCAACCATATAAAAGATATAAGCATTTTATTTCAAAGTTACCATTATAAAATGGGAACAATAAATGAAAAGAAACACTCAAATGAGATTGTTTACTTGGCTACTTGAATAAAATCTGCACAAATTGTTCATTTTGACATATTAAATTGTAAAGTTGAATTTTTTTAAAAATATATATTGAATAATTAAAAATGCTGCAATAAACTAAAGCCTAATTTTTATGACTACAAAATGTATGTATATTTATAAGATGTACAATATGCAATTTTTATCCATATTTCAAATAATTATTTCTATGGGGGATTAGTGCACAATAAATATATCTCATTCATATATATATATATATATATATATATATATATATATATATATATATATACACACAAAAGTTTTTTCTGGTATCAGCACAATGTGAAACAGCAGTAGGGTGCTTGAAAATCTTATGACTAATATTAACTTTCAAAAAGATAAATAAAATGATGCCAACACATTCTAGCATTATATTTTTTAAATGAAATAAATGCATTAATTATAAAGGCAAATGAATGGCATACTCTGTTTAATCATTTAAAATAATAATGATAATTAAAAGATTTGAGTGTTTCCGCTAAATATAGTCATTGAAACAAATCAAAAATCACTTACAAGTTTGGAAAAGATGATACATATCAATAGTCCCCCCCCCCCTTTTAAAGTTTTGCTAGATGGATTCAATTATTATTTTAAAGCCCTTAAATAGTTGCGAACTTTTCAAATTTTATAATTTAGCACTTTACCAAACTTCAATAATTGGTATGCCTTTAAAAAGTGTCATAACATTCCCAGTTCATGTGTTGTGAACTAATGAAATAAACATGTTGCACATTCATTGAGTAAGTTTTTTTAATGTTTGAGTTAAACTTCTAACATTCTGTGATTTTTACAGTTTATTTCTAATATTTCTATACATACTAACTTCAGCTCACCATTGCCCTTGGTCCCCCAGTAGCCAATAAATTAAAATAGACAATATTTTAAAATTACTTCTCAAAGGGTTAATCTAACTTATTTTATGATTGTATTATTGTATGAGCGGATATTTTGATTTCACCTTAAACAAAAAGTTTTAACCCTATATACATGCTAATACTGTTTTGGTATAGAAGCATAATGAAGCGTTTCTGCTAAGGGGTTGTAAAAAACATCAAAAATAAAGTCTAAAAATCTATCAAAATTTGAAACATTTAAATTTAACTAAAGATAAACTATTGGTTTTTACCTTTGGCCATGACATGAGCTCTGTTCATATAAGCAGTAAGATTGTCTGCAACAAGAATGACTAGGGAGTGATGCTGCTGAAGGCGGTTAATGACTTCATGTCGATAGAACATATGTGGAGACCTCTGGGCATGATTGAAATTGGGAGGGGCCTCTGAATACAGATTGCAAATCTCTCTAATCTGTTTTAAGGCTGGAAGGACCCACTTATCATTTTTCAATTCCTCTACACAGCGGTCTAACCAATGAGTCTTTTGAGAATCTCTGTCCTGAAAGAAAAAAAAAAAATCAAGAATTAATTTTCAATCATCAATCATAATAATTAAATATTTCAATTATCAAATTAAAACATACCGACACTAAATGTTTAATACTATCAAACTCACATAAGACAAGCACATCAAGAAAAGATCCTGGTTAAAATGAGAGATTTTCATAGAAAGTATGGTCTAGTGTTAAAACAATATAAATTGTACTGTTCTATGTGATCAACACCGTACAAAATGAGCAATTTGCACCAGAATATATTTTCAACTGCCAATTTCAGTTAAATAAGAAACTCAAAGATAAATTTTAAAGTCATTTAATAACAAACACACTACATATTTTGTAGCCATTTTCAGTGACAACACTCGAGGCATATTCACTCTTTTCTTTGGTAATTTCTTTTGCCATAGTGTTTTATGACTCAATCTCCCGGGAAAATAGTTGCAGCGTCACCTAGACATTTGAAATGGGTGACATACTTATTACTTCGAATGTGAATGCATTGATCCAGAGATTTTCCAAGGATGCATTTCAGAAATCTTACACTTTACAAAGCTGATATGTTTTACTTCTGTGAACTTTGAAAATATCTGAGATTAAAAAGAAAGCTCTTTCTGTTCAAGAGAAAATCAAAATGATTAATTTACTGCAGTGTAATGAAGAGTTTTTTTGAGAGAAAATTTTGTCAAAAAATATGGATTGTTATGATTTTGTTAATTTAAATTTCTGAGTAGAATTTTACTAATAATAGTCAATACAAACATTTTACAGTGGTCCGATGAATCTTATTTTAAGGGAGTTCAATTATATTTACATCATACAAAAAGTAACATACTATTCAATAACTAAAATTTTCCAGCATTGCCAGTGTCTTAAAAAGCACCTGCTACTTAAATAATGCAGATACAGATAACACCCAATTTCTGAATCACCTGTTTTGAACAAAAATCATTCCCACTCTTTTTTCAATGTACAATCATACCAATTATACAACATGGACATAACATGTTGCCTTAAATAAGCTTCTTTAATATGCCCTAAATAAGCATTCTACAATTTCCCATGCATACGCACAAATATTTGGTTGATTGATTGTTGTATATATTTTTTTTTTAATTTGTGTAGTTAATTTTTGGATAGCTTTAAATAATGAAATAACATTAGAATAAACACTTAAAATCACAAAAAAGAAAAAAAGTTTCTTTAACCCAGAAGTAAATAAAACAATAATTGCTATTTCAATAAATTTTCATCTAATTGAAGTCCAATTTTTAGAGAAAACTTAGCAATATTGAAATAATTATGTATTTCAAAACAGGAAAATTTATCTATTTCTTCTAAATTCACGAAGTTAGAAGAAATAATTATGTATTTCAAAACATGAAAATTTATCTATTTCTTCTAAATTCACGAAGTTAGAAAATAGCAAATAAAATAGTACTCAGAGTTTAGATAAAAATGTGAGATATCGCTTACAGACCAAATATATCTGGAACATGAGCACAGTTGAGATAGATACATTTATTTGATGAAATATAGAAAATGGCAATTTCTGGCTTTAAAAGTTCATAACTTTTAAACTAATTTGAATTTCTTTTAAATCTTACCGAGGTACAACATATAAAGAGTTGAAATACCTTTGTAATAAATTTCACTACTGTCCAAAGCTTTAATTTTTCATTACAGTTGACATACACATTCAGACAAACATCTTTTACTATGCAAGATGATTCTGTAATTAAAAGGATATGCTATTCTTTCTCATGTTTCAAAATGAAATAAGAATAAATACCCTATCAGATTTGGATTATAGAATGTTTATTATTCATTTTAGGTAGTGCTCATATCAAAGATATTTTCAAAAAGTGCCGATCTGTAGTTAAAACTACAAGATTAGCTGCAGGGGATTTTAATGTGCAAGAATAGTTTTGATTTAAAAATTGTACAAAAAAAGCAAAATTTTAAAACTATATATAATATCACAATAAATAAAAAG
Organism: Amaurobius ferox; assembly: GCA_951213105.1. Lineage (NCBI taxonomy): Eukaryota > Metazoa > Arthropoda > Arachnida > Araneae > Amaurobiidae > Amaurobius > Amaurobius ferox. The sequence continues at coordinate 68,592,384 of OX578144.1, read as the reverse complement.
GTCAATATTTACAAAACGGTGACTTTTACAGTAAAATATAGGGATTTTACTTTAGAAAATGCCAAAATTTGGAAACACTTTAAAAAAACCTTTAAACAGATATTTACATACCTTTTAAGAAAAAGTACTATAAACAGCTATATTTTCTGGAATAGTGGTGGTTTCGAGCCTAAAATCTAAATTTTTACCTTATGTAGCATTAGTGGTGTATAAGTTAAAATCAGCCCCGTCTCTGCATACTGTCGAATATACAGTCTAAATTGAAGTTCTGTACTTTCAGATATGAATATTAGATTCCCAATGTTTTAATATGAAATATCATGTTTGCTGCACAATCACAACACTGCATTAGACAGAACATAATTTGGAATGCATATTTTTTAAAAGTCCTTAAATCTTGTAGTCAAATACTTTTCTCTGTGTTTTATTTTTTTAAACTACTGGACTAAGTCGAGGATTTAAAACAACACGATAAGATTACTTATATTAGATTATATTTTAAATACAAATACCGCATTTTCCGGTGCATAAGTTGAATTTTTGAACCTCGAAAATGAGATGAAAGTTTAGGGGTAGACTTATGCACCAGATAAACAAATGGGTGCCCATAGATTGGCTTGTGGGTCGAGAGCAAATCATACTGTTGATATTAACCCCCTCACTAAATGCAATAGACTCGCAGAAATCTATTTTGTTCACTTCATTATAGAACAAATCCCATTCTTTAGTGGATTCTGTTTCGCCTCCATCATTCCCTACCCCCCAATATCTGATGAGTTTTTCACTCGCGTCGAACCTCCTCCCTACAGAACAGTTATTTTCATTAGTGAAAGTAACAACTTTCAACTTCAAATATACACATTCCTTTCTTTCTTCACATATTCAATGCCCTACCCCCTCTTAGCACTGCTGCTTAGTAATAACCCATCAATAATAACTCATCATATTTTAGAAAAATCATTGAGAAGCGATATATTTCATTATAAGAAAAGTTATTTATTTGATCTACTGCAATATTTTTCACATATTTGACTATTCCTAATGAATTTTTTCTTCTTTTTTTCAAAGGCATCAGCTTTTTTAAATATAATGATGTATAGATGCTAGAAAATAAAATATTTATGAAGTTATAAAATATATATAATTTAAAATTTTTATAGTGTATTTAATGTAGTATGGAAGATTAGCCATTGATACTAAATCAACATAATATCCTGTTTAACAGCCATTTAGATGATGCATCAAAAATGTGACACTCAAATCCAATTTGAGCACAGACAGAAAGTGTTAATTGGGTCAATATTTCCCAGCTACTTGAAGTTTATTTTAAATATGATGTTACCTTTCCAAATCATGGATAAAAATGAAATATATAGTTTATGAACTACAAATAGAATTTAATTACTTGTGAACAACTGTAATCAAGGATCTTGACATGAGCTGTGAGTGCCTGGTCCATAATGTCTGTAGGAACATCATTACTGTGTGCTAAACTCCACAATAAGTTCAAGACCTAAAATAATAAAATATTAAAATTTGACAACCTAACAAAAATACAATTATATTGCAATTTACTTTTTAACTAGGAAAAGCAAACATGTCAAGTTTATAGTAGGAAAAGCAAACATGCCAAGTTTATAGAATTTTTTTCTGCCCAACAATACACAGATGTAATGGTTAAACATATTAGTTTTTAATCCAATATGACAGCTGATATAATTCAAAATGATAATTTTATTGATGTGAAAATATAATTCTGCTTAAAAGTTATCAATTAAATTTTGAGTAAAATTAAAGCTACTTAATTTTTATACAAAATGGTAGATATAATACATTAGAGTTATGCTGTAAAATTATTAGAAGTGGATATAAGCACACAAACAAATCAGGTTTTTAATTTCAGGATTCTATAAATTCTGGGATCTTCACTTCTGGAAAAATTTCACTGATCATGGCAAAGATATGATTTCAAAATTTAAGGATTGAAAGAGTCACAATCAGGGGATTTATCCCAGTTATTTTAATATATGCAATAATGATTTCTTGATTTTGCATTTCTACCAAATTAGTAGTAGAGAAATGTCATCATTTTAAGAGCAAGACTCCAATAGCACAATTTTCTAAATTACAATGTGCTATTGTTTAAATACGTGCAATATTTATTGATACAAAATGTAACAATATAAAATATAGTTTTCTTTTTTAAATAAATAAATATAAAATATCTAGTTCTGAGAGATGCCAGAATCAAAACATCTTAATCTCATTAGCAATCCCTAACCATAATATGCTGCTTTTTATATATTTGCATGAGCAATTTTTACAATGAAAATAGATATTTTTATACAATTCACATTTTAAAAAAAAATAGATATTTTTATACAATTCACATTTTAAAAAAAAATAGATATTTTTATACAATTCACATTTTCCCGGCCGTCCAAATAGTTGCTCCTAGTCCCTTGGACGAGTCGGACGGTCTGGGTCTTCAACAATTCACATTTTATTCAATTTTACGAGTTCTCTTGCTCCCAATTTTAACTATTGATATTGCTTACATTTTATCTATTTTCAGTAAATGCACAATTTGCCATAATTCCCAACTTTTATAGTTGAGGCCACCAATTAATTTTTTTGCAATTATACATATTTTTTACCTACTTTTCTATATGTTAACATTAATTATCGATGCTTTTTCTTTAATCCTTTTTGGACTTTGTTTTTATTCTGACTTTTCAATCAAAATAATCGTTACATTTTAGTCAGTTGTCAGTTTTTCTCTCATGAGGCCAGATTTTAAATTGATAAAGCCTGAAATCCAGATTTCTCCTTGCCCAATGCTACAACTAGCCTCAAAGCTCTAGTTTTAAATTTAATTTTTATTAGCATGCTTATTTTCCATACATATTTTCAATTGGTAAGTAAATTTTAAAAGCATTTTGTTCCACTGTTTAATAAATTTTAAGAAAAATGTACAATTTAAAAGGTTATTTTTAAACATTTTGCATTCAGAATATAGTTAGAGAACTTTATTGTTGCTCGTGGGAAGGAGAGGAGAGAAGGAAAACAGCAAAAGGAAACATTTACAACCATAGAACCATAGGAAGCATTGATTATTACAGAACATTGATATAATTTTATTCATAGGCTCATTTGTTTTTAAATTATTAACTTTTTCAGTTACAGAATATTAAAAAGATAAAGTATATATTGGAAATATGCATATTAAAATCGTCAAGATATTTTTATATAAATTATTTCATTATTACTAAAATTACAGTTTGATGAATCTTAGCTCTTCTTCGGTAATTCTTCATAACTCAGATCTAGTAAAACTATTTTAAGACACAAGAATATTCCCCTAGCATAGAAACTGAGATTCATATCCAAATCAGCAAAAGTTATTTAAATGTTAAAATTAAAAATACATTGATTTATTTGCATTCTGTATTTTTTTTTTTTTTTTTTTTTTAAACACAAACATGTTTGGCATGTGAAATACTGTTTTATAAATTGATAACACAAGGTCATAGAAAATAAGCTTCACTTAGCATGAACAAAATTTTTCCTTAATTTGTTTCATTGAAAACCACACAAAATTGTTAAATAAATAATAATAGAAACTAATTTAAACAATCATGTAGGTAGTATTTCAAATGAAAATGTAGTATTGATGACAGCTTTTGATACACACTACAGCATAGGCGTGCGCAGACATTTTTATTAGGGTGTGCTGCACATAAAAAAAATAAAAATGTATGCGTAGATTAGGGAACGTCCATATATTACGTCATCAGTTTTTAAAGATTTTTCGACCTCCCCTCCCCGTGTCATCAACCGTCATCATCGGCCTACTTCCTCCCCCCCTCTCGTCATCCGTCCTTAATTAACTATTTGTTTTGTAATTGTGTACATTACCCATAATTACGTCATCATTAACAGAACCCCCTCCTCCCCCTCAGTCATCAGTCCACCCCCTCCCCCCAAAATGATGACATAATATATGGACGCTCCCTTACAAGCTAACCGAAGTTGTTTGATAGTTAATTAAAAAATTTATATATATATATATATAATTATAGAAAACATTAATTTAAAGACGGCCGCAATTTTTAAAAGAAAGCAAGTAAAAAAAAATATTAGTGGATTTGAACTATTGGTGCATAGGAGTAACAACAGACAAATTATTTTTTTTTATTAAATGGTCGAGCCGCCAACTGAAATTTTGTCACCGAACCAGAAATTTTGTAATTGGACCACTTGAGATGGATTGACCCTATTCACAACCCAAGATAATATAATAGTGAAAGCGAGCACATTATTCATAATAATCAATCTGGATTTATTTAACTACCACAATGAATTAAAACATCTTGGTACTGAAAATCGCAGATTGCAAGATGAAATAACCGTAAAATTTCAACGACTAACCGCAAAAATTAAGGAGAATGTCAAAGATTGTCGCAATAAAGAAATTTCCGAGCACAAATAAGAATTATGAAGTATAATTCCAAAATTCCAGTGATAACAAGATCAAGATAAATTAGGAAAAAAATTAAAAAAACATTTTGGCTTTCACCTCTTGAAGCTGTGATTCAAGAACTTAATAGTTTATTCAGCAGCTATTTTAAGTACTTATAGGTTGTGCAGACGAAGTAACTTTAAAAGCTAATGGAAGTCCATGTGTGGATCCGCTATTTGAAAAGAAGGTATTTGAATTAATGACCTGGTATTTTAGCAGCTCAACATAGTACAATCTTTTCTTGTTACCCGAAGGATATATTGACGGGCATAGATTTTCCAGAAAATATAAAAATTAATGTGGTGACCAATGCTCCAGGTTCAGATAGGGATTTTAAAATGACTAAAATCAGACAATTTGAGAAATGAAAAAGAAACAATACATACTGCTGGATAAATTCCTTTAATATAGTTTTGCCTCTTAGCATATGTTATTAAAATAAGACGCCGTTCACCTGGTATAATAGATTTGAATTCTTCAATTACTTCGGAATAACTAACTGATGAAGCCAACTCCTGTTCAATCTACAAAATCATTAGGGAATCTAAGCGTTGTTGTGACATTGTACTTCTTCTCCTGGGCACTCCGCAAAACCCCGTCCTTGAGACCTTGAGAGGAACAACTGGTAACTGGCAAGGTGGCAAAGCACTTGATAAAGTTGTAAACTAAACCATACATTGACGAACGTTCCGATAGTTTAAACCAATCCAACCACTCTCGGATGATGTTTGTCGTACTTCCTTTTAGAAAAGGACAATTATTACTTCGCAGCAATCTCATTTCCGCTTCGAACTCATCGAAAGATATTTTAAATTGGTCGGAAATTAATTTCAAGTTGTTTCTATCAACATTTAAATTCAACAATTCTTCCATTGCTATGACAAGTTGACACGTCTCCTGTTCAAAATGCTGATCGATTCCGCAGATCATTGAATCAAGGACTGGGTAGAAATAAGTTATTCTGACACACACACACAGACTGTTTGATTCGTGATCAGGGATGCTTGAAACGTGCTCTCCCGTCGAAAACTCGAATTCGAATTTTCGACCCCGTCACAATACTTTCCTTATACATTATGTATATAAGGAAAGTAAAAATAAGTAAAGCATAACTCACTCAACCCCATCAAGTAATTTTGTATCCATATTGTGCAGAAAAAAACAACAGAGCACTAAAAGATTATGTAGTATGACTGCTTTGTGTGTTTTTAAAATCAAACTGAATTTTTTGTTATGGCTACCGGAAGGAAGTGTGTAATTAACGCCATCTACATGTAGGAATAGGAAGCAATATGAACTTATTAAATTTTATTAAGTGGAAATTTAAATGTTATTTTGAATTATGAAGTCTTTTAATTTTGTTATCAATATAATGAACAGGAAAACCATTATTCTGTTGCAGCTCTGCAGCAGGGATGTCCGAACTTCTGGGGTCCTCCGGCGATACTTAGTTTTTTAAAGAGAGTCCGACGATTATTTCTTTATTCTTATTTCTGTCGTTTCTTGACTGCCTAATCACCATATGTGAAATAAAGAATCGTCAGCTCAGTAGTGTCGCCGTTTATTCGAATAGGATTTAAAAACAGGCAAATGTTTTAGATACAACAAAAAATTAGGCGGGTTTTTTTTCTATTTTTTAATTTTTTTAGAACGCTTGTTGGCGAATTTTTTTTCATTGGGGAGTCTAAAAAAAAAAAAAAAAATCGAGCATTAGAGTGTGCTGTAGCACACCCAGCACACCCCGTGCGCACGCCTATGCACTACAGTAAGTTGTTTCATAATGCAACACGCCATGTCCTAACAATATATAGATAAACTGGAAGGATTTTAAACGCACTGCTTTGATGAGATGTGAAAAGCTTCAATAGATTTTCTGAAGCCTTTCTAACTAAAGTACTGAAATGTTAATTTTCAATAATTTTTTGTCAAAAGTTTATGCAATTGGTTTCATTCATCAGTTCCATATTTATGGAGCAAAAGGGTATTTTCTTATATTGTTATTATGCAACCTGCATTATCTACCTACTCTATTTATGATAACTACTTTTAACACAAGCATTTTTTTTTCACTCAGGTTATTCATGCTAATGAGGCTCAATCATTTTAATGTTTATATAAACAGAAAAAAATAGTAATGATGATTTGGTACAATTAGCACAAGCTAAAAATACTAGATATGGTCAAATAACACTTACTTAAATTGATATTCACATTTGAATATTAACCAGATCTTGAATAGTTATTTCAAATTGTTAATAAATATTTACATTTATTACTTATTATTAATTATTAGTAAATAAATTAAAATAAAAAGTTAAAGTAATAAAACCACATTAATTTAGAAATGAAACTTTATTTTCAATTTTAATTATTTTACATTAGTTTATTTAATTTTAGGTACTCTTAACAATAATAAAGGAATAATTATAAGCATTTCTCACCTATTATATATATATATATTATGCATATTTTTATTTAAGAAAATAAGCATTCAAAAATATTCAGGATGTAGTCTGCTTTTTTTGTCACAAAGTAAGGCACTGAAGAGTCACTCTCAAACCATTGATGGTGTGATTAAATACTTCAAAAATAATTCCTTCAAGCAAAGACAGACTTTTCTTTTCTAGTAGTCCATGCTTTCATTCGATGGAAGCAAACTTTCTTTTAGGAACTTTCAAATTTAATCTTCTGAAGTATCCCAATGTTAATCATGGCGTGATATTAAAGGTATTCGAATTTCTTAGTGACATTACATTCGAGATATCAAATACTTGAAAGTATTTAAGGTATTTGAGAGTTCGCTCATAGTACTAGAAAATATCTAAAAAATACACTTATATTTAATCATATAAATCAATACAAGATCAAAATTTCACTAACCTTGTGAGCCATTACGCCATCTTTATCATCTTCAGCAAGTCGTCTAATTAATTCTAATAATTTTTCTCTTTGCTTTTTACTGGCATTTGTCCAGCTCGCCTGAAAATAATTAATTTTAAATGTTAAAAACTTAATCAAATAATACATTAAAATAATATTTTAAGTACCATAATAATGTTAAATGAGAACAAATTGAAGATACAGTAATGATTTTGCATGATTGTTAAATTATTAGAATTTCAAAAATAAATTGGAATTCCAAACATTTACAGAAATATTAACATAATTTATATAAAGAATCATTATTCTTTAGCATTAAAATACTTTACAATGGAAATGTGAAGTAATTTGCAAAAAATAATCAGAAATAAGGCAGTTCTTCAGAGGATATGACAAGTACTTGAAGGGTAAAATTTGGCTTTTACAAGCATGAGATTGCAGAAAGACCAAAAAGGAGGAAATTTTGAATTCATGTAAAAAAGTGTTCGATAAACACCCATTTACTTTATCTTGTTAATTGTAAAACTGAATTAAAAATGCATCCCCCTCTACTGTGTATACAATAATTAAATCTATAAAATTGGAAACATCCAATTTTAAATACATATTTTATGAAATTTTAATTTTTCTATTAAAAAATTAAAACATCTCATCTTTAGCAATTTTTCCACATAAATACTAAGATCTAGACAAGTTACAAACCTTAAGACTTCTATACAACTAATCTGGCACTTGTATACAGTGATACTACAGTAAAACAGCCCTTTATTTCATTAATAACATGTTGGAAAAACAACCTTTTTGTATACAACTTGTAATAATAAAAATTTTAGTCAATGCAAACAGATTGCATAAGTGGAAAATATTTTCATAATTAAACGAAATATGCTGATGATCCCATACAAATGCAGTCTTTTATGATACTGCTACAAGTTACAAACCTTAAGACTTCCATACAACTGATCTGGCACTTCTATACATTGATACTGCAGTAAAACAGCCCTTTATTTCATTAATAACATGTTGGAAAAACAACCTTTTTATATACAACTTGTAATAATAAAAATTTTAGTCAATGCAAACAGATTGCATAAGTGGAAAATATTTTCATAATTAAACGAAATATGCTGATGATCTCATACAAATGCAGTCTTTTATGATACTGCTTCAAAATAGGCCTTCATTTCATTAATAATATGCTTCTTTGTATACAACTTGTAATAATAAAAATACACTGCTGGAAAATAAAATCCCAACACCAAGAAGAAATTAGTTTAGAGGAATGAAATTTAGGCAAAGCAATTGTGTAGGCAACATTTATTTGATTAAAGTTTCAAGGTCACATGTTAAAGTATGCACGAGAAGAGCCATTTCAAATGTGAAATGATGGTACATTAATAACAGCTGTAATCACTACAATTTTGAATGCAAGCATGTAAAAGTTCATGCATTGTGTCATACAGGTGCCGTATGCCATTTTGTGGGATGGAGTTCCATGCCTGTTGCACTTGGTCAGTCAAATCAGCAATGGTTAATGCTGGTTGTGGATGACGCTGGATTTGTCTTCCAATAATGTCTCATAAGTACTCAATGGGAGAAAGCAGGCCAAGGCAACATGTTGACACTCTGTAGAGCACGTTGAGTAACAGCAGCGGTATGAGGACGAGAGTTATCCTGTTAGAAAACATCCTCTTGAATACTGCTCATGAATGGCAGCACAACTGGTTCAATCACCAGTCTGATGCATAAATTTGCTGTCAAGGTGTTTGGGATAACGACAAGAGTGCTCCTGCTATCATAGGAAATGGCTCCTCAGACCATAACTCCTGGTGTAGGTCCGGTCTGTTTACGCCGCAGACAGCTTGGTTCCAAGCGCTCACCTGGCCTCCTTACCAACATATGACCATCACTGGGACCAAGACAGAAACGGCTCTCATATGAGAATACAACAGATATCCACTTCACCCTCTAATGAGCTCTAGTTTGACACCACTGACGTCACAGATGGCAGTGATTCGGAGTTAGTGGTATGAACGCTACAGGCTGTCTGACACTGAGCTGTCACTCAAGTAATCGATTTCTTACAGTTTGCTGTGTCACTCTGGGGCCAACAGAAGATCTAAATGCTGTTGCACAAATGCTGAATGGCAGCACAACTGGTTCAATCACCAGTCTGATGCATAAATTTGCTGTCAAGGTGCTTGGGATAACGACAAGAGTGCTCCTGCTATCATAGGAAATGGCTCCTCAGACCATAACTCCTGGTGTAGGTCCGGTCTGTTTACGCCGCAGACAGCTTGGTTCCAAGCGCTCACCTGGCCTCCTTACCAACATATGACCATCACTGGGACCAAGACAGAAACGGCTCTCATATGAGAATACAACAGATATCCACTTCACCCTCTAATGAGCTCTAGTTTGACACCACTGACGTCACAGATGGCAGTGATTCGGAGTTAGTGGTATGAACGCTACAGGCTGTCTGACACTGATCTGTCACTCAAGTAATCGATTTCTTACAGTTTGCTGTGTCACTCTGGGGCCAACAGAAGATCTAAATGCTGTTGCAGATGCAGTACGATTCGCACATACGATACACAGCCATGCGGCGAATAGGGCTGTCTTCTCTCTCAGTAGTGACCTGTATGCGGTCGGACCCCGGTCTTCTTAAGGCAGTGCATTCCAGTGACCACTGCAGCCAACAGTCATACACATTGGATCCCTGCCAAGCCTTTCTGCAATATCGTGGAAAAAAAAATCCCCTTGTTGTAGCCCTATTTTAGGGCCTCGTTCAAACTCACTAAGATGCTGATACTGGCTTCTTCGTCTCCTTAAAGGCATTCTTAACTAAACCTAGCTCACAATGTCCAATCCGGGCGATAAATAACGCTCATGAAGTTTACATTGCTTATTTAAAGCAAACATGATTTGTATGATCATAGTGGCACTACTAGCGCCACTCTTATTCGTGGTTGGAATTTTTCTTACATTGGTGGAAATTCGTAACCAGTTAAATAGCAGAGCGTCACAGTGAAAAAAATGAAGATAGTCGATGTGAAAAAAAAAAACTATTTTCACGAACTTAAAAACATCATAACTAAAAAGAAACATATCCACATACATAACTTATGAAAATGGCATCAGCAAAACATTTAACTTGCATAAACAGTCTTGAAAATTTAACTATAAGACTTCACAGTTAGGCCTAACAACATCGGCCAAGAACATCGCCATAACTGGCATATATGAAGATACAAGACATACGTGATCTATCTACAAGATATATCTCGAAGATACTCAACTGATACAAGCACTAGCTTAAATAGTGCCGTATCATTGAAGTTGAAGTAAATGTTTTTCTTCCGGAGTATGCTAATCTCTAATCGGTTGAAGTAGAAATTAGCATAAACTGGAAGTTGACCTCTCAATTTGAGATCACAGACCATGGGGGGGGGGGGGGGGGGGGGGGGGGGGGGGCAAAACTTCTTAACAAGCGATTAGCCAATCAGAACGAAGTAATTTTTAGATTTAGACGGTACGTCGACCAATTCACGTACGTGCTTGTTTACCATTGAAGTTTTTCTAACAATTCATCTAGTGCGAAATTTGAATAGGCGTCATCTTTTATATATGAAAAAACGCACCTCCCAAATTCCTTTTATCTAGCACAACTCCTTCTTGGTGATAGGATTTTATTTTCCGCCAGTGCATTAGTCGATGCATATAGCCCCACTTAAAATTTAGTCCTTGTTTCGAGTTTCTGGGACTAGGAGTTGTCAAGCTATTAATGAAAAACAAACCTCTCATAGAGATAGCATTATGCAAACTATATTTTTGCCATAAATTTATTTGAAAAATAAAATTATATCATGTTGCTAAGCAACAGAATTAAACCAAAGAGTTTATACAGCAGACGATTTTTATTAAATCTTTTCCAATATGAATAATTAAAAAATCTATATAACGATACATTTTATCTGATTTTTAACTAATAGTTAATTTGAATTCTATTGAGGAAAGAAATAACATAGTATGTGAACCATTTTTTAATTATGAGAATGGTTATAATTTTACCACTTGGAAAATTATTCATTTTTCTCTCTCATAGCCAGCAACTTTGATACAATAGTCATTGGTCCTTTTTTGGCAACTATAAAATATAAACCGCTTTACTGTCACAGATATTTTTCAAGTTGTATTAAAGGAGGCAGCTCACATTAGATCTTCACGATGAAAATGCTCTATGGTAAAATACTTATTAGGGTCAATTTGACCAGGACTTTCAGTTCAAAATAGATTTTGAACCACTATGAATATTCATTCATACTTAGGACTCCCTTCTTGTATCTGGCTACTTGTGGATTGGAAAGTCAGTGGGCTAACTATTTCATCCTACCAGGAGCAATTATAGAATTTAGAAAAAGATGATTAAATTCAAATGCACAAATTCTAAAATCTCTTACCTGGAAGCACTCAAACAAATGATCAAGCTGCTCTGGTGTGAAGTCCCATGCTAGTTTTGCAAGAAGATCGTGAACATTTTTTACGATTGCTTCATGTTTCCCAGACTGAGCAGCCCATATATCGTCCAGGTCTTCCAAAGTTAAAAACTTCTCTTTTATGACAAACCTGAGAATCTTTTCCAATTTCTCTACATACTGAAAAAAAGACAGAAATGTGATACTTGTTTTTAATTTAAAAACACCATTTAGTTTTTAATTTAGAAAGAATTCAAAAAAAAAAAAAAAAAAAAAAAAAAGAAATCACATTTTAAATATACAATATGCAAAGCAGCATTTCCCAAACTATATTTCTTGGGACACTGGTGTTTACCAATAAAATATATAAATAAAAAAATTAACTTATTGCCTTTCTTAACATTAAATATATTATATTTGAATTTAATACAGTTTAAGAACACTTATCAAGATGAAACTTCATTAATCATTATTTCTGCTACAAATATTCCATCTTCAATGCATATGAAATGTTCCAAAAAGAAATGTTTCTGTATACTTGTCTGTATCACTTTTACCAAAAGTACATCAGTACCAAAACAAACATTTCATTTCTGTCAAATTTTGTACTAAGCAAATTTTATACCATATTTGTGACATTGATTTGAGATATTTACATAAGCTCATGAGTAAATCTTGACATATTAGAAGTATGCAATGGAAAGAGCATACTAATTAATTATAATCACACATAATTTTATATCAGTTAAAAATTTTTGTATGCAATTTTTATATAGATAACATCTTATGAAGTTCAATGAAGAAATTAAAGCCAATTACCTGTGGCTGATGCAAACTATCCCTGAGAACTATCTGAAGAACTTTATTTTCCTTTATCCATTCCTATAATAAAAAGAATTCCCTGTTTAGATTTTCCTACAGTACAAATACATATTTATAAACATTATACTCTTTAAGAACTACAAACCTTAATTAAAATAAAAATCAGGTAATTTTCAGATTAAAATCTGAGTCAAATCTTTTGAGTTATCAAAATTATTAAACATTTTCATAATCAAGTGCAATGATACTATTTACACATAGCATTTTGAAAAAGGCTATTCTAAAGTAAATGATATACAACTAACTCTTTTTCTTACATTTTTTTTTTTACACAAATTTGAAGTTACACAGTTAAAAAAATCTTCCGTTTTTGAAAGTTTATTTGATCTAACACGATTTCAAAGTCATTGTCTTATACTTATGTATGTGACCATGAACGGTCTAGTATAAATTGCAGTCTTTGATAACAAAGTATAAACAAAATTCACGTTTTTACCACACTTCAAAAATTAGGCAGCACTGCGCACTTCTATAATGTTATCGAATAAGGGAATTCCTCAGTAACTACTGAGGAATCCCCTTATTCAATCACTCTTACCTACCCATTTAGTATGACATTTATATAACAAATTGCATCATTAAATTGTTTAAGTTTATTAGCTCACAATATTTAATCAATTGTTCGTGTTATCAACCATACATAGTGCTATGAATTGTGGATTTGAACATTTCTGACCTTAAGAAAAAGGTATTTTTATCTAGATACAATTTTTACCCTAAATAACATTTAACAAAATGTTGAAAGTTTCAAAGATTCGTAAAAGGCAAGCCATTTTTTTAGAAGTTTTTACACAGTTTTTAAACTAAATATAGTTCTTTGTTTCATCTAACACAGTTTTTGGATAACATGGAACGTATCCCCAATTTTACTATAGGAAACATCTTTCTTTACACATTTTTTTTACACGAATTTCTGAGGAACGTATTTACCGTGTAAAAAAAGAGTTAGGTGTACTTAAATAGTAACTTGTATGTAATGAAACAATACAGAAACAATAATTGCTAACTAATTAATGAAAGGTAAAAGAAAAATGTTAATAAAACAGCATATAACAATTAAGGAAAGGTATTCACCATTTTCAAAGGGAAAACAAAATTATCAAGATAAATGACAGAACAGTCAAGCCAAAGACTGGAAAATATCAACAATGAAAAAAATGTGATTCAGGAAAATCACTCACTGACTGATAATGCCTATCTTTCTGAATCGCATAAACAATTATCTGTTAACATACATGTTCCTGCTTTTACCAGAGTGACTATCGTCTCATTTAACCTGATAAAGAAGACACTTTTTACCTCGAAAGGCACTTATATTCTTTTATTCTTTTATGTTGTTTGCAAATGATGTATTTTTTGTTAGTTATTTTTACAGCAATTTAAACAAATTAATTTAGATAGCGAACAACAGCTATTAATTTACCCAACACTATATATTTACTCAAAATTCCACATGTTATCTTAAAATATTACTCTTTCACCAAACAAGTAACAGCTGTTTTAGTCTTCTTTTTTTTTAAAGGCAGTTAAATAGTTTGTTCAAGTACTCAAGGATTATGAACTAACTGTTAGTAATTTTGCAAAAGTTTTAATGGAATGTTGATATAAATAGAATGTGAAACTTCCGATGATCAATGCATATTCTTGGACTAAGAGCTTTTAAAACTTGTCAAGTTCACTTTTACTAATTTAAATACAAATAAACACAGGCAGAAACACAAATTTAAGAAAATAAAATTTGCAACCAAGTTCTTACAAATCAAGAACAAGAAGAAATCCAAAATGGCAAATTAACTGAAATTAGAAGAAATGATGCTAAATGGCAGAAGCGAAGGATAAAAAAAATAAATAAATAAATAAATAAAAAAGGCATCATCTAAGTAAATTAGAAGAGCTGTCTTCTCTACTATTCAAAAAAGAATAACAGGATAAATAGGGGAAAACTTTTTTTAAACATAATTCATGTAATCTATGAAAGTTCATATGAAATTACCATTGGAGAGACTATCTTTCCATATTGTTAAGTACATTATTATAATTGCAAGTTATTATATAATTGCTTGGATATTGGAAATGTTTATCCACGTTGATATAAGAAATTTTTGAAGACGACATGGATTGGCAGAGAATTTTTGCAGAGGGTAACGCACAAAGCGATTCATTCAAGCAACACAGTGAGTAAAATAAAAATTATATTTATTACTCACAAAAACATAAAATAATCAAAGAATAAGAGCATGCATCTTTAACTACGATGTATCCCACAAAAGATAACATCAAATACAAACATCACTCTATAAACTGAGTGTAGCCATAACAGCTCGGCTATTTGCAGGATAGCATAATAAACTAGTTGCAAGCTACAAACTTTAAGCTTCAACAACAACTTGCAAGGCTTCACCTCATCCTCTAGTCATCCAAACATATATCTTTCTATTCCCTGCACCAGGTATTTATACTCTTTATTTGTTATGATGCTTTTGGAGTATGCTAATTTTCAGTGAAATGGAAAATTAGCATATTCCGCTCAGCTGCGTTACAATCTGCAGGAATTCAAACGGAAAATTAACTCTGACACAAAATAAAAGATCCGTAATCCAAACAGTTAACCGAGAAAATTCAATACTTTAACTTTTGACAATATCTTTATCGTGATACGCTGTTTGTTTACGTTATGGTGTCCAACAATAATGAATTGATTAGTACTTCAAAAAAAGTTTTGTGACTGCAAAGTGACTAAATTATACTTCAATGGTATACTACCTATATGGAATTTTTAATGATTTTCTTTTCTTATGTTTAAATAAAAATTAGTTCTACTAATTTAACAAGTGCCATTACAGTTGCTCAAAGTATCAAAATAGTAAAAATAACTTTAAAAAAGCCTTCGTATTAAGTACTAAAATTTCTAGTACAAAAGCCATAATTTTTAAGTGTTTAAAAGTTAATATTTTATTGTGTCATACATCCAGGATGAATAAACTGAAATCCTGTTCTATTTTTGGCATCTCTGTAGTAAATTGGAAACATCTAAATCAAAAGTCATTACTTTACTTCATTCTTCATGTCCTCAAGTTATAATTTAAAATATTGACTTTGCTTAGTGATCAGAAAATGAGTTCCAAGCAGTGACCCATTCATCCACGTAATGGATTATGAGAAAAAGGAGCATCAATAGTTTGGAACTAACCATGAGTAAGTAAGTCAGATATCAAACATAACAGACCTGTTACAATATATAAAGTCAGGATAAGTGGAACAGAGCTCAGATAAAACAACTAAAGGAAATGGAACTCGACAATGGACAATATCAGGCAGGTATGTTAAGTGTCCTTGAAATGAGCTAGACTGGTACAACCTCGTGATAATGCAGTACAGATAATGAGACAAAAAAAAAACCCTAAACACATTTTAACAAAACAACAAATGGGACAGAACCTGAACTTATTACAACATAACAGCAAATGGAACAGAATAACCGGAACTCATTATAGTAATTAAAATATTGCACCAAAATTTGCTTTCCAAAGGAAAAAGTAAATATAAACACATTCAAACATTACCAGTATAAATTTACAAAAAGAAGAAAACTAAATTGTTTTTAAATGAAAATATAGTTTTAAAAATATACATAAAAGAAAGTTTCAACAGAAATTATAGAATTCTACTTTTTACATCCCTCTACTGAAACAAAGAATCTATGCATTGTATATTTTACCATCAATAATCAGACATAATTTCAAGCATTTTTTATTATTATTTATAATTTAAAATTGTACAGTTGTTCCTATGTACACAAGGGTTAATTTAACTGAGACTACAAAATACAATGCAACTTGGATAAAACAAACGTCTTTCGAACTATAACAACTTTTCGGACTTTCATCGTTAAGAAATCATTGCCGGAGTATCCCCACCTGTTCGACATGTAACAGCTGAAACTCTCCTTCCCGCTACCTATTCGAGCATTCAACTTACAGAGGGTGTTGGTTCAACCGGCTTCAGACATCATTTGAGCTTCCTACTGTCAGTGTGTCTGTAGTGTTGTGAGAGTTTCGCTAGTGAGTATTCACGATGTCTTTGAGTAAACCACATGTTCAATACAAGAATTTAACGTTTGCTGAAAAGGTCACTGTTATTCGCGACGTGGGAAAGGGTGTGAAGAGGAAATGCCAAATCGCCAACGAGTATGGGATAGCGCCAAACACTTTCTCTACTTTTTCAAAAAATAAGGACAAAATTCTGAGTAACGCTGCTGCTTCGTGTGGAAATGGAAAGGAATAAAACTGACCTAGCTGAGTTCATAGAAGAAAATGTTCCCCCACCAGACTCATAGGGTAAATATATGAGAGTGACATTCGAAGAATACGTCAATTTGGATGAAAACGTAGAAGTTTGTGGAGAACTGTCAGATCAAGACATTTTATCAGAAGTGTTAAATAAGATGAGTGCAGCGGAGTATGATATCGAGGATGATATACAGGTGGAAGAAGATATGCCAATCTCTACATCGTCGGAGGCACTTTTTCATCTAGGTGAATTTCGTCAGTACACTGAAGGACAAACAAACATTAGTGAAGCTGTTTTCCATTCATTAAACATGTTTGACGAATTTGCTAACCTTAAACGACTGAACTCTATAAAACAATCAGACATTGCACAATTTTTTCTAAAACTATAATTTTCTGTATTGAATGTAATACGTACATGTATGTAGCTTACGTAAATCTTATTTTGATTACATACATATAGTGTTGAAGTCCTTCATACCATGATATTTCTCAATAAATATTTACTTATTTACAGAATAACCTTTTCAAGCATTCAGTGAACCTGAAACTAAAGTTAAACGATGTAACTTTTTTAAATCGAAGTTTTGGATAATTCGAATTTTTATAGTGGTCCCTTCAGCTTCGAATTACCCAAGTTGCACTGTATAATGGATTCTGAAACACTACAAACCTCCATACATACTCAGGGGTTCTTCTTTATACCCAGGATTTGATTCTAGCACCAGTAGATACACCTATTCTGTTCCACTACATAGTGCAGAACAAAACAAACTACAGGCGAGGTAACAAATTAAGTGTAACTGGAACGTATTAAAGTGAGACAACAAATAGAACAAAACTAATCATCATAAGATCAAGAAAAAAGAAACTTCAAAGTGGCAACATAATGTTGAAGACAAAGACCGTTCGACTCATCCGGAGGACTTGAGCAACTATTTGGATGGCCGGTGTGACAACATAATGTGGAACATACTAACTTGCAGAATAAAGATGAAAACTGGGACAAGCCTAGATTGTGAATAAGGAAAGGGAACATAATGCAATGTGAAACACTAACTTGTGGAACAAGGTAATAACATGCAGCAAAAGCAGTCGAGGATTAAAGATACACAGGTTGGACCTGTTAGGAAGACAAAGTAAAGTGTGATGAGATGCAACAGACCATCTAGGCTAGTGGGGCAAGGGAATGGATCAAAATGGTAACAGCAAACATGATTTTATACCAATATTGTTTATTTTTACTACAGCAAGTATGTTTCTAAAGATTTTTTTTTTCCAGTGAATTATTTCTGCAGCATCTTTGCTAGAAATAAGCATGGGCTTGCAGAAAGATAAAAAGGAGGAAATTTTGAATTCATGCAAACAAGTGTGCAATGAACACCCGTTTACATTATCTTGTTAATTGTAAAATTAAATTAAAGATGCATCAGCTATAAATTATGTATATAACAATAAATCTATCAAAATAGAAACATCTAAATTTAAATACACATTTTATGAAATTTTAATTTTTTTGTGATACAAAATTAAAATATTTCATCTTCAGCAATTCTTCCACATAAATACAAAATTCTAGATAAGTTACAAACCTTAAGACTTCTATACAACTGATCGGATACTTCTACAATGATACTTCTATAAAATAGCCCTTCATTTCATTAATAATATGTTTGAAAAACAACTTCCGTGTACCCAACTTATAATAGTTATAAAAATTTAAGTCAATGCAAACAGATTGTATGAGTGAAAAATATTTGTACAATTAAACGAGATGTACTGTGGATCGCATACAAATGCTGTTTTTCATGATACTGGGGCAAAAAAGCTATTAATTTCATTAATAATATGTTTGAAAAAAAAAATTTTTATATATATATACCATGAAATAAAAATTTTAGTTGAGGCAAAATGATTGCAAAAGTGGTAGAAAGATAATCACTGGTCATCTCTTTTGTGACACAGAAAGAATTGCCACTTGATTTCTCAATCGTGGGCAAACAGATTTCAAGATGTAAGATCGAGAAAATTTCTATCTCAAAATTTGGAACTTACTCGGAAATACTCATTTTTGTAGAAATTATTGCAATTAAAGTTTTTTTTTTTATTGGCAACAGAATAGTCAAGCCAATAATTTTAAGCTTTATTTATTTCATTTGCTTTATATTAACTTTATGCTTTCTTTAAATAATTTTGCTTTCATTGCCTTATGTGAAACTGTCTGCCAATCATCAAGCTTGAATGACATGGTATTTTAAATAGAATTTCAATTATACAACATCAGATAAATAGAGGATATACCACTTAATTT
Source organism: Amaurobius ferox (assembly GCA_951213105.1). Taxonomy (NCBI): domain Eukaryota; kingdom Metazoa; phylum Arthropoda; class Arachnida; order Araneae; family Amaurobiidae; genus Amaurobius; species Amaurobius ferox. The sequence goes on along the minus strand of OX578144.1, from coordinate 68,573,022 downwards.
AGAAAGCAATATGCGATAAATAGTACCTTATAAATTGCACAAAACGGTGGAATCCAGCATAATCAGCAATTCTACACAATTTTACTTCTGCACATTTTTTCCAATCATGCTCCCATTGACATTAACTTTTTGCCATTAAGAAATTCAAAACTTGGTTCAAGGCACTTCCAAAAAGTAATTTCTAAACCCTCTTTTGTTTGTGCTTGGTATATTTACTTACTTAATGCTTTTCAAGGGAGAGTAAACGAGTACAGTTAACCCTTTCCCCATTTTTTCATTATTGGAGCAGTCCAGGAGTTGGTTCAAAGTTACTTTTTTGTATCTGTGGTCATACCACCTGCTTTTCTACATCAGCGTGCACTTTAATCTGTGTGGAAAGTTATACAAAACTCTTTTGCAGCAGAATTATAATTTATAAACAAACTGTTTTCCATGCATGTAATCATACTCTGACAAAATGCATTTATCAAAATCCAAAGTAATAGCCTTAGCAATAAATGAATTAGTAAAATTAAAATTATAAATTGCCAAATATGGAATTGATACATACTGCAACTCTTTCAGCTGTTAACCAGTCTTCCTCTTCTGGATTAGCATGCCGGTGTGTATAATAAGATACACTAGCTATAACTTTATTGACTTCGTTAAGGGCATTCATTTTGCCATTAAATGAAGATATTTGCAATAATCTGAAACAAAAAGTATGTTTAATTTTCCCACTTGTATAACAGTATTTAAACAGATCACAAATTGCACTTGGCCGACCCAATGTTAGCAATCAATTTTTTTTTCAATCATTAATATCAATTTTTTTTTTTCTAAAGAATAGTTATTGGAATACATTTAACATTATACATATGTAAAATTTTAATTACAAAACTTGCAGCCTATGTTAAAAAGAGAATTTCTTTTTTTAATTACCATATATAAACATACAAAATGTAAAAAAAAATCAACAGTAGATACAAAACATTAGACACAAAACACATAAAGAGCATTCATAAAGAGCATAAGAGCACCATAGATTGGAATCCCACTTTCAGTACAGCAACTAGTATTGGTGGACTGGTTTTAAGGTTAATTTCATTGAATAACCTAACCTATAACTGCACTGGTATCAAGTTTCTTGGTTACCATTACAGTTATAGACTATTTGGTACTCAAGAGCACTACTAGCCAGCATTAAACCAGTCTACCAATCTTTGATGCACTGAGAGCATAATTTCGTGCAAAACCTTATATTTGCATTAAATTCTTTTAATTGGTATAGTTTGTTATTGTCAGTACTGTTCATATACTGAAAAGTTAAATTGTCCAAGAATTGGACCTCATGCAAAATGAAGCTAAATGCAGAAGTATGAAAATATTATGAGCAGTATATAAAAAATTCCTACTCAAGATGAAAAATAAAATTATCCACATTTACCAAAAAAAATTTTGCAAAATTCCCGTGTAGGAATCCCAACGTTTTGAGGTATATCATTTCATTGAGTTAAATGAATTGAAATATAGTAACTGGCAAAAAATAAACAGGAAAAATTAATAAATTTGATGTTGATATAGTTATGAAATTAAACTTTAAAAATAAAATTCCTTATTGCAATTTCTTCAAGAAATATTGAGTCTTTTTCCAGGGTAGTGTCAAATTTGCCAAGTTTCTTAATGGGGGGGGGGGGGGGGGATTGTAATTTTTCATGAGAATTTCACAAGACTTTGAGACAAATTTAAATTTCCAAATGAATCAAAGTTTTTCTCAAAGTGTGCATACACTTAACCAAACCCCTATTAGAATGAGACCACAATGCTGTAATCATGTCAATTCAAAAACAAATAAGATACCCATCCTAATGTAATCATAGCAGTTGAGATAAGGAACATTTGCTGCCATTACGAAATCAACGTAAGTTTGACTTTATATCTGGTTAGCAACACTAATGAAAATAATCGATATTTAGTGCTTTCCCTACACATTGCTGGAAACATCATTTAATCCAGATATTCTAGATTTAGCCTAGCAATATATAAAAAAATCTGATACACCCAATATACCCAATACAAATTAACAAAATTTCATTTTGTGAGGAAAAAATTTGGAATCGTTTTACAACTCACAAATTAATATTCAATTCAGATACTGATTAAAATACACATAGCAAACAATATGAGAAATTGCCTAATTCTTTCACAAAATATTAGGCTCTGTGGAAAAAGTAATCTTTCCAACACTTTAAAAATGGCTTATTATAACTCTTACAGGAGTAAGGGAGCCAATTGATTTTTTGGTTAAACACTTACAAATTATTCACTCATTTCACAATAATGGGTAGTTTTTTTTTTTTATTATTCCATTTAAAAGTTTTAAAAATGCAATAAAGAGAACAATGCATGTTAGCATCCAGTAAATGTCATTTGCTTTAAATAAAAACTTGCATGTAAAATAGTTATTCTACATTTCTAAACTGATGCATGCATCAGGACTTTATCTGCAAATTAACAAATTTGAATTTTTGTGAGAAAACAAAGCAAAAATTGAAATCATATTATATATATACTTTTGAAATGTCAAATTAAATATTTTCAGAAAATTGAGGGCCCTAACCTTCTCCCGACCTCTGAAAATCAATAGGCCACCATTTTTTTTTTTTTTTAAATAACTGTATAAAATTTAATTTGACTAATTCTATCTGTATAAAATATTTTGATCTATAAAAGACAAGAACAATAAAATTTATTCATATTCAAGGAATACATAAAACAAATCTACCAAAATCAAATGTCTGATTTTTTACCCTTTTCATGTTGCATATATTATGTAGTGTAGGGAAAGTAAAGCAAATCAGCATATACACCATGCAGCAAAAAATTATTTTTTAAGCTCAAAACACCATGGCTCTTGCTCAAAAAAATATGTTTCATCAGAATTTGGAGAGAGAAAAAAAGAAAATCAATAAAAAACAAAAGTTTACAAACTATTTACCTTAAAATCATTTTTAACCTAAATGTCTCTAAATTCTTTACAGTTGATTCTTGATTAGGTACTTTAGCAGCTAAACATTTCAGTGCCTTCACAATACCAGCCAAGGCATCATTTTTAGTCTCATTTTTAGCCTCTTTCTTTAATTCATCATCTGTAAGGTTGTCCAAAAAAGATGGCACGATTTCAACAATAGGCATGAAATACTTTTCTATGGTGTGAACAGTGAGCAAGTCATGGCACATCCCGAAGGGTCTAAAAAGAATAAAACAAAAATAAAGTCACTGATAAAATAATTCATTATTTATTATTATACATAATCAAAATTAGGTAAAATTATTTGGGAATATAATAAGCAAGTTATCATTGCTGTTAGTAAATATACCTTAAGACCAATAGCTGTGAAATATATAATTGATAACAATAGGTTATATATTTTACAATCAGTTACATTGCAAGTTACTCGTAATTAATACTATTATCAGATATGAAACTGCAGAAAGATTTAAAAAAAAGGAAATTTTGAATGTAAAAAAGTGCATGATGATCATTTACATTATCTTGTTAATCGTTAAATGGAATTAAAAATGTATCAGCTTTATTGTGAACTAGTAGTATACCCGTTCTTCATACAGAGTATATAAGATAAGGATATTTAAAATTCACAATCATGTACAAATTCCTATAATATACTAAATGACATTGTTAATCAAAATATTTTGTTAAAATATTTAATTTAATGCTCCTAAAAAGAAGCTTAAGAATCTGTTTTTTCTATATAAAGTTATCCTCACGGGCAGATCTGAAGAATAAAACATCCTGACCCCTTTTGTAAACAAATTTACAAAAAATATGAAATTAAATCAATATATCAATATATGCAAAGTAAAGGTGTTTGAAATTGTATGAGACCAGTACTACTCATATTCACTAATATTAGAAAATATACCCTGTATTAATGGATTACATGTATAAATTGAAAATATAAATAATCCGTAATCTTTAAACCTGAAGGCAGTAATTGATTTCAATATATGCCAAAATAAAAGCACTAAAATTGTATGGGAAAATATACCTGTACTACTTATATTGTCGCAGTTAGAAGATATGCCTGTGTGTCAGTAGAAGATTGCCAATATTACAATACGAGTCTAAAAAATATTTGAGAAAATAAAACAGATGACATAATGCATCGAAAATATCAATAATCTCCATCATCTTTATGTCAGAAGACTAATTGATTCCAATATATGCCAATATATGTCAAAATATATGCCAATATGCATGTACTACTTATATTCTTGTAGATAAGAAGATATACCTGTGCACTTGTAGAAGATTGCCCATACTACATACAATATGAGTTTCAACAATTTTTGCTAAAATGAAACACTGGCGTAATAACTTGAAAATATAAATAATCTCCGAAAATATCAATAATAATGTTTAAACCTGAAGACCATAATTAATATTATGCAGTCAAAAATGCAATATCAATAAAATTTATTTTACATACATATATCTATTACTTAAATCTGATAAGATAATAAAAATCATCTACCACATAAACACAATAATCCGTTGCAAAGCAACATATTTTCTTCAAATAAATTGGCGGAAAAATATAGTCTGCATAATGCTATCTCTATGGAAGGTTTAAATGTGTTTTTAATTAATATGTAGACAACCCCTGGTCTTAGAAACTCAAAACATAAGACTAAATTTTATTTTAAGTGGGGCTATTCCAAATCTACCCCGAAAATATCATCCAATTTGGTGCAGCCGTTCTCCCATGATGAGAAACATACAGATAGACAGATTTCAATTTTATTTATATAGACATAATAATTAAATCTATAAAAATGAAAACATCCAAATTTAAATATATATTTAATGAAATTTTAATTATTCTATGATACAAAATTAAAATATCTCATCTTCAATTCTTCCACATAAATACTAAGATCTAGACAAGTTACAAACTTTAAGTCTTGTATATAACTGATCTGCTACTTCTACACAGTAATACTACTGTAAAATAGCCCTTCATTTCATTATGTTGGAAAAACAACTTTTTTGTATGCAACTTGTAATAATTATAAAAAATGTTAGTCGATGCAAACAGATTGCATAAGTGAAAAATATGTTCACAAACAAGATATACCAAGAATTGCATACAAATGCTGTTTTTCGCAATACTACTGCAAAATAGTCTTTAGTTTCATTAACAATATGTTTGAAAAACTGCTTTTACGTATACAACTCATAATAATTATAAATATTTTAGTGGATTCAAACAGATTGCATAAGTGAAAATATTTTCACAATTAAACGAGATATATCAAAGATTGTGTATAAATGCAGTTTTTGATGATACTATTGTAAAATAGTTCATTAATAATATGTTTGAAAAATAACTTTTTTGTATACAACTTGTAATAATTATAAAAATTTTAGTTGATGCCAACAGATTGCATAAGTGGAAAATATTTTCAAAATTAAATGAGATGTACCGAGAATCTCGTACAAATGCCATTTTTTGGAATACTGCTGCAAAACAGCCCTTCATATCAATATTAATGTTTGAAAAACTTTTTTATGTACATAACATGAAATAATTATAAAAATTTCAATTGTTGCAAATAGACTGCAAAAGTGAGAGAAAGATAATCATTAGTCATCTCCCTCGTGATGCGAAAAAAAATCGTCACAGATGAATGACGATTCTGCATAATCGCGGGGAAAACAGATTTCCAGATGTAAGATAGAAAAACTTTGATCTCAATACTCATGCTCCGTTTCATATCATTTTGGACAATCTTGACTGATTTTCCAACATTTTCTGAACTTCTGTGACCTTTGAACACCCTGCTTACGGAAGACAAATTTTCGAATTTGCAAAGAAAATATTTTTGCCTGCAGAAAGAAAAAATTCCTTGGGCAAAAAACAAGAAAAGCAAGAATACACAGGAAAATAAAAACCAACACAAAAACAGTGGATCCACAAAAGAATCTCATGCCTGTATTATGAATACATTATCATATAAAATGTTAATTCAGAATGTTCAACCACTTTTCGCCATGCAATTGGAGGTCTGCATAGGCTGAAATTTTATAATTTTACCCAGCTTGACAGTAACAGAACCTGAAACCATCTTGTCTAAAGACATTTTCCAATATAAAATTAAGGCTCAATTCAAACCAAAATTAATCATTCTATTCTGTAATTTGAAAATTTTATGGAGAAAGTGTGTGTGTGTGGATTAGATCTTCTAGTTTTCAGGTTAGGGGGGGAGGAAGGAGTACAGAAAAAATGCTTTGGGTACAGAATTAAAGCTAGCAGATTGGGAGCAATTTAGCACAAAATTAACATCACTGTTCATATATAGCTAAAATCATAAATAGAAGCAATCCATTTATATATGTTCAGAAAAATACAAAAGTATTTATTAAGCTTTTCACCAAGTATTCTGTAATTATCAATAGTTTCATACATATTATGTCAATATTCATTTATAACATCAAAACATAGTTCTTGTCCTATTCTCTATATCTACTAGGGATTGCAATCCCGGGATCCCGGCTAAAAAATGAAGACCATAATACCGGAATTGGTGATGTCATAATCCAGGGATTGCGGCATTTTTATCAGATTTACATGCATGTGCTAAACACCAGTGCTCATGCTTACTAAATTAAACTTTACCAGAGTTTATCAATGGAAAACATTCATTTTGAGATTGAAGCACATTTTGTGAAAATTTACTTATTAGAAGTAAATGACTTGAAAAAAGGTGCTTGCTCTCACCTTGAAATCTGCTTCGATCAATAGATGACGCTACTTCAAACGTAGTTATAGCATATTTTTTCACGATTATGTTAGCTGTTTAGTGGCAACAGCTGCTGTGTTTATTCAGCATTGAATGTTTATTTTCGTCTAGCATTGTTGTGGTGGCTCACGTTCTTTCTTTATATGAATAAAATACATGTAGATTAATTTGAAATGACTACATCTGATAAAAGTAGAGCTAAGATATACAAAGAGTATAAAAGTTCAAAAGTGTGCGAGCTTAAATCTGTTTGGAAATACTTTTTATGTGAAGCCAATGGACAATCATCGAAATGTAAGTTGTGTATAAAAATCATAAAAACAGAAGGTGGATCGACAAAAGGGCTTCATGTGCATTTAAATTCTATTCAAGAGATTAATGTTTTGAAACGAAGTAGAAATATGGATGAAACTAGTTCCTGCTCTCAACGAAATAGTGCTGCTGGTATTAGTGATATTGTTAGAGATACTAAAAGAAATATTTATAGTTATTTTATAAAATATGAGAATACTTTACAGGCTATATTAACTAAAATGACTGATTGCTTATGATGGCTTACCATTCAGTTTGCCCATGCCAATATACCTAAATCACAGAATACAATAAGATATATGATAATGGACTACTTTATAAATATATATATAAAAAAAATAAAATAATACATTTTCTTCAATAAATAAAAAAATATTGAATCCCATGGGATACCAGGATCTCGGGATTGACGATTTTACGATCCCGTAATCCCGGGACCAAAAATTATCTATGGGATTGCAATCCCTAATCCCTACACAACTCAAAATTTTGCAAACTCAGCCTAGCCTTGCCATTGTCTTACCTTGTACAACCCTATTTAACGCCAAAATTTCCAAACTCATCCTGATTTAGAAATGAACCCTTGCAGATCTCCAACATGAATTTTGTTAGATATTATATTTGTGTACAGTACAAATGCATATACATTTAAAGGGACCAAAACATTTTCCACAGTAAACAAATTTCCACTTTTAATAAACTTTACATTATTTTCAAGCACTGACTGGCAGGGTGCTAAAATTTAGTACACAAAATAATCTTAATTGAAAATACCTTAGAAGGGCAGCTATAACAGGAACAGTAATAGAAGAGCTATTTTGGAAACGTTTCAGTAGCAGGTGAAATCCAGCTTTACTACCAAATCTGTTGATTAAGTCCACAAGCCATCCCTGCAAAAATAAGAAAAATATGATTTGTAACTTCATTGACAGTAAAGCAGTATAATAAGTAGACAATTACACTCCACACTTAACATACGAATTAGTATTAAAATTTAAAATGCATTTAATTTACACAAGAAGCATTTCCATATTTAGATTCACATCATTTAAATTTTTAATGGTAACTTCCATATTTTAAGTAAAATTTTTAATGTCAAAATTGCTTTCTATTTTAATTTATGATTAAAATAGAAAGCAATTTTGACTCCAACTCAATTCTCATCTAAATATTTAAAGACATCTTCACTTAGATCAGTGACCTTCAATCTTTTATGAACCAAAGGCCAAATTTAAATCAGCAAGAGCCCTGTGGGACACATGTTGCATGAGAGGAGGGGTCTGAACATTTTCAAGCATGCAATATTTTGAACTCGCTTCAATCAGAGTTGGCAACACATATTTAACTTACACCATCAGACTCATAGGTATTTGGCTACCTGGTCAAAAATGTATAATATTTAACTGCCCAAAGAATCAAACTTTCACAAGCAAAAACTGGCAAATGAGCAAGCAATTCTATTTTAAAATGGACATTACAGGATAATAAAAAAAAATCAACAATTAGCCAGACTGTCACCATCTTTCCACCAATTTCATGGTTATTTATAGAAAATCCGGAAGGGACAGGAGATTAGACTGATAAGGCTCAAAATCACCACTTGGACTAGATTTCTGGAATTTTTCTCATGAAACATACTTTCAACTTCCACATTAAATAGACTTTCCTGTTCCATTACAAAATTATTTAAACTCTCTTTAGGGGTCTAATTAGTAAGTCTTATTTTCCTACAGTCCTAGCAAAAAATATAATAACAGATTCAAAAGATAAGGAAAGAGTAAATTTGTTTTGAAATGAATTCCTATATGCAAAAGACAACCATAATCATCACATTACAGCTCTTCAAATGGCTTCGAGGATTTTGTGTTCAATTAAAAAATATCACCATATGCAACAGATGAAGTTAAACCTTTGAAACACACTGGAGTTCTAAAATTTTTCTTGCACATCATTATTTTTAGCTCTTTTCAATATGTATTTGTCAACATATATGATCACGTTCTTGTAGAAAATTGAAATTTAATATTTCACACTATGTGAAATCAAGTTACAGGAAGTATCAAATTTTTGAACATCAAATAAAGTTTAAATTATACAAAGGTTTGTAAATCTATCTTTTTCTAGTATTTTATATAATCTAAGTAAAAAAGTTGATTATATATGTAAATTTGTTTTAGAGAAATTATGTTCATATGTCAGGCATATAGATGGACCTTTAACCCTTTCGGGATGGCGGCATTCCGAAACTACCGTGGCCCAAAGGACGAAGCCCTTCGTTTCCGAAATGTGCCCAAAAGACGACTATTTTTTTGCGCTAAGCCTAACTCTCGAAAAAAATTCACTAAAAATCACCCGTTCAACACAGCATTCTACTTTTTTCAGGAAGAAAGGAAATACTTATTTTCTATTTGATGTATATTTTTTATACAAATTTTCTTTTATCAAAATATTAAAAATTTTAGTGTATATATGTTTTAGGTACAGATGGATAATTCTTTGGCATGTCCTTCCGATTTTTTAAAACTGTACCACATACATGCGTATTCTTAAACAACAAATACTTTGCAAGTACAGGAGAGGTAAAAAATTTATCCAAATACAAAGTATATCCTTTTCCTAAAAGTTTACTTAGAAATGTTTTCACAACGCGTTCTCCATACCCACCATCAAAGCTTGATAATCCCGTGTCCTTTCCAGTATACACAAGGAAATTCCATTTATGGTCTCATTCCGATTCTGACGATTTATATATTTTTATTCCATATCTGGACCCTTTCGATGGGATATATTAACGAAATCCCAGCCTTCCTTTCCATGAGAACATAAATAACCTAATCATTTCATTGCCGCACATTCCTTTACCCCCCCCCCCTCCCCCACCCACTCAAAAAAAAAAACTCTCTTATATTCCTCTAATTCAACAACGAAATCAATAAAAGACAAAATCAGAACGAGACCCGGAACTCAATTACAAAATTGTTGATGCTACGAGAAGTGCTCTGTTTACTTTACAGAACCATGTGTTTCACCGCTCCAAATGGAGAATAATTCATTGGATTCTCCTTGTGCCAAGGTCAAACATCTACAAAATATATTTAAGTTGCTTCCACTGGCATTTAACGCCATCTAGGAGACAAATACATTCAAATTAAAACGTTCCACGTAGAAACACGAATACGTGCCAGTCGTCCTTTAGGGTAAAATTTCCTCTGGCCCGTGGGCGTGCCGTTCGTCCTTGAATGCAAGTTCGCAGCTGGCACCTGGGCGTGCCGTTCGTCGCGAAAGGGTTAAGGTTCTGCCACAAAAAAAAGAATAATATCAGAAAAACGCTAATGGTCCTATATTCCATATAGAAGTTCGGTTTATGAGAAAAAAGGGCCACCAGCAGCTTAACGCTTTCTGAACAGCAGCATTCCGGAACTACCATGGCCCTAAGGATGGAGCACTTCGCTTCCGAACTATTCCCAAAGGACGGCTAATTTTTTGAGCTAAGCCTAACTCTAAAAAAAAATTCACTAAAAATCACCTATTCAACACAGAAATCTACTTTTTTCAAGAATAAAAGAAATATTTATTTCTTATTTGATGTATACTTTTCATACAAATCTCAATACAAAATACTTGTTAGTTGCTTCCATTCTTTTATCTGAAATAAACGAATAATTTCACAGCCGCACATTCCTCTAAAACTCAAAAAAAAAATACTCTCTTATATTCCTATGATTCACCAACAAAATCATTAAGCTAAAATCAAAATGAGAACAGAAACTCAATTATAAAATAGCTGATGCTACGAGAGGTGCTCTATTTGTTTATATTACAAAACCATGTTTCACCACTCCAAATGGAGAAATGATTAATTGTATCCTTCCTATGCCAAGGCCAAGTATCTGCAAAATACATTGGAGTTGTTTGCATGGACATTTAACGCCATCTAGTAGACAAATAAAAATGTTCCATATGAAAATGTGAATCCGTGACGGCCATCTTTTAGGGTTAGTTTTCTCCGACGGAAATGCGTGACGGCCATCCTTGAATACAAGTTTGCAGTCGACGAGCGGACGTGTCAACCATCTGGAAAGGGTTAAGCATCGCCTGGGACCTGTATGGTGTCGACACTAAAAACGTCAACATAAAAACTTAGAGCCCAGATGAAATGAGGGTGTTTGGAATTTTCCAAGAAACCATGGAGTTGCACAAGCAGACTATTTGTTTTGGGCCACCCTGGATGTGGTGCTTCAAACCAACTCACTACATGGTTCAGTTTCTGAGAAATAATAAAGTCAATGAACTTTGCCTGGACATATATACAACTGGCATTGAGATCTGGCATGATTCTCTTGAAAACAACAGCTGGGCACAGCTGTCTATTGATAGTATTCAAACAGCAGGTCATTACGATGGGTTCATTGGCACCAAAATCTTGAAATAGACTGTACCTGTATCGAAAAATACTTATGTTGGGGTTATTGTTGCAAAAACCTGCTCATGTTAAAGGTCTTTCAAATTTTCTCAACTACTTTAAATTATTTTCTTTGGACCAACATCTGATTCTGTGGGATGTAGTTATCAATTAGCATGGAACTTTACTCAAGTGCCAGAAAGCCATCAGTTTTAAAATAAAATGATTCTCAGCTCTCCCAAAACAATAGTGAGAAAACAAACATTCAGACATTTTTAAAATGTTCAAGACTTAAAATATACATTTGTTAAAATCTTAAATTTCTCAGCAGATATTTATTAAACACAACTGAAATTGAAATAGATAGGTAACAAATACCATACTTGCAGTTTATCTATAATGAACAGTAGTAAAAAGCTTAGAAGAAAAAGTTATTTAGTTATAAGAAAGTTATAAGATTAAAATATTACCCTAGGTGTCCTTAAATCTGATGGTCGAGCAAATACCTCTTCATCAGGAATCTGAGAACCAGTAGGAACTGTTTCAGATGGTCGTGTTCCATTAAAAGAGTGAAATCTAAAAATGATCAGAGTAAAATCTATAATAATCAATTATTCAACATATCCCAATCTTAATAACAAAAAAAAATTAATTTCATCATTAGGTTCTTTTCTAGATTATACAAATGAATGCATACAGAGTAGCCAGTAAAATTTTCAGACTTTCAAGATAAGATTTTGAAAATTTCCACATGGAAAATTTTAAAGCCAATAATTAAAAAAATTAAACTGAATAGTTTAATACAGTAACCCTTTTTAAAATCATGCTTCTCTGAAGACAAGCAAAACATATGATCTTTATCAAATGAGTTATAAAATGTTAGCTAAAATATTAAAATTTTCTAAGGACCTAAGTTCCCTAACTAGTCAATTTTTTTTTTATTAAGATAGGCAATTCAGAGTATAGATATTTGAGAATCAAATCTTAAATAAAAAGCATACATTCATTGATAACTTTGTTCAAATTAAATATATATTTTTTAAATGTTGTCTAAATCAATATTTAAAAAGTGTGAAGTCTCTGTGAACCAGATTACATATATTACCAGATATGTAATTTGTCATGACTGCATATTATACAGGTATAAGTATTTGAAATATGAGTATCCCAAAATTATCTTTAAAACGTTAACCTGTAACAAAAAAAATAATAAATTGAAATATCATAAAGTGGGATTTCACAAACAAAATAGTTGTAAATCACAGTTTTTTCAAAATTAATTTTCATGTTTATATGTTAAGGATATAGTGTACCAAATGAAGATTTGCAATATTGAAGACCTAAAACAAAAGATTATTGCAACCATCACGACAGTTGATTAAGAAATTCAACAGCAAACATGGTTTGCGAGCTGGATTTGCACGCTGCCACAACTGCTACAGTGTTCATGCGGAGTGCGATCAGGTTAAACATGTGGGTCCGAAAGTCCTTCCGAGAGGTTGGTGGTAGGGGAAGGAGGGTACGGTCCCTGTGGATGCCTCCCCCACTGGGTTCCAGTCTAAATTGGGTGGCACTTCTCGGCCGTCCAAACAGTTACCTTACACCTTTCTGGTAGGTCAAACGGTCTGGGTCTTAAACAAACAGCAAACATGGCTGAAAATTGTTGATTATCGTCTTGACGTAGTATGTGCAATTAAGAACACACAAAAAATGGTTTATTAAAGTGATAAAAAAACTTTGACAAATCTATGGGGAAAAAAACGTTGAAAAATAATTGAAAAAAAAAGAAAACCTTTGTGAGTGACTCTTTCATATGCAAAAAGTCACATTATGATATCTCAACATTATTTTATTACAGACTAAAGTTATAAAGATAATATTGTAACACAAAACTTGGCTAGTGTATAATAAGTAAAATTAGTATATAACATTACTACATGTCAAGTATAACTCACTTGCTATTAGGATTAAGAACCATGGCCAGTAATTCCAAGAGAGGTAGACAGTCTTGATTAAGTTTAAGAACACAAAGGTGAATCAAGTGTTCACAATTTTTCATAATGCATCTCTGAAAAGAATATTTATAAAGTTATCTAGATAGATTAGTCAACAAAAATTTATTATTAAATATCTAGACAGAATCTCACTTGACAATCTTATACATTCATAGTCTACATTGTCAAAATCTACTTATGTCACAATTATTCATACAGAACTTGACAAAAACCTTCAATCTCCATATTGTGAAATGTTCACATATTTTAAAAACGTTAACTGTATAAAACTTTTAAACAAATTTTATTATGTTTAAATATTGCCCAGTTCTACAAAAATGATTAGTTCTATTAAACAGAAAATACTTTCAGCATAAGATCAATAAAAAATTGTGTTTATATAAGCTTTATAATTTATTTTTTTCAACTCAGTAACAGGTTAGGCAAACTAATAATAAATTAAAGCATTTTATTTTATTTGTGTTAATACTCATTTTAATACCTTTCTATGCATTATGAAGTCCAAATTATTACTTTTAGTACAAGCTATACGCTATCATTTTCCCTTCAGATTATCATTATTTCCCTAAGAATAATGCTATCAATATCTTAAATCTCAAGTAATATCCATTAAAATCTTGCAATTTACAAAAAATTCTATCTAGTTCCAGTTTTCTATACATTTTTTTTTTAATATAATATATCATGATACATCATTTATTACTTAGTTATCCTTCCCATATATCTCACAAAGAAGTAAAAGGAGATGAACTAATTTTAGACTTGTATATGCATTCATTCTTGAGTAATTGTATCCATGCGCACAGATGACATTTCTCTGAAAATTGGTGAATGAAAGAAATTTTGCATATCTGGCAACTTTTTGCAGTCCTAACTTAAATATTTTTTATATATGATATATTATTAACCATAATCAAGTGCCCATGGAGAATAATATCAACAAAGAAATAAATCTTGCAAAAGATTTTTTTTTTTTAATGTAGCCAGTAGCTTATATTTATTTCATATTTGAGTTTAACTCTTGACTCAAAACACATTAAGCTATGGGGGTGAAAATTTGTCTTCTGTTATGAAATGTTTTTGAAAGGGTTCAATAACAAAGAAAACTGTTAACTACTGAAAAACACTAAATATTAAGGTATACTAAAGACCGTCAGAAATCAGCTCATTGGAAAATCTCTTGCTATAGCTCAGAGATGTCTTCTAGAGACTTGCTGCGTGAGATTTTAGACTGCCATGTCCCTCCACATGCCTGTCCGCTAACATACTAGGTAAATAGTAATTTTCTAGGCCAATCAAACTATCCATTACCTAAATATCTAATTTGCTTAAATGCGATGGAAAACATTGCTTTTTAAAACTTATTAAAAATCAGAAAAACATACTGATCAAAGTTTATCAAGTATTCTGTGAGACTTTACAATAGTATTAAGATTTAAACTGTGACAATTTTTTTTTTATCACTGTGAAATAAACAGTATGAAAACCATGCAAAATTTCAATTCAGCATTAAATAAATGAAAAACACCAAATTAAATTTAAAAAAAAAATAAATAACCCAGAAGTGCTCCTGGACTTATCCAGAAATATTTCTGTTTCAAATTTCATAGTTGTAGGCTTTAGAATTTTTTTTGCTAGTATGCAGAGATTTTTTTTTTTAAAGATTATATTACTACATTTCTGAAATTCTGATCGCTAAAAGCGTCTAGGAATTTCTTTAAAATATGCAAAAATGTTTCACACAAATCCTTACATGTATTTCAAATTTCCATCCACTGACAGCTTCATCAGTTAGAATTTTAGTAAATGATATAGTCAATCCTTCTCTATAGAATCTTTGACAGGCTTCACTGCGATTATCTAGACCTGTAAAAAGATATTTGAAATTTTGTTACATATAAATAAAATATTAAACAAATTAATAATTTTTAACGGCTTTTGTTTTTCTATCATTTTGACATTTATATAAACATATTTCACTTTTTATATTGTGTATCCAATCTACACTAAATTCAATAATTTCCTGTTATACCTCATTTAAGGTTCAATCTGAACATCACACTTATCTCAGTATACATTAGAAGTATATCTCAGTATACAAAAGATATCTCAGTATACATTAGATAATAATACAAAGATGATACTAAACTCCAGAAGCATATTTTACAGATTGTTAGCATTTGTGAAATAATATTTCTACTCAAGAATACCTGAAGGAAAATATAAATTAAAAGTATATCCATAGTAGGTATATTAAATAATGAAAAGTTTTTGATAAGTACACAAATGAAAGCTATAAGAAAGTGGAATGGAATGCCATAACAATAAATGTAAATATAATATTTAAATATATAGACAGAATATTATTAAAGTATATGTGTAACAATTTATTATATTAATGTGTTGGAATTTCTGTAGTAAAAAAAACATGAGTACAATACTTGGTTATAGGTAAAAAGATTAAATGAATATGTAATATGAAATATGGCTATAATACTTGATTTAATTAAGTTAAGAGCTGAAAAATTTAAAGTTAAATTAGACCCCATAACACAGAAGAAGAAAAATAAGGATTATTTCATCACTACTTTCAAGAATAAACTTTTTGAAGGGATCCCATTCAACTCTATTCTCTACAATATTGATTCCTTTTTGCCCATCCCAAACCATCAGGTGAAATTAACATATCGGTATGTCCGAAAAAATGGCAGAAAACTTTTTAACTACAGTCAAATTTGTAAAAATACATTGGCATATGGAACAGCAGAATGTAAATGTCATGACAGTATTTATAGAGATCCTTTTCATAACCATATTATTACAGGCGATCTAGCAATGATCAAGGATCATAAACTAAAACAAATTTTTCGACTCGGTACGAAATTTCGGACACAAGTTTTTAAAGATGTTTTAGAAGATTTTAACAATGATCTAGAAGTTTTCACTTACAGATTGGCAGTAAAGTATAGTTTACCTATCCAAGTTTTTAAAGAATGGAAATGTTACTTTTACAACGCATTCTGTCTACACTACCTAAAGCAACATCATAATACCAAGGGTCCTTCCATTCCAACTTCCATTCATTGTGTTAAAGAAAGTTTTGTTTTGACCTATACAGATAAAATTGTTTCACATTATGCCTTTACTTGTAGAAAATATTATATGGACACTTTACAAATGTGTTAACAAGCTTGCACCATGTATGCTCAATTGTCCAATAACGGTAATGTTTTGATTAACAGGATAAGGGCATTATACAAACGTATAGGAATAGAATTGAAATCTGTCAAGTTTCCATATTTAATTCTTATTCCTAAATTACACAAAGTACCTGTCAAATTTCGCACAGTCACTGTTGGATGTGGAACTTACCTAACCCAGGCAAATCTGAAGCTTTTGAATATCCTTAAACATGTTATGATTAATCTTAATAAACAAAATACTGTTATGATTAAGAACGGACAAGAGGTCATAAATCGCCTCAAATTTTGTCACAAGGACATCAGATTTAAAAGCTATGACTTTCGAGATTTGTTTAACAATATTGGCTTAACACAGCTGTGCCTAATACTGAAGAATTTACACGAAGAATATGACCTAAAAGTGTTTATTACATTTCGTAGATATTTGGATCTCGTGGAATTGGTGCTAAAAGAGAATATTTTACATGACGGAAATGACTATTACCAACAAATTAAAGGTATACCCATGGGGGGAGCCTGTTCATCCATTTTGGCAGATATTTATCTATCTACTTATGAAAAAGGCACACATATTCTTTATGAGATGCCATATTTCCGTTACGTGGACGATGTGCTCTTGGGGTGTTTTGAAGGCACATCTAATTTCGATTTCATCTTTTATTCAAGAGAATTGGAACTGATCGGAAACCAAGTTGACGAGAATGGTGCAGTGAATTTTTGGACATATCAATAAATAAACATCAACGATATGGTACTTATACAACTTTATACGACAAACGCGATTTTTACAATCGCGGATCAAGATCGGCCATCTTATAGATTGGAGGACGAACCTTACTAAGAATGTTTTCAGAAACATTCTCGTCGGCCATTTCAAGAGAAACCAGGCTTACAACACATTCAAAAGGCATTGCAATAAATGTAATCAAAAAATCGCAACCGAAGCTTTAAAAAAACACTATCCTATTTATTTCTTGCGGGCATGCTATAATTCTTTTTTCGGTAATAAAGAAAACTTTAGCGGTTTCAATCGGGAATTGGTTGGAATTTTGTGATTTATGCGATACTGGTGTGTTGGCAAGCATGCGTAAGTGTTGATATATAGGCTCTGGTACTAGGATCGTTTTTCATTTTGCATCCATTTCTTCTGCGTCGATGTTGTTCTTGTATACGGGTGCCTTTGTCTATGCACATGTAGGGGACTGACCATTGTATTGTATTGGTTCTGTGAACGTTGCCCGGGCTGAAAAGCTGCTTTAAACGGGAAGGGGTGTCGCAATCCTCCCCTGCCATTATATGCAACGCATTTGGTTCTCCCTTTTCAAAGTTTCTTCCTTTTCACTCGGATATATATATATATATATATATATATATAACTAATTTAAACGATTTGAAAAAAGGAAAGGGGGAAAAACCATATGAATTGCATAAAAATGGCTGAGAGGGATAGCGACCTCTCATTCCCGTTTTAAGTACTTTTCGTCTAGACAACGCCCACGGATACCAATGCAATTCAATGACAGATCCCCGTAGCATGTGCAAAAATGAAAGCTCCAAAATGCAGACAGAAAGAAGACAGAAATGGAACGACGAAATCACACTGGCAATGATGCTACCGACTAAAACGTATCGTCCGTTTCGCCATATATAGTATGTACCCATACGCATGCGTACCTCGATTATTCAAATATGATGTCATATTCTCAAGTCATTAAAGAATGAATAATCCTCTTCTTTAAAGAAAGAATTGTAAATATCTTTACAATTCTTTCTTTAAAGAAGAATTTAAAGAATTAAAGAATTAAAGAACTTTCTTTAAAGAATTTCATGTAATTTGCTCCATTATTTTGAAAGATATTGCACTCTTTCGACTCTTAATAACTCCTGAAGAGTGGTATTGTTATATTTTTGTTTAAAAGTACTAATGAAACATTTATTAATTTGATATAATAGACATATTTAAATTTAAATTATATAATATATTTAAATGTATATTAAAATATATATTTTAATAATTATAATATATTATATTTAAATTTATTTAAATTTATATAGATTTTTATGATTATTGCCATTTTAGATCAAAATCACTCAATATTTCTAGAATTGATATAATAGACATATTTAAATTTAAATTATATAATATATTTAAATGTATATTAAAATATATATTTAAAATATATAATTTAAATATATATTTAAATTATAATATATTATATTTAAATTTATTTAAATTTATATAAATATTTATGATTATTGCCATTTTAGATCAAAAACACTCAATATTTCTAGAATGGCACATATTGACATTCTAAAATATCATTTACATTTAAATAATAAATGATATAAAAAATAACTAGATCCATGTTTTAAAAAATTACTTTTACAATATATTTTTTATTTTTGAAAAAAATATTTGAAAAATCTAGTGCTTTCTAGACTAATTACACTATAAATTAATAGGTCTCTGATATTTGATTGAAAGAATCATACCAAATTTCACTTGATTTACTCAATTTGCCATAGATATGTTGAAAAATTAAATTTTAAATACCTTAAGAACAGCTTGTGATAACTCCTAAACAATGGTGTTCATTCATTTCTGATTAATTATTTTTAAAAAATCCCCTTATTTGATAATAGTGAGAATATTTATGATTTTTTTCCATTTCAGATCAGCATTGTGCAATATCTCGAGAACAAGGCATGTTTACATCCTAAAAATGATGCCACTTACTTTTAAATAGCAAATCACATATAAAATGGCTGTGTCTGAACAGTTTTTTTCACATACATAGTATGTTTATTTTGATTAAAAAATGTTTGAAAAATTGTTTACCTTCCCAGGCTTGCTCATCCTGGTTAAGCCTTCAATGATCATCGAATGAAATAATCACACCAAATGTTATTCGATTTGCTCAATTTGTTCAAAAGAAATCATGCCTGTATCATAAGCAAAATACCAAAATAATAACTTGTCCACAGCAGTCGGGAAATACACCAAGAGGGAGACCTAGAGATCCTTAGATTATGAAATGGGAGGACTGACACAATAAAGGTAGACTAGAAGTAGTGTTTCCAGAGCCCTCATAGGTCTGTAAAGTTATTGATGACATTGTGCTTTCAGATGCAGTGATAAACACCATTAAAAAAATGGTTGATTTGCAATCATGGTTGCTCAAAATATGTAGATGCATCAAAATCAGAGTCAGATTTTTTGACCCCATCTCAACATTTTCCCTTCATGTGTTATAGGGAAAGTAAAAATGGCATATAAATTAGCAAAATTAATAACAGTATTTAAATATAAATATCATAAAGATTCTTTGAAGGGAATTTGATCAGTTAACTCTAGCAATAATGCATGCACAGCTATGCAGATTAATATCATGATAAAACTGTAAATAAATTTAATAAAAAGTTAAGTATTAACAAGTGGTATAATTGTTTAAAATAATAAAACTATTAAGGTTGTGAGTATGTTAATATTGATACAATTAAAAAAAAACAATTATGTAGATAATGTAGCACAGTAATTGATAACAACTAGCTAATAAGTAAATGAAAATAGATAAAAGATAATGTATAGATAAATGGTTATGCGAAGACAAATAATATATTTAAAGATATATGGTAATATAAAAAGTAACTGCTTTTAATGCAATACAGTAAAACCTTTCTAGGGTAACCACCGTAATTTCTGTGAAAAGTGATGTGACGAACCCGTCACTTTTTCAAGCCTATTTTCAGCCATTTTCAGAACAGTTTCAGAGTTCATACACCTTAAGACCGCCTGCATTGCAGTTTTTGGAAAACAAGGCTATAAAACTCTGTCATCGCAGTCTGATTTCGGAGAAATGCACCCAATTTGAGCCGTCATCAGAGAAGGGAGAACTAATCCCAGAGGGGAACTTTAGGTGGTCTATGATATGCAGAGCTTGGAAAAAGACATTCCAGAGCTTTATCAGGGTGGTCCTCAGATTTTGGACCAGAATATATACACGAAAGGGACGCTTTTCGAGAGAGGCGAGACAATTTTCGTAGAGACAGGTCGCACGTTTGGTGCTCCTGATGCACAGGTTCTCGCCCTCACCAGAATGTTATTCTGTAACTTGTTGATATTCCTTGTCATGCTATAATAAATGCTTATTTTCTTTATCAACGATGCCTGTTTTATCCAGACTTGGAGAAAGTCATTATTTTCATGATCTTATCACTGATTCGAACTCACGAATTCAGAAGGGAACGGCTACTTGCATTTAGGTCGGCACATTTCACTTTATGTGCGCTGACCGGACTAACGCTTCTGAATCAACAACCATGCAGAGGCTTAGTATCCAGCAGCAGAGAATGGTAAATTCATTACAAAATGGTGGCAGCAGGTGAAAGATCATGATAATTGGACTGTCAAATACCATCGGAGTCTGAAACGAATGAAGCGCCTTTGAAGTAGAGCTACAGAGCAACACCAGAGAGGTCGATGACCGCACGCAGAATCCGCAGAGAAGGAAGGACTGAATGATTTTCCCACCCGCAACCGAAGAAAGTTCTTTTAAGCCCTAGAGTTCCACCAGATCCGCAACCCAACACTCGAGCAACGTCGGAGGTCAAAGACCGAAGGACAGCAGAGGATCGGAGCACCCGCCGAAAACGAGAGTCCCAACACAGAATTCCGCTCCAGTATTCCACAACGAGAAACACCGACGAAAACTGATATCAAAAACGGAGGGTGACAGCAGCGAAGGAGTGAGTGACGATTTTTTACTTTTGGTTTATGTTGCTCAGGATCCTTTGGTAATTCAGAGAGGGTTAGGCAAAATTTTAATCAAAGCTCAAAATAGGGATAGTAATGCTTAGTGTGAATTTTAAAGATATTTAATGTATTGTTTTCATGTATATTTAAAGTATAGAGTTTTAATAATAATTCCAATACTGGAAATACAGTATTGAGATAGAGAGGAGTTAGGTTTAGATAGTGTTAATACATTACTTTTATATATAGTTATAATTTTCATTTCCAATTGAAATGGCAATTTTGGCGAGAGCGCGGAAAGCAGATCTGGCTATGTTAGCAATGGAGCTAATAGAGTCGGTACCACTAAATTTAAAAATTACGAAGTTAAGGAAATTAATTTTGGGAAGCCCAGATTATGAGGAAGATGTCGTTGAAGGGATATTAACAGCTATTATATCGGAAAGAGTGGAAAGAGAACAACTGGAGGCTAAAGCAAAATCAGAACGGGAACGATTAAATTTTGAGAGAGAACAACTGGAGGCTAAAGCAAAATCAGAACGGGAACGATTAAATTTTGAGAGAGAACAACTGGAGGCTAAAGCAAAATCAGAACAGGAACAGTTTAAATTAAACTTAGAATCCCAAGAAAGATTGGAGTTAGAGAAAATTCGGGCGGAAAGTCGCAATAGCACAGAGAGTCCGATCGTAAGCGTAGAGGCAGGGGCGCAGATGAGGTTTCGAACGGTGGAGGAGACGGTCAGAATAATAAGACTGCTAACAGTCAAAGTACCCACACGGTCTGACCAGTGGGTGTATTTTTTCTCAAGTCTAGAGAGGGCATTCGCTTCTGAGAGCGTACCGCTTGAATTCAGGGCGACAATTTTGTTAAATTTACTGGGGGACAGAGCGGCGAATTTGCTGACTCAGGTTTCAGAAGAGGAATACGGAAATTATGAGGTAGTAAAAGGAGTTGTATTAGAAAATTTTCAACCTTCGCCTCAGGTATGTTTAGAAAAATTCCGGAAAGCGAGCCGTCGGGCGGACGAAAATTTCGTTCAGTTCGCGACTCGGGCGACGTCCATGTGGGACTATTATTGCAAATTAAAGGGGGCAATGGATTTTGAGACCGTAAACCAATTAGTGGTAGCGGACAAAATTACCCAGGGACTGGACATCGAGACCTATGCCCATATAGGTATACGGCAAGGTGATGGGTGGTTTAAGCCCAGGGAACTGGCCAAGGAGTGCGATATGTACTTCGCGGCCAGGGGAAAATCATATGCGGCGTCGGGGCCAGGAAATGGCAAGGCTAGTGAAAATGAGAAAGAGGAATGGGGTAAAAATTCCGATCCGAGGGCGAAAGAGCCCGGACAAATATTGGGGGACCCATAAATGGGGGAAAGAAGGGCCAATGTTTTTTATGTGGGTCGAAGAACCATTTTAAATGGGACTGTCCTCAAAGGAGGCAGGGGAGGCCGAATGGTACTAAGGACACTAGCCGGAGATGGGAAGACAGACGCGCAGCTGACCAAAGGGAGGCTCCACGAGTTACTGACCACAGAGTCGTAGCCAGGGTGGATGCAGTTAGGGCGGAGTATCCGGAAGCTACGGAGAGGGGACCGCTATGCAAATTAGAGAGGGTGCCGGTGAGCGTCGACGGTAAGTTGGCGTGGGCTCTAGTGGATTCGGGCGCGGAAATTACGGTCGTAAGGAGCGACGTAGCGCCAGGCGAATCGCGGACGGAGGCGGCTATACGTTTACAAGGAGTATTCGGGCCGGCCGTAGAATGTCCACTGATAAATATCCCTTTAGGAATGGTCAGGGGGGAGAGTGATAGTGCGCCCCAACAGGAAGTTTTATGCGCGGTCGTGAAGGATATGATAGAGGAAGTATTGTTACCGCCACAGGTAAAAAGGGAATTAGAAAAAAATTCTAGAGCTGGGAAGGCGAACGCCGTAGACCCAGGTAGGCGGAACCGATTCCGGAGGGCGCAAACGAAAGCGAAACAGTTTATGAAACCCAGAGAGGGTCAGTTTCGAATTTTGAAGTAGAAGCAGGGGGAGAAGCCGCAAAAAGTGAAAAACTGAAGGAAGCTGAGTTCCCGCAATCACAGATGTCTGCGAAGGAACAAATAAGGTGTGCAGAGTTAGAGGAACGAACCAAGATATGCGGAGGATATGTGGTTTACACAAAAAATGTGTTAGGAGAGAGAGAAGGCCAATTAGTCGTCCCGAAGGTAACCAGGGCGGAAAGGAGGCGACAAGCGAAAGTCAGGCCACTGGAAATTCTTCTGCAACAAGCAGAGACCGGGTGGGGCAACCCCGATAGTCAAGAGGTGAATAACGGACAGGTAGATGTACCGGATGGCGAGAGGAAGATATATCCCAACGAGATTAGGGACCTAGGGAATGAAAACGCGAAAGCTGAAATGAAGGAGCGAGGACTTTTGGTTTCGAAACGGAAAGTTCCGAGATTCCACGAAAGAGCTGCGATTCGAGAGTATCCCGGCAGAAAGATGCGAACCCCTGGCGATGGCAGGAAAGAAGGGGTGGAGAGATACTATGATTCTTCAACACGGTGGAAGAGAGGTATGGGATAGGAGAAGGCAGAACCCAGAAAGGGGGGAGGGGGAGATGTGTTTTGAAAGTGGGTCAGAGCATATTTCTCCGGGCTCGGAACCGCAACCTCCCAGCTGACTGATGCAGGGGCGGGGGAGCGAAGAGAAGAGACGTTAGTTTCGATATCGCAGGAGTTTTACGTGAAAGCAGAACGGAGGGAGAGTTAGTTCCGATTTTATGTATCGGTGTTTAATGTTTACCGGAGTGGTTATGTGTAATAGTGTACAAATGTTGCATGAGTTTATTTTATATTAGTGTACTGATTTTTGGTTTGTAGGACTTTCTTTTATTAGAAACTTTTATATAGTAGTATATAAATTCTGCAGGAGTGCTTATATATTAGTGTACGGTTTTTTTTTTCTTACCGGAGTGTAGGGAGAGATTACAGTGTAGACGGTTCTAAAGGAACTGGGAATTATTTAGGAAGATAGATTAGGTAAACTCACTGATGAGATTATAGATAGATACTGATAGGATGATTAAGTGTAGGATTTATATAGTATAAATTTGATAGAAGATTTTTTGAATGGTTAATTTATGTAAAGATATATGTTTCGGGTAATGTAATATTAGATTATCTATTAGTGTTTATGGTAGTTTTTTTTTTTTTTTTTGCTTGTGATATTATACTATTGGCTGGGATTTCTGGGAGAGTTTTAATGTTGCAATGGAAGTATATAATATGAGATCCTGGGTGGCAGCCAAAGTAAATAGTCACTATGTAGCAGGCATATACTCAGCAACCATGTGTTTTACAAACAGTTATTCAGAGGTGAAAAACCGTGAAAGAATGCCAGAAACTCTGGACTTAAGAAAATTTTATTGTGTATGCAGACTCTGACACTCTAACTTTTAGGTGTGCACTATAAGAACTGAACATGCGTAAACTGTGAGTGCATTCTGACAACAGATGCGGCATAGCAGGAGTGATGTGGGTTACGAGCGGTTGCTCATTACCAGACAGTTGTGTGGGGTAATAAGGGTTAATGGACCTGTGTCCGGACGATCCTCAAGGAGTGTAATGTTGTAATGTTATTGCAAGTGAATTGTGTTTTTGGAAAAAGCTGGGTATTTAACCCTAGTTTTCCTCTGGGTGGGGCATGTGACGAACCCGTCACTTTTTCAAGCCTATTTTCAGCCATTTTCAGAACAGTTTCAGAGTTCATACACCTTAAGACCGCCTGCATTGCAGTTTTTGGAAAACAAGGCTATAAAACTCTGTCATCGCAGTCTGATTTCGGAGAAATGCACCCAATTTGAGCCGTCATCAGAGAAGGGAGAACTAATCCCAGAGGGGAACGTTAGGTGGTCTATGATATGCAGAGCTTGGAAAAAGACATTCCAGAGCTTTATCAGGGTGGTCCTCAGATTTTGGACCAGAATATATACACGAAAGGGACGCTTTTCGAGAGAGGCGAGACAATTTTCGTAGAGACAGGTCGCACGTTTGGTGCTCCTGATGCACAGGTTCTCGCCCTCACCAGAATGTTATTCTGTAACTTGTTGATATTCCTTGTCATGCTATAATAAATGCTTATTTTCTTTATCAACGATGCCTGTTTTATCCAGACTTGGAGAAAGTCATTATTTTCATGATCTTATCACTGATTCGAACTCACGAATTCAGAAGGGAAAAGCTACTTGCATTTAGGTCGGCACATTTCACTTTATGTGCGCTGACCGGACTAACGCTACTGAATCAACAACCATGCAGAGGCATAGTATCCAGCAGCAGAGAATGGTAAATTCATTACAAAATGGTGGCAGCAGGTGAAAGATCATGATAATTGGACTGTCAAATACCATCGGAGTCTGAAACGAATGAAGCGCCTTTGAAGTAGAGCTACGGAGCAACACCAGAGAGGTCGATGACCGCACGCAGAATCCGCAGAGAAGGAAGGACTGAATGATTTTCCCAACCGAAGAAAGTTCTTTTAAGCCCTAGAGTTCCACCAGATCCGCAACCCAACACTCGAGCAACGTCGGAGGTCAAAGACCGAAGGACAGCAGAGGATCGGAGCGCCCGCTGAAAACGAGAGTCCCAACACAGAATTCCGCTCCAGTATTCCACAACGAGAAACACCAACGAAAACTGATATCAACAACGGAGGGTGACAGCAGCGAAGGAGTGAGTGACGATTTTTTACTTTTGGTTTATGTTGCTCAGGATCCTTTGGTAATTCAGAGAGGGCTAGGCAAAATTTTAATCAAAGCTCAAATTAGGGATAGTAATGCTTAGTGTGAATTTTAAAGATATTTAATGTATTGTTTTCATGTATATTTAAAGTATAGAGTTTTAATAATAATTCCAATACTGGAAATACAGTATTGAGATAGAGAGGAGTTAGGTTTAGATAGTATTAATACATTACTTTTATATATAGTTATAATTTTCATTTCCAATTGAAATGGCAATTTTGGCGAGAGCGCGGAAAGCAGATCTGGCTATGTTAGCAATGGAGCTGATAGAGTCGGTACCGCTAAATTTAAAAATTACGGAGTTAAGGAAATTAATTTTGGGAAGCCCAGATTATGAGGAAGATGTCGTTGAAGGGATATTAACAGCTATTATATCGGAAAGAGTGGAAAGAGAACAACTGAAGGCTAAAGAAAATTCAGAACGGGAATGATTAAATTTTGAGAGAGAACAACTGGAGGCTAAAGCAAAATCAGAACAGGAACAGTTTAAATTAAACTTAGAATCCCAAGAAAGATTGGAGTTAGAGAAAATTCGGGCGGAAAGTCGCAATAGCACAGAGAGTCCGATCGTAAGCGTAGAGGCAGGGGCGCAGATGAGGTTTCGAACGGTGGAGGAGACGGTCAGAATAATAAGACTGCTAACAGTCAAAGTACCCACACGGTCTGACCAGTGGGTGTATTTTTTCTCAAGTCTAGAGAGGGCATTCGCTTCTGAGAGCGTACCGCTTGAATTCAGGGCGACAATTTTGTTAAATTTACTGGGGGACAGAGCGGCGAATTTGCTGACTCAGGTTTCAGAAGAGGAATACGGAAATTATGAGGTAGTAAAAGGAGTTGTATTAGAAAATTTTCAACCTTCGCCTCAGGTATGTTTAGAAAAATTCCGGAAAGCGAGCCGTCGGGCGGACGAAAATTTCGTTCAGTTCGCGACTCGGGCGACGTCCATGTGGGACTATTATTGCAAATTAAAGGGGGCAATGGATTTTGAGACCGTAAACCAATTAGTGGTAGCGGACAAAATTACCCAGGGACTGGACGTCGAGACCTATGCCCATATAGGTATACGGCAAGGTGATGGGTGGTTTAAGCCCAGGGAACTGGCCAAGGAGTGCGATATGTACTTCGCGGCCAGGGGAAAATCATATGCGGCGTCGGGGCCAGGAAATGGCAAGGCTAGTGAAAATTATTGGAAAATTTAAAATTTGAAGATAGCAAAGCACGCACTGTCAGAGTCAATAAGTGTTGGCTGGGTTATGAAAGTACACAAGTCCAGTTTTAAAGAAAAACTTCGTTCACTTTATTTGGTGAAAAACACAACTCGGCATATTACACGTACCTGGTAATTTTCCATGCCGTAAAACATCAAAAATATACTATGTACAAAAGATTTTTAGTTGTAAATGACTAGACAGAGATTCCTTGAAGCATTTGGTAGTAAGTTACTATACTACCTCTATCACTTGCGTGTATTTCAGCCACCATCACTTGGCAAAGGGAAACCAAAGGATAGAACATCAGGAAAATATTTAAAGCGGCTTCCGAACGTTTGTAAGCAAATTTAACGTTCAATACATGCTGGTCCAAACTGACCACATCTGCATCCGTTTCGACTATTCACCGTCGTCAAACGATATTCCGCAGTACTTCAGTCAAAAACATTTCTGTCTGCCTGCATCAGACCATCAGTGTCTATCTCGTCTGACTTCTTCAGACGTCGGATCTGATCTCATCGATCTGTCTGATCTCGATCGACTCTTTCGACCTTCTCATTTGCTTCAAGAAACCTCTGCCCTATATATCCGAGAATGGACAGTTCCGGAAACGCCCCCGGATATGCAAATCAGATGCGTACGCATTGAGAACTGATTTGCATGAAACCTCATGTTGAAAAACGTCACGGTTCACGCCGGTGAACGGGAAGAGTCGTTCATATTAAATTTGCATAAACGCCCGTTCACAGGAACGTGAATCGCGATGTATTGATTATTTCCAACAATCGGCCCCCTCATGCAAATCCTTAAGTCTCAATGCATATGCAAAAGAAAACTTACTCTGAGAAACCAAGGTATATCAATAAACACCAAGGCCCCCAGTATCCTATCAAACATATAATGAAGAAAAAAATGTAAAGTATTATATCATTATTAAATTTAAAATAAAATGCATAAGTACTTATAGCATCTGAAAAATAGTCAAGTATTGTCGACAATATTGTAACAACAACATTTCACATCAAGTAGAAATTTATATACAACACAACTTCAATGCTTAAGTATCAGCATTCAAAAATTGAAATTTTAGTTTAAATTTAATTATAAGTATCCAAAATTTAAGTATAAGCATATTATCATATTAAACAAGTCAACTTTAAAAGATTAAGATTTTGTGTAAGCATAGAATTTAAGTTTACTTTAAATTTGAGTATAAACACTATAATTCAAAAAGCTTAAAAAATTTTAGTCTATTAACACAATATAAGTATACATAATTAATACTATTAGACTGCATTGATATACCAAATATTTAAAAATACATGATGCAAGTAATTAGATAATAAAATTCTTTTATCAAAACTTTCAACACATACTTTTTACCAAGTTGAAAAATACAAAATTTTATACACATAAGCTATTATTTAGCATCATGCGGGTCATGGAAAATGGATGTATATACAAAGGTATAAAGTGAAAAAGATTCAATATCACAAAAATTTATACTCAAGATATACTATCTTATATCAATGAGGTTTAAGATAAACAATAATGTATATATATGACATCTTTTTAAAAAAAAATTCCCAAGTTGTAAATTCAATTTAGTATTTAAAATTTTCTTTAGACTAAACATTTAATCTCAAAAAGTTTTGATTTAGTTTTTAAAAATTTTATTACAAAATTTAAGTATTATTTCCTTAGTCATTGGTTTAGTAAAGTGATCTGCTAAGTTATCTTTACTATTTACAAATTTAACATTAAAAGATTCATTGACTATTAAATTTCTTAGGAAATGATATCTAACATCAATATGCTTAGTTCTATTGTTTTCAATTGGAGAGTTAGAAAAATTAATGGCTGCTTGGTTGTCGCTAAAAATAACACTGTTACTTTTATTAAAGTTTAACCCAAGTAAATGACATTCTTCAATTATGTTTTGTACCCATACCATTTCCTTAGCGGCTTCAGTTAGTGATACGTATTCAGCTTCCATGGTTGATAAGCTGACACACTTATGTTTAAAGGTACGCCAAGAAATAGGTACATTGTCAATAAAGAGTATCATGCCTCCAAGTGAAACACGGTCATCTCTGTTTGCAGCAAAGTCAGAATCTGAATAACAATTCAATTTTAACTCCTGAATGTTAGATAAATTCAACATATAGTTTTTAGTCTTTTCAACATATCCTAAGTCTTAACAATGCATCCCAATGCTTAATTCCAGGGTTTTCTTGAAATTGAGATAATATATTGATGGCGTAACAAATATCAGGTCTAGTCCTACTAGATATAAAAGCCAAACACCCAATTAAGCTCCTGTAAGGAAAACTTTGCATTTGCTTTATTTCTTCACTTGTCTTTGGACAATCTATTTTACTTAGAATATTCCCTTTAGAAATGGGAAGTGAAGTAACTGGATATTTATACTGTTGAAACATTTGACATACTTTATCTATATACTGACTTTGATGTATAAAAAATTTATTGTCACAATTCCACGCTTAAAAGTTTTCTAATTTTTCCTAATACCTTGATATCAAATTCTATGCTAAGTAATGAAACAATGTGGTCTATGTCCCTTTGATATTTTGAGAAGAGAATTATGTCATCCACATAGACTAGCATAAGAACTTTGCTATTGTAAATATATGCACAATTACACCATTGAAGTTTTAAAAAATTTAATTCTTTTAATTTGGTGTCAAGTTCATTAAACCATTCTCTTCCACTTTGATGAAGACCGTAAATGGCTTTCTTCAACAAACAAACATAATCAGGCTGTTCCTGATTGACATAACCTTGAGGCTGTTTCATATATACCTTTTGACTCAATTTAGCATAGAGATAGGCAGATTTGATATCTAATTGGAAATGCATCCAGCCAAGCATGCATACGAAAATTGAGAAGAATGCTCTAATTAAGTTGAAGTTAACAACAGGGCTAAAAACTTCATCGTATGATTCTCCCTTTTTCTGACCATACCCCTGGGCTACCAAACGAGCTTTAAACCTCTTGATTTTCCCTTTCTCGTCTTTCTTAATGGTGTAGACCCATCTACTGCCTATATGCTTTTGTGAGGTGGATGCAGGAACTAGTTCCCAGACACCCCTCTCTTGCATTACGGCCATTTCTTCATCCATAGCATTACACCATTTCTCGGACTGGGAAGATTTAATAGCAGCGTTGTACCCTTTTGGTATATTTATTTCAATATTGCTTGCTTCTGGTCTGCCTCTGACCCTTTTAAGACCTTTATTTTCCCGAAAATTAAACAGTTGCTGATCAAATTGTATATTCCTTTTATCACAATATTTCTTAACATCATTGTGTGACCTCAGCCTTTTATTATCTCCTTGAGCGTAATAATACACATCGGTTCTACTCCCATCGGGTCTTGGAACCGTCTTTCGCTGCCAAGCAATATCCGAGCAAGGAGTCATACTGGAGTCAGCAGGAGAGTCCGTTTCCTCACTGGATTCAGACGGATCGTCACCAGTGTCTTCACTCTCTCCCCCCCCATCAGACTGCTCTCTCGGATATTCCCCGTCGGAGTATTCTGAAAGGTTATCTCTTGATATCCCTGAGGAGATATTTCTGGGACAAATTGGGTCCAGGATGCCTTCCACTACATCACCCTCATCAAACCTCACATTGCAGGTCTCAATTGTTCGTTTCTCTCCTGACAAAAATATCCTATAGCCCTTAGTTTTAGTAGCATAGCCTACCATCACCCCTTCTGTAGCTTTCATGTCTAACTTCTTTCTGAGCTGACTGGGTTTGCCTACATATGCTCTACAACCAAAGGTTCTAAGATGTTTGACTGAAGGTTTTCTACCACTGTAGAGTTCATGTGGAGTTTTTGTCTTAAATTTGTGACATATTCGATTTTTAGTGTATGCAAAACACAATATTGCTTCCGCCCAGAATCTGTCATGCAATATGCTGTCGTTCAACATGGCTCTAACACAGTCAAATGCGGTTAAGTTGAATCGCTCTGATACTCCATTTTGCTGTGGGGTATATGTGTTAGTCCTCTCAGCCTTAATACCGATATCCTTCAGGTAATTTTTGAACTTATCATGGCAGAATTCCATCCCATTATCCGTCCGGATACATAGAATTTTAGTACCTAACTGCCTTTCTTCTCTGGCCTGAAACTCTTTAAAATGTGAAAATACTTCTGACTTCTGTTTCATGAGGTAAACAAAAACTTTTCTACTATAATCATCTGTTATAGTTAAGACATACTTGTTCCCACCATATGAGGCTGTGGGTAAGGGACCACACACATCCATGTGTAACAATTGCAATGGTTTAGTGGACCTTATCCTACCGGTGGGTTTATATGATACTCTCCTAGACTTAGCCAATTTACACGATTTACAATTTAACTTTTTGTATTTAAGCCTAGGAAGTCCGTTTACGGCAGAAACTTTGCTGGTTTGGAGAAGATATTCAGCGTTTATGTGGCAATATCGTTTATGCCAAAGACAGTTTGTACTATTAAGTTCAGTTACTGAACTGCTAGGCTTAGATATTGAACTATTCACATTTTTATTCTGCTTAGTTTTTGTTTTGTCAGATTTAAATTTAGTTTCTTTAAGATTAGGTGCTATTTTTACTTTGTCTATTTTTCTGGAAGCACTAGGATCCCTATCCTTGGATTTCTTATCCTTTTTGTGTTTCTTGTCTCCATCTCGATCCCTATCTTTAGATTGACGGTTTTCTACGTTATGTTGTTCCTGGGTACTATACTTAGGTTTTAAAAAATATAACCCATCCTTTCTTTTTACATAAAAGAATTTCTCCCCTTTAGGTGTAAAAAACCATAGAACCCCATTAGCTCCATTAAAACTAAAATTTTGTTCCTCAAGAACAGATGCAGCTAATAAATTTCTCCTAAGTTTAGGAGAATACATAACATTTTCCAATTTGATAATACTTTGCTTATCCTTAAATTGGACATACATTTCCACCGTCCCGATAGCCTCAACTGGACTTTCGACATCCCCTACTGCTAGCGACATTGAAGTGCCTTTGCACTCATTAAATTTTGAAAATAACTTAATGTTATTACAGAAATGTCGCGTAGCAGCAGTGTCTACTACCCAGCTGAGTCTATCGCTAGGATCGATTACAGTATTAGCCTCAATCTGTGGAGACCCAAGAAATTCCACAATACTAGATCCATTATTTCTACTGCAATTAGATTTAGTATGACCTAGTTTGTTACACTTAAAACACTTAATTTTACTTTTAGAAATATTTACATTATGACTAGAAGTATTTACATTAGACACATTATGAGATACATTTGGAAGTTTATACACTTTTACTCTATTTACAAATTTCTTAGAAGTAAAATATGCAGAATTTGAACTCACAGTTTTGGAAAAGTCACTTGCTTGCTGCCTCAGCCGGCTCTCCTCCGCTGCTAGCTCTGCTTGTATTTTGCTGATCTTGAAGTCCGAGTCATTCCATCGATATATAATTTGAACGATACCTCAGAATTCTTCCGGAAGGTACCGAATCAACTGGAATGCTACATATAGGTCTTCAATGGGGTGTTTCGCGTCTTTAAGCCTCGTCACGGCCTTCCGCAGTCTTGAGCAAAAAATGTCAACAGGCTCGTCTGGCTCCGGCCGAACGTCGAAGAACTCATCTAGTAATCTAACCAGGTTGGCTCTGGAAGGCGCTTGAAAATGTTCTTTCAAGGTATTCCATACTTGACTAGGTTCGTCGGTGACGTTTATCAACTCCTTGTATTCCGAGGATAAACTTTGATAAATGATGGCTAATGCTCGGTCTTTCCGGCGATAAAAATCATCGTAGTCGCGGCGACTTGCATCTTCCTCGATAGGCTTAGCACTTCCATCTACGTGTCCGAAACATCCTTCTCCCTTGAGGACGAATGAGATGTCGGTACGCCAGGTGACGTAGTTGTCCCGCGTCAGCAACTCCGTTCTACTTGCCTCCATGGCCACTCGTAGTTTTGAAGAAGCAGAAGCAAAAGTTCTTGTACACTGTTTACGTTTACACTGTTGCGTTTCGTTGTTCACACGAACTTCAAAATGGTGCCAGGTGCGGCCCCCATCTGAACACTGGAACGATTTCTTTAAAGATACTTGCACTTATGACTCTATTGGGCGTTGAACTGGCCCCGTAACCGTTTCTGTTGGAAAATTTAAAATTTGAAGATAGCAAAGCACGCACTGTCAGAGTCAATAAGTGTTGGCTGGGTTATGAAAGTACACAAGTCCAGTTTTAAAGAAAAACTTCGTTCACTTTATTTGGTGAAAAACACAACTCGGCATATTACATGTACCTGGTAATTTTCCATGCCGTAAAACATCAAAAATATACTATGTACAAAAGATTTTTAGTTGTAAATGACTAGACAGAGATTCCTTGAAGCATTTGGTAGTAAGTTACTATACTACCTCTATCACTTGCGTGTATTTCAGCCACCATCACTTGGCAAAGGGAAACCAAAGGATAGAACATCAGGAAAATATTTAAAGCGGCTTCCGAACGTTTGTAAGCAAATTTAACGTTCAATACATGCTGGTCCAAACTGACCACATCTGCATCCGTTTCGACTATTCACCGTCGTCAAACGATATTCCGCAGTACTTCAGTCAAAAACATTTCTGTCTGCCTGCATCAGACCATCAGTGTCTATCTCGTCTGACTTCTTCAGACGTCGGATCTGATCTCATCGATCTGTCTGATCTCGATCGACTCTTTCGACCTTCTCATTTGCTTCAAGAAACCTCTGCCCTATATATCCGAGAATGGACAGTTCCGGAAACGCCCCCGGATATGCAAATCAGATGCGTACGCATTGAGAACTGATTTGCATGAAACCTCATATTGAAAAACGTCACGGTTCACGCCGGTGAACGGGAAGAGTCGTTCATATTAAATTTGCATAAACGCCCGTTCACAGGAACGTGAATCGCGATGTATTGATTATTTCCAACAAGGTGATGGGTGGTTTAAGCCCAGGGAACTGGCCAAGGAGTGCGATATGTACTTCGCGGCCAGGGGAAAATCATATGCGGCGTCGGGGCCAGGAAATGGCAAAGCTAGTGAAAATGAGAAAGAGGAACGGGGTAAAAATTCCGATCCGAGGGCGAAAGAGCCCGGACAAATATTGGGGGACCCATAAATGGGGGAAAGAAGGGCCAATGTTTTTTATGTGGGTCGAAGAACCATTTTAAATGGGACTGTCCTCAAAGGAGGCAGGGGAGGCCGAATGGTACTAAGGACACTAGCCGGAGATGGGAAGACAGACGCGCAGCTGACCAAAGGGAGGCTCCACGAGTTACTGACCACAGAGTCGTAGCCAGGGTGGATGCAGTTAGGGCGGAGTATCCGGAAGCTACGGAGAGGGGACCGCTATGCAAATTAGAGAGGGTGCCGGTGACCGTCGACGGTAAGTTGGCGTGGGCTCTAGTGGATTCGGGTGCGGAAATTACGGTCGTGAGGAGCGACGTAGCGCCAGGCGAATCGCGGACGGAGGCGGCTATACGTTTACAAGGAGTATTCGGGCCGGCCGTAGAATGTCCACTGATAAATATCCCTTTAGGAATGGTCAGGGGGGAGAGCGATAGTGCGCCCCAACAGGAAGTTTTATGCGCGGTCGTGAAGGATATGATAGAGGAAGTATTGTTACCGCCACAGGTAAAAAGGGAATTAGAAAAAAATTCTAGAGCTGGGAAGGCGAACGCCGTAGACCCAGGTAGGCGGAACCGATTCCGGAGGGCGCAAACGAAAGCGAAACAGTTTATGAAACCCAGAGAGGGTCAGTTTCGAATTTTGAAGTAGAAGCAGGGGGAGAAGCTGCAAAAAGCGAAAAACTAAAGGAAGCTGAGTTCCCGCAATCACAGATGTCTGCGAAGGAACAAATAAGGTGTGCAGAGTTAGAGGAACGAGCCAAGATATGCGGAGGATATGTGGTTTACACAAAAAATGTGTTAGGAGAGAGAGAAGGCCAATTAGTCGTCCCGAAGGTAACCAGGGCGGAAAGGAGGCGACAAGCGAAAGTCAGGCCACTGGAAATTCTTCTGCAACAAGCAGAAACCGGGTGGGGCAACCCCGATAGTCAAGAGGTGAATAACGGACAGGTAGATGTACCGGATGGCGAGAGGAAGAAATATCCCAACGAGATTAGGGACCTAGGGAATGAAAACGCGAAAGCTGAAATGAAGGAGCGAGGACTTTTGGTTTCGAAACGGAAAGTTCCGAGATTCCACGAAAGAGCTGCGATTCGAGAGTATCCCTGCAGAAAGATGCGAACCCCTGGCGATGGCAGGAAAGAAGGGGTGGAGAGATACTATGATTCTTCAACACGGTGGAAGAGAGGTATGGGATAGGAGAAGGCAGAACCCAGAAAGGGGGGAGGGGGAGATGTGTTTTGAAAGTGGGTCAGAGCATATTTCTCAGGGCTCGGAACAGCAACCTCCCAGCTGACTGATGCAGGGGCGGGGGAGCGAAGAGAAGAGACGTTAGTTTCGATATCGCAGGAGTTTTACGTGAAAGCAGAACGGAGGGAGAGTTAGTTCCGATTTTATGTATCGGTGTTTAATGTTTACCGGAGTGGTTATGTGTAATAGTGTACAAATGTTGCATGAGTTTATTTTATATTAGTGTACTGATTTTTGGTTTGTAGGACTTTCTTTTATTAGAAACTTTTATATAGTAGTATATAAATTCTGCAGGAGTGGTTATATATTAGTGTACGGTTTTTTTTTTTCTTACCGGAGTGTAGGGAGAGATTACAGTGTAGACGGTTCTAAAGGAACTGGGAATTATTTAGGAAGATAGATTAGGTAAACTCACTGATGAGATTATAGATAGATACTGATAGGATGATTAAGTGTAGGATTTATATAGTATAAATTTGATAGAAGATTTTTTGAATGGTTAATTTATGTAAAGATATATGTTTCGGGTAATGTAATATTAGATTATCTATTAGTGTTTATGGTAGTTGTTTTTTTTTGTTTTGCTTGTGATATTATACTATTGGCTGGGATTTCTGGGAGAGTTTTAATGTTGCAATGGAAGTATATAATATGAGATCCTGGGTGGCAGCCAAAGTAAATAGTCACTATGTAGCAGGCATATACTCAGCAACCATGTGTTTTACAAACAGTTATTCAGAGGTGAAAAACCGTGAAAGAATGCCAGAAACTCTGGACTTAAGAAAATTTTATTGTGTATGCAGACTCTGACACTCTAACTTTTAGGTGTGCACTATAAGAACTGAACATTCGTAAACTGTGAGTGCATTCTGACAACAGATGCGGCATAGCAGGAGTGATGTGGGTTACGAGCGGTTGCTCATTACCAGACAGTTGTGTGGGGTAATAAGGGTTAATGGACCTGTGTTCGGACGATCCTCAAGGAGTGTAATGTTGTAATGTTATTGCAAGTGAATTGTGTTTTTGGAAAAAGCTGGGTATTTAACCCTAGTTTTCCTCTGGGTGGGGCATGTGACGAACCCGTCACTTTTTCAAGCCTATTTTCAGCCATTTTCAGAACAGTTTCAGAGTTCATACACCTTAAGACCGCCTGCATTGCAGTTTTTGGAAAACAAGGCTATAAAACTCTGTCATCGCAGTCTGATTTCGGAGAAATGCACCCAATTTGAGCCGTCATCAGAGAAGGGAGAACTAATCCCAGAGGGGAACTTTAGGTGGTCTATGATATGCAGAGCTTGGAAAAAGACATTCCAGAGCTTTATCAGGGTGGTCCTCAGATTTTGGACCAGAATATATACACGAAAGGGACGCTTTTCGAGAGAGGCGAGACAATTTTCGTAGAGACAGGTCGCACGTTTGGTGCTCCTGATGCACAGGTTCTCGCCCTCACCAGAATGTTATTTTGTAACTTGTTGATATTCCTTGTCATGCTATAATAAATGCTTATTTTCTTTATCAACGATGCCTGTTTTATCCAGACTTGGAGAAAGTCATTATTTTCATGATCTTATCACTGATTCGAACTCATGAATTCAGAAGGGAACGGCTACTTGCATTTAGGTCGGCACATTTCACTTTATGTGCGCTGACCGGACTAACGCTACTGAATCAACAACCATGCAGAGGCATAGTATCCAGCAGCAGAGAATGGTAAATTCATTACAAAGTGGTTCCTCAAAATGGCCTCTTAATGAAGGTCTATGGTGAGGGGAGTGGGAGGGGGGGGGGATAAACATGAAATCAAACAAAGAACAATTGAAATTAAATACATAAATTGCAAAATTTGTGTTCCTTTAGCATGCAAAATATAACAAAAAATACAATTAGGTAATTTGACATTTAAATTAAATTGCAAGCTATGAAATTTACAACTTTTTAAAAAAAAATAGTTTGTTTAGATGTTACAATTTAATTTTACATCAAAACAAATTTAATGTTAAAAAATTAATGAAGCATTTTATCATCTTCAACTGAAAATGAATGTTCCATTATTCACTTTCTTGAATGTTTTCTGAGATGAGAGAAGTTTTTTTCTGTGAAAGTTCTGATAACGATTCATCAGAATCAAACTGGGAGCCTACAAGGCTATATAATAATTAAATACAATTTTAAATAAATGGGAAGTGACCCCCTCCTCAGTCTCCGAAAATGTGATCGCTTTGGAAGGGAAAATGGTTTCTGATGTTCTTTGAATGGAGGAAAATTTATCTGAGTCTATGGGAAAAAAATCCATTCTGAAAAAAGTTGTCGTCAAAGGAGGTAGTCACGTAATGGAGATGGTTTCTCAGAGAGGTTTTACAGTTCTTATATTGTAAGTTTCAGTGTATAGAAAACCAACATAATTAAAGTTTAGCAATCAAGATGTAGTTAAATATGACAAATCAGTCATTCCCCTTGTTTTCCACACTAAGTTATGAGGTATGCATATACCAGCTTTTCCATCTAGCTTGTTTGTTTGTTTTGCCTTGGTTTTTGTTCAAGGTTATGACAGTGTCATTGGCAATACCAGATGGTCCTTTAGTTTGAAATTTTTGCTTACCCTCAAGTACTGGATGAACATGGTCATTGTCTGATAAGTCATCAGTAAATATCAACTGGTAAATTAATAAATTAACTGCAATGCTCCAAAAGGACTAGAGCAGTACTACTTTTACATTAGATAGGGAACAGACTTCTATGATTTTCAGACATTAAACTTAATAAGAATTGATGTAGCAAATTGGAGAAATATTAAAGGGAATTTCTATGTAAAAAGTTGTACAACTTTGCCAGAGTCTTTCTAGCATGCACTGTCTGGAGACAGTCTTCCACAAATATAACAACCAACTGATTAAGACACTTATTAGATCTCTACAGTTTTAGCTGGGGCCCAATCTTATCATAAACATCTATTTACAATATAATTTTAATACTTCCTTAAAGAAAGCAGGCATAGGAAAATTGGTCTAAGGCAGCACTTCTCAAACTTTGTGAAACTGTGGCCCGGTAAAGACTTTTTATATAAGACAAGGGTCTGATCCCAAAAATTTTACTCAAATACCTTTCAAATTTTTTTTTAAGTTCATATATGAACTAACAAGTATTAATAATTAATCATGGCATAATCAAAGAATATTAGTACATTTATATATATAATATAGCACTTTGACAAATATAAAATTATATTTAAATAAGTTATCAATCACTGAACTAATCATCATTAAATGACCAACATCATTAAATTAATTTCTGCTGATTTTTATTGACACATATCCCATTCTGATCACCAAAAATTTATATTATTATTTAGTATAAAATTGATTATTGTATTAAATTGATTTTACAGAAATTGGTTTGAAAAATAGAATACAGTATTGAAAAAATATTAATCCATTGTAATTCGCCATAGAAGTTAGCAGAGCAATATTATTCATATTAAAATTTAAATGCGGCTTGGTCACTGACATTTGCTACATTCATAGATGTTATTTAAGTATTCTGGTTCTGAGTTTTTCGACACATTCTCAAATATTATTCTCAGAATATTTCCACTATGAAATATTTATTCATAAAAAAAATACTTAGAAAATTAAAATGACAAATTCCATGAGAATCTCTCATGGCCCAGTATAATTGATGCCATAGCCCAGCGGTTGAGAAGCACTGGTCAAAAGTGCGAGCTAAATCATCTTATCGGCCTATGTTGATATGTTTATAGTCAGGGGTCTCTATTTCAATACGTTACCCCCACTAAAAATTCTCACTTTGAGAGTGTTCTATATCTATCTATTTGATTATTTGTGAGACTGCCACATTGCAATTCTTTCTTAGTGGTTGTTAAAAAAACACTTTTTTGGCCAGAAAAGGTGGGCTAAAAACACTCTCAAAACAATTGTATTGTCAACTGATTTTCCTATGCCTGCTTTCTTTAAGAAAATATTAGAAAGTTATATTCTCACAAGCAGCAATTTTATTTATTGTTACCTAATCCAATTAATGTAAAATATGTCAAGATTAGCTTGAAGATTATATTGCAAGGATAAAGATATTTTCCTAGTGTAGCAATTAGAATCAGTGGACTATAGCTTAAATTATATAGTAGGCACTAGCCAGCTGGCTAATAACTTTTACATTTGGCTAGTAAACTTGTGTCCTAATAGCCACTGTGGCTAGTAACTTTCTGTCATCAACCCTAGTGATTCCAAAGTATAGCCAATATAAGTGTAGAACAGGGCAAATAAGTGGAAAATAGATTATAAAGTTATCAAAATCTCTTTTTTGTATACTAATCTTAATAAAATGTCAAAGTAATTTCAAATTGTGAAATTATTTCTGTATTCTTTTAATTGTTATTTCATTTAGTGAATATAACTTTTACAATTGATATTGTTACATTTATAATAACTTGTGCTAATAATATGTAAAGAGTGGCTAGTAAAAATGTAGTCTACTAACCAGTAAGTACTGAATTCCAAAATCATCATTTAAGCTGTACAGTTGAATCCTGTTTTTCTCATTACAACTTATTAGCATTGAAGTCATTAACTGCACTGTCAGCAAGAAAATTATTTACATAAATCTAATAACTTTAAAATTTTACTTACTCTTATTGACTTATATACAAGTAAATTTTTGAGCTTTTAATTTTTGCCTCCATTACAAGCTTCTAATTATGACTGATGTACACTTTTGAGATTAGATCTTTTAATACAAAGAAAAAAAAAATATACAGACAAGTGATAATGAAAACAAAATAACTTCCATTAATTTAATAAAATATGCAAAATAATTTTTTTTCCAGGATAGGATCATATTTTCTTTTTTTTTTTTAAATTCAGTTCAGAAAATTATGTGAGAAAAGAGAAATAGTTAAGAAAGATGACATCAGAAAAATAATTCTGTTTTATGTGCTATGTTATAAAAATTTTCTATATGCAATGATTTTTTTGTATGCAGAATTTTCCATATGAAAGCACTGTATTCCTATGAAATTTTAAGTAATAAATGTAATTTATGAATTGAATTTGGGTAATATAGAAATAACAGTCAATTTAAATATATCTCATTCATAACAATAAATTCAAAATATAAATAGAAAATCCAACAATAAGATGCATTCTAAAACTTCGAATGTGATAGAATGTATATGATTATAGAATCATACTCACAATGAAGTAACCAGCATTGGCA
Organism: Amaurobius ferox; assembly: GCA_951213105.1. Taxonomy (NCBI): domain Eukaryota; kingdom Metazoa; phylum Arthropoda; class Arachnida; order Araneae; family Amaurobiidae; genus Amaurobius; species Amaurobius ferox. Next base: position 68,531,861 of record OX578144.1, on the reverse strand, counting down.
GAATGATTTTTCTCATGTTACAGTCTATTAGCAATGAATACACGAAAAATGCATTCACAGCCAAATTCATCAAGTGCTGCAATATTGCAAATCTGGTGACTGATAAAATCTGCCATATAAAATAATTGGCATCAAAGTTACAAAGATTAAGTTAAACTCCAACACCAGGCTCATACTAAAGCATATCAACTAATAGAAGCATTCTAAAACTTGGCCACATTGCTAATACAGTTTATGATAATTCAGTATTGAGAAGTTCTAAAATAGAGCTAAAGCTAAATACTTTTCCATTCTAAAATTAAAATCATTAGGTTTTGTTAAAATACAGACTATTATAATTTACCCAATACCCTTAGAATACATAAATTAACTAGAGTGAGTCTGAACTTGACTTTCTCATACCAGAACTCATTTTTAAGTAACTTCTGGGTTTGTTTGTTTTTCCTTGCAAACTTTACATGAAATTTATTTAAAAAAATCTGTATCATTGATCCATATTCTCACAAGTATAGTTCCCTTCATTTTAAAGAGCTTGAAAATATCTTTCAATTGATATGAAGTTTGACAATGTACCCACTCTGAGTAACTTTCCCATCTCCAAGGGGGGAGGGGGATAATTACTTCACAAACACAAAAATTGTATTGCAGTTTTTTTTTTTTTTACTACAATTATTAAAATTGTGAAGTTTTGTGATCACTGAGCTATAAATAACCCTTTTTATGCATAATTATGTCAAATTTTATCCTCTGCTGCTATGTTAAAAAAGTTTTAAAAAATATAAAATTTCAAAATTTTTACTCAAATTTCAAAAAATTCAATCTAGTTCTACATTTTTTGCTAGCAAAGCTGGATATAAAGTTTCGCGAAAATACATTAATATTTGTAGCAGCTATTATGTACAAGAAATCAATGACAGACATCCCCCTAAAAATAGTCAAAATATGTTCAGGAGGTCCTAAAACATATTGGCATCAAAATCTCGAGATTGAAAATTTTCGTGAAAACCATACTTTCCCTATACATTTATTCTATAGTATGAAAAGCAAAAATTGAATTTGAGAAAAATCAATACCTAATTTACTTAAGTTGATAGAAGCATCTAAGAGGACTTCTAATTCTCCATTTGGCAACACCGGTACAACCCATCGGGGTCGATTGATCATTTCATCTAAGCGAGCCAACTCTGCATGGGGAAAGTCAGGCTCTTGTCCTTCAGGCAGTTCGCTGCTTTCATCCTGCTCACCACTGCCATCACTTTCAGTTAACTGAAAAAGAAAAAAAATATATATATACCATGATAAAGATGTTTGCCTAATAAAAGCAATAAAGAATCAATATAAAAATATTTTTAAATAAATCACAGATTTTAATTATTCGTAAATTCAATAAATATCAGAATTAGTGATGAGCAAAAAATCCATAGTTGTATTGATGTAGGAATATGTGACCTTACGATACATTGACATTTAGTATCGATACATTTGTATATGATATTGTGCAAAATAAATTTTTGATATGAATCAAATATTTTCCTAAATTTGTGATCAAAATTCATTTCAGTGAATTTTTATCAATTTTGGGAAGTACTGATTTTGTTACAATAAAAGCAATTCAACAAAATATTTTTTAATATGATGCATTCTTTAAGAATCTAACCTGTGCTAAAAATGCAGAAAGTTTTGAAAAGAACAGAGTCTCAAAAATTACATTCAAAATAAATATCTCGATTAAATTTGAATTTTTTTCATCCAGTTTAATTGATTTTTAGGCCAGTTAAACAAAATTCTACTGTATTTATATCAGTTTCATTAATTAAATAATGTTATAATCATACTCTTGAATTGTGCTGTAATTATCTTTTATACACAATTTTTATATAGTTACAGATAGCAGAATCCATGGACCAGTTTCACACATATTATGCGCTCCTCAGCATGTAATAGTTGATATCTGCAATGGCAGAAAAGAACTTGCTATAAGCCACAACTTTTGTGAGCTTCTATGGGAACTGACAATTTTATGAACTTTGCCTTTGCATTACAACTTCAAGTGACCTGGGTTAAATTGTAAACAAATTGTATGTCAGCCACATGGAAAAACTGAAATTGTCAGTTCCCATAGAAGTTCGCAAAAATTATGTCTTACAGCAAGTTTCTTGCTGCTATTGCAGATACTGACTATTCTATGCTGACGAGTGCATAATAAGCATAAAATCAGTCAATGAGTTCTGGTATCTACAATGGGAGTATCTTCCATATTTTGGGGGACTCCCCTAACAGGCTGGTTTTGTATTCTATGAACTTTGCCTTTGTAGTTTCGTGTGGCCTGAGCTAAATTGTAAATGGATTTTATGACAGCCAAGTGGAAGGACTGAAATTGTCTTTTTATAGAAGTTCACAAAAATTGAAGCTTATAGCAAGTTTTTTGTGTCATTGAAGATATCGGCTATTCCATGCTGATGAGTGCGCAATAAACACAAAACCGGTCCATGAATGCTAGTATCTGAAATGGGAGAGTCTTCCATAAATAATAGTGCATTTATACAGTATAATTGTTTTCTTTTATTTTTAACTTTTCACATTTTTACCAGCTGCATTGACACCATAATAATATGAGAATTTATTTCACTCTTAATAAGTCAGTCCTAGATAATTTAATTTTACAAAACAAAAGAAACTCATTGTTGCTATAAGTTCAATTAGGTATTTAATTACAAATACAGTAAACTTCAACTCCGAGTTAAGAATATACAAATGCATTAGGTTCCAAGTCTCATTATTATTAAAACTGAAAAGTTGGTTGAATTGTTATTATGTCCATGTATGAGGAAAAAATTGGTAATTTACTCAATGAAAGCTATTCCAATCTATCAAAACACTTCCCAACAGCCAAAATGAATTAATTAAAATAATGAATTTGTCAACTCTTCAAGGAATATTGTTAATTTTTAAAAATATAATTTTTCTTCAATTGCAAATTGTACTAGATTTCATACTTTACCTACAAGTAAAAGTTAACACTTCTTTTCAGATCACTGTTTCAAATATTAACATTGCCTTCTATCTGGCTAATTTTTTTTTTTTTTTTTTTTTTTTCGTTACTTTGTAACAAAAGTATTGTGTTTGTCAGCAAAATTTACAATTTTAAGCCATATAATTCTATTATGCCTTCTTTTGATGCCAAGTCACTCTTCAATGTTCCTGCAGAAGGTTCTTTGCTATGCCTCAGAAAAGCTCGGAGGAATTTCATTTCCTTGAATTTTAAATTGATGATCATATCTCTAACACATATGTGTTTATCTCCAAACATCTTTATCTATCAAAGTAATTACTTTAAAATGTTCAATGACTTTTGGCATGGATAATCATATAAGTTCACTTTTGTGAACTTATTGTTATTCAGATTTTCTTTTAAAATTTGTTACATTGATAGTTTTGCTCTTCTTGACCAGTATAATGTAGATAGTAATGATGGACTTTCTTATATTCTGTTTACTTGTGAATTATAACGCAATAATGCTCTTTCTTGAAAGTGCTGATCATAACTTGACTATTTACGCTACCAAACCACAAAGCAAGGATATCCCAGTTAAAGCATTCTTAAAAAAATTCAACTTCAAAGTGGTTTTATCTCCTGTCAATAAAATTTTTTCTTCTTCCCTTCAGAATGCTATTGAGAATTTCAATTACAGGGGTATTTACCAAATTTCTTATGAATGTGGACTATGATATATAGGTTAAACTAAATGTACTTTGAAGCATCGCTTTAGAGAGCACGAAAATTATGCTAAAAAGCATAAAATACTTAAATCTTTCATACCAAATCTTCTGAATCACTAACTAGTGATTTGGGTTTCTTTCTGTTTCTATTAATCAAAAGTGTTTGACAAGCTTTTGACCTGGACTTCTATGAAGCTTTTTGTAACAAGAATTCCAATAATCTAGTTAATGATTTATCTATAAGATCATACTTCTTTCAGTTATGGCTTAACCATGTTTAATTTGTTTTTCTCTGTCTTGCACCCTCCCCTTTTTACATATCTATTTATTTAGTTTTTATCATTCTGGTTTTTGCATCTTTTTTTTTTGTCTATTCCTTCTTCCTTTCACTAGGTAGCACTGTCACTGCTATTGCTATATTTACACAATGGCCAGCACCTGCTGGGCCTTTTTGGTATGAAACTTTTAGCTTGCTCACACAAAATAAATTCAATAATTTTTTTTCAAATTAAATGCCTTCTTTTTATTGCACAGCATTTTATGTTGTGATTTTTTTTATTTATTGCTTGGATACAAAGTCATGTTCTGTATTTAGCATTGATCAGATTACATGTAAGATATTATTAATTATTTTTCCTTTTGATTATTTTTACATGAAGTTGCATTTTTGTATTGTAAATAATTGAGGTATATATCTGGGTGTCTTCCTTAATTGGATAAAAAAAAATATTTACAAAATTATGATTTAATAATGAACCATCTATTCCATGTCCAGATTTTCTATCATATGAGCAGGACTTGCAGAATTTCTGTAACAAGTAGTTGAATTTTGCTTGGGTTTATTGTTGAAAAAGGTCATGCTTCTACATGGTATAATTATGCCCTATGGGAAAATGTTTTTATGCCCTATGGGGAAAATTTTTCAAAAAAATATGGCTCGCAAAAGAATTTTCAGTGAATATCTGGCTTATTGTCTTACAGAAGTTGGGCTGAGCTAGAAGGCAAGAGTCATCAGAACCCTTCACGGGTTTACTATAAAAACAGAATATAACAAAGTTCCTCAACAATATTTTCCAATACATTTTTGAAATATTTCATGTTAAAAACAATTAAAAAATTGAATAGCCAAAGAATACTCTTTAGATTGTACTCACCTGGAGACAAACAAGCTATGTTATATATCTGTGACAACAGGATATTTATTAGAGGAGATTTAAAAGATGTGTTAAAAAATGTAAGCTAAAATTTAAATCTTTTTGACTGTCTGAATTTGGACTTCTGGCAATAGGGCATACACAGATATGCTGGCAGGTTTTAATACAGTACGCGACCTCTTATCCGGCGTTCCAATATCCGGACTCTCACAAAACCGGAATACGGCAAAATAATGCCAAATTCTGCGCCAACAAGCGATTATTTGCTAAATATTGCGCCAAATAGCGATTTTTGTTTAAAATCCAGTCAAATGCTTTTTTGCTTTAATTAGCAATATCAATAAAAAAAATACATTGAAACCTACTATTTTAGAGGATTTGAAATAGGACGCGCAAACTGCGTGCGAAATTCAAAATTCCCGCACAGAAAAAAATGCCGCGCGCACTCGCCGCCGCTGATTCTTCTTAAATTTCAAAAACGAAAACGAAGAATTCTTGCAATAGCGAATGAAAATATTTCATGGATCATGTTTTTTCCGAGAAGTTCCACAATTCCTCTTTTCCGGAAAACATCGGAAGTAGCACCGTTTTTCCCAAAAATTTCCTAAGCGGCTGCATCCGGCCATCACCCCCGATAGTAGCTCTCTGAGGTGACGATTCGGCACGGGTGAGACCGGCACATTGACGGCGAGACGCGTCATTCCATTCTTCATTAGTTTCGATAGGAGCCGCGACTTGTCCGTAACTAACTCCTGTATAGTATAATACAGGAGTTAGTTACGGACAAGTCGCGGCAAGGTGATTTTTTAATGGCGTTCCATTTTTTTCTTGGTGTATAGGGCAGAGCACACTAGGCACAAAGGTTTCGATTTTTCCGAATTCGTTACATTTTCTTTTCTGCGTTTTGTTCTGGGACTTTGATTTTCGGTAAAGGTATTCCAATTTTTTTGCTAGAAATATCCCGATATCGCTAAAGAAATCCTACGCTCTTCAAACGCGATGTGCAGCGCAGAATTCACACTATTTTGCACAATTTAATAAACATTTATTGGAAAAGATGAAAAAAAGAGAGTCATCAGCACATTTTTTTTTACGAGATGATAGAAAGTACATTTAAGTAAGGAATTCTCGAAATTAATGAGAGTTAACTTTTGCCGAAATGCAGAGAAAAGTATAGCAGCTATAAAATGTCATTCAGGGCCTTCTGATTGATCTCTTTAAATACTTAACCTAAGCAATAAACTTGTGATTTTCTCTGTAAAATCCATTTTTTTTTTCATCTCCGTGGAAATATACACATCTTCAATATTTTAAAAAACGTTGATGGAATTCCAAGATCAAAATCATTTTCAATTAAATCCTATTATTTGGATGAAAATGGCTATTTTGGACCGAAAATTGACCCTAGCAAAAAGTTCCATTGCAGTATATTTATGGGGTTTTAACATGTTACATTTATTAATTAGTAATTTATAGAAGACAGTTTAGCAATATCGCGAAATTTTTTTATTTAAACACGATCGCCAGTATATTTCGTTTTATTTTTAAATATTTTCCATTTTTTCAATCTGCTTCCATCCACTAATATTTTTATATTTTTTGTGCTTTTTATGCTGGGATATTATCTTTTAAACATATTGTTGGTGAAAATGAGATATGTTTAGGATAACGAAATTAAATTTTTTTTATTTATTCAGGCATTTAGAATTATAAAGGCTTATTAGAAACACATTTGAAGAGCATAAATTGGAATTTGATATATTTGCACCCATAGTTGAATATCTCATTTCAATTAAAAATGAACATCCTTCTCATCTTAATTTTATTAAAAGTACTTTAAAATATTTTGAAATATATGAACAACGGTGCTTCTGCCAAAATATTAGATGAATATGGTGAGGGCCCACTTTAGTTGAAATGTTAAAAAAAAAAAGACTTCTAATAACTACCCTGAATAATCAACTTTTTTCAGACATTTTTTCTTTCAAAATGTTTCTTAATCATTAAATTTGATACTATAATTACATGTAATTTGCATTTTAGTTAACCCATATAGCTTGTAAAAAAGCTTTTTTTAATACATTTATGTTTTTAAAATGAATTATAATCCTCTATAACGACATTTGAGACCATTCCAGTAAGTTTTAGAAAAAGTGTTCCGAATTATGGAAAAACCCCTTATCCAGAATGCCTGAAGTCCCAAGCATTCTGGATAATAGATCCTGTACTGTAGTAGCATTTGAGATCAAACAATTAAAAATGAGACTTACAACATTAGGACTAGGTGTGGGATTAGTTCTAGGTGGCTGTATAGGAATATTGTCCTGGGGTGAGTCTCCACCACCAATTTGACCTCCACGCATGACTATAGTCATGGCTTCAAGTTCGCCAGTCTCCTCAATTGTTTAAAAATATCTAGCCACCACTAGCTATGATGCTTGTCGAGTCCAACATCAGTATTCACTACATTAAAAGAACAAAAAATCTATTATAAATAAAAACATACTGAAACCAAATTAAAAAATATTAAAAGAAAAAGAAATGATAGAAATTACTATGGATAAAAAAATTTTATGAATGGAACAAAGTATGTAAATATTAAACAATTACTTATAACTCCTCTTGCATAAAATAAATACATATTTATTATAAATTTTCCATTAAAATTAGCTGTCTCAGCACCAAGCAATTTTTTAAAATTAGAATGCCAAATATACAGAAAACTAAAATATGGTTATCATGGCAAAGGATAAAAAAAACTCTCTAAAACTGCAAAATAATTCACATCCTCCTGTTTGTTCTCTTCGCAATAGTTATAAAAGCAAACAAAAATGAAAAACATCCTCCCAAAACTGGGAAAAAAACCAGTTTGTATCCTTTAAATAATAAAATTAGACAAACTTAATATATGGTTGACCGAATGCCCAATAAATATTTCTTTAAGTTCTAATTGAATTACTTAATAAGTATATAATTTTCTATAAAGAAAACACTAACAATAAAAATAATCAAAAAAAGGTTTACTGGATGCCTGGACCAATCAATTGGGTCCAATTCCTGAATTTTTTTCTAAATGTCTGGTTAACCAGAATTATAATTTCTCAAAATTTCATATAAAACAAATAAAAAAAATATGATTTTATATTTTAATAAACATCCATTCCACTCCTCCACACCCCCTTAAATAAAATATATCAAACAGAACACAGAACATTCATATACCGAAACAAAAATTGAAACATCCCCCTTAGAAAAGAAAAACCATGGAATGCAAACCACCAAACAAAATTTCAAATAGCTTTTCATCCCTACTTCAAAACTCTAAACTAACACAATTCAATCGGAATCTTAGATATACTGAAAAATTCCTTAAAATGATTAACTTTAACTACATCACATGCATAAACTCCTTAAAATAAAAGTTATATGCAGAGAACAAAACCAAACAAAAACAGAACATTCTTTTTTAATGTGATATAACCTGTACTGAAACAAACCAAAGATTTGCTACATTTCAACACTAATAAGTATTTGTGTCGAATTCTTACCAAAAATATAATATGGTTGATAATATTAAACTAAAACTTTGCAAGGATCATTTGAGTCTCTACAACTTGTGCACCTCATTGTTTTCATGTGTTGTGTTACTATCAATTTTAAGTGATGTTCTGTAAATTTATTTGGCAATAAAAATTAAAGAACTTCTATTTTGTAAACTTCACCCTACAACAGGCTTGGGGGAAAAAAATGTTTTTATGAAAAGAAAGCATGGCTTAAACCAGGGCTGTGGTGTCAGTACTTCAAACCTTTCACCCAAACTCCTTTTTAACACTTTACAACATAGTTGAAAGTGTTTATGACTTTGTTCATTCTGTCTGTCTGTCAGCACGATAACTGCCATAAAAATGGCTTTATCAAAATGAAATTTTAGTATGTTTTTCAGACAGTCTGTGGGACCTATGGGAATATAAATGAATAATATCACCCAATTAGTTTTTTATTGAACCTGGGTTGAAAAAATGAAATACATTGAACCCTATGGGACCTAATATTTCAAACATTTTTTAAGCGAATTTAAAATTCACAAATTGCTTCGAAAATTTTAGGAAATATTCAAATTATCCCATAAAATATATAAAAAAAAGTTCAGTAAAATATGTTAGGTAGTTTTTTAAATAAAAATTATTTAATATAGGGAGAAAAACAAATTCAATTAAATTTTGACTCTCGTTATATTCTCCAGAAAGAAAAAAGAGATATTATATAATAAATATCTTTCCAAGAGTTTAATTATTTTATATATGAGAAAGGTTTCATATTTTAAAATAAATATGATAGCTAACAATTTTTAAATAAAATAAATTATTATAGTATTGTGATGAATGAAACGATTGGAAGAATGTTTATGAATGAAATGCTGCTTTTATATAGAGGCGATTTATATTTCGAGGACATCATTTCAATAAAGTTCATTTGTTTTCGATGAAGTTTTCAAATATAATAAATTATTGCAGTGTTATGATAATTTTAAAAATATCAGAGGAATGTATCGCATTTTAGAGATGTTTAAACCATACAATTTATATTTCAATGAAGTTCATTTTCTTCGATGAAGTTTTCAAATATAATAAATTAATGTAGTATTGTGATAATTTTAAAAATATTACTGAGTAATGTATTGCATTTTAGAGATGTTTGTATAAAATTGCATTGAAGTTGGAAAGTGTTTCATAATCAATACTTTATGCATGATTGATCTTTCTAATTAACACTTTACAACATAGTTGAAAAGTGTTTATGACTTAGTTCATTCTGTCTGTCTGCCCATTAGCACGATAACTGCAGTAGAAATGACTTTATCAAAATGACATTTTAGTATGTTGTTCAGACGGTCTATGGACCTATAGGAATATAAACTAATAATATCACCCAATTAGTTATGGATTGAATCCGGGTTGAAAAAATGAAATACATTGAACCCTATGGGACCTAATTTTTCAAACATTTTTTAAGCAAATTTAAAATTCACAAACTGCTTCAAAAGTTTTAGAAAATATTCAAATTATTCCATGAGATATATAAAAAAAATTTCAGCAAAACATATTTAGTTTTTTAAATAAAAATTAAAACAATAATTACACCCTTTATATGAAGAGATCACGTGACCATTATATAAAGAGATCACGTGACGCACTTTAAAGTAAAATATGGCATCTATCTTGTGTCAAAATCATGATTTTTAAAGTTCTTTTTAATTCATATTTAGTGTTGTATCTGTCCTAAAAGTGCTTTATTTTTGCTTAAATTTTGTGTCATCTACATACTGAAACAACACAATTATAATATATTTGAGTTTAAATGATCATCAAACTTTGATTATTTCTACAACGAAGCCTAATTTTCACTTATGGTGAATGTAAACACAAAAAGATGTAGAATGAGTTGTATAAGAATTACTGTATTTCTTTAACACAAAATTATTTAGCTCATGGAGTCTGCAATATTGCTGATATGAATGAAACATTCATTGATTTTACACAGAGAAGAAGACTATTTTTTCGATGAAGTTTTAAGCATAGAGTTAAATTACTTGTACCTCCATGGTTTTAAATTTTTAAATAAAATAAATTATTATAGTATTGTGATGAATAAAAGGAATGGAAAAAGTTTATGAATAAAATGCTGCTTTTATAGAGTAAGCCAGGCGATTTATATTTCAATGGCATCATTTGAATAAAGTTCATTTTGTTTTCGATGAAGTTTTCAAATATAATAAATTATTGTAGTATTATGATAATTTTAAAAATATTACCAAGGAATGTATCGCATTTTAGAGATGTTTAAACCAGGCAATTTATATTTCAATGCCGGCATTTGAATGAAGTTCATTTTTTTCGATGAAGTTTGAAGTTTTCAAATCTAATAAATTAATGTAGTATTGTGATAATTTTAAAAATATTACCGAGGAATGTATCGCATTTTAGAGATGTTTAAATAAAATTGCATTGAAGTTGGAAAGTGTTTCATAATCAATACTTTATGCATGATTGATCTTTCTTGTTTTCTACTGCATGACTCAGACGTCTTGCTGTCTATTATCAGACTACAATATCAAATATAGCAAATGCATTAATTAGTAATTTTTGAGGGATCTTCTGTTTTACAATTCATTTGCCAAACAATCCATTTTTATATTTATCATGATTATTGTAATAAAATACAAAAATTCTGACAAAATTTTATACATTGACAATGGAATGAATAATTGTTGAAATTGGCAAATTTTATGTTTAGGCAAAATTTTATATTGTGTTAATCAGACTGATTACAAGACTGTAGTTCTATAGAAAGTACTATAAATTTAAAAACATTCTTTTGATCCATATTAAATTACAATTTTTTTAATTCCAGACATATAACAGTTTTAAAATATTTTTCAGTGTTACAATGCAACTTGATATGCGAGTCCGGTGCATTAGGAACTGATTTCTCGATGTCTTTTATAGGCAATACACATAAAATGTACATTAGACAAGACATAAAATAGACAGAGGAACACAAATTTTTGTTAAAACAGTTAGTTCTAAAAAAGTTCAGAAGAAAGTTCTCCAGTGTAGAAGAACAAGGTGTGTTCCAGAGTCTCCTCTTCTAGAGCAAAGAAGGCACTTGTTGGAATCAGCTAGATGAAATTTATTTAAGTAGGCCTGGTTGACTATGTGACCTATTCTAGCCTAAGCAGCAAAAGTGACAACAGGGATTTTTCTGAAATAATTAATATCATTTGGATCCCTTTGGAAACAAAAGTTACAATTAATTCCAAGAATTGTACCACAGCATACGAACCTCTTTTGATCTTACCGAAACACCTAAAGAGGGTGACTTTCAGGGGTGGGACTGGTCCCATTGTGGTTAACAATTTAGCCAAACTATCTGCGATTTCATTACCGTGCACATTCCAATGTAATATCTTTGTTCTTTAATTTACAAGAAGATATTTAATTTCTTCAATTCTAAAGCAATAGTTGCCTGGTCTGTGTTGACAAAGACACTGAAGAGCAGCCATAGAATCAGTTAAAATACATATAGGCGATCCTCCAAGGAGTAGGAGCACTTTAAAGCCGTATTGATTGCCAAAAGTGGTGCATCAAGACTTGAACATGGGGTTGCTGGAACAAGAAAAACTTTATTTAATTCTTCATTAAAATAACTTACTCCAGCAATGGATTTGTCAATGTCAACAGACCCATAGTTTAAAATCTTAAAATGAGCATTGTAATCAGAATATTAATCAGACCAAGGTTAATTGACTTGTTGTTAATTGGCTGAGACAATTGCTTTAAAAGATCTTCCTTTTTTGTGACACTGCCAGGTATGCTAAACCTTATTTGGCAACCCAGCAAGATCCATGGAGGCTCAGCAAACACAGTCGGGAAAATCCATTGAGGTATCAAAAAAGAAGTGGGTAGCAAGAGTCCAAATCCTATAATTAAAGGATTGTCAAGGATGACCACTTCTGTGTGAGATACCTCTCACTGGGTTATTTTTAGGTAAGAAAAATTTCTAATATACCTTATCCAACACCTTTGATAAATAGATCCAATGGCTCTACTGCCTGCTCAATTTCCAATGAATAGAATAGAGCAGTTTTAGGACAACCCAAACAAAGTCTGAGGGCTGAATTTTGAATATTTTAAGCTTCTTAATATGGGTATCAACAACTGTGCCCCAAATTTCACTAGCATAAGTCATTTTGCATCTGATATAAGTTAGAAAGAACAGTCAGAGAGATGGTATCTGCTCCCTAAAGTCTGCTGGTTCGGGTGTGGATTGTGCCTGAATAAACCATTACAAACAAAAAGCTCAGGGACAAAATTTGCCAATGGATATCTCTTTGTAAATACTGAACATTCAGTCTTTGAGAGATCTGAAGAGCCCAATCCAAGATATAGTCCAGAACAAGTTGAACCTTAGTACTGGTCGAGGATGGATCAGCATCAGAAGCCCAAATTGTGATGTTATCTGCAAAGATTACACCCTGAACACCAGTCGGAAGTCCACTTAAAATGTCATAAAGAGCAATGCTAAAAAGGATAGGGCTGAGAACAGATCCCCAAGGAATTCCTGTAAAATACTGTTTGCAGTCTGAAATATTTACTTTAGTTGGAATAAAACAATTGTTCAAAAGTTAGAGGTAACATAGCATTTTCCCCTTTATCCCAAGGTTTAAGTATTGCTTTATATAATTATAATTAAGTATTGTAACAGTAGATCTAGGAATACTATCAAGGGCAGCTTCAAAGTTAATAAAAACTATTACACTTAACAATTTCTTTGCAAAACCTTTATAAATGCAATTTGTAAATACAGAAGGGCATCCAAGGTATCTACTTTTGGTCAAAAACCAAACTGTCTGTCATTAAGCAGATTGAAGTATTCCAGTCTCCAGATTAGTCGATTACATATCATTTTTTCCATAAGTTTTCCAAAACAGAAGGTAATGGAAATAGGTCTATATGATTCGCATTTAGAGAGGCATCCTTATTTGGTTTCAATAGAGGAATAATTATGGAATACTTCTACTACTCATCAGGTATAGGACCTTTGTTCCAAATATCTTTAAAAGATTCTAAAATTTCCGAAAGAAGATTAGCAGAAAGATGTTTAAATTATAAATGTCATTACAAAGATCTCTATGAAATAGCCAACATCAAGTAAAGGGAGAGTCCGTTATGTTTGAGACATTTAATGATGACCTTAATCTGTCTATTCAGAAGCTTATTCTCTTCATCAAGTTCAGAGTAGAATCAACAGATCCAGCCCTATGAAGGTACAGCTTCGTAAACCGATTCACTTTATCTATGTCATTCATCAAAATGATACCATCTGTGTCAGAAATGCAATTTATACTTGAATTCCGTTTTTCCTCTATGGCATGAAATCTCTTCCATACCATGATAGAGGAGGCACGGTAGCCCAGTGGTTAGCGCACGGGAATTGCACTCGGTAGGCCCGGGTTCGATTTCCGCCACTGCCAAAACTGCTGCCATGTTCACGCGAAATACGATCACGTTAAACATGTGGGTCCGTAAGTTCTTCCAAGAGGTTGGTGGTAAGGGAAGGAGGGTACAGTCCCTGTGGATGCCTCCCCCACTGGGTTCTGATCTAAATTGGGTGGCACTTCCCGGCCGTCCATTCAGTTACCTTACACCTTTTTGGTAGGTCGGACGGTCTGGGTCTCAACAACAACACCATGATAGAGGGTGTATGACAAGTAATTAAATTAACAAAAGACTGCCAGCTATTTCTCTTAGTAACTAGGACAGCACATTTGCATAAAGCCAAAGCCCATTATACTCTTGCCTACTAGCCGTATCTCTTATTTTGATCTACCTCTTTTTGATTTTGCATATTTTGTATTTCAAATCCGCAATTTCTCTAGCCCACCAAGTAATCATCAGAGCATTTCTCTTAATTTTTATTTTAGGAATGCAAGTATCACCTACAAGATAGGAAGAGAATTTTTCTATGTTGATCCCTATTTTATTGCAATATTAATTTTTTATATCAAAAGTTTCTTAATTGGTAAACATTTGATTTTTTTAAAACTTATTTCTTAAAAACTATTAAAAAAAATATTAAAAAAATGTATTCCTAAATAATTTTATTTTGCAATTGAAGTCGGCATACTTTTACAGATTCAGACGTCACAGCCCTGGTTTAAACAAACAAAAACAATTTAAACCAGTCTACCCTGCCCTATAAATAAATAGAATATTGTATTTTTATGGACAACCTACCATATAAATTACATTTCAGTTATAATCGGCTTTTTAACCTTAGCACTCTGCTTAAAATACACTAGGGGGCACTTACTGAGAATTTTATGCTAAAAGAAAAGTAGAATTCAGTCAATCCGCTTTTTCAAATAATATGTGTATTGTAATCTAAATATGTGTGTGTGTGTGTGGGGGGGGGGGGGGGGGGAGAGAGTTCAAATCCTGAATCAAAATCAATTTATGATTACATATGTGCATGGTTATAAGGCAATATTTTTATTAACAATTCTATTTTATCTGACAATAAAATGAATTTTTTCCCCCATGTTTAGGGGGAAGGCTATTCCACAGAATATTTTTTAACCAAGGCAAAAAGTAGGAGAAGGTGTTTTCATAAGGAGGATGGATCAACGAAATTCTGCGGTATGTTGGAACATCCTAGAAATCTTTATAAATCATCCTTAAGTGGTGTGCACAATAGTTTTAATAGTTAAAAAGCTATGTTTGTTCTTTTTGTTGGCTTAAATATTTAGCTATATATCAGAATTTTTTTAAATATGACAAAAGATTTATATTACATGTTACTTTTTAACACTTTACAACATAGTTGAAAAGTGTTTGACTTTGTTCATTCTGTCTGCATGTTCGCATGATAACTACCTTAAAAATGACTTTATCAAAATGAAATTTTAGTATGTTGTTGAGACGGTTTGTGGGACATATAGGAATAAAAATGAATAATATCCAATTAGTTTCAGATTTAAACACTGGGTTGAAAAAATGAAATACAATGTTTAATAACTTAATTTTTCAAACATTTTTTAAGCAAAGTTAAAATCCACAAATTACTTTAAAATGTTTAGGAAATATTCAAATTATCACAAAATGTGTAAAAAAATTTCAGCAAAATATGTTTCATAGTTCTTAAATAAAAATTGAAATAATAATTACACCCATGATATTCTCTGTTACCTTACACCTTTCTGGTAGGTCGGACGGTCTGGGTTTCAACAACAACAACCCATGATATTCTATAAAGAGAATCACTTGTAAAAGTATGGCATACATTTTTTTCCGTTGTGTAGGAAATAGATTGTGATGTTTGAAGATCTTTTAAATTTATATTTAGTGTTGCATAAATAAGTTCCTACAACAAAACCTAAATTTAATACTATATAACATGCAAAATGTAAACAAATCCAGCAATTGTAAGGAGAGTTGTATACGAATTGCTGAATAATTTTCATGTAAAATTATTTATTCTGGAGTCCAAAATATAAGTGATATGAATTAAATATTCATTGATTTTACATAGAAAAGCAGACAATTCATATTTTGGTGAAGTCATATGAATAAATTTCATTTTGTTTAACTAGCATTTTCTTTTTCGAAGTTTAATATTTTCAAGTATTCACAAATTACTGTTGTACTGTGATAATTTAAAAATATCAGTGCTGAATGTATCACATTTTAGAGATGTTTAAATAAAATTAAATTTCAGTTGGAAAGTGTTTCATAATCAATGCTTTTAGCATAATTGATCTTTCTTGTTTAATTACTGTAGTACTTTAATAGTAACTCCCCTTCATCCTCATAAAGTTTAGATTAGAATACTTTATAAACCTTTTAATTTTATTTGTCGATTGATGAAGTTTTGGTAGTGAAAAAGTAGAATATTGTTATGATGTTGTCACAAACTCCCATTTGTGGTGACACATCTCATACAATCACATCATTGAAATGAATCAGGACCAGTGGTTACTTTTACTCCGATTTTCATGTCTATGTATTTCAATCTCACCTTTTTATGTGCAATAAATAATTATCTTAAAGTGTATAGTGTAACAAAAGTAGCATAATTATTTATAAGTAGAATATACAAACAAGAAGTTAATCCAAGAGTTAGAAATATATCGAGCCCTTTGTTCACTTATGCCCCTTAGTGTCCCCATATACAAAGCTTGGGACAAAAGCCAATATTATTCTTACTTTTAAAATTTAAATAATCAAAACAGTCAAAGATATTACTATTATATTTCCACTAACAGTAAAAAAAGACAAATTTTGTTTGAATAACTCAGTTTATTCCAAAGCAAATCATGTTCAAACTCACCCATAGACTCAAATATATTTGATTTGTGTACAGAAATACCAAATGCATGTCATTAGTCCTATTCTTAAATAATGTTACACTATTCAAACACATGTTATAAGGAAAGTTCAAATTATTTATGTTTCTAAATTTTTAACGTTACACTAAGGGGCGTTAGTTTCATTGGAAGTTATCTTTTCCCTTGAGGTATTATCTTAAAGCAATAGTATTTTCTTTTATACCTTTATAACTCTCCAGAAGGTAGGTAAATATAATGTTTAAACCCCCATTCACATCTATCCAGAAAGAAGACAATTATATATTTTTTAAAACACATTACACCTCTTGTATGTTATTCAAACCTTTCTAGGAGATACGACTCATTAGTTAAGAAACTACGCTAAAATCCATTATTTCACTATTAAATTTTATCTTGAAAACGTGAATTTGACTATTTAACAAATATAACATATCATTTCAATTCTGAATTAACTTTCACTGTATTGAAACGTTGAACTTGCCCAAATAACAGATTTCAAAATAAATCATTGCAAATAATTCATAGATAAAAATAACACAAAAAATATACAAATTACTACTATTAACTATAAATTGAACCAAATAAGACTTGCAAACAGTAGAAAAGAGTGAGAAACCTTCTGAACCTAAAAGATGCATGATCGCTGCCTTACATAAGCAATTATGAATTATATCAAAGCTCTTAAGTTTCAGTATGCTCAAAGAAATCATTGGAAATATATATATATATATATATATACATACATATATATATACATATATATATACATATATATATACATATATATACATACATATACATATATATATACATATATATATACATGTGTATATATAAATATATATACACATATATGTATATATACATACATATACAAATGTGTACATATATATATATATATATATATATTTATTGATTTATTTTCTTTTTTCTGGCCATTCCATGATCTACTTTTCCAGCCCTTCCTCATTACTTTTTACTTTCTGCTTTTAATGTAATTAAATACACATTATATTGTCTGCGGTTTGATGCTGTGTATACTGATTTGCACTCCTGCACTTTTGCTTTTATTATTTTAATTTATACATATATATATATATATATATATATATATATATATATATATATATATATATATATATATATATACATACATACATATCAAAAATTAGTTTGATAGAAATTATTTTATTAGAGTAGCATTTCTAGTGCTCTTATAAGTAATTTATGAACTTTAAAAGTCACTCAATTTTAATATAACAAAAATAAATTTTCTAAATAATTGTGAAAATGCTTTAAGTGTATGTGAGTGTCATTTAACTACTGTAAAGAGCACTGCATTTAAATTTGTGAGCAGAAAGGAGATTGGCTTAGGGTACGTTAAACAAGCACAAGTCAATACAACCAGTTAAAATCTTGTCAATACTAAAAATAAAATCTTTTTGATGCAATATTGATGTTCACAAATTTAATATTAACCAGCTATATCAAATTTTAGACATTTAATTGACAATATCTGATGTATTTACTCTAAAAACATTTAATATACCAATATTACAATTAGAAAATTATTGATTTATGCAAGTTTATACAAATGATTAAACATTCATTTCAAAATGATGCAAAGGCAAGTTAATTCTAATAAAAAGGAAAGTTAATTTCTAATAAAAAAAAATCGTTTCATGCAAGTTATACAAAATGCATTGCTCTTACATTATCAATATTTACTGAAAATTTACTAAACGTTTAAAAACGGGTAAAAGTTTCCTTTTATATTGCAATGATTAAAGTTTTAATACAATTACAGTTTAGTATTTAATCGATTAAAGTAGTTTAGAAAAGATTAAACACACAAGATAACAATTTCTTTTTTTTTAATTACGTAAAATCGCATTACACAAACCAACAATTCTTTTCTATAAAAAAAAGTTCCCCAACTTTTATTAAATCTAAATACTAATTAATATTAATATAAAGTTTCCTACTAAAAGAAAATTTATAAATTTTCAAAGCGGATTCTCAAAAATCCAATCTTATTTACATTTATCGGCGTTGTTAAAGGGCTTCGTGTCATGTCCTACAAAGTAATCTGTCCAAAATTAACAAACGTGTAAATACACGTTTACTTTTAAATCGTTGATTTATAACTATTATTGTAAAAATATCACCGAAAAGCAGATATAACAATAACTCCGAATAGATATAAATACGTTTTCTATGAATTATGTATAACACTACTTTTGATCTTTTTTTTTTATCATACATTCAAAAGAAAATTTTATTAACAAAAAAACGCAATGCTGAAATTAAAGGTAATCGTACAATAATTACACTATAAGCATTTCAGTCAAAGGAAGTAAATTACATAATATTTATTTACAATGTCTGTTTTCTTAAGCCTACCTACTGCGGTTTCGTTCCCTACCTTTATTTCTATCGCCAATAATGATTTAGAAGCACCGATAACTGCAAGATAACAGTATTAGCAAAAGCAATGATCAGCAATATTAAATAATTCAACCCTTTGTTTTTGGTTAATTAGAGATTTTTTACGCATATAAATATTCACATCCCCCAAATTTGCCAACATTGACGGCACTCGTAATGAAACGTCAAAATTTTGTAACACTACACGAGAAAAAAAATGCTTTAAAATTTATAAAACTTATCTAAAGAAGATATATAGTATGAATTTCTTGAAAATAATTAATTGCTCTCACCACACAAGCATACAAAAAGGAAAAATAGTAGTATTTAAAAAACTCTCCATCTACGTTATAAAAGCAGAGCAGATTTACGTGTGCCAATGTTGACCGGCTGGTGACTCAGTAGTTGTATGCAGTTTCTGTCTTGGTCGGGTTGCCAAGTTCTTCAAGATATTGCTTTTGGAGCATGTAATTTCTCGCCAAAAATAAATGTTTATGTATTTATCAGCAAATCGTATACGAAACTAGTGAAATTTTCTTATAAAAATAAAAGAATACTTTGAAATTTATTTTATAAACCTTTGAGAATGGTGTATTATGTTCAACTGTACTAAATAATTATTATTTTTTTTTGTCGCCAAGATGAAATAACGATTACGATTAGAAGTGAAGACGGAAATTTCTGAAGTAAACAAGCTTTTGCTCTTTGACTGGCTTGTTTTGTGTGAATTTAGAGATGGCTCGCATGTGGGCTGGACTTAAATATTTTCGTTTTAAATTACAAAACGAACTTATTTTAAACTGTAAAAGAGCGGCCTATGCTTCTATTTCGGTTGGTATCTATATCAGTTACATAGTTAGTATACTCAAAATGCTATATAAAAATCTTTAATATCTGTAATCTGGCAAAGAGTTATTTTGCTCATGAGGATACAATAAAAACGTTATTAATCATGAAATATACATTTACAAAACTCGTTTTATGTCATTACTTTTTTACTTAATTTATTACTTAATCAAATTACTTTAAAGCCAATGAATGATTGATTGCATTTATAAATTAAAGGGAAAAACTCTGACATACTTAAGTCAGTTTAGTAAAAGGTAATTGAAAGAATGTTTAAATTTCTAATGATTTCCTCTATAAATTTATATACAGTACAATTATTTTTATTACACTTCTCTAAGCTTAAAATAGTATATACATTTTATGATATATTTTGTTGCGAATGTTTTAAATTTATTAAAACAAGTGGGTTGGTGATTGGACATTGTTTACATAATTTCTCTCACTTTTTCAAATTACATGGACTACTATTTTGCATTTCCAATATGACACTTTATCATGATTCATACACATATTACATCTAGCATCATTTTTAAATTGCTTATATCAAATTATCTTAGAATACTTAATTTTATATAAATTGGATAAAAAATAAACTATTAAATATGCAAAATATATGTGTGATCCTCAGCATAAGTTTTTAAAAATGGCCATGATTTTTTCATATGCATATAATTTTCTTTTTAGTAATCAAATTTGGTTTCAATCAGTTATGTAGTTTTGAATATATTGCAAAATAGTGCTAAATGTGTGTGCACATATATTGCACAGCACAGGCAAATTTTCAGGTAGAATGGTAGTGTTTTTAACATTTATGCAACAACCTACTTTTGCACAAAATTTAGTTTCAATCAGTTAATTATTTTCAAATTTATTGCAAAATGTTCATGCATATATTCTGAATAACACAGAATTTCTTTTAACATGTTGACATGTTTATCTTCAACAACCTATCTTTATCCCAAATATGGTTTCAATGGGTTCAGTTGTTTCAGAAACCAGTTGCATAAATTCACTAATATATAGATAGAATAAAGTTGTTTTTCTTAATCAGAAGAGCAAATAATAAAAATTCAATGTAGTCGAAAGGTGTTTGAAGCACAAAAACAGTTCTTTAATTAGAGAAGACCAACTATATGCTCTAAGTATGTATTTTGTCCTAATGTGCTCTCACTATTAATTTGTTAAATTAATTGTAGTGAAAATTTTTACCTGAAGGAATTTAATAGAAGGTTTTAGAAGTTATCAGCTAAGACATCTGGTTGCAGCATGCTAAAATTTTTAAGCAACTAACTGCAGCAAAAACTTTCACTCCTATAATGAATGTTATAATCATATAAAGAATTGCATTCAAATACCAGTGTATTAAAGATTTTTTTCCTAAAGGATTCTGGGGCCCATTTCTGTGACCGTGGTAGGTACTAAATTATTGCTTAGTTTGCACAGAAAATTTGTCTTTACAAATGTACTCTTCCCCTTGAGAGACTGAAATAGACAAGGAGATGGTCTCTACAATTTATCAGAAACCTAATGAAAGTGAAAGTTAGCCTGTGGAACCACCACCACCATTTAACAAAGTAATTTGATTTTTAATTTTAATCATCATGCATGAACATTTTAAGGTTTGTTGGGGGTGACTACAATTTGCTTTATGCACTAGAAAAATAATTAAACAGATGTTCAGCAAAATCCATAGCAAAACATTCAACTTTGACAGATTTCTTTTAGTATAATTAATGCAGTAATATGTATATGCTAGTCTAGAATTTTCCTTCATTAAAAAAAAATTATTATTTTTTTAATATTTCTTGTTTATTATGTGTTCAGCCAATATACTAGGACAAATGTAGTCACTATAGTACACTATTTCCCCGGATAATTGAATAATACTATTTTCTGAAACCGTCAATATTCATTGAAGCATTGATTGTCTGTACATATTTGTCAATCTTTAGATTATATACATTGTTTTAATTTTATTAAATTTGTTTCATTTGCACAGTGTCTGGTCGATTTTCAACCTGTTCTATATTGTCTTGTTTTTAGGTTATTTAAAAAATATTTTAGCTAAAAAATTATGTTTAACTTTTCAGTATTATTAATTTTGTCCTATCTTCAATCCATTACAATTGTTAAATTTTATGCTAAAAGATTTATTAAAATTTCCTTTAATATAGGTCCGCCATGCTTCAAGCCATAAACTCAAGCTTCATACTCTAGATCCAATTGACCACCATGAAGAAGTAATTTTTATTCATACTTGTATATTTTTAAATAAATTTTGTATTTGCTGTTGATAATAACAGTTTTATACTAGAGAAATATTTCATAATTCTTGCTACTCAGGGCCCTTGAGGTTGTTTCATGAAAAACCTGATTAAAATGTATCTATCTGTATTATTGTTGCTAGTAACTCCACACATGTATCTAAATTTATTAATGAATTTTATTTGCAATATAAGAATTACTAACCAGTAAAGTCTGCATGCTTTGTGCGGTATGCCTGGCTAAGTACACCATGGCCATGCATAGAAACAGGAACTGATGGAGATCAACTCCCTCTGACCCTCCCATCCACTCCTAATATCCACAAATGCGAGCAATACACCCCTCTCATTCAATATTACTATTTCTTATATGATTCCCTATCAAAACACTTTACCAACCCCTAACGTAACACAATGAATTTACTCTCTCCTAGACGCTCTAATAAACCAATTTATCAAATTTAATACCTCAAACATTTTATCTCAAATTTACAATTTCTAGTCATACCATGGAGGAAAAGGGACTAACTCTCTCTAATTTTATGGGTCATACCATTTAGCTCCAACCAATCAATCTATCTATAAACAAAGTTTACTGCATTGTTTGTAATGTGAATTTAATGATGTCTCTTCAACTCCATAGTTTAAGTATTCATATTCTGAATTTTTAAATTGGGATGACCTCCCAATATTATTTTTCCTATTCAGCTGAATCATAGCAATGGTCTCATCTCTAACTCCATGTTCTGAATGTAATTTTGCTTTTAGTTTTTGAGACACCAAAGTCTTATAACCATACAATTGCATTGTTGTGATAATGCCTTCAGTCTAAAATTTTAAAAGCAAAAGTAGCTAAAAAGGCCAAACTTTCAGAGGCTGCTTCTCCATATCCAAGGGTTAATTTGAAAAACGAATTTCAGATTTGTATTCAGCATGGTCCAATTAGTATACATAAGTTTTTTCAGTCCTTGATGTTGCATTTGGTACTCTGACATACTGACACTGTGCTTTTAAAGAGGTGATTGGATGTATATGGCTATGTATCATGGAGAGGAAAATACATTTGTTGATTATTGAAAAATGATTTATTAATGTTTCTGTGCAAGTTACAATCAGCACACATAAGTGCTCTGTGTTGTATTCGATTCTAATAGTGGTTATTTATTTATTTTTGTAATGCATTTATTTGTGTTAGTTTAATTAAATACAGTGTGAACTTATTGATTCAAATATCCTTTATCAATTCACAGCAAAAATAACTATTGGAACCAGACCATACATGTCTGCGTTGTAGGACATTTAAAGATGTCCTTTTTCTCTCACAAGAAATTACTGTATCTTCATAATCCATGCAAAATTAAAAAATTTATATATATATATATATATATTTATATATATATATATTTATATATATATATATATATATATACATAAATGAAATACAATCAAAGTCTATCAAGTTAAACAATAGCTTAATTATTATTATTAGGCACATATGCAGCTCTAACAATCAAAGCAATATAAGATTTCAAATGAAGACATATGAACAAAAACAAATGAAAAAGGATTTGATGACGGAATCTTGTTCTCTTCCACTTTTGGTATTGTTTCCTTGTATGAATTCTGCTTTTCCTACTTGTATGGAAGGGTATTTGCTTCGGACATGTAGTGATTCTGGGAGTGTTTCCCGGGTCTCAAAGCATGCTTCAACCAGGAATGAGGGGTCACAATCCCCCTCGGCCTTTCTACTTCCCTATAAGCAACCCTGACTTTGTTCCCTTTTTCATTTGTTTTTGTTCATATGTCTTCATTTGAAATCTTATATATATATAAAAATCGAAAGATTTTAATCGAAAATTATGCATAAAATACTGTATGTACAAAAAAACCCATCTCTAGCTTATCTGTTACAAATGAGTAACTATATATGAGTTGCTGGTTTGGCCAATATAGGATAAGTTACAAATAGTACAATTAAGTTTGTATATGCAATTAAAAATTTTGCAGAATTTTTGTGAAGTGGAATTATTATTAATTTGTAATGGGTCAGCATAAGGACAAGTTTTGCAAAGATTATTGCATCTATTGAAGGAATATGATTTAGATTGAGAGTAAGTATGGTATTCTTCCAAATTGTCTATAACGCTAAATTGGTCAATGTTTGTCGATCTATAATTATCCCAATTCATAATAAAAATAGACCGGACACTAGGTAATGAATTAAATTTACACCTCAAATTTTAATTAAAATTCCCAATATAAACCCCTTCAAAAACTATTTTGTCAGGTTCGAATTTCAAATTATAACTAATACCATAAAGAATTGAAATGAAATTTCAGAGAGTAACAAAACAAGCGTAGTAGATAAGATCTAAATGAGATTTTCATACGAAACATTCATAAATAAGCGAAGTGTGGACAAATAGTCATAATCATCCGGAATGGAAGATATACAAAGCCATTAATACGTATGTGTCTGACTGAATCCCTACAACTGCAGGCCAAAGAGTGCCACATATAGTGGAAATACATATCTAGATTAAAATGTAAAAATAAGCAATAAAAGATATTGACGTCTGGGTTAACTAAAAGATACAGAAATAAATAACACAAAAAAACACAATAAACTCTAATGCCTGCCGAGAGATGTCAGTACTATACACACACATATAAAATGAGTTTGAGAATCGAGTGTGAAACCTACCAAAAAGAGCAATAACCCACAGAAAAAATCATAAAAGCGATGAGAGAACTCAAACCAAAATACTCCAAAATGCGAAATGTGAAGACATACCAAAATCAATCAATTGAAGGAATGAAAGGATTAGCTAAATAAGAACAATATCCATAAAGGGCCATGTTAAGACATAGATGGGCTTGTAGTTAAAGTATAGATATGCGTTAGCGATAATAATAATCAAAATTAAATTAAAATTAAAAGGAGAATAAACTCTGTAATAAGCTCAAATGCAGCTTTACAACAGGTTTTACCTTTTTTAAAAAAGTTTTTTGCAAATATAAAAAGTAGATGGTTGAATTCAGAAGTAAATAATAAATGTAAATGTACAATTAAAAGATGTAATAGAAGTCAGTATAGAAAACAGAATATAAAACACAAAATAATACAAAATATAAAACTTTCATCATGATATTGCGCAAAGCAGCTAATATTATAATGGATTTATAAATAAAAATTGAAAGATTTTAATCAAAAATTATGCATAAACTACTGTATATACAAAAAAACCCATCTAGCATATCTGTTACAAATGAGTAACTATAGACCAAGACTAAGGATAAAAATAGAAGGTAACATATCACTACAATGGAAAGGGGGATGAGAAGAATATTAGGATACAAAATTCACAATTAAAAGTATATAAATAAAAAGAAAAAGAAAACACGGCAAAAATGAGAAAAGGCAATAATAATTAGCTCAAGATAAAAGATTAAGACATAGAGAACAATCAATTGAAACTACACAAAAAATGGCGGTTAGTTCGAAATTGCATTCTCATCAGGACAGCCATACAATTTGAATTAAAACCAATAGAATAGCCAGTTTCTGACAATAGCGATAGTATTTAACTATAGATACCATTGGAACTGTCTACTAGCTAGTGGAAGGAGAAAAATAAATCAATTGAATTACAAATCAGAAAAATAATACCTCCTCGAACAGAAATATGAACTCATAAGCATTGTTACCACGTGTAAGTTGAATAAGCGACTGAGCATTTCACCTCACTTCATCAATGCGAGTGGGCACCGGAATGAATACATTTGAACGATACATAATATGTATGGAGACTTTCAAAAATAGTAATCAGTATATATATATATAATTGCTTCTAATGTTTTAAATGTTATTTTAGCTTGACAAAATTGTAATGCTATAATATTAAATTTTGTAAAATATTAACCTGGTGGTTTGCTACGTTGCACTTAAACAGACAACAGATAAACAAACTCATTGCAATAAGTGTTTTTCAAATTCATTGGGTACAAACACACTTAAAAGTATTTCCATATAAAATCACTAAGACAAAAGTATCTGCAAACCTGCAAAGAGTTTGAACAAATAAAAAATATTTGCATAGATATATGTTAAAATAACTTTTCTGTAAACTTATGGAATGTATCGAAATTGCATTCTCATCAGGACAGCCATACAATTCGAATTAAAACCGATAGAATAGCCAGTTTCTAACAATGGCGATAGTATTTAACTATAGACACCATTGGAACTGTCAACTGGCTAGTGGAAGGAGAAAAATAAATCAATTGAATTACAAATCAGAAAAATAATACCTCCTCGAACAGAAATATGAACTCATAAGCATTGTTACCACGTGTAAGTTGAATAAGCGACTGAGCATTTCACCTCACTTCGTCAATGCGAGTGGGCACCGGAATGAATACATTTGAACGATACATAATATGTATGGAGACTTTCAAAAATAGTAATCAGTATATATATATATAATTGCTTCTAATGTTTTAAATGTTATTTTAGCTTGACAAAATTGTAATGCTATAATATTAAATTTTGTAAAATATTAACCTGGTGGTTTGCTACGTTGCACTTAAGCAGACAACAGATAAACAAACTCATTGCAATAAGTGTTTTTCAAATTCATTGGGTACAAACACACTTAAAAGTATTTCCATATAAAATCACTAAGACAAAAGTATCTGCAAACCTGCAAAGAGTTTGAACAAATAAAAAATATTTGCATAAATATATGTTAAAATAACTTTTCTGTAAACTTATGGAATGTATCATAACACTAAAATCAGATAATTGATAGAAAAATTGGTTGAACAAGTAATTTTTTGCAAATTGTGGGTTCTAAATATTGCAAAATAAGCATGTTATTATTGCATATATATATATGTATATATAGCAAAGGAAAATTACAATTTTGTCTTAAAAGCATCTGTACAATTAGCAGTAATTTAGAAAGTATCTGCATCTCTGACTATAAGTGCATATTTTTCTTTTAGTTGTAAAATGTGAAGTTTAGTTGCAAAAACTTCACCTCCAAATGTAAAAAAATTCGGAAGAAATTGAAGTAATTAATGTAAAAAAGACATTTCTACATTACAGTTACTTTGACTAAGCAATAACGATTACACCTTAGTTACTTTAAAAGTAATTATTACTGGCAATGACATTATTTTTACTCCTTGCTACCCAATCCTGGTCTGCAGCTACTTCAGTTGAAAATGTGACTATTTCTTTATAAGAATGTTACTCTCATATAGTATGATTTTTGAGGAGTTTTTTTATTTTTAATCTATTTAGAAAGCTATTTTTAATTTTTTTATTAGTTAGAAAGATCAAGAATTGGTTCCTAAAAGGACATTGTTTAAAACTATTTCAATAGTACATTAATAGGTTCAAAGCTTATGACAAGAAATTTTAATAGACAGTAAAGTTTTTGATATATAGAATTTTGAAACAAATTTCTACAAGAATATTTTTAAGTAAGGCAGTAAAATTTTTCACATGCAGAATTTTGAAAAAGTAAAATTAAAATATATATATATATATATATATATATATATATATATATATATAATTATAGTTTAATTTAAGAGAAAAATGATATAAAGTGGAAAATTAATAAAAAGAACATTTTGAATCATAATTCAAGATTTTATTAAATTTCTCTTTGAAGAATATATAAAAGTTTACATATCATCATATCGTTCTATTCTAGCTATCCAAATGTGTCTAAAGAATATGGGTAACAAATTTTAGTTTTGTGGCACTTCAGAAATTGATTCATCCCTGCATCTGAAATGTATAAATAAAGCTATACTGAATTACTTCAATAACTATGTGTATAGCACAGGATTGTCAAGTTAGTTAAAAAACTAAGAATACCCATGTTTATCGTGTTAAATAAGAATGTGTTTCAAAACTTGTAGGTGAGAAACTAAAAAATTAAAAAAAGTTGCAAATTTTAAATAAAAACATGTTCATATCATAATTTTTAAATTTCTAAAACTATTGATAAATGCATGTGAGAGTGTATTGGAAATGACTAAAGGCTGCATAAATAAAATATCATAGGCTGGGTGTTGTGCAGCATTTTTTATAAGAGTGCTAAAGAGTTTATAAATTCAATAAGAGTTAGATATTGTAATTTTATAATATCAAAACTCATGCTTGTTTCTGGTTGACCTACTATTTATATTACTGAAATTATTGTGAAAATAAATGTAATGTGTTAATGTTTGAGTGTAGTTTTATATTTTCTACTTTTTGCAGAAGTTTGATAAAGTATTGATTGCTAACAGAGGGGAGATAGCTTGTCGAATTATTAGAAC
This sequence comes from Amaurobius ferox, assembly GCA_951213105.1. Lineage (NCBI taxonomy): Eukaryota > Metazoa > Arthropoda > Arachnida > Araneae > Amaurobiidae > Amaurobius > Amaurobius ferox. The sequence goes on along the minus strand of OX578144.1, from coordinate 68,503,200 downwards.
ATGTAGGCAAATGGGTATTAAAACTGTAGCAATTCACAGTGATGTTGATTCAACGGCTGTAAGTATTTTATATATAAATGTTTTGCAATTTTAATTTTATTTTAACATATTCTCTAGATAACTTAATCACATGGGGATTTAAGTGGCAGAAAGGTGTAAAGGTACAAAAAGCCATTTTTAGGATAAATGTACACATTTATTTATCCAAAATATACTGCACTGGACCTAACTTGAATAACTGAGATTATTAGGAACTACTAAAAAATATATAAAGAAACTTAAATGTGAGCATGAATTTTTCTGAAAATTATTATTTTAAAACAGTCTGAAATAAAATTTATAATAATATTAGAATGTGTGTATTGCCTAAACTGTAAAGAAAATTTTCTTTTTACCTTGCCGGATATATTTTATTGGCAGCACTATCACTCCATCTTTTGAAAAAAAGAACATCAGCTGGCGATGAATCAGGCTGCTGTACTTAAGAGCTATCTTTAGTACTGCAATACCTTCTGTATAAGTTATTCTCTTTTCTGGTATGCTTGTGTCATAATCATCTTTGCCATCATCATCGACATTTCCAACACCTATTATTTTAATGATGACTTCTTCTGACACATCTTGTTCGGTGCACTCAAGCTATTCTTCCGGGCAGTCATATTCTATTTCATTCAAAATGTAAGAAAGCAACTTCTTACTATATCTCTGTTTTAGGCACTTTATAACTCCTTGATCCATAAATTGAATCAAGCTGGTAGCATTTGGGGGGCATAGCTTTAATGTCCCCACTACACACATCTTCTGCTTTCAGGTGTGGAAGAACATTATCAATAATTAACAGTGCATTGCATGGTAATTTCTTTTTATCTCAAAAATTTTTCTACTTCCCAAAAAATTCACCAAAGAACCATTCTTTGAAATTGTCTCTGCTCCTGGAGTTTTTATGACACTGGAATAAAATGAAATGAAACATGTTTAAATGCTCTTGGCTTCATTAAGAATCTAGTCATGACCGTCAAACATAATTTATGACATCCAGATGCATTAGTAAACACAAAACACTGTTATTCTTTCTGTACCATTTTTGTAGCCTGATGCCGCCTTTTCATATCTAGAAATCAAAGTTCTCTTCAGAAGCATGTTAAAATTCCGGGCAGTTTCCTTGCACTTGTAAATCTGATCTTCTCTTTTTAACACTTTCCAACATAGTTGAAAAGTGTTTATGACTTTGTTAATTCTGTCTGTCTGTTTGTTAGCAGGATAACTGTCGTAAAAATGACTTTATCAAAATGAAATTTTAATATGTTGTTGAGACGGTCTGTGGAACATATGGAAATGTAAATGAATAATATCACCCAATTAGTTTTGGATTGAACCCAAATTGAAGAAATGAAATACATTGAACCCTACAGGACCTAATATTTCAAACACTTTTTAAGCGAAGTTAAAATTCACAAATTGCTTCAAAAATTTTAGGAAATATTCAAATTGTACCATGAAATATATAAAAAAAAATTTCAGCAAAATATGTTGGCTAGTTTTTAAATAAAAATTAAAATAAAAATTACACCCATATAATATGAAGAGATTACGTGACCCACTTCGAAATGAAATATGACTTCCATATTTTTTCTCCAGAGTAAAAATCGTGATTTTTAAAGTTCTTTTAAATTTATATTTAGTATTGCATCAGTCCTAAATTTGCTTTATTTTTGTGTATTTTCTGTGGATTCTTCTGCACCAACGCAATTACAATATTTTTGAGTTTAAATGATCATCAAACTTTGATTATTTCCACAATGAAGTCTAATTTTAATGGATGCAGAATGTAAACAAGCGATTGTAAGATGAGCTGTATAAGAATTGCTGAATTATTTTAATGCCAAATTATTTAACTCTGCAGTCTCGATTAAAAGTGTATGAATGAAATATTCACTGCTTTTACATAGAGAGCCAGGCGATTTATATTTTGATGACATCATTTGAATAAAGTTCATTTTTTTCGATGAAGTTTTAAGTTTTCAAGTAAAATAAATTATTGTAGTTCTGTGATAATTAAAAAAATCTCACCACTGAATGTATCATATTTTAGAAATGTTTAAATAAAATTGCATCTCAGTTGGAAAGTGTTTCATAATCAATGCTTTATGCATGATTGATCTTTCTTGTTATTAATTCAGTGCAGAATGTATCAGCTTCTTCAATATCAACAAAAAGCTTCTCTACAAATGTTCAGCTATTACACTCTGTATCTTTTTTTTACTTTCCCTGCAATACATGGTAATGTATAGGGTAAGTATTGGAATCATGCTGAAAATCGCAACTCGAGTTTTTGGCAGATCTACACATTTTGGGACCTTAAGATTGCGAAAAAACTACTTTTAGTGTGACGTGTGTGTTTGTGTCTGTCGGTACAGTATATGTATCCACTCTAACTCAAAAACTAATAGACCAAATTTCATAAAATTTGGTAAGTCACTTGTGTATGACCCTGGTGCTAATTAGTTTTGGATACGATTCAAGATCAAAGAACCTGCCCTTCCCCCTCCCCCCCCCCCCCCCCCCCTGCGAAATGGCCCGCAAAAATTTCCTGTATTCACTCTAGCTGAAAAGCTAATAGGTCAAATTTTACAAAATTTTGTAGATAAGTTACTTGTAGGTTACGTGGTGCTGATTAGATTTTGGTATGATTAAAAAAAAAAATAACCTGCCATTTTTTGCGAAATGACCTGCAAAAATCGTCAAAATCTAAAATAATAAACTACATATGCTCAAATATATTAATTAAATACCTGTTTTATATGTAATTTTTAACAATGAAAAGAATAAGGCCTCGCTATGCCACATTTGAAAATAAGTCCAGTTACCAAATGAAAACAAAAATTTAATTAAATGTGCAAATTCAGTGTAATTTTAAATAACTATGGATTTTCTTTTGTGCAATTAAACTAAAATGAATTATTGAAGAAATAAAGAGAACGTGAATATGAGTCTGCAGGGAAAGTCATGTGCTACCCATATCAGATTTTTCAACTTCTCAAACCATCCAACACTTACAGTGAAATTTGTACATTCTTGCAGTTTTTTAGAGAAATGCACCACTTTTTTCTGCAACATTGGATCTGATACTGGACACCCATTTAGTCTTTGCTTCAAAAACCAGAGAAACAGTGCTTCACTGCGGTTTTTTTATTGTCACTGGCTCTCATGCTTTTCCTCAGATGACCCTCCTCCACAGAAAATTTTCTGCTGCTCAATTTTCCAATTTTTTTTCTTTCCATTGTCCAATTGCCTACCATAATTTCTTCAACTCTTACATCTTATTTCTCTCAGAGTCTTGTCACAAAATTTCAAATTTTTAAACAAATACTTTACTATAAAATTCCAATTTACATAAACAATAGAATACAATTTGGTATGTCAGAAATTGAGTTTTCATCTAATTTCAAGTTTTGATGCAAACTATTAAAATCGAAATATCCAATTAATTAAAAATATCTAAACTAGTATCATAATTTAAAAAAGCATGTATCTTTTTCATAACTTTTATTCACAGGTTTTTCTTTTAAAAAATTTCTTGAAATTGATTTTTAACTCTTTAAAAATTTCTTTTGTCAAGTAAGAAACAACACCTTATTGTGATGATGAATTTAATGCATTTGACTTTTTTGTGTTTATATAGTATATCATTTGCATACTTCGCACTATCAGTTTCCAATATAGACTATATTACCACTATTGTTCCAGGAATTATCATTGTTCTCCACATAAATTAATGATATAAAAATTTTAACTTTTGAATAATTTGAATTCTTGTAAATTAATGAATAATCTAGATAATACATATCTGTACATAAAATGTCATAACAGCATAGTTCATGGTTTCTACTCTCTTTAAAGGTCATTGAAAATTACTTGGATTTAATTTTTCTAATTTAGGGCACCCCAAGAGTATTTAAAATTTGTCAAGAAATCTTTTTTAAAATGATAAGGCTAGTATTTTAAAGGACTGATTTTTCTAACAAATATTTTAGTCCTTTGAAATACCAACATAAGAAATGTTTCTGTTACAACAGAAGTTTGGGCTATATTCAGAAGTGAACATAACCCAAATCATCCTAACAAATAAGTATTCAAGTTCCACTTTAACAAATCAATATTCAATTTACAGAATGCTCCATTTGTGAGAGAGGATGTAAACATACCAACTAAAACCAACATTAGTATATAATGAGTTCAATAAAGTATCAAAAAACACATTAATCTTATTTATGACAAACATTTTTCATTATTCTTAAAGTGCAAATCAATAAAATGGTTTATTTTTCTGTTTCTGTTACATCTAGTCATTAACTATTCTTAACTATTTATTACTTAAATTGGCCTCTGTATTAGTTTTTCTTTTATTAATATAGTTATTTCAAGGTTTGTTAACTGCATTTTGCATTGGGTTTTAATGTATTTTTAATTAAACTTTATAGCTCCATGTTAAGATGGCTGACGAAGCATATTGTTTAGGACCTGCCCCTACTAATAAAAGTTATTTGAATATAGATGCTATTTTAGATGTGATTCAAAAAAGTTCCACCCAAGCTGTAAGTTGTTTTAATTAATTAATGTATGCATAATTTTTACTGATATGCTACTTCAAATTTTATTGACATATATTTCCTTGAAAAGTAATGATTCTTTTTGGGAAACAAATTATATACCTTCTGTTTTTGTGTGTGTGTTTTGTTTGTTCTTCTCATTTTCCCAATTTATTTTTATGCATGTAGAGTACTTTACTAGATCAGCTATATATATATATATATATATATATATATATATATACACTATATGATCAAAAGTATCTGGACACTTTGGATGTTAGAATGTTTTTCGAATTACTAAACAAATACTTGGCGAAGTGTTCTGTAACTTTGGCGATGTGAAGAACATGCTTGAACACACACTTTCCAGTAAAGTTTCAGTGACTTGTGCATTAAGGGGACCACCAAGATATTGATTGAAAAAGGGAGAAAATATATTTGATCACCCTGTATCATAAAAAGCTGGAAATGATTTGTAACTTTCACAAAATAGTTAACTAGCTTTGTTCAATGTGTATAAGCATTTTCATAAAACAAAAACGTATATTCATGAATCTATAAACGTTTCTTTAAAAAAAAAAACAAATTTTGTTACATGTTTTTTGCTTACAATATCCATAGGTTTAAATCAAATTTCACGAATCTTACAGAACATTTGCCAACGTCAAAGAAGAACATTATACTCAATTGAGAATTAAAGCATTGAATATACGATGAGATATAAGCATTTAAAGAAACTAAGTTTTTACTGCGCAGGTGCGAAACATAGCAATAGCTTTCTTTCTTTCATGATTTTGTAGTGAATACTGTAGGGCAACTTTTATAAAAAATCCACTGAAATATCGTGAAAATTCACAAAGATATCGACGATATAGTTATCAGTTTTTCTCTGACTCTCTGAAAGTACCTGGATGATAAGGGGGTTTCCACAAATTGATAGTTTACAAATTCATCGGACACCTCTGTTCTGAAAATAAAAATAACATTTTTCAAATTCATCAGATACCCCTGTTCTGAAAATGAATTAGCCAATTTTATGCAAGTAATGATCACCACTAACAGGGGTGTCTGGAGACTTTTGATCATTATTTGTATAAAATTGGACTAGTTTGTTTTCAGAACAGGGGTGTCCAATGAATTTGTAAAATGTCAATTTGTGGAAATCCTCTTATCATCCAGGTACTTTCAGAGAGTCAGAGAAAAACTGATCACTATATCATCAATATCTTTGTGAATTTTCATGATATTCCTGTGGATTTTAAAAGTTGCTCTACAGTATTCACTACAAAATTATGAAAGAAAACTATTGCTATGTTTCGCGCTTGCGCAGTAAAAACTTTGTTTCTTCAAATGCTTAGATCTCATCATATATTCAATGCTTTAATTTTCAATTGAAGTATAATGTTTTTCAATTGAAGTATAATGTTTGCAACACTACGCTACTGATATATGCATATACACACACAGAGGGACCAGTAGTTCCCTCGGAGTTCCCTAGGTCTTACTTGTGAGAGATGGTACTACACAGATTTGCCAGTGGCCACTTTAAAAAATCTCTAGTCATGGCAGTAAGGTTTACCCTATTTGCAGCAGATGTCGCATCGAGCAGGATTCCCCGGAACATATACTCGACTGTCTGCAGCTCACAATAGACAGTTTTACCTCAAAGCCCTTACTTACTCTTGATTTCCTGAGGGTCAAGGAGCTCATGCACAGTGTCTAGCTGCCACTAGGCAATGGAGGACAGGCAGTATATGTGTGTGCGTGTATGTAAAACAATTTTAAAAATAAACTATCCAAAATAAAATCAGTCAGTGTATTAATGCCATAAATTTTAATAATTTTAATAATGCCATAAATTTTAATAATTATATATTGAAATAGTTCTATTTGACAAGAAACACTGCTGAGGCTGTTAAGAGTTTTTTTGGGGGGTTTTTTTATAAAAACAATATTTTGTTTTGTAAAATATAAAAAGATAAACTTATAAATTCCCAGGAAATGTAATCATTTTAATTTTTTGACAATATTATTTCTGCCAGAAGTAAAGTGTTTCATGCAGCTCTTTATAATCATTAAATGTGATATTATCTTTAATTTTTAATTTTTTTTTTTAGGTTCATCCTGGATATGGTTTTTTATCCGAGAACATGGATTTTGCACAGAAACTTGTAAGCACATTTTTTTTTTCAATCTTATTAATTTTATTTTTATTTGTTTATTATTACTTTCCTTATATATATAATGTATAAGGAAAGTATTGTGACTGGGTCGAAAATTCGAATTCGAGTTTTCGACGGTAGAGCACATTTCAAGCATCCCTGATCACGAATCAAACATTTTTGAGGTGATGTCTGTATGTGTGTGTCAGTGAGTCTGTGGAGACGATATCTCATGAACGAATGGAGCGATTTGAATGAAATTTGGTGCAAAAATCAGAATTCGTGAATACTGGAAGCCTATTGTTTTTAAATCAATCGAATGTTCAGAACCTCCCTAAATTTTCAAATGAAATTTTGAAAAAATCATCAAAATATCAAAACCTTTAATAAAGTTATGTAAATAGACATTTCTTCTGTAATTTTTTCTTAGAAAACGATTGACATAAACTTTAGAATGCTAGCATGAACCATTCTTGAGATATTGCACATTTTTCAAATAAATTTATCAAAACATCCCATAAATTAAAAAAAATATATTAACTGTTGAGAAGCATGTTCACTTTTCATATATAATATCATGTGATAAATTTGGTGACATCATTCTCGTGGATTTATTTTTTTCATTCCATTCATGAAAAAAGATACTTTGAGTAATACTTTTGTATTTGAATGTCAATAGTCATTTATCTGCTATAAGAATAACTTATTTCTCTGTCCTTAACACTTAGTGAGATTTTGGCGACGAATTTGGCAGAATGTCGCCAACTTGGCAGCTTTTTAAATGTTGCCAAATTAACAAAAATCTCACCAAATTGATAAAAATTATGCTAAATCAATGAAAATGGCAACTAATTGACAAAAATTCAATATCTTGGAAAGAATATAAGTATCTATTATAAGAATAACCCATTGTTTTTACCGTAAAAGTAGTAACTTCATTGCATTATATAAGGAAAGTCATGTGCTGCCCACATCAGATTTTTTATATATTTAAATTCTGCTGTTTCTGTCTCTAATGTTTTTATGAAATCTACTTTACCATTTTCATGATTCTTTATTTTAAATTAAATGTTTTGATCTGCAGTTTTTTTAAAAAGTATAAAAAAATACATAAAATGTTTTTTCAGAGCACATCTAAATACAGTTGAACCTATTTATAGCGAACTTGTATTTAGTGAGATTCTAAGTTTAATGAGCAAACTATGAACTTTAGCGAGCCTATATTTAGTAAGATTCTAAATTTAATGAGCAAATTGTATAATTTGGGACTTTGGCAACTTTATTGGTCAAAACAAAATGACTAGTATTTGCTTGCAAAATCTACATCAAAATGTAATTGATATTTAATTAATACCTTATGAAATAAATGACAAATTGTTTTGCATTGAAATACAAATACACCTATTGCAAAAATTATTTTTTCTCGTAAATGGAACAAGCTAAAGCCATGAAATTGATGTTAATAAGTTTGGCATATGATATTGTTTATGAAACGTGAACATATTTGAGCATACTTACTGCTTTTTAATTTACTTAATTTTGTTTAGTAAATTTGTTTGAAAAACATGCAATATCTCGAAAACTGTTCATGCTAATGTTATAAAATTTGTGCCATTTGTTTTCTAATGAAAACTTATGTATAAAATAATTATTTATTTAACATTATTGAATGTCCTGATTTTTTTTTATATTTGTTTCAAAAATTCATTCAAAATTTGCAGGTCTTCAAAGATTTGATCACATTTAAAAACAGTAGGCTTCCAGTATTCACTGATTCTAATAATCAAACCAAACAACATTCAAAAGCCTCCATTAATTCATAAGATATCACTTCCATATACACACACATCACCTAAAAAAAATTCGAGTTCAGGGGTGCATAAAACATGCAAATCTACCAAAATCTCGAATTTAAACTTTTGACACTCCATCACAATACTTTACATTATAGTATGTATGTAGGAAAGTATTAAGAATCCATTTCATAAGTTATTTTGTGCAATAAAACTTAAATTAATGTAATAGAGAAAGAAAAAAAAATGAATTTGAGTTTGTATGCCATGTATGTACATCTTTTTTTTTTTTTTTTTTTTTTTTTTTTCTTTTAAATTATAAAGTATGCTTTCTTATAGGAAAAACTTGGCATTGTATTTATTGGTCCAAACTTTAAGTCAATTCAGGCAATGGGTGATAAAATTGAGAGCAAAAGGATTGCTAACCATGCTAAAGTGAACACCATTCCAGGATTTGATGGAGTAGTAAAGGTAAGTTCGAAGCTGTTTAAATTTAAAATGGTTTATTTAAATGCAGAGTTCTTTATTACAATGACTGCAGGCTACATGCAACCCATTACTGCAAGCAGAGTTGGGTAAAATACATTCAAAATGTATTTTCGATACAAAATACATAGGTTTTAGGGCTTATACAAAATACTTTCCATATTTGAAAAATTCCAAATACAAAATACATGTATTTGCAAAATACAAAGAATTAGAATGTATTCAAAAAGTATGACTTAAAAGATTATAACCTTTGAAATTTTAAATCTCCAAGTTAATAAAGTAAAAACAAATGAATCTATGGAAGAACACATTTTATATAACAGACAAAGATATAGTAAAAAAATAAGAAATTTATGAAGAAACCTTCATATGGTAACAAATGGTTTGTACACTTTATTTTGACGGAACTATTAAGCATTTTAATTCTCTTTTGCATACATATTTCTTACAATACAAATTTTCAGGAAAGCCAGTAGTGACATCACCAAAGTTGAAAATGAAAATGTTTAGTGAATCCCCCACCCCACAAAATTCAACCCTGAATCCATATCAGTCATCATCTAACCTCTATCTATAGCCAATCCTTAGAAATAGGTGTTTCACAGAAATTTTTTAGACTGGACGGGGGGCGGGGTCGCCTAAATTTAACAGCTGGTTATCTATCTAGATGTGTAAATAATGTAAAAATAAACACTATAGACCTGGATGTTGATAATAACCTTCTTTTAAGAGTACGTAATTCTCAAAATTCTGACCCCAATTGTATAAGAATTGGCTCATGCTTAGACAAAAATATTGACCCATTCCCTAAAAATTTGATGTTTTTCTTAAAAGATGATGTATTATATTGTACTAATAGAAGACCTAAATTAAAATATTAAAAAAAGAGCGTATTGTTGTTCCACAAAATTTGATCACTGAAATTCTAAATTATTGTCATGATTCGATCACTGCAGGACATGGTGGTTTTAGAAGGACTTTGTGGAAAGTTTAACAACACTTTTATTGGAAAGATTAATTTGGATTATATGAACTAGTTATATTTATATATAGATATGTATGTTTATTGTTATTGAGAGTGCAGATTTCTACAAACATTTGATTACGTGGTCCATGACATAAGTTCTGCTCACATATGTTGATATGCTTTTTAGGTATATATATGTTGTCGTTAAAAGAATTAAAGTACTGCGAAAATGAAAGTGGCAGTGTATTAGATTACTGCAGAGGATGTTATGTTTAGTTCTTAATGGACATAAATAAATGCATGTGTTATTGAGCTTTTAGTATATTATTGTTGCTTATTGATAATAATTGTTATTGTGTCAGTTGTCATTTGACACTTCTATTGAAATTTTATTTATTTTATACAACTTATGTACATTGTTTTATTTTTAGATCACTCTTTTTACACATTTTTTTTCCAACTGGTATTTATATTTTGTAGTGGAAGTGAGAATTGTTTCTCATGGGTTATTTATGGATCCTTTTCAAAATTTAATGTTTCGATGCTTGGAAAACTATTTGGCTGGTCCAATGTTTTCGTAAAAATTACTTTTTTTAATTTATAACTAATAAGAATCAATGTCAAACCTTTACTTTTGTTTATACAAATTTAGTGATCTGATACACAAAATTTATTCATTATTATGTCATTTTCTTTTTAGTTTATAGTTTGTTAACAAATTGCTAATTCCGAAATAGAGATTGAATTCGGATAAAAATTGTTATGCTTAAATTAGTTACTTCTCATAGATATTTTTTATTATCAAAAATTTTTCATTTTTCAAATGAAAAATTTTGGGGGGATAGGTGGAAGGAATGTGTTGGGTTGCTTTAGAATTTATGTAATTTGAGGGTTTGAAATTTACTTTTATTTAATTTACCAGGCTCAATCTTCTCATTTTGGTAATTTTCTAATATTTAAATAATATTTATTGTTTTTTTTCATTTATTCGTTAATTAGAATATTTTTAATCTTCTAAATTAATTTTCTTTATAATATTCTTAATCAAAAATGTTCCATTCCCTAAATTAATATTACTTTTGATTTGTAAATTTATAAAAATGATTATTTATTTAATTCCCCTTAAAATTCCCTTTAATTTGATGCATCATTTTCCTATTTTGGTTAGAAATTCAGTTTGTTCCGTAGTTTCTAGTTATTTCTATGTTCAGTGCGTTTCAAAAATTTCAGTTGTGGCCACCTTTGGAATCTTGGTTTTGCACCCTTTTTACTGCGATTGATGTGTTGCCTAAGTGATTTTCGCGCCTCTTTGGAATTCGTGAATTATTTTAATTGGTTCGCTTTTTTCCAGATCGTTTGCATCAGAGTTTTGAGCTTTAATTTTGGCAATTCTAATTTCAGTAAGCTGATTGTAATTGCTGCCATTTTTCTAAACTTCTCTCGATTTCTGCACATATAAATACACTTGCTGAATTCTTCAGTTTCAGTTTTTAGTTGACATTCCTCGTTTTCAGTTTGAGCAAGAAGCACACCATTCACTTTTCGAATGGAACTTTAAGTTCCATTCGATTCCTATGGAACATTAAGTTCCTCTCGATATTTTTTTTTTTTTTTTTTTTTTTTTTTTAATGAAGGTTTTATTTGTTTTTATGACCTAATTTATGGCGTGACTCATGTAAAAATATGTTATGAGATATTTTACGTATGCTATGCGAAAGAAACATCTCTAGAGTTTTCTTCCGGCTGTTTTAAGAAGATCCGAGAATTCCCGTTGTAGATGTTAGGCCATTTTTTTTGCTAAATCTTTTCTGGAATAATGTATGGTGTTCAAAAGAAGAGCAGTTTGGGAATTTCTGTCTCCTTCCTGTGAATCTCCGATTTTGGAACTTTTTCCTCATACTTTGCCTGCTATCTCCTCCCTGTAATTCTATCTGATGACCCGGTTGGGTGAATATGATTATTGTTTTTAAACTCTTAATTTCTTAAATTTAGAATATATGAATTCTCAATATCTGAAATGTATGATTTAAATTTTATTCTTTGAATTTAAAATTCTAAAGTTTTATTTCTGAGAGAGCAATTTTCTAAACCTTCCTAAATTTATTGGAGCCTGAGAAAATTCTTAGTTTTTAAATTTAATATTCTATTGTTAATATTTTTATGATGGGATTTAAATAGATTTTTCTAGAATAAAGTTTTTATACAGATTCTTTAATTTTAACTAAGCTGATAAATTCTAAAATTCTAATGTCTGTGATAAATTTATAAACTTGTTAATTCTTCCTGATTCGCCTGTATGTGAGCAGAGTTTTTATAATTTGTTCTTTGAATTAATGTGAAGTTTCAATTTAATAAACTAATTTTCTTTAAACTAATTATTATGTCTTCTTTTATAATTTTAAACACAATATGTGTAATATTTGATCTAATTTTGAACGATCCCTTCTTTTACGGTCATCCCTCGTTTATGGACAAATTTTTCTGTCCGGAAAGTGACCGTAAATGAGAGGTTCAACTATACATGTTTAATTCAAATAGCATAAAGGAAATCTGAATCATGCAATATTAATTTAGCTGAGATATGGCATAATTTTGGTGAACTTTTTTTACACGTCACTGGTATTCTCATTTTGAAAACATTTAAAAGTTTTAGGCCATTATGGCAAAATTTGGGATCCATGGCCCTGGCAGCCCATACATAAATCAGGCCCTGACCTTAGTACAACCTTTTTTGTTCATAATTGGAAATCTAGTGTTTTCATAGACCAGTCATAAGTACTTTGTTCTGGATATTTAGTTTATGTTTTTGATATAAAAAGTTAATATTATTTTGTGTATAATAGTTTAGTTAGTTTTTTAGGTATAGAATTATTTTCCTTTCATTTCTGTCAACACTTGTTAGAAAATTGTAGATATTGAAATATATTTGAAAAGTTTGTTTTGAAAAAAAAATGTAGATTTTTAATTTCATTTTTTAAATGCATCAAATTATGAACATCAGTCAGACAAACCCCAGTCAGTCTATTATGTGATATAAAGAATTACATTCAGAAAATATTCTTGCTCACTATAAAATTATCTAGAGCTAATTTTAAGATTGTCTGGTATTTATGTATTGTTTTGCAGGGGGTTTGTCTATTGCAAATCAGAACCTGTCTGCCTCTGCAGGTTCTGTCACAATCAGAGGTAGTGGGCCATTTGTAATTTTCATATCAATATCATATGGTATCATTATCAGCTAATTATTCATATCAGAGTAATAAAAAACTTATTTTTATAGTGTGGGTAAAAATGAATAAATATTTTACTAAACTGAATTATTTTTCATGTAAAAAGTGCAATTGTAAAATTCAGTTTATATTTTTATGTATTGCAAGAATCTGCAAGTACTTTTCCATTTTTTAACTGAATATTAATTAACTCAATATTATGAAACGTTAACTACAATGGAGGTAAGATTATTTTTATAGTTAACATTCTCATACAATGCTGTATATCTTAAAACATTTTTCTGGGTATAAAAAATTTCAAATTCTTGAATAGTAAATTTGTATTTATTATGTTAAAGTTTCTTCAAAAAATATATAAAATAGTAAAAAAAAATTGATAAAAATTTATGTTTCATGCATTTATTTATTCTTGTACAGAAAAGTAAATTGTGTTTTGATAACCATAGTTAGGGAAAGTTCCTTTTTTTTTTTTTTTTCAACTTTTCTCAATTTATGTTCCCCCTAAAAATAAAAACAAAAATGTCTATTAAAAGCTACTTTTTTAGGTTGGAATGTGTATAGAACATTAATTTATGTCTATTGCATTGAATGTCAATGTTTTTTTATCCTCTATCATTTGCAATTAGAGACTGTTAAAGGAAACAGCAAATGTAAACTAATAAATATCTGGTTTGACAGTAAAAGCTTAATAAATAACTGCAAACATTCTGTTTCATTTATGTCATTTAAGTATTGATTGTCTGTCTTTTATATTTCACCAAGTGAAAGCTGCTTTTAAATCAAAAGCTTAATCAAAACAATAAATATACTTTTGTTTACATCTAAGTCTTCTAAATTGCTCTAAAGATTTATGTTAAAAGGGTTATATTTTGTTGTCTGAAAGATAATCAAATATTTTCAGTGTATACTGTATTAATATGATTCTGAGTTATAAGCTGTTCCTTTTTATATTAATTTTCAAAAGTTATTTATTTATTGGGTATCTAATAATTAAAGCAATTATTAACAGCAATTAGTAAGTTGAAATAGGCAATAAATACTCTTATAATATTTTATTCAAAAGTATGAGTTACTTATTATATATTAACCCTAATACTTTATACATTTATTTTATAATTACTTATATGGAACCTAATACAGTAGCCCCTGGTTATATGGTGCTTGCCTGGAAACATGACAAAATGTGCGATATATCAGGCCATATAATAAAAATTATACTTTTATGAACATATGTAATAAAAATTTAGGAGCGAAAGTACAATAATAAAACCCTCATTCACTCCTGCCCCACAGACGACTCATGTTGTAACACTCCAGTCTTGGGAAAGCAAAAGAATGTAAACGAAAAATCAGAAAAAAAAAAATGGGAGACATAGCAGAAGGGAAGCGAAGCAGCGTGATATATCGGAATGTGCCATATATTGAGGTGCGATATAACGAGGGCTTACTGTATGTGTCAGTCAGGTAAGGGTTCCCAAGGATTTTAATCCGAGAAGTTTTTCAAGGTTCCTCTCTGAATGCAAAAAGTTGGAAATCTGTGTATCACATTTTAAGTCAAAATCCTAAGATAAGCAACAGATTTTTATCATTTGTGTGTATGTGGTTTTGAACAAGTAATAAATTGTTATTTATTATTAAATTTATCACCATTGATTAGCCCATATCACAGCAGCCCACTGGATCTTTGGGGCTGTCCCTGCGAGCCCCATCTTTCCTTGAACATTGTATAAAAAATTATAAATTTTGATTAATGTCAGATTATGTTGATTTGTTTTAATTGTGGTATAATTTGTTTTAAACGAAATTACAAGTTATTACATTCCAAGAAATGTATGTCATAATGACCCTACACACACAAAGGACACTTGAGGTCTATTTTTTTATAGTCTCAGAACTTGCAATATGCATGTAGAGGATAGAGCATTCCCATATCAAGTACAAAACTAGTCCATAAATGCTGCTATCGGCAATAGGAGCACATCCCCTTTTTTACTTAGCAGCTACTTTTATTGCAACTGGACATTACTTGTTTAACACAGTTTAAACATGCGCTCAAATCATCCATTAATATTGTGCAATGAAAGTGCTGAGCTTGGGTTGTTTTGGTGTTCCACAGACATAATATATAATTCCACAGCCAAATTGATAATATTTAGGCAACACAATATTATGTCTGCTTGTACTTGTGCTTTCTCAAAGAAATTTCTTTTCCTGACAAATAACATTTTACTTAATGATCTTTATTCTATTTCATTGAACATTCCATGATAAATAATTTTTCATGATATTTAAAAAATTAAATTGCTCTGTTCAAAATTTTTTATAAATAAACTCCCCCACTCCATACACACACACATAATAGTGACTGAGGCAATGACCCTCTAAAAGAATACAAAACACTGGTTTAATGCGACTAAATATATTTTCTACCCTGAAATCTGTTTTAGAAGAAATCTAGGTCTTTCTTTAGAACATGTCACGAAATTCCTATTATGAAAAATTATTTTTAAAGAATTATGTGTAACCAGTTTTAATGATGCATTTTGAGAAAACTAAAATTTCTTCCATACTTTATTTTTCCAGACTCCTGAAGAATGCACAAAAATAGCTCAAGAAATTGGTAAGTTGACTTAAAATTAATTTTGCTTTAATTGTGTTCTATTTAATAAATATTTAATGAATAGGAATCTATACCTTCAAATGTTTTCGTAATTTAAAGTATAGTTAATATTTTCTTAAAATATGTAAAGAAATCTCAGAATGTGAAACAAAAATATTTACTTAAATCAAAATGTGAAAGTTAACATGTTAACTGCCATATGAATCATACATGATTCACATATATTGAGACTATTATGCCATAAGGTTCACATTTACTTTGCATCTAGGTTGTTAGTTCAGCCAGCTTAGCTCACCTACAATTCACGGTATTAAGAATTATGTATGAGCAGTAGAAATATGTGTGACCCTAAGTTTAGCACAGTAGCATACCTTTCATTCTTAGACATTCCGATTGTAATGTTATCAAACTATTCTGTAGAAAAAAGCTCTCAGATAATGTACAATTTTTCATGGAGGGGGGTGTTTGGGCACCTCTCTGCTTTTTCTAAATATGCACAAGCATATCTCACTAAGGAATTGATTCACCAACATCTGATAGGCCAGATAATTTTCTATCTAATGAAATACTTAAACAATTATATTATCTTCTATATCTTAAGTGAACTAACTGTACAACATAGCATGAAAACAATAAAGTATATTTAGTGCAACTATACATATAAATTTACATTTAATCTAATTGTTTAATTTTCTTAGAACAATTATTTATATATTAAATGATTAGAGTGAATTACTTGGCATTGTGCATGTTCTAAATAAGTGCCCTCTGCGTAAATAATACAGATACTAATAGCACCACTCAGTTTTCAAAATACCTTCGTTTATTCAAGTTATTGAATGTAAATTGGTTTATTGGGGGTTTAGTGGGTAAATTGGTTTATTCAAGTTATTTAAAATCAATGTCTTACAGGCCAAAGGGGAAAAAGAAATCTATTAGTATTTTATGAGATAATGAGATAGAAGGCTTATTCACATTTGATGATGCAATTTGAATTAGTTTCTAATATATCAAAAGAAAATAATTGGGAGATTTATAATGGGGCTCAGTATTATTTTTTTAAATTAATCTGAATTCCGAAATCTCGTATAAATCTTTACAGTTACTGTACTTTTAAGACACATACAAAATTTTAAACCCTTCATAATTTTTTTTTCTATTTTACAGTTTAAAATTTTAGGGATTTTGAATTTCAATCAATGCAAAATAATTGAGCAAAAGCGAATTATTACCGTAATATGCTCATTTATGTATTGTCATGCCTTCTGAGATAATTACTAATTTTGCTAAAATAATTACTTTTTAAATATTTTACAAGTTAAATGTTTTGTTCATTAACATCTTTATATTAAAAATGCAATAAGATTATTCATATTCAGTAAATAGTATATTTTTTATTCTTGGTAAAAATTATTTTCAATTTAGCATGATTTTAATTAATATAAATAAATAAAACAATTATAAGATAAGTTACTGCACAAATAAAATGACAAAATCAGACTATTATTTTTAAAACTCTTGCGTTTCCATCTTCATGTAGAACAAACCAAAAGCACAATGGATTTTGGCACCCAACTCTTAGCTTGTTCACATTGAAGGAAGAAATAAAGATTTCCAAAATGATCATATACTTTTATCATCTTATTTATGCAGCAATTTATGTTGTGATATCTTTATTTATTGTCATCAATGTTTTAACTGGATTTTATTTAATTTGCAGGCTATCCTGTAATGATAAAAGCATCTGCTGGAGGTGGAGGAAAAGGCATGAGAATAGCATGGAATGATAAGGAGGCAATGTAATTTAAAACCTTTTTAATATTGAAAAGAATTTTAAATTATAAAATGTACAGAATAGTAACATAAATTTTTTATTTGCCATTTTTGCAATGAATTCCACTTTCTAATTTTTTTATACTAATCTATAAAGATATTGTTCTTGAATGTACTTTATTGATTTAACCACTAACTTTTCTGTGTTTTTAAATATGTTTTGCTCTCTTAGACAATATCTTTCTGGCATTCATTCTAATGTTCCTTTATTTCACATGCCTCTCAGTGCTCGCATGAGAGTAGAAATACATATGACCTGTAGTAATTATTTTATCTAATGCTTACTGTAAGAATTTATTTCATAGTAAAAGGTTGCAAAACTTGAACACTTGATTTTTCAAAAGCACCTTTCTTCTGCACTCTTAACTGCACTCTTAAATGAAATTACCTTGAAGTAAGACTTTGTTAAAAATACAGTATATAACAAATTAGAGCTGATATCAACTGGTTTTGAAAAATAAAACCAGTTTCAAAAATAATTGCTCCACGTGACCTAAGAAAGTAACTTTCCTTCCTGGGCTACATAATGCAACTATTTAATAACAGATGCCTTCATGTTTTTGCTGGTGTAGTTGCTCTGTTTTTTTATCTTGAAGGAGGCTGCATTTTGCCTTTAAAACTAGTTGATACCATTATTAATTTGTTATATTCTACATTTTTATAAAGTTTTGACTTTACAACTATTTCTGCAGCACATTTTTGTAAATTCAAAAGTTGCCAATGTAAAATTATTAAAATTGTTTAAAGTATGGGAGTAAATAAATTCAAAATATTTTGCTTCTTGCTCATTTTAAATCAAAACATATAGTTGTGTCTATATCATCTACTAAAACTTGCTTACAGCATCTAAAATTTATTTTTGTTACTTTATTGTATTTATTAAAACTAATGTAAGAGTTTGCTTGAATAAAATTTGGAATGTGAATCTTGGTTTCAGAAATTTTCATTGTGTAACAGAATCAAATTTGTTTATACAGCAGATGATTTTAATTTAATTTATGAGATTTAAATAATAAATAAATTGATAGAAATATGAATGTAATAAATAAATGGTATTATATTTAGAATTTTTGTATATCATTTACAATCAATTACACTTATCCCCTGATTTACACGCACTTGTTTTACACGGTTTATAAATTAACTGATTTCAAAAAATTGATAAAAATGTATATTCCTCTCCATATACATCTATACAAAGATTTGATGACATTTTTTAATTTTATTCCTTTGGTAACACTGATGAAAACAACATGGGATTCCCGGTGTTGTAAAATATATACATTTAGGGGAATCCCCGTATAGGGGAATCCCCATATGTATTTCACAACAGTAAAGCTATCTGGTTCATGCAAGTACATAGTGCAGAAACATTTTAGCAGCAAAGCTTATATTATTGTGCATTTATCTTTTGAACTGGTAAGTTTTCAACATTTATAGTTTTTCTTGCATCTTTATATTTTGCGTAAATTTGTTAAGGTTCTATAATGTCAAAGGATTTGAAGAAAAATCAAATGAAAAGAAAAGTTATTTCTTTAGAAACTAAAATTCAAATATTAGACCGTCTACGTAATAGAGAAAGAGTAACGGATGTTGCTAAATTTTACTCCATGAATGAAGCCACAATAAGGACAATAAGAAAAAATGAAGACTCCATTAGAAAAAGTGTAGCAGCTGGAACCTGCAGCAGTATGAGTACGACTTCATATGTTAGAGATATTACAATAGAAAATATGGAAAAAGCCTTAGTGATATGGATAGAAGACCAAACTCAAAAACGAATCCTGATCGATACCAATGCTATTACAAATAAAGCTTTGAAGATTTATCAATCACTTAAGAATCAGTCGCCGTCGGCTTCGTCCGATGAAAAGAAGGTATCTTTTTCCGCAAGCGATGGGTGGTTCGAGAGATTCAAACAAAGACATTCTTTACTTAATCTGAGAATGAAAGGTGAAAGTGCATCTGCTGATTCGGATGCGGCACAACAATATCCGGCAAAACTTGCTGAAATCATTGCCGCTAACTCCTACACTTCTGATCAGGTTTTCAATGCTGACGAGTCCGGATTATTCTGGAAAAAAATGCTGGAAAGAACCTTTATAGCCAAAGCTCACAAATCAGCTAGTGCTCATAAAGTAGCGAAAAGTCGTATAACAGTTCTTTTCTGTTGCAATGCTTCTGGCGATTATATGATGAAACCATTGGTGATTAACTAATCAAAATCACCACGATCATTCAAAGGAATAAATATCAAAAACCTTCCCGTCTATTGGATGGCTAATAGAAAAGCATGGATCACTGCCATAGCTTTCAATGAATGGTTCTATAACTTCTTTGTTCCAGATATCAAAAATTATTTAACTAAAAAAGGGATTGCCTTTTAAGGCTCTTCTATTAATTGATAATGCACCAGGTCATCCTCCAGATTTAAAACACGAAAATGTAAAAGTTGTTTTATTACCAAAGAATACAACTTCCTTATTACAGCCGTTAGATCAAGGGATAATTTCGACTTTTAAAGCACTGTATGTACATCAAGCAAACTTTCAGGTATATATTAGAACAAATGGAGAATGGTGAATTTCTTACTCTGATGGATGCTTGGAAGAAATTTACAATTTTAGATTTTATTAAGCATGTTGGACTGTCATACACTCAGATCAAACAATCAATGATCAATGCCTGCTGGAAAGCAATATGGCCGGATGTTGTTGAAAGTGGAAATGATAAATCACCAATAGAGCATAAATATTCTCAGATCACTGAGTTGGCCCATACTATAGGAGGAGAAGGTTTTGAAGATTTAGCTCAGGCAGATATTGAAGAAATAATGGCTGATGAAGAATTGAATGAAGATGATTTAATTAACATGATTCGTGCAACAATCAAACATGATGAAGACAATGATTCTGATGAAGAGCAATCTGAACCAGTTGCGTTCACAGCAAGAATCATAAGCGTAGGACTTGATTTGGGAAGAAAATTGGGCAACCATTTCTTACAATATGACACAAATGTTGATCGAGCTCTCCGATTCCAGCGAGACCTTCGTAAATGTTTAAATCAATATGAAGAGGTCTATAAAGATTTGGCAAAAAAACCTACGCAATTGTTAATTACCGATTTCATGTCAACCCGAGATCTTGCCAAAGTCCTAAAGTCTTGTCAACCTGAGATCTTGCCTAATTCGTCAACCATTGAACCAGAATCACATCAAGAAAGCTCAAGTGATGAAAGTGACATCATACCTATCAGAAAGAAAAGACTGATAGTACATGAAAGTGATGACAGTGATTAAACTTATAATTAATTTTTAAGGGTCTTTTTGTTCTTTGTTTCTAATGTAAAATAAATTAAATATGTTATATTACTGCATTCATATGTTTGTTGTTTTATAAACTAAGTATAATTTTAAGTTTTCTAAGATGTCTTACTTTTGTTTTACTTAAATAAATGACTGAATCATGCACATTTTGGGGTTATTTTCGTTTTACACGATTTTACTTAGCAAAATCCAAGATTTCAATTTACACGGTTTTGTGCAGAACCTATCTCCCTTGTAAATCGGGGGACAGGTGTATAATTAAGATTACAGGCATTATTAGTGTATTCAATTACTTTTTTATTTTGGCAAACATTTTTCTATTTCATGTTTTTCCAAATGTGTTTAACTGATTGATGCAATGAAATAAAATAGTGTGGAAATATATTTTGTGACTATTTCAACTTCTATATTTTAACATTGTTGTCTAAATTCTATTTTTTTATAAATTGGTTTACAAATGGGACTAAGATGTTTAATTCGTTAGATTTAGCTGTGAAGATAATTTTGTATAGCAAGGACAGATAATCTTATACTTTTATTTTTATGACGAAATTAAATGAAAATATTTTTAAACAATGTAATGGGACTGAGATAGGCCAGTGATTAAGGAGTGGGGATCACACCTGGTAGACTTAGGTTTGATGAGTCCTAAAACTGTCCTAAAGCTATCAAAGTGATGGGTTAGAGGAATGATGATACAGTCCCTGTGATTGATACCCCATAAAAAAAATTGGGTAGTACTGTCTCGGCCATCCTAATAGTTGACCGTACACCTTTGGGTAGGTCGGACTGTCTGGGTAGGGAAGAACAATATGATCTAAAATACTATTGGTTTACACATTTTAAATCATGAGCAATGTCCAAATATATTTGCTACTGTTATTCAGCACCATATGCATCCTAATATGTATCAGAATGAAAGAATAGTATCTTTATAAAAGCTCCAATCTAAAAAATCATATTAAAAGCTTATTTTTCCAAGTTGGCAAGGGATGTGATTTTTCTCTAATTTACTGCTACTTGTTTCGAGTTTCTAGGTTCTAGGGTTGTATCAAGATATTAATAAAAAACACTCACAATTTCATAGAAATAGCAGTTTGCAGGTGATTTTTTTCTTAAACTTTATTTGAAGAAAATTGTTTCATATTGCTTGGCAAAGGAATTAAATCAGATGTGTTTATATGGCAGACAATTTTCATTCATTTATCTGATTTAAATAATAAAGACATTTGTAGAAAATAAATTTTATAAATGAACAGTATTATATTTTAGACTGGGTTATATCAGTTACGGGCATGATAATTATTATATAGAGGTAATTATTGATATTTTCAATTTTTTTAAGCCATTTGTTTTATTTTAGCAAACTTTTTTTTTAATCATGTATTTAGAAATATATTTTTAAAGGTTTATTACAATGAAATAAAAAATAGTGCAGGAGTAATTTTTGCCACCATTTCAGCATCTTCATTTTTGCCTACTTTGATCAAACTTCATATTTTTGTAAATCAGTTTACAAATAGTACCAGGATGTTTTATTCTTCAAATTTACTTGAGTAGATAATTGAGAACAGAGATTCTTATCTTTTTTTTATTTTTTATAGTGGAAATAAGTTAAATATTTTAATGCAATTGTTTTAAAAGCAATTTAAATGCTTTTAGAATGTGTATATATTAAATCACAAGCAACAACATAATATTGCACTATCCAACTAATAGCCTCTAACTTCACTAATGAACTCTTGGCGATTAAAGAAGCCCTCGCCTTATAACTGAATGACTCTCAAGCTATAGATTCTACAGAAGAAATAGCAATTTTTTCAGATTCTAAATCCGCTTTAGAAGCTATCAGAAACGGAGAGACCAACATCATATCCGAAATTATAGTCCGTCTCAAAAGGTTGCACAGCAAGGGAAAATCCTGTGTCCTACAATGGATACCTGCACATGTCAACATTGAGAGAAATGAATGTGCGGATTCTTTGGCCAAAGAGGCTAGAGAACTAGATCAGAAGTGCACCACCATCACACTTGCTGATGCTAATGCAGTGGCCAGATATAGAATTATGACTCACACGTATAAGAAACCCCTTTTAACAGAACTCGATTGTCCCAGAAATATAACATCCACTATAGCCAGGCTAAGAACTGAGCATTATAGGGGTATGAAGATCCATCCGGACAAAACAAGAACCTATGTCCCTTGTAAAAACTGCCCCGAAGTCCAGCTCACGCCCAACCACATCTGGGAATGCCCAACTGTTGCGGTGTATCTTTTGAAGATTGGCATTGTTCCACTCAGGGATTCATTGCAGGAGATCCTCTACAGCTGGGATGCACCAACATTGGCAGAGACTGTGATAAATGCTTTTGAAGGAATCTTGACCACTACTCCACTGCAATATTGCTTATTCATGGACACGCGAACAACAACAACAACAAGCAGCAACGGATATATCTACTGGTATATATATAAGAGAATGCAAATTATGTTTTTTAGAGTATATAAAAAAAATCATATGTTACCCACATCAGATTTTTTTCACTTTGTTCCTGTTTGTTGTAACTGGACTTTCATATATATATTTTTTACATTTGAAATATATATTTACTGATATAACTTATTTTGTTTTAATTAGAGAAGGCTTTAGGTTTTCTTCTCAAGAAGCAAAATCTAGCTTTGGTGATGATCGTCTACTTGTGGAAAAATTTGTTGACAATCCTAGACATATAGAGATACAGGTAAACTAAAATATTATTTCAGAAGTTATTACTTGTTAGCAGAAATATCCTGCATTTGGGATACATATAATTAAATGAAATAGAAAACTTTCAACATAACACACTTTGCACATATTCTTCCACAATTGTGTGACTTTCCATTGTATATTTTTTCATTTGTATTTGCAAATGCTATTATCTTTTACATTATGCCAGTATATGTATCAATTTTAAAACAATCAATATGTTTAGAATGCTCATGAACCAACATTTAAAAATGCCAAGCCATACTCCTTGAAGTAGAAATAATTAATCTTTAAATAGGATTACACTAGGTATTTTTGAGAGTAAAAAAAAAACTGTAATAACATTACCATAAGGGGAATAGAAAGAGCAGCATCGATACAGTGAGGAACAAAATTGGCACAGTATCAATATGCAATATCAATACACCACATAAGCTTGCTCATTACTGATTTCAACCGCTAGATATTTCTACAGAAACCTTTGAATAGGAGTACTTTCATGAAAATCGTGTTCATATATTTTTAATGCTCTGCTATTTGTAATATGTACATCTTGAAAATGTGGTGCATTATTGGTAGTGAAAATTTTGTCATACTATTGTTTTTTGAAAATGTTTCCTTTAAATATCTTATTTCTCAAGGTCTACTATAGATAGAGCTCAGATTAGAAGTCTGCACAAGCCGAAATTTCAGACTTTCACCCAGCTCAAGCCCGAAAAAATTATACAGCCCAGCCTAACCCAAACGCCATTGAGTATTGGACTGGTCCAGCCCGGTCTGAAATTATTTGTATTCAAATGTGTTAAAAACCTGAATTTGTGAATTTTTTTGTTCAAAAAAATTAAGATTACAGTTGGTTTATTTTTAAACATTATCTGTACATAGCTGAAATCAACACAATTTCATGTATTCTATTAAAATTCATATAAAATATTTTAAAAATTAAATATGTTTGTCTTGACTCAACTTTTTAAAACCTAAGCCTGAATCCGGCCCCGTCCGAAACAGTGTTTAAAATTTCATGCCCATAGGTCAGGCTTGAGTCTGTGCAGACCTCTAGTTCAAATGACTGATTTAGATTCAGCATCGAATTCCAGAGAAGAATGTGGGGTTTACTAAGGATTTCCATTTGCAATTCAGAAATTTTCATTTTGCTTGAAACATATATTTCCCAAGATTGGCTATAGATAGAGCATAAATAATAGCTGATATAGATTAAGAATTAAATTCTAAAGAAGGTAGGGTGGTTCATTAAAAATTTTCCCTTCTGGTTTTTATTCCACTTTCAATTAAGAAAATTTGCTTAAAACATTCATTTCTCAGGATTAGCTATAACTAAAGCTTAGATAATGACTGATATGGTTTCAGCATCAATTTTTGGAGGATGTAAAGGTATTTCACTTCCAGTTCTGGAGATGTCACTTCCAATTCAAAAATTTAAATTTTCCTTGAAACATCTATTTCACAGGATCTACTACAGCTTAGATGATAACTAAAATGGATTCAACATTAAAATGTGAAGGAGAATGGAGAGTTTATTTGGATCTCTACTTCTTGTTCAAAATATTTTCTTGGACCATCTATTTCTCAAAATTGCTTATAGATAGAACTTAGATGATGACTGAAATGAATTCAGCAATAAATTCCGAAGGAGATAGAGTGAGGTTCATTAAAAAGTTGCATTCCCAATTTTATTTCACTTCCCATTCAAAAAAATTTCCTTGAAACATCTATTTCTCAGGATTAGCTATAGATAGAACTTAGATGATGGCTCATATGGATTTAGTCTCAAATTCCAGAGTTCGTCCAGAGTTCTTTCAGTTTTCCCAAAAATTTGTATGACTACAATAAAAAAAAAAAAAAAAAAATGCTAAAGATAATAAAAATGCTTAGCAGTTCCATCAAAAATGAAGTGTACATACTATTTGTCACCATATGAAGGCTCCTTCATAAATTTCTTGGTACTTTTTTATCTATTGCTGTATTAATATTTTATGCTTTAGGTATTATGTGATAAACATGGAAATGCTGTGTATTTGAATGAGAGAGAATGTTCCATTCAAAGAAGGAATCAAAAAGTTATTGAAGAATCTCCTAGGTAATATATTTTTTTGCATGACACTTTATTGAATTGAAATATTAGGTCTTGTCGCAAGAATGCTGATAATTTGTTGACCTGTTTGCTTTTAAAATATGTTAAAAGGCCCATTAATATAAAAATCTATAGCAAGCATGGATGGCATTGTTTCATCTTGGAATTCATCTATAGCAGTTTTCGTCAACCAATGGTTTGGAAACCCGGTGGGGATTTATATAAAGAGATTTGTAATAGTGATTGCCATTATGAAACTTTTTGTTCTGTAATTTTATTGCCATATTCCAATTCAATTGCCAGATTAAATTTTCATTCACCAAAGGCAATCTACAATTGCCATTTTTATTTTAAATAAAAAAATTATTATTACTTTTTTTTTCAAATTCCAAAGAATATCGCTTGTTAATCTAAAGGTTTAAATAAAAGTAGCTTATAAAATACTATAGTATTTATCTTCCTTTTTTTATTATACTACAATATTTTATTTAACTTGATCTAGTGTTTATTTGTGTGATTCAAATCTTTGGGGCCCTAACTAATCGGGTTCCATTCATCACAGTAACACAAAATTTGATATGTCATTGTCTTTTGTGGTACTTTTTAATTCTTTTAATTTGAATCTTATCGGGCTAACTTATCCTGGGCCCACCATCGGAATGTACTTGTTTCTTGAGAATAACTTGAAAATCCCTGTACCTAGAAGGTTCAAATTGGGCAAGAGAATCAACACATCTGAAGTCCGAAAGTGGATTTTCTGCATAAGGAAGAAACATATCCAGGTCGTTATATACCCAAGACCTGGATTAAGAGAGAGCCAGTCAGAGTGTAGCATGATGAACAGTTCAGCAAGAGTGTAGTATGATGAACAGTTCAGCAAGAGTGTAGCATGATGAACAGTTCAGCAAGAGTGTAGCATGATGAACAGTTCAGCAAATCTGAAATGAGGAACAACACACAAGATTGGTGTGCATGTTTGCACCCTGTTGTGTTTTGGTGCACTCCAATCTTGTATGTTACTTCTCATTTTGAATCGGTTGGACTGTTCTTCATGCTACTTTCTGATTGGTTCTCTCTTAATCCAGGTCTTGGGTATATAACCCACTCTGTTTCTTCCTTTTGTGCCCTGAAATCCTCAACCTCATCAGAGGGTTTATCACCATGTTCGACCTAGATGCAATAAAACACCTGTTGATGCAGTTCGCAGAGCTAATACAAAAAAAGACTGATCCAATGCAAATGGTCTTTGAGGCTTTTAAATTAATCGCGGATTTTAAAAATAACAGTGAGAATCAAACCCGCCATGGCTAGGTCCCAAAAAGAAAGCTTTAAAATAATATTTTGGAATGCGAACGGCATATCTCCAAGAATAAATGAACTTAGGAGCTACGTAAATGAAAATGATGTAGATGCCCTGTTAATTCAGGAAACTAAAGTTAGAGAAAATAAAAAACTAAATATAGCAAACTATATTGGCTATCACAACCTAAGCTCAAATACAACTGCTAGAAACCCCCATGGAGGAACAGCAATATATATCAAAAGAAATATTCCCCACGAGGAAATAAACAACATAAATCTTCAAGGAGTAGAAAATACTAGCATAAAAATTAAAATAAATAATGTAAACCCATTTATCCTAACTTCAATATATGTCAAAAATATGAGTGGTATAAATGTAGCTGCGCAGCTGGAACTGCTTTTCTCGCGATATCCAAACACAATACTCGCGGGCGACTTCAATGCACACCACCGAGCATGGGGCAGCAGGAGAGCCAACATACGCGGCACACAGATACACAGATTACTGAACACAACAAACACCAACATCATTGCACCGTCGAGACCAACCTGCTTCTCAGGTGCCAACGGCTCATTCATAGACTTTGTCCTAACGAGAAACATAGAATACGCTCACACTATCGATACCCTAGATGAATTCGACTCGGATCATTTACCGGTATTGGTGACATTCGATCTGAACACTCCCCTTCCAGCCTCTCTGGGACAAGAGAGGGTGAACTGGAACGTTTTCAAAAGAGCACTTTTTGAGCCGCACTTGGCAGTACCCAACATTATGAGCACGGCGGATATTGACTCTGCCACACACACACTCACAACAGAAATCAAGAGAGCTATTGCCTCTGCCACAACACATCGTGAGTCACCAAAAATACCCACACTTTCCCACCATGTCAAACAATTAGTTAGGCAAAGGAACAGAATGCGTAAGACATGGCAGGCTAATAGAGACCCTACCCTCAAAAGGGAGCTTAACAGACTCACGTGGAAAGTCAGGGATAAAATTGTCGCAGAAAAGCAGCAACAGTATAAAGAGTTAATTGAATCCCTTAGCCCAGAAGACGTATCACTCTGGCAATTCGCTAAAAGACTCAGAAAACCTCAAATTAAACTCCCGCCACTAATAGATGGCGTTAAAATCGCGTACTCAGATGAAGAAAAAGCAGAGGCGCTTGCTAGGCATTACGAAAAGCAATTTGAACCAAACCACGATCTAATGTGTCAGGACACCCTAAGAATGGTTAGGCAAACTCTAAACAACTTCAGGAACTCCCCAGTCACGGCTGAGATTAACCCAGCCACCCCGCAAGAGATAATTGATATCATCAAAAACCGTAAAAGCCCAGGGCACGACAAAATCAGGAATATTGCGGTCAAAAACCTACCCTTAAATATAATATTTTACTTGACCACCCTAATAAACAAAATACTAAAACTAAATTATTTCCCCAAAGAATGGAAGGAAGTGATAATTATCGCGATCCATAAGCCTGGTGAGGATGCCACAATTCCAGCCAACTACAGACCAATCAGCTTACTACCGACACTTAGTAAAATTACTGAGAAAATAATTCTTAATAGACTGAACACTCACCTTAGTGAGAATGATATTATCATTCCGGAGCAGTTTGGATTTCGGCCAAAACACTCCACCACTCATCAATTGCTGAGAGTGGTAGAGTACATATCTTCTGGACTTAATAGTAAGACACCCACAGCTGCAATTTTTCTTGACATACAAAAAGCATTTGATAAAGTGTGGCACTGTGGATTAGCATACAAATTGATCACTCTAAAAGTCCCTGACGCACTTGTCAAACTTTTAATCTCATACCTAAATAACAGACACTTGCAAGTTAGAGTAAAAGACAACTTGTCTACACCCAAGCTCATTAAAAGTAGTGTTCCGCAAGGATCCATCCTGGGCCCGACACTCTTTAACATATATCTAAATGACATCCCCAGGACCCTAGACACGGAGCTGGCACTCTATGCAGACGACAGTGCGATACTTGCAAAACATCCTTACGTCTCAGTAATGCACAGACAGCTACAACAACACTTAGACATACTCCAAACATGGCTAGAAAAATGGCGAATAAAATTAAACCCCAATAAATGTCATTGGATTTATTTCTCTAGAAAACGTAAACCTCCGCCGCCTCTGTACATAAACAACCATGCCCTAAAAGCGGAAAAATCTACTAAATACCTAGGTGTAACGATAGATTCCCACCTAACCTGGAAACAGCACGTAACGAATTTAATCAAAAAAGCGTATATGGCCACAGGAGCTTTATACCCAATGATAGGAAACGGAAATCGAAGTTATCAAAATAAACTCCTAATTTATAAATCGGTCATCCGCCCGGGAATGCTGTATGCAGCACCCGTATGGGGATATGCCTGTAAAACTACTATAGACTTACTAGAGACAAAACAAAACAAAACCCTAAGGATTATAAGGAAAGCTCCTAGATACTTAAGAAACTCGGTAATTAGGAAAGACTTCAAAATAAAAACTGTTAGAGCCCAAATTAAAAAGCTAGCGCTTAAATTCTATAAAAATCTGCCATCTGTTCCAAATGAACTACTATTCAATCTGCATGACTATGATCATCCCAAAGCCAAATCACGTAAGAGACCCCGCGCAGTACTTAATATTGAAAATCGGAATTAGGTAAGTCCCAACTTAAATAGTTGATATTAAATGAAAACTCGATCAATGTTTTCTAAAAAATGTTCTTAAACCTTAAACTGCCAAATTGATATGAAATCCTTAGAAGTGCATCAACTCCCCAAAATTACTCAAACTCTAAATGTGCAACAAACTGCCACACTAGGAGCTAAGTCAAATAATAAAAACAGTAAATCAAAAACCTCGAACCTCCAACTATGGGCAAATGAAATAATGTCACAGTATGAAGATAAGAACCACACCTAGAGATTGGAGATTAAAGGCGCTTCGTGCCTGGTGCTCTTTTCTGGACGAAACCCATGACCTTTTGTGCCCATTCCTCTTTTGAACTTTAGGATTGTTGGTTCTCTTGCACTAATGAAAGGAATCCAGCATATTCTTGATGCATCTGTATGCTGCATTATTGTGTTATTTGCGCTATAATTTAAACACTTAAAACCACTTTTCAAAATTATGAAACACTTCTACTCAGGCCAAAATTTCAATTTTAGTCCCAGTTGATCTGTCTTAACTTCCAGATCAACAAAGATTTCCAAAATTTGGGTTTAAGTGTGGAGGTGTTATATTTACTGATCAGTAGAATGTGTGAAGCATGTATAAAGTGGCTAGTAATGAAATATAGAAAATAGTTCAAATTGAAAATTATGAAACTAATTGTATAGTTTTTCTTTATCTTTCAATTTATTTCATGCTGCAAAGTTTATCCTGCTTTTTCTTATGACATTTGGATTTAATTTTTAAGGTGAGATAATTATTAAATTTTTCTTTTGAGTTATAGTAATGATCTGATTATATATTTGATCCTCCAAATATTTTTGACTGAGAGCTAGAGTTCAAATAACAAAGGTAATTCAATGAAAGCAAACATACAAATACAGTACATTAGTGCATTTGTTTGTTCATTAATCACCTCCTTTCCTTGTTGATTATATTATAGTTCAGTTGTGCTCATTCTTTTCTGCATTGAGATCGACTTATTGCTATGAAATTGAGTTGAAGGTTGACTACTAACTGGACCTAGTATAACATGGTACTCATAAAATTATAGTGAAAAGTTAAGATGGAATATATAGTTTTCTTTATTGTTGATTTCCAATAACTAACAGGACTACTTAGTGAGAACAAAGTCAAACACTGTTCAACTATGTTGGAAAGTGTTAAAAAGCAAAATATTAAAGATTTGTTTATATTTTCTGTGTGTTTACTTGAGCCCTATACAGTATCTATTAAAAATTTCTGTATGAAAAACATTTTCCTATCAGTAGGTAGTACAGCCATTTCTTGTTAAAAATATATTGCTTTTTTAACACTTTACAACATAGTTGAAAAGTGTTTATAACTTTGTTCATTCTACCTGTCTGTCTGTCCGTTAGCATGATAACTTCCGTAAAAATGACTTTATCAAAATGAAATTTTAGTATGTTGTTCAGTATGTCATGACTGTCTGTGGGACCTATGGGAATATAAATGAATAACATGATCCAATTAGTTTTGGATTGAACCCAGGTTGAAAAAATTAAATACATTGAACCCTATGGGATTTAATTTTTCAAACATTTTTAAGCGAATTTAAATTTCACAAATTACTTCGAAAGTTTTAGGAAATATTCAAATTATCCCATAAAATATATAAAAAAAATTTCAGCAAAATAGTTTTTTAAATAAAAATTAAAATAATAATTACACCTTTTATATGAAGAGATCACATGACCCACTTCAAAATAAAATATGGCATCCATCTTGTTTTAAAATCATGATTTTTAAAGTTATTTTTAATTCATATTTAGTGTTGTATCCATCCTAAAACTTCTTTATTTTTGCTTAATCATCCTAAAACTTCTTTATTCTATTTTAAACATCCATCCTAAAACTTCTTTATTCTGTGCATCTACATACTGATACATCGCAATTAAAATATATTTGAGTGTAAATGATCATCAAACTTTGATTATTTCTACAACAAAGCCTAATTTTCCCTTATGGAGATTGTAAACACCAAAAGATGTAGAATGAGTTGTATAAGAATTGCTGCATTTCTTTAACGCAAAATTATTTAGCTCATGGAGTCTGCAATATAGCTGATATGAATGAAACATTCATTGATTTTACAGAGAGAAGAAGACTATTTTTTCAATGAAGTTTTAAGCCTAGAGTTAAATTACTTGTACCTCCATGGTTTTAAGTTTTTAAATAAAGTAAATTATTATAATATTGTGATGAATGAAAGGAATGGAAACAAGTTTATGAATAAAATGCTGATTTTATATAGAGACGATTTATATTTTGATGACGTCATTTGAATAAAGTTCATTTGTTTTCTGTGAAGTTTTCAAATATAATAAATTATTGTAGTATTATGATAATTTAAAAAATATTACCGAGAAATGTATCGCATTTTAAACATGTTTAACCAGGCAATTTATATTTCAATGACGTCATTTGAATAAAGTTCATTTGTTTTTGATGAAGTTTTCAAATATAATAAATTAATGTAGTATTGTGATAATTTTAAAAATATTACCGAGGAATGTATCTCATTTTAGAGATGTTTATATAAAATTGCATTAAAGTTGGAAAGTGTTTCATAATCAATGCTTTATGCATGATTGATCTTTCTTGTTCCCCTTAGAATTTTGTACATATTTTCCTCACAGTTTTGTAATATATTTAGTCCTTTCTACTTTTATAGCCCTCCAAATCATATTAATTAATTTATACTGTTATAATGTTGTGTCAGATTCTATATTTATTTTATTAGCACATTTGTGGATGAAGATCTAAGAAAAGCCATGGGTGAACAAGCAGTTTCACTTGCTCAAGCAGTTGGTTATGACTCTGCAGGTGATTAGATTTTATATTTAATAATATACAAAATCATTGCTTTACATATTCATTTGAACCACTTGATCAAACATGTATTATATTAATTATCTTATTAAGATTTGTTTGTAGTTTAAGCATAGTGGTGGGCATATTGAAACATTACCTTCTTAATATTGATATTTCATATCGATACATTTGTATACAGTACTTATTGCTTATTAATAATATAATTTTTGTATATACAGCATATTAATTATTTTCCTGAATTTGTGATCCTTTTTTCTTTTCAATGACTGTTTTTTTAGTTTAAGAAAATTAAAATAATAATTTTATTATAACAATTAAAAAAATAGTTTATTATTATTTTAAATACTATGGATCTCCTACTTGCTGATTCTCACCAAACCCAGATCTCACTTTGTAATTTGGGAGCATCAGCCCCTTACTTGCTTACGCTCACTAAGCTTGAAGTGAGTTTTGTGAGTTTAGTGAATGCTAGTCAGTGTGCTTTTTTGCTTTCAAGCATACTTTTGTACTGCCTGCCATGCAGGCAAAATACACCAGTTGGAGCTCTACCCAGAGCTCGCTTCATGAGCTCGGAGGATCCACCACCTGTTCGCTGCTGCTCACTCACTGCCATGAGTACAATCTTATGACCCTCTCCCAAAAAATTAAAAATTAATTTATAATACAGCCATTTTCTGGGCATTTAAGCTGCCCAGTCTACTTATGCAATCCATGTGCACTTAGTAGATGGCATGATATGTCCTAAATAAGAGTGAAAATTGCATGTCAATCAGTTTTCTTTTAATATAGAGAGTCTTACAAAGTGTTTCTTATATAAATATGTAACTTTCAGGTACATTTTTAGTACAATAAGACATTTAAAATCTAATGATAACAATAGCAAAAATTTCAATGATAGCTTCAGTATTATAACTCTTAATAATAAATTTATTTTAATGGCATCATTTAAATATTACTTCTTTTGAAATGGCAACAGTGTTTTCAACAATGAAAACTAAATCATTTACATATTATTTCTTTTGAAATTACAACAGCGTTTTTAACAATGAAAGATTTGATTTTGATGATAAATGAAAAAAGTAAAATTTTCACTTTAAAAATAGTTAACATAAAATTTTTGCTAATTCAAATCGTTATTTAGTCAATTATGTTATAATTTTAAATGTTGCTTTTAACATTATGTCTATGGGAGGCAACTTTCCTCCAGATCTAGTGGACTGGATGATTGACACATGCATGATTGATATGCGATCTTAAAATGGAAACATCCTTGCTGCTTCATGATTAATTTAAGACCTCAACAGTCAAAATTGGTTTATTTGTCTAGGAGGAGTTGAGAACAAAATATTTTTGAGTGGCAGGTAAGAAGGCTTCACTCACTTCTCTCGCTTTGCCCAATTATTACATTTCTAGATTGCTGGGAATTTTGTACTTGATAAACTGGATTATACTGTATTTACAATAATCTCAATAATATATAATGTTAAAAATATTTATTTTTGCAATTGTGTCAAAATTATCTTTCATATAGTTTAAGATAAAAGTTTTTTTTTTTTATCTTTGTATATTCCAACTAAAAGGCAGATTATTGCTAAAAATGCCTGGCTACCCATTCTTTACACAGGAAGGTCATCGCTAATAATAAACACTAAGTTTGTTCAAATTGCACTAGTATAACTGAAAATAGATAACTATATCATTCTACCCCTCCCCCCACACTGTTACCCACAGTATATGCCTGGTGTCTGCCTGCTATGCAAGCAGGTCACGTATAATGATAGACACCAAATTGTTCCAATTGATTATCCATCTGGTAGCTAACTGGTGTGACATACTGAACTCTCCCACAATGAAAGCAAATTACGGCTAATGATAGACACTATGATTTACAATCTTGCTTAAAAGTACTTCCGAACAAAAACGGCCAATAAAAGACAAAAATTAACAAAACTTAAAAAGCAGAATAAAAAAAGATTCAGACATGCAGCATCCATGATGTTTAATTGTCACAAAAAAAGATCAGTTTTAACAACATTTTAATTGGAACAATACTAATTTGTTTTAATTTTTTCCCTTCACTTTTAGAAAAAAAAGATTATCAGTTTTACTGAACCTTTTGAAATTCTGAACATCTGATGATCTTCCATAGAATTAGCACTTTTATTGGATGCTAACTATGATTTCTGGTAAATTGGCGGAGGAAAATACAAGATATAAATAGAAACATCACACACATTTTAATCTCCGGCCACACAGTAAGCTACCATAAGCCTTTGGGTTGGTCGTGTGGTCTGGGTTTTCTACACACATTTTAATAGTGTAAATGCTGTCTTTTAAACTTAAATAAATTTACATGTAATTAAATATGAGTTTACTCTTAAATCATTTTCTCTAATCTTATTTTATTGTATAACTTTAAAAATTAAGAATGTAATTTAAGTATTTATAATTTCACTTATGTCATGCAAATTGATTTTTATAGAATCTATATAATCTCAAAGCTAATGATTGAAATATATGTTTACAGTGCATTATTGTTTAATTTTAGGAACGGTCGAGTTTTTAGTTGATTCTCAAAAGAATTTTTACTTCCTAGAAATGAATACCAGGCTACAGGTAAAAACTGTTTTCTTTATTTTTATGAAATCTCTCATATAAGGATACCATCAAAACTATATAAAATGCCCTTAATTGATATATCTAATCAAGTGGTAAATACAAAATGTACAAAAAAACATCTTTTACTTGTTATTGACATAATAGACACTTTAATCTATCACTAGGAGAATATTCAATGATTATCTCTATATTAAAAAATATCAGTTGACCATGTGACCATCATCAATTCATTAAAATCTTATTAATATGACAATTTACTATTTTTAAACAAGGATTTTGTACAGGTTGCCACATAATGAAACTAGCTTTATATAATTTTCAAATGGAACATTATTAACGAATAGCTACCTATTGGTGAAATAAATCATAGAGATTAAAAGTCTAAATATGAGAAAAAATTATTAAACCAATTAATAAAAGCAAACTAGACATTTTAAATATTCAATATTTAAATTATAGAAAAGAAAATTTCTAAATTTCTAATGTTTGAAGTTAAATAAAATGTATTTAAATTATATAAAATATACAAAAGATTATTATACATTGTTGGGATAAAAGATAAATGAAATCTGAATATGCCTACGAAGCATCTTAATCACTTGAACCAGACAATGTTTAGAAACAAGATGATAGATGTATATTTTGCTTGATGTAGCTGATTTTGATTTCAATTATAAAACCAGCTAGGTAATTCCAACTAGGCTTTAGTCAAATGATTTTATTGGTTTTGAAGTATTGATAAGTACACATCGAAAACGGGTGTTGGTGAGTCATAGCAAACTAAGGTAAGAGTTTCCTAGTATTTTAAAATGTTTTTTATAAATTTATCTTATAAAGAAGTACAATTCATCATAACCTAAATTTGATTTAGCAGTGCCGTTTGAGCATCAATATAACAATGGTGTTATCAAAACTCATGTTGTGGTTGTGTGCTTCTTTTACCTCTCACAAGCTTCTAAATCCCAAAATATTTAATGTAATTAATTTATTTGTATTTTAATTTAGAAATGATTTATATATATATATATATATATATATATATATGTGTGTGTGATCAAATTATCAGAATGTTTTGAATGTTCTAAATTTCTAGAGATCTTTTCTAAGGAGAGCTGGCATGCTGGAATAAAATTTCGATTGTCTTTAGAAGCACATATTAACCCAAACCTATTTGAGATGCTCTACAGATCGTACTTATACCATTGCGATAAAGCAACATATTTATTGGTTTACAGTGTTGAAAATTCGAAATAATTTTCTAAAATGTTTCTTTGTTTCATAAAATATTTTTTCTTAAAGCTGTTGGTTGAAGTTCTGATTAAAGAAAGCTTGACATTATTGGAAAAATGTTTATACTTGCTGACATCTACATATTACATTTTTACCACAATTTAAAATCACATAAATTAATAATGAAAATTATTTAGTTTTATGACATAAGCACATGATATTTACAAGTAATGTCCAAGTTCATAGATTTTGAGAACTTTTCTTTGAGAATGTTTACTATAGGCAGGTTATATCAACTGTTATATCCTCGTATAACCTGGGTTAAATTTTTAAAATATTTAAAGCCAGCTATGAGTTGGGACTGAATTTGTTGGTTCCCATGGAGCAATGTTCCCAAACTGAGGTAAATGAAAATAATCAAAGGGTATTTGCCACTTAGCAATTTGTTTAATTTGTTATATTATGACAAAAATATTTATAATTACATAGATTTAATAATTTTTTCCGAATTAAATAAATGCCAACTATCATAAATATTTGGTGTTGACCATGATTTAAGATACATACCTCTGAATACCTGCTGCATAAATAACACTTATAACACCGCTTAATTAAATAAAAACATTCTGAATCTGCATCCATAGCAACCATATTTTGCCTGCATGTACAACCATATTTTACTCATCTTTAAAAATATGCATAAAAAGATCAACTAATTATTATTTTTTTTCATTTTTGGCTTTCACACATTTAACTTTCATTTTTAAAAAAAGGTTAAAAACCTTCTAAGTAATTCTAGGTAAAAAAACTAATAGAGGAGATATTGTTTGAAGGTTATGTAATTTATGTCGATTTAAAGGCTTTTGGGGATTTTTTAGGAATTTTTTGCAAATATTTAAAACTCCATTTAATTTTTTAAATTTTTGAAAGTTTTATGCAACTTCTTGAATTGATAGCTAAATTTAAAAACAAACAAAAATTTGAGATTCTAGACCAAGTATTAGCTTTGGAATAAGCGGGATATACTATACATACATAGTCACATAGAAACATGGTTTGACAGAATTATATATATTTAAGATTAATAAAACAATGTATAATATATTGAAAAAACAATGTACTAGTCTACAATCTGCAGATAATAAAGGATTGTTTTTTTAAAACTTTGAATTACTCGATGGGGAGTATACAGATCAAATTAAATCACAAAAAGGGTATGTGATTTTTATATGTTTGGGAAACATTGCAATAGAGGTTCAACAAAATTGTGGCACATACATGATAATTTGCTGCTATTGAAGATATCGACTATTCTATGATGACAAGCACTTAATAAATGAAAAATTAAGTCCATGGATAATGCTATTTGCAATGGAAGTGTAATCCTAGTATTTTTCTTATCAGAGTTTACTAATACTGCCTTATTCTTGGATAGTACTTCTTTCAGTCTTACTAATTCCAATTGGTATCAGTTGGGCTTTAAAATTGCTGTCTGTCCTTATCTTATAGAGTGATTTTCATTGAAACAAAATATATTTCTACTGGAAGTATGGGAAAACCGTCCTTAATTTGGAAGTGTTCTTTAGCAGAGTTTTTACTTGTACTTTGTTTAGCTTAATATATTTAAATTAATTTTTAATATTCTATTTTATGTTAGGTTGAACATCCTATAACTGAATGCATTACTGGAATTGATTTGGTACAACAAATGCTTCGGGTGGCAAAAGGTAAAGTTGCTTTTTAATAAAATAGTTCCTTTTTTTATTCTATTAATTAATTCTCTGCGAACAGTTTATAAGCAGAAGCCATGTTTATCTTCTGGAAATTCTTTTCCCCATGTAAATTTTCTACATTATGCCATGTAGCTCAGAGATAGTGTACTGTTCGGCTAAGTTAAAAAGAACTCTGGTCACTGAAAGGAGAAGAGTTCACTCACATTAGGGGTGTCGTCCCTTTCCTTTACAGTATTGTCAGATGCAATTTAGGGTTGCCAAGCTAAGTGTAAATTCTTTTGGAACTTTACAGATATTTTATAGACTGTCCATTCTCATTTGTTCTCTTACTATTTAGTTAATCTTTTAATTTTAAAATAGCTTTAATTCAGTTCTAAAAATAAATTAGAAAATTTCAAATTCAAAATTTTGACTTAGCATATCTTAAGACTTCCCATTTCAAACACTTTTGGAAAAATGTCCACTTGTGTGTGAAAGCAATTTACATAGAAGAGCAATTTACATATCACTAAAAAATTTCATGTATAGTTACATTGTGTGAAAAAGTAGAACTAGATAAAAAAAAAATTTGTAACTTATGATTAATGCGAATGATTCAAAATTTAATATTTTATAACATTTATTTTTCTTAGGATAATAAATTAATTTTTATTATAAATATTTTTTCTGAAATAACTTTTCACAGTGTATATTGATATTTTCTGTGTAATTAAGACATAGCTTTTCTAATATTAAAAGTTTTGTAAGGAAAGTAGCTGAATATTATCTGCATAACAGTGCAACATTTTTATTAAGGAACTTTTAAGGGAAAATAATAAATGTTCGTCTTTAAAAAGTGTCTTATTAGAGGAGTATCAGTGTACTATGTCTATTTTGTAGATTATCGAATTAGTAGAAACATTATGAAATTATGTGGGTTATAACAGTTTACTTAGCTACATCAATAATAAGCATATATCTCACTGTAAATTTTGATCCTCAGCATACCTTTATTTAGTGACTACCTGTCTAAAAAGCCACTTTTTCCTGGCCCTGCAAGTTCTTGGAAATTTCATCAGTCACCATTAGTACCATAAACATTAGTAGCCATTCATGTAAAATTCAATTATGGCTAAATATTTTAAGAATAAATTTAAATGCCTAAATATATACTTGATCTTTAATACTATAACTTATTTATATAAACAAATCAATCTTTATGTAGATTTACACTTGTCTTGTTGTCTTCTTAAAAAATGTTTACTCATTTTTTAATCCGATGCAGATTCATTGCTTGGGGTTTCTGTTTGCCACCCTGAGATTTAATATATTTTATCACATTCACCATAATAATGATCTATATCATAATATATTATAAAAATGGCAGACAAATATTTGGGAACAGATTTAATACATGATCACTTAACATACCCCAGGAAGAAAATGTTTGGTCATCAAAAAACAATATAGCCCATTAGGAAAATTGCCATGCATGCAATGTAAGTGCTCCACTCATGTGATTGCATTAACCCCACTTGTATGCATGATAATATTTCACTTAACTACTTTTATTTCAAATTTGTTTTCTCAGGGAATTAAGACCTTGGCATGTGCACGATTTCATTTTTCTCTTTGGCTTTTTTATGATTCCTGCTTTCTCACCCTAATCTCTACATAATTAGTCACCTTATGGCCAGTGGTCACCTTATTGCCAGTAATTTTTGTCTACATACGAGGTAGGGTCAAAAAGTTCCCGGAATAGGTCAATTACAAATTATTAAAAAATAGAACAATAATTTTACCTTATTGGCCTTCAAAGTATTGTCCTCCTGCATCCACACACTTGTTCCAGCATTCGTATAATTGTTCAAAACACTCCTGAAATCCATTTCTTGAGAGGTCCTTCAGTTGCTTCATCGCATTTTCGATCACCTCATCTGAATCCACAAAATGGTGTTCCTTCAATTTCATTTTCAGCCGTGGAAACAGGTAAAAATCCACTGGTGCTAGGTCGGGAGAATAAGGAGGGTGTTCCAGAGTGGTAACACTGTTTCTGGCAAGGTACTTTTTCACAATCACAGCGCGATGTGGTAGAGCATTGTCGTGGAAAAGAACCCATTTTTCAGGTCGTTTTCGTCTGATTGCATCTCATAATCGTTTAAGGATCTCCAGGTAAAGTTCTTTATTGACAGTTTGGCCTTGAGGAATAAATTCGTAGTGAATGACGCCCTTGTAATTGAAAAACACCTCCAACATCACTTTCCCTCGACTTTTGTCCAAGCGAAATTTTTCCTTCCTTGGTGATGTTTTTGCTTTCCATTCACTTGACTGACGTTTTATCTGAGGGTCGTAAAGAACGCACCATGTCTAATCACCTGTCACAATTTTCTTCAAGAAGCTGTCATCTTCATCAGCCATGTCAATCAAATCCCTGGACATGTTCACTCACACTTCTTTTTGTTCAGGTGATAACATTTTTGGAACCATGTGCAAACAAACATGATGCATGTTCAAATTATCATGAAGAATGCTATGAACACTCCCATGTGAAATTCCAAGTTCAGAGACAATAGCATCAATGGTTATTCGTCTGTCCGCATGCATGATTTCTCGAACGCGCTTAACATTCTCATCTGCGGTGGAAGAGGAGGGCCGCCCAGTCCGAAGGTCATCTTCGATGTTTGTGCAACCTTCACGAAAACGCTTATGACACTCGTACATAGCCGTTTTTTTCATGGCATCGTTTCCGTATGCTTTCTTCAGCATCTCGATCGTCTCAGAAAGTGATTTCTCGAACAAAACGCAGAATTTGATGTTTGCACGCTGCTCTAAAGACGACATTTCAAAATCCGACGAATGAAAAATTCGCTTTGTCAGAAATGATCTGCAGCTAACGCCGACAATACTAGAAATGAATTCCAGATGGCTGCGTGTTTTCCTTATTAGTGCTACCAACCTCCAAAAGAGATATTTCCCGTCCAATGAACACCTGCATGAATGTAGGCAACCATTCCGGGAACTTATTGACTCTACCTTGTATATGCAGGTTTTACTGAATCAAGAATAGAGAGAAATAATCTAAAATTCGGACACATTTGGTAAATACTTTTAACCAAAAATATATGAATATCATTATCTAAATTACCATAAGCTATTCTCAAAATATTAGAAATTTTACACTTTCACAAAGAGCATATCTCTTGAAAAAAGTGGATGATTTTCAGGAAATTTAGCATGTTTATTTTTATTGGTAGTAAAAATAAGCATTTTGATTTTTAGCATGATTGAATTTTAAGAAAGCTCTAATTTATGTTCTTGTTTTCCTCCAATATCAAAATTTGTTATTCTGCAGTGAAAGTCGTTTGTTGAACACATCAGATATTCTTATTTGTATTTGTAATTTACAATGTATATGAAAATTTGAAAATTTCTAGCATTTTTTATTCTTATATTAATTATATCTTTCTAGGACACCCTTTAAAAATTAAACAGAAGGACATTGGCATTAATGGGTGGGCTATAGAATCTCGGGTTTATGCTGAAGATCCCTACAAGAACTTTGGTTTACCATCGGTTGGCCGTTTATACAAGTATATTGAGCCAATACATATACCAAACGTATGTTAGTTTTGTATGTTTAATATTGCCTACTCTTGTTACCATATGGAAATTTCACCACTTTTCTGTTATAGGTTCGATGTGATAGTGGAATTCAAGAAGGAAGTGAAATCAGTATTTTCTATGATCCTATGATATGTAAAGTAAGTTGTACAGTGTTTGATTTCTGTTTCATGACAAATGAGTCTTTCATTTCTGTTTTGTATAGTATTTTTAAAATCAAGCTTTAGGCCTTTGAAAAAATAATGTCTAGTAAAAAGTATTCAATTTTGTAGCCTTGGATTTTTTGTAGTCTTGTAGTTTGTAGTCTTGGTTTTTTTTTTGTTTTTTTTTCCCCTTCAATGTATAGTTTCTGTAAAGAAAAAGTATTATGATAGTGTCAACTTTGTTAAAAGCAACATACAACATGAAATTAATAGTGTTAACTAGTTTTAACCCTTTCACGACGATCGGCACTCCCACGTGACAGCTGCGAACTTGCATTCAAGGACGGACGGCACGCACTCGTGACACAGGAAAGTTAACCGTAAGCGGAGAGTGGCACGCATACATGCCTCCACATGGAACGTTTTACTTTGTCTATTAGATGGCGTTACATGTCCGTGGAACTAACTTCAATGTATTTTGCAGAGGCATGACCTTGGCAGAAGAGGATCGAATAAATTATTTCTCCATTTGGAGCGGTGAAACATCATTTTGTAATATAAACAGACAGAGCAATTCTCGTAGTATCAACAATTTTATAATTGAGTTTCAGTTTTTATTTTTATTTCAGCGTTATGATTTCGTTGGTGAATCATAGGAATATAAGAGAGTATTTTTTTTTATTTGAGTTTTAGAGGCAATGAAATTATTCGTTTATTTCGCATAAAAGAATGGGAGCAACTAACGAGTATTTTGTATTCAGATTTGTATGAAAAATATACATCAAATAGAAAATAAATATTTCTTTTATTCCTGAAAAAAGTAGATTTCTGTGTTGAATAGGTGATTTTTAGTGAATTTTTTTTTAGAGTTAGGCTTAGCACAAAAAATGTGCCGTCCATTGGGACCAGTTCAGAAGCGAAGTGCTCCATTTTTTGGGCCGCGACAGTTCCGGAATGCCGCCATCATGAAAGGGTTAAAGGCAAGAAACAGCTTTCTTTGTCAAGACACACAAAAAGCACAGTTGTTCACTGATGAGAGCTAAATCAGTGATTGATGTAAGAACAGCAAATGTGACTGAAGCAGAGAAAGGGAGTTTCTTCTAGTAAGGAATAAAATTAAAGTAACTTTGTTAAAAGTAACATACAACACAATTAATAGTGTTAACTGGTTTTATAGGCAAGAAATAGCTTTCTTTATCAAGATACACAAGAAATGCAGTCTTTACTCGTGAGAACTAGATCAGTGATCGATGTAAGAACAGCAAATGTGACTGAAGCAGAGAAAGGGAGTTGCTAGTGGCGAGAGAAGGAAAAAGAAGTAATAAACCAATCAGGAAGGAATAAGAGGTAGGATACAATAACAGTGAAATATCAAGGAGGAAAGTGAGCGTCCAATAAAAGATTCAAAGCACTTGTTCAGTAAGTAAAACAATGAGCATAAAAGTGCTATTAAATTTTAAAAAGGCTTAAAAATAACAGATTCTAAACAAATGCAAAAAATAAGTAAAACAGAAAATGGTTTTTGAAACTAAAACTGCTAACATCTTCAGAAAATATTTAAGAGTTCAGAAATGGATAAAAATAATCAAAATAAGAAGAAAGCATACAAAATCGAAAAATTAAATGAGATATTTCCAAGCAGAAGAAAAGAAAGGACAATTATCCTTAATAAATGTATTTGACTGAAACAATCGAGAAATTCAAAATAAGTACTTTTAACCAAAAATAAATGGCCACCAATATTTAGGCGTCATCTCAAACTGTTCTTGATGTGTTAGATATTTTAGTTTTCCATACTGGGAGATTTATATCTCAAATAAATCAAACAATAACCATTTAGAATAGCTTTTAAATTAACAAATTTAGATATTGAAAGTATCAACACAAATTTGATATTTCTTACAGCTTGATCTTGTTAAAAATTAATAGGCTTTTTGTTTTACCAAAGAAAATATGCATACTAAATTTTATGGGATCCATTTAAATTTTGATCTATTTATTTTTCATATGTTATCATCCATTATTCTATTTATTTTAACAATGCACAATTCTGATTGTTTGCTAAAATGAATTATTTAAATCATATAAAATTAAGATTTTTCATTTAGACATTTGTATGAAAATAATTATAATCCATTAAAAAGTTGCTATATGAAGAAAAAGTGCAAAATATCACAAAGTAACCAGCAGTGAAATGTAAAAAATAAAAGTTATATGTATAACTACAAAATCACTTTTAAAATTTTATTTTTAATAGTTTTAGAGA
The DNA here is from genome assembly GCA_951213105.1 of Amaurobius ferox. Classification (NCBI taxonomy): domain Eukaryota; kingdom Metazoa; phylum Arthropoda; class Arachnida; order Araneae; family Amaurobiidae; genus Amaurobius; species Amaurobius ferox. The sequence continues at coordinate 68,458,906 of OX578144.1, read as the reverse complement.
TTTTACCAATGTATTCCATGTTTTCATCAAGAAATTAGTTAAGATCATGCTCTAATTGCTGTGTAGTAAATTCTTACTATTTTCTTTGCTCTGTTCTAAGAGAACGATGAAAATTGGAATTCTCCGCTATGAAAAGACTGTCAACCCTGTGAAGAGAAAGCATTTGCTTCTTTTTTTATCATGTGCCATTTACCAGTTGTGTTCTGGAATACATTTTATTTTTATAATTATGCATATCATATTTTTTATCCAGCTTTCTGATATGTACAACACTTTAGCAGATAACATCCATGAACCAACCGACTTTGAATTTACTATGTGCTGCATAAAATAATCGATATCTGTAATGGCAGCAAGTAAACTTGTTATATGCCACAATTTTGTTAATCTCAATAGAGACTGACAAATTCAGTCCTACCACACAACTGGCTTCAATTTTTTTTTCTTTTATTAAAGTTTAGGCTTTATTCCTGATTTCTTTAAAAAAAATTGAAGTTTGCAAAATTGTGAATGTTTTGTTGCTCTAAGTCCTAGGACGAGTCGGCTGGCTTGGGCTTTCGACATAATAAATGTTCTTGTTGCCATTGCAAATACAGACTATTCCATGCTGATAAGTGCATAATATGTGTGAAACTAATCCATAGATGCTATTATCTATAATAGAAACACAATCTTAACTTTAGGAGCACTCCTTATAGGTGAGTTCTGCGAGTAGAAAATTAAGAATTTTAATATTTAAAAATATGATTGCTGCCATTAGCAATAGTAACCCTAAAGTAAAATTTGGAAGTTTTTATGTACATGTAGCATTATATTTCATATGCATTTTTTTTTTTTCCTTTTTTACGACCTCTACTGTGAAAAAAAAAATTCATATCTAAATTTCTTTATGAAAAGAATCTCCAGAAGGAATGAAAAATAACATATTTATGATCAGAGACTTATGTTATTTTGGTAAATTAATTTATCCATTAAACTACTAATTTATTTTGAATTTTACAGAGATAGAAGCATTTTATCTATTAATATAGATATCACTCTATGATTTATTTTGAAGCAATATTTAAGCAATTCTGTAATACTAAGTTTATACATTACTTGAATAATTCATTTGAAAAGGTATATTTTTGTGTATACTAGCATAATATAGTAAATAGTTTGAAGAATTTTTGCAGAATATTTAATAATATGCATTTATTTCTTTTATAGCTTATTACATATGGAGAAAATCGGACCGCTGCTATTAATACCATGATACAAGCTTTAGATGCATATGTTATCAGAGGTAAGAATAAGATGTTTTGTATATTTAAATTTGTTTTAAATCCATTGTACATGTCAGATCTGTGTTAATCAAGATCTGTTATAGCAGAACTGCAAGTACCATAAAAATGTTATTGGTATATCTAATTATACATATAGCATTTGTACTGTTATGTGGTAATAATTTTTTATATCATTAGGTTTTGCACCTTAAATAGATGTCACCGTGACTTAATCAGTACACAAGTATGAATCATGCTAGTAAACATGTTAGACAATAAAAATCCAGCAACACTCATTGTGTTTTATTTTTTTCTTGCAAATTAGACATTTTAAAACTGCTGGTTTGAACATACTGTACTTCAAAATTTATTAAAAAAATAGTATTTTTGTAGATACTTTATTGTTGACTAAATATAATTATGAATGTTTGAATCTTGTTTATTTCAAAATTGTTTGAACAAAATCAAACTTTATTTTTTCAGGACTGAGCCATAATATTTCCATGTTAAGAGACATAATGACTGAACCAAATTTTGTTAGTGGTAATATTAATACTAAATATTTATATGAAGTTTACCCTGAAGGATTTAAAGGTGAGAAAAATCTGTCTGATATTTCAACTGTTATATTTTACTCCATTCTATTGAATTATATGATTATTTTTATTTTTTAATCATGGATTATTTTATAAAATATATGCAAGCAATTTATTTGTAGTGACTGAGGTGTTTATGGCTACTCATTAAACTATTTGTGTTTATCAGGGATGTATCTACAGTGGTCGGTGGTGGTCGGGGTTTCCACCACTCAGAATTGCCGACCATCACTCAATTGCCGACCACCACTCATCCAAAAAAATATACATATTATAATTACATTTAAAAAAAGTTATATTCAATTTTATCAAATGTTTTTCTTTAATATAAAAGTATACAATACTAATACTGTTTGTGTGTGCGAATTAACATGAAATTTTATATTCTCAATTATAATTGTTCTGGAAAATCAACCACCACTCACATTTCTCTAGATACATCCCTGGTTTATGTATAAGGCATAGCAAAAGTTCTTGTACAGATTATTTTTTCCCAAAATTTACTCTTCTGTGTGTGGTATTACTGTTACTTTCCCTGCAATACATGGTAATGTATAGGGAAAGTATTGGAATCATGTCGAAAATCACAACTCGAGTTTTCGACTGATCTACACGTTTCGAGACCTCTAGAATACGAAAAAACTATTTTTAGCGTGACGTCTGTGTGTCTGTGCAGATTTTGTATCCACACTAACTAAAAAACTAATTGACCGAATTTCACAAAATTTGGTAGGTAAGTCACTTGTACACGAATCTGATGCTGATTAGTTTTGGGTATGACTCGGGTTAGAAGAACTCGCCTTTTTTTGCGAAATGGCCCGCAAAAGCTTGTATCCACTCTAACTGAAAAACAAATGGACCGAATTTCACAAAATTTGGTAGATAAGTCGCTTGTAGGCCACCCTGGTGCTGATTAGATTTTGGTATAATTCGAAAAAAAATAACCTGCCTTTTTTTGCAAAATGGACCGCAAAAATCATCAAAATCTAAACTTAAGAACTACGTATGCTCAAATATAGCCATTAAATGCTTGTTTAATACGTAATTTTTAGCGAAGAAAAGAATAAGACCAACCCCATTAAACTAGGGCTAGCCGTTCTCGAGATATTTTAGTTTTTCATATTTTTCCTACACCATTTTTGAAAATAAGTCCAGTTTTCAAATGAGAATGAAAATTGAATTAAAAATTAATTAAATTTAATTTAAATAAATAGAACGTGAATATAAGTCTGCAGGGAAAGTCATGTGCTGCCCACATCAGATTTTTTCATATTCAGATTTACAGAATATAATTTCATTCGTACAATATTTTTACCACATACTTTTATGTTTGTGCGATAAATATGTCCTTAAAAGAGAAACATGTTGCTGTCATTCATTATCAAAGTCAGGAAAGACTGTGCTAGTGATAAGTCATATGTTTGCTGCACATAAAAGAAGTATACGTTATTTTATCCTATCATTTAAACAACTAAGAACTGTCTGACTGCCAGAAAAGCAATAGTCTTCAAACTGCAAATGCTACCGCCATCCACCATAAGATAGAGAGAAATGTGAAAAAATTTGCATATCTTCATGTAAGCTATGATGATATATTCAAAAACTACTGTTTAAGAACAAGATAAATCTATTTTCATAAGCTGTAGAAAACACAATTGCTGATTGACAAAATAAAAATCATCACATATTTTAGCAAGAGTTGGCAGTTATTCCTGGTGAAGAGTGTTTTTTAGTTGCACTCCAAAACCCAGCTGAATATTATTTTCAACCTTTTCTGGAACCATTTGTATTAATGTATTTTCCTTTATAGACATTTATGTCAGTCATCTGTAAGCATAAATATACTTTATTAATATTTTTGAAATTTTACATTTCATATATATATATATATATATATATGTTTGTTCTGTGTTTAAAGTAAAGATAAAATATGCACATGTTTTGTTCTCTGAAAAAAAAGTAATATATTCTTGTGTTATGTTTAAAACTGTAATAGAAACATTACACTTTACATTTGAAAGAAATGAATGAACAAGGGGTACTTGTTTGAAAAAAAGTTGGGAGCACTGAATTACAACAGTGCCAAATATTGGGGAAACTGTAATCATGCTAGTTATCAATTATGCTTCTCTGATTCAAATATTTGGTTTAATAAATCATATAAAAATTAACCAAATTATCAGATTAAAAACTTGTATGAACCTCTGCTTGAGAATGTACTCTGTTATCATACCAAATTTGATTGATATAGGATAAATGACTTATTAGTGATACTGTTTCATACAGACTGATACTTTCATTTATATATATATATATATATATATATATATGTGTGTGTGTGTGTGTGTGTGCGTGTGTTGCAATCCTCTCCCCCCTCCCCCTCCATTTTTTTTTAAGTAAATGTTGTAATTAAATAAATATATTTTTTATAATGAGTATTAGTCTGAACTGTGGTGTTCTTTCTATTTATATTTGTCTTTTTTAACACTTTACAACAAAGTTGAAAAGTGTTTATGACTTTGTTCATTCTGTCGGTATGTCTGTCTGTCTGTCTGTCCGTTAGCACGATAACTGCCGTAAAAATGACTTAATCAAAATGAAATTTTAGTATGTTGTTCAGACGGTCTGTAGAACCTATGGGAATATAAATGAATAATATCACCCAATTAGTTTTGGATTGAACCCGGGTCGAAAAAATGAAATACATTGAGCCCTATGGGACCTAATTTTTCAAACATTTTTTAAGCGGATTTAAAATTCACAAATTGCTTTGAAAATTTTAGGTAATATTCAAATTGTTCCACAAAATATATAAAAAAAAATTCAGCGAAATATATTCAGTAGTTTTTTAAATAAAAATGAAAATATTAATTACACCTCTTATATGAAACGATCACGTGACCATGATATGAAACGATCACACGACCCACTTCAAAATAATATATGGCATCCATCTTGTTTCAAAATCGTGATTTTTTTAAGTTCTTTTTAATTCATATTGAGTGTTGTATCCGTCCTAAAACTACTTTATTTTTGCTTAAATTCTGTGCATCTACATACTGAAACAACGCAATGACAATATATTTGAGTTTAAATGCTCATCTAAATTTGATTATTTCTACAACTAAGCCTATTTTTCACCTATGTAAAATGTAAACAGCAAAATATATAGAATGAGTTGTATTAGAATTCCTGTATTTTTTTAACACAAAATAATTTAGTCCATGGAGTCTGCATGGCTGATATGAATGAAATATTAATTGATTTCATAAAGAGAAGGACGATTTTTTTTGATGAAGTTTCAAGCATAGAGTTTAATTTTTTGTAGCTCCATGGTCTTAAACAAAATGTTTAAATAAAATAAATTATTATAGTATTGTGATGAATGAAATGAATGGGAGAAAGTTATGAATGAAATCCTGGTTTTATAGAGATCCAGGCATGTTATTTTTTCTATGACGTCATTTGAATTAATTTCAGTTGTTTTCGATGAAGTTTTCAAATATAATAAATTATCGTAGTATTATGATAATTCTAAAACTATTACCGAGGAATGTATAACATTTTAGGGATGTTTAAACCAGGCAATTTATATTTCAATGCCGTCATTTGAATGAAGTTCATTTTTTTCGATGAAGGTTTAAGTTTTCAAATATAATAAATTAATGCAGTATTTTGATAAGTTTCAAAATATTACCGAGGAATGTATTGCATTTTAGACTTGTTTAAATAAAATTGCATTGAAGTTGGAAAGTGTTTCATAATCAATGCTTTAAGCATGATTGATCTTTCTTGTTTTTTTTTTAGGTAAACAACTTTCTGACAGAGAAATGGAACATTTGGCATCACTTTGTGGATGTATATTTGTAAGGCATGAGGATCGATCCAGGCACTTTTTAAACCAACCCCAGTAAGTTCTATATTGTACACTTGTATGATATTTTAAGCATCTGAAATATATTTATTCTTTTATTTTTTTACATGTTAAATGTGTCACAATTTCCATATTTCAAGTATTTTTAACTCATGCATTTTCAAATATAAAACTATAAATATATAATGAATATTATTGAAACAATTTTGCATAATATGGTGATTTCATATCAGAGATTGCACTGGGAAGAATTTTAATATTGAAGATCAATTTTTCACATGTTTGCTAAATGAAAGAAGAATTGAAAGTCAGACACCGCAGAAAATGTCTCCTATCCACAACTCGAAAGCACATAAATAACAATGGCAGCTGCAGAATTGAAAACAAAGGTTTTGGGTAGTTTTGTGTGAATAGTTTTGGTAAAAGAGAATGGAACCATGTTTCCACAGGCAAGGATAAGACATTAATTTCTAAAATGGTACTTCATAAAATGTATATAATTGGGCTTTTAGATTATATGTAGAGCAAACATAGATTGATGTCCACAAAGTTTCACGTTACTTTTATTTTACTCTGACAGAGTTATAATTTATGTATCCCCTCAATACACTTTGTAAATGGTCTTGGTGAAAAACACATTATATGCGATTTCATATGTGATAGTTTGCAAAAAAAGGATGCAGTTGTCAAAATTTTTCAAAATTGAATTAAGGGCTTAAGTACAGCTTTACCGGCTAATGCATGCCTTTACAGTAATTACAACTCATGGATTTTGCGATATTAATCAAAAGAGAACATTAAAACAGGAAAAACAGCTTGGAAGTTTTGGGGTTGACAACAGGTGATTTAAAACATACTTTTTCCCCCTACCCTGGTTGATGGAAAAAATTTAATTTCTTGGAATTGACAACATGCAATGCATAATGAAAGTGTTTCCTGTAGTTAAGAATCATGCAGCTACCTAAATCCACTGGAAACTAAAAAGGGTACAGTTGTTAGTATAATGGCTATATACCATGTTATCTTAGTAGTAAAATTACCGACAACCTTTGCTTGTAAATCATCACATATATACAGTTTTGTTGAAGAACAAATTTAGAAATCAAATTCGTGAAAAGTGAGTTGCTCTTTATAGCCAGGTCCCAATGTATATATATTAACAGAATTAGATATATCACTACACTTTTTATGCATCTTCTTAAGTTTAACATTTAATTTTCTTTACAGACCTCCTCTTGAAAGCACTCTCCCAACTGATTGGAATCTCATCACTGAAATTAATGGGAAAAAAGTTGAATTATTAGTTACAGAGAAAAACCATCGATTTGATGTATTTATACTCTTTAACTTTTATAGTCATTTATCTTTCATCTTGAAGCTTGTTCATTGTTTGATTGAATGCACTCTTTTAGCCCTTTATTTTGTGTCTTGATATTGAAGGTGATTGTTTTAAAATAGTAAAATGTTTAAATTGTATTCTTTATCAGTGTTTTTTTATTTATTTTTTTATTTAAGTACAAATCTTATATTAATGAACAGAAGACTGTAAAATCTGATGCAAGAAAGATTATCATAAGTTCGATCTTTCTTTAAACATGAAATATTCACAAGATATAAATTGTCTTAAGGATCAATTTTATGTGCTTTTAAAAGTATATTGAGGTTTAAAGATACAAAACTTCTGAGTTTGTAAGTTTCCTACCATCTTCTTTTCGATTGTTTTTTCCCAAAAAAAATTTTTTGATTTTTGTAAATTTAGAATTTGCATAATAAAAAACAAACCCTGTAGAAACCTCTAGATAGACTTCTGTACAAATAAGTTACTTATAGACATTAAACAAGACAAATAAAAATTCAATGAAAAAACTGGAATCTATCTGTATGTATTCATCAAAAGTTGCACTTAGTACTTTAAAATTATAATTTTTACAGCCAAGCAGGAAAAGAACAGTTTCAGGTACAAAATTATATACACTGACTTCCAAAAGTTAAGCATGCAATGCAAATTTTCATTTTTCGAAAGCGCATTTGAATTTGAGTGGCTGAAAATCACTGCAGATGTAGATGGCAGTATGCAAATATCATATATTACAGTCAATCATGATTGAGTGTCCAGATATATGCTAATTAGGCAGTCATTGAAGATGCCAGCATTCTGAAGGGTTTAAAGATATGCATTTAAATGTTGATACGAAGTGTTTTTAACTTTTGTAGGATTATTTTTGATGATATTCGAGTTTCTATGGCTGAAAGGAAATGAATGACAGATAGTGAGTGCTGGCGTGCTTTCGGGGTCATTGAAGCAGGAGAGTCAATCAAAGATGTTGCTATTTTCTTTGGCATTGATCACTCGGTAATTTCTCGATTATGGAAACAAGCCAAACGGTTGTCCGGAGACCTGTGCCCGGTTGTCCAAGGGTTACCACCTCTTCTGATGATCGGTATATTGCTATAGTAGCCAAGCGGAATCGGCGAGCAACCTCCACAACTGCTACATCCATGGTTGCAACGATTGCCAGTACTGTGCGCCAAAGGCTCCACATGAAGGGACTGTATGCCCGAGTACCACGTTTTTGTGTTCCACTAATCATCCAAGCCAGAGGGGCAAGATTAAAGTGGTGTCATCAACATGTCAATTGGACTGTCTCAAGATCGGTATATTGCTATAGTAGCCAAACGGAATCGACGAGCAACCTCCAAGATTGTTACATCCGTGGTTGCAACGACATTTGGTAAGACAATATCTGCCAGTACTGTGCGCCAAAGACTCCACGTGTAGGGACTGTGCATCCGAGTACCACGTTTTTTTGTTCCACTAACCATCCAAGCCACCAGAGGAGCAAGATTAAAGTGGTGTGGTCAACATGTCAATTGAACTGTCTCAGATTGATGCAACATCCTGTTCATGGACAAGTCTGGATTTGCCCTGGAATCAGATGATAAGCATGTAAAGGTCTGGAGAGAACGAGACACACACAATCAGACCAAAAACATCTACGAATATCACGCATTCAGAGGTGGCAGCGTCATGATGTGGGCTTGAATTTCAATGAGATATCGCACAGAGCTGCACATCTTTAAAGGCGATTCTGTGATGGCTGCATGGTATTGGGATGAAGTCCTAGACCCTATTGCAAGACTCTACGTTTCAGCAGTTGATCCTGATTTCTTCCTTATGGATGATAATGCCCATCCCCATCAAGTTAACATCATTGATGAATACCTGGAAAGTGCAGGCATTTCTTGTATGGAGTGGCTGGCATATTCCCTCAACCTTAATCCCATTAAAAACTTTTGGGATGCCCTCGGGCATGCTGTCTCTGCACGTTTACTTTCTCCAGCCAGTCTCAGAGAGTTGGAAACTGCCCTATTGGAGGAATGGCCATTGCTCGCATCTGCCGTGGTTGATCACCTCATTGAAAGCATGAAAAATCATTGTAAAGTTTGTGTGAAGGTCCGGAGTAATCATATACCGAATAATTGTAAGTTTTGTTTGCTTTGTTTGCCTTTAAACTTCATTTGTTAATGACTTAAATGTGACATCATCATATAACTTACCAAAAGTAAATATGTTTCTGATCTTTGTACATAATTCTTGTTTTTTTTTAATGCATAAACACATTTACTGCCTTTATGTACAATTTTGAGTTATTCAAAGCTTTACTTTTCCATTTTTGTTGATTTTACCATCCGTGCTTAACTTTTGGAAGCCAGTGTATCAACTAGCATATATATATTGATGTTGCTTCTGGTTGAAAATATGTTGTTGTTGTTGAGACCCAGACCGTCCGACCTACCAGAAAGGTGTAAGGTAACTGTTTGGACGGCCGGGAAGTGCCACCCAATTTAGACCGGAACCCAGTGGGGGAGGCATCCACAGGGACCGTACCCTCCTTCCCCTACCACCAACCTCTCGGAAGGACTTACGGACCCACATGTTTAACGTGATCGTACTCCGCGTGAACACGGCGGCAGTTTTGGCAGCGGCTGGAATCGAACCCGGGCCTACCGAGTGCAACTCCAGCGTGCTAACCAATGGGCTACCGCGCCCTGGTTGAAAATATGTGTAAATTCTAATAGCATTAAAAAATTACAATAAAATTATATCTTTCTTTCTTAAGTAAAATAGAAAAGCATTATAATTTCTCTTCTCTGCAATACAAAAATCTCTTAACAGACAAATCTGGAGAATAAAACATCCTGATCCTATTTGTAAACAAATTCGTAAAAATTATATAGCTAAGATACACCAAAACAAAGACTTAAATGATTGCAAAAGATATTCTTGTACACCATTTTCATTGTGTTGCAACATTAACTGATATGTAAATTAAGAGTTATTATATTTAAATAGTTGCATTATATTGATCTAATTTTTTTAGATATCAGTCAACGGTAGAACTCTAACCCTAACTGGTGATTTAAGATTGTCAGCTCCAGTTCTTGAAATAATAATTGAAGGCCAAGCATATTCTTGTCAGCTCATTAAGCATGATGGTGCTGGAAATTTGAGAATACGATTTGGGGGTACGACTGTAAGTATACGAGCCATAATGTAACTGTAAATTAACTTCTTGATGAAAAGCATAAAATATTCATGTATTTAAAAATTTTGTTTATTTCATATTCAACACCAGTTTTGACATTATACAATTTTAACTGAATATTTTCAAATATTTGATATTCTTTATTTTACTGCAGATAACCAATAAGGCTTATGATTTCCCTTTATTTATTCGTTCCTGAGATTCTGATAATAAGTGTCATATTTCCCAGGATTTTTTGTCTATTTCACATCCAAATCCAAGATTTTTAACTGGTTATTTTCAAATTTTATATTCATTTTTCTACTGTAGGTAACCGAGCTTATAATTAATATTAATTATTCATTCCTCAGACCCTAGAAATAACTGGTCCATTTCCCAAAATCCATGAAATTCAGAGGATTACTTTCAAAATTAAAATTGCTTAAAATAATAAATATGAACACACTTGTCCATTTAAATTATACATAAGAAGACGTTAACATAACTTTAATGAAATGCTAATTTTAAAACTCAAATTATGTTTTTTGAGTAAATAAACCTAATATGTCTGTAATGTGTAAAATATTTTTTAGAAAGCACAAATTATCCACACTACTGTCATTTTAGAAAGTGTGAATTTACTTGTAAAGAACCACTGTCACGAACAGTTTCAACAAATTTTCTACTTCATCTAAGTTAATAGAATTATAAATAATATCACAGTGAAAACATATAAATATTGTGTACCCATAAAACTCTGTTGATATGCCCCCTCAAATACAATGGAAAGTTGCAGAAAATGTAGGGTGCTTACTGAGAATTTTTTACTTAAGGAAACAAGTGGAATTCTGTCAATTTGCCCCCATCAAATGTGAAGGAAAATTGCAGAATAAGTAGGGTAAAGATTCATATCTTGAATCAATTTATGATTGCCTTATGTGCATAATTATAAAATAAAATAATGATATTTTTATCAATAAATGCATTACATTTGCTGATATTTTTCCCCCCACTGTTTAGAGGAAAAAGCTGTTTGTTTCATAAAAATTTTCAAAATTTTTTAGAAATTCTTCAGAATTTCCAATTGAGACAAAAAGTAGGGAGACATTTTCCTGGAGAGGGTGGATCCACAGAATTCTACAGTATCTTTACCAGTTACCAGAAATATTTTAATTTTTGTAATTAAAACATTTATAAAAAAATTAAAGAAGAAAGTATGATCACAATTGAATTAATATGATAAATTGTTAATACAATGCATATTGAAAGTACTGTATCCATGGTACTGTATATAAGAATATCAATTTATCATAAGATCATGCATCGATACATATGTACTAATACACCTATTGCTACCTTGACTATATGATTTTATGCTTTTAGCCTTAATATATGTATTGAAGTTTTAAAATTTTGTATTAAAATATTTGTTTAATCCTATTATTTTCAGTTTAATATCAGAGTTCTTACTGAAATAGCTGCTGAGTATGAACGCATCATGTTGAAAAAGCCTCAGGTAAAAATCTTATTTCATAAAAATATTGTAATTTTTTTTTATGTGAAATACTTATTATGGATTCTATTATAGAAAGACTCCTCTAAAATAGTATCAGCACCCATGCCTGGTTTATTGAAATCCATTGCTTGTAAAGTTGGAGATGAGGTAAGATATTTTAGAAATTTCTCGAAGTTACTGTATAAACAGCTTATAAAAACATAAACTTGCTATATATGCAGTTAATATTTAAAAAAATTCTGAAAACCATAATTTTGAAATTTCATATATTTCAAAATTTCACATTTTTATCTAGACAAGATGTTGATTTTTGTTAATATTTTGCTACTGATAAGTATTCGTTAAATAGCAGATAGATACCATTCCATTGATATCAAACATTTTTTTTTTCAAATCTTATTTTTTAATATATTTGATAAAAGATTATTCAACTTTATTATTTCTAAATTCAGCTTTTTTTTTTCTTAAATGTGTAAATTTTATTCACAGGGTGATATTTCAAAAAACTATTTAAATTATTAATGCAATATATAAATATTCAATTTTTTAAATTTTCAGTTACATAATATTAAATTTAACATTATTTGCTTTAGACTCCAAATATTTAAGAGCATGTTGTTCTAAATCTCCCTCTGTTTGTATAATAGATGGTGTCAATTTTAAAATGGTATTTGTTCATGTTTAACTAAATAACTCAATTATTATCAGTCTAAAATTTAAAATATATTGATAGTGTTAATCACCAATAATCTGCATACAAGTTAACCTACCCTTAACAGAGTTGTTTGCAAAACTTAACATGTCTAATGCAAAGTTGTTTAAAAATGGAATGTATTAGAGTATTTGCAAAGAGAAGTTTTAAAACTGTTTCACATTACTGCTAAGAATTTTCCTGAAATTTTATTTTTTCACCCTACATTAATATGCATGCAAAAAATACAGAGCAATCATAAACTGTTCCTATTCAAAGCCTTTTGCAGAGATATCTATTAGAAGAAAATCAACCAAACTTAGCATAAATATCCATCAAAACACCTGAAAATGATTTTAAGAAAAGAAACATTTAAAACATTGCTACCAGGTGATATTTCATGCTGATTGTAGAAAAATGCAACAAAAATGCATGATCTTAGTATTTAATTTTTATGTAAATTAACCTTGAAGTGGAATAAATTTTATTGTTTTTCTGTAATAATCCCCCAGGTGCAACAACTTCATTGTCTTTTAATGAGCAACTTTGCAAGAAAGACACTTTCTGGAATGTGAGTCAGGAATGTTTTTATTTGCAAAAATAATATAAAACATTCCTAGTGGGTTTGTGAATTCTTAGATGCCCTATTAGAAGTTGCATCAAGTATAAATTTGACTCTTTTTCATTACTCACAGCACTAAATTAACCCTTTATGGAAATTTTTAAAGCCAATATTTTCCTGATGATGATGCCACCTCTGTATATTTCAAAGAATATTCATTTAATAGTGAATTGAGTGGATCTCTTTGAAGTTTGATAGAGCTTCAATTGGTAAATATGTCTGCAGAAGATTTAACAGGAATACTTTAGTTATGTAGTTGGTTTGTATTCTAGGATGCTCAGAATATGTGTAATCATAAACTAGAGTTGGAATCTGACACCATTGCTATACTTCTTTACATTTACATATATTGTAAAAAAAACAATAATGCATCTTTTTTCAACTTCTATCTCTTACAGGTTGCAGAAGGCCAGGAGGTGTGTGTCATAGAGGCCATGAAAATGCAAAATGGTTTAGCTATTGGCACTACTGGGAAAGTAAAAAATGTTTTCTGTAAAGAAGGAGATGCTGTTGAAGAAGAACAAGTTATTATTGAGCTTGAATGAGAAGAGTAGTATTTTGTTACTTCAAAACTGCCAAACATACCAGATGCATTTATATATTTTTTTTGTTTGTATTATACTAAACTATTTTTCCAAATGAAAATGACAGTCACATTATTAATAATTTCTATGCATGTGTATAGAATTTATTAATTTTCTAAACATTTCAGAAGTAAAATCCAAATCTACTTTTTATAACGGTCTTTCTAAAAATATTCAATTTACTATATTTTTATATGTAAAATTTTAATAATAATTTTGTATTTCTGTCCCACATACCCCCAAAGACGATATCCTCATTTTTTGCATTTTTACAATTGCTTCTTTGTATTTTGAAGATTTATTTTACATAACAGGGGTGTTTTCAAACATTCCATAGAATGTGAAAGAAAAAAAAACTTATGCAATACTCCATGGAAGCATCCCTCATTTCGTAAAATTCCCCCCCCCCCCCCCATTGTACATTTGGTTTAATGGTTTAATACTGTCACAGTAGCAAACCTTTATTCTTTAGTATGGTGCTCATACATTTAGCAGTAGCTTTCGGAAAGCATATCTAAATAATTATTTGTTAAAAAATATCATGCGACATGCGAGAGTATCATCATCTGAAAAAGAGTCTTGGAAGTAGTAAACACTGTTTCATAACAAATGATTTATTTTCTTCATCTGAACTGATGCCCCTTTTAGTAAATAATGATTCGTTTTTTAATTTTAAAAGTTTAACTTGTTAGTCTACTTTTATTATAAAAAAAGATTTTCTTGCAAGAATATTTCATGTGAAATATAATAGGTTGCTAATTGCACTATTAAAGATAGATGTATAGGTTTATATTAAATAAGCTGAAATTTAAATAAAGGAAAAGCATTGAAATTTTTAATGTAGAATTAGGATTGCTAACATCTCAGTTAATTACAGCTTTAAATTTGTCCGTGTGATTAAGTAATTGATCTGATTGTCATGCTGATTTGTTTTCATTAATGCATGAATTTTTATTTCAGTAACATCTCCATATAATATTCAATCTTTGCTTTATTTTTAAGAACTATATAAAAAATAATCATAATCTTTTTAATGTATTATTTATACACTTTGAATGATTATTTTTGAGGGTAACTTGGCAAATAATAATTCATTTATTAATTTCACTAGTTTAACATAATAGAAGTATTGATCTACATTTATTGAAAAAATAATTTTCTTGCATGAATGTTCCATATGAAATATAGTAGATTGATACTCATACAATTAGAGATAAAGTTGTGAATTTATATTTTAAGTAGGTTGAAGCTTAAATAGAAAAAATACTTCTGAAAATTTTTGTTTAGAATTGGGGTGTTTTTCCTTTCAGATTCTGCTGTCACCTTTGAGATGATAGTTGGTTCAGATTTATCTATGTATAACTAAGTGTTTGATCTGGTTTTCTATTTAATATCTTATTCTCTTTTCTGTAGTGTATGGATTTGTATTTCAATAACATTTCCATATTTGTTTTTATTTTATTTTTAAGATTTTTATATTATGTTTAAGAGAATTATTTCAATATGTTTTTATGTATGTATGTGTGTATGTACAGTCGTCCCCACTTATTCAGGTCACTGATAATTGAATTTCCGTATATACGGATCAAATCTTATAAAACCAAAATTATTCCCGTGGGATCAATGTTAAATTTCCCCACTTTAGCGAATAATCTTAACAAGCTGTTCCTGGATAATCAAATCCGGACAATCAAGGCTGGATAATCTTAGAATGAAAATGTGTACCAAAGCAAAATATAAAAGTTTGCACAAGAAAATTTGTCTTCACAAATGGCCTCCCACCTCATTGAAAGAATTTCAAGGTCTCCTAAATCAGTGTTTCCTGACCTGTGGTCTATTGTATGTTTTTGAATCATCTATGACAGTGAAGACAATAATATAACAAGAAAGATTAATCATGCATAAAGCATTGATTATGAAACACTTTCCAACTGAAATGCAATTTTATTTAAACATCTCTAAAATGTGATACATTCAGCGGTGATATTTTTTAAATTATCACAGTACTATATTAATAATTTATTTTATTTGGAAGCTTAAAACTTCATCAAAAAGGGCAATGCTACAAAACTGTCTGCTTCTCTACGTAAAATGAATGAATTTTTCATTTATATCACTTATATTCCAGACACCAGAGCTAAATAATTTTGCGTTAAAAAATTCAGCAATTCTTATACAACTCATCTTACAATCACTTAATTTATTAATATTCTGCATCCATTAAAATTAGGCTTCGTTGAAGAAATAACCAAAGTTTAGTGATCATTTAAAATCAAAAATATTGTAATTGCGTAGACACAGACTTTGGATACACAGATAATATGCAAACATAAAGCGGTTTTAGGATGGATACAACACTAAATATAAATATAAGCGTTCCTAAAAAATCACAATTTTCACTAAGCAAAAAAAAAAAAAAAAAAAAGTAGATGCTATATTTTATTTTGCAATGAGTCACGTGATCTCTTCATATAATATGGATATAATTATTATTTCAATTTTTATTTAAAAAACTACGTAACATATTTTGGTGAAATTTTTTTTACACATTTTACATGATAATTTGAATATTTCCTAAAATTTTCAGAGCAATTTGTGAATTTTAACTCTGCTTAAAAAATGTTTGAAAAATTAGGTCCCATAGGGTTCAATGTGTTTCATTTTTTCAACCCGGGTTAAATCCAAAACTAATTGGTTGATATTATTATTTTACATTCTCATGTATACCACAGACCATCTCAACAACATACTAAAATTTCATTTTGATAAAGTCATTTTTACAGCAGTTAACGTGCAAACGAACAGACAGACAGAATGAACAAAGTCAAACACTTTACAACTATGTTAAAAATGATAGGGCCACCATAAAAGGTAGAAGGCTGCTGTAAAGTGAAAGGAATAACAAACAAACATGGCTCTATTACTCTATCATTGATAAACTAAAGCAAGAGATTATACATGTGCATACTTCTATATTTGTTGAATGAATTTTTGTCTTCCATTGGTACTCTGCATTTCAGTTTAAATTGACTTTTTAAAAAGAAATATGTTTATAATGATGAAAGATGTGAAGTGAAACCAGCATTGAGATTATATTTAAGTTCTATGAGAATCATTGAAAAACTAGTGAGCAAAATGCAAGCACAAGGCTCTCATGAAATATATTTGTAATTTTATTGTGACCGATAAATTGTATAAAACATAATTTAGTTATTACTTCTAAATCCATACATTTTTTTTTTCCGGGAATAACAGGTGTATTCCTTCATTGGTCAACGTTTGATGATTTTAATTTGTCACTGAACTGTTAAATGTGTAGTGGTGGTCTCTAATGTGATTTGAGTTACGGATTTGAGAATGTGGTCCTTTGGTGTAAAAAGGTATGGAACCACTACCCTAAACAATTGATTTTGACAGATTTTTTTTTTTGGCATAGGTAATGCAGTAAGTAATATATATATACTAGTCTAGAATTTTTCTTTCATTAAAAGAAATTTTTAATGAAAGATAAATTTACTTTTCAGACTTTATTATATGTGTAGTCAATATACTAGGACATTTAAGTAGTGACTATAGCACATATGTTTCCCCTGATAATTGAATACTCCTCCGCTTAATCGAATAATATTTACTGGAACCATCAGTATTCATTAAGTGGCTTCGACTGTATTATTATTTGCACTATTTCATTGATTATACTCAAAAATAACTTTCATATATTTTTTTTTGTAATAATCAGGTCATAATATTTTCTTAGAATAATTATTTATTTACATCCATAAACAATTAATTTTCTATGCATTTCTAACTGTTTGTTAAAACATTAAATAGTATAATTGTGTACATATTATGTCGAAAACCCAGACCACTCGACTGACCCGAGGGCTTACAGCAGCTATTTGAGTGGCCGGCTGTACATATTATGTGTAATATTTGTAGTTAATTGTACTAAATGGTTATTTACTGTATTACAATTATGCAAAAAGATTGTACTCGCTAAGTTTCTGTGATTGAACTCGCTAGCAAACAAGCGAGCAAAGCAGCCATGTCTTTAGCTTTACTCAGTATGTGAGGCAAGCGAGTTCACGCACTTACTCGATTACACTTGTGAATTTTATAGTGGCGAGTAAATTTGCTCTGTGTAGTCGACCCTTAACACTGTGATTAAAAATAAAAATAAATCTGATATTCATTTTTAAAAAGATAAATTTTTAAGCTAAATAATTTATTTTACTACATATACACTTTTATATAGCAAGTTGACATTGTTTATAGTCCCTTATTAGATTAAAATCATGGCCTCATATTAGCATTTTGTATCAGAAAAGTACAACTATAAAGCAATATGATGTTAAGAATATGCCAATAATATGTGTATTCCAAACTTTTCCTTTGCTAAACTCATATAAGAAAGCTTTATTAAGATTTTTTCTTTAAATATAATTAATGGTGTATTCATATTTAAACAGGCATCGGGATGGGGGGGGGGGGCGTATTTTTGCAGATCTGCATTTATTTGTATCCTGTGCCTATTTCAGAATCTCCTATGATCATAGTCACAAAATATATGGAAATACCTGCGTATAGGGAGCATTTTTAAAGCCTAGATTTGAGATCCAGACTTTGGAGCTTAGTTCCAGGCTTAATCTCTTATATTGTTTCTTTTTGTGTTTATATTTGTTGAAAATCTTCTATAGATCTGCAATTTTATTCTCACTTTTTGACTGCTGAGAATCTTTCAGTTATTTGCAAATTGCTGAGTTTTTCAGATTTGTGTATTTATTCTTGCTTTTGTGTAATCCATACTTTTCTTCCTTACCGTTTGTGTGTGTTTGTAGTTTGCTACATGCTGGTCTAATAATTTTTGGAATTCTTTTTCTTACAAACTGTTCATTATTTTCTCTGTTAACAATATATGCCTCAATTTAGCATTCAAGATTTCCATGTACACAGCACACACTGACTGATGAATCCAAAAGAATTATTTATGGAAATATACATAGCATAATAGTAATCAATAATAAAGCTTATTGATTAGTCTAAAAATGTCATATTAAAAACTCAATATTTATTGAACACTCAGCTATGTTAAAAAAATTTACCTAGCAAAATATTTAGATGAAAAGTGTGAATAAATCAAATTATGTTTTTTTCCTTTTTTTTATTAGCATCTTAATTGAATTTTTTTAAATATGATATATTTTTTAAAACTGATTTTGTGAAAACACAATTGCAAGTTCACTACTTTTTTCAAACTTTAAATTACCCAAGAATTAAAGATGCATAAAATATTTAAGTACTAGATGTATGTATTATAGAACAAGTGTGCTTGATTTGTGTATATATGTGATGTTATTCTAATGTAACATATTGAGTAAAATGTCTTCCAAATACCATATATGCCATTGAAGTAAAATAGAAAATAGATTGTTGGTTTTGAATATTTGCTATGCAATTAAAGAGAACTATTTTTCCAGTAATAACTGTAAAGCTTCAGCTTTTTATATATTTATTAAATGTATGTATGATAAATGTTTTTAGAATCAAAATTAGTGTAATCAATTATTGAATCAGTGATTAGAAAAAGGGAATGAATTTATTCCATCAGATTTTTGGAAAAATGAAAAAAAAAAGATATATATATATATATATATATCATTGAAAAATGAATTGTTTTAACCATTTCATTTAAAATGCTACTTACCTTGCATAAACAATTTTAATCTCTTGGACTTATTTTTTTTTCCACTCATTTTAATTTTGTTTGATTAAATAATATAAAATAAAAGTAATTCAGCAAAGATAAATATATGTACAGATTAAGTTTAATTGTTTAAACCATTAAACATTTCAGTCAATATGTTATATAACATATAGATAAATATTTATCTTGCATTTGCAATTGCAATCTCTTGGACTGGAGTTATTTTTCCACTCATTTTAATTTTTATGCCAAAAGAGAAAGGATTTCGATCATGGACTCATTCTTCTGTTCAAATGGACTCATCGTGGACTCATTCTTCTGTATGTTTCATAGGCCTGTAATAGCATTATAATGAAAAGGCACTTTTTGTACAGATCTTAATATAAAGAACAAAATGGTTATCTCGCTTCATTTTTCACATTTTTGGACTCATTCCCTTTTTCTAATCAGTGATTCAATATTATTTCACATATTCTTACTACAATATTACATTGATGAAATGTGTATAATAATGTTAAACATAGTCTCCCAGATAATTAGATATTTTTCTCCATGTTTACAAATAAATGAATGCAGCAGACTGCTATACAGCATATTTGCTTTCTGTGGAGCAGCCATACATGTGTCTATTAAAAGTAAAATTCTCTATTTCTCATAGACTCAATGTTCCAGTTTTAAATCCTATTTATAAATGTGCATTTTCAAAGTGCAAAATACCTACCATCCAACTGTTATACCACCAATAAACTTTCAAAAATATAAATAAAAAGTATTTACAAACACCGTTTTGTAAAAACACACATGCAAACACAATTTTATAGACATACATATTGCTGGATTTTATTCAATTAAAGAATTGTAGTAAATTCTAAAGCATATTTTCTTCATAATTGGTTCCCACAGATCGTCTTCTAAACTATGTGGCAAACTTAGTTTAACATAAATCTGATTAGAATGTACTATAGAATAAGCAAAACCGTATGCAAAGCTTGTGGAATAAATTACACTTTCAGTGGATTTCATGAGGCTGTTGGTTATCTGTGTTTAAGTGAATTAGAGCCTTTATTAAACACTAAGTTGAAAAAAGGGTCTAAAGCACAGGTGAGGCTTTCAGTCAGAACATACATCTCGCCTTGATAGTGATTTTTTCCACATTTTCTTTTTGTTCTATAAGCCCTTATTTAAGGTTTTGATTTAATTCTCTATATTAATTTTAGTGTTCAAAATTAAAACGTATTTTTTTAATTTTATATAGATTTTTTTTTTCAATTTATATAAATAGAAAGTATAAAAATAAATAATTTATATTTATATAAATTATTTTTATAGAGATTTTCATTTGTAAATTTTAACTCGAAACTTATAAATTTTGTTAAAGCTCTTTCTCTGGATTTCAATGTTATAATAAAGAGGTATTTTTCGTTATCTCAAGCCCCTCCCCCCCCCCCCCCCCCCCCCCCAAAAAAAAAAACTACATTCAATATTAAAATCTATAGTTTTCAGAATGAGATAGGTCATCAATCAGTCTTCAGAATTTTGAGGTTAGAATAAATTGTATGGATTACCTCTAAGATACTGTATTGTAAACACATGTTCAGTTGCATCTGAGGGACTGTTGTTATTTGTATGTTGTTGTTGAGACCCAGACCATCCGACCTACCAGAAAGGTGTAAGGTAACACCTTTCTGGTAGGTCGGACAGTCTGGGTCTCAACTCAACAACAACATACAAATAACAACAGTCCCTCAGATGCAACTGAACATGTGTTACATGTTATTTGTATGTGTGAAAAATAATTAAATTAGAAAAGCAAATGTGCGTAAGTTAGCTGTCTACTCTACTGTGATAGACTTTAACAATCTTATCTAATATCTAAGAGTGAGAAATATGTTTCTCTGGGAATTTT
Organism: Amaurobius ferox; assembly: GCA_951213105.1. NCBI lineage: Eukaryota > Metazoa > Arthropoda > Arachnida > Araneae > Amaurobiidae > Amaurobius > Amaurobius ferox. The sequence goes on along the minus strand of OX578144.1, from coordinate 68,437,622 downwards.
ATATTAAAAGGTTGCACTAAACTCTTCTTTTAAAACTATCCCTTTGTAATTTTTAAGCATACATTTTAATATAAAAGTTAAATATTTTCATGTAATATCAATCAGTGCATCAAATTATCAACTGCTTCTATCACATATTTTAATGAACATACTGTTCAATTTTTTTTAAGCATACTGTTTTTTTGTTTTTTTTAAGTTCATATTCTCATTGAAAGATTTTTAACAGCATTTTGGTACTCAAACCTTTTTAAAACACTTAAGTTTCTAAAAAATGTCCTATTTAATAATGGAGAACTAAAAGCTTTTATGTGGAGCTAAAAGTGTTTAGTTTCACATATGTCAATTAATTGTTTAAATTTTAAGACATAAAGGTTTTATGAATTTCCAGATCTTTTGTAACTTAGGAGTTCTATAACTTTTGCAAGGCTATATTCCATTAAATTGTTTATATAAGATATGTGCTTGTGGCTATTTAGTTTTGATTTAATTTCCAGTATTATAACCATTGCTTGTAGCCAAGATTTGATTTAATTTGTAGCTGTATAGCCATTTTAGTTTTGAAATGGGTGCTTTTCTAGGATTCATAAAAGTTTACTTTTGAAAGTGCATGAAATATTTTTGTTAGAAGATGAGAAAAATTATAATTCCACATCAAATAATTTTTAATCCACTAAGATTCTACATTGAAATAATTTTTGAAACTGTTGTATGCTAATTATTAGAGACTAATTCATTCATAATGTCATTTTATCTTACATTTTTAAAAAATCCATAAAGTTCCTATTTTTATGTGATTTTTTTTTCTTATGCAATAAAAATTAAATTTATTTCAATTTCTAGTCTCTTTGTATATTGAGCTTGTTTAAAAGGTTGTTTTTATGTTTAACATAGTGTTGTTATTCTTGCTATATTTCGATCTCAGTTGATAAGTAATTTATACTATGGAATAATTTATACTATAAGTAAGTAATACTTTATTTATACTATACTGAAAACAATTTATTGTATTCATTCTGTTTTATTCATCCAGTTGAAATGTGTTGTTTTCAATTACTTTATTATAAAAAGTAATTGAATTTGAAAAGATACATTGTAATAAAAATATTAGATACTTTATATACTTTACAGTTTAATGCTTTAGATGCTTTAAAGTTTTTATGTACCATGTATTATAATTAAAGATCATATTTCTAAAAATACTACATCAGAAACTATTGATCTGAATTATTTCTAATGTTTTCCAAGCGTATGAAGTAATGGATATTTGAATGATAAAAAAACAGTTAATTCTAACCTTCTTATCAGTGAAATAAATTACACTTTGGTCTCATATAACAATGAATATGCACCATTACACATTGCTTTGCTATCCAAATATGCAAATTTCAATTGCTTGCAATGTTGTAGGATTGTAAATAAGTTATTATAATTTCATGGTGCATCACTATTGCATACATCATTTCACTGCAAAGAATAAGAATTTTTCTAGACATGTTACCATTCACATTAACAAAGATGCATGCCTTTAATGTGTTTTCATGCATGTATCATTGTAAGCAATTGTAATTTGCACATTTTTATAGTTATACATATGTAATGGTACCTATGCATCATTACATGAGAATAAAGTGAAATTTTCTTTTCCTGGTGATGAGTTTTGAATGCAATTTATTTCATATCCAAATTCCTGTTGCCATATTTTGTATATAAAATTTGAAGTCATTCCGATCACTAGTTCAGTCAAACCCTGAAAGATGTTAACTTTAATTTACTCTGTATATATATACATATATTGAAATACATGAAATTAAGAATCAATGTATGGTTAAGAATATAATCAGAAATAGAAAATGCTAAATATAGATTGAATGTTGCATGAAGGCTTATGAGTTCAATACAGAAAAATATATTAATTCCTATACCTAATTCATAGTCATATTTAACTTAGTGCAAAAAAATGTATAAAAAATAACTTATTTAGTGTTCCAATTAAATATGCTATTCTGTTATAGTTCTGTTCTCTTGCTAATATTATAACTTTAGTACATTTTTATTTGAAATGCATTCATGTATTCCAATTTTATTTTTTGAAAAGAAGGAACATTATTTTCTTTTTAAAAATTGATACTCTGCATAAATGTAATCAAAGTTTAAATAATGAAAGGTATGTTGTTATAAATTATAATAGTTGAAAACACTTTTTAAAAATATGATTGATGTTTTTTATTTATTTATAAATTTGTATTATTAATTACATAATTTTGTCCCAATGAATTGCATATTGTCAGGTATTGCCACTTTTTTTTTCAATCTAATTTATTTTTATATATACACTATCAATACAAATATAACTCTAAAGCATTGATTCCCCAACCCTTGAATCATAAGGTATTATGTCTGCATAATCATTAATTCTCAAGATACATATGTTGGGTTTACAGGCAAATGTGTATTACATTTTCAGAAAAACGACTGGGAACCACTAATCTAAAGTAAGAATTATGGCATTTTTCTGTTTCTAGCAGTAAAACACATAGATTTTTAGAAATGATTATGTATGTGAGATATTAGTCTTGTGTTTCATACATTCCACAAAATAGTGTTTAGATATGTTATACTGTCAAATTATTGTATCTCTGTATTTCATGTATGAATATTTATCATTTATTTAAAGGCACTGTTGGGTATTTTTAAACATCAGTTTGTTAAAATATTTCAAGTTTTAGGTTATAAGAACTACATCATTGGTATTCAAGCTGTGTTTTTTGGAACCCTTGAGTTTTGTAAATAGTTTTGTTAGCCTTTTCAATACACGAAATGATAGGGATACCAATTAGGAGTAATGGAGTTGCTCACAGTCCACTATTATGCAGTAATGACATTTTGGGAAAAGATTCGATATTTTAAAAGTTTAATTTCTTAAAAGTATCTTAAAACCAAATGTGGAAAGAAAAGGGCACAAAACTGCATTATCTATATTATTCTCTTTGTTTCTTGAAAATATGCGGCCTCATTTCTTCTAGTCTTCAGTCCTCTATAATATTTTGCTGCAAAATAGATTATAGAATCAAATGTAATCGATCATTTAAACAATTTTTCCAATCACTAATCAATTTAATATTTGACAAAACCCCAAATTTAGATGTACGATATGTTTTAACTGCATTATATGAAATGGAAATTTCATAAAATATTCTTGCCTACATTTTCATATAAAATTTGAAGTGAATATAATTTTTTTTTCCCCCCCTACCCAGACCATCTGACCTACCTAAAAGTGTAAAGTAACTGTTTGAATGGTGGGGACTGTAGAGACCTAATGTGGGCAGCAACCACAAGGACCTTACCATCCTTCTCCTAAACCATGGCCTTTCAGATGAAATTTCAGACCTACAGATTTAACTTATACTTCATGTTGATATGAATATAGTTTTGGGGCTTCATTTAGGATCAGATTTGGGTCTACCAGGTGCAATCCTCTTGCCTTAATCACTAGGCTATCTTGGCTCAAATAAATATATATATATTAAATACCCATATCATTCAGCTCACCCTAAGAGGATTTGAAGCATTAATAGGAATGACCAGAATAAATATAAATTGAAATTATAATTGCTATTTTGTCTAGATGGCTGAACATGTCTCTTGGAGGCTGGCTTTCGATAAAGTCATAAAAAAATCTCTACAAATCGTTAATATTATAGATATTATTCTACCATGAATACTTTCATAGCAGAAAAGTGCCTATTCTGTTGAAGTTCTGAATAAGAACTTAAGAGTTCCAAAGCCTGAACAAGTTTGAAAACCACTGTTTATTAGATAAAAGAAATTCAACAGCATTTCAATTAGTTCTTTGTATTACTAACAGTTAGTACTAATAATTATTAGTAACAATTAGTACAATGCTGATGCTGTGTAATATGACTGTGATTATATAAGCACAAAAACAATTGCTGTAGTATTGCATAAATGCAATTTTTACACCATTTGAAAATTTAATTTGTCTTATTTTTTCGGTTATGAGCTTAAATTTTATCATAATTCTAAAAAGAGCTTTCTATGATTTATTAATTTTGCTTGAATAATTAATTCCTATATTTATATTATTTTTCCCTGTTTGGATATCATGTTTTTAAAATTAGTTTTGACACATTTAACTATTATACTTTTATGCATGTTTTACAGCTATTTCAGTGTTTTGTTATTTTTAATTTTGTACCCAAGATCTGATTTGGTATGTTGCATTTTTTGTTATTGTTGATATGGGGTAATTTTTTTCTTGTTTAAGATGTAATAAAGATTTAAACTTTTCGAGTTGTGTTGTGTGTCTGTCAAAGGTATTTATGTCATATATTATTTTGAACTCAAGTGAATACCTGGCATTATCTGAGATTTAAGATGCAGAACTTCTGGATAAAATTACACTGGAACTTGCAGTGAATTCTTGAAAACAATAACATATTAACAATATGCTCACTTAGAACACAAAATAAACTCACTGTGCGGGTACACATACAGCTATGTCATAATCACTACACTTTTTTAAAAGCTCTTAACTGCAATAGCTTTCTTGAAGACACATTGCCCGCTATATGCCAAAGTGTGCTGTTACATGCTAAAATGGTAACACTACTTCATAAAAAGCGTAGCAAAGTAGCCACAAATCCTTAATTAAAACTGTCATACAAATACTCAATTCCTATAAATAAAATTTTTTAATTATCAAGTTATTAAAGAAGAACCATTCAAATCTGTGAAATTTTCTCAACTCAGCATGACTAACCATAAAAGATATGTATGTCACATCTTATCAACTGAAAACCCCAATACAAATAATGTCACAGTTTAGCAACTACAAACCCCCACCTTTGTCCAAGTACTCGATGTACAGATGGAGGAGGATTTGCAGATCTTCATACATGTAAGCAGATCTTCATTGTTGTTCATTACTTTCGCTTTCTAAAACGATGACTTTGTGTTTCTGGTAATGATTAGTCCAGTTGTAGTCTCTGAGACTTGATGTTTCTAAAGTGTGATGCTTTGGATTTTTGAAGGAAAGTTATAAACTAAATTAGCTATTTATTTTGAAGACCCCAGACCGTACGACTCACCCAAGAGTTTGTTTTGACTAACTAAATGTACGGCCGGGAAAATAGCTATTTATTTCATAATTCTTACTTGGTAACCTGTAGAAAATTGTTTGGATTATTACTTTTGCTTTAATGTCTTATTTTTTATCACAACATGGATAAGCCATCAATATTCAAGTACAGTCAGCTTTGAGGATCCAACTTTTGGAGCCGCAATTTAACAATGCAGGGTCCGCGCGCCTGCGCCAATTACATTTGCCTGCTACAAACTCCTGCAAAAACTGCAGTTTTAACTAAATTTGCGCGTATTTTGCTATCAGCCGATTAACAATCGCGAGAATTCTAAAATAAAAAAATCTTCTAAATAATTGAAATGATAAATTTCATAAGATTTTGACAATTGTTGGCAAACAAAATTATATCGCTAATAGTTTCAAGCTCTTTACCAGTGTTCATGTGGATATTTAAAAAAAAAAAAACTTATGTTTAGCAGATTTTTTTTTTCTCTTCGCAATTTCTAGTCTTTTATAGTTGGCCATGAAAATAATCTCTGAAATCAAATAAATTATATAATGTGCTGAATAGTTCCAAGGTGTGAGGCTGAAGTTACAATATGAAACTTACTTTTGTCGCACAAAGTTTCGTGCTAAAGTATAAAACTTTATGCACATCGCACTGATTAACATTGGTGCTAATTTTAATTAGTGCGATGCGCATAAAGTTCATACGAACTTCATCGTAGTGAAGCAGAGGGGTGCAGAAAAATAGTAAGCAAACGTGTGTTTACAATGTACCGTTCTGTTCTTTCAAAGGCATCGCGTTACTGCTCTAATTACAAGCAAAAGAGTTATGATAACACGAGAAAACGAAAGCAGTTTTTTGCTTTGTCAGCTCCATTAGAAGTTTGGAAGGGTTTCTTTTAGAACTTTGAACTTGGGTTGGGATTGAAAAAAATAAAGTCTAATGTCGTACACGAACCGCCACGGGAGTCACAACATGGATAAGCCATCAATATTCAAGTACAGTCAGCTTTGAGGATCCAACTTTTGGAGCCGCAATTTAACAATGCAGGGTCCGCGCGCCTGCGCCAATTACATTTGCCTGCTACAAACTCCTGCAAAAACGGCAGTTTTAACTAAATTTGCGCGTATTTTGCTATCAGCCGATTAACAATCGCGAGAATTCTAAAATAAAAAAATCTTCTAAATAATTGAAATGATAAATTTCATAAGATTTTGACAATTGTTGGCAAACAAAATTATATCGCTAATAGTTTCAAGCTCTTTACCAGTGTTCATGTGGATATTTAAAAAAAAAAAAACTTATGTTTAGCAGATTTTTTTTTTCTCTTCGCAATTTCTAGTCTTTTATAGTTGGCCATGAAAATAATCTCTGAAATCAAATAAATTATATAATGTGCTGAATAGTTCCAAGGTGTGAGGCTGAAGTTACAATATGAAACTTACTTTTGTCGCACAAAGTTTCGTGCTAAAGTATAAAACTTTATGCACATCGCACTGATTAACATTGGTGCTAATTTTAATTAGTGCGATGCGCATAAAGTTCATACGAACTTCATCGTAGTGAAGCAGAGGGGTGCAGAAAAATAGTAAGCAAACGTGTGTTTACAATGTACCGTTCTGTTCTTTCAAAGGCATCGCGTTACTGCTCTAATTACAAGCAAAAGAGTTATGATAACACGAGAAAACGAAAGCAGTTTTTTGCTTTGTCAGCTCCATTAGAAGTTTGGAAGGGTTTCTTTTAGAACTTTGAACTTGGGTTGAGATTGAAAAAAATAAAGTCTAATGTCGTACACGAACCGCCACGGGAGTCACAACATGGATAAGCCATCAATATTCAAGTACAGTCAGCTTTGAGGATCCAACTTCTGGAGCCGCAATTTAACAATGCAGGGTCCGCGCGCCTGCGCCAATTACATTTGCCTGCTACAAACTCCTGCAAAAACGGCAGTTTTAACTAAATTTGCGCGTATTTTGCTATCAGCCGATTAACAATCGCGAGAATTCTAAAATAAAAAAATCTTCTAAATAATTGAAATGATAAATTTCATAAGATTTTGACAATTGTTGGCAAACAAAATTATATCGCTAATAGTTTCAAGCTCTTTACCAGTGTTCATGTGGATATTTAAAAAAAAAAAAACTTATGTTTAGCAGATTTTTTTTTTCTCTTCGCAATTTCTAGTCTTTTATAGTTGGCCATGAAAATAATCTCTGAAATCAAATAAATTATATAATGTGCTGAATAGTTCCAAGGTGTGAGGCTGAAGTTACAATATGAAACTTACTTTTGTCGCACAAAGTTTCGTGCTAAAGTATAAAACTTTATGCACATCGCACTGATTAACATTGGTGCTAATTTTAATTAGTGCGATGCGCATAAAGTTCATACGAACTTCATCGTAGTGAAGCAGAGGGGTGCAGAAAAATAGTAAGCAAACGTGTGTTTACAATGTACCGTTCTGTTCTTTCAAAGGCATCGCGTTACTGCTCTAATTACAAGCAAAAGAGTTATGATAACACGAGAAAACGAAAGCAGTTTTTTGCTTTGTCAGCTCCATTAGAAGTTTGGAAGGGTTTCTTTTAGAACTTTGAACTTGGGTTGAGATTGAAAAAAACAAAGTCTAATGTCGTACACGAACCGCCACGGGAGTTTTGGGTATTGAGAAAAAAAGTTGATTTGAAGTACATTCAGTGGCAATGCTTGGTTTAATCCACCTCCCCCACACTGCCTAAAACATAGACCTTATATCATCATATAGACCATACTTGTACGGTCTAGTGCCTAAAACATTGCTCCCCTTTTATACCTTCCACTTATCCCTCATGTTATATCACTTCATTGTTAAAATTCCACTTTTTCTTTTACCTGTAGGGGATTTTATTATTTATTTTATACTTAATATTGCTTCAATATAAAAGGTTAAATGTAATTGATATTTCAATACTAAAGGATATGTCACGATTTGCCTCTTTTTTTTTTGCTAAATGGCTCGCAAAAATCGTATATATTCACTCGAGGAGATATAGGGCTCTCTAATCCACTCTAGTCGAAGAACTAATTGACCAAATTTCACAAAATTTGGTAAATACGTTACTTGTGGGTTATCGTGGTGCTAGTTAGATTTTGGCACGTTAAAAAAAAAACTACTTTTACTTACTTTTTTTTCCCCCGAAATGGTTCGCAAAAATCGTCAAAATCTAAAATAAAATATATCAATTAAATGCATGTTTTATACGTAATTCTTAACGACGAAAAAAATGACAACTCCATTTCTCTAAGATGAACCATTCTTGAGATATTTAAGTTTTTTTAATTTTGGAACTGAAAACGTTTTTCACTAGTGAAAAAACCAACTACTAAATTTCTTAGTAGTTACGTCTCTTGAGGGTTATTCGGATACTGATTAGATTTTGGAAGGATTCGGAAAGATATTACTGACCTTTTTTGATGAAATGACTCGCAAAGATCGTAAAAATGTGAAATAAATTACTAAAATTACTGAAATATACTTGCTCTTCATATAATTGTTGACAGAACAACGAATAAAACTAACTCCAAAGCTATAGGATTAACCGTTCTCGGGATATTTTAGTTTCTTTAGGGAAAGTCATGTGCTACCCACATCAGATTTTTAAAATTAGAAATGAAACATGAAAATTAAACCTGAAAATGTATTATGGATAATGGACTGGAAATAGTAAGAATATAAACTGAAAAATATTTAGTTATAACACATGCATTCCCGTCAAAATAACATTTATGGCGAGAAATTACGAAAGTTTATACTACGATTTATGAATAAAGTTACACATACAAATGGGGTACAAAATAATACGAACACCTGTGAAAAAGTATGCTGCGTTTCATACCTAAAGTATAGTCGCGCCACCTGGAACAGAAGTCTGCCACCTAGTGGCCGTGAAAGGGAATGTATTATTCTCTCAACGGCAATCATGTGTTACATGTCTATCATACTCTCTGAGACACGCTGCAATGTCAGCCCTGACAGAGTTCCAAAGAGGCATGGTTGTGACTCATTCAATTCCGTATGCCACACACTCTCACCCATATTTTATACTCCTACCTCAGCGACAGAACCTTTCATGTCCGTCTGAACAAGACACACTCACACACCAAACATATCTTGTCTGGAGTTCCCCGGGGCTGTAAACTTGGTCTCATTCTTTACATAAACGACATCCCTAGAACCAACAACACCATTCTTTGCTTGTATGCGGACGACACTGCCATTCTTGCCACACACCACAACATCAACTCGAACCCTGGTTAGAGAAATACCTCATCAAAATAAACCCTAACAAATGTCAAACTATTTTTCTCGCATCAACGTTTTCCGTCCCAACCAATCATAATTAACGATCAACCAGTTTACTTTGAGAGGACATGTAAATATTTCGATGTCACTCTTGACAGCAGACTAACATGGAAACCCACAATGCAAAACTCAAAGATAAAATAAACTTTGTAAAAGCAGAACTGAGCTCCCTCTTGTATTCGAATGATGTCAGCATTGAAAACAAAATCCTACTTTGCAAATCAGTTATCCGCCCCCTCATTCTCTATGCCTCTCCAATTTGGGGCTACGCTGCGAAATCTAATGTAAATAAAGACCAAATCATTCAGAACAAAATCCTACGTTCTATCAGAAAAGCCCCAAGATACTTGAAAAACTTTGTAATACATCGCGATTTCAAAATTATTAGTCTGCTGTCAAGAGTGACACCGAGATATTTACATGTCCTCTCAAAGCAAACTGGCTGATTGTTAATTATGATTGGTTGGGGCGGAAAACGTTGATGTGAGAAAAATACAGTTTGACATTTGTTAGGGTTTATTTTAATGCGGTATTTCTCTAACCTGAGTTCAAGAATGTCGATGTGATATTGTAAGTATCGGTGTAGGTAGCTAGTGTTGTGGTGTGTGGCAAGAATGGCAGTGTCATCCGCATACAAACAAAGAATAGTGTTGTTGGTTCTAGGGATGTCGTTTGTGTAAATGTTAAAAAGAATAGGACCAAGTTTACTGCCCTGGGGGACTCCAGACAGGATATGTTTGGTGTGTGAGTGTGTCTTGTTCAGACGGACATGAAAGGTTCTGTCGCTGAGGTAGGAGTATAAAATATGGGTAAAAGAGTGTGGCATACGAAGCTGAATGAGTTTGTATATGAGTCCGAAGAACCACACCCTATCGAAGGCCTTAGCGACATCAATAAGTATACCTCCAACTGCTGACCGGTTTTGGAGTCCATCAGAGATGTACTCCACCACGCGGAGCAGTTGGTGTGTTGTAGAGTGAAGCTCTCTAAAACCAAATTGCTCTGGGATGAGAATATTGTTATTAACAAGGAAATTGTTGATTTGGATGGCTATGAAATGTTCAGCCAGTTTACCAAGAGAGGACAGCAGGCTTATGGGACGATAACTTTTGGGGGAGTTTAAATTTTCATTTGGTTTAAGGATTGGAACAATGGCGGCGTGCTTCCAGTCGAGGGAGAAGTAATTGAGATAGAAAATGGAATTGAAGGTGGAATTGAGCAGTGATGTAAAAGATTATATTAATAGTGCAGGATTTAAGAGCTTTGTTTGAAATATTGTCAGGGCCTGGGCTTTTCTTGTTTTTGAGAGTGTTGATGTAGTTAACTATGTCAGTGGGGGAAATGTGGGAAGGGGGGGGGAGTATTTGGAACACTAAGAAACTGCTTCAGCTTCCTCCATGAAATTTGGGCAGAAAATATCCTCGTGTGGTGCAAATTGTTTTTCATATACATCAGCGAGTAGATTAGCTTTGTCTTGTTCTGTGTAAGCAGTGGTATAATTGTGAGTAAGTAAGGGAATATTTTTGTGCTTTTTACGAATACGTTTTAAGAAGTCTCAAAGTGAATGATCAGTAGGGGAGAGAGATTCTACGTATTGTTTCCATTTGGCTTGTTTATAGTTAGAGATTAAAAGTTTTATTTGTGCCGTCAGGTGATTGTATCTAGTTCTGTGGGCAGGGTTTCTTGTGTGTTGCCAGTGTTAGCGAGCGCGGTTTCTGAGTTTAATTTGGCTAATGATAGAATAAGGAAGTTTTTGGTAGAGTTGTGGAATGTAGGTGAAGGTGCCGTCGGAGAGTGCTGAGCTAAATGTTTGGGTTAGTGTTTTGATCGCCCTGTCAACATCTTCGGTGGAAGTGATGGTTGGGAAGAGGATGGGGGACTTGTTTAGAAGTTTAACAAAAATTTTCCAGTTAACTTTAGTAAGAAGAGGGGGGCGGGAAGAGGGGTATTTAGTTGCAGCGTTAATAAGATTGGTAGATGGTCCGAAGTAAAAAGATGAAGTACATTTACAGAGGCCGGGAAGGGACAATTTTTTAATAATGCAAAATCAATGGTGGTAGGGTTGGTGTGATTACTATGTCTGGTGAGGAGGGAAGGAAATTTAATGTCTAAATTATTATCAATACAAAAGTTGTTATGTTCTCTTCCTGCCCGGCTAGTTCTGCGTGCATTCCATCTAGGATGGTGCGCATTGAAGTCACCTGCTAGGATAGTAGGGGATGGAGGTTTAAGTATGAGGTCTAGATCGTTATAAAGGGGGTCGGGAGAGTTAATTCTGTTGTAAATGGAACCAATTATGAGTTTTTGCTGCCTAGGCAGTAGGATTTCCACCAATGTGTTTTCAAGACGATGTGTGTTTGAACTTGGGAGATGTGTGTGGGGGATGTGATTTTTGATGTAAACTGTTGTTCCGCCATAGCTTAGTGGCTGACCAGCTGCACTGTGTCTTAGTGTATAGTAGAGAGTAAAGTTTTGAATTTTTAAACGGTCTGGGCCCTGTATAAGAATGATGTCAGCGGGATTGTCAGTTAAGTGGTTTCTTAGGTCGTCGATTTTATTGCATAAGCCGTTAGCATTCCAGCAAAGGATATTTAATTTGGATGGGTGTCTATTCATGATTGGTAGGATTTATCCGGGCGCCGAAGATAGATTCAATAGCACGGATAAATACAAATAGTTTGTTGAGGGGACCCTCAACTTTTTTCATATCGGAGATAGCTAATGTGATTTTATTTATTATATCCTGAATATTGAATTTTGAGAATATTTTTTTAATTGCAGTAATTAAGGCGGACTTCGACTTTTCACTGATTCGTCCGAGGGAGGGCGGACTTTCTGCTTCATCGTGAATGTCCACAACTTCCTTTGGGAGAGTGGGGGATGGCATGTTTTGCTGGTTAATTTGATTATATGATTGGTTGTTTTGAATGGATTAACTAGTTTGGTTATTTGATTTGGTATCATTGTTTGCTATAGAATTATTAGTTGATTTAGTTTGATTTTCAGGTGGGAGAGCTACAGGAGTTGGTGAAGCATGCTGGTTATTTTCAACAGGAGGTAGAGCATAAGAAGACGAGGTGGGCTTAGCTTTTTTGTCAATTGAGTTGGAGCTCTTTGCAAAATAAGGCTCGTTTTGGTTCTCTGTGAGGCTAAGCTCATGGGTTTCTCTTTCTTTCTCCTCAAGTTTTCTTTTCCTATACCTTTCATGTATGACTGAAAAGGGTTCTAGCTCAGGGCAGGCCGTACTAGTGGAGGGCTCTGAAGGAGGGGGGTGCAGAAAGGTTTCTGAAATGAAGAAGTTTGTGGGATGGGAGCAATTGGATTTGATTGTTTATAGGTATGGGTGATACTAGAGTTAGCGTTTTGATGGGAAGAGGGTTCAGGTTGATTGTTTTTATTTTTATTGCAGAGGGTACTTGCAGTTTGGATTTTGGGGAGGGTCCCTTGTTGGTTGGGGCTTTTGGGCATTCTAAATAGTTGGCCGGGTGGGGTCCTTTACAATTTATGCATTTTGTTGGAAGTTCTTTTGATTTGATACATTGTTTGGTTTGGTGGGGCTCTGCACATTTTAGACAGGCGTGGGGAGGTTACAATTGTGAGAACTACGTCCCCATGATGTACAGTTATAACACGGAAACCAGGGAAAGGGTTAGTAATCTGTTATTTTGACAATGAAACCAACCACTTCTTCTAGTTCATAAATTTCATCAAAGTTATCGGAATTGTAGATATTCACAAGAAAGATTGGAAGTCGCTCTTTCGTTTTAAATTTCCTTAGTTGGGACACACGTTGGGTATCAAATCCCTTAGATACTAGGTCCTCTTTAATTTCTTGGCCATTAGTGTCAATGAGAATTCCTTTTAAGAGGATCTTCTTGGGCCTTTCTGGTTTTATGCTCATACTATGGAATTGGATTTTATTTGCTAACAAGCATTTTTGTAGTGCTCTATACTCTTCGACATTTTTTGGTTTTAGTCTGACGTACTCGCCTGCCATCTGGAGGGGTTTTTGAAAAGTAAGTCTTTGGTGGCATTGTTTAAGAGTGCATTGCTGTTTTCTACCTTCTTTATGTAGAAAGGTTCCGGTTTAGAGGGCTGGAATGGGGATTGGTCATTACTAGAGTCATAGTCACCAGGACCGTTAGTATTTTTGGTGTTGTTTACATTAGATTTTTCAGCATCAATTGACTTGGATGTATTATTGATTGCATTAGAATTGTCAACATTCTTTACACTAGGGTTATCAGTTGTAATCAAATTGGAATTCTCAACATCATTAGAAATTTCATTAGTAAGTAAGTTAAATCTGTTACTGGTTTCAATAGTAATATTTTCGACTATTTGAGTATCTCTAGTATTTAAATGTTTAACATATTTACGTTTGTTACTTTGGTTGGTGATGTCACTATCACCGTGTTCACGTTTATCAGCATCTTTGAATTTTAAAAGGTCATCAGTTAAGTATTTAAAATTGGATCCAATATTAGCTATATTGTTAATACAATGAGTCAAGTTAGCAGGGGAAGGATTAGAAACCAGTAAGAGAATATGATCGCACATACCTTTGAATCCAGCTTTCAGCTCGTGGAGCTCACCAGGTTGTTGATCGCTGTTTTGGGCTAGGAAGATCATTAGGGAAAGCTTGACGAGGTTCTCAATAACTGTCTTTTTTTCAATCAGTAATCCATTACGTCCCAAATCTCTTAGTTTATTCAGCAAGTCCATAAAATTAGGGTCCGGAATTTCCTTTGGCGAATTTACTAAATGGTATTGGTAATCCAGGAGATTTTCATCATTAGCACAGACACTGGATACTAGTTTCTTGATATATTCGCCCACGATAGAATTTGAACTAGCAATAACACTATTCACAAGATCAGTAGAGTCCATGTTTACCGTCTCTGAGCACGTGGAAGAGTCATATACTGGCGAAATGGCGCTGGACATATCTGTCCTTGGGAGATCCTTGAAAGCAACCTCCAATTCAAATGAAATCCCCTCCATAGCATAGAAAAGGAAACATACTTTTTAAAAGGTAATATCGATAACAGCAGAGGCCGCAAAGAGCCAGAAGAAGCACATATACTATCAAAAGTCACGAATCAAAACACGTGGGAAATGCAAAGCACAGGGTCGCTGACCGGAGCTCGTCGCAAAAACGACCTACTCCCACAGTGTCCAGAAAGGAACTCTGATAAGACCACTGTTTACAACATTCTTTGTATACTACTCCTAACTTGTTTCATCAACATTATTGACCCCTATTGAAGGACTAGGTTCAGTGGAAGACTGTGACTCACATATATGTTACCTGACTAGGAATACGGAGCTCTCCTCCAGGAGCCCCTAAATTACTGGCTGGAGGCATGATTGTTGGAACACGTTTAGCTGGAACCTCGGTGACGGAAACAACAAACCTCTTGGGGCGTGCAAGAAGCACGGTATCAGTCATTATGACAACGTGCATGAAAGACGCTAAAAGCACAACAGTGGGCAAAAGATAAAGCTTAATGTAAGGATAGAAGGGTGTTGCAGCGCATAGTGGCCCGAAAGCACAAGCAATCGTTATTAGAGATAACATCCGAAATAAACAGTCATCTGCAGAACCCCATTTTAACCAAAACTGTCAAAAGGGAACTTCATGTGCCAACATTTATGGCAGAGTGGCAATTCGTAAACCGTTGGTGACATCACGTAATGTTTTCAAGCGACGCCAGTGGTGTAGAGTTCACAGAAGCTGGTCCCCACAGTAGTGGCAACAAGTCACCTGGTCTGATGAATCAGCATTCACACTATTTCAGACCACCGGACGTGTTCATATCCAGAGAAACGTTTACTCCTGACCGCCTCTTGTCGACGGTGAAGCATGGACGTGGCTCCCCTTTAGTATGGGGTGCGATATCTTGGCGCTGTCTTGGACCACTTGTTGGATCTCTGCATGGGAAGATCAAAGCTGATCACTATCGAAGAGGAGTGCCTAGTCTCCGCAACGAACTCCTGTCAAAATACCACGTGATAGCCACATCAGGCGCGAATTTCAGCAGACTTTTTGTCTTTTTGTGTGACGGCCGTAGATATGTGGCCGCAGATGAATGGATAGAGTTCTTTGTTTTCTTCATGCAGGAATTTACAGTTTAATTAATCTATGCGCGATTTTGATATTGAAAATATACACAAACATACATACATACATATATATACACACACACACACACACATATATATATATATATATGTATAGTCTGTTGCATAATCTGTTTGTCATTTCTAATCGAAGACAAAATTGCATTAAATAAAGCTGAATATGCAGACTTTTTACAAGTTATTGTGTGATTTGGTTTATTGCAGTTTGGAGAAGCATTATAAGAACAAATTTAAGCAATTTTCAGCCTACGATTGCTAGCTTTATGTGGTATATCAATAACTATAAGAATATTAATAGAGATATTGAATGGAAATATGTACCCAAGAAAAAACAAATACATCAATCACTTCTACAGAGTTAACTTATGTTATACATAATTATGCCTGTTTTCTCTTGCATATCTTCAATAATAACTAATACAGCAACAGAACAACCGACCTTTTTTATATATAAATGAGCCAGCTGCTATATTACTGTACAAGTTTACAACTCAATATATATTACTAATAAGACTTGCAATATGGGTGTTTTAAGTGCATGAAATAAAATAGCTCAATTAAATAAACAAACTTTGATGGCACATATATGATTACATAATGCAAGGGTAGATGTCAACAAAGTAATTTTAAATGTAACTTACCCAATTCCTTTAGTAAACTTCCAAAATCAAATATTGTGCAGATATACTTGTAGCGGAAACATGAAATTTATGTCATCAAAACATATCTTTTTATGAATATTTGTGCTAAATAATCCTAAGAGAAGATAAATCTTGATATATCCTACTGAAATTACGCACTAAATGATTGTAAATTTCTAAAAATCATCTGTAATATATGGATAGACCGATATTACAAAGAACATGGTCGCTGTGCAGTGGAATCGCGAACGTGACGTCACATGAAACTCATCTATAGATGAGTTTCATAGGGTTCTATACCCATCATTCATGGGGTTCAGTATCCCCCGCTTCATGGGGTTCGGTACCCATCTATAACTCATCTATAGATGGGTACGGTATAATGTAAAGCATTTACCTATGTGCAATGGTACACAAGTTTTACAAACATATCGAGTTTCACTGCACTTTCCTTTGGAAGAGCACACTTCACATACCCTGGGACCCTCCCCTCAAGTAACATCAAAACATCTAAATAAGTTTCAATAAACTTTATTTACACATACTCTGAGATCCCCCCCCCCCCCCAAGTAAAATCAAAACATCTAAATAATCTTCTATAAACTTTATTTACACAGCATGTGTTGAAATGAAACTTACTGCATATATTTAATAATTTTTTCGGGAACGGTATACTGTAAAGCATTTACCTATGTGCAACGGTACTCAAGTTTTACAAACATATCGAGTTTCACCGAATTTTCTTTTGGACGAGCATATCTCGGATCTCCACTCCAAGTAACATCAAAACATCTAAATAAGCTTCAATAAACTTTATTTACACATACTCTGGGATTCCCCCCTTCACAAGTAAAATAAAAACATCTAAATAAGCTTGAATACATTTTATTTACGTAGCATTACTTGAAATGAAACTTACTACACATATTTAATATTTTTTTAGGAACAGTATACTGTAAGCATTTACCTACGTGCAATGATACACAAATTTTATAAACATATCGAGTTTCGCTGCAATTTCCTTTGGAAGAGCATACTCCACATAGTCTGGGATCTCCCTCCAAGTAACATCAAAACATCTAAATAAGCTTCAATAAACTTTATTTACACATACTCTGAGATCCCCGCACCCCAAGTAAAGTCAAAACATATCAATAAACTTGAATAAACTTTATTTACACAACATGCGTTGAAATGAAGCTTACTGCATGTATTTAATAATTTTTTCGGGAATGGTATACTGTAAAGCCTTTACCTATGTACAATGGTACTCAAGTTTTACAAACATATCGAGTTTCATTGCATTTTCCTTTGGACGAGCATATCTGGGATTCGCCCCCCCCCCCCAAGTAACATCAAAACATCTAAATAAGCTTCAATAAACTTTATTTACACATACTCTGAGATTCCCCCCTCCAAGTAAAATCAAAACATCTAAATCAGCTTGAAAAAACTTTATTTACACAGCATGTGTTGAAATGAAACTTACTGCATATATTTAATAATTTTTTCGGGAACGGTATACTGTAAAGCATTTACCTATGTGCAACGGTACTCAAGTTTTACAAATATATCGAGTTTCACTGCATTTTCCTTTGAACGAGCCCAAGGAAACCCCCCCCCCCAAGTAACATCAAAACATCTAAATAAGCTTCAATAAACTTTATTTACGCATACTCTGGGATTCCCCCCCCCCCCACAAGTAAAATCAAAACATCTAAATAAGCTTGAATAAACTTTATTTACATAGCATTACTTGAAATAAAACTTACTACACGCATACTCCACATAGTCTGTGATTCCCCCCTCCCCCAAGTAACATTAAAACATCTAAATAAGCTTCAATAAACTTTATTTACACAGCATGAGTTGAAATGAAACTTACTACATATATGTAATAATTTTTTCGGATACGGTATACTGTAAAGCATTTACCTATGTGCAATGGTACACAAGTTATACAAACATATCGAGTTTCACTGCACTTTCCTTTGGAAGAGCATACTTCACATACTTTAGGATCCCCCCCCCCCTACAAGTAAAATCAAAGCATCTAAATAGGCTTCAATAAGCTTTATATATACAGCATGCATTGAAATGAAACTTACTACATATATTTAATTATGTTTTTGGGTATGGTATGCAGTAAAGCATTTACCTACGTGCAATCATACATAAGTTTTAAAACATATCGAGTCTTGCTGCACTTTCCTTTGGAAAAGTATACTCCACAATATGATCCCTACCTCAAGTAACAATATATTTTAAATATAGTGACATGAAAACACGGTGACTGATCAGCAACATGTGACCATGCACACATGAGTATACTCACAACATGCCAGAGAAATGTTAGTCACAAATGATTTATTTCGACATTTCAAAGGAAGATTAATGGAAAACAGCATCAAACATTCATCGTATATATGTAACATATATATATATATATATATATATATATATATATATATATATATATATACACACACACACACACACACACATATATATATATATATATATATATAGTATTCTATATATTGCAAAGAAAACAAACAAAAGCTTAAAAAATAAGTCTTTTTTGTTCGTGCAACTCTAAATAATATTGAAACATAGGCAGCATATTAACATATACATACATCAATCATGTATATAGTCTTGATTATGAAACACTTTCCAACTTCAATGCAATTTTGTTTAAACATCTTTAAAATGCGATACATTCCTCGATAATATTTTCAAAATTATCACAATACTACATCAATATATTATATATATTTGAAAACTTAAAACTTCATCGAAAAAATGAACTTCTTCAAATGACGGCATTGAAATATAAATTGCCTAGTTTAAGCATCGCTAAAATTCGATACATTCCTCGGTAATATTTTTAAAATTATCATAATACTAAAATAATTTATTATATTTGAAAACTTCATCGAAAACAAATTAAATTTATTCAAATGACGTCATCGAAATATAACACGCCTGGCTCTCTCTAGCAGTATTTCATTCATAATTACTTTTTCCATTCATTTTATTCATCCCAATACTATAATAATTTATTTTATTTAAAAACTTAAGACCATGGAGGTTCAAGTAATTTAACTCTATGCTCAAAACTTCATCAAAAAATCGTTTGCTTCTCTGTAAAGTCAATGATTGTTTCATTCATATCAGCTATATTGCAGACTCCATGGGCTAAATAATTTTGCGTTAAAGAAATGCAGCAATTCTTATATAACTCATTTTACATCTTTTGGTATTTACATCTTCCATAAGTGAAAAGTAGGCTTCGTTGTAGAAATAATCCAAAGCAAAAATAAAACGGTTTTAGGACGGATACAACACTAAATATGAATTAAAAAGAACTTTAAAAATCACGATTTTGACGCAAGATGCATGTCATATTTTATTTTGAAGTGGATCTCGTGATCTCTTCATATAAAGGGTGTAATTAATATTTTAATTTTTATTTAAAAAACTACTGAATATATTTTGCTGAAATTTTTTTATATAAATATTTTATGGGTTAATTTGAATGTTTTCTAAAACTTTCGAAGCAATTTGTGAATTTTAAATTCGCTTAAAAAATGTTTGAAAAATTAGGTCCCATAGGGTTCAATATATTTCATTTTTTCAACCCGGGTTCAATAAAAAACTAATTGGGTGATATTATTCATTTATATTCCCATAGGTCCCACAGGCCGTCTGAACAACATACTAAAATTTCATTTTGATAAAATCATTTATACGGCAGTTATCGTGCTAACGGACATACAAACAGACAGACAGAATGAACAAAGTCATAAACACTTTTCAACTATGTTGTAAAGTGTTCATAAAAATCATGTCTGTGTAAGTAAGATACCATCTAGATCTGGTAAATGAAATGAATGTCTGGCAAATGAAGCTCGAGTGAAATCACATAGTTTCTCTTGTTCAGAGGTACTTATATTTCCCAAATTCTTTTTAAAACAAATTATTGCATTAAAATAAAGTAAATAAATAGACATGAAAAGTACCTTGACTTCTGGTTATTGTATCTATACTTGGAGTAGAAACAATACATGCCGATAGTATCCATTGGTTTTGTATCAGTACACGCGATTCAGAAGTGACGAATATTATACGGTTCATCAGACAAATCCGTATAAAATAATTTTTCTCGGTACTTTTATTGATTTCTTAGAAGCAACGTTGTGGTGTGAGGTATAATATCACACTGAAATCTTGACAGTGTCAAGATAAAAAAAATCGCTATATTGGCAGGAATGGTAATGGAGGATGGCGTCTACAAAGAGTATGGCGATAGCAACCGTTGCTCGGGGAATGTGACGTCGGTGCAACTCATCTATCGGCATATTTCCATTTCAGCTTCAGCCTCGTCTTACAGGATATTTTACTCTCGTTGAAAGAATTATTTTCATTATTTGTTGAAAGTTTACTGAGCTGATTCTCTACCACCCAAACCAAAACTTCACATTTGAAATGTACTAACTAATTATATTATGCAATGCATTTAGTGCTATTTTAGAGTACTATTTTAAAGAGTAAATAAAATATGTTTTCAAGTTGTTTTAGTATTGCAATAGAAGGATAAAAAAAAGTCTATGGAGAATATACATAAAAATTCATTTTCTAAATTCTGTCTGATGTTTTTTTAACGATTCGAGAAAGAGAATATTTATATCATGCATTCAGTATTCAACGAGGAAATTGGCATAGTGTAGTAAATATTCTAAAGCAATTTAAATTAGGATCCTTTGTGTTTTGTGATGGAATCACTTTAGTTAGCTTATTTTAGAAAACTGACGAAATATGTAAATATCGCCAAAGCAAACTAGCGTTGAAAGGTGGATTTTCTAAAACGCGTCAATACTGTAAACTAGCGAGTCGCTGGTAAATATAAATTTGAATCAAAAGAGACCAAAGAGTATTATATTAGTAATAATGTCATAATTTTTATTGTATAATATTTCATGCATATAAAATCGCTTTGGAAAAGATGTTTTGTAAAGAGGATATTTCCTCGTACGCATGTTTCTTCTGGGTCTTTTAGATTCCACAAAAATGATTTTTCACGTATTGATTCAATTAACTCCATTTCCATTTCGCATGACCACTATTTTTCGACTTCGAGACGACTTCCATCTTTATGACACAGAAATATTATAATTACTTAACAAAATTCTAAATCTAAACTAAAATAATACTTCGCGCTGCAAGGTTATTATATCAATATATTCTATCTGTTATTATATTCTATTTGTTCGCGCTCCACAGATTCAAACTTGCGCGAGAATGTAGTAAAATCTGCGCCAACCTTTCTACATACGTGATTCCTCCGCTACTCATCTGTGATTGGCTGGTTGGTGAAAAATTGTCCCAAATGAATAACTTTTTCTATACCGGTCAGATAAACTTGTCCCAATTTTTTGACCTTATTTCACACGAGTTTTCCTCCAACTCTGCGTAAAAATTGTTCGAAAAGTTGGTTGTCCGAAAAATTGCCGGAAAAGTTGTTGAATGTGATACGGACTTTAGAAGCAACGTTGTGGTGTGAGGTATAATTTCACACTGAAATCTTGACAGTGTCAAGATAAAAAAAAATCACTACATTGACAGTAATGGTAATGGCGGACGGCGTCTACAAAGAGTATAGCGATAGCAACCGTTGCTAAGGGGAATGTGACGTCGTGTGCAAGTCCTCTTTTGAGCGCATGCGCAATCATTATCTCATCAGTTGCTTTAAAATCTGCTTGATATGATTTGAAGTGAAGGGAATAACATTTTAATATTTTTAGCCGCGTAAATAATTTTGAAATGGATTTGTCAGTGATAAAAATGATTGTTTCTGCGTAAAATTGCGGGACTATATTATTTATATACTATGTATTACAATATAAACTGGACATTTTTAACTGGTAGTGATACATGCATTTTTCGTGTGCTCTTTATTAGTTATTGATCTTGCCATATCAAGTTGATTATTTTTTATGGGATATCAATTTTCGCATTTACTTATTAATCGATCAGATACATTACATTAATTGTATATTTTAAAATAATTTTCATATGTCGTATTTTATTTTGTTTTAAAAGAGTTATATAATAATATGTCATCTCATAATAAGTAATTTTAGAGTTGTAAATTGTAGATTTTCTTAATGTCATTTATGATTAACCTTATAAAACTAGAATAAGATTAATAACTAAAGGGTGTTTGAATATTATGCTTGAATCTGAAGTAAGTTGGCAATTAAATTTAATTGAATCGCATCAAATGAATACTAGTTTATCTACAGTCTGATATTAATAGATATCTCTACAACAATAACCCGCACTTGTCTTAGTCCCCGTCAAAGATGGAAGTATTGTAAAAATGCAACCCATAGAAATTTCCATACCTCTGACCTAAAATTTGACAAATATCTCTGCTTATAATCAAGTACTAGTTTTCCGGTCAGTATCAGTTGCAACAAACAAGGACAGATTTGGCTGTCGTACCCCCCCCCCCCCCCCCCAGGAATTTCGAAACCCATTAAAGTTCAGAGATACAGGAAACAATATATTTAGTTGTTTGTAGAATATAATTTTTGAGCATATATACTGAGTGCAAAAGGTTTTCAAATTATCAGCTGGTTCAGTTCAGAATTTGTGTAAATTTATATTTAATGTAAGGAAATTATTTTGCTACATTCAACATTGTCTTTTGTCTTTTTTTTACATTTAATTTGTTTTGAATAAAGAATATTTGGTAGACAAAATTCTAAATGATAATACAATCAAGTTAGATGGACTTTTCTAGGAGGGAAACTGAATTATATATATTCATTTTATTTTTAGGAAACACAAACATCTTAATGGTTGTAACTAAATACATTATTATAATGATCTTTCATTTATTTATAACCCATGATCCTATCAGATACTCACTCACCTTATTAGTAATAATTGTAGTCTATAGTTTTTATCAGAGTTTAGTATGTGCCTGTTGCCTACATAAATGTTATAAAAATGCAGTAAAACATCTTATAAGTGTCAACTCTGAATAATAATTTCTTCCAAATAATGGTCATTTTATATGCTCTACAAAGATTATATTAGTCAAAACCTCTGAAGAACAGTCACTGTGAATAGTGACTAATGGCCGGAAAAAATTTCTAGAACAGGAAAGCTGTAATTAAACACAAGTTTTTGGATCAATGCAAGATTTACTACACATTTCCTTTGTTAGCATTATCAGGAAATTGCTTTTCTCTATGTTGTGGGATGTTGAAGTATGAAATGTTTAGATTTTCACACATTTCCTAGGCATTCTATAGAATGCCAAAGGACAAATCGGCAATGTATAAAATACGCCCAGCAGTGATGCTTAATGTCACAAGGCGGCAATGTCTTTATCAGCTAAGGCTTCATGAGGGTACTAGCAAGATCAAGTGCTGAAATTTGAAGCACTTTTGTATGGAAAAGGCAGTTAAGTGCAATTCAAAATGCCATTCCAGTCTACCTTGTAGCAACAAGTAGTTCAGCGCTGGTCTTTTTCTCTTTCTGTAGAAAATTCCTGTATCTTACATTTTCACATGTATCTTTCCAATAAAAGCCTTTTAGCCTTTTTTGTATTTTCCCGAAATAGTATTTGTCAGTCTAATGCCTAGGGAAAGTATGTAAAATATTAAAATAAAACAGAAACTTTATGCTTTGCCTGAAAACATCATACATTCTATAGAATGTCTAGATATTCTATACAATGTCTGCTTTTCACATGTTATATATACATATTTCCAAATATTTTTAAAATGGTTTAAGAAAACATCTGGTGAAATTGAACTTGCAGAGTCAACCAGCAGGATATAAAAAATGTATAGTATTGTAACTCTGCTGGACATAAAATATGTGCAGAACTCTACAATATGTTCAAAGATATAGCACTCTTTGAGCTAACAAAATTGCTGCAATATGAACAGTGTTAATTTTTTTTCATTAGAAAGCAAGATGTTGCAAGTGGAAACTTTTTTGCTAACTATGCTATAGATGCAGAGTGTTGTTTCAAAAACATTTCACAACTAAATATCTATACCAACGGCCCTACCATGCTGAAAACACCGGTTTTTATTAGATCACCAAAGTCAAGCAGCATGGGGCGTGGTTAGTACTTGGGTGGGTGACCATCTGGGAACACCGTGTGTTGTTGGCACATTTCGGGCGTGGTAGCCTAGTGGTTTGCATGCTAGATTTGTACACTGCCGCAACTGCTGCCCTGTTCTTGCGGAGTACGATCACGTTAAACATGCCGTAAGTCCTTCCGAGAGGTTGGTGGTAGGGGAGGGAGGGTACGGTCCCTGTGGATGCCTTCCCCACTGGATTCCGGTCTAAATTGGGTGGCACTTCCCAGCTGTCCAAACGGTTACCTTACGTCTTTCTGGTAGGTCGGACGGTCTGGGTCTCAACAACAACAACTAAATATCTTTTGAATGATTGGTTGTAGACCCATGATTCCAGTTTAAGAAATGCTTCAAATAAGATAGACTTTCAGGGTACAACAGTTTGGGTCACATGGCACTTTTTAGTAGAAAAGTACACAATTTAACTTTTTATATGGACCCTCTGCATAGGAAATTCCAGTTAGCAAATTGTTCTTTATTCTTTGAAAATTCATTTGAAAACAATTTGGTTCTCGAATATGCAGAAATGCAGAATTGGCCATGAACAAACTTGTCAAAGTTATAGGACCTCTTTGATCTGATCAAAAGAATCGACAAAAACATTGATTTCAGGTATAGTATTAAACTTACACGAAAATTTCCATGCATATCTATAGTAAAAGTTTTATATTGTTCCCAATTATCTGTTAAAAACCAAGTCATGATATCTTGTATAATTTTGATTGCATGACAAATATAACTTTTTCAGTTTAACTTATCGGGCTGTGTAAAACATTTTTATAATTGGAAATTTTTCTTGGGCGGTTATATAAAAAGTTACATTTTGTAATTTCTTATAAAAGCTGACACATCACATAATCAAAATTTGCTTCTGATGATAATTTACCTTAATTAAAGCATTTCCTAAATTAGAACTATGGGTCTACGACCATGAAGGTAGAAGTAAGGAATTAAAGCTTCATATTAAGAAAACAGTAATATTGTTTGAGGCAATAATTCAGGTGGCACTGGGGTAAGATAAGTAGTCCTGCATTGTATGTATTTCTACTGCAAAAGGCATAAAATATTTATTTAAACTGTTAATTTTGTAAAAATAAATTATTAATGCAATAAAAATTATAACTGAAACAATAATGAATATTACCACATATTCAATATTATTTTACCTTTCAATTTCTTTTTATCTCCATATATTCTGTACTGTATCCTATAACTATGAAAAAATACTGAATAATTATGCTCATAATTAGGGAACCTTAATATAAAAATAATCAAAAAAATACATATACTAAACACTATGTCTTTCTGTTGTGTCAACTAATAATTGTGACTACTTTACTAACACTAGTGACATCTAGATATAATTCTCAAAGCATTATGGCATTTTCAAGCATTTTATCCATAGGAGTTTTATCTCCTCTCTTAACTCCATATCTATGACTTATTGTTTAAGAGATATTTAGTCATACAACCTTTTTTAAACACTATGCACTGTATAGTAAAAAAATTACTTAATAACTTAAAAGATTTTGATGATAATTTTTTTCTTACTATTTATGGGAGAATAAACCATATTTTTATTTTATTTATATTTACTACAACAAAGCTTAATAGAATATTTTCTTTTAGGTTCAGAGTACCAGAATGAAATAAAGAAATTTTATATGAAATGGCAGATGATTCAGAAAAGAAACCTAGTACTTCTCAAGATTTTTCTAGTAAGATACATCTTGATTTACAAAACTTCCTTGAAAAAAGCAGGCCTATGTAATCACTTAATTTGACATATGCCTGTTTTCTTCAAGAAAGTTTTGTAAGTTATTTTCTTATAAGCAGCAGTTTTATTTATTGTTAAGATATATCTTCTTGAAATATTATTTTACTCTATTTTTAAAATCTATCAAGTCACTGGTAATTTTGAAAGTAGATGAACATAATTAGAGACTGTGCTAGCTGTTTGTCTATACACCGAAAGTAAATACGAGTATATTGTAAATTTTTGTGAGAAAAATAAATGATTTTGATAAAAAGAAAACTGGTTAATAAATTTATGAAAAACTTTTGTGGTCTATAAAACTGATAGTCACTGGTGTCATTCTTTGAAGTCCAAGTGAATGAAAAATGCACAAAATTTGGCATTGTTGGTATCAAAAAAGTATGTAAACCATTCGAAATCAAGAAAAAGAATATCTAAAAAGTTGAAAAAGAGAAAGTGAAACATTTTTTTTTTTGACAGAATGTGACATCTATTTGATGTATTGGACCTTAATAAACTGAACAGGAATTGTCACAATATAGTAAAGAAAAAATGAAGAAACTGTAAAATGTTTGGCAAAAAAAAAAAAAAAAAGTGGGGTGGCAATTATTTAAAATTATAATTTTCAAATATAACAGTTTGTTGCTTAGAGAATTTTAGTGCCTAACTAAGAAAAATATAGTGATGATACAGCATATCCAAATATTCTTAATCAAGAATTGGTCTGACATATCCTATGACAATAACCAATGTTTAAAGATAATTTTGTTAATAGAAGATTTTAAAAACTGCTTTATGAAAGAACATTAAAGTAAAAATTCTCAATAACTTGATTGTTGTAAATTATGAAGGACCAGGTATAAAATATTTTAATTTTGAAACAACTTTTGTAAATTGGTGTAACAATAAAAACAAATGCCTACATGAACAATAACATTGGCTAAACGATAATGAAATTTGGCTTATTTACTGGCTAACAATATGAAATTTATAGTTTGGGCCTTATTAATGATATTATTTTAAATTAGAATCTTAAAAAGTTTTAAGTAGAATAATTTTACTAGGATTTACTTATTACTGATGTTCTCAGTTATTGCTTTGAGAAATTTTAGACCTAACCTTTGTACAATATTTAAGACTTGGGTTACAGATCTTGGGGCTCATGTGTAAATCACGTCCTGATTAGTACTAAAATATATATTTAAACAAAAGGTCTCAATGTGCAAAGCTACCCCATCTTTTTGACTGACCCAAAGAAACATTGAAATGTAAATTATAATTATTTATTGAATCTTTAGCTGTCCCCAGTGTTTTTCTGGATTCTGCTCAAGCCATTTTCAAAATATTATTTTCAAATGAGAGATCTCAACCTGTAAATTTGGCTAATATTTTAACCTAATTTGAGAATGTATTCAACTTTGAAAAATTGCCATTTCATAAATTCATCTGTTTCTAATGTATTCTCAGAATCAACTTACCTAATTTTCATGCTTTATTTATTTATTGTTTCTTTCAAAAAGTTTCAGTTAGCAGATTATCCTAAGTGATTTTCTTAACTCAAAAATACATTAAAATTTGAATTATGACATTTATTTATTGTCAACATCTGCGGTACCAGTTTTTATGATATTAACTTTAAATGAAAGAAACTTATCATAAAGTAGGTCTGTATTTTCCACAGCTTGTGTTTAGCTGTACTATGTCATACGTTAGGTCATTTGAAAATTGAAAAATTAAAAAATGTGCCTATGAGAGAATAAACACTGAAAGTTTTAAAAAAGAGGTTTGATGAAGTTTTATAGAATTCTGTCAATCTGCCTACTCCAAAAAAGCACTCCATCCTTTTTGTCTCAATTTGAAATTTGGAAAAATTCCGTGACGCAACTGGTAAATATTCGGAAAAAAGAAGAAAAAATTGTTGTCAAATATAATAAATTTATTCATAAACATACACTTTGTTTCTTTTAGCTGAAAATTCAAAGTTATCCTTTATCCCTCTACATACTCTGTGATTTTCTGTCTTAATTTAACGGGTGGATTGATGGAATGTGTCATGCTTCTTTTAACAGAATATTCCCATTATACACCCACCATACATTTTTTGCAATTTTCAATCACAATTTAGGAGGTGAATCAACAGACTTTTGCTTTTTTTTCAGCAGAAAATTCTCAGTAAGCACCTTTCTACATTTCCATGATTTTCAATTGCATTTAAGGGAATGGATTTACAGAATTCTGCTTGTTTCTTTTAGCAGAAAGTTCCCAGTTTGTGTCCTCTCTATATTTTCCGTGATTTTTAGTCATATTTTAGCTGTATGTTGATGGTATTCTACGCTAATTTCTCACTCACTTCAAGTTGGCAATTTTTCTCAGTTGGTTATTAATAAAATATACATTGCACATTTTGTGTTTAATTCTGATTATTAACAATGTCAACAGTTTAGAAAGTAAAATAAGCTTACTAGTCATGGAGAAAAATTGCTTTGTTTATAAATTTTTTCTTAAACTGCATTACTTTTTTTATTTTCTCAAAATTAATAATTTTTTTTTTATTTTGTTAAAATTATATAAAAATAAGACTCATGAGGAAACCGGGTCTGACCCTCTGGTTGAAGAACAAGTATTGATGTTTGTGAATCATCTTAATAAGTTCATAATTTCATTTTTATGTATTTATATAAAACCTTTTCAGGTACAAAAGCTGCACTTTTTGCTGAGTTTGATAGGTTAAAGAAATGGCGAGAAGAGCAGAGGCAGCAGTTTCAAAGCATGCAACTTTTGGAAAGTCAAAAGTCAATCCGGCTGTCAGATGAAAGCCATAAATATTTTGAAAAAGTTTTGGAAAGTGCAAGTATGAACTTATTTAGTTAATTTACTGAACTATGTTAGAATTAACTGTTTTAGTAATTTTGTATAAAAAATTAATATATTTGTAATTATATTGAAAGGTTTAATATTTGTGTAACCTGATATAAACACCTTGTTTTATACAAATTGAGTTCCAATTTTAATTCCATGCTGTTAGCGATCAATATCCTATGAATTTAATTGCTGCATAGTAGCACTGTACTGATTTATCAATAAACCAAACCGATTAATCGATTAAGCCTTAGTCACGATTAGAAATATTTATCGGATAGCCAAATCGATTAATTTGATTAAAACTTTTGATCCTTCGAATCCAATTAAATTTATTAAAATAAACTTGTTGTGTCATGGTTTTTCATTTTCTGTGTATTTAATAAGATTGTAGAGGTATTCCAAATTTTAAATTATCACTTGAAAAGTATTTTCTGTTTTGATTCCCATTAAAATGTGTTTTTAATTCTAATCCAAAAAAAAGCAATAATGTTTTGATTTTCTTTTCTTTTGCTAGTGAAAAATATTCCCGATAGCCAAAATTGTAAATAATTTTATTTATTGGTCAGCACACCTTTTCAGTATCTCTCTGGGCATTGGCAGACATTTAAGCATTTCTGTCTGCCAATTGTGAAATTTTTCTTTGTACGCTATTTTGGTTTTATTAATTGCATTTGAAGTGAAGGGGATTCCTTTCCATGATTGTCACATTTGGGGTGTTGTTTGCAGATCTTTTTTGGATGTGTGATTCACCTCAGTTAAAAGAAGATTTTAAGCAATCAGCAGTTGGACTAACAATGTTAAGATGAAAACATATGTGAGTTTCTCTGTATTGGCATTTTTTTTTTTTCTGAGAGAAAAGTGAAGTGGATCACATTGCTAAATTGTTACAATATTACCTGTGTTTCAAAAAAGATGTTGAATAAACTAAAGTTAAAATTTTTCCTGATGTGGTGTTGAGGTGATATTTTCACACTGAATCCTCAACTCTTTTCCTCAATATTTATGATGTATGTTTCTAGATGATGTGTCTCTAGTATCAATTTAATGTCCAGTGGATGTTGCTGCAACACTGCTTTCTTACATGTAGCTACTTAAATATTTCTGATCCCAATGACCAGATTGTGCTTTTATATGATTACTAACATCATACGATCAATATATCAACACATTTTCATCATTTTTCTGCAAGCGGTTAAAAAGCATATTCTAATTTATATTGATGGCCCACTACAGAGCTCTCAACAATATTCTCTTGGACGTCTGTAACTAAAAGTATATTTTGAGCTACTGCTCATTGGATAGACAATGCTTGGACTTTTCAAAGTACTGTTCTATAAGTTACAGAAGTAAGCAAATAACATACATCAAATGTGTGTGCCGATTAGTTTAAAAAAAGGAATCAGCTGTTTGGAAAATTGAAGGTAAAATAGTAGTGATTTGTACTGATAATGCCAAAAAAATAATAAATGGCATTAAAAAGCTGATTTTGATATTTTATTATGTGCAGTATATGTTACAGCTCAATTTGAATAAAACACTCGCTGTTGAATATATTCATAATTTATTTGGGTACTATAGAACAATCGTAGGCTATTTTAAATATGGTTCAGCAAATAAAACTGAGCTAAAAAGGCAACAAAAGGAACTAGGCAAAAAATTGAAAACTTTACTATAAGATACACCAGAAAAATGGAATTCTACATATTTTAGGATTAACCATTAGAACATAGAGATGCTATCACTGAAATTCAACAGGAAACTAAACGATTGAATTCTGCTAAATGATAAAAATTATCATCACTAAAAATTGTCTTAAAACCATGTGTAAATCCAAAGTTCAATTTAGAGAAAAAATTGCCTACCAACAATTGCTACACAAGATATATCTTGTGTAGCAATTCATTACTTTTTATTAGCAATTAAAAATCACCTTTAATGTTTTGGAAAAGTAATCAAATGAAAAATTCCATAAAAATGGTTTCAACGCACTCAGTGGTGTAGCCAGGATTTTTATAAGGGTATGTTTGTGTATGGATGAAAGTTAAACCTTAAGGAGAAGCATTTTAGTGGTAAATATGAAAATCTAACTGTTGTTTGGAAACAAGAAACTCATTTAAAACCAGGAAAACATTGTGTACTCATTTGAGTTTTGCTATAATTTCCGACAAAAAAATATACTTTTAAAACATAAATTGGCTAAAATTTGCTGCTATTTTGATCTAGCAAATTTTTTAATTTTTCAAAAACAATAGAAAGAGAAATATTTTGCTTTAAGAAAATATTAGACTATAAACACTTTAAAAGTGTTTATAGTCTAATGTTTTTCTTAAAGCAAAATATTTAGCTATAAACACTTTAAAAGTGTTTATAGCCAAATAAGAAAAAGTTTTTGTTTTCATATGCATCAGATACGTTATATGCAAAATATAAAACATATGAAAATTTATTTTTATTTTAAAGGAATTTTGAAATAGATAATACTGTAATAGCAAAAAATGTCCATTTAAAAATCCATCACCATGTGTGCACCATGGTTTCACTGTCATTGATGCCCACCAGCTCGTAGTAGGCAATAAAATGATCAGTCAACACAAAACTGCTTAAAGCAATGGTTTTAGAATTTTTTTGGTAGAAGTATTTACTCCGAATCTAGTGATGATGCAGGGCATTATTTTAGCTTCGTCCATCTTATAAAATTGTAAGCACTCAATATTATAGTGAAGAAACTTCTGTCCTATAGCAGAGCTTTATATAATAGAAAGATAAAAATGTGTTTGTAGGTAAAAGTTTTTATTTTCAATCTAAGTTCCAGTCTGCTTCTAAAAGACTTGAACCTGATTCTTCCATTAATTCATTATTATTAATACATTCCTGATTCTTTCATTAAATTTACTTGTCATTTTCTATCCTATTTATATTTTTTCTATCCTATATTTCTATCCTTGCCACCAAAGTTTTTTAATATAAAGTAGGACAGTCAGCCCTGCAACAAATCGAAAAGTTGTCAGCTTGGCTTCAGGTGGGTATGATTTCGTTATTTGTGATGGCTTTAATTCTGTGGATGGATTCTAACTTCCTACATAAACTCATAGTATTGCATTGGCTCCATTGAAGGACTCCATCATGAGTAATACATGACGGAGTAGCTTCCATGCAATAGAAATGGTTTTTTATTGCAAGAAAAATATATTCATGAGTTAAAAGAAATTATCCCATGATTTTCGGTCGCATTTTAAAGAGTCAATCGACGAAATTCTACAGTAATATCTATACCATAAAAAAAAAGTAAACGAATTCCCAAAGACTCCAAATAAACAAAATTAAACAGCAGATGTATATTGTTAAATATACAGAAACAGGGTTTTCTTTGAACATATAAAATAAAAATATTAATTCAATGGTTTGAACATACAATCTTACAATCTAAATATTTTTAAATCAAATCAATGACATTTTTCAGCCATTATAAAGTTCAAATATTTTTTGTATCGGAACGAAATGGTACGCTTACTTTTACTGGACAGAATATGTACCATAAAATTTATATGCAAGAAATTTTAAATCAACAATTTTTTAAAGAAATATGAATAAAATTGCAAACTGAAATATAATGAGCATTTTATAGAAAAAAATCTTATTTAATTCTATTTTAACATATTTCTCATTAGTTTTATCGTATTTCAAACCTTCATTCCTTTAATAGACAATACAGACGGTAGAGTGCACAGTCTCGATTTAATAAATTTGAAAGGGATATTTCGTTCAAACCCTTCAATTCAACGTGTTGCAAAAGTAATTGTTTAAAAGTACTACCAAATTCATGCAATATACTTGTGAGTAAAAATATTAATAAAAACTATCATTTTATGCATGAAATATGTAAATTTTGTGTAAAATAAAAAGCTCAATGTATTTGTTATAGAAAATCAACCGGGAAAATTCATATCCTTGTCTTAGTATACAATTTGTCAAACAGTTGTTTTTGACTTCATCCATTAATTTGACTCCATTATCAGTTTTGAATTCAAATTTGAGTTCATTTGTCATATTTCAAAGTCAGCACATTATTGTAGGCAACATATCATTTATCTTAATGATGTTTAAAGCGAGGCATTTTTAAACAAAACTGTGCTATTTTACAATGCTTTCTGTGAAGCGCCGCTGGTCCGCAGATCGAAAGGTCTAGCAGTAACGTCACAACTCGCTTGTCCAGAAATGTTACCATGGGGGGAATAGCGAACGAGACAACCTGTTAATATTCTATTAACCTTGCCTTTAAACAGCATATTTCTTTTATTTGCTTTAGAAAATTTTTAGAATATGATTTTTTCCAAAGGTCACAGCTTTTAACCAAAATTTTACAACATTTATTTTTGTTTAAAAAAAGCAAACAACTTACCCTCATAATCTAATGTTAAAATGTGAACACACATAGTTTGAGTATACGATAAAAATTTCAAAATGTTGTGCTCAGTAGTTGTTGCTCAGTAGTTGTGCTCAGTAGTTGAAAAAGAAGCATAAACTAAAAAACACATTCTGAAAAAGAAAGTTCAGCAAAGTAACTCTATGGGTGATATTTAGAAACAAAGAAGATGTCTCAACTTCTAGTTTGGAGATTAACTAATGTGATCCATAGTTTCAAAGATAACATTCTAAACAATTTAAATCGGCATTCAATAAGGAAATCAATAATACAATATAGCTATTTCTTATTGTATTTAGGCATTTTTTGGTATTAGTTTTATGTCAATATAGTAATGATACATTTATAAGCTTTTTAAGTATTGTTAAGAATCTTAACATTTTTTATTTTAAATATTTTGCAAAAATTCAGAAAATTTCTAAATTTTCTGATATTTGAGGGTTTTTGCAAAATAGGCTATTATTAACCAATTTAAAAAAAAAAATTGCACTGTTCAATAATATTACTAATGTAGCAAATTTAGGCAATGAGACAAAAGAAATTCAGGAATTTAAAAATAATTACCACCCTAATATATATATATATATATATATATATATATTGAATCATTTATTGATCTATAACTCCTATACTTTTTTTTTTGTGCTTAGAAAATCTAATGAATCTGATTTTATTCTTTTATTTATTTATTTATTTTTCTTGTGTGTGTATTAAGCATTTACCATAGTTTTTGTTTGTTACCTTTTAATGTAAAAATGTTTTTACTTTTCTTATACAGTCAAACCTGTCTATAACAATACTCTAGGGACCGAGAAAAAATATCGTTATAGACATTTTATCGTTATAGACAGGGCTGAACTTGCTACATTCTATAATGGAAGTTATTTAACATGGGTGTGACATTATTATAATAATATATATTGAACTTGCATTACTGAATAATACAGTATTATGTTGAACTTACATTTTTAATTAATGTATTACAGATTAGGAAAATAATATATGAAACATATGTAGTGTCTTATGAACCTAAATCATAAGATTCAAATTGCTGTTCGAAAATGTAACACAGAGTATATTTTAATTACATTTCTATTATGCAATTTAAAAATGGATAATTATAATGATAAAAATAAAAAAATAAAATTGCAGTTATATTTTTAATTCAAAAATCAAGAATACGTCATAACAGAAATGAAATACGTACCGTACAGAATTCGAATCCTTAAATAGGATGAAGAAAATTTAACATGAGAAATAATCCGATACTTTCGTTTGCTTGGATTTTGCAGAGAATGCAGCCGTCATACACATATTTTTTAAACCTTCTAGCGAATTCAGATATACATCTGGAACATTTGGTAAAGTAGGAATAAAATTCTGTAATGTTTCGATCATTTTAACAGCATCTTCAGCTGTTATGTTGGGTGGTGATTCCATTCCACACTCCTCATTTTCCACTTCGCTAACATCATTATTTTCTTTCAGTTCTGCAATAATGTCCTTATCGGTGCTCCCACTGAACACAAATAAACCTTCATCCAAATTCAAATAGTCTTCTGGATTTATTGAAGAGTGCATATTCGTGGAAACTTTGTATTCAAAGAATTACATAGGTGCAACACACAATTTTCTTCTTCAGAAAGATTCTTTTGAGAATTCTCATCGCTGTCAGACTCTTCTTCATCACTGCACGAGCTGAAATTAAAACCTGCCTTCCGCCAACAATTTCGTATGGTAGATTACTGCACAGAACTCCAACTGCCAGAGATTATGTCAGATGCTTGTTTATTATTTATGTCAAAGGGTTTGGTAATCTTGTTTTCCAATTTAAAAATGACGTTTTCAATCACGTTTTTTGTAGTATCCTTTCACACATTTAATGATACCTAAATCCAGCGGCTGCAGAACTTTTATGCAATTGGGTGGGAAGTAATAGAGTTTAACATTTTTCATTTTTGGTGGATTATTGTGGGGAGTACAGTTATCTACAATTAAAGTAATTTGTTTCTTTTTCTTTTGCATAGCATTGTCAATATCTAGTAGCCGTTGATTGAATATTTTTTTAGTCATCCACGCTCTTTTGTTTGCCGTATAATCAAGTGGTAAGCTTTTTGCATTTTTAAAGCTACTTGGTTTCATAGATTTTCCTATCACTAAGGGCTTCAACTTATCCATTCCGATACCATTTGTACACAACAACACCGTCAGTCTCTCTTTCGATTTCTTCCCGCCTTTGCAATTTCCTCTCTTATATGCCAACGTCTTCTCTGGCATGAGTTGAAAAAACAATCCTGTTTTGTCTGCATTGTAAACATGGTCAGCAGAATAATTTTCTCAATTTTTCTTAATTCACGCTCCTTCCATGATTCAATGCCATCTATGGGCACAGACTTCTCTTTGCCATTAATTACTTGAAACGACATTCTGTGACGGTCATGAAACGAAGCGAGCCATCTATTGCTTGCTTTAAAATTCTCATTTCCTAGCATGGTTGCAAATTTTTTTGCTTTTTCACATATCAGTGGTTCATTTATTGGGATATTTTGTGCTCGCATTTCCTGGAACCACCTAATGGTTGCTGTGTCACTATCTTCATTCAAAGCACCTATCATTCGTTTACGCTTCAAACCTATCTTTCCATTTTTTTCAGTCTCCTCAATATTCTTTCGTTTTCTTAAAAACGTCACAATTGTTGACTGAGGGATGCCATATTTTTTAGAAACTTCCACTTGTTTTAGCCCACTGTCGATATCTCTGATTACTTTTAGTTTCTCCTGAAAAGAAATCGTTTTTCTTGCGGCCATTTTCGACACTACACACTACCGTACTAACACTGCGTACATACAAGAGCTTTTAACACGAAAAGTCACACATGTCCTATCGGTTTTCCCGGCCACACAACTTGATACCATAAACCCCCTGGGTTGGTCGTGTGGTCTGGGCCTTCAACATGTCCTATCGCTGCCTCCCCCACTGGGCTCCAGTCTAAATTGGGTGGCACTTCCCGGCCGTCCAAACAGTTACCTTATATCTTTCTGGTAGGTCGGGCGGTCTGGGTCTCAACAACAACAACATGTCCTGTCGCTGTGAAAGAATTTAACAAGCAAACAAGTTTGGATGGGTCGATTTTATGCAGGTGATACTGTATGTACAGAAAAGATGGGCATAAATCACGTGGCAAACAGGTGGCTAAGTTGGAATAATAACCATTCACTAAAAGCGAACTGATCACAATTTCTTAGAAGGTGGTCCTATCACATTGTGCACGCACTCCTCCTTCACCCATTGTGTCAATCTCTGAGGAAAAGTAATGGGAATCACTTTTGTTGTTCGGAAAGTCGGTACATAGAACGTTATTCCCCTTTAGGATCAACTGCCTTTCTGTCAAGTCTGCCATTGTAAAAGTCTTAGTCCAAAGTCCAAAAAGTCTTGGACACAACACAGGGAAAAAAGTTTGAAATACGCAAAATTATCGTTATATACAGGTTCACTCAAAAACAAATTATTGTTATAGACAAGTTCGATATACACTGAAACTATAGGAAATCCGCCGGGACCATGGAAAATATCGTTATAAACAGGTTTATCGTTATAGACAATATAGTTATAGACAGGTTTCACTGTATAAGCTACAGGTAAAATGATATATTTCTTGCTTTAAAGATGCTTAATTTTTCTTTATTGTTACTTTTAGTAAAAAGTCCTGAACCAACAATTACAGCACCTTTCCTAGAGAGTTGCAATGTGTCTTCAATATCAGGAAAAAGTGACTCTAACTTGTATGATACTCTTCAAGAATCTTCGATGACTGGTCACTTGCAACGCTGTTTTGCTGACTCTTCTCAAAGTAGTTCTTCAATTAATCAAAACATGGTAATTTTTAATTTCTCATACAATATTGTTTGCCTGAAATATTTTGATATTTTGATGGAAATGCATGTTTTTAGATGTAAACAGGTTTTTCAAATGGCACATTTAAAAATTTTTCCTTCCGTGTCTATATATATCTGTGAGTTGGAGACAATAACTTATTACTCATATCACTGTGAAACTGTATACTTAGAAAAAATTATGTTAAAATATAAAAAATATATGTAGCAGAATTGTAATTTTCAATATTAGAACTAGAACACATTTTATTCGAAGTTTGAGTGATTTTTGTAAAATTATTCAGTACTTTATTATTATATCAAGATCCACACTGTTTATACAGTGCTTAAAAGTACTACAAGGTGCATACAGTGCTTAAAAAGTTCTTAAAACTGCTTAATTCTTAATTTTGAGTTTTAAAGACCATAAACTTGCTACTGCCTAAATTTCTACTAAAGTGCTTAATTTTTTTAGTACTATAACACAAAGCACAGTTCAAAAATTGCAGTAGAAGTAGGCAAAATTGTCTCTCATCCAAGAATACTTATTGGGTTGTAAACTGCTGAAAGAGTTTTTCCCACTGCCATGTGGAAAGTCAAAGTGCTTCATATTTTATGGTTTCAGTCTTTTCCAAATTCATTTTTAATCCTGTTTTCTAGAGTGTCACTATGGACACCTGCAGAACCCATAATCAGGGTCTCTGAAAAATCACAGAACCTCTTTGTGTATTCATTTTATTTAAATTTGAAATTATATCCAAAGTTGCCTAATCTTCTGATCAATAAAACCTTCTTCCAATTTTATAATTCACTGATTAAAAAGATCCCCTAATATACTCCCTAATAATTCATAATCATAAAAACGTCATTTGGTACTTTCCTTATATACATAGTATAATGTATAAGGAAAGTATTGTGACAGGGTCGAAAATTCAAATTTGAGTTTTCGACGGGAGAGTACGTTTCAAGTACCCCTCGAATCGAACATTTTTGTGTTGATCTGTGTGTGTGTGTTTGCGTGCATGCGAGTGGAGACGATATCTCATGAATGAATGGAGCGATTCGATTGAAATTTGCTATAAAAATTACAATCCGTGAACACTGGAAGCCTATTGTTTTTAAACACAATCGAGTGTTCAGAACCCCCCTAAATTTTCGAGTGAAATTTTGAAAAAATCATCAAAAAATAAAAACCTTTAATAAAGTTACGCAAATAGACATTTCTTATGTAACTTTTCCTTGGAAAACGATTGCCATAAACTTTAGAAATCTAGCATGAACCGTTCTCAAGATATTGCACATTTTTCAAATAAATTTACCAAAAAATCACATAAATTAAAAAAAATATTAACTATTGTAAAATATATTTACTTTTCATATGTAATATCATGTGATACATTTGGTGACATCATTCTCGTGGATCTAGCTCGTTTCATTCATGAGAAAAGATACTTTGGATAATACTTTTGTATTTGAACTCCAATAGTCATTTATCTGCTATAACCTATTTCTCAGTTCATAATGCTTCGTGAGATTTTTGCGACGAATTTGGCGGAATGCCGCCAACATGGCGATTTTGTAAATGTTGCCAAATTAATGAAAATTTATTTTTGCCAAATTAATTTCTAAATTGATAAAAATGATGCTAAATCAATAAAAATAGCGATTAATTAACGAAAATTCAATATCTTGGAAAGAATATAAGTATCTACTATAAGAATTACTAATTTTTCCTTCTGTAATGTTTGGCAAAATTTTGGTGACAAATTTGTTGGAATATCTCCAACTTGTTGACTTTTTAAAAGTTGCCAAATTGACGAAAATGTCACCCAATTGATAGAAATTTACCAAATTGATGAAACCGACACTAAATCAATGAAATGGCGACTAATTGATGTAAATTCAAAATCAATGATAAAAATGACGTAAAATGGGAAGTGATGCTTCGCAAATTCTGATTTCCAGCATATCACGGACATATTTTCTAGTATATTAGACATGCTCTTCTCTCCGTTTGTCTGTAACACTTGGTGATACATTTTGGTGAACTTGGCAAATAATTTAGCAAAATATCGCCAACTTGACGATATTTCACCCCAGATTGATGAAGATATTGTCAAAATTTCAAAAATGACGCTAAATTAATGAAAATAAAGCCTAAGTGATGAATTAAGTATTAAAATATTTTAATATATGGACTATATTGCTTATTCAAGATGCTATCAATATTGATAATTGTTTATTTAGAGTTGCTTAAAATATAAGTTAATTGGCTACTTTGAAATAGTTTTACATGTTGTCATCTGGAAAATTTTCAAATGTACAATTCAACGATAAAAATACAGTACCGTGGATCTTATATTATTTTTTTTACTGTAAAAGGAGTAAATTCATTGCTTTATATAAGGAAAGTCATGTGTTGCCCACATCAGGTTTTTTGTATTTGTGATCATTCTAATAAAATATCGTCAAAAATCTGTCAAACAGTTTTAAATTGGCAATGTAAAAATATACATATATATATCTCAGTACATATAATTCACATTTGGGGAAATTTTTATTGGTAATAGCTATTGTACAAGTAACTTGTAATCCTAACATCTAGTAGCACTATCTTTTCACTAGTGGTATTTCAGTTACTATTGGCAAAATAACATTAACTTCTTATATTTTTAAAATAACTTTACCCAATTGTTGTTTTAATACACATATGCCATACTGTCTTATGTCTTACTAAATATAATCACTGAATTATTTGTTAAAGTGTTAAATGTTAAAGATGACATAATATTGAAATGAAATTAATATTAATATTTTAGCTATATATGAAATCAATAAGAAAAGTTATGCACTTATATAACATGTATGAATACTAAGCATTCATTGAAATTAATAAACATTTTTGTCTAATGTTATTTATAAGTATTTCAATAGGTTTTCCATCTAGATAATTGTAAATAAAAAGTTTATTCAAATGGCTGGCTTAAATATTCATCTCTCTAAAAGCACAGTGTCAGTATGTCAGAACATCAAATGCAACCCTGAGGGCTGGAAAAACTCATGTATACTAATTCGACCATACTGAATCCAAATCTGAAATCTGTTTTTCAAATAAACCCTTCAATATGAAGAAATAGCCTTTCAAAGTTTGGGCTTTTTTGCTATTTTTTTGTGTTTATAATCTCAGGCCGAAGGCATTGCCACAACATAATATAATTGTATGATCATGAGAATTTAATGCCTGAATTAATAAAAGGAAAACAGTACTCAGCTCATGGAGTTAAAGACGAGACCGCCTCCATGATTAAGCTGAATAGGAAAGTTAATATTGAGAGGTCATCCCAATTTAAAAATTCAGAATGTGAATATTTAAACCATGGAGTTAAAGAGACTTGCTTCCTGCTTTATCTTCAAAATCACCTTTTTAACAATGCAATTGATGCAAACTTTGTTTATACATTGATTGGTTGGAGCTGAATGTATGACCCATAAAGTTAGAGAGAGTGAATCCCTTTTCTTTCATGGTATGATCAGAAATTAAAAACTTGAAATAAAATGTTTGAGGTATTAAACTTGATAAATTTGCTTATTAGATGGTTTAAGAGGGTGTAAATTAATTGTATTATGTTAGGGGTTGGTATGATATGCATATTTTGGTAGAAAGTTATATAAAGAAATAGTAATATTGAATGGAGGGAGTGCATGGCTCGCATGTGTCTGTAGATATTAGGAATAGATGGGAGGGCTGGTGGGAGTTGATGTCTGTTTCCTATGCATAGCTGTGGTGTATTTGTACATGGCATGCAGAGTTTGGCCTGAATATTAAAGTTCCTTGTAAATAACAGTATGAAAGCTGATACATTTAATTAACTGTCTTATATTGTTGCTAATGAAGTATTTTGTATTTCAGAATAATTTTTACACCCTTGTAAAATATTTTAAATAATTGCCTATGTTTCTTTTACAGGTTTGTGATGCTGAGAAATCATCTTTCACTGGTAATGTGTGTTTATTTTATTTTTGAAATCTATATTATTTAGTATTATTTAAGAGAAATATTTTGCTCATTGATATTTATTTATCCTCTGTAAAAGCGCAGTGTCATTATGTCAAAGCACCGATTGCAATTCTGAGAGCTGAAAAAACTCATGTATACTAATTCGACTAAACTTAATCCAAATCTAAAATACATTTTTTAAATTGCCTCTTTGATCTGGAGAAATAGCCTCTCAAAGTTTGGCCTTTTTTTGTTATTTTTGTGCTTATAACCAGCAAATCCCTCACACTTTGTGTGCTATGTCTGTTCAAGTACACTGTGGTCATGCATGGAAAACAAGAATTGGTGGACATCAACTCTGCCGACCCTCTCATCTCCTCCTGATATCGACATCATGCCAGTCATATACCTTTCATATACAATATTACTATTTTTTATTTGACTCCCTATCAAAACATACATATTATACCATCCCCTAATATTATGCAAATAATTTGTGCTTCCCTAGACCCTCTAATAAACATATTTATCAAGTTTAATACCTCACACTTCTTATTTCAAGTTTTCAATTTTTGGTTATACCATGGGCTAACTCCCTCTAACTCCATGGGTAATATAATTTAGTTTCAACTAATCAATCTATAAGCATTAATTGCATTCTTTAAAACATTAATTTGAAAATAAAGGAGGAAACATGTTTCTCAACTCCATGGTTCTGAATTTAAATTTTTTTTTATGACTTCTTAATATTAACTTTCCTATTCAGCTGAATCATGGAAGTGGTCTCATCTCTAACTCCATGAACTGAATGCAGATTTCTTTTTTAGTCTTATGGCCAGGCAACTGCATCATATTGTGACAGTGCCTTCGATCTGAGATGTTAAGCACAAAAATAACATAAAAATCCAAATTTTGAGAGGCTATTTCTGCAGATCCAAGGGGTAATTTGAAAAACTTATTTCAGATTTTGATTCAGCATGGTCAAATTAGTATACATAGGCATTTGGCACTTTGACATACCAACACTGCGTTTTTAGAGAGGTGATCTCAGGCTGAATGCGTTACCACAACATAATGCAATTGCATGATCATGAGATTTCAATACCTGAAAAAATTGAACTGAAAACTGTATTCAGCTCATAGAGTAAGAGATTAGATCATCCCTTTGCCTCTATGATTCAGCTAAATAGGAAAATTAATATCAAGTTGCCATCCAAATTTATAAATTCAGAATCTAAGTATTTAAACTGTTATGGTGATTTCTGAGAAAGTTAAATTGCTATGCTCTTAAAGCAGTAATAAATAATTTTAATCTAATTTCAAATAAATAACTTAAATATTTATAACTTTAATATATTATAATCTTAATTCTAACTCTTAAATGATCTTAAATGAAAGGTAAATAAGTAACTCTTAAATAAATGATAACTGAACTAAAATAACTCACCTTTTAATGAATATTAAATTTCTAAACTAATAACTCTAATTGATTCTTATGTTTGTTTACTTTTAGTGAACTTAAAAGAATCTTTAGCAATCTTTAAATAATCTTTAAACAATCTTTAACTTATATAAATTTATTTAACTCACTTAATATTGTTTTCTCTAGTAATTGCTCAGATCAAGTAATGAATATTTTAAGCTTTGAAAAGGTGTAAATAAACGTAACTTTAATATAAATAATTGTTTACCTGCCTAGCAGAACTTTGTTATCATTTTTAAATACACCTTTTCCCTAGTAAATGTTACACCGGCTGAAAATTCCCCTCCCCAATACCGTAAATAAAACTGCTTTATAAGCAATCAAGTAAACACGTAACATACAAGTTTTGTAAACACTATGTAGTATACAAGTTTTGTAAACATTATGTTCTCTTTTCTCATTAACGATGTTTAATAACGATATGTAAATGTTTCTACTTTTAATAATGTACATGTTTTGTGAGTTTAATTGCATTTTTACATGAAATACAAAAGTTTTCAAGATGGCGATCAAAACAACGCTATCTGAGCGTCACCGGCAACATGAAACAGACATATCAAATGTCTGAAGGAGAAAACAGATGTGAAGCGCTGGGTTGAAAGATTTGGCATCTTCAGCTCGCCAAGAAGTTCGGTGCCGGGTTATCAGTTATAACCCGGCGCCGAATGTTATAATAAATATCAGTTATAACCACGGCGACTGGAATTCAAATTCTTTCACGCCAAAAGGGGTTGCCGTTCCGGGACCTCGCTCCAAGAGAGGATTTTCTCCTCAGTCGGGATGTAAACACCAGCCGGTATGGTTGCTGCCTGACGACATAAAGTTTTTTTTTCACCACTCCACCATGAGCACAGAAAATTTCTAGCATTACAAAGGAAGAAGAGCAGGATGCCCTTTCCTTTATCACAAAAACACATTTATAATCAATGGCGGACATCGCCTTGTCACCCTTAACATGCGTATCCACCTGCGGCTCGATGTATCCGATGCCCCTGCACTAACAAGGCCGGATAGACACCTCTCTGCTAC
The DNA here is from genome assembly GCA_951213105.1 of Amaurobius ferox. Lineage (NCBI taxonomy): Eukaryota > Metazoa > Arthropoda > Arachnida > Araneae > Amaurobiidae > Amaurobius > Amaurobius ferox. The sequence continues at coordinate 68,393,797 of OX578144.1, read as the reverse complement.
CCTCAAGTAACTCTCCAACATCGGCGGTTCAACGTATCCAAGGCCCCTGCACTATCAAGGCTGGATAGACGCCACTCTGCTACCCTCAAGTAACTCTCCAACATCGGCGGTTCAACGTATTCGAGGCCCCTGCACTTACAAGGCCAGAGATATAGAATTTGTTCTTCAGACGCCCAAGCCCACAGCAGATGACCGACGAAACGCCCGTCCCGGCGCCTTCCGAACACCAGCACTAGTGGCCTCATGGGGGGAGGCAGAAGATGAGTGTGTTCATGTGTTCATTGAAATCGTGGCCTCCAAACTGAGGCAAGGAGCTTTTTTGTGTTTTGAATAAGTTTTGTTTGCCTACATGGCAAGAACAGCAATAGCATACCATCAAAATACATAGAAAATGCATCATTTATTTTAAACACCATGATTTACTACCTTAATTTTCACAGAGTTCGCAACAGCCGACATAGGGTGTTATGTTGGTGATGGCACCATTGCCTTACACATACATTTTTTTTCTTTATATAAATATTCATGCTTGTTCTTTTTCTGTACTTAAACAGAGCTATCAAAAATTTCCCTTTTTTTTATTCCTTTGAAACCCTGGGTGAAATGAAATGTTGTTAAGTTTTAAAAATGTTATAATAAATTTCCTTTTTATTTTTAATCTGGTTTTCATTTAATTCTTATCACTATGACTCTGTAATAATTTATTATTTAATGTATCTTTTTATTTGGGAAAAACACAACACAAATTTGTAATTTTAGAGTAAGTTCCTAAAATGTTTGGCCATTCATTCAAAAGTAAAAGTAAGTCTGAATTCTTTAGTTTAGTTTAGTTTTTTTTATTTTAATATTAATACTTTAATATTTTAGTTTTTTTTTTGTTTGCCTTTTTTTTATCTTAATTTTATGCTGATGTCGAAAAAGGCACAGCAAAACCATAGAGTAAGAGACTTGCTTCCTGCTTTATCTTCAAATTCATGTTTTAAACAATGCAATTAATAAAAATTTTAATTTTGATCAATTAATTGGAACTGAATCGTATGACCCCATGAATTTAGAGAGAGAGTCCATAGTATGACCAGAAATTGAAAACTTGAAATAAAAAGTGTGAGATATTAAACTTGATAAATTCATTTGTTAGAGGGTCCAGGGGAGCATAAATTAATTGCATTACATTAGGGGATAGTATAGTATATATGTTTTGATAGGAAGTCGTATAAGAAATAGTAATATTAAATAAGAGGGGTGTATAGTTCGTATGTGTCTGTGGATATTAGGAGCCGATAGGAAGGTTGACAGGAATTTTTGTCCAATGGTACTTGTTTCCTCTACATGGTCATGATATACTTGGACTGGTAAAGCGCATAAAGTGTGCAGGCTTTGCTGGTTTAAATATTATTTTACATAATGTTACATTTAAATTAAAAATTCACTATTTTTAATTAGCTGATTGGAATGAATTTACAAGTATCGCCTGGGTCCTAAATAAGTGCCTGCTATGTAAATAATACAGATACAGATAACACTACTCAATTTTTAAATACTTCTTAACCATTACTGTGATTTTTTTTTATGTACAAAATGCCAATTGTACAGTGAAATTTAATAATGGCTGTATAAATATGTCACTGCTCTTCATATCAATGGACACACTCTAAGTTGTTTAAAGTATTACAAATCTATAATAATAAAGAGAGATTTGATTGTCTGTTTGTCATCTGTAGCAAAAAATCTAACATTTATACAGCCATGAAATTTGGTGCATAGGTACTCTAGGACCCAAGTCAATATCGCCTTGGTGAGGTTTTTTAAAAATTCGAATTATAACTTTTGTTATTTTATATTTTAACACGATGTTGAGCCATTTTCACACAAATCAGTTCCTTAGTGACTGTAAATATTATCTCAGGGTTTCCATCTTGACACCATCGGAAAGATAAAAAAATTCTCTTTCTATCAAATTTTAAATGGAATTCGTGTGATTGATAGATCGTTTTTTCTTGAATTTAAAAAATATATACTTTTTGTGTGTTTAAAATATCCTTGATTTATATTGCGATAAGAAAAAATTGACTGACAATCCCTCATCATAATTTACCAGATGTTTCTTTGAATATTTACGCTGCTTCAATGGAAAAATTCTGTATTTCGTTCTTTAATTATGAATTTTTACGTAAAACCTTATAAATTTTCAAAAGAATTCTAGCAGCACATGTGACAAGTGATAAAATAGGTTTTCCTCCATTCATGGATTAGGGTCAAGAGTTGTCTTTTTGAAGCATGAATCTGGAACACTATAGAAAGGACAGGTATTTCGATATGATGTCATCAGCTGAAACTGACATCATCTACTTAAGGATTTATTTGGATTGCGAGGTTGTACTAGATTAAAAAATATTATCAGAGTTTGCGAAAATTTTCATTTAGAAAATGTGCTGTTGATTTTAATCAAAAGAGCTTATGTAGTGAATTGAAGGAGCTTATATAGGGTGTATTGTAGTAGAGCTCATATAGGGTATAAAAGATCATATTTAAAGCGTATCACATCCACAGAGAGGGTAAAAGGCATATTTGGGATGAATCAAAGGAGCTTATGTATGGTTGAAGACCCAGACCGTCCAGCTCATCCTGAGGACTTGAGCAACTAATTGGACGGCTGGAGCTTATGTATGGTTGTATCAAGCAAGCTTATTCAGGGCATATCGAAAGAGCTTATTTAGGGAGTATCAATTAATATGTATCAAAACAGTTTATTTGGGGCCTATCAATTAGTGTGTATCAAAAGAGCTTATTTAGGGCATATCGAAAGAGCATTTGTACAAAGGGCAAAAGGTGTATTTAGAGCATAATATGCAGTCATGCTAGGTCATAGCATTTGATGGGTCCAGTGCCGGGATCAAGTCACATAAAATATCCAAGCAGCAGTCTAAGGTGTGATTAGGTGCTTATTTAGGGTGAGCATGTGCTCGTGTAGTGGGTGACTAAGCCTTTCAACAAACTGAATGAATAAATTCAATTAATCCCTGTTTTAAATTCTGGATAACACCAGGTACAATTTCTAGTTGTTAATAATTAAAAAAAGAAATTATTTGAGTGCAAAGATATTATTCTATATTCATTTCAGAAGTTAAAATTATGTTAATCTTCAATTCTCTGATGCAAGAAAATAAAAACAAAATGTCCTAACCTACATGCATTTCAATGTATTTTAAAAGAAATTAAACAGGATAATGGCGATGCCTTGATCTAAAAGTTCATTATTCACATCATTGTCTTACAGATTTGGTTCAAAGTTCGATAGAAAGAGCTTTCTTTGATCATTCTAATGATGTTAAGATGAAAATTCTGTGATAATCTTCTCTATCTTTAAAGAGTTAATATGTGTGAAAATCACTGAAAATTGTGCTTTAACTTTAAACTAATAAACTAATTCGAATTTAAAAGAAAAATGTTTTAAATTATCTCGCAGGACCTGATCTGAACTACTACTGTAGTGAATTTCGTAGCTGTGGGTCACTTTGATTTTCTGCTATGCTTCCAACAGCCAAACAGATAGACATCATCTTTTATTATTAAAGATAATATATCTTTACTGAAGTAATTTTATTTAAAACTGTATATTTTACCTTATTATGGAAGTATATTTAAATTTTGAAACCTTACATAAGATGCTTGGGACTGACTTTAGCAATCTATCCACAGCATTGTACATACATAAAATGGTGGTGATAATTTTCATTCATTTTTTTAATATGAGGGTAAAACTGAGAAGAAAATGAAAAGTAAAAGACTTAAGCTTTGGCCAAAGATTGAAAATTTTATTAAAATGTTTGCCACAGCTACAATAAATTGATATAAAATTGGAGATATTTTCGTTATTAATTTTTGAACAAGGCAATTAATTCATTTTCCAGATCACCTAATGATCAAAAATCATACCTAGAAAATGAAAGTATGGAACTTTTTTGACATTAGATCAATATGAAATAGGCCCACAGTGAGCCGCTATGCAGGATTGAATACGATGAGGCATCCTGTCAATGAGATGGTCAATGGTGTGCTGAAGGATGGCATTCCACACAGCATGCAATTGGGCTTGTAAATGAACATGGTTTGCTGGAATTGGAAGTTCTCTTAATTGGCGACCCATGATGTCCCAGATATGCTCAATTGGGGACAAATCTGGAGAATATACTGGCCAGGGCAGGATATCAAAACCTTGTAGGTTATTCATAGTTACCCATGCAGTATGTGATCTTGTATTATCCTGCTGAAAAAGCAGTCCAGGCCTGGTTGATAGATAGGGCTGTACCACAGGTCTCACAATGTCAGAGATGTATCGTTGTGCCATGATACTGCCAGAAATGTGGACCAAAGATGTTCGTCCATCAAATGTTATACCACCCCAAATCATTGTACCACTTAGGAGGGTTGTGTGGTGACTGATAGAAAAAGTTTCCTGGTGGCATTGTTGAAAGCGCAGCCATATGCGAGTATGGCCATCTGGCATGCCAAAACAGAATCGTGATTTATCCGTGAACAAAATGTTTCGCCATTCTGTTGACTAATTGTGTCTCATTTGACACCACTGGAGGTGACATAACCGGTAAAGACGTTGAAATGGTAAGTGTCGAAAAGATCATCTACCTCGGAGTCTGCGCCATGCAAACTGTTTCGAATTGTTTGTGTCCAAACCACGTTACCTGTAGTGTGGGATAAATGTCATTATAACATGGTTGCTGTGATAAATGGCTTCCACCAATGCTTCTCAGAAGCATACGATCTTCACATGGTGTGGTACACCTGGAAGCTCCACTACCTGATCTTCATGTTCATTTCGTTGTCTCTCACAAACTGTAACACACACCATTGAACTGCGCTCAGATCACGACCCAATAGTTCAGCCATCCTTTGAAGGCTCATTCCACACCCATGTAAAACAACGATTTGTTGCCGTTCAGTTGATGACAACTGAACGTATGCTGTATGTCAATGTATTCTTGGCATACTGTGGTGATTTTTACAACCTGAAACCAATGATGTTACAATTTATCTGTGATATCGCTCCTCCTTGACCTGATGCTTTTATGCTGCTTGGCAAGGTCTTACATCACTATGCATCACGAAACTGTGATCATTTGCATACCTCGCTTTGCTGTTTCCATTACCTGATTTATATAAAGCTATACCTACAACTTTATAGTGTTGAGATTTCAGTTGTGAGCAGTATATATATAATATATATACATATATACACACACACACACATATAGATAGATAGATAAATGGCACACCTGCCTCACCCCCTGCCCCCCCCAGTTTCATAGTAATTTTTAATTTTTCTTAGCATGTCTAACAAGCTGATTAAGCCTGCATAGTATAAATGTAACATATCAAAGCCAATTTTTCTGAATAATATATAAGGTTTTGAATCTACTGATATAAATAAATTCTGAGTCGGAAAATATTTAAAATATAATTCTGTTACATGATGCCATTCTTATGCACTTTTTTTTTTTCAATGTTATGACTTGTAAATTTATTATTTTTGTCTTAAAAGTTCTAATGCAGATACTATTTATTTGTATTTTTGTAAATAGAAAGAATTGATTTTTTAAATAATAGAAAATTGTTATGATAGAGAATAAGTTTGTTAAAAAAAAAAAGGGGGAAAAGAGGCCGAAAACCTTAGCCCTGTGTGAGATATGCAGTACAAAATGTCCAGTCTTATAAATATTAATTAATGATGAATTGATATTCATGTATTTGCAGATAATCATGCATTTGGTGAATTTGCAACAGGAAAAATTGCCTGTGAAGATAAAGATCAAGTGGTATGTAATATATAATATATTCTAAAATAATTTCTTGTGCTTAGTGTTGTTTATATATATATATATACAGGGTGTTTCAGAAACATTGACCTTAGCTTTTATTCCTTAAATATTTTTTTAGACATATGTAATAAATTACAAAGTTGCATAAAAAAAAGGTATAGAATTTTATGAAATCGATTAAAATTTTCAAGGGAATTAAATTTTAAGAAATACAAAGTATACATTTTTATACGGCCCTTATGCAAAAACATTTCCAATGAGTAAAATGTGCCCAATACACTAATAAGGTGATGTACAAAATTTCAGCATTTTATCATAAGAAATCCCAGAGATATAAAAAGACAAAAATACTCACTTTTCGATGCATCGACATGGTTCTCAGAAGGGAAATATCATGTTGGCAGATCACGTTTCAGGGGTCATACACAAATTACGAAAGAAAACAATGATTACATAAATAAATAATAATTTTGCTATTTATTTGTACAAAAGTATCTACACTATGTAGAAATAGTAACTTTACACAAAGATAGCAAAGCTTGTTCAAAATGTTTTCTATTCATGCCAAAGATCCATTAAAGATAAGAGGCAGATATTATTTGCCTATAATGCAATTCTGCATTGCATCATTTGCATTCTTGCTGTAAACATTTACATTTTAATTTGTGATTAATCCCTCACCATCTTTGTTTAAACATATCTGGGACATTTTATGATGAAATGTTGAAATTTTGTACATCACCTTATTAGTGTATGGGGCACATTTTACTCATTAAAAATGTTTTTGTACAGGGGCCATATAAAATTTAAATTTTGTATTTCTTCAAATTTTATCCCCTGGAAATGTTTATTGATTTCATAAAATTCTGTACCTTTTTCTACGCAACTTTGTAATTTATTATATATGTCTATATTTAAGGAAAAGGCGAGGTCAATGTTTTTGGAACACCCTATATATATATATATATATATATAAATAAAATCATTTTGCACATAATTTTGCAACTAATGAACTAATGTACAGGGTGATTATAATTAAAGTTGCGATTTTAGAATGCTGTAGAGTAAGAACTACTGATCAGAATGACCTGATATTTGACCCGAGTATACATGAAGCAATGGAATTTTGTTTGGCGAAAAAAAAAAGTACTTCAAATGTATCGATAACTGGCAATGTATGAATCCAACATTGAGTTTGCTTGACGAAGAACGAAAAAATTTGCCGCTAGGTCGCACGCGGAAGCACACCTCTAATCTGGAGGTACGTGAATTAAAACTGAGCATGTGCACCGCACATTACAGTTGTGATAAAAATGAGGAGCACATGCAGTTCTCATTGAGTGCCTTGTCATGACTTTGTCACTAAAGGATCGTGCTTTGCTCGTAAAACTTTTCTACCAGAATGGTGATTGTGCATTAACTTCTCTCAGGAGATTCGACGAACTTAGCTGACTTAAAAGCACACATTACACACCACATCTACAGCATCACCTCTGATACACTTCGATCTGTTGTGGAACATGCTGTTTTGCACTTCCAACTCATAGCCGAGTACGATAAACAGCATATTGAACGTTTCTTGCATATATTGTACGTGTTTGTTTCATGCTTTCATGATGTTTCAATCAATTATTAAATTAAGTGATGTTGATTAAATTGTCGTTTTTTTTAGTTGACTATTGGTTTCTTTCGGCTAATAACACCCCGTGTTTGAAAAATACAGCACCGTCTGTCGGTAAATTTTTGAAGTATTTCATTTTCTTTGCCAAACAAAATTTCATTGCTTCACGTATACTCATGTCAAATTTCAAGTTATTCTGACCAGTGGTTCCTATCTTACAGCTTTTTAAAATGCAACTTTAATTATAATCACCTTGCATATATTCAGGGTAGCCACTCAACCTGGAAACCGGGAAAAGTCATGGAATTTTGTGAAAATTCTGGACTTTTTTTTTTACTAGTTGTCCATATAAAAACAGAACTGCTCAGTTTGTATGCCATTTTCAAAAAATTTCACCAAGTATTACTCTATACTCGTAACCGCTAAATAAAGGTTGCCATGTGTCCATTTGATTCCGTATAAAAGCAAAAATGCGGAGTTTGTGCGTCATTTTGGACAAATGTTGCTAGTACAGAGATGCCAACTTTTACGGATTTTCCGTAGTTTGTACGGATGTTTACTTTATCTAACGGTTTTATAGACATTACTCCCAAAACTACGGAAAATCCTGTGAAATCCATGCATCCTACCATTCAGTTCATATTCCCTGCTTTGCTGAGAGTCCAAAATTATCAGTTTGCATCCATTTTCTTCTTCTAATGATTTCATATTAGAACAATAGACCTAATTTATTTTTATAGTGCACTTAAAAATAAAGAAATATTTTACTAAACATATTATATTTCACTTAAATTATAAGATTGCACAATTCAATCCTTCTTTTCGGGATTTGCTGAGAGTCTTTTTCCATCCATCTCCATCTCCTTATTATTGCACATTAACTTGACTAAACTAGCTTATTTTCATATTTTGGTTGATTATAAAGGTTAATTTTTTAATTATTTTCACATAAATAGTATGATCGTGAAATTCAGTTTTTTTTTCGCGGGTGTTGCCGAGCATACACAATTATCCTTTTCCAGCGATCTCCATCTCTCTATTGTAGCACATTAACTCGACTAAACTAGCTTATTTTCATATTTTGGTTGATTATAAAGGCTAATTTTTTAATTATTTTCACATAAATAAATATGGTCCTTCCATGAGGTTGGTGATAGGGGAAGGAGTGTATGGTCCCTGTGGATGCCTCCCCTACTGGGTTCCGGTCTAAATTGGGTGGCACTTCCCAGCCATCCAAACGGTTACCTTACACTTTTCTGGTAGTTTAGACGGTCTGGGTCTCAACAACAACAACATAAATAGTACGATCGTGAAATTCAGTTTTTTTTTCGCGGGCGTTGCCGAGAGTACACAATTATCCTTTTCCATCGATCTCCATCTCCCTATTTTTGCGCATTAATTTGACTAAACTAACTTATTTTCATATTTTGGTTGATTATAAAGTCTAATCTTTTAATTATTTTCATATAAATAGTACGATCATGAAATTCAGTCTTTTTCCCCCGCTGGCGTTGCCGAGAGTACGAAATTATCCTTTTCCATCGATCTCCATCTCCCTATTGTTGCACATTAACTTGACTAAACTATTTTATTTTCATATTTTGGTTAATTATAAAGGTTAATTTCCTAATTATTTTCACATAAATACGTGCTATTCAGTTGTAATTAACTCAGTTAAGTTAGCAAAACTACATTGTGAACTTATTATAAGGTTTTAAAATATATATTGTCAATATACGTAGAATCTTACTAAATCTTATTGATGGTCGATGCGGTTTTACTGAAAACTCCTGATTTTTCTACTAATGACTCCTTGCAGAGGTTGACATCTCTGTATATTATATACATTTTACTATATTTTATTCTATTTTAATGACATTCTTTTGACATTGCCGAATTGACATTAATTATTCAATGGCTGTGGCTTGTTATAGTGTAGTTATTGTATATCTTTAATGATCTCTGTCATTGTGAGCAATTTGCAATGCCCATATTTAAGGACATCAGTTTAGACTATTTCTTTTTATTGTCTTCAATGAAAACCATTAAATTCTTTTAAATATTTCAGTAGTTCCAATTTTACTGCATTTACATGATTTTTTTATTTAAAATGTCAAAATTTATTTGTAGAAACAAAAAAAATAAAATATGTGTATTTTTTTCTCCTGATTTAATATAACTTTTTTTGGATAGTGGAGATAAATTTTTAAGATTCTTTAATCAAATTTGTAACTACATAGGGACGTGCCCGTGTTTTATGTTAAAATTACTGGTCTGGAATTTCTTTTCAATTCACCTGGAAAACCTAGAAAAGTCAGGGAATTTCAATATATCTGAAGAGTGGCCACCCTGATATTTAATATTGTGATTTCTATTAAAAAGCTGCAGCATTTAATTGTTTAAAAAAAGTTAGTTTTTTTTACAGGATGCAGTAGCCATGCTTACATTTTATTTATTTTGCAGTGTTATTTCCAATCGAAGCAATATGAATCAAAATTCTCCTATTGCCGATAACTGCATCCATTCACCATTTCACATTTTGTTTTATGCAGTCATCATGTAATAGCTGATCTGTGTAATGTCAAACTTTAGGAATGCTCCTCATAGTTTGGGCTGTATGAGTATGCCAATCTTAATGTTTGAATTCGAAATATTATCATAAATTGTAAAGCATGATCGCAGAAAGAACAAGAAATCAACATAAACAAAATTTTTTTTAAAACAACAAATTTTACATTAAACATAATTCTTCTCTCTGACCTTTGAACTATTCATGCATTTAATCACTTTCTTTTCATTACAACTATTTTTAAAATAAGCATTTGCAAACAGTTAAGGATCTTTCTTTCATTTTCAAAATTAAAAATGTGATTAGAGATCAAACAATATTGGGTATTTTGTTTTGAAACTTTTAGAACATTGCTGTTCCTTCTTTAGATGTTGAGTCTAACCACACATTAGCAATCAAATATAACTTCCTGCTTCAACTACATCTACCCTCCTAATAAACATATTTCTTTCTTTTCATTATTTATAATTGTTAATTGACTATTTTGTCTTTCATGCATACATCAAGCTATATACAGTAACACTATCATTTTCATTTGCAAGGGAAACTGGTTATTATTAATTTATTAGTATTTATTAAATCAAGTATTTATTATTTATTTCCATATGACCTGCTTACCAGAAATTCAGTTAACTTCCTTATGAAATGGCAGCAAACAGGAATTGTGACTACTACTGTATGTTGTTGTTGCACCATTTATGTTAATATTTAGATTTTTTTATGGCTCCTAAGATCCTTTCACCAGAAATTTGTGTAATATAATATCTAATTAACAATATCTTGAATTACTTAAATGCAACTTTTCCTTATATAAATGTACTGGTTTATTAATTTTTCTTTGACATGAATTTATTTCCTTTTTCTTAATAGAAAACTGGTGTATCTAACTGCTCAACAGCTAAACGTCCATTTTTGAAAAAGGGGGCAGGCCTGTTGCGGTATATGCCCAAAACTGCTCCCAAAAGACCACCAGCGAGAAAGAAAGTTTTTGTAGCTTCAAGTAGCCCACCGGTATGGTTATAATTTATCATTTTAACTGAAAGTATATTAATATAAATATGCATATATTTTAGTTGAAGTAAATTTATTTTCTATGTTCAAATTAAAAGTTGTGTCTCAAGATAGATGTTTTAGAAATTTCTCTAAAGAAAATTGTTTTTTGCTTTTAAAATAGTTTTTATAATTGTATATTTATTACCTATGTGGGCCATTTACATAATCAAAATGTACTGAAACATTTTAAAGCAGCATAAAATAAGAATTAGCAGTATCACCTGGTTTCAAAATCAAAATGAGCTTCTATCTCAGGATTAGTAAAAACAAGCAGTTACACCAGTAAAGGTAGAAACAAGTCAATAGAATTTCTCTTTGTTGTGTAACTCTATTCCTTTATCATTAAGTAGAAAGTTTATTTTGTTTCTGAAACCGGTTGGTACTATTCATTTTTAACACTTTCCAACATAGTTGAAAAGTACTTATGACTTTTGTCATTCTGTCTGTGTATCTGTCCTTTCGCATGTTAACTACCATAAAAATGGCTTTATCAAAATGAAATTTTAGTATGTCGTTCAAATGATCTGTGGGACATATGGGAATGTAAATGAATAATATCACCCAATTAGTTTTGGATTAAACCCAGATTGAAAAAGTGAAATACATTGAAACCAATGGTACCTAATTTTTCAAACATATTTTAAGAAATATTCAAATTATCCCATAAAATATATAAAAAAAATTTCAAAATATGTTCGGAAATTTTTTAAATAAAAATTAAATTTATATTTAGCATTGCAGCCGTTCTAAAACCGTTTCATTTTTGCATATTTTCTGTGCATCTATATTCTGCATCAGCACAATTACAATATTTTTGAGTTTAAATGATCATCAAACTTTGATTATGTCTACAACAAAGTCTAATTTAACATATGCAGAATGTATTGCAAACAAATCAAGCTGTAAGATGTGTTGTATGAGAATTGCTAAATTTTTTTAATGCAAAATTATTACAGTTGGAAAGTGTTTCATAATCATGCTTTATGCATGATTAATTTTTCTTGATTTTATATGTTGCTTTTTTAAACAGTTTTTTCACAAGCAATTTTCTGCAGCAAATAAAGCATGGGTATACATAGCACAGAAAGAGGTGTCCAGCCCACAGATCTATCAGGCTTATATAATAAAAAATCAATTTTAAAGATCTAAGAAAATATTGCGCCACATTTGCAAATTATATTTGTACTTCAAGTATTTATTTAGCAGCATAATATTTGCCTATCTGTTTCTGACCTGATAACAAAATAGTTGTGCATCCTTGAATTAGAACTAAGTTTTTTTATTTACATGATACAAACAATTCTGTATTTGAATTTTATTTATTTATAAAATATTAAAACTCAGAAAAATTTATTTAGAGTTTTAGAATTTTCTCAATTACTTTTTCCATTATTTTAATGTCAACTTATATTCTAATTTCTAATAAGAAAGTATAATCGGCAGTAAGAAATTAGAAGTGAGTATACCAATAAAGGAACCACAGAAAAACTCTTCTTAAGACGATTATAGCTCACAGAAGCACCAATATGTTGGATTTTTATTCTAATTAATTTTGAAAATTAGCTTCCAAAAATAAACTGTATATAGGGTTTTCCTGTATGTAAAATAAATCATTCTCAAATTTTATAATCACTAAAATATCATTTATAATATTCACTAAAATAAGTTTTCTCTGAATAAGTGTCAGATTTAGCATCCTGCCTATATTACAGGAATTTCCTTTCTTAGAAATTTTTTAAACAAATAAGCAATTTTTTTAATTTCTTCTTAAAATATTTTCGAATAAATCTTACAGTTAGTGATATATTATTTTTTTTATTAAAATAATTTTTTACAAATAATTTTTATCTTTTACAGAAAAGAATAACACGCTTTACTCCAAAATCTCTTAAACTGAAACCTGCTATTCGTAATACAGAAATTCCTTCAGAGCATGTGAAACATATAAGGTTTGAGATACCAGGAGATGTGGATGGCACAGATGAAGAACCATCCATTGAAATACCAGCTATCATCAAATCGGCAGCACATATTAATAAAAGTAAAGATGAAAATAAATTCACTCCTTTGTCTTCCAGTTCTTCTCCAGAGTCTTATGTTCCTAAAGATAAATCTATTGATACCTCAAATTCTGGAAATGAAAGTTTAACTTTGGTATGTTGCAATTTCACATTATAGTACAATCTCGCTTATCCAGATCAAACGAGATTGATTGTGATCCGGATAAGCGAAAACTCGAATAATGCAATAATTATTTATAAATAGCACAAATAATATTCATGCATGCCTTATTTGAAGGAAAACATAAAATTTGTATAATTTAGTATTAGTAAAAAAAATCTATTAATTGTTTAATCCATCTGTTATAATGGTTTTGTTTAAAATATAACACAATGAAAGGCCAGTGTTTGTACATTTCAAACAATTTGTTCATAATGGCATGCATCTTGTGCAGATTGAATTTTTTTTTTTTAAATATTAGATGATTTTTATTATTTTATGTATATTTGTCTTTGATAATAGGAAAATAAGGAGCTTGCAGAATTTGAAATGTTGGAAAACTGTGCTCAGAACAGTTCTTTTAATAGCGATTCTTCTGTTGTACAAAAGGTGCTACATGGCGAAAAGTTTAAAGTAAGTTTTTTTATAACTTTCATTTAACTTGAATGTTTCTTTGATAAAATTCTTCGTATATTATTTTTTTTTATTTTATATTTATAAAAAATAATCAGATGGGACCAACAAATGATGTCCCTTACTGACAAACAACTTATATTTTGTTATGAATATTTAATGGAATGTGCCCTTTTTTTTGGGGAGGGGGGGGGGGGGCAAATTATGTATTGAAATGATTATACATTTTGAATTACATGAAATTTGAAGTGTTTTCTAAGTTTCATATTTCATTTGGAAAGTGGATACAGTTTTGAATAAAGCCAACTTGCCAAGTATTTCACCAACATTATTACAAAAGCCACAATATTTTATGAGTGGTTTATCCTAGCATAGTTAAAAAGGCAGCTTTAATTTCCTTATGTAAACTTATGTATGAAACAAATTTCATATGTGTGATCTTGTTTATTCTTTTATTTATTTAGTTTATCTTCATTTTGGCCAGGGGTTATTTCAAATGAAAACATCTATTGTTCTTATTTGCATTAAGGCCCAATCGACTTTAGACTCTACCAAATTTCATGAAACTGTAACAAATAGTTTGTGAGTTAGAGTAGATTAGGTAAATCCATCAACAAATTTTCAAACCTGTTACAATGCTGTTTTTATTATTAGGGAAAGTAAAAATAAGAAAACCAGAAGTGCATTTCTTTTATTATAAAAAGAATCTTAATATTTTTACTTACAATGTACATAGTACAGTCTCTGAAACACATAATCAAACTATCGTACCCCCTTCCCCACCAACACACACACCACCCATAAAAATCACATAATTGATGAATTTTTTTTATGATATATAAAACTGAGAAAATATCATTTTTCTTTTTCAAAATCCTCAGTAACTACAATTATTAGTACAAATATTTTGTTTGATTACTTTTCTGGGTCACTGTACATGGTGTTTCACTCATTTACTTGTTATAATTTATAATATTTAATTGTAGATAAATAAGATTGGTTACAAGAATTCACTAAAACTGCAGTGAAAATTATTTGTGAGTGTATATCTTTGTTTGCTGCAGTGTAAATCTTTGTTTGTAATACGTGTACAACAAAAGGAAGAATATAAAATTAATATAAAGGACAATCTGAAACAATCTGAAAATTAATAAAATTTGTTGCAATAATTCACTAAAACTGTTGTGAAAATTACCTGTGAGTATAAATCTTTGTAATACAGTGTAAAACAAAAGGAAGAATATAAAATGTTACTCAAACTACAATCTGAAACAATCGGAAAATATATACTTTGTTAGTATAACATCATAAAAGGTTGATTGAAATTATCAACCAGTCTGGGAGACATAAAATAGCCTCTGTCTTTAGGATAAAAAGACAGCACCAGCACGATTGAAGGCAAGAGCATGTTTGTAGAATGTGTATTGACAGATATACTTAACTTTATGGACACAATTGGAGCCTTTTTCTGGATAAAAGTGACATAGCAATCATTTTAACGCAACAGAAAACGTCTACTGAATAACCTGTCTAATTCACAAATCATGAATGCTCATATTCAGATAATCTGATGACAATTTTTTTTCTCACATGCAAGATGTCATTTTGAATTAATGCTTTCTTTGTAAGCATCAAAGTCATCCTGACTTTCTTTTGATTCTCATAACAAAATGTTAGAGACAAGAAAAAAAAAATGTTAATTGCAAGTAAAAAATATCCTTACTAGAATTTTTTATAGTTCTGTACATTTTTTTACTTTAGTAAAGGGATTACTTTAAACAAGATTTAATGATATTTTTACAGCAAAATGTGTAGTAATTGTAAGTAAGTAATTTGGTCAATTATCTTTAATTTGATGCTTGAAAATTTTATATATTTTTTTAAGGAAATGAATAAAAAATTAATAATAATTTATATTGTATTTACTTTACTTTTTTTTTTTGAAAATATTATAAAATTGACATATTTTAATAGCTGACACCTCTGTAACTGTATTATTAAAAGTTTTACCAAAGAAATATCATTTATTACATAAAAAATTTCAGGCCTAACACAGAGGTATTTAAAGAATGTTTGCTGTATTCTGTGTGATTTACTTGCAGTTTAATAGATTTAGTATTGATGGAATTATACAAACCTACATATTCTTAAAGCCATTATCATATTTGATTAAGATTTTGCTAAAACTAATAATTATTTATTCTGACTTTTTATTTTATGCAAATTTTAAAATACAAAACAATTATTTATGTCTGTAAAGTGTTTTTGTTATTTTGTTTTGAAAAAAAAAAAAAAAATGTTTTTAATAATGTTGTATATTGGAAAAGTATGGTCCTTGAATTTATTTTGTGGGTTTTTGAAAACTTTTTAATTTATTAATGAGGAAGTGTGAAAACTTTATACAAGAAAAAATTGAAAAATTTCAGCATGGCAGAATGAGAGCTTCTTTTGTCAAATCCCTCCTTTGGCAGCATGACCATTTCTTGTCATTATCTAAAAATTATCCCCCTCCCCTTTATTAAATCTGGATCTGATATGTTTTACATGTGCATTGAATGTAAACTTTAATTTTGTTTCAATATTTTTGTCATTATATTCATTATTTTGTTTTCATTTTTAGTCACTTAATTCAAATCAAAAGTACATTCTGCAGCCTTGCAATGAAAATATCAATGGGTAAGAAACTTACAGTCACAATAAAGTTTTATTTGATAAAATATGTGATATTATCTGGATTTAAAATGATTCAAATCTTTTATATTCTGAATTGCAATTTTTATAACCAAACATTTCTGCATGTGTTGCCTAATAAAAAGAAAAAAATGTTTTGCACTGTATAAGAATAATTATTGGGAATAATAATAGTATTATACAGGGTTTTCACTTACTAGCATTTTACGTGTAAATCCAGATTTTACAACTGTGAGTCAACAGTTAACTTGGAAATATTGTAAACATCAGGATTTGAAATAAGATGCTCACCTGTGCATAAAATTAAAAAATAGAGAAAAAATTAAATGTTGCATGCCAGCCATGGCAGAGAGCAGATGATAGTTAGGAATGAAAATATTCTGTGAATCTGCAATGTTTATGCTTTCTTCCAAGAAGTTTTACTTTTCCCTAAAACTTTTGTAACTTCTTCTCTTTTCCCCAAAATTTCTTAAGTACCATCTTTTTTATCTAAATTTTGTGCAGTGGACCTCCATTTGGGACCTCTGCAGTGCTTCATTCCACAATGTAATGCCCTTGAAGAATATGTAGGCTAAATTAGTATACTAAGGACTTCGTATGATTAATTGTACAACAGATTTTAACTATTAGATTGTAACACTTAACAAACACCAAGCAAAAACTGTTTTAACTGATGGAAAGAGATCAGACAGTTTGTGCTTGGCGTTTGTTAAATAAAGACACTGTTTTGAGTTAAATAAAGACACTGTTTTGAGTTAAATAAAGACACTGTTTTGACCTGATGAAGAGGGATTAAAACTCCCTTGAAACAATTGTCATGTAATTTTCTTATGTCCTCTTTTAAGGAAGTACTAATTGTGTTATTCTTATAAGCAGTGGTTTTATATTTTGTGATGTTCTTAAATATTAGTTTTATGAAGTGCCTTATAGATCTTAAGTTTTTAAAAATTTATTTAGGAATTCTTGTAAAAGTCCTGTTGAGAATTCTATTTTTTCTGCTAAATTTGGGCTTAGCAAATGCTTAGAAGAAGTGCATGCAAGAAAAGAGATTCTCCAAAGAGTTATATCAGACATCAATCCTAGAATCCAATATTTACAAAAGGAAATTTCCAGTTGCAAACAAGAAGCCCTTGATGATAGTGATATGAGTGAAAGATGCAGCACCCCTATTGAAGATTTAAATGTGGAAGATAGAATTATACCTTCTGCAACATCAGAAAATGATTTGAGCTTGGCATCACTAGATATTCCTCTGAATACCTCTTCTGAAAAAAATGTTAGTGAAGAGATGTGTGACCTTGACTGCCAGTCTTGCAATGTTAATGGTAATAATCAATTCACAAATATTTATTCTGTTTTAGAAAATTGTTCAATGTGAGATATTGACTATTTTTTATCTAAGTGTACTGAAAAACTCAATTTGCAAATTCCGTGGAAACTCAAAGAAAATTGATACCATATTTATTCATATTCCTTATCTAATTTAAATTTTGCATTTACCAAAAAAGGTATTTATGCAGCCATTGTCTTATTTCCATTTATTTGTAAAATCCCGTATTTGTTTTGTCAAAAAATAATTTTTGATCTGGAAAAAGTTCGAAATCCACCCTATAAACATGGATATATTTTTATATTTTAATAAAAAAATAGTACTATTAAGTATTAATTTATTCTAAATTTGTTTATTTTTTAAAATTTTTCTCATGCTGCTCAATTTTTCCCTAGACAGTTGAAAATATTGTTTAGCTCCAATGATATATGTATGTATAGAAATCACTCTCTGGCTGCACTAGCAAATTTTTGGATAAACAAATATATAGTTTTCATCAGTTCAGTTTTGCTTTCTGTCTTAATTACAGATTATCTTCTATGGTTAGTTCATATATGACTGAGCTTTTTCTGATCTCGGCTTGTTTCAACCAAGCTCACAATAACCTTACTCAGGGTTGGGTTTCTTCCAGAAGAAACTAGGAAAAAACTAGAAGAAAGTGGAAGAAATTGGTCAGCAGATCAGATTTGATAAATAAATTGTTCATATGTCCTAATTAAAAGTAAATCACATATTTAACACACCCAATGTACAATCTGCTTATTATTCTTATTTTGAAATTTTAATTAGTAAATTTAGCAGTTAATTAGTAAACAGAGAAAATTCTGTAAATTATTGAATTATTATATATCTTATAAATTTTATTTTAAATTGCTGATGATAAACATTATTGGGGTTTTTATAAATATTTATAACTCATTTTTTTCAGTTTCTTCCATGTCTTCTAAAATAGTGGAAGAAAGATATTTCTTCCATTATTTTCCCCCATGATTTTTTATGTAGTTTTTTCCACACTGGAAGAAACTAGCCAACCTTGACCATGCCTGGCTTAGGTAATAATTGGGGTTAAGATGTTTTTTCTTTTTATTATTTATTTATTTTTGATAGACTGAAAGGTTGCTTGAGTAAATATAAACATGTTTCATACAAAACTACGAGGCATGTTTTTTAAGTAAGTACCGTTTTGGAATTAAAAAAAGACGTTCAAAGATATCGCAATAATTTTATTTCTACATGAAAGCCTGTACCTTAATCTACTTTTCTACATAATTTCCGTGAATATTGAGGCACTTGTCATAACGTGGCACCAGTTTTTGAATACCCTCCTCATAAAATTCTGCCGCCTGACTTGTTAACCACTGTATCACAACTGTTTTGACTTCGTTATCGTCTTGAAGATGCTGACCACCCAGGTGTTTCTTCAAGTGCAGGAACAAATGGTAGTCGCTGGGCGCCAGATCAGGGCTGTATGGAGGATGATCTAGAGTTTCCCATTTAAAAGATTTGATGAGATCTTTGGTCCGATTAGCCACATGTGGACAGGCATTGTCATGCAGCAAAACGATACCCTTACTCAACTTGCCACGTCTTTTGTTCTGGATTGCACGACGCAGATTGTTCAATGTCTCACAATAAGACGCTGCATTGATTGTCTCATTACGAGGCAGAAACTCCACTAGCAATACTCCTTTTTTGTCCCAAAAAACTGTGCACATGATTTTCCGGGCAGAAATTGTTTGCTTAAACTTCACTCTTTTGGGTGATGATGAATGTCGCCATTCCATGGATTGTTGTTTTGATTCTGGTGTGACGTAGGCCACCCATATTTCGTCACCAGTAACAATTTGGTCTAAAAAATCTTCACCTTCATTGTGGTACCGCTCAAGGAAAGTCAATGCACTGCCTAAACGTTGGGTTTTGTGCAAATCCGTCAACATTTTTGGAACCCAACGTGAACACAATTTCCGGTAATTCAAGTTCTCGGTCACAATGCGATACAAAACACTACGAGAATATTGAGGAAACCAGTCGCACATTGATGAAATTGTAAAGCGTCTGTTTTCTCTCACCTTTTCTTCCACTTTCTGCACCAAATCTTCATTAAAGACCGAAGGACGCCCACTCCGTTCTTCATCATGCACATTTGTGCGGCCATCTTTAAATGCTCTCACCCATTTCCTTACCATTCCATCACTCATAATGTTTTGTCCGTAAACTTCACAGATCTCACGATGAATATCGATCGGTTTTACGCCTTTAGCACTAAGAAATCGTATAACAGCCCGTACTTCACAATCGGCGGGACTCACGATTGTCGGAGGCATCTTAAACACTCAGTAAACAACGTATACAATGAAGAATCAGACTGTAATGGCGTCAGTGCGTAGACAAGAGATGTAGGTAACCAGCGCGCATGCGCGGAACGCCGACCGTAGTGCTGCGGCGGCGGAATCGCAAAACGGTACTTACATAAAAAACATGCCTCGTAAATTAGATTTAATCAATGGCTCTTTTGAGAACAATTTTTATATTTTTTCTTTATGGCAGTTTTTTTTTGTTTTTTTTAAATATATAAGACATTTTTAATTTAAAAAATAGTATTCTTGAGTGTTGTTTCTTTAAAATTATTTTGCTTATGCTGCTGAATAATTCTCCTTAAACAGCTGAAAACAAATAGTTTACTCTAGGATCAAGGTGTGTACAATACAGAATTCCTGGGTACAAATTTATACTTTAGGTGAATAGTAAGACATAAAATTATACCATTTTTAAATAAAATATATTTATTTTTATGGATAAAAAATCTTTGTTAGTAAAACAGCTTAAAGCAAAGATGTAAGGGTATCAAAAAATCTTTGTTAGTTAAACAGCTTAAAGTAAAGATGTAAGGGTATCATCCTGTTTCAAAATCAAAACAAACCTGCAGTGTAAAAGATATAGCAGTCACTCTAGCAAAGCTGGAAATTATCTCTAGGCAAACATTTTTATTATTAATATATTTGAAAATAAATATTGCAATTTTTATTTTAAAAAATAACAAGACAGATCATTCATGCATAAAGCATTGATTATGAAACATTTTCCAACTGCAGTGCAATTTTATTTTAACATCTCTAAAATGCGATACATTCAGCTGTAATATTTAATAAATTATCACAGTACTACATTAATTTATTATATTTGAAAACTTAAAACTTCATAAAAAAAAATGAACTTTATTCAAATGACGTCATTGAAATATAAGTCGCCTGGTTTAAATATCTCTAAAATGCGATGCATTCAGTGGTAATATTTTTAAAATTATCACAATAATACAATAATTTATTACATTTGAAAACTTCATAAAAAAATGAACTTTATTTAAATGACATCATTGAAATATAAATTGCCTGGCTCTCTATGCAAAAGCTGTAAATATTTCATTCATATACTTTTATTCCATTCCTTTCATTCATCACAGTACTATAATAATTTATTTTATTTAAAAGCTTAAAACCATGGAGGTAAATGCAATTTAACGCAATGCTTAAAACTTCATCGAAAAAGTCTGCTATAAAATCGTCTGTTCTCCATGTAAAATCAATGAATGTTTCATTCATATCAGCTATATTTCAGACTCAAAGAGCTAAATAATTTTGTGTTAAAGAAATTCAGCAATTTTTATACAACTCATCCTACATCTTTATGTATTTACATTCTCCATAAGTGAAAATTAGGCTTCGTTATAGAAATAATCAAAGTTTGATGATAATTTAAACTCAAATATATTATAATTGCATTGTTTCAGAATGTAAGATGCAGAGAAATTAAGCAAAAATAAAGCGGTTTTAGGACGCATACAACACTAAATATAAATTAAAAAGAACTTTAAAAATCACGATTTTGACTCAAGATGGATGCCATATTTTATTTTGAAGTGGGTCACTTGATCTCTTCATATAATATGGGTGTAATTATTATTTCAATTTTTATTTAAAAAACTACCAAATATATTTTGCTGAAATTTTTTTCATATTTTTTATGGAATAATTTGAATATTTCCTAAAACTTTCGAAGCAATTTGTGAATTTTAAATTTGCTTAAAAAATGTTTGAAAAATTAGGTCCCCTAGGGTTCAATGTATTTCATTTTTTCAACCCAGGCTCAATCCAAAACTAATTGGGTGATATTATTCATTTATATTCCCATAGGTTCCACAGACAGTCTGAACAACATACTAAAATTTCATTTTGATAAAGTCATTTTTACAGCAGTTACCGTGCTAATGGACAGACAGACAGACAGAATGCACAAAGTCATAAACACTTTTCAACTATCCTGTAAAGTGTTAAAAAAAAATAATGTTTTTACTGCTTACTTTTCAAAAATACTTCCTGGTTTGGAAAATTACTCCTCAAATTTTAAGGAAAAATTAAAAATGCCCCTCAATAAATACTTTGCCACAACCTCAAGTGTCACTCATCATGCAGACAGTTTACTGCTAATTATGGCCACAAAACTAAGCCAACTCTCTCTGCAAGCAATTTTACTTTCCTATTTTACAACAGCGAAACTTATCTACACTATTAAAACCTCACAGAATGGTAACATCCTTTCAGCAGGACTTTTCATTGGCCCGATTTTTGGTGATTTTTGCAGATAATTAAAAATCTATTAATTGTTTTTAATACTTTACATTACAACATAGTTGAAAAGTGTTTATGACTTTGTTCATTCTATCTGTCTGTCTGTCTGTCTGTTAGCATGATAACTGCCGTAAAAATGACTTTATTAAAATGACATTTTAGTATGTTGTTCAGGCAATCTGTGGGACTTATGGGAATATAAATGAATAATATCACCCAATTAGTTATTGATTGAACCCGGATTGAAAAAATGAAATACATTGAACCCTATGGGATCTAATTCTTCAAACATTTTTTAAGCGAATTTAAAATTCACAAATTGCTTCAAAAGTTTTAGGAAATATTCAAATTATCTCATAAAATATATAAAAAAAAAATTTCAGCAAAATATATTCAGTAGTTTTTTAAATAAAAATTAAAATAATAATTACACCCTTTATATGAAGAGATCATGTGACCATTATATGAAGAGATCACATGATCCACTTCAAAATAAAATATGGCATCCATCTTGTGTCAAAATCGTGATTTTTAAAGTTCTTTTTAATTCATGTTTAGTGTTGTATCCGTCCTAAAACCGCTTTATTTTTGCGTAAATCTGTGCATCTACATTCTAAAACAATGCAATTACAATATATTTGAGTTTAAATGATCATCAAACTTTGATTATTTCTACAACGAAGCCTAATTTTCACTTATGGAGAATGTAAAGAGTGAGTTGTATAAGAATTGCTGCATTTCTTTAGTGCAAAATTATTTAGCTCATGGAGTCTGCAATATAGCTGATATGAATGAAACTTTCATTGATTTTACATAGAAAAGCAGATGATTTTTTCGATGAAGTTTTAAGCATAGAGTTAAATTACTTGTACCTCCATGGTTTTAAGTTTTTAAATAAAATAAATTATTGTAGTATTGTGATGAATGAAAGGAATGGAAAAAAGTTAATAAATGAAATACTGCTTTTATATAGAGAGCCAGGCAATTTATATTTCGATGACGTCATTTGAATAAAGTTCATTTATTTTCGTTGAAGTTCTCAAATGTAATAAATTATTGTAGTATTATGATAATTTTAAAAATATTACCGAGGAATGTATCGCATTTTAGAGATGTTTAAACTAGGCAATTTATATTTAAGTGCTGTCATTTGAATAAAGTTAATTTTTTTTTTATGAAGTTTTAAGTTTTCACATATAATAAATTAATGTAATATTGTGATAATTTTTAAAATATTACTAAGGAATGTATCGCATTTTAGAGATGTTTAAATAAAGTTTCATTGAAGTTGGAAAGTGTTTCATAATCAATGCTTTATGCATGATTGATCTTTCTTATTTTAATTACTGTGTGCATGATTGATCTTTCTTATTTTAATTACTGTGTGCATTGAAATAGCTCTTTCGTGTTGAAGGCCCAGACCACACAACCAACCCAAAGGCTTATGGTAGTTTAATGTGTGGCCGGTAGCTCTTTCGGTGTTGAACTACAATTTATTGAGCTTAAATTAATTAGGAAAAGCGCTGGTCATAAATGCATAGTTGCAAATGTTTTACTAGTGTAGATACATTGAATACTATATTTGTCATAATTTTGTTGTTAATTAGAAACATCTCATTTGGACAATTTTTGTAATTGACATATGTAAATTATTTCTGCAGGTGGTCTTAATGATTCATATTCCACTCAGAATACCTTGGAAGAAGTAAGTATTGAAAATCTAAAATACTAAATTAGTATTTTAAATTTTACAAATAAAAAAAAAATTAGTATTACTAATGTTTTTATTTATTTTATATTTGTAGTAATAATGGAAATTCTCATAAATCACTTGTAATTCTCCTCATTTTTAATAACTTTATTTTGTGTTTGCTTACCACCTGGTGTGTTAGTAATGTCATATCATGGGGAATTTCTTATTGAAAATTTTTTTTTTGATGTTTGCGTAAGAGTTTGCTTGAGAAACAATATGGGAAACTAAAAAATTTTGGACACCTGTGAAGCTTCTTTTTAAATATTTTCTAACATAAAAATGTTTCTGTACATTTAATTTAAAAATAATTTTTGAAAAATTCACAGTATTCACAATTTCTCCCTATTCCCTCTGCTAAACATGTTTTTTAACTAACATATATTTATTCTGTAAGAAATTGTCCATGATCTGACAGCCATGCATTTGGCAACACTGTTGAATGGTCCAGTATTCAGTTCTCATATTGACTACATTGGTGACTACTGCATTTGTACATCAGTAGAACCCTAAAATTGCACTAGACAGTGTAGTATGGCTAAATATTGTGTAAATTTCCTTAATTTGAAAATCGTGTTTAAATGTTAAATATTATAATAATTTTTTGCAATTAAAAAGCATTCGAGAAATGCTTAAAAATACAAATATTACAAATGATTTGTAATTGTTTTGAAGATTGCTTTCTTTGTAGAATTCTCTTATCTTTAAATGCTGTTAATATAGAATGTAGTTACAAGAGGAGTCTAAATAATCTTCATAATGGAAGGGGCTCCCACGATGTTTTAGAAACTTCGAATGTACCATTTTTATTTGATTTCCAACGCCTTTGTAAGTGCTTGATTTATGTTATCTTCTTATGCCTTAGACTATTTTTAATCATCCCAAACAAAAAGTAATTGTGTAAGCTGTCTGTTCTTCTGGACAAAGAAACAAACTTAAAATTTAATATAAGTAATATTCTGTATTCACAATTTCATTCTATCTATAATAAAATTGGCTGAAGATGCAGTGTTGATTAAAGCACATATTTTGTCTTGTGTATTCTTCAAGCAGTTTGTTGTATTCTATTAACAGGACATTGTAAGGTGTAGCCATTGAACTCTTATTACTACTAGAGTGACTAGGGTCTTTGAGAGTTGTTACTCCCTTTTCAAGTTGGAGCCTGCATGACAAAACAAAAAGTATTCTATTGTACATTAATTAATGTAGAATTTAGATATTTTTAGAGTTTTAGTCGATATTACACATTTCCTTACAGAGTCCTTTATGCATGGAAATATTGGCTTACATGATAGGCTTCTTTTTAATTGATTTTACATTTTTAAATCTATATAAATTTCAAGAACCAAACAAAAATAAACCTGATGAAAAATGAATGCATGTATGTGCAGTCTAGACATGATAACTCTGAGAACAAATGCAGATGTCACAAAGAAATTTTATATTTGGAAAGATTGTGTAAACCTGGTCATTTTGTCCATGCAAATTGTGGGCGAAATAGCTAGTGGTCACTAAATATGATACCTACACTTTTAAGTTCTGAGTATCAAAAATCATTTCAAAGTTTAAGCATAAAAGTGTGTACATTTTATAGTACTGTTAACATTGAAGTTGCAATATGTAGAACAGTATTTCATGACCAATCACTGTATATTGCCTTATTTTCAACGTTTTCAGATATTTCAAGCTAAAAATCCATTAATTACAGTATTATTTTTCAATAGTTTGATTTGAAAAATAGCCAGCAAACAATTTTGGTATTTGAAATGCAACTCAGTTTTCATACTTACCAGAATGGAATCAAAACCAATAAATAGTTTTATTGATAAAATACAATTAAAAAATTGTCATGTCTGCTGTAACTATAAATTGAAATAGCTCGAACGGTTAATTGTATATCAATAGAGTTAATTAATAAAATTTAGAATATTTTTTATATGCATGATGAGGATTTTTTTAAGGCTTTTTTATTTTTGTTTTAATATTTTTTCTTACAGTCTCTGAATAGTCATTATTTCTGGCTCTATAATAAAAAATAAAATTCTGTTTCTGTATAAAGTGAAGGTATTTATATCCAGAGCTAAGCACTGCTCCAAAATAACTTTTTCTCCTTTATCATCAGAATCAGTATCAGAATTAACTTTTGCAGAATTTAATACACTATTGTAATTTATTGTAAATTTATTTGTTTACATCCAAAATGTATTGCAGATTATAGGTGTTTGCAGATTATAGGGTTGCAGATTAACAAGAGTCGACTGTATATGATATAGAAAAATATGTGGATTTTTTGCAATTTACATGATTAAAGAACATATTATTGAACATTTAAGATCTTCATGGCATTCGTTATAGAGAAACAATCAATGTTTGCCATACTAGTTTAAAAACAGACAGTTTTGTTCCATGAGACCGGAATGTCGATCCAGTAGTATATTAAAGCTCAATGTATACAGTTTTTCTATTTGAAATTTTTAGGTACCATTATTTAAGGGAAAATATAAATTATTACACATTGGTTAGCGCGCGGGCGCGGTAGCCCATTGGTTAGCGCGCTGGAGTTGCACTCGGTAGGCCCGGGTTCGATTCCAGCCACTGCCAAAACTGCCGCCGTGTTCATGCGGAGTACGATCACGTTAAACATGTGGGTCCGAAAGTCCTTCCGAGAGGTTGGTGGTAGGGGAAGGAGGGTACGGTCCCTGTGGATGCCTCCCCCACTGGGTTCCGGTCTAAATTGGGTGGCACTTCCCGATCGTCCAAACAGTTACCTTACACCTTTCTGGTAGGTCGGACGGTCTGGGTTTCAACATCAACAACAACATTGGTTAGCGCGCTGGAGTTGCACTCGGTAGGCCCGGGTTCAATTCCAGCCACTGCCAAAACTGCCGCCGTGTTCATGCGGAGTACGATCACGTTAAACATGTGGGTCCGAAAGTCCTTCCGAGAGGTTGGTGGTAGGGGAAGGAGGGTACGGACCCTGTGGATGCCTCCCCCACTGGGCTCCGGTCTAAATTGGGTGGCACTTCCTGACCGTCCAAACAGTTACCTTACACCTTTCTGGTAGGTCGGACGGTCTGGGTTTCAACAACAACACAATACCCCTCCCTTTTCCGGCCGTCCAAATAGTTGCTCAAGTCCTCAGGATGAGTCGGACGGTCTGGGTCTTCAATACAATACCCCTCCTGCCGTCTGTTCAAATGGATGCTCTATGTCTTCGGATGAGTCGGACGGTCTGGGTCTTCAACACAATACCCCTCCGGCCACTCAATTTGCTGCTCATGCTCTAGGGCGAGTCGAGTGGTCTGTGTTTTCGACCCAATACCCCTAAAAGACTAATTTAACTAAAAAGGCAGCAATATTTTCTGCAATTTACGTATATATATATATATATTTAAACATTAGTTTTGGACCATCTATTCTCTATTCTAAATCATTTTCTATCTCATCATTATGCATTTTCATATATTTTTGTCTCATGTAGTTTCAAGTGTTTTAATGCTTTTAAACTTTTAGGAAAACTCTGCATGTGAAACATCTGATGTATCTCAGCAAAATAATCAAAATACTGATGAAAGATCTAAGATAAGAGAAAAACTTCAGGAGTTGGAAAAAGAAATAGAAATATATCAAGACCATAATAAAAAACTGGCATCAACATGTAAAGAAAGGAATGAAGTAAGTTTAGTTACTTAAGTTGTTGATTTTTTTTTCTTACATTGATTATTGCCATTAATAACAAAAGTATATGGCTCCACTTGAACTTATCATGCATTCATATTCCATATTGTTTATTTCCACTTGTGTCATAATCATTATCAGAATACATCTTTATATTAGCATTCACACACAAATTATTCTTTTAAAATTTATTTTTTAAACTAAGCAGCAAGTCAATCAAATCATTAAATTGGATGCATTCAGCTAATTTGTGTTAATATGTGTACTACAGGGTGTCTCAAAAAATGTATACACATTATTGCACCCCACAACTGACAAAATATTACCTCATCACTACAATCATGCTACAAGGTCCTATCTTGAGCCTATCTCTAGCTTACACATGTCCCTCTTTCATTTAAATTATAAATCTTAATACCTTAAATGCAAACGTATTAATAAAAATATTCAAAGTGTATGCATTTTTTGAGACACCCTGTATTTACTATTTCATACTCCATATATGCATAGCATAATTTGAACTACCACTTTCCTGGAAAATTGTTACAAATTACCATTTTTTTTTAATCTAATTCCTCTAATTTTTTACATAAGCTTTATAAAGCATCATGGGATAATATATGCATTTGTTCTTGAGCTATCGTGTTTACCTCTCATGATAACTCAAAACACACTTAATCAACTTTTTCATGGTGCACATACATAAAATGGTTCCTCTTAAAAATGTTCCTTAGAAATACACCTTTTTAAAAGTGTTCTACATTTATTTAGTGGGTTTTAAAACATACTTTTCAATCAAAACCTTGAATTTGAAAATTTTGGAAAAAATAATTCTTCATGCGATACTGTTCAGAAGTATATTAATTATGTGATGAATACGTATTTTTGTCATGTATTTATTTTAAATTTTACAGAATTTGTGGCATCTATGTATCTGATGACGATATTCTCTTTTATCTCACATATTTTTAAATTCTTCTTACCTGATAAGTTGAGATGGTAACTTTTCTTAAGATCATTGCAGTGCTGTAAATATAAATAATTTTCAAAAGAAATAAACTGCTTTTAAATTGCAGAAACATTAAATGGAAAAGTATTCATGGACCATTTAAAAATTTCAATTATCTATAATGTCAATAAGAGCAGTCCTGTATTTTTAATCCAAAAAATCGCATGGTTTATGGACAGTTTTCCACCAGTAATCTAATGTAATGAAATAGGCTTACATATCCAATTTGAAGCATATAACTATAAGATTGAGAAATATATCATTTTGAATTTATGTACCCAGTGCGTACTTTATCGACAGATTTTATCCCTCTGCTGCTCATGATATCTACATTGCATCTTACGATGTTGTCTTGGATCGATTTCCTTGTTATTGCAGATTTTATAACATTGAGTTCTTCTGAAGCAAAATGATCTTAAGTCTCAAGTTTTACAGATTAGTTGCAAATAATTAAAATTCTAATCAACATTTTAAAATTTTCATGTATACATAAATTTTGTCCTAAAGTCTGTATCTCATATTTAAGCTAACCCATGTTCTTCTATGGCAAAAAATTGTGTTTTAATTCCCTGTATTATCTAAAATTATAAAATTTGGAGGGAGGGGGGGATTGCACGTTTTTATTTTTATTTATTTATTTATTTGTAAAAATATTAAAAATTGTTAGATTAATTTTTTAAATTTTCATTTTTATAACTTTCATCCCAAGATATGTGCCTGCCATTTAAGACAAACTTCTATATTCTACACCCAGCATTGAATGATCTATTTAAAAGAGGACAACTTCGCTTAAAACAGTTAAATTCTTTCTTTGATCAGGCATGAATATCTACAAAGTAATATGCATTGTATTATTTTTATTTAACCTATAGATTTTAAAGAAGCTCCAGAAAGAGCGTGAGGATTTTGATAAATACAAAGAAGCAGAAAAGAAGAAATTAGATGCTGAACTTCAGGAGGAACGGAAGCAAATTCGGTTAGTGTGAAATTCTATTTATATGATATTTTAGTTTCAATACGAATTTATTGGAAGAGGTAGGTGTAGGGCATGAGGGTATTTTTAACAGACAATAAAGATAAAATGGTAGATATTTGTCAAGATGGAAAAACAGCTATTTATCTAAGGAAGTGGATTTTATTTATCGGTTTTCTAACTTTGTGAATTTAAAATACATCATTGAACATCTTTTCCTTTTAAGTATGTTTCCCCAGAGTTAAAGCAGGGATTAATTTAAATTAATCATTTAAGTGAATCTTCTTCAGAACTTTGCTATTTTGTAGTACGATACTCATAATGGTAATATAATACCATATTAAAAAATTTCAATGATGTATTTTAAATTCACAAAGTTAGAAAACCAATAAATAAAATCTACTTCCTTAGATAAATATCTGTTTTTTCATCTTGACAAATGTCTACCATTTTATCTTTATTGTCTGCCTGGAATACTAAAAACTGTATGCTTTTATGAAAAATACGTCACTTCTTCCCAGAGCAATGAACAGATTGTGACATCTGTTGCAATGCCTAGAGCTTAGCAACTGACGACCTAGAGAATGAAACTCAACAGTTGAATCAAAAATCTCAATTTTTATGCGTTTGTTTGAAAATTCAAAGAAAATTAGGAAATAGAATAATTAAAAAAAAATTATTAGAATACGAAGACATACACCCATATTTTTGCCAAACTATAAAATTGTATCAATCTTCCTTTTTTGGATGTAGCAAAATAAGACTCAGATAACTTGCATCATGCATATTTTGATGTCTTTAAAAATAAATAAATAAATAAATATGAAGAAATTATCCTACTGATTCGATCCAAAAATTGTTAGAAAGAATGTTTCTTAATCTTTCCAATGTTGTCAAAATAGAAACTGTGCTAATATTTACGATTGCGAAGAAATCAATTTATGTCAAAATCACATAAAAATCATGCTTCATAAAATAACTAAAAAACTAATTAAAATTTTATAAAAAATTGATGAGGTCTGTCACACCAGAAGTTAATCCAGTACCGAATTTTGTGACTGTTTGAAGCTTCGATTTCCTGTTACAGATGCTAAACAATCACATAGAAAGACAAACATCTGTCTTTTATTATGTAACATTTACAAAAAAATATGAAGTTTGGTCAACATATGCCAAAATGAAGATGGTTTTAAATAGTTGTAAATAATGCTATACCATTTTTTTATGCTGTTGCAACAATTTTTAAACGCAATTGAAAATATTGGAATTTAAAAAAACTTTTCTAAACTAACATGGATAATTCAGAAATTGTTTATATAGAAATGTTTATAGAGATCTGTATAGAGAATGGTTATATATATTTAAACTTTTATTTTCATCTTTTTAGTCGACAGAAGGACACCTTTTTGAGGTATCAAAAACTAAGACGTGATAATCCAAGCAGAAAAGAAAGGGAAGAGCTAAATGCTTTGCGCCAAGAGGTATATTCAATTGAAAATTTTAATTATTTTATTAATTTTGTGTGATTTTCTTACTGTCTGAAACTTTTATTGATTGGATACTTTTGAGTCACCTTGTCTCTTTTTTTTACTTTACTACAATGCATTGTACATAAACATATTGCAATGGGGTTGAAAATTTGAATTCAACATTTTGGCAGATTTTTTCATTCATGACCTTAATACTCAGGGGTTGATAGCCTGCAGCTCAAGAGCCACATATCACTCTTAGAATGTATAAATGAGGCTCGTAAATATAGTAAAAAACAAAGTAGTTGCAAGAATTTTAAATAATCTAGTGATATACATGACTTTCTTACTATCACATATATGACATTATCCTATAAACAAGGCTGCCTGTGCTGAACTTTAAAAATTGCATTAAAAATATATTGTACTAGAATGAATTACCTGGTATTACCCTGGATTCTAGTAAGTGCCCATAACTTAAATAATACATTTCAGTTTCCAAATTGCCAAATCATTTTCAATCCAAATCACCATAAAATGTGAAATCCTTAGTTTAAGCACAAATAACCGCTCCAGAAATGTTGAAAGCTAAAACAAAAAAATAATTTAATAAACGATCTTCCAAAAGGATTTCCCCTTCTATAGGCATAGCAAGTTATTCCCACAAAGGGTACATTGTCAATTTTGGTATCAATCAAAATATATTTTCAAGCCCTTTAAAATGAAAGGTAACATACTATAATTGTGACCATTTGGACCAACAATACCAGTTTTTAATTTTTTCTTGCAAAAAAAGAAAAAAATTACCTTGAAATGAATTCTAGTATGAGAAGGTCGAGCTGAGCCACTTTCCAATTAATTATTTATGGGATGTGAACAATTTACCTGTCATTGATTAGCCGTATTGACTAATTTCTTCCAGGTTTTTTTTTCGTATTTTTTCATCTTTTTCCACTGTTCCGGAAGAAACCAAACCCTGTGTAGCAGTTAGATATTTTTAATATAATTTAATTGACTTTGTATATTTTAAATTGTTTCAGTTATTTTCTTTTCATAAGTATATTGATCTATTGAAACAGGTTGAAAAATTGCAAGAGGAATTAAAGCGACAAAGAATAAAACATACAAGTGAAAGCCGAAGATTGAAAAATCAGTTAGATGCTGCTGAAAAAGAAAGGGACAGCTTTAAATTAGAAAATATAAGACTGGAAGAACAAGTTCAAGATTTATTTACAGCACTAAAGGTAACACAGATCTGTAAATAACTACTTTGTGACATCTTAAATCATTGTCTTGTGCATTGCATTTTATTTCTCTTTTTAAATGGAAATATTGTTCTCATGTTAAAAATACTTTTCGGCCAAATTGAAAATTTAGATTTTAATGGGGTCCTATTTCTGTAAAATATTGTTTTAGCATTTCATCTGCCTTCCAGTTTATGCAACTAATTTTTCTCGAAGGATAACCAACTGGTTAAAACCAAATTTGGCATATATTAAAATAAACCGCATGCAGCTGTTTCGATTTCGAGTAGAAGATTCAACAAATTGGATCCTCTTCGTCTTTGCTAAAGGACTAATAAACCTAAAGTCTCAAAAACTATGTGGACATAAATGTAAGAACTAGAGGAGTATAACAAAGATTGCAGTGAAGATGCATGCAGAAACAACAAAACGAGAGGATCTTCTTTTCTTTGAAATTAGCTATCTGAATTTATATTCATTTTGCAGTCTTGAATATAGGCCTAATTCTATTCTTCTCATTTTTTTCGGTATGGTAGTCACGTTTGAATTACTTTGGATAATTTACTGTTTTGGTAATTTTTTGTTTGTTTGGTATTAGTTATTAATTCATTTTTTTTTAAATATAAACCAGAGGGATATATATATATATTTTTATATTTCTCTGGTTTTTATTCTTGAACCCATTCGCCTTTCTGACTTTAAATTTATTGATTTCTTAGCACTGAGAAAGGGTATTCAATGTATATCCCAACAGCTTTATGTGGTTTTTTTATTTTAATTTGTGCATGACTGTATTATGTATTTTCTCTTAAGTATTTTCTCTTAAGTATAAGGTCTTTTAGTGCAGCACTTAACATTTTTTTAGCTTTGAATCTTGTTCTCTATTTCTAATATATTAATAGTTTGGGTAATGGCTAACTTGTGAACCACAAGCATCCGAATAAATTATTCACAAGATTGCAACACAATAGCATGCAAGATTGCAAAAATACCTTTTACAAATACATTGCTACCTGGGGAAAAGGTATAGAAAACTTGAGAATTTCAGAAAATTTGAAAATACATTAACATATCTATCTGACAAACTAGAAAATAATTTTAAAATCAAAGACAACCAAAAAGTAGGTTTAAAAGTCCTTTATTAAAATCTCCTTATTACTACACAGGCTTCGAGAAATCAGCAAAATCTGGCCCGTCCGCAAGAACGGCTATTTGAATTTTTACCCGTCCTCTTAAGAATTTTTTTTCACTTTATATTCATTAATATATGTGCTTAAATACATCGCACAACAATAATATATTAGAACCAACTGCCTCACGATGAAGTGCGATAACTGCATATTCATACACCACCCCCACAGCGCTTAACTGCCGCAATCAAACTCGCTGACACAGAGTCTCCGATATAAGACCGGACCGGCGGAATTCCAATCTATGGGTGGGGGCAGAGGGGTAAGATATGTAAGGAATCTCTCCTTTTTCCAATGTTTGGTAACTTGAAGGAGTGGTAAATAAATAATCATATAAATCCTCTTATCTCTAAGCAGTTTAAACCTCATTGGCACTCTTAATTTCTAGGGAATGTAGTCAATCAAGATTAAAATCTTCTTGGACTGAATAGATGTTTCATACCTTAACTTCATACCTTAACTGAATTTTAGACATTTTAGTTTTAAAGTTGAAACCAAAGTTGGGAAGAAAATAAAACACTTCTGACTGAAACTAGAAGAATCCATTCCAAAAATTCAAACTTGTTACTTACTCTCGTCTATTACAGCAAATGAAAATTTTATAATTTGGGTTTTATAGAGTTAAAAGGGGAGTTGGGCTTAGGTCTGGACTGGGCTTGAGTTTTCTATTGTTTCGGGCTGGGATGAGTCTTTTTTTTTTTAAACGTCCATTACGACCGGGCCGAACATATTTATTTTAAAAATTTTTAAAATGAATTTAAATTAAATACATGAACTTATTGCTTTTATTTCAGCTATGTAAAGATAAATGTTTAAGAAAACAAACTAAATTCTCTGTACAAAATTTTGACAAATTTGTTTTTAACATATTTGAATACAAATCATTTAAGGCCTGCTGCGACATAGTTATCTACAGGCCAAATTCATTCTATACTTATAAATTTCTTCGGGCTTGATCTGGGTTTAAGCATTGGTATTGTCGGTCTTGTGAAAATCTGAAATTTCAGCACCCTCGAAAAAGAGAACAGAACATGTCACTTTGATCGTGAGCACGCTATCACATTTTCGTCTGGTCATCAGATTCACTGGGTGGAGGATGAGGGGAGAGAAAGGAACTAGCGCCTGTGGTTACAATGCAGATCTGATGGCTCGTCTAGAAAGAAGGCATTGATAATGCACACTAGCTAAGTTTATGGGGGAGGGGAGATTTGCAGGTGACGATATTTCAATTTTCATTCATGGCACGGGTAAGGATGGCTTTCGCCATAATTTTACGATGATAACAATTTATTTATTTATATTTTTTTTTTACGGAATCTCTAATCTCAAGGTCGTCTGAGAGGATGGCAGCTTCTAAAAATTGCCCATCCTCGCTGAATTTTAACCCGGCGAGGACAGTCAATTTCCGGAAGCCTGTTACGATGTACAAAATTACACTGAAAAGCGCTTTCGGACATCATTATACCCTTCATCAGTGCCTTCATCTTTTTACTTCGCCACTGATGAAGGGCATAATGATGCTCGAAAGCACTTTGGCCATGTAATTTTGTATGTCATAATAAGGAGATTTTAATAAAGGACTTTAAAACCTATGTTTTGGTTGTCTTTGATTTTGAAGTTTGAAGTTTTAATTAGTTGGCGTGTTTCCATACTGTTTTAGAAAATAATTGTTTCCAGTTTTGTAAGTTACAACTGTTTTATGTCACATCTAATAAAAATTTTCTGCAAAATTAGCATTGTTTTATTAATGACATTAAATTTTATCTAGAATTTAGTTGCATATAGTATTTATATTCTTTATTTGAAATAAATTTAGTTAAACAGTTTTATTGTTCATTTATAACACTTGCAAAAATTTAGGTTTTTTTTTTCATATGTGACCGCAATGCTGCTATCAAAATATCCATATCAATTACCAACTGCCAAATCTATCCTGTTTATAGTTCAGAAGTACATTACTACCAGAGTATTTACCCATTGAACCAGCTACTCATCCTGTTTATAATCTAGGAGTGACTGGAATATTGAATCAACATTGATTGAATAGAAAATTAATATTTAATAAAAGAAATTGTGAAATATAAATAGAAACATATAGACTTTTTAGAGTTATATATTGATATTAAATATGTAGTAGTATGAAGTAGAAACAGATAAAAGGATTTTTTATCTTTTTCTACTTCAATAATCAGAATTCTACTCCAATTTTTTAGTTTAGTTATAAAAAAAATATTTATATAAAGTTATATATATCTAATTAGAATTTTTTGGCTCTGTATGAAATAGTATTTTGATGTTTAAAGGTCAGAAATATGAGTTTAACTTCCTTTTTCTTTTTTAACTAAAAGCTGTCTGGATAAGGACTTAATATACACTTAGGTAATTGAAAAAGTTTTTCACATGTTCTACATTTCTTCTATTTAATTTTAAACTTTTGAAAAAACAATTTTTGTAGTGCAACATTTTTCATAACTCTGCAGTATAGTTAGGATTGGTACCCTATACAGTGTCCACAACCAGCTTGGTGATATTATAGTTTTGAATTTCTTATACTTTCAGTCATTCTTACACTTTCAGCCATAATAGTACATAACAAGAGGTTTTATTACTTGTATGGAAATTGGCAAACTTCCACCAAACCCACCAAAGCAGTTTAGTTTTCTTAGTTTATTATATTCTCCAGTTCTTCATTGTCAATACTTTTCTGTTATCGAAGGTCCAGTAACAGCTGACAGTTGATCAGTTTAACAGCTCAGCCTAGTCATCGGATTTGAGATTTATCTTCAACACTTTGCATTTTCAAAATTCCTTTTGTAAGTGCATTATTTGTTTTCTCTTAACTTTCAGAATATCTTTAACTCAGTTCTTAGATGTGCAGTTGCCCCCATCACATCCATAAATATCAATAGATTTAAGATATGTAAAATATTCATTGGTTTGAATTATCTTGTCAATAATGTTTTTTAAATCAGAGGCCAAATATCGAGATTTGACACATTGAAAAAATGAGCTTGTCCCTCTATATATTATCCATTGATTTTTTTTATAAAACCAAGCTGAAGCATAGAATTTCATTATTCACTGCATCAAAGCTTTTAAGTTTTCTGATGGATACAGAGTTACAACATGTTGTTTGTACTGACGAATGAAACCTAGTGAAATTAAATTGTCTGATCATTCCCTATGTGCTAATATAAATTGCATGAGCCAGAACTAAGGTGAACATGGAGAATAGCTTATTTTTGTAGCTATTCTCCATGTATATGTAATTAAAGCCAAAATGATTGTACTGACATAGTTTGTTATAGCGTATGTAAAAGGTCATGCAGTACCAATAAAACTGTTGAAGCTATTGAATGAGAAATAAAGCTGATTATGACAAGCTGAACAAAATATTGAAATAAGTCTCGGCCAAAGAAGAATTAAAATTTAGAGCCATTTAAATTGTTATTTTCAGAGTACTATCATTACAAATTTCCCAGATACCTAGATCACAGATATTCTGTGCAGGTACAGCTAGTGTAATATATAATATTTTCATAATTTGTTGGTTTATATTTTAACACTTCAAATAAACAGACATTTTTTAATAACTGTACTTCGTCTCCCCGTCCTTCTTTTTCTTCAGAAAACATAAACAGGTTTTTCACAATGTGACCAACACTTTTGCATACTATTTTTTGCTTCATCCTAATGCAGGGGTTGTGCTTTCGATCTTATCTTTTACAATTTGTAAATAAATGTTAAATTGGGCTATTGATATTTGCCGAACATCCTGGTGATTATTTTACCCTCTGCTAAATCTTTACATTTTTAATTTAAAATATGCTTAACAGAAATTATTTATATTATATGTTTTTATTAGTTAAAATAACAAAATAACATTAGTGTCATCAGTTTACACTGGTGTCCAAAATGTTCTTTACTTGCATAAGACCACTGATTTCTCAACAACTGTTCAATATAATTGAAAGAATGTTCTTTTGGGGTACTGCATAGCATTGTAACACATAAATGCAAATTGAGAAATGGAATATGAGTACATACAATACAAAAGTAATTATGAAACAATTTGTCACTTCCACCAATATCTGCCCATCATCTAAACAGCTGACATTTTGCCACCTCAAAGATTCTTTCCAAAAGATACTTTGGAGCCATAAAAA
This sequence comes from Amaurobius ferox, assembly GCA_951213105.1. Taxonomy (NCBI): domain Eukaryota; kingdom Metazoa; phylum Arthropoda; class Arachnida; order Araneae; family Amaurobiidae; genus Amaurobius; species Amaurobius ferox. Next base: position 68,355,961 of record OX578144.1, on the reverse strand, counting down.
ACTGTTTTCAGTCGATACTCTCCAGGATCAAATCCTGAATTGCAGAAGTTCGCAGGGTAACACTCTTCATGCATAGTGCTTGCATCAATTTTTTAACACTTTTCAACATAGTTAAAAAGTGTTTATGACTTTGGTCATTCTGTCTGTCTGTCTGTCTGATAAAATATGGTACATCTGCAATGTGTGCTCTGTCCTCATTGATAATTAAAGAATAATCTTAGAATTTGAGGATAAATAAAACATAATATCTTATCCAATTGGAATGGAAAGAAATTTAAAAAATGCATTGACAATTATCCCAGAACTGAATCATAGTTAGTCAAAGTGAAGATTGTGTAATTAAATTAGAAACAATAAATGCTGATAGCATTGTGAAAATTCGATTTATGTTTTTTTAATTATCAAAACTAGAAAAGTACAGATATGAAAGTTTGTATGTGTGTGTTTATTAAAGTGTTAAAATATAAATATATAGATTATGGCAATATGAAATGCTGAGATATACATTATCATACAACATATACGTCCAAGTTTCTCTTTGAGTGAAAGCAGTGATTGAGATGATGATAGCGGAAAATATATAAAACAACATAATATGGACTAGGAGTAATTTATGACCGTTATTATCATTTGCTGAATGGCATCAAGCATATTATATATATATAAAAGAGAAAATGTTTAACATGTGACAATACAGTAGAAGGTATTATAATCATTGTTGTAAAATAGTTAAAAAAGAATCCAATATCCAGCTTAGCTTTTACATATATTTTTAACATGTGACAACTCAAAAAGAGGTATTTTGGGGTGTTTGACCCCCTACCCCCCTCTGTTGTTTGTACTGACGAATGAAATCTAGTGAAATTAAATTGTCTGATCATTCCCTATGTGCTAATATAAATTCCATGAGCCAGAACTAAGGTGAACATAGAGAATAGCTTATTTTTGTAGCTAACAGCTTACTTTTGTATATGTAATTAAAGCCAAAATGATTGTACTGACGTAGTTTGTACAATCATTTTGCGTATGTTTGTACATCATATAGCGTATGTAAAAGGTCATGCAGTACCAATAAAACTGTTGAAGCTATTGAATGAGAAAAAAAGCTGATTATGACAAGCTGAACAAAATATTGAAATAAGTCTTGGCCAAAGAAGAAATAAAAATTTAGAGCCATTTAAATTGTTATTTTCAGAGTACTATCGTTACAAATTTTCCAGATACCTAGATCACAGATATTCTGTGCAGGTACAGCTAGTGTAATATATAATATTTTCATAATTTGTTGGTTTATATTTTAGCACTTCAAATAAACAGACATTTTTTCATATCTGTACTTCCCCCCCCCCCCCCCCCCCCCCCCCCCCGTCCTTCTTTTTCTTCAGAAAACATAAACAGGTTTTTTACAATGTGACCAACACTTTTGCATACTATTTTTTGTCTTTTACTTGATAAATTTTTTTCCCCCTTCAATTTGTTGTGAATTGTATGTTTATTTATGCAGCGGAAGTTTTCGAATGCAATCTTAAAAAATTACTAGACCCAGAATAAAGAAACTTAGAAATGCACATATTGAGAGCCAGCTTTTCTAAAAAATTATGTAGTATTTATTAGTATAATTTAATCTGGTATGTTTTATATTTAATTTCCTTTCTTGTGTAAAATCTTGAAATTTTCTAAATAAATTAACAGTGAAATCTTATCCTGTGTGCTTAAAGTTTTGCCAATAATTGGCAGGGTTATGATAATGCTCTGCACTGTACTATTTGGAAATAAATATTTCATAACTGCCACCAGGAATTTTCTAACATACTTGTTTAAAGGAGTTTTGTGTTCTCTGCTCATATTATTGCTTTTACTAATTGCTCTTTGTTGACAAGTGGCAGAAAATGCAAAACCATGATTCAACTAATTAAGCTCTTCCTTGCTAATTGTGTATAGATTGTAATAAATAATTCAGTCCTGATAATTTACCTGTATAAAAATTGAGTTTCACGTTATTTATTTTTGTTAGACTAGAATGAAAAACAATCCAGAAGTAAGTTCAGTGCCGTTTGATAAAATAGATGAAGAGTCAGTGAAGGCAGTTAAAGAATCATCGAGACACAAAGCTTCTGAGAAACCTACTGAAGTGAAACAGCTAGATACAAATCTGTATGTTATGTAAACATGTTATTTGTTTGTTTCTTTAGTTTCTGTATATTGTTTAAACTGTGAAGTCCTTAATAGTTGCTAGAATTGTGATTGGTTAATCTACATTCATATGAATGTCTCCTGTCTCTTTAAAACACTGGTTAGATAAACAAATAGCCAGTTAAATTGAAAATTGTTCAGCAGATAACCCATATTAAAATTTGTTCAGCAGATGGCCAGTATTGAAATTTGCCACGATTACATTCTAGCTTCACATTGGTTAATGTTCTCTAACACTTTGTTTCACTTTCATAGTTTTCACACTATATTAATATCAATAATAAAACAACTTATTTGTACTACAACTTGCACATCTGCAGGAATTGAATTTCACAGAAAACGGAAATATTAATAGAAGCTAAATGTGTAAAAAGTGGTATATAAAGTAATTTTAGTAATTATTTGTAGGGCCAAGATGGTGTAGATAAAGTATATTAAGCACTAAAATTGTGTAGAACACAGAGTGATGATGTTGTATGACTTGTCTTTATTACCATTTGCATTTTTTATAAGAATTGCTTTATGTGTTGTTCAGTTACACCTTCACATCACAAAATTAGAGACTAAAATCAAATTTCACAGAAATGATAAAATTATAGGATATATATATATATATATATATATATATATATATATATAAAATGATTTCATACATTCTTGACTCATTTGTTTTAAACTGCCAGTTTTAAGTATTAAAAATATTTGTATGTAAAATTTAAACATTTTTATTGCTATAACCTATTTCAACTTAGTTACTATTCTAAAAAAAAACTCAGGTATGTTTATTTCCTAATTTCCATTTTGCCATGTTTTCTGGGATCTTATGGGGAAAAAAAAAAAAAAAAAGTCTAATCAATGGCATTAATTTTCAACTGAATAAGAAAAATTAAATTCTATATTATCTTGCACTTTTTTTAACACTTTACAACATAGTTGAAAAGTGTTTATGACTTTGTTCATTCTGTCTGTCTGTCCGTTAGCACGATAACTGCTGTAAAAATGACTTTATCAAAATGAAATTTTAGTATGTTTTTCAGACGGTCTATGGGACCTATGGGAATATAAATAAATAATATCACCCAATTAGTTTTTTATTGAACCCGGGTTGAAAAAATGAAATACATTGAACCCTATGGGACATAATTTTTATCTATTTGGCGAGATTTTTTAAGCAAACATTTTTTAAGCAAATTTAAAATTCACAAATTGCTTCGAAATTTTTAAGAAATATTCACATTATCCCATAAAATATATAAAAAAAATTTCAGTAAAATATATGAAGTAGTTTTTTAATTAAAAATTATTTAATATAGGGAAAAAAACAAATTCAATTAAATTCTGACTTTTGAGATATCCTCAAAGAAAGAAAAAAGAGATATATAAGAAATATCTTTCCAGGAGTTTAATCAGTTTGTATCAGGCTTCAGGAAATGGGCAAAATCTAGCCCGTCCGCGAGGACGGCTAGTGGAATGTTTTACTCGTCCTCGAAAATTTTTACCCGTCCTCCAAAGAATTTTTTTTTTCACTTTATATTCATTAATATATGTGCTTAAATACATCGCACAACAATAATAAATTAGAACCAGCTATCTCTCGATGAAGTGCGATAACTGCATATTCATACACCACCCCCACAGCGCTTAACCGCCGCAATTAAACTCGCCGACGAGGTGTCTCTGGTAACGGACCAGACCGGCGGAATTCCGATCTATGGGTGGGGGAAGAGGGATAAGATATGTAAGGAATCGCTCCTTTTTTCAATGTTTGGTAACTTGAAGGAGTGGTAAATAAATAATCATATAAATCCTCTTGTCTCTAAGCAGTTTAAACCTCATTGGCACTCTTAATTGCTAGGGAATGTAGTCAATCAAGATTAAAATCTTCAGACTGAATAGATGTTTCATACCTGAACTTCAGTTGTCAAACATCTGGAACAAATGCCATGAATGAATTTTAACCGTTTTAGTTTTAAAGTTGAAACCAAAGAAGGGAAGAAAATAAAACACTTCTGGCTGAAAATAGAAGAATCCATTCCAAAAATTCAAACTTGTTACTTATTCCCGTCTATTACAGCAAATGGAAATTTTATAGTTTGGGTTTTAAAGAGTTAAAAAGGGATTTGGGCTTAGGTCCGGGCTGGGCTTGAGTTTTCTGTTGTTTTAGGCCGGGTTGAGTCTTTTTTTTTAAATGTCCGTTATGACCGGGCCGAACATATTTATTTTTAAAATTTTTAAAATGGATTTAAATTGAATACATGAACTTATTGCTTTTATTTCAGTTACGTTAAGATAAATGTTTAAGATAACAAACTAAATTCTCCGTACAAAATTTTCACAAATTTGTTTTTAACGTATTTGAATAGAAATTATTTCGGGTCTGCTGAGACGCAGTTATCTTCAGGCCGAGTTCATTTTACATTTATAAATTTCTTCGGGCGTGGTCCGGGTTTAAGCATTGGTATTGTTTGTCTTGTTAAAATCCGAAATTTCGGCACATGTAGACCTCGAAATGGAGAACAAAACATGTCACTTCGCTCGTAAGCGTGGTATCGCATTTTCGTTCGGTCATCGGATTCACTGGGTGGAGGATGAGGGGAGAGAAAATAGCTAGCGCCTGTGGTTACAATGGGGATCTGACGGCTCACCTAGAAAGAAGGCATTGATAATGCACACTAGCTAAGTTTATGGGGAGGGGGGGGTTACGACATTTCAATTTTCATTCATGGCACGGGAAATGGCTTCTTTCGCTATAATTTTATGATGACAACAATTTGTTATTTTTTTTATTTTTATTTTTTATGGAATCTAATCTCAAGGTCGTCCGAGAGGACGGCAACTTCCGAAAATTGGTAGTCCACGCCGAATTTTAACCCGGCGAGGACGGGCGATTTCCGGAAGCCTGTTTTGTATATGAGAGGCTTCACATTTTAAAATAAATTTGGTAGATAACAATTTTTAAAATTTTTTTTTAATTTTATATAACTCTTCGTGATATACTTATTTGATGGCATTTTTAATGCACTTTCCTATGTCCTAGAGAGTTAAAATTTGGTACACAGCTTAAATTTGTTGAACATTTGGTCTACAAAAATTTGGTGGATCTTTAAATAAAGATCATACATTTTTTTTCGAAATGGCCTGCAAATAATCCCCTTTCACTTCTATAAATCATTGTTGTAATATTGTTAAAAATTCTGATGTGGGCAGCACATGTCTTTCCCTGCAGACTCATATTCACGTTCTCTTTATTTCTTCAATAATAATTTGAGTTTATCTGCATAAAATAACAGCCATTAGTATTTTAAATGACATTGAATTTGCATGTTAAACTTAAATTTGGTTCTCATTTGATAGCTGGACTTATTGTCAAAGGTGGTGTAGCGAAAACACTAAAAAACTAGAATATCTCAAGAATGGCTAGTTCTAGAGTAATGGGGTTAGTCTTATTTTTTTTTGTTGTCAAAAATCACACATAAAATAGGAATTTAATTGATATAATTGAGCACATGTAGTCTTTTATTTTTATATTTAACGATTTTTGCGGGCCATTTCGCAAAAATAGCCCGTTCCTTTTTCCCGAATCGTACTAGAATAACCTACAAATGATTTATATACCAAATTTTTTTAAATTTGGTATATAAATCACTTGTAGGTTATTGAAATATTATACACCAAATTTTGTTAAATTTGTTCCATTAGTTTTTAGCTAGAGTGGATAAAGGCAATTTCTGCTGGCCATTTCGCAAAGAAGGCAGATTCTTTTATTACGAATCGTATTATAATCTAATGAACATCAGGATTTCCCACAAAAAACATGCCTACCAAATTTTATGAAATTCAGTCCATTAGTTTTTCAATTAGAGTGGATGTAATATCCTCACAGACACACAGAAACATACACAGATTCACCCTTACACACACAGACGTCTTCCTAAAAATAGTTTTTTCGTGTTCTAGAAGTCCCAAAACGTCTAGATCCTTCGAAAATTCGAGTTCTGATCTTCAGCACGATTCTAATACTTTGAATACATACACACATACATATTATCTGTGTATCTAAATTCCGTGCCTATGCAATTACAATAGTTGTGATTTTAAATGATCCCTAAACTTTTATTATTTCTTCAACAAAGCCTAATTTTAACTTATGCAGAATGCAAATATCTCAAGTGATTGTAAGGTGAGTTACATAAGAATTGCTGAATTTTTTTCACACAAAATTATTCAGCTCTGGAGTCTGAAATGCAAGTTATATGAACGAAATATTCATTGATTTTGCATAGAGAATCAGATGATTTATATTTCGATACCGTTTTAAATATTGAAGTATAATAAATTACTGTAGTACTGTGATAATGTAAAAGATATCACCACTGAATGTATCAATCACATTTTAGAAATTTTTTAATGAAATTGCATTTCTGTTGGAAAGTGTTTCATAATCAATGCTTATGCATGATTGATCTTTCTTGTTTCATTTTGCCAAAAATAAATTTTACTTATCAGAAAAAGTTTCATCAAAGGACTACGGCACTCTTTCTGACCGAATGAATTAAAAATTTCCTAAGTTATCTAAAAAGCTCTTTAAATAAATCTAAAACTCAATCTTTTATGAGTGATGTAGTAATATTGCTCAATGTTTTATCAATATTTTAAAATTAATTATTCAAGTATTTTAAACAAATCTTATTATTTAGTATTACACAGTAGTCCATTTGCAGCCAGAGCTGTAGAAGTAAAGGACTGGGTCTTAGCACTTTTTGAGTCTTTTGTTGTGCATTTATTATAGCATATAAGTTAAGTATTGAAACTGTTGTGCATTTATTATAGCATATAAGTTAAGTATTGAAACTGTTGTGCATTTATTATAGCATATAAGTTAAGTATTGAAACTGTTGTGCATTTATTATAGCATATAAGTTAAGTATTGAAACTGTTGTGCATTTATTATAGCATATAAGTTAAGTATTGAAACTGTTGTGCATTTATTATAGCATATAAGTTAAGTATTGAAACTGTTGTGCATTTATTATAGCATATAAGTTAAGTATTGAAACTGTTGTGCATTTATTATAGCATATAAGTTAAGTATTGAAACTGTTGTGCACAATGGCTGAACTGTAGCTCTCTAATCCAAGAAACAAATGAACAGTGGCCAATTCCAGGGCTCTATAACATATTTTATAGCTGTAACATTACTCAGTCCTGAGACTTTTTGTTAGAAGCAGCACAGTGACGTCAAATATGCACTTTTGCTCACCCCCTACTTGGGATTGACACAGCGAGTGAATACTCAAAGGGATGACCTAGCCCTTGTACTTTGATATGCAGCAACGGTTCATGCTAAAAGCAATCTTTGCTCCCCAATTATGTTGCATGTTCTTTTGTTAACACTTTACAACAAAGTTGAAAAGTGTTTATGACTTTGTTCATTCTGTCTGTCTGTCTGTCTGTCTGTCTGTCTGTCTGTCTGTCCGTTAGCACGATAACTGCCGTAAAAATGAGTTTATCAAAATGAAATTTTAGTATGTTGTTCAGACGGTCTGTAGGACCTATGGGAATATAAATAAATAATATCACCCAATTAGTTTTTTATTGAACCCGGGTTGAAAAAATGAAATACATTGAACCCTATGGGACCTAATTTTTCAAACATTTTTTAAGTAAATTTAAAATTCACGAATTGCTTCGAAATTTTTAGGAAATATTCACATTATCCCATAGAATATATAAAAAAAAATTCAGTAAAATATGTTAAGTAGTTTTTTAATTAAAAAAAATATTTAATATAGGGAAAAAAACAAATTCAATTAAATTCTGACTTTGGGATATCTTCCAGAAAGAAAAGAGAGAGATATTATATAATAAATATCTCTCCATTTGTTTAAACGTTTTGTATATGGGAGTGGCTTCATATTTTAAGATAAATTTGGTAGATAACAATTTTTCATTTTTTTTAAATTTTATATAACTCTTCATGATAAATTTAATTGATGGCATTTTAAATGCACTTTCCTACGTCCTAGAGAGTTAAAATTTGGTACACAGCTTAAATTTGTTGAACATTTTATTCGACAAAAATTTGATGGATCTTTAAATATAGATTATACATTTTTTTCGAAATGGCCTGAAAATAATCCCCGTTCACTTCTATAAATCATTGGTATAATATTGTTAAAAATTCTGATGTGGACAGCACATGTCTTTCTCTGCAGACTCATATTCGTTCTCTTTATTTATTCAATGATAATTTGAGTTTCTCTGCACAACATAAGTATTTTAAATGACATTGAATTTACACGTTAAACTTAAATTTGGTTCTCATTTGATAGCTGGACTTATTGTCAGAGGTGGCGTAGCGAAAACGCGAAAAAACTAGAATATCTCAAGAACGGCTAGTCCTAGAGTAATGGGGTTAGTCTTATTCTTTTTGTTGTCAAAAATCACATATAAAATAGGAATTTAATTGATATAATTGAGCACACGTAGTCTTTTATTTTTATATATAACGATTTTTGCTGGCCATTTCGCAAAAATAGCCCGTTCCTTTTTCCCGAATCGTAGTAGAATAACCTACAAATGATTTACATACAAAATTTTGTTAAATTTGGTATATAAATCACTTGTAGGTTATTGAAATATTATACTCCAAATTTTGTTAAATTTGGTTCATTAGTTTTTAGCTAGAGTGGATAAAGGCAATTTCTGCGGCCATTTCGCAAAGAAGGCAGATTCTTTTATTACGAATCGTACTATAATCTAATGAACATCAAGATTTCCCACAAAAAACATACCTACCAAATTGTATGAAATTCGGTCCATTAGTTTTTCAATTAGAGTGGATGTAATATCCACACAGACACACAGAAACATACACAGATACACCCTTACACACACAGACGTCTTCCTAAAAGTAGTTTTTTCGTGTTCTAGAAGTCCCAAAACGTGTAGATACTTTGAAAATTCGAGTTCCGATCTTCGGCACGATTCCAATACTTAGAGTACATACACATACACATATATATTATCTGTGTATTATCTGTGTATCTAAATTCCGTGCCTATGCAATTACAATAGTTGTGATTTTAAATGATCCCTAAACTTTTAGTATTTCTTCAAGGAAGCCTAATTTTAACATATGCAGAATGCAAATATCTCAAGCGATTGTAAGATGAATTACATAAGAATTGCTGAATTTTTTTCACACAAAATTATTTAGCTCTGGAGTCTGGAATACAAGTTATATGAATGAAATATTCATTGATTTTGCATAAAGAATCAGATGATTTATATTTCGATACAGTTTTAAATATTTATGTATAATAAATTACTGGAGTACTGTGATAATGTAAAAGATATTACCACTGAATGAATCACATTTTAGAAATTTTTAAATGAAATTACATTTCAGTTGGAAAGTGTTTCATAATCAATGCTTATGCATGATTGATCTTTCTTGTTTAACTTGTGATTGCATTACATGTCATAAAAGCTGATCAATTCTGAAAAATCTTCTCATTTCTAGCGTTTGTTTGGTATCCTTGATTGTTTGGGTTATCATTCATATGGCTAAGTAGATTAGTTGACAAATAACCACTTTAATTAGTTAATTTATGTAAAAGTTTAAAGTAATTTTAAATGTTTAAAAATAAAATTTTAATTACTCACACATAACAGAATAAACTTATTTAGTAATTAAGGTTATGTTGCATAGATCCAGTTAGCTCAGAAGATTTTGAATTATTGTCACCATGTAAATCTATCTCTTCATTATTTTTTAATGATTTTTATAAAATCTTTATTTTTACCTAGATCTAAAAATTCTGACCAGGCACATTTAAAGAGTTCAGCTGACTGTACATTAAAGACAAAAGTGCACTTCAATTTGGCAGATGAAAGCCAAAATGATAAATTGGAAACTGTTGAAGCACCTACAGAAAGTAGATTTGAAACTGTTGAAATACCTGCAGAAAGTAGATTTAAAACTGTTGAAATACCTACAGAAAGTAGATTTAAAACTGTTGAAATACCTCCCCAAAATAGATTTGAAACTGTTGAAATACTTACAGAACGTAGATATGAAAGACAGGCTAAAGCTGAAAATGATCTTCCTGAAGAAGTATGTGATATTGATTATACTCGAAGCAAGATTGTCGAGAAAGAAAATGGAATTCCTGATAATTTATCCACTATTTCTGTCAGTATTGATTGTGGGTTTAAAGAAATAGATCATGGAAACAAGGTAATGTTGCATTTTTTTATGACTAAGGAGCTAAAATGTATTCTAAATTGCATCAAACTCTCTCATATTCATCATTGTTCATTATGTGGGGTTGGAGAATTTCTTGAACTCTAATTAGTTAAAGCAAAATATAAACCAAGACAAGTCACTTGTCTTGGTTCATATTTTGCTTCAACTTCTCCCATTCTTACAAAACACTTCATATGGTGGATTATTTATAAATAAAGTCTGAAATCATGTGACTGTATCAACATGGTTCTAGCTCTATAATCAGTCAAGATGGTTTCCATCTACGTCACACTAGTTGGGCTGAGGCAGAAAAAAGCTATGTGCAAATTCAACACCATTCACCATAATGAAAATTCTGAACAAGCTGTCAGAGGCTTAACCTCTTAATAGTAAAATATTTTGTATTTTTAATTATTGTACTTTAATTCTCAAAACACCTTTCTCCATTTTCACTCTTATCCTTCACATTGGATCAAAACTAATATCTTGTGTAAAATTTGGGATTTATTGCATCATCTGTTAATAAGTTTTGAGGTTCCCGGGCTAATAATGTTTTGGGGTTCCCTTTGTTTATGGTATAAAATAATTTAGCAATTTAGGTTTATAGATTTACAGATCGTCTTGAAAGAAAATAAAAAAAAGTCTATAAATATAATAATATCGTTAATAAAAATATGAACCAGTTATTTTTTTAATTAATTTATTTTAAATAAAAAAAAGTAAAGTAAAATAATAGCATTGAAAAAGACTAAAATATATGAAATTGAGTGAAGCCTATGAATTTAAGTTTATTTTTCTGTGTTTCTCTGAAAATAAAAATTTTAAAAAAATAATAGTATTGTTGAAAACGAAAAAGATATTCAAAATTAGTGATTGCAAAAATTTTTCTGTGCTACTTTGTACAGTGGTGTAATAGATTAAAACAGATTGTTTGAAATGCCTTAAAGTTTTACAGAAATACTTTGCCAAGTATATAAAAGCAACCTTTTACATGATTGTAAATCCATTAGTTTATTAATTTATTTATTATAAATCATGAATTGCTATAAATTTTGAAAGGTTTTCTTCTCGATAGTACTTTAACTTTCACAGGATTTTTTAATAACTAAGCTACAATAATGAAAATAGTCTATTCCCTAAAGGAAGTTATTGCCATCATAATAAAATTTACAAAATAAAAATATATTGATTTGATTTAGAGTACCAACTTTTCCAAAGTGTTAATTTTTTGCTATTTTTACCTATTTTTCGAGCTAAAAATAAAAAAAAAATTAAATCCTATGTTTCATTTATATATATATATTATTCAATGTTTTTAGCCATATTCTACTATAAAATGCAAACTAAAGAACAACATTAGAATAATTTGATAAAATCCTCTCCGAAAGTATATTGCGGGCCTTAAACTAAAACTTGCAAGCAAGTAAAGCCATTTCTCAGAATGCTGTTATAATTGCCTACCTGTGTTCTTTTCATAGAATTTGTCTATTGCATCGAAAATGCGTACTATCCCATGTTAGTTGAAAAAATGTATATAACAAAAACCACACAATAGCTCTATCTGTCTGTCACACTTAGTGAAAAATTTGGCAAAATATCGTTGGCTTGGCAACTTTTGGAAAATATCACCACTTTGGCAATTATTCAGAATCTCTGAAAATTAAATTTTTATTTCTAATAAGTATTTTTTCTTTGTGGGAATTAATTTATGATTGACACAAAATATAACAAGAGAATGTTATTGTTCATGGGACAGGTATGTTTTGTTAAGAGGGGGATTATATAAAATTTGTCTTTTGGGTTTGTATACTGATTATACTTTGTTAGGGGGTTGTATAGTAATTAATAATATTGTTAAGAAGTGCATGGTCTCTGTATTTCTGGAGATTTTAGAATTGTTGTCATGCAGATGGAAGCAAATCTTTGGCATAACTTTAGGCACCCCATACCCACAGAATCTAACTAAAGGGTGTTTTCTGAAGCTGGAATCATGCTCTTATTGAAGATAATAACATTTATGGACCTGTTTAACACTTTTTATGTACTATTCCGCATGGAACAGCTGATACCAGCAATGACAGTAAAAAAACTTGCTATGTGCCACACTTTTGTGTACTCGTGAGTTTAACATCTATTATTTTGATAAGAAAACACAAAGCATTGATAATCTCAATTGGTGGTGGTATCAAATTAAAGAACATGATGAAAAATTTGACACACACACACACACACTATCTTAAAAACACCCAAAAAACCGGAAGATATATTTTTAACAACTTTAAATATTCAAAATTATAAAAACAATGAAAGGTAAGTCATTAAGATATAAAATGTTCAGGGGGTTACAACTATTAAACCAGAAAAAAAAATAAAAAACTTATATAAGAGAACAAAAGAATAAATAACAATAGATAGAAAATCAGGAATGTACAAAACCAAGAAGAGATATATGCACCTTTTAACTTTCTAAAAGTTCTTATGATTAAATAATATTGTTAAATAACCTTGTTACTATGTTCACTGCGATTTTCACTCAAGATATTTTTTCTTGTAATCAATCGTACATATGTATTTCAGATAGAACGTATTTATGCATCTGGGGAAAGGGAGATAAAATTTCAGAGTGGAACACGTAAGATCATCAGTGCTGATGGAAAATCAACAAAATTTCTCTTCTACAATGGAGACAGCAAAGAAATTTTCTCCGATAAGAGGGAGGTAAGTTTCAGGAAGTAACTTATATATACGTATTTATTATTATTATTATTTTATATATGTATATATATATATATATATATATAAAATAAAAATATTATATGAAATTCCAATGATAGATTAGAGATAAGTTGTTACTCATATAACCATAACTTAAAATATAAGATAGCTACATATAAAGATGTAAAAAAATAGGGATTCATCAATCAAGGGAAGAATAAAATGCAAATATCCAGTTATTAAGTAATATATAATCTACAATTATCAACGGTGGGATTTCAAAATTGAAAAACAGAAAATTAGCAAACATTAAAGTCAAAGACGTGGAAAAGCACTAGGCTTAAAAATGAATTCATTTTGAACAGATTCGTTTTCAAGGCCTAGTATCTATTCAAAATAACAAAAAAAAACTTGTTTCTGAAGACAGAAATAGATAATATCTATAAACTCCATCTACTGGGCCTAGAAGCTTAAAGATTGAAAAATAAAATAGGAATCAAAGATATTTTATCTGAGAAAATGCTGCACATGTTGTCTATTAAAGCAATAAAGAACGAGACTACTGTTGTACAGGAGATAAAAGTGGAGATCAACTGTTGCCAATCATGAGATATAAATAACAGTATTGCAAATAAAATGTAATAGATTCACCTGTAAAAGCTGCGTAATAAAGAGCGTGAAGAATAATGGAAGGAGACAAATGTCTAAAAAGATGTACATACATTGTAAATGCTAATACTAGAGAATGTTGGTAATTAGCTAATATAAGATACTAAGGAGGATATTTAAGAATATTCAGCTAATTTAAACTTATTAACTATACCATTTACTAAATATACTAGATATTTATATAAAATACTGGTATATTTTTAGATTATTAATGTGCAAAGTATGAAATTTTTTATCTGATAATCTATAAATTCTAAAAAGTTGAAGTTGATTAAGTATAATATTTCTATACAATTGAATAGAATTACAGAAATTAAATAGTAAAATTTTATTAATATTAAAATGAAAATAGTCTTTTTTATCATATAAATTAGTAACTACCCTATTAGTTGGTTCAATAATTAGATTAATATCCAAAAAATTAACACTATTACTAATAGAGGCTTCATTAGGAATTAATTCCAAATTATCCTGATAGAAATCTATGTCTATGGCATTGTTGTCAGTAAATACTAAACAAATCAGATCATCAACATATCTGCAAATTTTATAATCAGTTGAAGTAAAAGTATTTTCATAATGATAGAGGTATACATTAGCTAATATACTGCTATTACAACCACCTTGTGGAACCCCAGAGACTTGTAAGTATAATTTATTACCTTGAAAAATATAATTATTGAATAGTAAAAAGTGGAAAAGTTTAGGAAATTATTTTAATTTAATACAATTAGAGTCATTTTGTAATTAAAGCATTGTAAAGAGCTAAAATTACATCATACAGATCAGTAATATTATATTATTAAAAAGATCTTTAAAGTCAAAAGTTTGAAAACTTTTTACTTTAGCGATATAGTTTACCAAGAGATATTAATTTATTCTTTAATTCTTTCCTGTTATTTAGAATAAAGCAATTATTACTAGAATAACATAAACTATCATTTAGCATGTTTAAAATATTAAGTAGTAATTTGCTAGCAGTAGTAGAATAAGAGTTATGACCACTAGTGACTGTTCTAAATTTAATAGGATTTTTATAAAATTTTGGAATAAGCACAATATATCGAAATTTCAAAAATGTATAATTAATATTTAAATCATTATACATATTGATAATTTTCTGTTTGATTCTAATAATAAAGTGTGAATCATGTTTAAATAGACTATTATTCTTTAAATAATCTAACAGATATTGTATATATAATTTTTTACAGATAATAGCATAATTATGAAAGGCTTTATCAACATAAGTAATAACAAAAGATTTTTGTATATCAATAATAGAGTTTTTTATATTATTAATAGCATATATAGATCTAGACAATTTAATACTGCTAATAGTATTTTTAATAAATTTTAACAAAGTAAATTTCCACATGTTAAATTCCTCTAATGGCAGAGCATATTTAGAAGCTAATTTATAAATATACTTATCAAGGTCAAGATTAATTGATTTTAACATTAGAATTCTAATACATTAGAAGAGTTATTACAAGATTGTAACCTGAATTTAGTACCAAAGGACATAACAGTTCTTAAAGAATCGTCTTTAACTATGAAGTCTCCTATAACTATATAACCCAATAGTGGACTAATATAATTAGCATAATTATTATCTTTACAAATACAATCATTATCTAAATTAGACATGAAATATATATATATATATAAGATGCAGGGAAAAAGGGGTATTTTATACCAATTTAGTACCTGTTTTATTTATAATGTTTACTTATCAAGTTTTTTTAAAATATTCAACAGCTTGTCGTATAGGCTTTTTGATATCACATTTACATTTCAGTCCATCTTCCTTTCATTTTAGCTCTACAGAACATTTTCTATTAATAATCAATCTCAGGTATATATAATACAAGTAAAATAAAAATTCTTGAATTATATATATATATATATATGTAAATTCCCAAAAAGGACAAGTAGCAATGTACTCGTTTCAAACATTAGTATATATATGGCGATGGAGATGCCAATAGGTCTTGAATCCATATTTAAAAATACAGACACTCTGACTAGTATTTCAAACATTAGTTTTGAATAGAAAGGATTTAAAAGGATTAAATGACTAATTGTGAGGTAATTTTACACACAGGTTTTTATATGGAAATAAAATATTATCTCGGACTGGGATTTCATTAGTCTTAAGTATTTTGTATTTTAAATTATTTGTTATATTTTTACAGAATGCTTCATGGATAGTTTTAGCGTAGAAAAGTAAACTTTTAGATTTTACATGTTATTGATATTGTATATGTATGTATTTTTGCGGATTTATAAAGGGTCATGAAGGAAATCGTGTAGGGAGTATCGGTTACCGGGAGCGTTTGCCATGGCGGAAAAAGCTTTAACCGGAGTGCTGGGGGTCGCAACTCCCCCCGGCCGGTACTTCTGTCACACATCTAGAATCTGTACGAGTACATTGCTACTTGTCCTTTTTGGGAATTTATATAGGAATACACATGTAAATATTGCAGCATAGCGCTTTACAAGATGTATTATAAATTATTTTTTGCTTTTAGCTTTTTAATCTGTTCACTAAAATTGAAAATAAATTTTTCAAATTTTATAATGTATATATATATATATATATATATATATATGCTACCATCTATTTTTATCCTTAATCTTGGTCTGTAGTTACTTATTTGTAACAGATATGCTAGAGATGGGTTTTTTTGTACATACCGTAGTTTATGCATAGTTTTCGATTAAAATCTTTCAATTTATATATATATATATATATATATATATATATAATCTCAGGGATTGATTGTCAACAATTCAATAAAAAATGTTGATTCATCAAAATTCTGATTGTTAAATTTTTGAGTCATTGAAATATAACCTGAATTGATAGGACTGATCTACAAAAATATGATTTAAAGATTTAAAACTGCAAACATTCAAGTTTAAATATTTAAAATTTCTGAATGTAAACAAAATTATTTTGTTAATTGAAGTATTGGAATATTTATATATATATATTTATTAAAAGATCCAAAATATGTTAACTCAACATTTATAAATTTAAATTTTTAAGTATTTGTTTTTGAAATCCAAAGTATAAGCAAAGCGTCTATAAATTTAAATATATTTTGTAAATATTTACATTTAAATTTGATTTTAAAATTCACATTTAAAAAAAAATCGAAATGTACATTTAAAATTGGCTTTAAATTTATATTCTTAAAGATAAAAATGTAAACAAAAATATGAAGTCTAAATGTGTTAAGGTGAAGAGAAAATTCTAAATATTGCCTATAATAGTTATATGATGTAAATAATAGTCCATAATAAGATTGGAGTGATTTTTATTAGGATAGAACCAGATGTTGTCTAATTATAACATTTAAGTAAAAGCGTGTTTTATTTACATTGCTTGCTAAAAAGAACTGTGAAAGCTTAGTAAATACAGCCTTTTTAAAATTATGCTATCTAAGATATTAGTTTCTGCTATTTAAATTAATATGTTAGGGTTGCCAAATCTATCTGTCTGACCTAAAGAGTTTAGTTCTGACCAAAAACTCAGTTTCAGCATAATTTTTCATGTTCCAAATTGTCAATAAATTTCTTCACTTTTTGAGTAAAACCCTGAAAGTTCAAAACCTGCATAATGAACATATATGTTGTTTATCCTAATTTATGATGACTCTTTACACTTATTATTATTTTTTATTTTTATTTCATGTACATCAAAATCTATCAAGTAAGGTCTAAATAATATTCTGCCTTACATAGATTATATATACTGTGTAATCCGAGTTAAGGGGTACTGCAAAATTTTTTATTAGGCAGAATTTTGTTTTGCTTATATTTCACTGCATGTTTTAATTTCTAGAATGTAGAACTAATAAGAGATTCAATGCAGGTGTAGAGAAAATAATTAGCATTAGAAGTTACGATTAGAAACAGAAAAAATAACAACAGTTTTCGTTTTAAATATCAATGTAGAATACTTTTATTATTGAAATAGAAAAACATAATATAATTTTGAACTTTAATTAAATTAATTGGTTCATTTGATCTCAAACCATCAGTTTAATACAGTAAATTTTAGTTTCTAATTATTAATAGAGTTAAGATGGTGAACTATATAACGTAGCAGATGTTTAGATTTTTCCTATATCTCTTTAGTGTCAAGTTAAGTTTGTTGCCAATATATTATTGTCAATATAAGTACAGGGGTTTTGATGCTGAGCACCATTGTCACATTTTGCGAAAGAAAATTACATTTGGCTGTTGCAAAAAAGATTAGCTGATTATGAATTCTACCGATGTCAAAATCAGAAATTGTGGTATATACTCATAATAATGTATACTACTATGTGTATTTTCCAAAATAATGATCTTTGGAATTGAAGAATTTGAAAGTCAAATCAAATTTTTCAAATGGAAAGTCAGGACAAAATGTAATGAATAGGTTAGCAAAAGTAATGAAAAATCCAAAGAAACCTTTGAGGTATTAACACACAAGATAAGTCATGGGAAAGAAGAGTATACCACACTTGTTTAAATATTGTTATAGAGTAGTTCTTTTCATTCTACATTTACCAGTAAGAATAACAGAGTATGAAATTTTGATTTTTTGCTTTGTTATATTTTTTGTTTCATTTAAGGTATTTTTACAGATTTTAAATGTATGTTTTTGAATTTTACTCTAGGTTTATAAGTATGTGAATGGAGTAACTGAGACACATTTTTCTGATGGCCTTGAAGTGACCGAATTTCCAAAGTATTTAAAATTATTTTCTTTGTTTTTATTCAAATACAGCTCAAATATTCAACATGCTCTTTTTTAATTCTTATATACAATTAATAAAAATGAGAATCCATTCTATGATTTCCATAAATTAATTCATTTTAAATTCTCTGCATCTAATTTAACTAAATGTAATTTATTGCATAATTAGAAAATTTCTTCAAACCTGATTTTATGAACTTGTCCTGAGCACGACTTGCAAAGCTCTGGTTTAATAGGAAATTAATTTTGATTTAATGAGGTATTTGTTTAGGAATGTTTTTCAAAAATTGAGATGTTATTTTAGTATTAATATTGGAAAATTTGTTGTTTACATTCTGTGTTGATGGGACATTAAAACAGAGTAAATAGGGTCCCTGAATTGCTCTGATACAGCTGTGATGCAATGTTTCACTGAAAATATGAACCAAATTAAAATGGGGAAAAAACAAATAAAAATCTGAATTGAAAACTACAGTTTAAAGTTCATTTTTCAGATTTTGATAAAAAAATCTTAAATGTGTGAGTGACAAAATCCCCTTCATTCTGAAGTGCAAGATTTACTCTTTGAACTTAAAATGGTGGTAATGATGAAATGATAATTTTTGTCACTCCTTTTTATAAATGCCTTCCAGCAAAAAAAATTCTGCAAACTAATAGGATTTGAATGTTAACTTAAATCTGTAAAATCAGTTTGTAAATCAACACTGACTAATGAACACTTGCTAAAGGCTTTAATGACCAGCAGCACAAATTTTTTGCACTATATACAAATAATTTTCTGGCAAAGAAACAAGTTTCCTACCCACTCATTGAAGTTGGAAAATAATTTATCTGAAATACATTTACTATGTTTTATTCAAAAGAAACATTTATGTTTCTTTTATTGTCCAATTTTATTACTTTAGCACTTTATTTTATTAGATAACATTTAAAAAGAATCATTTTGGCCTGCAAAATTTTTGAAAATTTTAATGTGCCGCAGATTTAAAAGTTTGAAAACACCTGCTATAAATTTTCGACTAAAATCCTTTTAGCATTTTTTTAATGATTTATAAGTATCTTTCGGTGTGAAATATTTTATTTGCACATTCTTAATTTTTAATATGATGTAGTAAACTTACTTACAATTGCAGCACATGCGTACAAAACCAGATGATGGAAATAATTGTCATCCCCCTGTTGTCTGCAATAGCATGTATCAGCTTCTCCTGCTTTTGCTTCAGCATTAAGTTACTATCTAGTGTTACCACATTTTGTAACATCTCATTCATGATATTATTAGTTGAAGAAATTTTTGCATTTTGTATGGTTAGGTTATTGTCTTAAAGGTCTCTATATGTACTATACAAGCTATTTTTTCTACTATAATAAGAAAAAATAACTTAAATTGTAATTCTGGATTTTTTTTTTTTATTATTATTACCCAGGTCGTCTAACTCACCCAAAGGGTGTTGTTGAGTCCCAGACCGTCCGACCTACCAGAAAGGTGTAAGGTAACTGTTTGAACGGCTGTGAAGTGCCACCCAATTTTGACCAGAACCCAGTGGGGGAGGCATCCACAGGGACCATACCCTTCTTCCCCTACCACCAACCTTTTGGAAGGATTTACGGACCCACATGTTTAATGGTGATCGTACTCCACGTAAACACTGTGGCAGTTTTGGCAGTGGCGGGAATCAAACCCGGGTCTACCGAGTGCAATTCCTTTGCCCTACCCAAAGGGTGTAAAGCAGTTACAGTGGACTAAGAAAAACACAAAAATAACAATGGAATAACAATTTAAAGAAAACATATCTCGGAAACATGCTTATCTGACATTTTTCAAAATATTAAATAATAAAAATTTTGAATTATTTAAGGAACAGCAAGTCAAATAATTAAATGCAAACAGGAACTTTCAATCAAGTCTGGAATCAAATTACCCATATGAGAATCTCCAAAATAATGGGAAATTTAAAACAATAATTATATAAAGAGAGGGAAACCAGTATATAATCAACAATTCACAGGTACTTCCAGCAATGCTGGACATAAATCCTACTTGACTGAAACATTTAGTAACATTGGGGAGATATTTTAAATTTAAACCTTTTATTAATCTGATATTAGTCAAGTTTATCAAACCTTGTACATTTAATACCAAATAAAATAGAAAATAACCAGACTAGGAATGTTGAAGACCCAGACCGTTTGACTCGTCCGAGGACATGAGCAACTGTTTGGACGGTCAGAGACTAGGAATGTTGTTGTTGAGACCCAGACCGTCCGACCTACCAGAAAGGAGAGACTAGGAATGTGTAAAAATTCAAAGTTATATAACCAATTATTTAACCTTACGAGCATTACGAAAAAGCTTAGAGTATAGTACCCATATTTATACAATCATCAAAATAAATAACCTAATAGGTTGCCAATAATTTTTAAATAGACAATTAAATAAACCAGGGAGATTAAAATTAGTATATAATATTTGAAAGGTATATAGAGTGTAACTACAATATTGATTCAAAATCCAACTTATTCATATCAGTAATTAAAAAAAAATAAAAGAGGAACACTCTGTGAAAAATTTTAAGCCTGCAACCTATTTATCACAAACAAAAAATGTCGCCAAATTTAAATGGAAAACCAAATACAGTTAAAGTAGCTAATAATTAATCTTTCAATAAATACAGTTGAAACTCAGTTATGTGAACATGCTTAATGAGAATTACCTTTAATGTGAACTGCTTTTAATTCCCAGACAAGTTCCAAATTAACAATCCATAACAGATAACACGAACTAATTTTGTTTCTCTTGAGGTTCATGCTAATGAGATTTGACTGTACACTAATTTATGATGCATAAAATTTAATATTCTTAATCAGTTTACAATAAGCTTATAAAACAATATCTACCAAGCTTGTTAGAAAACTATAATGCCTTGTTATCGTCACTTGGCTTTGTCATGTAAATTTTTTGGTATAACCACACTAACCACAAAGTCATAGTGATGAATTTCGCCATACTCTAGGCTAGAATATGCAATTCTGGATTGTAAGTTTAGTAGTCACTGTCTAACAGACTTTATTTTTGTTAGCCAATCCTAATTCATTAGTAGCTACATTCAGTCCAACAAACTAAAATCAGTTGTAAAAGTTTTGCACACTTAATAAAATGTTTAAAATAGTATTCAATATAGAAATAATATGATATTTTTAAATGGCTTTAAAATGTGATTTTCAAAATGCTCAAAATTGGTTGCCTAATATTTATTTTAAAACATGAGTAAATTACTTAGTGTTTACTGTGTAATTTATTTGCAGTCTGTTATATTTTTCAAAAGATTCAACTTGCTTTGCTAGGTTTCAGCATTTTATTGTGTGCTTTTAGCTATTGCAAGGTTGTTGGAAGAATCTTCGAGGCATAACTGGCTAGCCAAAGTAACTACCAGTACACAAAATTCAAAAACCAAATTTGAAAACTATTAATCAGCTAGTTAGTGACTACCACATAATTTAAGCTATAAACAGTAGTTAAATTTTGTTTCTTTTGCCTTTATTTAAAAAAAATTAAACTCTATAGAAATGTTTCAAATGTATTCAATATATATTTAAACATTTGAAGTTATATTTGTTTTCAGTGCTTCATGGTTATTCTCTCCTAAAATCATTAAATAATGTATTGAATAACATAATTGTAAATGTTTCAGTTCTTATATCATACTTTGTATGTGAGTATTACCTAAAAAATAAATTGAAAATTCTTGCTAGTGGCCAAGTGCAGCGACATTATCCTGATGGCCAGAAAGAAGTTAAATTCCCTGATGGTACATCTCATAACATTTATGCAGATGGTTCTGAAGAAATCCATGCAGCTAATGGCAGCATAGTCAGTTTAAGTGCAGATGGAACAGAAACCATCAAATTTGCAAATGGTCAGAGAGAGATTCGAACTGCAACATATAAGGTAACATTTCATTGCTATTGTATATATTGTTTCAATACTGTATATTGATTGTATTAATAGATACTTGGTCTTACCTGTGATTTAAAATATGTATAAATATCTAATATTCTAATTCATATGCTACCTTTTGAAAATGTATCTTGGACTGTAAAAATTATAAAGAGATGTTTAAGTTAAGAATCTGTGTTCTCTCTAAATCTGTGTTCTCTTTAATATGCAAATCTAAGAAATCAAATATTCAGTTCCCTTTTGCAAACTGATTCATAAAAGATCAGACGTTAGCTTCCAATAAATATGCTAAATATGCAAAGGTGAGGAAACCAAAATAAGTAGCAAATATATCAAATTTTATCCTATTAGTTACAACAATTAAATGCAAACAAAAATATATGAAGTTTGAAAATATTATATATATATATATATAATATGATAAAAAAGATTCTTACAACTTCACTATCATAAAGCTGCTATCATATCATTCTTGTAATTCTATTCAATTGTTTAGAAACATCATTTTAAACCAGCTATTTCGAATACATCGACTTTCTGATCCTCAGTATCACTTTCTCCACATCAATAATCTTAAACGCATTTGTCAAAACTACCTATATCCGGAAGTATTTGTAAATAATATTATTAATAATTTCAAATATACCACGTAATAATTTTACACATGCATTATTTATCTTTGATTGGTTAACTCATTTTTGAAAATTCACCCATTCTTATCACCTCACTTACCACTTGGCCTGAGTCTAATACTGTTTACTATTTTCGAATGACTATTTTCCGCTTGTCCTGAGTCCTATACTGTTTACTATTTTCGAAAGTCTCCATACATATTATGTATCGTTCAATTGTATTCATTCCCACTCACATTGACGAAGTGAGGTGAAATGCTCGCCCACTCGCTTTGACGAAGTGAGGTGAAATGCACAGTCACTAGTTTATCTTACACGTGGTGCTATTCTTGTGATTTCATATTACAGTTCGAGGAGGTATTGTTTTTCAGCTTTGTATAATTCAATTGATTTATTTTTCTCCTTCCACTAGCCAGTAGACAGTTCCAATGGTGTCTATAGTTAAATACTATCGCCATTGTCAGAAACTGGCTATTCTATCGGTTTTAATTCGAATTGTATGGCTGTCCTGATGAGAATGCAATTTCGAACTAACCGCCATTTTTTGTGTAGTTTCAATTGATTGTTCTCTATTCTTAATCTCTTATCTTGAGCTGATTATTATTGCCTATTCTCATTTTTGCCGAGTTTTATTTTTATTTACTTTTATAAACTTTTAATTGTGATTTTTGAATTCTAATATTCTTCTCATCCCCCCTCCATTGTAGTGATATGTTACCTTCTATCTTTATCCTTAGTCTTGGCTTATAGTTACTCATTTGTAACAGATATGCTAGAGATGGGTTTTTTTGTACATACAGTAGTTTATGCATAATTTTCGATTAAAATCCTTCAATTTTTATATATATATATATATATATATATATATATAATAGCTCATCATGCAAAAGAATGTTTCTGTTTTGCAGCTTTTCATCTTTAAACACATTTCTTGCATTTACACCATGTATGTTTATGCAGGGAACAAGGGGATTAGTACCTTAAGTACCTTTATTACATATATGATTTATATCAATACTTTCATCTTAATGTGTTGTTTAAAAAAATTTATTCACCCCTTTTTAACACATGTAACTCTTATTCCATTCCTTAACTTATATATGGAACAGGGAAAAAGGGGTATTTTATACCAATTTAGTACCAGTTTTATTTATAATGTTTTCTTATCATGTTTTTTAAAATATTCAACGGCTTGTCGTATAGTACTTTTGATGTCACATTCACATTTCAGTCCATCTTCCTTTCACTTATGCTATACAGAACATTTTCTTTTAATGATCCATCTCAGGTATATATAATATAAGTAAAATAAAAATTCTTCAATTATATATATATATATATTTATTTATTTATTTATTTATATATATTTATTTAATGGCATGGCCAGCCCATACAGTGGCTGGATTGTGAACCATTTTTCCATCACATGACATTGCCCTGGCAGAACACATTACACCCTTTACGAACACTACAACATCCATGCCTGCAGATGGAATTCAGATACACAATCCCAGCAATCAAGAAGTACAAAAACACTTGCTTTAGACCTTTTGGCTACTGGAGCGGCTCTTATACTAAAATAAAACTCACAAAATTGAAAATATGAAATAATATTTCCCATAATAGAAGTACAAGTCAATAATTTCTGAAAGTTATTTTATTTCAGGTCAGTAACCTACCAATAAAAACAATGTAAAATATAATTATATTTATTTATTAAATAAACTAGCTTATAACACCCATTGAAAAATCAATGGTGTGATATATCACATGTGCCTGCCATAGTATACTCATTTTTCAAACCTCTGCAAGCTTTTTTTAGTTGAGTGACAACAATGTTTACAACAATGGTGATATGAATAACCATTGTTGTAAGATAAAAGAGAAAATTTTAATAATAATAGTGAAGCTGAATATTGGACTGTTATCGAATATTTTAAGTTGAACACAGGAACCCAACCATGGGGTAGTATGCCCTTTTAGGAAAACTTCTAGTCACTAAGGTACTCATGCCTCCTTTTGGGTTATGAACTGATTGCCTACCAAATTTCAGATTCCTAGGCCTTGGGTTTTCGAGATATTTTTGCCTGGAAATAGATCTAAACTGCTAATTATATATATATATATATGATTTATAGGATTTTTGTTATTACTTATATTTGGCAAGTTGAATAAATATTGCTTGCCTATCAATAAATTTGTTTAATAATTTTTTACAGAATAAAGCAATTTATTTCTGTTTCTAAGCAACACAATTTCATTTTCTTTCAAATAGTTTTTAATAAGCTTTAGCATGTCTCAACAATAATAACTGGGCCCCAAAACTTAAAACATAGATGCAGTTACCCACAATAAAGAATAATTATATATTTTGTTTTAATTTGTTAAAAACTAGATTTGTGTACAGAATATACAAACAAACTTTTAATTTTATATAGATTTTGAACCGATCAGTGGCTGAGCGGTTAAGGCAAGCATTTCCTCATGCTCGCTCGGTTGTCCAGTCATGGGTTCAAGTTCCATCTGTGGGCATGGATGTTGTGTTATTGGGTGTAATGTGTGCTGGAGCAACGTTTCATGATGGCTAAATAGTTCACAATTCTGGCCAATGTATAGGCGAATGATTGAATATATCAAGTGCTTGGCCATTAGCAAAAATATATATAGTGCTTATTCCAAAATTTCATAAAAATCCTTTTAAATTTAGAACAGTTACTAGTGGACATAATACTTACTCTACTACTGCGAGTAAATTATTACTAAATTCTTTAAATCTAATAAATAATAGTTTAAGCCAAACTAGCAATAATTATCGTATTCTAAATAATAGTAAAGAATTAAAGAATAAATTAACATCTCTTAGAAAAATAATAGGATTTCAAACTTTTGATTTTAAAGATCTTTTTAATAATATTAAGATATCTGATCTATATGATGTAATTTTAGCTCTATATAATGCTTATATTACACATCTTTCAAATCAAATTAAATTTATAAATTTTCCTGAACTTCTTCACTTTGTTATTTTCAATAATTATATTTTTCAAGGAATTTTTTCACGGAATTTTTCATAATTTCAAATTGAGACAAAAAGGGGTGGGGATGTTTTCCTAAAGAAGACAGATCAACAGAATTCTGTCATAATATATTTCTCCAAATTTTTGTAATAAATATATTACTTTTTCTTGACACACATCTATCTTTTCTTTTAAGCGAAGGGAGTTTCCTGACGGGTCACTGAAAATCATATACGACAGTGGCAGACAAGAAACAAGGTATTCAGATGGAAGAATCCGAATCAAAGATAAAGATGGAAAAATTATTGTTGACACAAAATATCTTGGTGTGTCTAAAGGTACTTATATTATGCTCTTGACATTTCACATTTTTCCTTGTGTGCATTTATTTGCATATTTATATACTGTTGCGAGTGAAACTTTCAGCTTTTGATTATAGGAACAAAATTGTTTGTTAAAATATAACAACTTGATATTCTACATATGCTAGTTTTTAATACCATTGTAGATATGTTTTTCATGTAGAAATCATTTTAAACCAGGCTTCAAACAAACATCCTCATACAAATATCCATACTGGTTAATATCCCCATACAAATATCCATACTGGTTAAAGCTGTAAAGATTTTTTTTCCCGTCTATACTGAAATGACCAAATGTATATTATGGTACGCTTAAGATATGTAGAACTGATTGAATGTTGCAACATGGAAGTGGAGCTATTCCAAGTTTACTCACAAAATTTCATTAAATTCAGTCCAACCATTTCTCTTGTGATAATGAGACAAACACACACACACATACAGACAAATGTTCAATTTTATTTATATAGATTCTATAGTTATACTTTAGCAGCCATTACAATACATGATTTTCATATGTTATAAATAATGACTGCTAAGGTATGTGATACATATCATACTAACTCAGGAATACAAGCTTAGGTGTTTAGCACACAATAAACAAAGCATATAGTGAATAATTTTTTGTACGGAACTTATTTGTAAATTGAGAACTGTCTGTGTTATAACTTTATCCCAATATCAAATTATATTTCATATATGATAGTTACACTATAATCTATATAGGGCATCAAGGAGGGTACCAAGTCATGGATGAGGCAAATGAGAAGTATTAGAGCTATTGTATATGTTTTTATACAGGCATATAAGAAACCCCAATGGTTATACATGGTAAGACAATTTTCCATAGGGTTGACCCTATTTTTAGCAAGTTATGGGAGGCTTAGCAAGTTATGGGAGCTATCTCACTTCCTGTGAGAGATATGAAAAAAAAAATCAATTACAAAGTTTTAGTACAAAGCATTTTTGCCTCCTTGCAAAAGATGAAAAATGACTTTCTAAACCAGAGAGGTTCAAACTATGGCCTGCGGGCCAAATACGACCTGCCAATGTGTCCAATATGGCCCACATAACAAAACTGGATTTTTATAAGGCCATATTAAAATCAACATTTCTGAGCTTGATAAAATATGCTCAGAAATGTATGGCAATGTTTACATCCTCATATTCATGTGAACAAGTGTTTTTAACCATGAAACATAGGCAAACTCATCTTAGAAACCAACTTAATGACAGGCATCTATCTTCTCTCTTGAGAATTACCCCACAGTTTAATCCATATCATGAAAAAATGTTAGAAGCTCAAGTTTCACTCATATCACATCCCATCATTTAAAACCTTCTGAATGAACGTAAAAACAATTTTATAAGTATTGTTGCAAGTATTGCATTATTTTGTATTCTGGAATGTAATAGTCAAATTTGTTATTTGTACCAATTTTTCAAAAGCTGTAAAAAAAACGTAATGATTCTGTTGATTTTGGAATTTTGTGTAAAAATTGGTGGCTTTGATATTTGATTTAGACTTTGTGAAAGAATTTATATTTGTAACAAGCAGTTATTTTCTTATACTGGATATTATTCTGAGGTTTTTTTTTCTGGCATTTAGCAAGAATTATTTTTATGGTCTTTATTGTTTATTTTATTCATTTATGGTGTATTTGATACTAGAAAGTGTACCTAGCGTTGCCCAGAAGTTAAAGCTGGATAGTTATATAAAATAACAAAAAATAAATAAATTTTATTTTTATAAATAAAAGTGAAAATTGCATGCAATCCACATACGTCAGTGCAACAGGCGTGATACCCCCCCCCCCCCTTCCCCATGAAAAATGAATTTTGAAAAAAAATAACAGTCATTAACCTGCCCAACATTTTTGTTTACATTTGGCATTCCTGTAAGTAAATTTGCCCTCTTTGCTCTAAATAATGATTTTAAAAGAAACAGTTTTATTAATCTGCATGTAACAGTGTAAATGTAGAGATGTTGGAAAACACACAGAGACATCTTATTACATGTGTGCAAGTATGCATCATTGTTGAAAGTGAGCATTTTATATTTTATGTATAATAAAGTCAATTTTATTCTTCTATTTTATCTAAATGTTTGATTTTAGGAGGACGGAGATTGTATGCACTTTTTTTTCAGGATTTCTGTACATTGTGGGAGGACAACAATGCTTTGTACTGATTTTGCAACTCTCTACAATTTTGTAATTGACTTTTTTTTCTATCTCTAACAGAAAGAGAGATAGATCCTAGTATCCCATCCCCCTGAAAGTTGTTTCATCATGTAGCACCATTGGAGTTTTCCGTACACCTGTATAAAAAATATGCAATAACTCTAACACTTCTCGAATTATTTGCCTGATCTATGACTTTCCTTGCCACCCTATCCCGATATCAAAACCCATTATATCTGGAAACAAAAATAAAACCTGTTTTCTTCCCTCCTCCCCCCTCTTCGATTTGAGCAATAAAGTCAACCCAACCAACATCTCTGTAGCCCATCCGTAGTAAATCAGGCAAATTTCTACAGAGTGCGAAATTAAAAATTTGTTTCCTAAGATAGTAATTGATTTGGTAATATTTTGTGGTTTTGGTTATTTTCAAAGCATTTTCTCCTTGTAATTAATCTATTAGAATTTTTTGTGTTTCTGAATAGCACATGCATATTTATAAATCTGTTATTTGCCTTCAGTCAATGCAAACATGGACTTTCTAGACCAAGTATTCACATAGAAACTCTGAGTTATACATTCATACATATATACAAACATAGATAAGTATGCTGACAGATTTCAATAACACAGATGCGTAAGAAAATATATGGTATGCCATAAATATCACCGTTTACTGGGAGGAAATAAAATTGTAATCATTTATGGTTATTAGTAATCACCTCTCAATCCTGTGATTTAAATAATTATGAAAAAATCAAAAGATGACCATTATAAATTTAACAGAAATATTACTTTCTATATGAGTTTTATTTTCAAATTGTGTACTTTTTATTAGTTATTTATGTGTCTACGATTTAAAACTTTTATTTATTTTGCAGGTTAAAAACTGCTTCAACAGTCCTAGCTATATTGGCATCAACAGCATTTCATTTCAGAACTTTTACTGCTGGAAAGTGTAAATAATGTGTCAAATATTGTTTGAATTTTATAAAAATTTGTTAAATTATTTAATTTACTAACTTTGTACATAAAAATGTATTTATTTGTGACGTCTGTTAATAAAATATCATATTTTTTACTATTGTGCCATACTTCATCAGTTTTGTTTATTTTTTTAATACATATACTGATGTCTGAGACATTAATAGTGACTCTTGATAGTAATGCAGCTCGCTGCATGCTAATTACATCCTAATGCATTGCATATCAATGTATTAGAAAATGTAAATTATATGTCAAATATTGTTTAAATTTTATAAAAATATGTCAAATTATTTAATTTGCCAACTTTGTACATAAAAATGCATTTTTCTTTATAATGTGTTAATAAAATATTTTATTTTTTTAATATTGTACCATACTTAATGAGTTTTGTTTGCTATTTTAATACACATACTAGAACTGTAGATTAGCATTCGCCAATTGGTGTGGAAAACCCAGGCCATCCGACTCGTCCAGTCGCCAATTGGTGTAGAAAGCCCAGACCACACGACCAACCCGAAGGCTTATGGTAGCTGTTTGTGAGGCGCCAATTGGTGTTGTTGTTGAAACCCAGATCGTCCGACCTACCAGAAAGGTGTAAGGTAACTTCTTGGACGGTCGGGAAGTGCCACCTAATTTAGACCGGAACCCAGTGGGGGAGGCATCCACAGGGACCGTACCCTCCTTCCCCTACCACTAACCTCTCGGAAGGACTTTCGGACCCACATGTTTAACGTGATCGTACTCCGCATGAACACGGCGGCAGTGGCTGGAATCGAACCCGGGCCTACCGAGTGCAACTCCAGCGCGCTAACAAATGGGCTACCGCGCCCGCGCCAATTGGTGTTGAAGACCCAGACCGACCGACTCGTCAACCGCGCCAATTGGTGTATAACATTTAAATGACTGGCAAGGAAATGTGCAATACTTGACTGGCAAGTAAAATTTTTGCACTTTGCAGATATATTAGCAAAACCAAAAAAGTGGCCATCTTTAAATTGTATTAAAATGGAAATGGCCGATTATAAAATGTGGTAAATTGGAAAACTAAAACAGGGAATGTACAAAGAAAAAAGTTTCAAAATAGAAATCTAAGTAATTGAATTTGAAAGTATTTCAAAGCACATTGTAATATGCTTCAACCAAAATTAAATGCAGTTTTAAAAAAAAATCCATAATTGGCGTGCAAAAGCAAAATCCTTATTATATGTAAAGATGAAAAATAAAATTTTGTTAATAATCACAGGTAATTACATGCATACAATAATAAGTTGTAAATATATGCCTAGAGTAAATAATTTTTAATGTTTCAGTGGGTGGCTTATGACTTTATACATCTCAATAAGTGGCAGTAAAGGCTAAATTCATGGTAAAAATATTTTTTGTCCAGTAACTTTTTGCAACCCATTGGCTAGTAATGAAAATTTTTAATCTACAGCTTTAGCATATACTGATTTCTGAGACCTTAATAGTGACTCTTGATAGTAACACCATTCTCTGCAGGCTAATTGCATGTTATTGCATTGCATCTTAATTTTATAATGTCACCGTACTGTATTGCCCTAAAATAAGCAATGGATTAAGGCAAATGGAAGTTCGCAAGTTATTCATTTAAAAATGTACTAAAACATTTATTTTTTCAAGTTGGCAGCATGTCTGTCACACCAATGAATACATTTAACTTATTTGTATTAATATACAGTTTTAATATCACTCACATCCATAGTGTAGTTGAAATTAATTTTCCAACAGACTATCCTTACCACCATTGTTTCAGGAATTATCATTGTTTTACATAGGAAATAATGTTCTGACAATCTCAATTTGAATAATTTGTGTTCTAAAATTATGCACACTATAAAACTTCTATCTAGTTCTTAGTTTCTTACATAATGTGTCCACACAAAATTTTGTCGTGGCATGTGCATTCATTCTTGGGTTATTGTGTCCTTGACTCGCAGACATGCAGATGGGTATCTATTCGAAAATATTAAACATATGTTCCGGAGGCCTTGAAACGTGCTTTCCTGTCAAAATCTTTAATTAAAAAGTTTTGAAGGAAAAGATGCTTTTTTTATACAATAGCATGAAAAAGTCAAAATTATCCATGCAGTCAGTAATTGTTGAAAGACTTTAATGCTTTCAAAGATTAAAAATATAGGGTGTAGGCAATCAACTAGAAAATGTGCATGTTCATTATCTATCGTGAACATTCTCCCACCTTACAATATTCATTCTTTGGAAGAGGTCATGATAGTTCTCTGGAGATGTAAATTATTCTGGTCTCTTACATTTTTACCGGATTTTGTGATATTGTTTTTCATAATGACCTAACTCGACAGTCTCCTTTAGTTTATTCTGTGTTTTAAAGGACCACTGAAGTTGGCACAGTCTCTAGTCTCTCGGCTGATTCTATTGACTCTCCCCCCTCCATAGAATTTTTTCCAAGGAGGGAGGGGGGGGGGGGGCAAACTCAAAGATAAGACATACAACATTGACTACCTTGATGCCCACCTTCGTGACCTTGAATGTTCAAAAGAGGGCATATGCTACCACCCCTTGCCCTCTCCTAGGAGCACTCATATTTTAGGACATACAATCGAGAAAAATCTAACCTTTTGGATATTTAAAATAATTTGTTTCATTACCCAGAACTAATTTTATTTCTATTCTTATAATTCCTGTCTCATCTTTAAAAGTCTGCTTGATCTCAGGTAGGACGATAATTCACATCTCTTCTTTGGCACTTCTTCAAGAACGTCTTGAGTGTGAGCTTCTCTGGTTCCATACTTCTTGCATCCAGAACGTCCTTTCTTCTAGACGAACATTTTTTTTATTTACCTATTAACTTAGCTCCTTTAGAATGGCTTCTACACTGGTGCCTAGCTTCTTTGATCTTAAAATTCCCTCCTTTTATCCATAGCTTTCTTCAAGAGCAGTTTCAAATCAGCGTCATGCATTGCAGTATCCTCCTTAGAGTCTCTAAGGAATTTATTCAACTTACGAAGTGAAATGTTTGCTCACTCAGAAGATTGTGAATGTCATTTAGAGCTAATCTATCAACACTCATACTTTTATAAATATTAGCATTTTCCACTGGCTTCTCCATGTTACACAATGTAACTCAATGTAAGTAAGGGATTAACAACTGGAAATTCTATTGATCCAAAAAAATTTTAATTTAAAGCATGGAATTACCAGTCACAAAAGTGAAAAATCTGATGTTGGCAGCACATGACTTTCCCTGCAGACTTATATTCACGTTCTATTTATTTAAATTAAATTTAATTGATTTTTAATTCAATTTTTGTTCTCATTTGAAAACTGGACTTATTTTCTAAAATGGTGTAGGAAAAATACGAAAAACTAAAATATCTCGAGAACGGCTAGTCCTAGTGTAATGGGGTTGGTCTTATTCTTTTCTTCGCTAAAAATTACGTATTAAACAAGCATTTAATGGCTATATTTGAGCATACGTAGTTCTTAAGTTTGGATTTTGATGATTTTTGTGGGCCATTTTGCAAAAAAAGGCAGGTTATTTTTTTTTAATTATACCAAAATCGAATCAGCACCAGGGTGGCCTACAAGCGACTTATCTACCAAATTTTGTGAAATTCGGTCCATTAGTTTTTCAGTTAGAGTGGATACAAGCTTTTGCGGGCCATTTCGCAAAAAAAGGCGGGTTTTTTTAACCCGAGTCATACCCAAAACTAATCAGCACCAGATTCGTGCACAAGTGACTTACCTACCAAATTTTATGAAATTCGGTCATTTAGTTTTTTAGTTACAGTGGATACAAAATCTGCACAGACAGACACACACAGACGTCACGCTAAAAATAGTTTTTTCGTATTCTAGAGGTCTCGAAACGTGTAGATCCGTCGAAAACTCGAGTTGCGATTTTCGACATGATTCCAATACTTTCCCTATACATTACCATGTATTGCAGGGAAAGTAAAAATGCAGAAGGTTTAAACCTTTTCAAAAATCGTATATTCTGTAGGTGGCATAGTCACTGGATCTGTCTATAGAATCACCTTGGGGACCAAAAGAGATAAATGCCAACCTAAGCTGTCCTGTAAAACACAAAAAATTCTAAGGAGGCTGTGTCAAACTAGGTCTTTGTAAAAACCAGTATCGCTACAAGATCTGGCAGAATTGTTAGTCCCGAATTGTTTACATCAATAGAAATCTGTTGCAATTTTCTCACAGTCCAAATATTTCAGTCCTGAAATACAAATATTCACTTGTCTAATACCAAGTATTTGAAATACTCGGTATTAGACAAGTGATTTTATGAGACTTTGATTTTATGAATTTCATTTTATAAGAACACAGCTTCTTGTAGTGTAATCAATGGTGCCAGAGAGCAGCCCTAAACAGAGCTGTGAAGTTTATAGAAGTTTGGGGTCAAGTCCGAGACTGTAAAAATATATCGATTCAGACTCCTAAATAAAACTATTTAAAACTAATTTTATTTTGGAATGTTTAATTTTTAGTATTTTTAAATGGTTTTGAGCAATAAGTTATTAAAAAATAAAATGTTTATTAATTACAAAACTATTGATATGAAAAATTAAAAATTGCTATTTATGTTGGTATTGGAGTCATATATTAGAAAATGGGGAGTTGGAATCAAAGGTACCAACTTTGCAGCCCAGGTCCTAAACTTAAAATGTTATGGCAGAACTACATACTTTCACCCCTACAATTTTGTACCAGAATAGCTAATCCAAAACTCAAGTTGTAATTGTGATCCCAGATTTAAACTATCTCTCTGGTGGTTAGAAAAAAATTAATTTTTTTCGAGTGATCTAGGTAATTATTTTTTTTGGCATTAAACAAGTGACAGTTGAAACTAAGTATTGCCGTCATTGATATTTCAAGACTGGATTGGTAATGGCAAAAACCTAACATGGGCAACCTGCCAATAGCTGAGGATTGAACTTTTGCCATGCAATTTTTTTCCATGAGTTATTAAAATAACCACTAGGAAATGTGTTGGCTACAAAGTCAAAGAACTTGTCTCTAGTGTAATTTATCATATTTTGGCTTCTAGAATAAGATCTTATAATTACTGCCAAATTAAGGTTTATGTAGGTCCTGGTGTGTAGAAGAATATGTATATGGTAGAGATGGATCTTTTAACCTGGGCTTCTTTTTATTCTAGCCCCTAAGCTAAATGTATAATTTTTCTACCCAGTAGAAGTTTGTGTACATGCCTATCGAAACCTTGAAACTCACTGCAGTTTAAGCCATGCCTTCTCTCATAGAGAAAAGATTCCATTTTGTTTCTTTTATTATTTTTTTTCTTTCCACAGTTGCAGAACGAAAGGAGTTAATGATTTAGAACTTGAATGATCTGTAAATGTATTATATAAATTGTGCATGCTTATTTAGGACCTGGGTATTTCATTCTAGTATTACTATTATATTAAATCTGGATACTCCTTGGTAAAATAGTTTAGTTTAATTCTGATTCAGTTTTAAACATATAATGTATTACTGCACACCTATTTATAATACATATGTGCACTGTAAAAAATTTTGTGCACATTAATTTGTTACTAATGTTGTCGAAGTATGAAATATTCAGTAGCAGATAATGCAATCCTTAAATTATGCTGTACTGTTGAAATTCCTTCACTTGCTTATCACAAGTACACTAATTGTTCTCTTTTTAACACTTTACAACATAGTTGAAAAGTGTTTATGACTTTGTGCATTCTGTCTGTTTGTCCGTTAGCACGATAACTGCCGTAAAAATGACTTTATCAAAATGAAATTTTAGTATGTTTTTCAGACGGTCTGTGGGACCTATGGAAATATAAATAAATAATATCACCCAATTAGTTTTTTATTGAACCCGTGGTGAAAAACTGAAATACATTGAACCCTATGGGACCTAATTATTCAAACATTTTTTAAGCAAATTTAAAATTCACAAATTGCTTCGAAATTTTTAGGAAATATTCACATTATCCCATAAAATATATATAAAAAAATTCAGTATAATATGTTAAGTAGTTTTTTAATTAAAAATTATTTAATATAGGGGAAAAAAATTCAATTAAATTCTAACTTTTGGGATATCCTCCAGAAAGAAAAAAGAGATATATTATATAATAAATATCTTTCCAAGAGTTTAATCATTT
The DNA here is from genome assembly GCA_951213105.1 of Amaurobius ferox. Taxonomy (NCBI): domain Eukaryota; kingdom Metazoa; phylum Arthropoda; class Arachnida; order Araneae; family Amaurobiidae; genus Amaurobius; species Amaurobius ferox. Next base: position 68,320,089 of record OX578144.1, on the reverse strand, counting down.
TGTATATGAGAGAGGCTTCACATTTTAAAATAAATTTGGTAGATAACAATTTTTCAAATTTTTTTTTAAATTTTATATAGCTCTTCATGATATACTTATTTGATGGCATTTTTAATGCACTTTCCTATGTCCTAGAGAGTTAAAATTTGGTACACAGCTTAAATTTGTTGAACATTTTATTCTACAAAAATTTCGTGGATCTTTAAATATAGATCATACATTTTTTTCAAAATAGCCTGCAAATAATCCCCGTTCACTTCTATAAATCATTGTTGTAATATTGTTATAAATTCTGATGTGGGCAGCACATGTCTTTCCCTGCAGACTCATATTCACGTTCTCTTTATTTCTTCAATAATAATTTGAGTTTATCTGCACAAAATAACAGCCATAAGTACTTTAAATGACATTGAATTTGCACGTTAAACTTAAATTTAGTTCTCATTTTATAGCTGGACTTATTGTCAAAGGTGGAGTAGCGAAAATGCGAAAAAACTAGAATATCTCAAGAACGGCTAGTCCTAGAGTAATGGAGTTAGTCTTATTCCTTTTGTTGTCAAAAATCACGTATAAAATAAGAATTTAATTGATATAAATGAGCCCACATAGTCTTTTATTTTTATATTTAATGATTTTTGCGGGCCATTTCACAAAAATAGCCTGTTCCTTTTTCCCAAATCGTACTAGAATAACCTACAAATGATTTATATACCAAATTTTGTTAAATTTGGTATATAAATTACCTGTAGGTTATTGAAATATTTTGCACCAAATTTTGTTAAATTTGTTCCATTAGTTTTTAGCTAGAGCGGATAAAGGAAATTTCTGCCGGCCATTTCGCAAAGAAGGTAGATTCTTTTATTACGAATCATGCCATAATCTAATGAACATCAGAATTTCCCACAAAAGACATACCTACCAAATTTTATGAAATTCGGTCCATTAGTTTTTCAATTAGAATGGATGTAATATCCTCACAGAAACATACACAGATACACCCTTACACACACAGACGTCTTCCTAAAAATAGTGTTTTCGTGTTCTAGAAGCCCCAAAACGTGTAGATCATTCAAAAATTCGAGTTTCGATCTTCAGCACGATTCCAATACTTTGAATATATACACAAACACACGCACATATATTATCTGTGTATCTAAATTCCGTGCCTTTGCAATTACAATAGTTGTAATTTTAAATGATCCCTAAACTTTTATTATTTCTTCAACGAAGCCTAATTTTAACTTATGCAGAATGCAAATATCTCAAGCGACTGTATGGTGAGTTACATAAGAATTGCTGAATTTTTTTCACACAAAATTATTTAGCTTTGGAGTCTGGAAAACAAGTTGAATGAAATATTCATTGATTTTGCATAGAGAATCAGATGATTTATATTTCGATAGATTTTTAAATATTTAAGTATAATAAATTACTGTAGTACTGATAATGTAAAATATATCACCACTGAATGTGTCACATTTTAGAAATTTTTAAATGATATTGCATTTCAGTTGGAAAGTGTTTCATAATCAATGCTTATGCATGATTGATCTTTCTTGTTTAACACTTTACAACATAGTTGAAAAGTGTTTATGACTTTGTTCATTCTGTCTGTCTGTCCGTTAGCACGATAACTGCCATAAAAATGACTTTATCAAAATGAAATTTTAGTATGTTGTTCAGACGGTCTGTGGGACCTATCTTAATGTAAATAAATAATATCACCCAATTAGTTTTTATTGAACCCGGGTTGAAAAAATGAAATACACTGAACCGTATGGGACCTAATTTTTCAAACATTTTTTAAGCAAATTTAAAATTTACAAATTGCTTCGAAATTTTTAGGAAATATTCACGTTATCCCATAAAATATATAAAAAAAAAATTCAGTGAAATATGTTAAGTAGTTTTTTAATTAAAAATTATTTAATATAGGGAGAAAAATAAATTCAATTAAATTCTGACTTTTGGGATATCCTCCAGAAAGAAAAGAGATATATATTATATAATAAATATCTTTCCAAGAGTTTAATTATTTTGTATGAGAGAGGCTTCATATTACTTTCCTTATATACATAATGTATAAGGAAAGTATTGTGACGGGGTCGAAAATTCGAATTCGAGTTTTCGACGGGAGAGCACGTTTCAAGCATCCCTGATCACGAATCAAACATTTTTGAAGTGATGTCTGTGTGTGTGTATGTGTGTGTGTGTGTGAAAGTATGTGTGTGTGTGTGTGTGTCAGTGAGTCTGTGGAGACGATAACTGACGAACGAATGGACCGATTCGAACCAAATTTGGTACAAAAATCACAATCCGTAAACACTGGAAGCTTATTGTTTTTATACGTGATCGAATGTTCAGAACCCCCCTAAATTTTCGAATGAAATTTTGAAAAAATCGTTAAAAAATCAAAACCGCTAATAAAGTTACGCAAATAGACATTTCTTATGTAATTTTTCATTAGAAAACGATTGGCATAAATTTTAGAACGCTAACATGAACCGTTCTCGAGATATTACACATTTTTCAAAAAAATTATGAAAAAGTCACATAAAAAAAAAAAAAATTCCTATTGAGAAACATGTTCACTTTTCATATGTAATACCATGCGATAAATTGAGTGACATCATTCTCGTGGATCTAGCTCGTTCCATTCAAGAAAAAATATACTTTGAATAATACTTTTGTATTAGAACGCCAATAGTCATTTATCTGCTGTAAGAATAACTTTTTTCTTAGTGCATAACGCTTGGCGAGATTTTGGCGACGAATTTGGCGGAATGTCGCCAATTTGGCGACTTTTTTGAAATGTTGTCAAATTATAGAAAATCTCGCCAAATGGATAAAAATGATGCTAAATCAATGAAAATGACGACTAATTGTTGAAAATTCAATATCTTGGAAAGAATATTAGTATCTACTATAAGAAAATCCTATTACTTTCCTTATATACATAATGTATAAGGAAAGCATTGTGACGGGGTCGAAAATTCGAAATCGAGTTTTCGACGGGAGAGCACGTTTCAAGCATCCCTGATCACGAATCAAACATTTTTGAAGTGATGTCTGTGTGTGTGTGTGCGTGAAAGTATGTGTGTGTGTGTGTGAGAGTCTGTGAAGACGATAACTGACAAACGAATGGACCGATTCGATCCAAATTTGGTACAAAAATCACAATCCGTAAACACTGGAAGCCTATTGTGTTTATACACAATCGAATGTTAAGAACACCCCTAAATTTTCAAATGAAATTTGGAAAAAATAGTCAAAAAATCAAAACCACTAATAAAGTTACGCATATAGACATTTCTTATGTAATTTTTCATTAGAAAACGATTGACATAAATTTTAGAACGCTAACATGAACCGTTCTCGAGATATTGCACATTTTTCAAAAAAATTATCAGAAAGTCATATAAAATAAAAAAAAAAATATTTCCTCTTGAGAGACATGTTCACTTTTCAGTAATACCATGCGATATATTTGATGACATCATTCTCGTGGATCTAGCTCGTTCCATTCATGAAAAAAGATACTTTGAGTAATACTTTTGTATTTGAACGCCAATATTCATTTATCTGCTGTAAGAATAACTTATTTCTTTGTCCATCATGCTTGGCGAGATTTTGGCGACGAATTTTGGCGGAATGTCGCCAACTTGGCGACTTTTTGAAATGTTGACAAATTAACGAAAATCTCGCCAAATGGATAAAAATGACGCTAAATCAATGAAATGACGACTAATTGTCGAAAATTCAATATCTTGGAAAGAATATTAGTATCTACTATAAGAAAAACCTATTTATTTTACTGTAAAAGTGGTAAATTCATTACGTTATATAAGGAAAGTCATGTGTTGCCCACATCAGATTTTTTTAAAATAAATTTGGTAGATAATAATTTTTCAAATTTTTTTAAAATTTTATATAACTCTTCATGATATACTTATATTATGGCATTTTTAATGCACTTTTCTACGTCCTAGAGAGTTAAAATTTGGTACACAGCTTAAATTTGTTGAACATTTCATTCTACAAAAATTTGGTGGATCTTTAAATATAGATCCTACATTTTTTTCGAAATGGCCTGCAAATAATCCCCGTTCACTTCTATAAATCATTGTTGTAATATTGTTATAAATTCTGATGTGGGCAGCACATGTCTTTCCCTGCAGACTCATATTCACATTCTCTTTATTTCTTCAATAATAATTTGAGTTTATCTGCACGAAATAACAGTCATAAGTACTTTAAATGACATTGAATTTTCATGTTAAACTTAAATTTAGTTCTCATTTGATAGGTGAACTTATTGTTAAAGGTGGCATAGCGAAAACGCGAAAAAACTGGAATATCTCAAGAACGGCTAGTCCTAGAGTAATGGGGTTAGACTTATTCTTTTTGTTTTCAAAAATCACGTATAAAATAGGAATTTAATTGATATAATTGAGCACACAGTCTTTTATTTTTATAATTAACGATTTTTGCGGGCCATTTCGCAAAAATAGCCCGTTCCTTTTTCCCAAATCGTACTAGAATAACCTACAAATGATTTATATACTAAATTGTGTTAAATTTGGTATATAAATCACTTGTAGGTCATTGAAATATTATTCACCAAATTTTGTTAAATTTGTTCCATTAGTTTTTAGCTAGAGTGGATAAAGGCAATTTCTGCCGGCCATTTCGCAAAGAAGGCAGATTCTTTTATTACGAATCGTACTATAATCTAATGAACATCAGGGTTTCCTACAAAAAACATACCTACCAAATTTTATGAAATTCGGTCCATTAGTTTTTCAATTAGAGTGGATGTAATATTCTCAGACACACAGAAACATACATAGATATATCCTTACGCACACAGACGTCTTCCTAAAAATAGTTTTTTCGTGTTCTAGTAGTCCCAAAACGTGTAGATCTTTTGAAAATTCAAGTTCCGATCTTCGGCACGATTCCAATACTTTGAATACACACACACATATATATTGTCTGTGTATTATCTGTGTATCTAAATTCCATGCCTACGCAATTACAATAGTTATGATTTTAAATGATCCCTAAACTTTTATTATTTCTTCAACAAAGCCGAATTTTAACTTATGCAGAATGCAAATATTTCAAGCGATTTTAAGGTAAGTTACATAAGAATTGCTGAGTGTTTTTCGCACAAAATTATTTAGCTCTGGAATACAAGTTATATGAATGAAATATTCATTGATTTTGCATAGAGAATCAGATGATTTATATTTCGATACAGTTTTAAATATTTAAGTATAATAAATTACTGTAAGTACTGTGATAATGTAAAAGATATCACCACTGAATATATCACATTTTAGAAATTTTTAAATAAAATTGCATTTCAGTTGGAAAGTGTTTCATAACCAATGCTTATGCATGATTGATCTTTCTTGTTTTTTTTTCCCCTAGAAGAAATCAACTGACTGCTAAGCAGTGATCATTAAAGTTAAAAAGGATAAATTTAAAATTTATATACCAGATCTTTTTAAAAAGGCATCTACTGTGACCATAACAACTTTATTATTGCCTGAGTCAATCGTTTTCTAAGAATTTGTGGAACAGAAATAGACATTTTAAATGATATTTACATTGTTGAAGATGTATAATATTCAAATAAAATAGAACCCCTAAGTAATGTTGCACCTTTCTCCCCCTTCCCCCCCCAGAGTTCATACTTTTTTGCAAGTACCCATTTTCAGGAGTTTTTCTAAACATTAAAAGTAGAAGTGAAACCAAGATTCTATAGATGTTTCTCTTTGTACCAACTATACCACTCTGGCCATACAAAAATTTGTCTTGAATTACATTATAATGCACCAAAATAGGAAAAGTTTGCCAATTTCCACTCCATAATTTATTAAATATCAGTAATGGAATAGAGTTTATTAACAAATTTCTTCTTAACAAAGTCTTTTATAATTTTTCAAATGAATCCAATATCAATTTGGCTGGCATGGTTGATAACCAAATATTTTGTTTTCCATTTCTCCATATATAATTTCTTTAAATTCAATGGGTTCTTTTGAAGAGGGGGGGGGGGGTATGACCCCCAAATCCCCCTCCATTAGCAATGCTGCTGCTCACATTTGCTTTGTATTTTCACAAGATTTATATGAATAATGACTGCTTATAATTTCAGTAATCTAAACAGAAAATTTTCAGTAATCTTTCAGTAATGACTAGAGTGGTTCGATTTGCAATAAAAAGGTTGTTTGCAATGATAATCAAAAATATTTGATCAGACATTTCAAATTTCTTATATATTTTTGTATATGAAATGTTCAAATTTTTAAACTAAACATACAAAATATGAATATATTGGTCTTCATTACTAAACAAAAAAGAAATTTCAAAATCCATAATAGAACATGCTTAAACTAAAAAATTAAAAAACATAATATGCTTAGCTTAAACTAAATGTAGCTGTTTATTTAATTTTAGCCTGCTCTAGCCCAGACTTTAATAATTTCTTCATAAAACATGAAAAATAAAAAAAAATAAAGACCATGTCAAATAATCTTTAAGTAATAATGTGTCTGCACTCAAATTTAGCCTAAAATCAGCCCTATATTTTCTAACAACAATACAGAATGACACAACATTATTATGGGGAACAAATAATATTGCTTTCATCACCAGGTAATATTAAATTCTTCTGGAAAAAACTGTTAAATTCTGGACAAATTAAATTGTGCAATCTCACCATTTATGTAAAAATAATTAAAAAATTAACCTGAATAACCCAAACGTGATTAGTTTGTCTAATGACTAATATTTAGAGGATAGGGATGGATGAAAAAAGATATTTTTGGACGCTTAGGACTACATGAGAATTCCCCGAATTGCGCAATCATACTAAATGTGTCAAAATAATTTAAAAAATGACATGAATAATAAACTAACATATAGAAAGAAGCAAGTTTTGTCAATTTAATGTGTAATAAATACAGAATGGATGGAAAAATAGGAATTTTCAGTAATTTTACAGGTCTTTTCCATAGTCCGTAATTTTGTTCAGAAATCCAATAGAAATAGACATTTTAAATCATATTTACATTGTTGAAGGTGTATAATAATATTAAAATAAAATAGAACCCAAGTAATGTTGGATTTGTCACCCCTGCCCTAAAAAAATTACACTAAGATAGTACTGATGTTGCATATCCGTGTTTGAATTAAAACTTAATAAAATGTTAAGTATGTAATAAAGAGTGATTATTAATTCTTAACTGTGTATTCGGTGCTTTTATATATTGTCTTGTGCAAATCACTATAATTTGAAAATTTTATCTTTTAAAGTACATTGCAGATTATTAATTTCAATAAATAAAATATGTCAAACTTATCTCTCCTCCATCTTTGTATTATAGTTCCTCTGTATTTTCATAATATGAGTTTTAGAATAATATTTTTCATTCCCCGAGTTAAGGACATTATTTGATAGCTCTAAATAGAGATACTACTTTAAATATGGCCACCTTGTACTCTTGGGCAGTTTGAAAAAATATATACTTTTATTTACTGGAAAGAAAAAAAAAATGTCATCAAAATATTCACTAGAAAGTGGCATGTTAAGTAGAAACTAGAAATACTAAGTCTACTTCAACTAATATGTATTCTTATTAGTTGAAATAGACTTATTGAAATAGACTTATTACAGCACTTATTGAAAAGAGTTCACTTTCCCGTATAAATATTTCTGTGATAATGAACTAGCTACTACTTGAACTACTTAATACCATGGGGTTGAGATCACTTGTAACCCCAATACAATTTTTTTTAGGAAATATAACATCTGTTTTACTCTGTAAAATGGAAAAAAATAACTTCATTAGTTATACAAGGTGTAATGTTGTTATGCTTTTGAAATGAGACAAAAAAAAAAAAAAAAAAAACAGCAAAAGCAGCAGCGTCTATTGTGACTCCAATGATACTTAATGGATCAAATATAGTTCGTATTAGGAAAGTTAAACAGATACTTAGTATTAAACTAACTACATATGTTGTATTTTTCGAAATGATCACTAGATTGTATACATTTTTGTTATTACCAGTATCAATCGTTATGTAATTGTGTATGAATACACCATGCAAGAAAATTAGAATTTTTTTTTTGTATATAAGGCATTGTGACAGTCTGTTTAATACTTGAGTATCATAAATTATTTTTTATCTAATATGCAGAATGTCTAATAAGTATTCCAGTTTTGTTTGATTAATAGACTGAAATATGTGCTTTCGAAATTTAAAGAGAACTATTGATAAAAATCAAAATACTTTTAAAATTTAATACTAGGTTTTATTTGATAAAACTATTATTGACTTTAAAAGACCTCTTTCATTTTAATAAACTTGAAATCATATTAATTTTTAGCTTCATTCTACAGATTTTATTTTCTGAAATTGCCGTGTTTTGACATGGTAACTACTTCATTATGTCATTTAACAACCAAGATTATTGGTATTACTACATTTTTAACAGAAATTAATATCATTTTAATGCTTTTGCAAATAAATTATTTTAGTATATATTAAATTTCATTTACCATATTTTTAAAAACAGATACTCGACTCAAAAAGAAAACTTTTTTACTTAGATAAATTGCCATGCTTTTACATTTTATATTATGCATTTTTTAAATAGGCTATTAAATGCTTTTACTTTGAAGATAAGTTACATTTACAAAGTTTAAAATTAACTAGATATTATAGTAAATTAAACCATAAAATCCCAAAATAGAATAACAATTAAACCATAAAATTCCAGAATAAAATAGTAATTTAAAAGGAGTTTAAACAACAGTAAAGAATACGAAGTATAGAAAATGATACAATTTATTACAGAATTTAAATACTTACAGGTGTGCAGATTCTTAGCTATTCACACATAATACAAATATATAAACTGGCATATCAACAACACTTAAGAAGTTAAATTATTTGCTTAAATAGTTCAATACAGTCTAGAATATGTTCAACAGGCTTAGTCTACTTCTTCAATGGTTGGACCTGCTCTGGCATTTTTTGTAGATCCTTGGCTTGCATCTCCTTGATGCAGTTTTATCATTAAAGGAGAAAGTTCGGATTGTACCTCTTTCATCTTGTGCTCAAGTTCATCCTTTTCTGCAAGCATGTTACTGTCCATCCATTGAATGACAGAACTGCAACATTCTTTTATCTTTTCTTTTTCTGATGCAGAAAGTTTACCCTCAGGAGCAGACTCAACAGCTTGCTTTACAGTGTATACATAAGATTCCAGAGAATTCCTAGCAGCTACTTTTTCTCTTTGAGCAGCATCTTCTTTTTCATATTGTTTAGCGTCATTCAACATTCTTTCTATTTCTTCCTTAGAAAGACGCCCTTTATCATTGGTGATACGAATGCTTTCAGACTTTCCAGTACCTTTTTCCATAGCAGACACTTGTAATATACCATTCGCATCTAAGTCAAAAGTAACTTCAATTTGAGGTACACCTCTCGGAGCTGGTGGAATTCCTGACAGATTAAACTTTCCAAGCAAATGATTGTCTCTTGTCATAGCTCTTTCTCCTTCAAAAACTTGAATATCAACACCAGGCTGGTTGTCAGAATAAGTAGAAAAAACTTGTGATGTTTTACATGGAATGCGAGAATTCCTTTCAATGATTTTCGCCATTACTCCTCCAACTGTTTCGATACCTAAAGAAAGTGGTGCCACATCAACAAGCAGGACATCTTTTATCTTGCTATCTGTATTTCCAGTCAGTACAGCAGCTTGAACTGCAGCTCCATATGCTACAGCTTCATCAGGGTTGATAGACAAACAAAGTTCTTTTCCATTGAAGAAATCTTTCAATAATTTCTGTATTTTGGGTATACGAATACTACCTCCAACGAGAACAACATCATGGATACTACTTTTGTCTAACTTGGCATCCTTCAAGGCACGTTCAACAGGTTCTAGCGTTGATCGGAAGAGATCCATGCATAATTCTTCAAATCTTGCTCGTGTTATTTTGGAATAGAAATCAATACCTTCAAAGAGAGCATCAATCTCAATACTTGCTTCTGTACTGCTGGATAATGTTCGCTTTGCTCTTTCACAAGCTGTTCTCAATCTTCTGAGAGCTCTCGGATTGGATTGGAGATCTTTGCTGTGTTTTCTTTTAAATTCACTAATAAAATGAGAAACCATCCGATTGTCAAAATCTTCACCTCCCAAATGTGTATCGCCAGCTGTTGATCTCACTTCAAACAAGGATCCTTCATCGATAGTTAAAATTGAGACATCAAATGTGCCACCACCCAAATCAAATATAAGAACATTCTTTTCACCTTTAAGATTCTTGTCGAGTCCATAGGCTAGAGCAGCAGCTGTAGGTTCATTAATAATTCTCAGAACATTCAGTCCAGCAATTTTCCCAGCATCTTTAGTTGCTTGTCTCTGGGAGTCATTAAAGTAAGCAGGGACAGTGACAACTGCATCAGCAATTTTTTGTCCGAGGTACATCTCTGCAGTCTCTTTCATTTTTGTCAATACCATAGCACTGATCTCTTCAGGATTGAATAGCTTGTGTTCACCTTTAACCTCAGCACTGATCTTTGGTTTACCACCCTCATTCATTACTTTAAATGGCCAGTTCTTTAGATCTTGTTGTATTTTAGGATCATTATACTTTCTGCCGATTAGTCGTTTTGCATCAAAGATAGTATTCTCAGGATTTAAAGCTACTTGAGATTTGGCAGCATCTCCGATCAATCTTTCAGTTTCAGTGAAGGCAACGTAACTTGGCGTAGTACGATTACCTTGATCGTTAGCAATTATTTCCACATTTCCATGCTGAAAGACACCGACGCAAGAATACGTCGTGCCTAAGTCAATTCCTATTGCAAGAGCCTTGCCACTCGGCATATTAAGATCCAATTGATTAATAAATCAAAAGTTCAATCCGCAACAGTTTCGAAACACGAAAGACACAATATAGGCAACCTGAATACTTACAGGAGCTCAGATAATTCAGAATTGCAGTTGAAAAAACTAATACAGTTCAATTCGCAAGTCTTGAAGCACAAAAAAAACAATAAAGCGTACTGCAATATCACTACTGAACACAACAGTTTAGTTAAACTCACTATTCAATTCAAGTTCAAATTTCCCGGACGAACATCGTCCTCAGTATTTATACTTTTCCTTTGGAGAATCTAGAAACATCTTGCACATCCCAGAGAAATTACGTCATAAGAATGGTGCTGCCACCTAGTTCAGAAGTGTCTAGATATTTCTAGAATAGTTTCGAAATATCTAGACTATGCTGCTGCCATCTACTGAGTATGAATAGAAATAAATGTTTCAAATGTTTTTTCTGTACAGGTAAATAAGTTAAAATAGCCTTGAGTTTATGCATAAATGCCTTGCAACTTTTGTCACTTCATTGAAATATCGTATTAATTACTATTTAGCTTTTTCCCTGGAAAATTCCAGTTAGCGTATTTTCCGCTTATATATAAATATAAGTAAAATGGACGGAATAGCAAGGAACATAAAAAATCCGTCCTACACAGATTTCAATACAGCATAATTATGAAAAATAATGTAATTTCATAAACAGAATTTTGAAACACTGTTTTGCTTGTTATGAATCCAGTATTAAGTGTATATTTTATCATTTAAATGTCTAAAATAAAAATTTTATTACATATAAAATTCGTTCAAACTGCTGTCTAAAGTAATCAATCAATTGTCCATGATGTTACCAACGCAGTATTTTAATTACAGATAAAGTTATTACATTAATTTCTAAAATTTTTTGTTTGTATTTACAAAATTTTTCTAATTTTTTTCCAAGCTCCGCAATAAAAATAGACACCATCAATATTTCTTTTCTCATATGAAACATTTTTTCTTTAAAGAAAGAATTTTTCAGAGAATACGAATTCACATGAAAAAAAATTTTTTTTCGAGCGAAGCAATATTTTTTCTAAAAAGGAGAATAGTTTACATTTACTGAAATTAACTACTTCGTTAAGTGCAACATTTAACCAATAAAAGGTACTTTTTACGTGAATAAAGCTTATGGTTAGGATTTCTCCGTCGGTAAATTGAAGCGTTATGAAAAAGGTAAACCTTTGAATCTAATAGATAAAAGTGTAAATAACATTCTTTGTTTCGTAGAAAATATGATTCAGATTATGAATATATAAAAATAATTTTAATATTTCGAATTTTCTTTTTTTCGAAAAAATTTAAAAAGTTGCTCTCTGAGCTGGTGTCATTTCCCCCCCTTCCACTTTTCTACTTTTTACTCGAAATATCTTAACGATAAAAGATACATATAACGATAGATATAAATAGTAAACAACAAAAATATGTACTAGGAAATTTAGCATCAAAATCTATATTTATTTTTAAAAAAAGCTCTTATGGCTTTCAAGTAATCGTCTTGTCAAGTTGAAGAAGAATGATAATTTTTTCGTTTTTCAAGTTTGTAATGCTTACATTTAAGAAACTAAAAGCGAACAATAAGCAAGAATTTGTAGCTCTTTGAAAGCCCTACAAGTGTATATAATTGTATCGAACTCTATTTTTTTCTTAATTTTTAAAATGTATCTACTAAAGATTTTTTTTTTTCAATGTTCCTACTTTCACTTGAAATGTCTTCGAAACTATAAAATATAGATATAAATAGTAAAGGACAAAAATGTGTATTTATCTTTATTTTTAAAAAATCTCTCATAGTTTTCGAATCATCTTCTTGTCAATTTGAAGAAGTATGAAAATTTTACATTTTTCAACATTGTAATGCTTATATCTCAAAAACTAAAAGTGATGGCTGTAAACAATAAGCAAGAATTTGAAGTTCTTTGAAAGCCCTATAAATGTATATAATCAGATTTTGGATAGAGTTCAACTTTTTCGATATTACAAAAGTTGAGTTTCATTTTACAAAATGTTACTCGCGCAAAATCACTTCAGCTCCATCGAAGTGGAGCAACCGCCGATTCTTTCACATTAGCTCATAATTAATGAAACGTATTTTTTATTGATTAAATGTTTAATCAAATTATTTAGCAAAAGAAAAGTCAGAAGCGTAGAACTACGCTTCTGACTTTGAATGGCGCCCGGAATCAAGGTGCGAAATTGGCGTCCCCCTCCTCCCACATGCACAAGCATGTAGAAAGTTAAATGCAGGAAAAAGTGATAAAAAAGTTAGTTGTGTGCTTTATGAAGTTACTATATATGCTATTTCTTTCCCATTAGTGAAATCTCCTTTTTAGTGTTCTATAGTCAAAAACAGGATTCCTATTGACGATTACTTTTGCCCGCTTGCATGAAGGCTAAAAGGATCTAGTCTTCACGTACACAACATACAACTTGACAACCATAAAGACTAGATAGATCCCTTTTGCATTCATGATAGAATCAGAATTCAGAATCACAGACTAAATAAATAATTAATATAAATAATTAAATAATCTTGCTAGCTCGAGTTGAGATGTTGTTGTTCTTGGTTTCCGGAAGTCGAGCGCCGTCTGGTGTTCAGTACACAATTCTATTGTAAAAATTTGGTTTATTTTTACCTTATAGGATGAAATATTTTCTATATGAATATTATTTCATCCTGCTAGAGTTTTAGATGTTTCTTTCGACTTTTTAAAGTAAACATTTAAGGTTTTACTTGGAAATCGTACTTATTTAGAAAAATTAATTTGGCAATAACCGCTAGTTATTTATTGTAAAATTTCTATTTGAAGTTTGGCAATAAAAAATTGTTTAGTTTCAGTTCCTTCAAAATCATGTGAGTTTGTGTTCACGTTGTGAATAAGAATTGAAAATATTTTATTTGTATAATTAAAAAAGCTTAATTATAGTGTGAAATTATCTTATACATCTGAATGCACATATTTGTCACAATTATAGTTGTTATACTAATCGTTTAACGTCAATGATTTAGGCTTAGTCAACCACGTAAATAGTAAATAAGTTTCCGTGACGAAGTACTTGTAGTACCTATGAATGTCGTGCCAAGGATATGGTGTGAAAAAGAACTTACATTTATAGATACTTACGATAGTCTTAACCTTTATAAAGCTATGACGCTAACTGCTTAAGTTTAGAGATACTTTGCAATGGCTGATAACTTTTTTGGATTCAAGGCAGACTTTCCTAAAGGGATTGGGGTAAGTACTATATTATGTCTTTTTTATTTAACTTTTTAAATTTTATTTGGTGTTGTAGTGTAAATTTATTAAATATATTAATTATTGTACATATTAACTGCTTTAACAGTTAATTTTTATATCTTATTATGCAATTGCGCATACTTTTTAAGTTTGAATCTCAGTTTGCATTTATATAACTTAAAGTGAGCTGTAGAATGTCAAATATCGTTTTTAAATTACCAATTATTTTATGAAACCTTTCTGAAAGCTTATAAATAGTGATCTAATTTCTTATGCATTTGTTAATGCCTCTATACTTTAATATTGGTAATCTTTGCATATTTTTCACTTGTTTTGACCCAAAACATTTCATAAACGCATAGCTGAAAATATTGAAAATTGGCATTAAGAAGTTAGAAAAAAAACCCTTAATTTTTATAAAAAAAAATCGTTAGAGTAAGATGCCATGCTAATCATGGCTGTATGTACTGTCACAGAGGCTCTAAAATCCATGTAGTAGTAGTCATTAACCTTTTTACCTTTTTTAAACCTATGCCCACATTTGAATCGATTTAGAGACTTGTAGGCCTCACATACAAAATCTCATGTGTACACACACATACTCAATCAAGCACATGTATTGTCATATCACCACGAGTAAATCTCTGAACAGGGTTTCCGCAAGTAGACGAGTCGAAGAAAGGAGGGAGAAAGGTTTAAAATCGACTGCAATATTTGGCAAATCAAGCACCTATCATGATGTATTAAAAGAAAATAGATGTTTTTTATCCAACAGTTAAACAAAATTTTTGTTTTAAATGGTATTAAATAATAAATTAACTTAACATTTTTTGTCATTTAAACTCAAAAAATAATTTGTTATATGCGACAGCGGCTACAGGAAGCCGTCAGTCTATTAGAACAAAGTAGTTTTAGATATTTTCTTTTAGATTCGGGCGGTTTTGGGAGAGAAAAGTTTACAGTTTAAAACTAGAATTTATATCATTTTGTGGTAAATCCGGAGATCAGGTCACCGCAAATTTTTTTCTAAGTACAAAATCGGGCCAAGTTGGCCTGTGGTTGGCGCTTTCTTCCGTGTTTTGAAATTGGCTCCACCCATCCTCAGTGATGTCATTTACCGTCATTAGAAATAGGCTCCTCCTACCAAAATGATATTTTGGTAGAAGAACCCTATTTCTAAAGACAGACTATTGTGTTTGTTCTAAACAAGATTTTCTAATATAAATGATAATTTAATTTAACTTAAATAACAGTGAATAATACTCAAAAAAACGTTACAAAATCAGATTTTTGTGTATTTTAAAAAAATTAAATAACTTTATAAAACTGCAGAATAAAAAAATTAATAATACTCATGTAAACGTTCCAAAATCAGATTTTTGTAAAATTTAATATTTTTATGCTACAATTTTATCTGTGCATATCGCACGTATCAAGATCGCTTTCTCCATCTAACTGAGAATCCATATAAAGGAAGGGGTTCGACCTACAGGTCCGTGTAAGGGCAGGGATTCGATCTAAAGATCGAAAATTGTGGAACGGATGTATCAGTGGTCCGTATGTACCAGTGGTCCGTACAAGGGCAGGGGTTCGACCTAAAGGTCGTTCTACACCGGAACGGGGCCCCCAGTGATCTCCGGTTTATTAGGAACGGTCACCTGCGGCGCCCAGACACAGAATATGCTACAATTTTATCTGTGCATATCGCACATAGCAAAATCACTTTCTCCAAAATAAATCATATAACGAAAGAACAAGCAAACACGCACAACAATGGCCAAAAATATTGATAGAAATGTTCTTTTACATCAAAAAACTGTAGCAAACACAAAAACGTATTCTTATTGGATGTTACACAATTTCCGCCGAAAACATCCGATACAAGAGGTTACCAGATTGCAACATAAAGCGCTCACAAAGTGCGTGGCGTCTTCTCCGATTTAACCTCACAAAGTGCGTGGCGTCTTCTCCGATTTAACCAAGGTGACCTAATCTCCGGATTAGCCCATTTTGTTTCGAATTAGATGAAAATTATTACAGTTTTCAATCTGCAAGTTACATACTTATTAGTCAGCAAAAAGGATAAAAATAAATGAGGAATAAGCAAAATTATGACTTTAAAATATTCATTCTTTTTATATTTTTCAATGAATTATAAAATATTTGTTCATATTCATTGGAGTAACTATTATCTACTATGTCCGAATCACTTGAAATGTCTTTACTTGAAGAAGAGTCTGAATCGCTATCTGACACATTTATCACTAATTTATCCTATTTTCTATCAGTCCATCTTTCTTCCTATAAATATTCTCTATTTTTTCAATATTCACAGTGAGCTTTTTTAAGCAATAATTGTAAATTGTTCAAATAGATAAAATACTTATGTGTCATTAAGCGATTTTCCCTCACGTTTTATCTTTTTAACTGATGATGCTGAAACCCCTGTCGCTTCCGCAGTTTTCTTCATTGCATTTGAAATGGTATTTTTAGAGAATTTGCAGGTTCTTCCTCTTCAAAAAATGCCGTAACATTGTGGACTATTGCACGTGCTTGTGAATGCAAAGTATTTCCACTTTTAAATGTAGTCATTTTTCAACTAGACAAAATTCACAAAGTGTGTGTTCAACACAGTACAAGTTACTTCACAGCTTTAAAAATCACAGAATGCGAGCGTCTAGCATTGACCCCAGTACAAAGCGAAATGCGACTTTCATCAGTTCTATCTGTGCCAAATCGAAAAAAGTGCTTTCCGTCACACCTAAAATACAGTGGAATAACCTGTTTCCATAGCGATCGCCACCAAAACGTCTGCTGTCTGGGGACTTTCTCATGGCGGTAGGACAGTATGCATGAATACACACACATGCTCAAGCAAGCACACGTATGCATGAATACACACACATACTCAAGTAAGTACGTATATGCATGAATACACACACATACTCAAGTAAGTACGTATATGCATGAATACACACATGTATGCAAGCATATATATGCAATTATTCATGCATGTGCAAACATACTTGTAAACCTTTGGTGCCACAGACTGTTGTAGGCCTTGATCATGCATCTCCATCGTTCTCCATCTAGTGTCAGTCTGCCAGTCCTGAACACTAAGCATCTAAATGCTCTTTATGATGCTGTCCAATTATCTCGTGTGATTAGTGGGTCTTCCTCGCTTCCTAGATCCCTCCAGTTTGAGTAAGGTCATTTTGCTGGGGTATTGAGTCATGAAATCTCTATGCCTTTGCCCCCAGCTGTTTAATTTTATGAGTTCTAATAGTCCTATTAATGTGACTGTTTATACAGTTTGTACAGCTCATGGTTCAAACGCATGTGCCACACTCTTATTTTCACAGTGGGCCAAGTATTTTTTAGGAAGTTTTTTTTAAATAGGGACAGCTTTAGTGCAATGACTTTTAGTATAATTCACCATTTTTTGGTGAGCAAAAATCTTGCAAAGGAAGATCATGTTTGAAAAGTGATCACGAAAACCATGTTAGGCTTAGCATATAAATAATTGAAAAATATATAAGTAAAATACAAAAATGCATGAAAACATAAATATTATACAAAAACAGAAGTTAGCACATGTCAGCATTATAAAGTATAATGTAGAAACATAAAATTTACCACCTAAAGTTTTTCATGTTGAAAAGTATTTACGGATACTATATTAGGTTTAATGGAAAATAATTCAAAAATAGAATTAAAATACAAAAATGCATAAAAAGAAAATATCTTACAAAAACAAAAGAGAGCACATATCAACACTGTAAAAATGAAAATTTTCCTCCTAAAGTTTTTCATGTGGCTTAATCTTTTCTCAGCCACGTGGCTTACACTTTTGACATATACCAAAAATTGATTATAACAATCAATTCCTTTCTCTGCACATGATGTTTTAAATATATGCACAGCCAAATAAAATTTAGAATCTGCTTGCCTATTGTGTTACTGTTAAGGAAGTGTGTTAATATGTAACCACACGTAGTAACAAATACGCTCCTTAATGACTGAAAATATTATTGAGTTTCTATCTTAACTGTATCAAAAGATTGAGAAATCTTCCTTTAAACAAACTTTGAATGGAATCCATATGATGAGTCAAATTTTTGTAAATTTAAAAAATATATATACTTTTTGCAAGTTGGAACATATTTAGGTTTTCAAGAATTCTTTGCGAGTTCTAGTGTGATTGCAGCTAGAGGTTTGAATCTTAAATTCTAGACAACAGGGAGTGCATTTTCTAAAACATTCCTACATTTCCTGGGATTTAAGATGCAAATATCTGATGTAAAACTACGGCGAATTCCCAAAAACCCAAATGTTTTAACAGTACGCTCGTTTATAATGAAAATAAAATAAAAGAACTATTGTGTTGGTGTACACATGGCTATGCCATGATCGCTTATCCTTAATTTTTCAAGCGTATATATATATATATATATATAAACAAATTTTAAAATATTTAAAAAGTAAATATATTGGATGTGTTCTAATACCGATTATCGGTTTCATCGATATATCAGTATTTTCTCGATATTTAAGAACTGATAGATCTGATATTTTCTTCTTTTCTTTATACTTCAATATTGAGAAAATACGTTTTCTTTAACTGCTCTTCATCCTGAAACAGAATGATGTGCAGAAAAACTATAATCTACAGAAATACTTCACTTGCCTAAAAGATACACTAAAGATAATTCTGTTGGATCCTGTGCATCTGCATGAAAGGGAAACTAAAGTCGAAGGCCATTCAACTCTACTTTCAAACGTTTATAGTCAATGGTCCCCCCCCCCCCCTATCTGTTATTTACATATTTTTAGCATATAATGGAGATCTTTAATTCTTGATACATAAATGAAATCCTTTTTTAAAACTGAGTCTGCCACAACAAACATTCTTGTTTAGATGTGTAGTATAAATATTGTATTTGGTGTTTCCAGTTGAAGAGAGTTGTCAAATTGCATGACATTCTGCTAGTTGAGCTACTTTTGAACCCTTACTGTGACATTGCAGAACACAAAATAATTAAAATGCTAAAAAAATAACACTGGGGCGTACCTTCCCGGGTCCTGCAGTACCTGTGTACCAAATTTCATGGCTGTTCGACACTTACATTTCCCACTACAGACTTCACACACATACATACATGTTCCTTTATTATGTAAGACGACCAAAGGCGACTCGTAAAAGTGTATACAAGAGCTATTTTTAATGTATGCCCGGAAATGTTTATCCACTTCCAAAAGGCTTCAGAAACTGGCAGTTTGATATACAGATGGTTCAAGTAGTAAAGTTGTGTGATTGGCCAGAAAATCCGAAATTAATCTATTAGAGGGTTGTGACGAGGGATTTCATTCTCCATATCTGGTTCATATTTGATTAAATCTCACTATTGCAATGGATATGAATAACCATTTGTTGTTTTGTTGTATGGTTAAAAATATATATATAGTATAGAGTTCAGTATTCAGACTTGTTATCTTGTCTCCCCCCCCCCCCCCCCTCCATTTTCTTTCTTTACTTATTTGGCTTGCATTTTTTCCTGTAAAATTCGCTTTGCATTAGCCAAATCAAAAGTAGAAAAGAAAAAAGCAAAACAACTCCTATAACCTCTCTAGCAAAAAAATAAATCAGATAGATGAAAAAATCATGAATGGTGTGTTCCCTCATCTGTCCGATAAATTGCAAGTATCTTTTTCTTTACGAAAATTATGTTCAATTCTTTATTTACTGTTAATTATGACTAAAATGTACCGAAAATTTGAAAGATAATGAATTTTTGCTTTAAAGTCAATATTTCCAAATATAATTATTCACACTGGGAATCCCTGATGTTCCTCATTTACGAAAATGCTGTTTTCACAAAGTGTTTATGTTAAATCCTTGTCAGAACAAAACAAAACAGAGCGAGAGTTGGGATGCCTGTGAATTCATTTCACATTTGTGGTACCATTGGGATTAAAATTAAGGGTGGGGTTAATACCTAATATTCGGTTCAGCCGAATACTTTAATATTCGGCTGAACCCAATAGTAATAAAAATTTAAAATATTCTACAATTGGTAAAGCACATTTTTTATACAATGAATAAAAGTTATAGTATCATAGTACAAAATTAATTCAAATTGTTACTTACCAATATTATCGCATTTAAAATAATTTTAATGTAAAAGAAAACACTCTGGTATTAAATTTTGTTGTTTTTTCAATTTTTCTTAAATCTTATCACACCTTAACCTTACTAACTCGTTTAAATATGAAACAGTAACCAGAAAATAAAACTCATAATATTACATGTTCAAAAATATAACGATTAATTTTTTATAAAATATGCAGCTAAAAAAAATCAATTATCATTTCACCAATATTAAAAAAAAAGGTGAAGGTGATTAATATATAAAAAAATAACACTTGAATGAATATTCAATTTTGCAGTATTTTAATTTCGATAGAGATAGAGAAGATACTGAGGGTGCCATAGGTGTCCTTTGTATCTATTAAAATGTGTCAAATAAGATAACCAAAGAATTTCTCTGTTTGTAGTCAACTCGTCCCCATTGTAGTCAACTCTTCTAATTTCTTTTATGATTTCTGAAGAGAAGATTACTTTGTTGAGTCTTTTGTCACAGGGGGGGGGGGGGTACACCTGTCTGTAACTGTTTAGTTATCTATCAGTATCTACTCTGTTGTAGTTTGCAAGACCAGGTGTGACAACAACTTAAAAAAGAATGGCTAGACATTCTGGCAAAGTATCCCTTGCACTTTAAAAAGAAAAATGATTTGGCAATGTTTGAATTTGACTGCTCAGTTTCAATTTTGATAAAATTATTCATCAGTTACATTACAGAAGAGACTAAGATAGCAAAAATTCACTTGAATAAATTGTAATTCTAATTTGTAATGATATTTTAAGCAACTTGGGTTTGTATTTGTATGCAAGGTAAATGCAAGATTCTCTATAACATAAAATGAAGCCATGATTATCACATATCAGAAATTAACTATCAATTATCCATTTATGCAGATAAACATAAACCAAATTAAGTAGCCATTTACTATATTAATTTGCTTTTGGAATGATTTATTTTATTTTTTATTTATTTTAAATTAATAATTATACTTAATGTAAATGCAAATAAATTTAGGATGTTAAATGTAAATGTATTTAAGAAAGGCACAAAATAGAAACATTTTCTATTTTAAATTGGCATAAAATAGAAATATTACCTTTAAAAAAATTTAAATGAATAATCGGTATTCGGCCAAATATTCGGCTAGAATTTTAACTGAATATTCGGTATTCAGCAAAAGATGGTATTCGGTGCAACCCTAATCACTTGAATAAATTGTAATTCTAATTTGTAATGATATTTTAAGCATCGTGGGTTTGTATTTGTATGTAAGGTAAATGCAAGATTCTCTATAACATAAAATGAAGCCATGATTATCACATATCAGAAATTAACTATCAATTATCCATTTATGCAGATAAACATAAACCAAATTAAGTAGCCATTTACTATATTAATTTGCTTTTGGAATGATTTATTTTATTTTTTATTTATTTTAAATTAATAATTATACTTAATGTAAATGCAAATAAATTTAGGATGTTAAATGTAAATGTATTTAAGAAAGGCACAAAATAGAAACATTTTCTATTTTAAATTGGCATAAAATAGAAATATTACCTTTAAAAAAATTTAAACGAATAATCGGTATTTGGCCGAATATTCGGCTAGAATTTTAACTGAATATTCGGTATTCAGCAAAAGATGGTATTCGGTGTAACCCTAGTTAATATAGATATTTCTTTTTACATCAATATGCAATTTATTTCCCAGTTATTATTTTTATTTTCTCATATAAAAGAATATAGTACATAGAGAAAATATTGCTTTCATGAAACTTTTCAATTTTGAGATTTTTATATCAGTATATGTTTTTGGACCTTCCTGAACACATTTTGACTATTTTTAATGGGATGTCTGTCTATGGTTTATTCCTTGTGTATTCAATAGCTGCCACAAATATTAATGGTTATCCACAAAGCTTTATATTCGGCTTTGTTAACAAAAAATCTATAACTTGATAGAATTTTTTGAAATTCGTGTGAAAATCTTTGAAATTTTATATTTTCTTAACATGACAGCATAACACAAAATTTGACATAATCGTGCATAAAAGTATTCATTTATAACTAAATGATCATGAAATTTTTCGTTTCAATCATTGCTATGAAAAATAGCCACAATTTAATTTTTATGTTCGTGACATCATTAACCACACCCAGGAGGGGGAAGGGAAGGAGTGATCTCCCTGAAATACTAGTAAGAGTATGATCCCTGGATAGCTCAAGTCATGAAGCATCGACTAGCAAAGTTCGCATATAGGTGGTTCATAGTTCGTGTCTATGCCAGAACAGTGGTTTTTTTCTTTAAAAAAATTCCTTACATACTTAAATACTTTAGTGTACTATAATAGCTAATGTTTTCAAATAAGCAAATCCCTTGGTAAACTACAGTATGTTTAGTCAATGACATGCATTACAACTTTTTATTGGGATCAGATTGGAGATACAGGTTC
This sequence comes from Amaurobius ferox, assembly GCA_951213105.1. Lineage (NCBI taxonomy): Eukaryota > Metazoa > Arthropoda > Arachnida > Araneae > Amaurobiidae > Amaurobius > Amaurobius ferox. Next base: position 68,297,304 of record OX578144.1, on the reverse strand, counting down.
GTGACCAGTCCCGCCAGCAAAATTTTCAGGCCCCCTATGCAGTAAATCCACTCCTATTACCCCCTTCTTTACAAGTTATTGAATATTGACCTTCTTTTATCATAAACTGTTTACCCGGCTCGGGTCCCCAAGTTTCCCAGGCCGTATGCAGAACATCATTCTGCCCCTACCTGTTGGTAGCCATATTCATGGTGGGGTCAGTCTCGGTTTATTCATCCGTTGATGTACATAGAATTTCGTTACCATTTTCTGCCTCCTCAGTAATTTTTCATTGAATTATTGTGTAACCATGACTGCAGACTATTTTCTGAAAGGTTAACGGAAATGTTTCTCGCTACAAATGTGCAGAGAAGATTATTAAATGATGTTTACTATAATTCACTAGGATGAATATAACTAGCAATGCCCAAATGCGTCTCCTTAGAAGCACCATAGATAGAAATGTTTTGATTAAGATATGGTTTTTTTATTCGTGTATTTATATTCTCTTATCCGTAATTACAAAATTTTGTATTTTATACAATTCTTTTCCATTTCCTATAGAGCAATTGTTTTTTTACTCTGTGTATATTAATATGAATTATTTATTATTTCATGATCATTCTTTTGGTCTTGAGTTTCAGAAGAGTGTATAAAATATTTATTAACTAACATTTGTATCTTAATTTTTTTCATTTTTTATTATTTACGAAAGTGGTCAGTTATAAATTATGGCTGAAATAAGTTTTATACAGCAATTATGAATTTATCATTATAATAGCAATCTAATCAATATCGGTATTGGATCATATTGGTTCTTTGGTAATCAGATAGTATCTGTTGTTCGGTATTGGTTCTTTTTTGGTTTCGTAACATCCCTAAAATATATATATTGTAAGAGAAAATTTTTAATATGTTATAATAGTGAATCTGAATATTGGATTCCCCCCTCCCCAGACATTTAAGTTACATGCAAATAATAAAAGTCAAGTGTGTACTTTAAATGTTTAGATATAAAAATATATTTGATCTAAGTTGAAAGTGGAATACTAACTTCAATAATAAAACTGTTTTATGAATTAAATTATTGGTTATTACTTGTTTATTGAATTAAGTTATTGAGTTGAATGAGTTAAGTTATTCTGACTTACCTATAGTAAACAGGTTTTAAAATTTTTTACATAATTTCAGTGATATATCATTTTAGGTGCTGGGAAAGCCTGACTTAGATGACGAATTTTTAACTGATGATGTTGAAGAGGAATATGATGCATTGAACGATGAAACTTTTGGGCAAGCTGCAAATGGTACTCTTGAAAAAAATTTTCCTAGTTATTTAATTTTGTTTATTTTTTTTATGTTAACAAAATTTCATTTTTTTAATGTTATGTCATAAAATGTACAGATCATCTAAACCAATGGCCAGCAACCTTTTTGGTGGGCCAGATTTGAATTTTGGGTTGAATAAAAGAGATGCATATGTCAGACAGCTTGACAATCGTGGGGAAGTGAAGGGAGGTGGGAATACCATAAATACAAGATACATGATCCACTTTCCATCAGATAATTGGAGCACAGTGTTGCCCTTTTCTGCCATAAAAATGCATATTTCTTCTCTTAGTACAGGGTTTGCATGGTTCTTAAAAACTCCTTAAATTCATTGTCTTTAAGGGCCCTTAAAACTCCTTATTTTTGCCAAAATCTTCTTAAATTTTTTGCCATTTTAATTTCAAAATGCAAAAGGAAACCGAACAAATGACTGACTGTCCGAAATTGGCATTGTGAGGAATATTATTAAAAAATTAGGCATTACTATTGTTTTTGTTTTTTAATTTTTTATGCCTCAAAATTGGAACTTTATTAGTGGGATCAAAAGTAGAAAAAAAGAAGCAAAACACCTCTTTTACCTCTTCTGGAAAAACAAAACACAAAAACAAAAAAAATAAATAAAGTAGAAAAAGACTGGAAGATTCTTGATTAGTGTAGTGCACTTCCCTGTTGATAAATTACTATAAGTTTCTTTTTCTATACAAAGGTAAACCTTTGCTCAATTTTACTTTGTTAGGTTAAATTTGGAAAATTTGAATTCTTTAAAAATTTTTGCTCTAAAACCAATATTTTCTAATATAATTATTCCGACTAGGATTTTTAAGGTCCTCATTAGCGAGAATGAGATGTTTTCACTGAGGGTTTACTGCTTATGAGTCAGTTAAGTTAAAACAGGGAAGGGCAGGGAACTACTGGGAGTTAAATGTCTTGGCCGCTTGGATTTTAATATACAACTTTCAATCCCTATCTCTTTTTATCTAGTTTAATTTTTTTCTAAGCATGTCAGCTTCAATAAAAAATGGATTATAAAAAAGTCTAACTTTATAGATAAGTATTTGTTTTACAAAAAGTCTGATGTGGGCATTTCATGACTTTCTCGCCAAACACAATATTTTTTTTTGTCTTTAGGACTCCTGCTTATGTGCACTGTATGCATAAATTACCCTAATACTTTTAGAGTGACTCATTTCATTTATTTTCATCAGGCTATTTTTAGTGTGCCCAGTATAAATGGATAAATATTTCACTAAATAAAATAATTTATTGTATAAATGGTGGGATTGCACAATTCAATTTGTATTGATGTGCTTTACAGAGAGTCCACAAGTTGCTTTTTTTTTCAAGTTTTCAAATGATTGTTATGCTGAGTCTATTTTAAAACTAGCCATTTCACTCGCATTTTGCCCATTCTTGGCTAGTGGCCATTAAATGAGGCATCGACACACCTAAGAAAAGTTCTGAATATCAGAATCTTTTTTAATTTTAAAGAAAAAATTGATTGTTGCACATTTTGAGATCTAAAAAAAATGCAAGTTTTTTTTTTAAATCCTTCTGTATTGTATCAAATTTGCCCAAAGCCAAGATTTTGACTGGAGTGAAATTACTTGATCAGTTTGAACAGTCGTTTTGAATTGTTTAATTATTCCTTTGAATTGCCGCCCCTAATTCGAAATTTTCAAAATATTAGATATTTTCGTTGACCCACAAGATAAGACCAATGCCAAGATTCTAACTAGAGTGGAAGTGCTCAATAATTAGGTAAAGAGGTTTTAAGCTTTTTTTTATTATTTCTTTGCACCGTCACCCCTAATTCCAAATTTTGAAATTTTAGATTTTCCAGTTAGTTTTGAAACGGATTGGAGCACATTAAAACAAATATTCTAACTATAGTAGATTTGCTTGATAATTTTGATACATCATCCACTTACTCACTCACTCAGTCAGTCAGTTCAGTTCAGTGCATATAGATATATTTTTTTAATTGATAACATGTTAAACAATAAATAAAAAGTAAAAATTATTAATTTTTTGAGCATTTGTTTATTGTGTAAAATTTATGTAAATTTGTGATAAAAAAAGACTGAATGAATTTCGACTACAAATTATTTGAATTGTGCATTGGTCTGTTGTAAAACTGATACTAAACTTAAATTTGCCTGCTATAAATCTGATACTAATTTTAGTTCTATCTGATACATACTTATGTTATTATTATATAGCTCTTGATTGTATATTGGTATTATTTAAAGAAATTTATAATTTAAGGCATTAATTACATTTTCTGGAACATATTTTTTTTTGTTTTGGAAAATATGCTTATACAAAGTAGAGGGTTTGAGCATGTACTCCCTAAAACTCCTTAAAAAATTTTGATATGCCATGAGAAACTCCTTAAATTTTTCTTTTCAAAATTGAGCACGAACCCTGAAGTGAAAAATCTGCTCAGCACATCCCTTCTACTTAGCCATCTGACATTTGAGAAATATAAAACGTCATCAAACTCTGAATCCAATTCTTAGTTGTAGGAATTAGCAATGTTTCAATGCATTACATAGAATATAGTTAGTTATCGTTACGACTGTATCCATAACACTTTCCTAGTAGCAGATTTTTTGCAGCAAAGTACTTCTTGGTGAATTATGCAAATAAATATCATTGGTTTATCACTTCCTATCTTTTGAACTTCGGAACCAATTAGTCCTATTAAACCTGTCTTAGAATTGCACATATTCTTGCCACCATTCTTTGTTACACTTACTCATTTATCCCAGTCTAATCCCAAAACAGTATTGTAAGAGTAACTTCCGTGAGTATATTTTCTCCCGTTGTATTACTTTTTAAACTATACACATTAGCCAACCAGTGATATTAAATTCATTATCAATTCCCCGAATAAATATTAATAGCTGTGCAGTGTCATTGCTTTTGTCCATTGCCAAGAGGTATAATAATCAAATGACTTTGCCACATATTTGAGTTGCTTAAATAGGTTTCATCCCCAATTCTTCTGCACACCTTGTGCAAGTTCAAGTAGAAAGAGTTATATCTTCAAATATTGATTCCTTAACATTCTTAAATTGTACACTTAATACACACACACACACAGAAATGCATTTACAAAATTTGGAAATGACTATCCAATGTTATGTACTTAAAAGATTTTTGGCGTAAAATAAATTAGACGAACTGTAAAAGTAAATTGTTGCTCATTTTATGTAAAGAAAATATAGGTATAGCTTAAAAAAAAAAAAAAAAAACTTGTACAACATTCTTATTATTGTCTATAAAAACACAACTGTTCATAGTTTGCTGTATTTCATTTTAAAATCATTATAGTAATAATTACAAAATATTATAAAGTTTTTTAGTAATTTTATTCTAAAATTTAGTATTTTATTATTGTTAGGGTTTGTGGGCTGCAAGTAATGTAAAAATGGGAAGAAGTTGCATTCTGCCAAACACAAAGTGGTAGGCTGCATGCAGCCAGCTGGTTGCCAAATCTTGTCCTAAACTATTAAATTAAAATTTCTAACTTGTTTTTGCATAAATGTCACTATGTAGGGAGCAGTTTTCTAAATGTTTAATTCACCACTAGTTTCTATAGTATAAAAGTTGGTGGACATTTATGTGTGTCTCAAGTATTTAGTGTTAGTCCACACCTTTCAGATATATGTACAGAATAGAGACAATTTTCCAAATTAATTTTAAATTCAAAGTTTTCAGGACAACAATTTTTCTGTGTATACAGAGAGTAAAAATTCTACTCTGCATTTCTGTCTGAAATTTTGAGAAATTTAGCATTAATAGTGATCTATTTTATATGGTTTTGATCTGATTCGTTTGTTTAATGATCAGTGTTAGATTTACTTCATACCACAGTATAATAAAAGTACTCAAAAATTTTGAATTTAAGATTTTGTTGAAAATACATACTATGATGCCTCTGAACATGTTTTAGTTAATTTCTTCTGTTTGTCTGCAAGGTATGAACATAACATAATAAAAAACTGCTTATATCATCATGAAATATTATATTGAAAAAGATAAAAACTAGAATTATATATTTTTGTAATTTACTTGATTAAAATAGACTTAAATTTGAAATTTTAGATTTTGTAGTATTCTTTATAGAGGGGAACAACGATAAGTTTTTGAAAAATGGTAGTAACATGCAGGAAAATGATAATTTTGATTAACTGCAGAGTTTCCCCCAGGATTAAAAAAGGGCAGGGTGCTGTTACCAGAAAAAGGGCACTTAGAAAAAAGGGCACATATTTTTTGTTTGAATAACATTTATGCTTGGGATTTTTATGACGAAAATCAGAGCATTGCAAAAGAATGTAAACTCTTTTGTTGCGTATACCTCCTAGTCTAATAGACAAAAATGCAAATATATTTTCTTGTTTTATTGGAAATAGGGTCAAGATTGTGAATATATAAAATTAATTTCAATTTTTTAATATTTTGAACTTGTTTTTCGAAAAACTTAAAAGAGTATCTGTTCGAGCAAGTTTTTTTTTTTTTCATTTTGCTTATTTTCACTCGAAATATCTTCGAAACCATAAGAGACAGATATAAATAGTAAGGGATAAAAATATGTATTAGGAAATTTAGTTGCTAAATCTATCTTTATATTTTAAAAATGTGCTTATAGTTTTCGAGTAATTGTTTTGTCGAGTTGAAGAAGAGTGAAAATTGCCCCTTTTTCAAGTTTGTAATGCTATCTCAAAAACTAAACTGGTAAACAATTATGCAAGAATATAGCTCTTAAAATCCTTACCAGTGTATATAATTGGATTTTTGATGAGCTCTTTGTTTGCTAAATATAGTGGTTATAATTTCGATATTTTAGTATTTTAACCTGGGTTTTCCAATGTGTGGGAAAGCTTTAATTTACTTAAAATGTTACTATTGTTTCAGCTGAATCTGTTACTCCTTGGTGAAATATTTGTGCATAAGTATGAGATAATCTTATTTTGTTTAAAAAATTAGGGCATTAAAGGAACTTGAAGAGTCTAAAAATGTGTAATGATTGGTTAGGTTTGAACAAAAGAAATTAAAATATACATATTGAAGTACATATTTATGTGCCGCCAGGCAAGTTTATAGATTATGGGTCAGGTTGATTTTAGGTCAGATAAGTTTAATTTATATACTGAAAAACAAGTTCGTAAAATAATTCTATATTTTAACCTGAAATCTATGGTCGAAGCATCCAGATAAAATAGTTCTGAAAACTAAAGTACTAACTAGCTATAAACAGTTAGCATGTCATTTGTAGCACTTTGAAATCCTGTAAACAATATGAATGAATCTGAAAAAACTGAATAGCTTTATTGAACTTTACTGAAGTTTTATTTTACAAAATGTGATTCATTCTAAACCATTTTTGCTTCATCGGACTGGAGTCACCACCACTAAGGTATGAAAATGTTTCTTTTGTTGAGAAGAAATTTATCATTGAATAAATGCAATTTTTACATCAAATGCAATTATAGTCTTGAGCAATTGGGTTTATTAGCAATTACGATTATTGAATTTATATAAATTTAGAGTTTATTAAATTTAAAAAGGAGAATATTAAATTTTAATTTTTAGTATTTGCTCATTAGTCAATGAGGTTTGACGATTTTAAGGGATAAGATATATTTAAACGTTGCAAATATTTGTTAATTGTTTGTTGTTATATATTGATTACAAAAAAAAAAAAAAAAAAAATCCTGATTTAAATAACTAAATAAAATTCCAGAAAACTCCATAAAATCATCGTATAAAGTTTTGAACTATGGATTAGCAAAAGTTTAGCTGCTAAGTTAATCATTATTCCATGGAGTAGAATTATTAATAGTGCAAGCAACGTACGTTCATGTGTCTGCGCAGCATCCGTATCTTTAGCCGTAAACTCGCGTAGCGGGCGAGTACGCGAACGACAACTACTGCATAGTCTCTAAATCGGATGCATCGTTATTAAATGAGCTTGATTATTATTATTATTGCATGCATCCGCGGAGCGGATCAAAGACGAGTCCGCTAATATAAGGGGGGGGGGGGGGTTATTTTGTGTTTCAAATCTGCTATGTGGATGTCGTGCAACGGGCTAATCTGTTAATCCATAAGCCCGTATAGTGGGCGTGTTCATAACACAATATCACACGATTTGCACGCGTCTGTACAAGGTATATATCGTTATTGCATGCAGATTACATACACTCGTTAAAAGAAGGCGCTTAATTTTGTAAATCCGCTACGCGAATTAAATATAGATTGTTGGGACAATTGAGATATCATGCAGCGCTATAAGCAGATATAGAGAAATATTTTCTTTTACCTTCGCGATTTAAAAATATGTCGAATCGCTATTGCATGGAGCGGAGTTATCGTTAAATTACATATAACGTGTATTGCATCCGTCTGCGTAGTAGTCGGGTCAGGACCGCTCATGCAAATTTCTGGATTACCCTTCATATTTCGTTTTCCTCTTTTGTGCATTATTCATGTCTTCTCCCCCCTCAAAAAATTATTGGGGGCCCTATAACTTGAGTGATGTCCACCCTCCTTATGGGCAGCCGTGGTCAGATACACAGCCAATAACTATTGCATGACCTGCATTGGGAGTAAATCCGCTACGCGAATTAAATATATCCGCGTACCATTATTGCATGGAGCGGAGTTTTCATTATATTGTATATAACGCGTAGTGGTCAGATCAGGGCCGCCCATACAAATTCGTGGGTTCCTCTTCATATTTCATTTTCCTCTTTTGTGCATTTTTCATGTCCTCCCTCAAAAATTGTTGGTGAGTCCGGGTCCCACAACTTGAGTGGTGTCCGATCCTCTCAAAGGGCGGCGGTGGACAAATACACAGTCAATAGCTATTACACAGCCGATAGCTTAGCCGGGACTTTCGCACGTAGAGGAGATACCCAGTCCACAGCAAGAAAGCATATTAAGAGAATTTCCAAAAAGCGACTAGGCTGGTAGCTAAAGGCAATTAGTGAACAATATAAAGAAAATAAGCTCTCCCATTTTTCATACAAGCTGGTTAAAATCACCCCGCTAATCTAACAACTTTTCTCCCCGCCCTTTCTATCATCCTCGGTTTTGACTGAATCGGCGAAATTAACGTAAACATCTTCCTGCAAATGGCGTAAAGAACCCTAGTCCGGAAATCTATATTTTTAAATATTTGTTTTAGAGCAAATATGCTTACAGGGTTTACATTTATAGAACTTTATAACTCAAATGCATATCAAACATGAAATAATTTAACAAAAATTTAAGTTGAAAAAGAAAACTGTTTTGAAAGTTTTCATCAGATGGAAAAAGGAATGTACGTGCAAGCCCGCCACACACCGCGAGTATTGTTACCAGACAGCGGAATTTATCAAAGGACGAGCTTTAAGTTTCCCTGTATGTGGTGGTGAACCCAGGGAAACATTATCCGTCGTTTTGCTTGATATTTGGGTGGTCTGCGGGGGGCCTTGCGGTTGAAGGGTTGTATGTTTAATGACCATTTGGCACAGACTTATTTTTCTTTGGCGTATTTTCTTCTTTCAGAAGTCTTTGGCGACTTTTTTCGTCGGGGTTAAAAAATACTCATTTAGCTAAAATATTTTTGCTTCGGTAAACAGCAGAGAAAATATGTAAAGTTCTTAAGTAATTCTAGTAGAGTGAAACTTTGCACACTTGTGGTATCGTGGACATAACCGAATTGAACTCCCCCCCCCCCCCCCCAATTCCAAATGAAATTTTGAAAAAATATTACTTATAATTTTATGAGCTATTGATTAAGATGAAAAATAAATTGAAAAGGAAAGCATATCATTTCAATCCGACCTTATTTAATTTCTATACAGTTATTTTGGGCATTATTTTTTACTCAACTTTTTCGAAAAATCATACATTAACCATCGAATTTTGAAAATACACTTTTTCAAGGCGCTCCTTAAAAACTGCATTTTTACACGGAAAAGGAAGGGAGGGGTTATTAGGTGTTTCACTCTCTCTCATGGAAAAATTACATTAGTTATCCAAAGGAGTCCATATTGTAAAACAAACCCTTTTTACCAGATGATAGGTGTGTATGTGTCCGTGAGTCTGTGGAGACGATATCTCACAAACGAATGGTGCGATTTCGACGAAATTTGATACAAAAACTACAATCAGTGATTACTATAAGTCTCTTGATTTTAAAAACGTAATCAAATGTTAGGAAGACTCCCCCCCCCCCAATTTTTGAATGAAAAAAATTATCAAAAAATCGGAACCTTCAATAGTATTTATTACATGAATAATCATTTATGTCATTTTTAATTAGAAAACGATTGACACAAACTTTAAAACGCTAGCACAAACCTGTCTTGAATTACTGTGCTTTTTCTTAAATAAATGTATTAAAAAATCACATAAAAAAAAAGTATTAAATATTACGAAATACGTTCACTTTTCATATGTAATATCATGCGATAAATTTGTGAACATCATATATATATATATATATATTCAGGCACTAAATTCAGGTTACCTTCATGTAATAATTCTAAACAAGTCTTAAAGTCAATCAATCTGGACCTTGATAAATTTATTTATGGATTAGCTTCTAAATATGCTCAGCCTTTAGAGGCATTTAATATGTGGAAATTTACTATTTTGAGATCTATTAAAAATGCCATTTGTAGTATTAATTTATCTAGATCTATATATAATATGGATAATATAAAGCAATCTGTTAATAATTTACATAGATCTTTTGTTGTTACTTATGTTGATAAAGCCTCCAATAATTATGCTATTATTTGTAAAAAATTCTATATTCAATATCTGCTAGATTATTTAAAAAATAATAGTCTATTTAAAATTGATTCACACTCTCTTAATAGTATCAAATTGAAAATTATCAATATGTATAGTGATTTAGATATTAATAATAAATTTTTGACATTTCCATATATTATGCTTATACCTAAATTTCATAAAAATCCTATTAAATTTAGAACTGTAACCAGTGGTCATAATTCATACTCTACTACTGCTAGTAAATTATTACTAAATTATTTAAATGCACTAAATATTAATTTACGAGATTCTAGTGATAACTGTATTATTCTAAATAACAGTAAAGAATTAAAAAATAAATTAAAAACACTTGGTAAAATAATAGGATTTCAAACTTTTGATTTTAAAGATCTATTTAATAATATTAAGATCACTGATCTATATGATGTCATTTTAGCTTTATATAATGCTTATATTACTTCTCATTCTCATCTTACTAAATTTACCAATTTTCCTAAGCTTCTCCATTTTGTTCTTTTCAATAATTATATCTTTCAAGGTAATAAATTGTACTTACAAGTCTCAGGTGTTCCTCAAGGTGGCTGTAGTAGCAGTATGTTAGCTAATTTATACCTATATCATTATGAAAAATTCTTTACTTCAACAGATTATAAAATTTACAGATATGTAGATGATCTGATTTGTCTTGTATTTACTGATAACTATGTCATAGATATAGATTTCTATCCGGATAATTTAAATTAATACCTAATGAAACTTCTATTAGTAATAATATTTATTATTTGGATTTAAATCTAATTATAGAACCTGCTCATGGGATAGTTACTAATTTATATGATAAAAAAGATTTTTTAAAATTTAATATTAATAAATTATTACCTTTTAATTCCTGCAACTCGATTCAATTGTTTAGAAATATTATACTTAATCAACTTTTTAGAATTTATAGATTATCAGATAAAAAATTTCATGCTTTGCACATTAATAACCTCAAAATTACCAGTAAAATGTATAAATATCCTGCATATTTAGTAAATGGTATAGTTAATAAGTTTCGATTAGCCTAAAATTCTCTTATTATCTTATTTTAGCCGTACTTATTCATTCTTTTGATATTATATTTTCATCTTTTTATCTTGAAGCTTTAACTGTTGAATACCTCTTTTTATTGCTTTTACGCAGTACAGTTTTTATTACTCTCTTTGGCAACAGCAAATCACATCTTTTTATTTCTCCATATGGCAACATTGGTCTAGCCCAGGGGTCGGCAACCTATTGAAACGGAAGAGCCAAAAGTTACAATTTACAAAATTTTCCAGTTTTTAAAGAGCCACTAAAAATTTTCGTTTCAATATTATAGTATTTGCTTATATATATTGGATTTTGATTTAAAATAAACGGCTTTAAATACGGAATAATATTTATTCATATAAAAACACACATATAGATAGTTACATCAATGGGAGCATTGGCTTTGCATGCCTTTTGAAAGTTTGATTAAATCTGGCTTATAAATTGTTATTTTAAGTTTCAAGCACGACTCTAGATTTTTATTTGTTAGTTGACTTCTAACTTTACTTTTTATTATATTCATGCAAGAGAACGCTTGCTCGCACGAATATGTCGATTCGAAGATCGTCAGCACTCCAACTTCTTCACCTCACTGTAGCATTCCGGAAGACTATTCCATGCGCCGAATATGAGGGCCTCAACTCAAGGAATTTCTTTTAGAGCTGTCTGTCTACTTGTGCTGCGCGATGTGCATGCATTTCTGGACCCCCAACTCTTCCAACTGGCTCTTGAGTTCTGTGAACTTGCCACTCCACAAGTCTTTCCTTTTCAAATCTAGCAATTGCGTTTGGAGCGATCCAGCATCAATTCCAAATGGCTCAATGTTGATCTCATTTGCATTTGTGTTGAGAGGATTTACTATGAACGCGAGAGTACTTTTGTTTGTTTTGAATTGCTCGAATCTCTCAGCGAATCCATCCTTCATGTTTTTTAAAGCTAGGCTGAAGTAATTCGTGTCAATAGTTGCATTGGTCTCATCGCGATATTGCTTCAGATTTTTAAAATGAAGTAATTTACAGCTTCCCATGTCTTCAACAAAAAGAAGTAATTTTTTTTCGAAACAAACTACTTCTTCAAGCAAGGGGTAGGCTGGGTTGCCCTTTCCATGCAGTTTTAGATTTAGTTCATTTAGTTTCATTGTGGTATCTACCATGAAGTTGAATTTTTGCAGCCATTTGTCTTCTTCCAATTCGGGATGGTCAATGCTTTTTTCATTGAGGAATATTTTTATTTCACTCAAGCACAAAGCAAAATGTTGCAATACGTTACCTCTGGAAAGCCATCGCACTTTATTGTGCAGAAGTAGGTGAGAAAACTGGCTATCTATTTCTGCAAGGAAATCTTTAAACTGGCGATGGTAGAGTGCTTTTGCCAAGATGCTGTTAATAATCTTAATTACCAAGTTCATGACCTCAACTATTTCGGCCGGAAATGTTTGGGCACAAAGCGCTTCTTGATGAATTATGCAGTGAAACGTTAGAATTTAGTGGTTTATTTTTTTTTGAAGAATTGATGTTACCCCTCTATGTATTCCTGTCATACTTCTGGCTCCATCAGTTGCTATAGAAACGATTTTATTTATATCGATTCCATTGTCTTCCAGGCATTTTTGCACAGCATTTGCTATATCTTCTCCACGAGTTTGCTCTGAGAGCGGTAGCAATCCTAGCAGTTCTTCTTTTGAACCTTGGGACGACATATACCTGACGAAAAGGGTAACTTGCGCCGTGTCTTTTATGTCGCAAGACTCATCTATAGCAAGTGATAAGGCAGAAGCCAGTTGAATGTCTTCCACTTGCATATGTGTTACATTTGAAGACATTTTAGCAGTTCTATCTTGTACTGTTTTAGCAGATAATGGCAAATCTTTGATTTTTTTCATCATTTCTGCTTTGTTTTTAAAATCACGAAACAGTTCTCCAGATGCACGTATAAAACAATCTTTGACGTACTCACCATCTGTGAATGGTTTTCCTCTTTTTGCAATTTCTAATGATACTGCAAAGTTTGCCAGATTTACATTATTGGAAGATTGCGCCCAGTTACTTAGCAAGGAACTTGACTGTTGTTTTTTTGGAGCTCTTCAACAGCTTTTTTTCGTGCGTCACCGGTTGGATATTTACCAGTAAACTGGGTATGATTTGTAGTGAAGTGTCTCTCCAAATTTGACCTCTTATTGTGTGCGAGTTTCTCGTGGCAAATGAGACAAGTCGGAAGGCCATCTGTGTTGCATATGAATGCAAACGACTCCGTCCAATCCTGATTGAATTCTCGGTTTTCTTCTTCAGTTCTTCTCTTTCCTTTACCAGATGCCATGCTGGCGCGGAGTTGAAAAAATGACTTTTTAAAATTTTACTTAGCTATCTAAAACGGCAAACAACTTATTTACCATTATTACTTCGTTAGCACGATCCTCAGATATGTAATTCAATTCTGTTACTGATTTTATTATATTATACGCGTACATACATTTGAGAAGATAATTCGCATCTAAATCGTATTCTTCTTGAAACAACAAGCGAATAGACACGCAGAAACCGCAAGCCTAGTCTAGAGCCTAGACGTGTTGTCTAAACTCTAGACGGTGGCTGTTTGGGTGAGACAGAAATGAAATTCAATTGGCTGAAAGATAAACATGGTCACGGAGTCTCATCTCTAAGAACAAAACAATATTTCAAATTTATCTCATTACGGTCATGTTAAGCGTAGCTATTTGTAATTAACGATTATGAAAATAGAAGCTATTGAGAAATTAGGTACTTAAAAATATATTTTCTATTTTTTAAGAGTTTTGATAATAAAATACTAATTTTTTCGTATGGAACTGGAGAGCCGCAACTTTACATCAAAAGAGCCACATGCGGCTCGCGAGCCGCAGGTTGCCGACCCCTGGTCTAGCCATATTTTGCTTGTCATGGTTGCTCTAATGAAATGTATTTCAAGGTATTTATGTTTCCTTTATTGTTCCAATCTATATGCTTGTCGTCCATATAACACAAGTTTATAGATTAAATCTATCTTGTGTTTCAGAAACAAGCATTTTTGTGTTCATTTCGAAGGGATATATGGACCCGAAGAGAATTTTTTCGAAATGAACTTATCGTAAGCCTAACTCTCTTCCATGTGCAAGCTTTTTTGCTTGATTTTTTTGTTTCCTTATTTGCATTTCTCATTTTTGAAATTTGTTGATTGTCTTTGTCTTTATGACCTGCATTACGCTTTATTATTTCCTCTTTATGTCTTAATTTCTTTTATTTCTTTGTATTTTGTAGAAAATTTTGGAATAGTGTATTATGAGTTACTACATACATTCTAACTTTGGATTTACTAATTTATATTTATATATATATATATATATATATATATTATACAAATGTAATGCAATTTAGTATACTACTGTACTACTAAATAAAGAATAGTATATTTTGTTATACTATGTACTACTATTTGTTATACTACTAAATAAAGAATAGCGCTAAGCTGCCGACTTCAATCAAATCGAATGCAAACATAGCTAACCAAATGGAAAAACAACCAAAGTTATTATTTATCACTCTTTGGCGATAACCCGCCAAATCAGCACTCTGTCACTTTCTCGGACCTTTCAAGATTGATGACTTCGGGAGTCTACGAGGGCGACAGACCCCCTGTAGTTCCGGTATCGTCTGGAAATAAAACTGGTCTCTTTATTCTCCAATGTATTGGGGGCTATTCCCCTTCTGTCTTGTTTCTTTTAGTGGAGGAAAGAAGTGAATGGGGCTGTCAAACCTCTTTTTATTGGCACTAGATCACCCTTTTTCTTTCTTTGAAGGGGGGGGGGACGATCGAAATTTGCGGTAATGAACGCAGAGAAAGGGCTCTGAGACTTATCTGAGGTCATACAAGAACTTTTTGATTTTCATTTGAGGACAGATTGCCAAGACTCTCTTAACAAAAGGCTAAGCAGGGGATCTGATCTGCTAACATAAGGGCAGGGAGGGCACTGTTCTGGTAACAAAAGGGCAGGCAGGGCACTGGGCCCTTCCAAAAGTACCTGGGGGAAACTCTGTAACTGTATATGAATGTATTAATATTGTATAATGCACAAGCCACCTTAAATGCATATAATTTACATGCTGATTAACCCATTGATAACTTAAAATATAAATTTTTAAATAATTAAGAAATTTAAAATAACTTGTGAAGGAAATCTCATCTGAATATACAATACAATTTTCACTATTGTAAGTGATCAGAATCAGAACTGACCCATGTTGGTAAGCGAATTTCTTTGAGCCACCATTCCTAAAGTATTGCCATTGGGCATGTTATATAACATTTGAAGCAGTGTTAGAAATTTGAACTAGGTGCCATTTGACGCCTATAGTTTAGACTCTAGGTGCCAAATAGACACATCTAATTGCCATTTTTACATCTCTAACAATTACAATTATTTTTTAAATGTCCATTTTTGTTAAAGATATAAATAAAGAGTAATTCAGATTTTTGTATAGAAATTTTTTTAAATTTTCTTAAAATATAAAATAAACTAATAAAGAAACCCAAGAGAAAATAAATTGAAAAAATCGCTAATTCCTGTTTATTTGACAAAAAGGACATAAAAAACAACAACAAAAAAAAAAAATATTTAACAATTTTGAATTCTGGTCATCTTGTACAATCATTGTTCCAATACCCCTTCATTTTACACTTGAAAATCAATTTTCCTGAGTTAGAAATTAATATAAACGTTTTAGTTGATGAAAACAGATTGCAAAAATGGAAAATATGTGATAATAAAACAGGATAAACCGAGAATCACGTATAAATGCACATTTTAGCGACATTTCCATATTTTTTTTTTTTTCAAATATACGAATTAAACACATTTAAAATTAAAATATTATAAGGGGATTTTGAGCTAAATTTAGTCACTTTTTTTGGCCAATTTCATCAAAGTATGGGATTTCATTTTAAAATCTTAAGACTATATTCATCTTAAAAGTCTTAAAAAGGAAGGGGAGGGGGGGGATTTGCATATTTTTCCGGAGATCGGTGGTCAATGCAAATATTGGAGCTTAACGAAAAAATGTAAAATTGGTAGATAGGGTTCAGTATTTGCAAGTCAATAAGTTTTTATGTTTTATAGTTGCTACTCTTTTTCTTGTCACTTTGACAAAATATAAACTCTTGAAATTGCTTTATACCCTTTGGGTGAGCTGGACAGCCTGGGAAATAATAAAAATAGTATAAATCACATGAATTTCAGGGATTGATAGGAAAAATGCATAGCTGCCAACCTACCAGAAAGAAAAATAGGAACACATTGCATTAGGAAAAATCATGCACCAATACCATTTTTTGCCATACTGCTGCAAAATAGCCTTCTATTTCATTAATAATAGGTTTGAAAAATAGTTTTTCTATATAAAATACAAAATAATTACAAATGTTTTAGGCAATGCAAACAAATTGTATTAGTGAAAAAATACTTTCACAATAAAACGAAATATAGAGGATCATGCACAAATGCCATTTATCGCGGTACCTGGTACTGGTGCAATCTAGCCTTTCATTTCTTTAATATAATACACTTAAATAATAGTTTTCTTGTATATAACGCGAAATAATCATAAAAATTTTAGTCGATGCAAATGTGTTTCTCCCACATTAATTAGAAGCAGATGCAATTGCGAGGAAACAGATTTTTAGATGAAAAAACGTGAAAACTTCGATCTTAAAATTCCTGACTTTGTTTCTCATTTTGTGACCTACTTCCAATTTTATTACTTGAAGATACTCTTATATATGCAGATGAAAAATATGCAAATTTGCATACAGTAATGGAAATGAAGTTATGGAAATGAAAAATCGAACCATTTTGGTCCAAAATCTGATTAATGGAACAAGAATGAAAAAAATGGAACAAATATGTAAAAATTTTAACATTTGGCACTTGTAAAAATGTCATTTATAATGTCTGATAATGAAATATTAGCTGGCCAAATTTGCAAGATGCTGAAACAATTATACAGGAAAGCAGTGTGTTTGTTCGATTAGAATGTAAAGACTCCAAGATCAACTCCTTTTCTTCCAAGTGGAATATGTAGATGTACGAGGGGATAAAGGGGAGATGAGAAATAGAAACCCCTTAAATACCTGGAGCCTTTGTCTTGCCTCTGGTCTGGGATCTGGGAATATCTGAGGAAAGCAAACAAATTCTTCAGAAGTGTAATTTCAGGTCTTGAAGGGTGGAGTGAGATGCAGTACAATAAGGATCCCAATGTTGTTCTTCACTGAATAGATAGAGTGGGATTTTACTGCCTGTACACAGTACCCCATTGTGTTGGTCATTTCCAAAAGTTGTCATGGAAGGTTAAAGGCCCTGTAAGCCCCACATCTGAGATCATAATAATGAGTTGGAATATGCAGATTTATTATTGAGAGTGTCTGGCTAGTGTATAAAATGCTGCTTTTTTTTTCAACTGCAGTCCAGTCTTCTACCAGGGATCCTAATTTAGTCAAAGGGAAAGGGAAGACTGATTGTGAACAAACAATAGCATTGTTATGCATTAAATTTGAAGACCAGGTTGAAGAATCTAGTCATTAGATTGAAATTTCTAGTCTCAAATATGACTAACGACCACTAATTTTGAACACTGATTTGAAGGTATCTATGAGATGTTTCTCATTGAAGCATAAGCTTGCCATTAGCTAGCTCCTTAGCAAGTTTATTAATGAGCAATGTTGTCAAAAGGCAATTCAAAATTATAGAATTATAATTTTAGCCAGTACAAATTACTATACTAGGATAAGTATTGAACATGGTAAATTATAATGCATTGCATATATATTTCTTTAAAACTTAAAGCACCATGGTTGGTAAGCTGTAAATATGTATAGGCTGTAAATAAAATTATTATATATGTATTTATTTTATGTACATCTTTTTATGAATTTTCTATTTTTAAAATACATTTTATATATTCATTTTAGATGACTGGGAGGAAGCCCATGAAAAATTATCTGAATTGATCAAGAATAATAATATAGATGTGAAATCTTACTTTAATGACTCTCTTCTGGAAAATGATGACAGTCAGGAGGTATGTTAATTATTAACTAATCTACCGGGTGATCATAATTAAAGTATCTTTAAAACAGTCTAGAGAGATATTTAGCCACAGTGCGATGGCAACCAAAATTGATATGGTGACGTTTTAGGACATACAGAAGTGATTTTATAAAAAAATAGTTAAAAAAAAGCACCAGTAGGGAAGATTTGGTACTGAAGTAGTAAAACACATCGAAAATTAGTGATCAAGTGTAATTTTTTAGGTAAATAAACCAAATATTTAAATTTGAAGTGTAATTAATGAATTTTATTGACACAATAAATAAAAATTTCCTGAATACAGCATATATACAAAAATAAACTTATAAAATAAAATCTAGTTTAAAAGACAAATAACAGCCTTCTTCAGGAGTAAGGCTCCTGTATATACAGGCTGGCGCAACAGCGGCCATCTTGACTTCCAGTTAAAGCCATTGCAGTACATGGCAAAAAGAATATTACTTTCTCGCCCTATTCTCAGGATCTCAAGAAAATCAAAACATTCTAGACTACTTTCTTGAATGATTGGTGCAATTGTTGAAAGCAGAAACAGATATTTTATAGCTGAATTGCATATCCAATATAAGCTATATAATATATGCACGCCAATGAAATAGTACGAGCAGACAGGATAACTGACTCCACCGGTAGAAGACAAAATGGCAGTTGTGTCAGCCTGTATATATAGGAGTTTTATTCAGGAGTGATAAGAAGCATGTCCTCACTTTCTCAAATCTAGTCGGCAACATAAGTGATGCCATGCATCTTGTCAGTTCAGATAAAGGGTGAAAGGGTGTTATTTGCCTTTGAAGTTACTATACCAGTTTGTTTTATTTATGCTGTATTTACAGTTTTTATTTATTGTGTTTTATTGCAACTGTTTTTTTAGCAATTATTTGATTATTTGAAATTTTATTTATTTTCTATGTCAATTTTTTAAACATTGACATAATTACTATTGCTTTTATCAAACATATTTTTTAGGTGAGCATTTTCTCCTATGGAAAGTTACCGTTCTTTTCCTACAAGTTAAAATAGCCTAATAAGTCCTCAGTGGGTTTATGAATTAAGTTGTCATATGTAAATTTTATTCATTTTCATTGGTCGTAGTTTTAAATTGACTCTGGATGGGAATTTTTGAAATCAATATTTTTTTTTCAAGTAAATTGCTTCTGCATATTTTGAAGAATATTCCTACCAAGTTTTGTTGAGTGTTGACTGAGAGATATGTCTCTAGAAGACTCTGAAAAGGGATGCTTTAAATATGACCAGCTTATATTTCATAACTGTTTTTTTTATTTGTACATCTTTTAGTACACTTTGGTCTTAATATACTTTTCTTTGATTTCAGGAAATAGTGTCAAAAAGTCTTTCTCAGTTAGGTTTAGAAGATGATTTAGATGATCCTGCCATAATGACTATATCTCGTAATTGTCATTCTTCGGTAAGTTATATAATTTTTTCATTTCATTTTAATATAAATTATTTCAATGAATTCTACCTATTGCAAAAATACAAGGATGTTAGTCTTGCTCCAATTAAATTGCTCCGAACTGTTACAATTACATATTTGCAAGTCAATCAGTTATGGCAAATTGGTTTTGAGATATATTTATTTTTATTTGCATGTTTAATTTTATTTTTTTAAAAAGAATTGTTTCAGAAATAAAATAATTAAAATTTCACGGCTTCAAATGTCTGATAATCTGTTCCAAAATATTTTTTTTTTTTTTTTTTGTAAAAAGTGTTTTGAAACTAATTTTTGGCACTTTCATTATTGCAAATACTTGATCTCTTGTTTGCAATTTGATCTCTCATCTATCAAATGGACTTGTAGTTGAGTGATTTTGCCTAACACTGAATCATTGGTAGTTATTCTGCAGGGTGCAAGTTAAGTTTTATTTTCATATATTTACCATTATTTCAATTCCCATCTGGATTTTATATTTAAAATTGAAGTACTTTATTCAGGATTAAGATACTTTTAAAGTATTTGAAATTTTTTGGTGTTTTTTATTCTTAATTATCCCTTTACACCCTCTGGGACTTTCCATGTCAAGTCATTCAGAGTCCACCTCAGAATTAAATGAAAATTGGTCTGTATTCTGTAGGTTTCTTTAAAAAATGCAAAATTTTAGATACCTTAAGATAATTTAAAAAATACAGGCCCTTGAAGTTTTATTGTAGGACCATTATGGTTACTTCAGAATTAAGTCAAGCAGTTATGACACTTGAAAAATTCCTTTAATTAACTTAATCTGCTCTCTTATAAAATGATCTTCATGTGCAGATCTGAAGAATAGAACATCCTGGTCCCATTTGTAAACAAATTTATAAAAACTATGAAATTGGATCAATATATGCCAAAGTAAAGTGCTAAAATGGTATTAAAAGATATATCAGTACTACTTTTATTGTTTCAACAGTCAGCTAAACACAATATATGAGTTAAACACGATATGTGTGTTAAAAGTCTTTCACAGAATAAAACAGATGATGTAAGAAATTGAAAATATCAATAATTTTCTCATAATCTTTAAACCAAAGGCCTTAATTTAATCCAATCAAAAGGCAATGTTGATAGAATTTATATTTATATATATTTTTTATTTCAATTAAAAGATTTAATAAAATCATCTGCTGTATAAATTCATTAGATTTAATTCCGTTGCTAAGCAGCATATATTTTTTTTTCAAATAAATTGGTGATAAAAATATTGTCTGCATAGTGCTAACTGTATGGGAGGTGCATTTTTTATTAATATCTCAATAACCCCTTGTCCTAGAAACTCAAAACATGGACTAAATTTTAATTGGAACTATTTTATGGCTATCCATATAATTTCATGAAATTTGGTACAGCTGTTTTCCCATGATGGTGAGACAAACACATACACAAATATGCATCCAGTTTTCAATTTTATTTATATAGACTAGCAGTATACCCATTCTTCATATGAAATATGCAGTATAAAGAAATTTAATATTCACAATAATGTGCAAATTCCTATAGTATTGTAAATGACATTGTTATTCAAAACATTCTATTAAAATATTTAAATTAATGCTTCCAAAAAGAAGTTTTAATCTATTCTCACTATACAAAATTATTTTCACATGCAGATCTGAAGAATATCTGCATCTTGATCCCAATTGTAAACAGATTTGCAGAAAATAAGAAATTTAATTAATATATACCAAAATGAAAATGCTAAAATTGTATTAGAAGATCTCATGGATTAGGAGATATACCCATGCTACTTATATTTTCTTAAATCAGAAGATATACCCATGCTACTTCTATTTTTGTAGAAGATTATAAATGTGTATTGAAAGATATACCCATACTACAATATATGGGTTTGAAAAATCTTTGTCAAAATAAAACAGATATGACATAATTTAAAAATATCAATAATTCTTGTAATCTTTAAACCCAAAGGTCATAATGGATATAATTCAGTCAAAAATGCAATTCTGATCATATTTATTTATATACATTTCTTTATTACTTAAATAAAAAAATATTTAATAAAAATTGTCTGCTGTATAAATTCATTGTGTTTAATTCTGTTGCTTAGCAAGATATTTTTTTTTTCCAAATAAATCTGCTAAATAAACTCATTGAAGGCGACCTACAAAATTTCATGAAATTCAGTTCAACCCGTTCTCCCATGCTGATGCTGAGACAAACACATATACAGATTTTCAATTTTATTTATATAGATTATTATTTTTTCTTCTTAAAATGTTATTTCTAATTAATTCATAGATCTTTTTGAATAATATCAGGAATTTCACTCTTACAAAATGTGGCAAAACAATTTTAAAATAGGGAACTATAGGGTATTAATGACTTTATCTGAATTTGATGGTAATTTCTAATATTAATGAAGCAATAGTTAGGATAGATAGAGAAACCCCTGTGCTTGTTGGAAGGTTGAAAACAAAAGTGTTTTTGATTTTCAAGGGTAAAAATTTTAGCTACTCCATGTCAAACTTTTTTTTAAAAAATTTTATTTACTTTTAATGCAAAAGCAGTGAGACTCAGAATGACATGGTAATACATCTTTCTGAAATCGACAGTTAAGGCAAGATAACTTTTTAATATATAAAGATAAAATTATTAAATATTTATATTTAATAAAATGTATTTATGTAATATTTTTTCTTTCTAGTCCCGTTTAGGGTCTGTGTTTGGTCCATCTCCTCCACCTCCAGCTATTTTGGAAACTGAAATTTGTGTAAGTGTTTATGTTTTAGGAATCCTGTGTATTTTTTCAATTTTATTTTTAAACTGTTAATGTAATTTTGAAAAAGAAAGGGACATTTTAAAGCTTAACTGCTACATTTTATCATAGTTATGTTCAAAATGTTCTGTGCATCACTTTGATAATCGTCTAATACTGTAATTAAACCATCATTAAGAAATTTGATATAAAACATGGTGGTTTGATAAATGGCAAGGTGAAGTCTTTGCTAATATAACAATGGTTTTACTTTAATCAAAGTTTCATTTGTGAGTCTTGCATAGTTTTTTTGTGGATTATAGGGATTTTGTAAGTTGTGTTCTTAGTTTTGAATGGCAAAAAATCTTAACTGCACCTATGTCAAACTATTTTTTTTTTATTTTTATTTTTTTTTAATACAAAGGAAGTGACTCAAAATAACAGGATTACACACTTTTATGAAATCGGCTAATAGGAACACTAATGGCAAACACAAGATGTCAACTTAAAAATATTTTTTGATATATTGAGTGGCTCATGCTACATCTTTTTTAATGGTTTCTTTGATAACATAAAGTCGTATAGGATCTGTTCTTTGCCTTGACTGTGCATTTTTTAAAATTTTACCTCAGAGTCCATAATGTAAAAAGAATAAAGTGAAAATCTTGCTTAATATTCAAGTTCAGAGTATTAGAGATGGAGGGACGAAATGCAAACTAATATACAAAATATTCTTACGATTTGCTCATATGTTGATTATATGATGGCAACATGCAGCAGTGGTATGTTTTCCAGCTGTAGCATTTTGCTCAACTTATTGATTTCTTCCAGCATATTTTCTTTACTGTGGTGATTATATTGCTGTGATTTTTCTTTCAATAATAACTGTAATAAAACTGGTGCATCATATTTAAGCACGAATGGAATAACAATGCAGCATACAAGGATACTTTTCAAGGATATGGCGAATCTCCTTCGTCAGTGCTAGGCAACTAAGTAAAAAAAACAAAATGAAATGAACTTAATTCTAGTTTATGTAAAAAATAGTTTTAAATATTTTTCTGTATAATACATATCTAATGATTTAAAAATTACTAATTTCTCCAGCCTTCTAAAATTCCTTATACTCCAATATTTTTGCATGAATAAACATAAACAGATTTTTAGATATCAAGAAATTTGAGTTATCATTATTCAATATATTCAATAGGTAGTATAATGATAGGCTTGATTATCTAGTATTTGATAAACCAGGATTGTTAAAAGGAAGAGTTAAGTTGTAATTATCTCAGAATGTAAGTGAATACTGATTAACTAACATATTTTGAAGTAAGGATTAATATTTTTTATTTAATCGTAAATTACCCACTATTATTTATTGTTTTTTATGTGATTCTACTGCAAGGATCTGCTAAATCGGCTGTTCATGTGCTGAATGCAGCTTTCGAATGTGACTTGCTTCAAATAAAAGATCATGCATCCCAATAAAATATTTTAACTATAAATATGTTATTATATGCTACTGAATTCTATTATTCTCAGCTGCTAAAGAATTTGCATAAAAAAATGCTACTCTGGGAAGAATTGTGACAGCAAATTGAAATACCTGGTAGCTGGAACAGCCCTTAAATCTAATAAATTGGTCTGAAATACTATAACAGAAGTAACTGGCAAATATGCCGATTATGTCCACACGAAATAAAATTCAAGTAAAATCATTCCTATAGAATTTGGTTAAATTTTGATCAAGAAAGTCCAATTTGCTAAATGTTCTTTTATTTAATTGTATTTTTGAGAGTTTTTCATTTTCTTCTGTTTTTGATCATTATTTGCTTTAAATTATTAGTTTATAATTTGCTTAATTATTATTATTGTCATTGAATATTTTTTTGTGCTTATAATCATTAGTTATGAATAAGAACCCATTCTTATTTTTTCAATTTAGGGCTCTCCGAAGACTCACTCCATTTGGAGCACAACCCCAAAAGATAGCGGAATTTCTTTTCTGCAATCATTAGGCCATGGCTCAAATAGTCTTTCACACCAAGTATGTATAAAACCCTATCTATTCTTCCTTTAATATATAGTAGTATACACAGTTTGTACATACATTAAAAAGCTATAATTTTTTTAGAAATTAAGTATCATTAGGCCAGAAATTAGCAATCATTAGGCTACGGCTCAAATAGTCTTTCACACCAAGTATGTATAAAACACCTATCTACTCTTCCTTTAATATACAGTAGTATACACAGTTTGTACATACATTAAAAAGCTATAATTTTTTAGAAATTAAGAACGTACATCTATATTTTATAGTACATTGTGCTCAAGAGAACATAGTTTTTCTTTAGACTATATTGTAAAATTTTATATAAAGATCTGTGTTAAGCTTCCTTGACTGTAAAATAACAAGAAAGATCAATCATGCATAAAGTATTATGAAACACTTTCCAACTGATATGCAATTTTATTTAAACATCTAATATGTGATGCATTTAGTGCTGACATTTTTAAAATTGTCACAGTATTACTACTTGAAAACTTGAAACTTCATCGAAAAAGACAATACTGTTGTTGTTCCTAATCCCTAATTGGTCCAACAAATTTAGACCAATTCCATCAGTCCATGAACTTTTAAAAAGTCTAAAAACAAAAGAGGATTTGAAAACACCTCATCTAACTTAAAGTCAATACAGTTTAAAATATGCTCAGGCGAAGCCTGAGTTGTCCTGCACTTAGTGCATAGCTTAAAAATCTTCCGTCCATGCTCATAGGTGAGACTCCTCAAATGTCCACTAACAAAGCGAGACAAACAGGTCTACCAAGATCACTGACCCTTGAAAGAAAGGGCACCTTCCAGAGTACCAGAGGGATATAAAGACAATGTTAGTTACACAAAATGAATTTTATTCAAATGTTCATCGAAATATAAATTATAAACCTCTCTATGTAAAATCAATGAATATTTCATTTATATCACAAATGAAAATAGCCGTAAAATTAGTTTAAAAAGCAAAAGAAAAATCGCGAAAATTAGTGGCAAATTAAAAAGGTTAATGCTAAAATGTACTTGTAAGTTAGTCTACAGCTAAATGATTAATAAGATTATTAATGTTTTAAAAAATATAAAAATTTCTACTAGTTTTTATGGTTTTATATACTTTTAAATCAAACATCATAATTATAAATGTGAGTAATTTATGCATGTTATTATTTTGTCGAATGTCAACAAGTATATTATTATCAAATAACATAATTTTAAGTGTGAGTAATATACTCACATTATCAAACGTAATTTTGAGTGCTAGTAATTTATGCATGTTATTATCATTTGCTGAATGGAAATCATATTATCAAATTCAATTTCGAGTGCGAGTCATTTGCAGATATTATTATAATTTGCCGAATGGTTATGACAACTGTCTCATTTTAACAAGTCAAATGTATGCAAATCCATTGAACACTTAAATTTGAATTATCAATTGCAATACCATTACAATATTTTACCAATGATGCATATACAATGCATTATAGGAAAAAAAAAGTTAAGAAAATAATTTATTTTCAGTTAAATAGTTTTTACCATTTATGTATTTTGCGATGTTGTATTTTATTTGAAGTTTAACATTAGTCATCCATTTTTCATAGGAACCCCATGTCCCATCAAATTCATCATCTGATAGTGTGTTTATAAGTCCTCAGAAAGCTTGGAGAGCTGAGGAACTTGAAAGAAGCTTATTATCCTCTTCTAACCAAGAAAAACCTACTCATGCTTCCAGTTGCACCTGGCCTGAGCCTTCTCAAATCGGCTCTTCCAGCCAGAATCTGTCCAATAAGCCATCGCACAATCAGAGATTTCCTAATTTAAATCATAACCACAACAAGCTGAATCAGAGGGTTTTTACTAGAGAAGAAGTTGAAAGGCACATGCTCTCAGATCCGAGACTGAGTTTTCATAACAAAATGAATTTCCCTGCGCATCATTTGCCTTCACCTTTAGCTCACCCAAATATGATGCCTCCTATTGGTACCGTAAGTGTGAGTATTTTTGTTTGCTTGATCTTTTTATGTATGTATGTGTGGAACATGCAGTGCCTGTATTTGTTTTTAAAATTATTTAATTTCAATTTTGTTTATGTAAAATGATGAACAAGTAGCATTTCACGAAATTTGAACTAATGAGAATCTGAAACAGTGCTGATTGTTCTATTTAAAATAGTAACTAAGGGAAAATCATTGAATTAAACTAAACCAATTGTCTTTTTAAATACAAAGCTACTAACTGCTCCAATTTTTCCAAATTTGTGCTGTGTTTTCTCATTGTACTGACGAATTTGAAATAGTTGGCAGTATAACCGCCCCCCCCCCCTAAAAAAAAAAAAAAATAATAATAATAATTGCTTTTGTGGCCATTCTTTTGATTGTGATATGCCTTGCACAGAGTGTGAGTTTATATGCTCATAATTTATGCAAATTTTGGGGGAAGATGAAAAGTACACTGAAATGGATGTACTTACTATCTATGTATTTCACTTAGGTACACAGATATGTTGCGTAATAAAAGGACTTAATTATCATTTGCCAAATGGCAAATGATAATTAAGTTGGCTTTGTACTGACGAATCTGAAATAGTTGAATGTGTCCTAATTTCATTATTTAAAATGTGAAGGTGAAGGGAAACTATTTCCATGGTTTAAAAACATCATCAAAAGTTGTGTCTTAAATACTTATTATTTTCATCAGACTTTTAAACAATGAAAAATATGACTTTAAAATAGTTATTAAATTATCAACATTTTTTGCCATAATTACTGTAACATTTTTTTATATAACACAAATTATATATCATCCGATCACAAATTATGTATCATTTGATCTGAATTTAATTTAAATTGGTATACAGCTTGTATTATTAGAGGGTTGTATAATAATTAATCAACATGTGTCAGGTGATATTAGGAGTGCAAGAGATTCATTCTGAGAATGATTGTGAGATAAATAGAATTAAATACCTTGGATTGGAATACATTTGAAAAGGTAATTTTTTAATACCATGGAATATATTTGAAAAATGTCTAACGTAGATCCACACACCAGAGCTTGGGTAGTAAGTTATCAACATATACTGAGCATAAAGAGACACTAAAATGCAGATGTTCTTTGTGAAAATAGTTAATCTTATTTAATTCATTTAATATTATTAACTTTAATTCTTTATGATTTTAATGCAATGCCAGTTTAGGTCTGTTGATGTATTAAATAATATTTTTGGATGTTGAAATTTTTATCATATGAGATGTAGATTATTTAAGAAGATAAGAGAAGATTTAAGATTATAAATATAAAATAAATGTTACTTTAATTAAAAAAATTACCTTGTATTTATTTATTTGTTCCATTTTGAGTTCCATTCTAAATTTAGTGTGAATGCATTTATACATTCGAGTTGCTGGTCATGATACATTTTAAGGGATTACAACTTTTAGGTTTTTAAAAGGTTATTGTTGAGACCCAGACCGTCCAACCTACCAGAAAGGTGTAAGGTAACTGTTTGGACGACTGGGAAGTGACACTGAACTTAGAACGGAACCCAGTGGGGGAGGGTTTTTTAAAAGGTGTAAATGTTTTTAATGGTTTAGAATTTATTTTTGGAACCAATTCTATCGGTATATATCAATTAATATTGTTAGAAGGATTGTCGATTTTTATGAAAAAATGCTAAAATGTGTGATTTTTATAGAAAAATGTTAAAATTGTCAATTTTGTATGAAAACATGCTAAAATATGTGATTTTTATAGAAAAACGTTAAAATTTATAATTTTTTACAAAAGAATGCTAAGGTTCTCAATTTTTCTAAAATAGCTTTTACATTTGAAATTAAGAAAAAGAGCTTAAATTTTGAGAAAAAGTGCACGTGATTTTTGAGATAGAGTGCTAAAATTTGTGATTTTATTTGTAAACTTGTCATTAGTGTATGTGGTGATTAAGCAATAAAAGAAATATTTCACTGTTTTTAGAAGCTGTATTAAAATATGTTGTAAATATTAGATGTAATTTTTAAGTCAAACAGAAATGTCAACCATTATGAATTTTCTGTAATTCTTGCGGATTTGTGACCACAATTACGGACTACGGAAAAGACCTGTAAAATTATAGAAAATGTCATTTTTTTCCATCTATGTCCATTCTTTTCATAGTTTGGTTTATTCATGTTAATTTTTTAATTATTTTGACACATTTAGTATGATTGCGCAAATCGGAAATTCTTGTGTAGTCCTGGGAGTCCACAAGTATCCTTTCCCATCCATCCCCATCCTCCAAATATTAATTATTAGGTTGTTGGACTAAACTAGCTTATTTTTACATTTTTGTTAGTTATTAAGGCTCTTTTTTAATTATTTTCTCATAAATAATGGAATTTTGTAATTTAGGTGGTATCTGTACATTTCCGAGCATTGACTAGTATCTTTTGCCATCCATCACCATCTTGTCATTATTGCACTTTAAATTGATAAACCTTGCTTATCTTTATATTTTGGTTTATTATTTATATTAAATTTTTAATTATTTTAACACATCATTTAGTACAATTGCGCAATTCAGGGAATTCTGGTGTAGTCTTGTGAGTCCACAAATATCCTTTTCTATCCATCTCCATCCTCTAAATATTAATCATTAGATTGCCTAAACTAGTTTATTTTCACATTTTGGTTAATTATTAAGGTTAATATTTTAATTATTTTTACATAAATAGTGTGATTGCACAATTAAATTTGCTTAGAGGAATTTAACAGTTTATCTAGAAGAATTTAAAATTATCTGGTGATCAAAGCAATATTATTTGTTCTTCATAATAATGTTGTAACAGAATGTATATTCTGTATTGTTAGAAAATATGAGGCTGATGATTTTAGACTAAATTTGAGTGCAGACACATTACATTTTTTATTATTTAAAAAGAAAAAAAAAATTAACTAAATTTAGTTTAAGCTAAACATATTCTGTTTTCTTCAGAATTTTGAAATTTATTTTTTGTTCAGTAATGAAGACTAATATATTCATATTATGTTTGTTTAGTTATACTGTTAATTTAAATGTGAACATTTCATATTAAAAATTTGAAATGTTTTATGAAATATATTATTCTGATTGTCATTGCAAACTATTTTTTTTATTACAAATCGAACCACTTGCATCATTACTATAAGATTACTGAAAATTTCCTGTCTGGATTACTGAAACTATAACTGAGAGTTTGGCATCTCTGATCAAAGTAATTGTATTTCATGTGAAATATTGTGACTTTTGATATTATCTGTATATTAACACTAGAACGGCGGATATTTTAAACTACCTAAAATGACAGGCAGTGGTCAGTATTCTCTTATTATAAAACCTAGAATAATTTTCTTCTGTTGTTTTCAATAACTTTAAAGAAATAAGAAAAGTCATAAAATTTCAATGTGCTGGGATTAGTCGTTTAGAAGGAATTGTTTCTCAGTAGTTATGCGATCAAAATGACAGCTTCGTCGTTCTAGTGTTAATAGCTACCTGTCCATTGATGTTATAGCATGTGGCACTACATTTGATTATTTGTCCTCATGCTCTATCACAAAAATAAC
Source organism: Amaurobius ferox (assembly GCA_951213105.1). Classification (NCBI taxonomy): domain Eukaryota; kingdom Metazoa; phylum Arthropoda; class Arachnida; order Araneae; family Amaurobiidae; genus Amaurobius; species Amaurobius ferox. The sequence continues at coordinate 68,267,180 of OX578144.1, read as the reverse complement.
TACTAAATTAATATATGGTTAAATGTATATATTTTCTTTTCTGTAGGGTAATTCAAATGTTCTACAGTCATCTCCTGTTCCTCATAGACTGAGAGGTCCTATGATGGGTAAGGTTTCATTATTTAATTATAAAAATTTATGGTATTTTAAATAATATTTAAAAATCAGTGATTATAAAGTGTAAAATGTTTTAGGTATATGTGGTTTAAGGTATATTTTTTCTTAAACTGAAGGCATGTTTTCATTATTTTAACCAAATTACTTCTTGTATAAAAGCTCCTTGAAAAATATTCCTATGACTCAGTCACTTAGATCTTATTTGCAAATCTCTTTTCTTTCCATCCAAAATTCTTTGCTTCTCTTTCGAGCACTAAATGGAGTACTGCATAAAAGGTAGCATTTAATTCTCCCCTATATATGATAAGTATAGCTACGATTTTCATGATTTTCTTTTTTTATGGTAAAAACGACTGAAACATTACTCAAGGGCATTTTCTTTATTTTTGATGTGAATAACATCTATGCTTAGGGTATTTGTGATGGAACTCTGGGCATTACAGAAAATGTAAACACTTTGAACACATATATCAAAATCTAATAGATAAAAATATAAATAAATTTTCTTGTTTCATTGGAAATATGATTAAATTTATGAATATGTAAAAAAAAATTTCAATTTTTAATTCCCCCCCCCCCCCCCCAAAAAAAAAGTATTTGTCCAAATTAGTTTTTTTTTTTCAGTTTTTCTACTTTCACTTGAAATATCCTCGAAACTATGAAAGATATATATATATATATATATATAGGTTGTCCCAAAAAGATTGAAACATGCTTTAATTCTTTACCTATTGGAGATAAGTGGGCAATGTAAATTGCAAAAATGTTGAAAGTAAGGTAAAAAATAAGACTACGTTAATGAAATAGTCCTTCCATTAATTTTCAAAAGATTACACTTTTTAAATTTTTATACGACCTCCTTCGACAAATTTGGTTAATCAGAAAATTTTTATTTTTAATGCAACAAGATCATTATAAAAACCCTGCCTATCTGTATTTTTAAAATCAACTGAATTATGATAAAGGAAAAAATCTGACTTATGCCACTTTTCCGTACCATGTGAAAGGCTGTTTCATCAGTGAAAATAGGGATCATAAACAAACTGATGATGGAAATTGTTTAGATAAAGAAAAGTACTTAAAAGTACTTAAGAATCCGTGATTGCATCGTGAGCCGACGCGGAGTTCGCAAAAATGTCTCCTATGTATTATCATCCAGTTTTATCTTTTTTGTGATATGTCACAAATTTACATTTCTAATTTGATATATGGTCCCCATTCACAATGTTCAATTTTCAATTAAATATAACTTGCTTAATTTTAAAGATATAGATATGTTTTTTTTTTTAATGATCTTGTTGCATTAAAAATAAAAATTTTCTAATTGACCAAATTTGTCTAAGGGTATCATATAAAAATTAAAAAGTGTAACTTTTTGAAAATTATAATGGGAGGACTATTTCATTAATGTAGTCTTATTTCCTACCTTACTTTCAACATTTTTGCAATTTACATTGCCCACTTATCTCCAAAGAATTAAAGCATGTTTCAATCTTTTTGGGACACCCTGTATATATATATATTTTTTTTTTTTTCGATTAAAAATTTCAGTTTATATATATATATATAGTAAGCAACAAAATATGTATTAGAAAATATAGTTTCTAAATCTGTTTTTTAATAAAGCTCTTGTAGTTTTCAAGTAATTGTCTTGTCAAGTTGAAGATTTTAAAATTTCTATTTTTCAAGTTGCTTATATCTCAAAAATTGAAAGTGCTTGCTATGAACAATAAGCAAGAATTTGTAGCTCTTTGAAAGTCCTACAAGTGTATATATTTAGGTTTTGAATCAAGCTTTTTTTTTTTTTTTAAATTGAAAATGTTTGTGTTCAAGTGAGTTGTTATTCATTTTTCTTACTTTCACTTGAAATATTTTCGAAACTTATAAATGATAGATATAAATAGTGACAAAAATATGTATCCGGAAATCTAGTTTCTGGATCTATATTTCTTAAAAAAAAAAACTTATAGATATCGAGTAATCGTCTTGTCAAGTTGAATGTTGAAAATTTTCCATTTTTCAAGTTTGTAATGCTTATATCGTAAAAACTAAAAGTGTTAGCTTGCTAGCTATGAACAATAAGTAGGAATTTGTAACTCTTTGAAAGCCCTACAAGTGTATATAATTGGATTTTCATTTGAGCTCTTAGTCAGATATATATGTTAAATTTATATGCTGCCAAGCAAGTTGGTAAAATAATTTGATATTTTGATATGAATTCTATGGTTGGAGTATCCAAATGAAATTGTGGCGAAAACTAGAAGTGCTATAAACAGTTAGCAAGTAATTTGTAGTACTTTGAAAGTCTCTAAAGAAACAAGTGAGTATAAAAGAAAAAAAAAAATCGAATAAACTTATTGAATTTTACTGGAGTTTTATTTTATAAAATGTTATTTATATTAAACAATTTTAGCTCCTTCTGACAGGAACTATTCCAATTTTTTTTTTTTTACCCAAAGAATATTAAAAAAAATTTTGGTCAATAAAATTTTTTTTGTTATTTTTGGCATTTTTAATCGAAGGAATTAGTCTACATTAGCCAATCAAGGATTAAAGTTTATAATTATACTAAAGAGTTTCTGGGATCACTAGTCCAAACCTTTACTTTTTATTTTCTTAAATATTCAATTAAAACAGAAACCAGTATATAAAAAAAGGTTGAAAATTTGTCCCAAGATTCTACTTGAACGACATGCCTTATAATTTTTTAAAATTGTAGATTAAGCAGCCCATTAAACTAAGATAACCCCAAACCCACTTTGAACAAAGTCTAAAATTTTAAACTTAGCACTAATTAGCTCAATCTGAATTTTTCATGTTTTATTTATATTTTATGTTATTTAATTTATTTATAGTTTAAAAAAAAGAAAAGTTTTCGTAATAACCCAGCCAAGTTATTTTTTTATATTTATTTATTTTAGTTTTATGCATCTCCTTTTCTTTGAATAATTTACAGAGCTTTAGTTTGTCATGTAATGTTAGGATGGATGTCATTGGCATGTTGTTGACATTTAAAACAGCAGGGACATTGAATATCTACTCTGACAGAGTGGTAGTAATTGCAGTGTTCTATTCTATGCAAAACACATTAAGTAACACATGGTATGATTGTTAATATTCTAACCGTACTTATTCACATTGTAAGATTTTTTTTTTTGTCTCCACCCTACACAATTTTCTAGCTGTAGTTTTAGAACTAGATCTTACTAGCCAGGGATTGAGAAACTTATACTATATATAATTCATTGAAGAGAAGTGGAACACTACAATGGCAATATGAAGAATTTTCACATCCTTTACACTTTAAAAATATTATTTTCAATATGATTCATATTAGCTGTATTTTTTCCAATTATTTCGCCAGGTTTTAAATATTAGATACTGGTATCCTAAATTTGTTTATAAAGCTCCAAAATGTTATCCTTGAGTGGTTGATCAGTTGACCATGTATTGTAACAAAATCGTATTGTTATAAATGCTTAATTTAAACAAAAAATTTATGATTGTGGACAACTGTGTTGATAAATGTAAATATAAGAAAAACTAATCTCTACAGGCACTTTTTGTACTGTCATTTAGTATAATATTTTGCACAAATATTCCTAGCATTCTAAATTTGCAATGCTAAGACTTTATTTTTTACAGAAAGGAAATAGTTTTATTATTTCCACAAATTTACTATTTAATCATTGTTATAAATGAACTGCATTGTAGTAGCATGTTCATCAAGCTTATGGTGAAATTTTCTTGAGAACTTAGTCATTTGGGTTTTCCAAGTTTCAAGGCTTGAGAGTGCTGATGCACCTAATATAAAAATTAATCTCATCACCTATAATGTATTTTTTAGTAATCATTCCAAGCTAGAGTCTATTATGCTTTAAACTTGCATATGATTTGTAAAGAAACTTTAGATTAACTCCAATGTAAATCTAAGATGATTGAATCCCTTTCAATTATATAAAAAAAAATTGCTTATTACTATTATGTATAATTGCATTTCATTAGATCATATTTTTGCTTAAAATGTTGATTTTGTGTCATGATTATTTATGTTTATAATAACATTTCATTAGGTGGTGCTCATGAACGACCTCCTCCTCCATACGTGCCATTTCCCAACAATCTTCATCCACGAAGTAAGTAAGATGAAGTATTTTTTTCATTTTTATGGTTTTAGTTTTTCTTTTAATTACTAGGATGCTACACACATTGTTTGATATGCTGACGAATTTTGTTATCATTGGGGAATGTTTGGGCTTCTTCGTGTAATGTGAGTAAGTCAAGCTTAATATCGAATGAAAGTTCATGGGCTAGGAAAAATGTTGAGCTGCAACAATTTTAGTGCCACATAATGTGACACAGGAAGTAAAATTAGATTTACTTGAAATGGTGTGAAACATGGTGATGTCATAACTTGAGAAATTAGGTGTCAGACAAATTATTAACCGAAATGTTGTAATTTTTATTCGTATATAAAAACATCCCAAAAATTCAGTTAGCTGGATTGTCGTGATGCACCATTCTTCACTAGGTATGGACTAGTGCCTAGAACCTATAATATTATTTTATATTCCTTATGTAAAGTTTCTAGGGAAAATATTATATGAAGTCTGTCAATTGATTGTGCAACTATTGATTTTGCAACTGTCAACAAATTACTTCTAATGATTCATAAAAGAGTTAGTTTATCTGATCTAGATGGTTCATAAGTGCCTGTAAAGCTAGCTTTTAATATGTTTGGTACTATAGATATATTTTAACTTATTAATTTTGCTTAATAAATAATATTAGTTTGCTATGATTTTTCTTCCCAAAAATAAAGACAGCTTCATGATGAGGGGTTGATTGACGTTTCTGCATGGTAAAAATTGCATGGTACTTGAAAGTAATTGAAAAATGCATGAAATTTTTTAAAGGGAAAGTGTACTCACACAGACAGTATTGAAATTCTAAAATTGACTTGGAATGGTGTGAAGAATATAACAGAGATAAATGAAACATGGTGGTATTGTTATAAGTTAGAGAATTTTGGTGTCTTACAAATCATTAACTAGAATGTTGTAATTTTTATGGATATGAAAAACTTCTTAGGAATTCAAATACAAAATTGACACTTTTGATTAACAGAGAAAAATATCAAACTGCTGGTTAGTCAGCTAACAGTTACTGACAATAGAATTTTTAAATTTTTTTTTATTTATTACATAATTTTGATGTTCTGAAACAGTGCTTTATGCATTTTTAGTTTGACCTGTGTACGATAGCTGACATTGACAAGGAATTTGATGCTTGCCCCAATTATTAAAATTCTCAATAGGATCATTAACTAGTTCAGAACCAGCATAACATATATACAACAAAGATATTTCTTCTTCTTCAGCCCACCATTGTGTATGTGCTACAAGTGCGAGACTGCCACTTTTTTGTTCAGAGACTGTATGTATTAGCTAGAAGAATCTAGTCAGATACAAAATACATAGTAATAATCATGGTAAAAAGAATGAAATATCTTTCTCAAAGAGAGGTTTCACAATTGATAAATAAACCTGATAGTGTAAGATAAAGTAAGATAGTGTAGATAAAGTTTTTTTTTGCTTTTTAGACACAGCAGTATTAAATTTGCATATATTGTTTATAAGAAAAATTGGTCAAAATTTTACAGCATTAGAGTTTAAATCCAGGATAATTTATCAAGTTATGGAAAAATACATTGAACCTAACATAAAGACAATCATTAAAATCTTCAGTACCTAATCCTTTACAGCATTTCCGTAGCTTAAATGTTGATACAAAGAGGAAACAATCCCAAAGAAAGTGTATAGTTTGCTTTAAAAGTTCCTTGAAAAAAAAACTCAAATCATATTACAAGTGAAAATATTTACAATGTAGGATTTTGTATTGAACCATGTTTGTAAAATTTCATACGTTACAAAACTTTCAGAGATGCCTGATTATTAAAAAATTGCATGGTATTTAATATGTTTATAGCAATAGTATATTTCATATTTATAATAAGTTATATTTTTAGATTTGTAGTAATGTTTAGATTTTGTGAGTTTATAGTTATGTTTTCATTTAATTGCTTTCTAACTATATTTTTGCTATACTTTGTATTATATTTACATTTTTTATATATTCCTATAAAATGAATCATAATCTTGGCAAGTTTGCATTATCTATCCAATTGTAGACGTGTTTTAAAGTAAAATTGAATTTCTACATTTTTTTGCAATGTTAGGCTTAATTGCAAAAAGAACTGGGCCTAGACTATCATATGATTCACATTACTTGTGGGCCTATGGAAATGTTGCGTTCCTCACTCGCCAGTCGTGAATGAGTTAAAGGAAGTATAATTAATTTTATTGTTAAGAGAGAAAACCACTTTGAAGTCTTAAAAACTTTAGCAATTTTATGACTAAATTTTGGATAAAATGGAAATGAAAACAATATTGCAAAATATTTTAACTGGTACATCCTTGCTCAGTGGTGGCTTTAAAAATTTGAAAAATGCATTGGAATCGAATCTTGTTAATGTAAACATGCTTAACCCTTTCGTGACGGTTGATGTGTCCACTCGTCGGCTGCAAACTTGCATTCATGTCTGACTCATGTATCCGCGTTCGGGAAAATTTGCCCTAAAAGACTGCAGCCACGTGAGCGCTTTTTCATATGGAATGTTTTCATTTGAATTTATTTGTCTACTAGATGGCTTTAAATGTCCATGCGAAGAACTCCAATGTATTTTGCAGATACTTGACCTTGGTTAGGGGTAGATCCAATAAATTATTTCTCTCTGGAGCAGTGAAACATGGTTTTGTAATATAAACAAACAGAGCACTTCTTGCAGTATCTACAGTTTTATAATTGAGTTTCAGGTCTCGTTTTGATTTTAGCTTAATGATTTTTTTGGTGAATTATAGGAATGTAAGAGTATTTTTTTTTAGTTTTGGTTTTAAAGGAATGTGCGGCAGTGAAATTATTAGGTTATTTCGAATCAGAGAATGGCTGGGCCAGGATGTTTTTTTTTCTGTGGAAAAATATACTCGTATGATAAACGAACCGGGCAGTAATGAAAGTGATGCAGATAGTAAAGATTCGTGGAACTGTGGTATTTTTGAAGATGAATATGAAAATGCAAATGATTCTTCAGATTCTGAGCGTACTTTAATACAACGCCGCCAGCTTCAGTAACTGTTTCTGCAAATTATGTTTTTAGACAGGAGATTTGAAAGATTTTAATTCTTTTGAGTTTTTTAGCATACTTGGAATCAATCACAATATTATGCCGCCTAATTTAGATAAGGAAATTAATTTTTTTAAGCATATTTTTCGATGATGAATAGTAGAATTCATAGTAAAAGCCACTAACAAGTATTTTGCATTGCGATTTGTATGAAAAATATAGATCAAATAGAAAATAGGTATTTCTATTATTCCTGAAAAAATCAGATTTCTGTGTTGAAGAGGTGATTTTTAGTGAATTTATTTCGAGAGTTAGGCTTAGCGCAACAAATTAGCCATCCTATGGGAAAAGTTCGGAAGCGAAGAGCTCCGTCCTTCAGACCACGGTAGCTTTGGAATGCCGCTGTCCCAAAAGGGTTAATGTGAGTTGGTTTTTACTTGACCTGGTTTTGTAATTGCCTTCAAATTAAATTAACTTTTGGTGTAATTCTCTGGCTGGGGCTGACTTAATTTTTAATTTGATCTGGGCCTCAAAATTTTATACAGAGTTTAAATCGTAAATTTTGAGCAGTGCAAGTTTCTGGATTAAGCTCTTGGCATTTTTTACTGTAAAGGGTAACCCAAATGTTTCCGAAATGATTGTCTAGACAAAGTCATCTTCTTTATTCATCCATTAAGTATGTGGCAATCTTTTTAAATTAGTTTTCATGTGACTTTCTACCATGGAGTGTAAATTTTAGCAGTTTTCCTTAAGTCAGTAAGGGAATCTAGACGGAGCATTGTGAGACTATATCTGGCCTTTGTCTGTTAAATTCCTTTATTGCCGATTAAGTTTTTATACCTTTGCTTGGCATACTTGTGAGTTACCCATTCAATGTGATGATTGTGGTATTTAAATTCCATTTCAAATTATTGATATAGTTTCTGTTTCCAGTGTGTTTACAAAATATACTTTGGTGAATTTCATGATTTTTTATTTTTCAAATTAAAGCTCTTTATCAAGATTGATTTATTTAAAAGTTTTTATCCAAAATTTAGATTACATAAAAATGAGAAGCTTAATAAGAAGCAGCCCCTAAAATTCTGGCTGTTACTTTCCATGTTTATTGTAAATCTGAGTGTGTTGTCATAATCTATTAATCTCATCTTCATGATCTCATGATTTTCTAAAACGAAACAGTTGGAAGAGATTGTAATTTGCCTGAGTGCTGTTCATTTTCAATTTATTTTTCAAAAGGCTATTGTTCTTAAGCTGTTATTTGGTGTAATATGGTTGTTTTGTTTTGAGTTTGTAAAGTTTCAGTTAATCTCATCTGTGGTTTGAAAAATTTAATCCATGTTGATCTGAAGTTTAAAGTTTTTTAGTTAACAGGAAAAACCTGGAATCCTTTGGGAATTTAAATTCACTTTAAAATCTTTGGGGAACTCATGGAAAATTGCATTTTCTCATAAAATATCTGGGAAATTTTGTGATGACTTGAAAATAAGCCATTAGTTTGGTGTTTGGAACAATTTGTTTTTCATGAGGATTTTTTTCCATACAGTACTTGAATCCAGAATGCGGTTTTGTAGTTGTTTTAACACAAAATTTACAAAAATCCTTGTGTAACTCCCAGGCTTCCAGAAATCGCATGTCCTCCTGTCCTCGCTGGGTTAAAATTTGGTGAGGACGGTCAATTTTCGGAAGTTGTCGTCTTCTCGGACAGCCTTGAGATTAGAGGTTCTGTAAAAAAAAAAATTATCGTAAAATTATAGCGAAAGCCACTCCTTCAAGTGCCATGAATGAAAATTGAAATGTCATCACCTGCAAATCCTGAGTGTGCATTATCAATGCTTCTTTCAAGACGAGCCATCAGATCTGCATTGTAGCCACAAGCACTAGTTATTTTCTCTTCCCTCATCCGCCACCCAGTGAATCCGATGACCAAACTGAAAATGCAATAGCGCGCTCACAATCGAAGTGACATGTTCTGTTTTCTTTTTCAAGGTCTGCATGTGCCGAAGTTTCGGATTTTCACAAGACCAGCAATACCAATGCTAAAACCTGGACCAAGGCCGAAGAAATGTATAAATGTAGAATGAACTCGGCTTGAAGATAACTGTGTCTCAGCAGGCTCAAAATGATTTGTATTCAAATATGTTAAATACAAATTTGTCAAAATTTTGTACAGAGAATTTAGTTTGTTTTCTTAAACATTTATCTTTACATAGCTGAAATAAAAGCAATAAGTTCATGTATTCAATTTAAATCCATTTTAAAAATTTTCAAAATAAATATGTTCAGCCCAGTCGTAACGGACGTTTAAAAAAACAAAAACAAGACTTAACCGGCCCGAAAAAGAAAACTCAAGCCCAGCTCGGGCCTAAACCTAAATCTTCTTTTAACTCTTTAAAACACAAACTATAAAATTTTCATTTGCTGTAATAGACGGGAGTATGTAACAAGTTTGAATTTTTGAAATTGATTCTTCTAGTGTCAGCCAGAAGTGTTTTATTTTCTTTCCCACTTTGGTTTCAGCTTTAAAACTAAAACATTTAAAATTTATACATGGTATTTGTTCCAGTTGTTTGACAACTGAAGTTAAGGTATGAAACGTCTATTCAGTCCAAGAAATTTTAATCTTGATTGACTGCATTCCCTAGAAATTAGAGTGCCAATGGGGCTTACACTGCTCAGAGACAAGAGGATTTATATGATTCTTTATTTACCACTCCTTCAAGTTACCAAACATTGGAAAAAGGAGAGATTCCTTACATATCTTACCCCTCTGCCCCCACCCATAGATCGGAATTCCGCTGGTTCATTCCTTTATCAGAGACTCCTTGTTGGCGAGCTTGATCGCGGCAGTTAAGCGCTGTGGGGGTGGTGTATGAATATGCAGTTATCGCACTTCATCGTGAGGCAGTTGGTTTTAATTTATTATTGTTGTGCGATGTATTTAAGTACATATATTAATGAATATAAAGTGAAAAAAAAAATTTTTAGGAGGACGGGGAAAAAAATTTCAACAGCTGTCCTCGCGGACAGCCTAGATTTTGCCGATTTCCCGAAGCCTGGTAACTTCTGTAAAACTGGAGGAATTTTATTTCCAAATTTGAATATGAACTGGTAACTTTGCTATTTACATACACAGGATTTTTCATGTATTCAAAAGAACACATTTATTAATACTTATCTTAATCTTAATTATTTAATAGTTTTAAAAACAGGTATCAATCATATAGTATCTAGGGGATAGGCACACTTGGGTTGTATAAAAATATGTACAATTTAAAGTCTATTTTTTATATAAATTGCTTATTTATTTTGACACATTTGCATTTCTTAAGATTTGATTTATTTGGGTTTTTCTTTTCCTTTAAATTAAAAGTTGTATGATTTGTCAATATTGTATATTCTTTATTATTTCAGATATGCTCTACAATCAAATGCCAAGGTCTGATTACATGTTGCATAATCATCCAATGGGATGGTAAGTATTTTTATGAAAAATTGTTTAGTGTGATTGGAACTGATAATTATGCAATAATATAATTTTTTTTTGCTATGTATAAAAATAGTTGTGTTTAACTTATAATTTTCTACTTCCCGTACAATATATGGTAATATATAGGGAAAATATTGAAATTGTGTCGAAAATCACAACTTGGAGTTTTCAATGGATCTACACATTTTGAGCACTCTAGAACATGAAAAACTATTTTTAGCATGTCTGTGTGTTTGTCTCTCTGTATGTTCAATATATGTATCCCCTCTAACTGAAAAATTAATAGACTAAATTTCACAAAATTTGGTGGATAGTCATTTTTGGGCTACTCTGATGCTAACTAAATTTTGGCACGATTCGCAAAAAAAATAGAACCTGCTTATTATTTCAAAATGACCTATGAAAATTATCAAAATTTAAAATAAAAGAGTACATATGTTCAAATGTATTGTGTAAATGCTTGTTTTATATGTAACTTTCAACGACAGAAAGTAGCCAAACCCCATAATTCTAAGACTGTTTTCGAGATATTTTAGTATTTTTGTGATGTTGCCTTTGAAAATATCTCTTATGTTAAAAATTAAAATTTTATCTGTTATTATTTCATTAAGTTTAAAAGGTAACTGCTTTACATAATTTAATTTTGCATATTTTTGTTTTTCAGTGTAATAAATCCGTATATGGGCTTGCCTGGTAGGCCTATAAATCATCCTTTATTTCCGTAAGTATCTTGTCAGTGTGTTAAATTTTTTTGTAATGCATCAATAATTAAAATGTTTTTCTAATTTGTTCCATTATGTATGATCTTTATATATTTAGTCACAATACAGAGTAGCAAGGTGTTAAAATTAACATGCTAGTTTTCATCATGCTAAGAAGTAAAGTTTTTGCCTGCTTATAATTTCAAAATGTAAAAACTATAAAATCAATAATTATTTTGGAGAGGACAAAATAAGCTCCTTTCGTAGTGCAAGTATATTGTTATGAAATCTTTTAATTGATCATGCATAAACTAAAATTTTTATAAGAAAAGGTGGAGAAATTTGTTTTCTATGCTACAAAAAATATCTTATATATATATATATATATAATATATATATATATATAAGCATCATATGACCATGAAATTTGGTACTCATATTCTTCAGGATCTGAATAGGTGCATCGCTGTATTATTGTTTATAGTTTCTAATTATTGTTTTAGTTATTTTACGTTTTATCCTGATTTAGGCCGATATTTACACAAATCAATTTCTTAGTGACCTAAGATATTATCACATAGTTACCATCGTGATGCCATCTGAATGATAAAAAAAAAATATCCTTCAAACAAATTTTGAACAGACTCCATACGATACAAGTATCAATGAATTAAAAATATATATACTTTTTATGCGCCACTCCTATTTTTATTTTATGGTATATTAAAATTGACTCTCCATCCAATGTTCATTTGTTTTCATAAGCTGCTTAAAATATCGGACTAGAAATTTTTTTCATAAACCCATCTGTTGATTAATTATAAATTGTAAAGGTTACAGGAATTATTAATATTTTTAATTTCTTGTATCATCTGTTTTATTTTGGTTTTTATGTTTTATTTCTGTTTTAATTGCATTTTAAACAAATACTGTAAAAATTATTCATCTTATTTATTATTTTTTTTTAATGCTTAAGGGACACAAAATTGACAGTTATCAGATATTTAGCCATGCATCGTCTTACTTGTTTAATTAAATTTTACTATATATCATAAACTTTCTATTTATAATGAGACAAATTTTACTTTTAGACAAATTTTTCATTTTAGTGTATAGAGGAAGTATTGCTTTCCCAAATATTTTTGTGTTCAGGATTTTGACAAAACAGCTTGTTTTAAGACTTGAATACATTTTGAACCCATTTGGAAAGATGTGCATGTTTGTGTGTTAGCTGCACAGTAAATCTTAAATTCATACCAAAGGACTTAATTTTCTTCGTGATATAACACAGGGTGCATACACCGGCCGCCCAATTTGCTGCTCTTTGTCTTCGGATGAATCGGTCGGCCTGGGCTTTCGACAGGGTGCATATGGGTGCTTGAAAATTAGGAAAGTACTTTAATTTTAAATTACTATTTTCAAGGCTTTGAAAGTACTTGAAAATTTTCATTTTCTTGGTGAAGTCTTGAAAGTGCTTGAAAAAGGCAGGGAGGAAAATGTTCCGCAGATGTTTTTTCTAAGAAGTTCTGCTTTTCCTCGAAATTTCCCTAGTGTTCCGCTGTTCCTGAAAATTTTCTAAATAACATTTTTTTTCCAGAACTTTTTTTCCACTTGAAAGTCCTGTCAAGTGCTTGAAATTTTTTTACGGAAAGTGTACTCACTCTGATAACACAACAGCTCAGACATTATAATAGAAAGAGGAAAAATTAGTTTGTTCCAAGAATGACGATTGGGTCTCAAACTGCCAGAATTTTTATATGTCACCATATAAAAAAGGTATCAAGGACAAGTGTTTTCCATTCTTACGTTCACTTTTTCTAGCTTCTTCACTGATCTGGAAGAAACTAGTTTCTAAAGAATGCCAACCCTGATCCTTTGACTTGGATTATGAATGTCAATTATAATCAGGGCCATCCTGAAAAATTGTGTGTGGGTGTAATATTTTATTTCATTTTAGTTATATTAATATACTTCAACATTTAATTTCATTAATACACTTTTATATGAACATTAATTCATTTTTTTATAATGAACATTTAGTTTCATTATTCATTATATTTTTATTATTTTCTGAAAAGCTTTTTCAATTTTTTGATTTACTTGGGAAAAGCTCTGCTTTTTATTTTCAATCATTCATGTAAAATCTCAAAATTTTCACATTAGTGATGAATGAAATCGAAAATCCATAAATGTTTCTCAATTTGAGGAAATTTTTATTTGAGATGCTATCTCTTAAGTGCTAAATAGATATTCCTTAAGGGCTACAAAATTATTCCATCGTATAAATCATCACATTTTTAAGAGTGCTAAGAGCAGAAAATGCAAATATTTTAAACTTGATCCATGTTTTGCTTCAATACTTTTTATTATATATTTTAGTAAGATTATTTAAAGTTATTTAAAAGTATTCTATGAAGGTATTATTCTTAAACGTAACAGAAATTATGCAGTTCTTGGAAATATAGAATTTTCTGGAGAGAAAAATTGTCTTGTTTTCTTCATTGGTACAAATAAATTTTTGCACACTTGATATCTTGCGTTTTTAATGGTGTTTATCACTGTAAAAAAATTATAGTTTTCATATTGTGGCTATTTAAATGTAAAATTACAAATGCTTTAAATTTATTCTAATCAACAGTATTTTGTTCTGTGCTTAGTTAATGTGATTTCACCTTAGTATTAATATATAGTATTAATATAGTATTCCTCAAGGGTCTTCTTAGTATAGTATTAATATTTGATTGAAAATGCATTATTTCTCTGAAATTATAATATTTGTTCATAATGATAGACTAAAATTTACATCCTAGAAAATTAGATAAATGCTAACTTCTCATATTAATTCAACTATATAAAATAACTTAGGTAGATGTTAAAATTTTTATTTTATTAATATTATAATCTATTACTTTTTATTTAGAAATTGGAAGCAGTATGTCGTGTATGATAAATATCAGGAAGATGAGAATTATAGGAATGGGTATCAAAGTGAAGATGAGTATGCTGGTTTAATGACTCAAAAAGAAAAAGAATGGCTCATAAGGATACAAATGCTATTATTGAAATCTGAAAATCCTTATGTTGAAGATTATTATTACACGGTAAATATTTTTTCTTGTTTTACAGTGCTTTCATGTTTTAAAGTGCTATCTGATGATTTATTTGTGAACAATGATATAAATCAGGGGTTCCCAAAGTGGAGTGTTCATGACAAACTTTAAGGAGGGGGGAGGGTCTGCAAGTAACACAAAAACATATGTTTTGTGTTAAATCCTGTTTTTTAAATTAAAAAATATAAAGTCTTTTAAGTTAATATATAAAATCAATCAGTTAAGCTGTAACCATATTTAAAAATTATTTTTGGAGCATTTAGCAATCCGAGAGAACATAATGGGCATGTGCAGCACAGATTTGATGTCTGAGACAACAGCAGTGCTAGTTGAGGAGTTATAAGACTACATTCGCACCACATACACACCACAATATCTGCCACTCAGTTGACATGGATTAAAATCATCATTAAGTGAACGAAACAGTGCTATACTAATATCTGAAAAGTATCATCATTGGTCCCATTAAGCTGTGTAGATTGTTATTATTAACATAACATTGCTAGCTTAAAGTTGTTCATCAGTTCATATCTAGATACATCTTGTGTAAATTTCTTGAACTGATAATTCTTGATTTTTGATTTTTATAAATGTCAGTCCATACTACAAATTAAATTCTTTTATTACATATAACTTTCATTTACATTTAGCATATATATATATATATATATATATATATATGGCCTATTTCAAGAAAACAGGTTCTCACTTTAGTCAAAAACTTGCACTCTTCTGTCAGTGTAGAGCAGTACATTGCTGTGGACAACAGTTTATACACCAAATATACAATAGTATCATAAAATAAAATCAAGAAAACGGAACCGGCAATGAAGAAGAAAGGGATTGTAAAAACAAAATAAAAACTTACAAGAAAGACATTGTGTGGAATAGTAACAACATGCTGAAGAGTACAGAGACACTATAAAAGTATATCCTGGCCACTGGAGGAGACCATGAAAGGTTCAACATTGTCAGTAAATTGAAAATTTATCTTAAGAAAAATGTTCTTGTTGAAAAACACATGAAGCGCTAAAAATTTTTTTGCTTTCAAAATCCATAGTTACATTTTAAAATATTGGATAGGTTATAATACTAATTTAAAAAGTAAATTTGTGAAATTTTATCATATAAAATAATTTATAGGCCTCAAACTTAAAAAATATTTCACTTATGATGGTGGTTCAGTTTCTTAAATACAATTTTACCAATTTTACTTCAATGTTTTATTGCACAACTGACAATGCATCACATGCATCATTGACCCTGTGACCACTGTCAAATTTGGTGCAAAGTGTTACAACCTTAACCCATCACTTCAAGCCCACAAATGTCTCTCGGCCTGATAAAATCCCACATTTTTACTCTGGATCTAAGTTTTAATTTTCCTTTTTCATACCTAAATACTGTAACTACTACAACTATCACTGATTGATGATAGACATTTCTTTTATCATTCTTGCAGCATTTATCAAAACATGTATCATTTATTCCTATACATGCATACTCTGCTTTTTAATTCAAGGGCTGAGGTTGATTCCCAGGCCAAATGACAAAGCTCAGTTATATGCAAATTTTTATATTGGTTCAGGATTTATATTTGTTCAGAAATAAACTTCCACTTTATCAACATAATCTTAGAGTATGAAATCAACCAAACTGTTAGCATTGAATCTGGTTAAAATATGCACAGTTGTAGTAGGAATGATCATGACAACTATAACTTAAGTCTTGCCTAAGTAACCTAAGTTTATTCTTTTTGAAGAAATTTGAAGATTGCTATATGGTAGGACTGAATTTATCATTCCCCATAGAAGTTTGCAAAATTGTGGTATATAGCAAGCAGAGCCACCCATACAAATTGTGGGCCTCTTACAAATATTTATCATGTGCCCTCTCCTAAAAAAAGGGTCGACCCTTCTGGAGCCCAGGGCATCACTCGAGTGTCCCCTATGGGGTGCTCTGTAGCTGCAAGTTTCCTTGCTGCCATGCAGATATTTGCTATTTTATGCAGATGAGCACATAATAAATGCATAATTAGCCATGAATATGTTATTTGCAATGCCAGTGATAATAAAAACTTCAGTTTTGATTTTTTTTTTTAGTTTATTAATTTAAAATGAAGTTTAATTTATTTTAATTTGTATATTCTTTTTAGACACAACTAGCTAGAAAATTCAAAAAGAAATATTCTGAAAATGCCAAACAAGGTGGTGGTGATGCTCCAGAACTTATCCTTCCTGAAACGCCAAAACCTGAAAATAAAGCCTATGTGCCCAGTAAGTATATTTACCCTTTTCATTTGTTATTACTCATTTAGTACAAGATGTCTGATGATTATCCTGGTTATTAGACATTGAAATAATATTCTCTTTTGGTTGACTTATGTTATTTAACAGGTAATTCCATACATGTCCCGTGGCAAGCACCAAATTGAATATGTATGATTTTATACAAATTTCTACTTTATTAGAGTTAATTTATTTAAATTAGCTTCCAGCAATACTAAATTAATAATTATGCTTGTATATTATAAAATTAAAATACCAAGTAATATATATAGTGTTACGGATATGTAAAATGCTTCTTGGCATGCCATTTCAGAATAAAATTAAAATACCAAGATGTCTGATGATTATCCTGGTTATTAGACGTTGAAATGATATCCTCTATTGGTTGACTTATGTTATTTAACAGGTAATTCCTTACATGTCCCGTGGCAAGCACCAAATTAAATATGTATGATTTTATACAAATTTCTACTTTATTAGAGTTAATTTATTTAAATTAGCTTCCAGTAATACTAAATTAATAATGTATGCTTGTATATTATAAAATTAAAATACCAAGTAATATATATAGCATTATGGATATGTAAAATGCTTCTTGGCATGCCATTTCACAATAAGGCGAAAACACATTTACAGGCAAATATATTGCTATTGTGTGAAGGAATGGGTTGCCTGACCGTGGCAATATTTTTCATGATCGTGGTACCAGATTTGGTGAAATATCTCCAACTTGCTGAGTTTTCAAAGGCACCTGAACTCAATTTCTCCATTATTTTTAAAGATATGATCTCTTTCTAAAGATTTCTATGCAGGGTATACACAGAAGTTATCATTCAGTTAGATGAAGTTGACACAATATGAGTCAAATTGAATTGTGACATACATCCGTGTTTTAAGAACAGATTCTGCTGTTTTGTGAGTTACTTGAGCATTTCATTGCAGCTTTATTGTACCTAACAGATGCTTTGTGATCTTGTATGGTAGCTACAGTGTTTTTAGCTGTATATTGCTCCTGTTTACACTTATTGGTTGGTGCTTTCAAATAAAAGCATTCATTATCCAGAAATTCAGATTCATTTTTGTATCCTGAAAGCACAATCACGATTTGAGGAGGTATTCTATATATATATATATATATATATATATATATATATATATATATATATATATATATATATATATATATATAATCAATAAAGATGTCTCTGTGTGTGTGTGCAGTTTGTACTGAAAGATTTAAGAGAGTTGTACAGCCATGAAATTTGGTACACAGGTATTTTAAGACCTAAATATGTGCACCTCAGCGTTATTGCTTTAAATTTTGAATTAGTTGTTTTATGTTTTAGCACGATCCAATGACTTAAATTTTATCACAGTTTCCATCTTGACACCATTGGAAAATTTAAAAAATTCTCTTTCAAACAAACCGGGAATGGAATCTATATGATTATTAGACTATTTTTCGTCAATTGTTAAATATATACTTCTCCGTTTTAAACCTTTCTAATTTTTGTTAAGATATAACAGAAATTGAATTGCCATCCATTGTTCCTTTTTAACACTTTACAACAAAGTTGAAAAGTGTTTATGACTTTGTTCATTCTGTCTGTCTATCCGTTAGCACGATAACTGCCGTAAAAATCAAAATGAAATTTTAGTATGTTGTTCAGATGGTCTATAGGACCTATGGGAATATAAATGAATAATATCAACTAATTAGTTTTGGATTGAACCCGGGTTGAAAAAATGAAATACATTGAGCCCTGTGGGACCTAATTTTTCAAACATTTTTTTAAGTGGATTTAAAATTCACAAATTGCTTCGAAAATTTTAGGTAATATTCAAATTATCCTATAAAATATATAAAAAAAATTTCAGCGAAATATATTCAGTAGTTTTTTAAATAAAAATTAAAATAATAATTACACCTCTTATATGAAGCGATCACTTGACTATGATATGAAAAGATCACATCACCCACTTCAAAATGATATATAGCATCCATCTTGCCTCAAAATCGTGATTTTTAAAGTTCTTTTTAATTCATATTGAGTGTTGTATCCGTCCTAAAACCACTTTATTTTTGATTAAATTCTGTGTATCTACATACTGAAACAACGCAATTACAATATATTTGAGTTTAAATGCTTATCCAAATTTGATTATTTCTACAATGAAGCCTATTTTTCACTTATGTAAAATGTAAACAGCAAAATATGTAGAATGAGTTGTATTAGAATTGCTGCATTTCTTTAACACAAAATTATTTAGCTCATGGAGTCTGCATAGCTGATAAGAATGAAATATTCATTGATTTTACAAAGAGAAGGACGATTTTTTTCGAATAAGTTTTAAGCATAGAGTTTAATTACTTGTAGCTCCATGGTCTTAATTTTTAAATAAAATAAATTATTATAGTATTGTGATGAATGAAATGAATGGGAATTTGTTTATGAATGAAATACTGCTTTTATAGAGAGAGCCAGGCATGTTATTTTTTTATGACGTCATTTGAATGAATTTCCGTTGTTTTCGATGAAGTTTTCAAATATAATAAATTATCATAGTATTATGATAATTCTAAAATTATTACTGAGGAATGTATCGCATTTTAGAGATGTTTAAATCAGGCAATTTATATTTCAATGCCATCATTTGAATGAAGTTCATTGTTTTCGCTGAAGGTTTAAGTTTTCAAATATAATAAGTTAATGTAGTATTGTGATAAGTTTTAAAATATTACTGAGGAATGTATTGCATTTTAGACCTGTTTAAATAAAATTGCATTGAAGTTTGAAATTGTTTCACAATCAATGCTTTAAGCATGATTGATCTTGTTTTTTTTTTTAACATCTGCTATCATTGATCACTCTAGACAAAAAAAAATAATTTCATAAACTCATCCATTGATTAATTATAATTTTTTTTATCCGAGCCATGACTTTGACTTTTTTAATGTATCTTGCAGGCTTTCGCAAACTTTCGGATGCCATCCGAGGTATTAAACGTACTGGGGAAAGAACTGCACTTTTTATCATATAGGAGTAGATATTTGGGATGAATTGAGAGGGGTGCATGAGGATTTTCATGGAATTGCATTATCACCTTTTTCACGAGCAGTGTGTTGGTGAGCAGTGTGTTTCTTCGAAAATTTTAGGTGATATTCAAATTGTTCCATAAAATATATAAAAAAAAAATTCAGCGAAATATATTCAGTAGTTTTTTAAATAAAAATTAAAATAATAATTACACCTCTTATATGAAACGATCACGTGACCATGATATGAAACGATCTCATGACCCATTTCAAAATGATATATGGCATCCATCTTGTCTCAAAATCCTGATTTTTTAAGTTCTTTTTAATTCATATTGAGTGTTGTATCTGTCCTAAAACTACTTTATTTTTGCTTAAATTCTGTGCATCTACATACTGAAACAACGCAAATACAATATATTTGAGTTTAAATGATTATCCAAATTTGATTATTTCTACAACGAAGCCTATTTTTCACTTATGTAAAATGTAAACAGCAGAATATGTAGAATGAGTTGTATTAGAATTGCTGTATTTCTTTAACACAAAATAATTTAGTCCATGGAGTCTGCATGGCTGATATGAATGAAATATTAATTGATTTTATAAAGAGAAGGACGATTTTTTTCGATGAAGTTTTAAGTATAGTTTAATTACTTGTAGCTCCATGATCTTAATTTTTAAATAAAATAAATTATTATCGTATTGTGATGAATGAAATGAATGGGAGAAAGTTATGAATGAAATCCTGTTTTTATAGAGAGATCCAGGCGTGTTATTTTTTCTATGACGTCATTTGAATTAATTTCATTTGTTTTTGATAAAGTTTTCAAGTATTATAAATTATCTGAGTATTATGATAGTTTTAAAAATATTACCTTGGAATGTATCGCATTTTAGAGATATTTAAACCAGGCAATTTATATTTCAATGCCGTCATTTGAATGGAGTTCATTTTTTTCAATGAAGGTTTAAGTTTTCAAATATAATAAATTAATGTAGTAATGTGATAAGTTTTAAAATATTACCGAGGAATGTATTGCATTTTCGACTTTTTTAAATAAAATTGAAGTTGGAAAGTGTTTCATAATCAATGCTTTAAGTATGATTGATCTTTCTTGTTTAAATTATCATAATACTACACTAATTTATTATATTTGAAAACTTAATCGAAAATAAATGAACTTTATTCAAATGACGTCATCGAAATATAAATTGCCTGGCTCTCTCTATAAAAGCAGCATTTCATTCATAAACTTTTTTCCATTCCTTTCATTCATCACAATACTATAATAGTTTATTTTATTTAAAAACTTAAAACCATGGAGGTACAAGTAATTTAACTCTATGCTTAAAATTTCATCGAAAAAATCGTCTGCTTCTCTGTGTAAAATCAATGAATGTTTCATTCATATCAGCTATATTGCAGATTCCATGAGCTAAATAATTTAGCGTTAAAGAAATGCAGCAATTCTTATACAACTCATTCTACATATTTTGGTGTTTACATTCTCCAGAAATGAAAATTAGGCTTTGTTGTAGAAATAATCCAAGTTTGATGATCATTTAAACTGAAACATATTGTAATTGTGTTGTTTCAGTATGTAGATGCACAGAATTTAAGCAAAAATAAAGCGGTTTTAGGACAGATACAACACTAAATATGAATTAAAAAGAACTTTAAAAATCACGATTTTGACACAAGATAGATGCCATATTTTATTTTGAAGTGGGTCATGTGATGTCTTCATATAATGTTCACGTGATCCCTTCATATAAAAGGTGTAATTATTATTTTAATTTTTATTTAAGAAACTACTGTATATATTTTGCTGAAATGTTTTTCATATATTTTATGGGATAATTTGAATATTTCTTAAAACTTTTGAAGCAGTTTGTGAATTTTAAATTCACTTAAAAAATGTTTGAAAAATTAGGTCCCATAGGGTTCAATGTCTTGACTCGGTTGATTCGGATTTTAGAGTGATTGGAGCAAGAGACTGGCAGACCAGGTCTAGAAATAGACAGTTCTGGAGGAATCTTCAGCGGAATGCCATGGCTCATCCTGGGCTGTCATGCCAAATATGATGATGAGGGTTCAATGTATTTCATTTTTTCAACCCGGGTTCAATCCAAAACTAATTGGGTGATATTATTCATTTATACTCCCATAAGTCCCACAGACTGTCTGAAAAATATACTAAAATTTCATTTTGATAAAGTCATTTTTATGGTAGTTATCGTGCTAACGGACAGATAGATTGAACAAAGTCATAAACACTTTTCAACTATGTTGTAAAATGTTAAAAAGAGTAATAGCACTAGGCTTAGGTTAGATGTTAATTCAGAATAGATTCTTTATCATGATTACGCATCTGTTCTAAATTAACCAAAACAAATGTTTGTTTCTGAATATGTAGATAGTTTTTATGAGTACCATATGCTCAATCTACAAGCAGAATTAGAAAAATAAGATTTAAAAACATTAAGAAATCAAGTAATTACTAGGATTCATGTGAAAGCTTCCTGGCTAAGTGAGCGAGTTGAGCCATGCCCAAGAAGAATGGAGGAAATATGATGAGGGAATCATGGTGACAATCAGGATGACTGAGGTTTGAAAGGACTTCTAATGAAGTCAAAACCAGTGAGTAAGTGCCAATAAAAACTGCCGTAATTAAGAAAGGGTAAATAGAACAAACAGGAATCAAAGACAAAAAGTTTACATTAATAATTCAGAGACATAAGAGAATTGAATAGAGTATGTCTTGAGCACTAAAATGTGGGCTACAAATTATTGTTTCAGGTTGGCCAAAGTTACATATTTTTAAAGGAAATAACAATTGGAAATATTAAATATTTATAAACATTATTTTCTGTTTTACCACTTTTATTACTTTATTTTTGAATTTTATCAAAATATCTATAGATGAACATATCATGCAAGCTGTGATTATAATTTATCATAGAAGTATACATATAGATTAGCTAGTATTGATGAGGCACATCCCCTTTGTGGGATGCCAAACCACTGCTTAAAAAAAATTACTTTGCTGTATATTTTCATATAGTGTGAAATTAAGTAATTTTCATTGTACTCTTTAAAAAAGTAATTTTAAAAATTTCTAAAATAATTTTATAAAGATCATCTATATTATTAAACAAGTCTGTAAAGTCAAAGGTAAAATGCTATGGATATTAGTAAGGGTTTTTAATTTCTTAGCTAATTCAAAACTGCTTTTTACTATATGTTTGTTATTGAAAGTACCAACTAAATGAGATGTTTTAGTGAAGATTTTTAGTGAAAGTTTACCAACAATAGTAAGATATGAATTATGGCCACTGGTGATCATTTGAAAAGCTACAGGGGATTTATGAAACTTAGGTACTAGTACTAGAAAGGGAAAGTTATAACAGCTATTTATCAAATGAAGTTGTTTATATTTAACAGAAATTCTATTAGATATGATTTTAAAGTTTGTATTGTGTAAATTATAAATTTAATTATTAAGAATATGTGTTTTAAGAGTACTTTTAATATTTACATATTATAGAGTAGTTACTACTAGCAGTATCAACATAAGTAATAACAAAATATTTTTGAATTTCTTTTCTAAGTGAAAATTAAGTTTATTATATATATACATTGATTAAAGTATCGCTTTATTAAAACATTCCAAGGTTTAAAGGCTTCAACTGGAATTTGATATTTATAGCTAATTTTATAGATAAACTTAAAGATTACATATTAAGTCATGTTTAAAAGTAGAAAGTAAACAGTATTTAGTTATTTCTTGTTAGGTATTCGTAGCAATATGTTCTCACTTTTATTGCATACTTCTGTTTCATCCCTGTTACATTTTTCTCATGATTTACTCCATACCCTATACCGCTGAGATGGTTCACATCATAAGTTGTTTGATGAATGAAATACTTTCTTTCAATTGTAAAATTTTCACAGTGGGTTCAAATAATATTTTTTTAAAGTTCATTCTTTTATTTCATTGACAATTTTCATACAGATGGTCAAAAAAACCTATTTAAAAAAAAGCATTAAAAGATGTTTAACTCTTTCTACCTTCTTAACTCTTCATCACATCTCCTCTTCTCCCGTTGATCAAATGAGAAGGCAATTCTAATAACTTGTGTTGAGGGCATATTAATTGGAATCTCCCTAGGGCTGCACAGTGCACACTCCCATCAGTTAAGAACCTCTACTTTTGATTCTTATTCTGCAATAAAACATATCCTGCAGTAAAAGGCCAATGTAAGTAGCATAAGTCTGTTTTAATTTTCTTTTATATCTATTTTAGCTCAATTTGAAGGCTCTCTGGGTAAACTTCAAGCTGTGAGTGTGAATTTTCCAAGAAAGGTGCTGGATATCAAAGTTACACGACCACTTGAAGATGATGAGGGAAGAGTGGTTACAAATCAGAGTCTAATGAAATATCGGCGACTTTTACTTGATATTGAAAAACTTTATTCATTTTTTCTTGAAATAGAGGATGAAGAAAAAAGAATACTTGCGAAACCAGATTCAGGTGAAGCTCCTCATCGGAAAAATATTGCAGAATTAACCATAAAAATATTCTCTGGACTTTATTCAGAAAAATGCCCTGAGGAAAATATTCAGAATATCTTGACTGTAAGGAAAGGAAGAAATCTTTTTGTGCGTGTATTTTTTTTATTTAACAAGGTAAGTGGCAATTTTTTGATGAAGTTTAGTATTTTAATACTAATATTTGAACATATACTGATGTACTTTATTTTACCTGGGCAGATAGTTATTTTTGCTGTGATCATATGTTTTTATAATATGGTTAGATATTTGTTCCTCTGGTGGTTTTGTTTGTGACAACTGACTTTGCAATCATTTTTTTAGCTTTTTTTTAATTGGTTTCTTCATTGTCCATGGTTTACACAAATTTCAGCTTGGTCAGTAAAGTGTGGTATCCTCGTTTCTAATTTTAAACAGTTTCAAGAAGTTTGATAGTCATAAAATTTCATGATTGTAGTATTATTTGTAGTGATGTCAAAATATAAAAATCTACTTTTGTAGCTGCCATGTGTTTCGATTTACCTTGTGTATCTCCTTTTTATTTACTCTGCAGTACGATAATGTATAGGGAAAGTATTGGAATCATGTCGAAAATCACAACTCAAGTTTTTGATGGATCTACAATATGTTTCAAGCTCTAGAATACAAAAAGACTATTTTTAGCATGACGTCTGTCTCTCTCTCTCTGTGTATCCACTCTAACTTAAAAACTAATGGTCGGAATTTCATGAAATTTTATAAATAAATCACTTGTGGGTTACCCTAGTGCTGATTAGGTTTTGATACCATTGGGGATAAATGAACCTGCCTTTTTTTGCGAAATGGCCCACAAAAATCGGCAAAATCTAAAATAAGACTACGTATGCTGAAATGTATCAATTAAATGCTTGTTTTATGCATAATATTTAACGGAGAAAAGAATAAGACCAACCGCATTACTCTAGGACTAGCCATTCTCGAGATATTTTAGTTATTTTGCATTTTTCTGTGCCGGTTTTGAAAATATTCACAGTTTCCAATTGAAAACGAAAATTGATATAAAAGTACAAATTCGGTGTAATTTCTAATAAGTATGCATGTTATTTTGTGCAATTAAACTGAATGTAATGAATTATTAAAGAAATAAAGAGAAAATGAATTTGAGTCTGTATGGAAAGTCATGTGCTGCCCATATCAGATTTTTTGATAGTGTGTTCCAGAAGTCTGATTTTCCTGTTATAAACAAAAATTTGATTTTTTAAAGCAAATGCATATTTGCCAACTTTTTTGGATTATCTGAAATGGCTATGGATATCTTTTTAATTTTATGTATAGGTTTCTCTTTTTTACTGCACAATCAAAATATTTTATTTGCAGGCTTCAGAATTCTCTCTTTGCAGGGTTTCAAAAAGTTTTTTTTTTTCAGTTTGAAGTTTCTAAAATTTATGTTTTGGAGGGAGAGGATAAAATTCTCATCCTCACTTAAACTCATCATGCAAGACCGCAGCACAAATAGAATTTGGTATTTGTCACTGAAAAATTCGTGATAAGACAGAACTCATGTTCACTCACAATTACCATATCAACCAGCACTTTTTAAACTAAATGGACTCACCATTTAAAAACTGTGAGTTAAATATGACTCACAAAATTAAACCTTGTTATTTCGTTTCTTTTTCTTTCTCACAAGTTTTTGATGTCCGGCTATTTTATATTTATGTTTAAAAAGTGTATCAATTATAGTACAACAACTTTAATAGAAATTATAATTGTTCATCATTTCAAAAATTTAAATTTACTGTACTGTTGTTTTCTATATAAATATGTGTGGTATATATGATTAAGACATCAGCTTTTTTTTTTTTTTTTTTTTTTTTTTTTTTTTTTTTTTTTTTTTTTTTTTTTTTTTTTTTGTCATTTTTAAATTAAAATTTCAAATGTCAAAAAGTAGCAAAAAATGACTTGCAAATTTGAAGGTATGACTACTTTTAAGTTGACTCACAATTTTATAAGCTAAAAGCAAGTTCTGGGAACAAAGTTGTGCCATTTTCACTTAGCAGCTAATACATACTGTGACAACTACTATTATACTACTCCTTTAATACAATGAATTACAAAATTTTGCTGGTTAAAAATAAGCAAATCAGGCTTAAATGTACATGTGCATTGTGCCAGTTATGTTTGTAATTATTAAATCCAGAATGTGGGCTTATTATAAATGGGTTCTGCTGTATCATTATATATAATTGTCTCACAAGTTTTATACGTTTTTGCCTTTCCAAACCCTTCAAAATCTTCTCTGTGACTCAGAAGGCTCAATCTTTGCACACTTATAGTATCAACTATGGGACAGAACTTAACAGAGCCAAATTTTTTATTTACTGTCCCCTCCTCCCAGGTGTAGAAAATGGGTGTTTTCAAGTCTTTTTAGACCTCCAGAAGCTCCCATCTCTGGTGACTTAGAAGACTGAATCTTTGCTCACTTATAGTATTAACCATTGGACAGAATCTAACATAGTTGGATTATCCATCCCACCCTCGTGGTAGAGATTATATGGCTTAAGTGTTCCCAGATCCACAAGCGGCTCTCCAGTGGCTTAGAAGGCTGAATATAAATTTGCACACTTAATATTGCCACTGGATTGAACCTAACAGAGCTGGATTTTTTATCACCCCCCCCCCCCTTCCCAGAGTGAACAAAATAAAGGGAAGGGGTAAAGTATCTCAGAACCCTAAAAGACCGAAACTTGGCCATGGACCAGAACCTAAATGAGCCAATATTCAATTAAGACAACTATGCAAAGTATCATACATTGTTAACTAAGATAAAATTAAAAAAACAACAAAAAAAAACTGTAGCTTAAATTTTTAAGGGTGTGAGTTTGACTATTTTTTTTATAAGCTTTAATACTAGAGTTTGACTGTTTTTTATAAGCTTTAATACTGGATGAATTTAGTTTTAGTACTAGTTTAGTGAATTATTTTTTTAATTTAGTGTTTATATTTCCTTCAGGAGCAACAGCTACAGTGTCTCACCTGCTTGTGTCGATGCTTATCAATAATTTTAAAGAAAGACCAGCATGATTTGATACTGGTTAAAAGTTATGAACTAATTACAGATGCAATTCTCAAATTTTCTTTGTCTGGTTTGTTGCAATTAGGGGAAGCACTGGAGAAAGGTCCATCTACTGAATCTTCCAAAGAAAAAAGCAACTTTATTGCTGCTATAAAAAATAAAGTGAGTGAATTTTAATTGTTAAAATATATTTTTTGGTTTTTTTCATTCCTAATGTAATGAGGTCTGTTTAGAAGAAATTTTGTACTGTATAAAAATTATATGCAACTACTGGTTGTAAATTTTTGTTAGTAACACAGTGGGAAATAAAATGAAAATAAAAATAAATCTGTTTTTGGAGATAAAAAGTTTCAGAATGAGGAACAGCAGCCACACAAGTAGAAAAATGTTTATTAACAGAAAACTGCTCATGACTCAGTAAGAAAAGAATTGTCAAAATAAAGCTATAAAATTTTTTTGAAGAAATCAAAGAGGAATAAAATAGTAAATGATTAGCAGAAGATTCCAAACCATTCTCTCAAATTAATAAAAAAGGAACTGGATGAACTTGTCAATGAAATTTTAGTAGGGTATAACAAAAAGTAAGGAAAACAGTTTATTTATTAAGCTAAATTAGCTAACTACATCCAGAAAGGGAAAATGGTAACTAAAGGAGCTGTAATGTCGGGATTCGAACCCACATTACTTTTGTGTAAATTATATAAATTCATCTAATGTATTTTATGTCATTCGATCTATTTAAAGTTATTTAACTTATTTAATTCTGCTTTGAACTCCCCCTCTAGTCATTCATTCATATATGTAATTTATATTTTAGAACATTTCTACTCCTTAAACCATAATCTGTGTTTAATGGGGATTAATTTTTAAAGTATTATTTTGTCCGAACATTCGAAGGATTTTCTTTCCGTTGAATTCGAGGTCACCGCTGGCTGGTGAAACAGGAAGTTTCAAGTTTAATTTCGTATGCGATTTATATGTATCTGCTGGAAAATAGCTTAAAAGTTAATGGCTCTGTGGTTTTATGGCTAGACTTTGTGCAATCTGTTGGCGTGGAAAAGTCTGTTGAGATATGTTTGAATTCCAAGCTTTCTTGACTGTGTGTGTGTGCATAAGTATCCTAGTATGTGCATAAGTATCCCCTTGGTGTGTGTGTGCATAAAAGCTTCGCACACTATTTTGCTGGTCTTTTTCGATCCTTGAGCTGCCTTAAGAAAGCACACTGTCCTCGAAGGTTGTCTGGGTCGGTGGCCGATGATTATGAAGAGCGAGCACTGTGCTGTGGTGGCGAGTTTTCCCAGTTGGGCTACCGCATGAATTTTTGAGTGCAGAGGGTGTGTGACTGCCTTTATCATGAGGAGGTGAGATCCCTTTCTCACCTGGGATGCTGGTCGTGTGAGTGATTGACGATGCAGCAATGTTGGATCGTAGCGATGTCCATTCCGGGCCAAGAGTCACCTATAGTGACCTTCTGGTGTGTCGGATTCTTCTTCAGGAGAGGCAACTACTAAATTTGCCAGGAGATGGCTGGTTTGACTCCTCTCCCTTTTTTCATCTGATGATGACTGTTCACCCCCTCATTGAAGAAGTTTGCCCTCATTTTAATTTCATTACTTTCGGTTCAAGGTAAGCCTATCCAAATTACATTTTTGTGATTTAAAGCTAATCAAGTTTCAACAACAAGATATTGGAACCTTGTAAGCCCTATCGTAATTTCGTTTGCACCCATCGCCGGCTCAGAGAGACGATTATGACAACATCAAATATTGATTTACGCCTATAAATTATCATCTAAAGTTTTAATATTTAATATCAAGGATTATATTTACCAGTGGAAATTATTGAATCATCTAAAAGATTTTATTATTTTTGTATCTAGAAAATATTTAATTTTATTCTAAATTTATATTTTGAAATCAGTAAGTTATAATTGATTCTTTTCAGTGCTCACCCCTGTTTACTTTTGACCATACCGCTAATTGAAATAATTATTATTGATGTTTTGCTACTGATTTATTACATTTTGATTTCTATTGATTTAAGCTTTGAAAAGCTTGTGGCATGTTACTAAGGTCCAGTGGGTGTTGCTGATAAGGATTTAGCTATTGTTTTAAAATACTCCATACATAATTACATTTAATAAATAATGTTGATTAACTTCTCAATTTTTTTGTGTATTTATTTGTTTACTTTGCTTTATTGATTTATTTAAATATTTTGCTGAAGATGATGATGTTCCTTAAAGGTAAGGGTTTAAGTTTTAAGTGTTTTGATTCTTCTGTGTTTTCGGGCAGGTCATCTTGGAGATTTACTTCTCCCGACAGGAGGGTGAACCCAAGGGGTTATTTTGCGGCCTATTCGATCACTGGTTTGTAATGGTGGTGCTGGTGCTTATGTGTATCTTCCAAATTCAAATTTTAAGAGGTCCGTATTCCACTACGAGGTGCCATTCAAAATTTCTCAGATTGGCACTGTGAAAATTTGAAAACTAACCATATCAGTTAATGTTCATGTCACCTTCAAAGTAGCTTTCTCCTGCAGCTATACACCGGTCCCAGTGCTATTGGTGGAAGGCTTTCTGGAAGGCTTTTTCAGTAAGCATATCAAGCACCGCCTGCAATTCTAAATTTCTTCACTGGTATCAAAATGTCAGCCTTTTACCTTAAATTTTATTTTTGGGAATAAAAAGAAGTCGCAGGGGGCTAAGTCTGGTGAGTAAGGTGGGTGGGGGATGATGGTCATCGAATTCTTGGTCAAAAACTGTTGTGTGTTGAATGAACGGTGGGCGGACACATTATCATGATGAAGAACCTAGTGTTTTTCTCACCACAATTCTGGCCGTTTCCTTTTGGACATTTTCATGAAGGCATCTCAACAGAGTAGAACTGTGAATTGACAGTGTGACCCACCGGCATGAATTCTTTATGTACAATTCCCTTAATATCAAAAATAAAATGTCATACCCATAAATCCAACTCTCATCACCAGTAATTACTCTGAACATGAAGGTTTCATCATCCAAAATGAGCTGCTGAAGCTCTGTGCAAATATCAATTCGGTGTTGCTTTTGATCTGTTGTCAACAGCCTGGGAACAAATTTGGCAGCGATGCAATGCATTCCAAATTCTTCAGTGAGAATTTGCTGACATGTTTCATATTCAATTCTAACTTTATCACAGAGATCTGGAATTTTCTGACGTCGATCTTCCTGAATGAACTGTCGAACTTTGTCAATGTTTTCTGGTGCTGTGCTCGTCAAAGGTCTTTCTGTGTGTTCGTCATCATCAACTGATGTTCAACCAGCTTTAAAGCGCTTGGGTTTGACTCAGTGATTGCCCACCAAACACTTGTTGAATTATTTTCACAGCTTCTGTTGCATTTTTAACAAGATTCGCACAAAATTTAGTGCAAACACTCTGTTCTTTTTTTGCATCAATCATAAAAATCGTAATGCAGTATAAACAACTTCAAACAAAATGGCGTCTGTACTAGCGAGAACTGCTTTATTCACGATGAAATTTCGCACACTAGCTCACAAGTACCTACTGCCATCTATCGGCTTGTTTTGAAACTATTTAATGTTTCGGTTATACTCGCCAATCCGGGAAATTTTGGATGGCACCTTGTATAACATAGCTAATGAAAAAATAGTTGTACATATGATAGATAATATCTCTTATTAATAAGTAAAAAATATTTTGTGCAAAGTATAAGAAAAACTTGAGCAATGTATTTAAACACAAATAAAATAGAAATGCCAAATATAGCTGTTTCGAGGACTTGCTGTATCCTCTTTGTCAGTGTTGAGAACAAATAAACCTGAAGTCAAAAAGACAAAATGGCTCATTTTGTATATAAAAAGATATCCCTCAGTGTATCCTCAAAACAGCATTATTCTGGATTTTTTTTTTATTTGGGTTTGAATATGTTAAGTTTCCGTAATATCTCTTAAGGAAGGTCTTTCACTTTCAAAACTGGTTGATAATTTTTCATTTGATACTTTTGTTTTATTAACACATATTTTTAAATTCAGGATTATTTATATGGCTTCTTTACAAGATTCAACTTATGTCCTGACTCTGAATTTTTTTGTGGCACTCTAGCAGTTTTACCTGCAATTTGTAGAGATAAATTTAGAAAGGAAATACCAATGATAATTGAATTATGAATTAATTTTTACTGGGTTGTATTTGATTAGTTATGGGAGACTGTTATCTTTGTAAAGAAGTTGCTTCTAACATTTTTGTTCCTAATATTTTGATGCTATATATAAAAAATTTACAAAGATAAGTGATAGGAAATTATAAGTTATTCATTTTTCTTTTAAACTAGCAGCATACCCGTTCTTCGTACGGACGATATAATATAAAGAAACTTATAATTCGCAATCATGTGCAAATTCTGTTAAAATATTAAATTAATTGTTCCTAAAGTGAAGTTTAAGAATATCTGTTCTCACTATGCACAATTATCTTCACAGGCAGATCTGAAGAATAAAATATCCTGGCCTCTTTTGTAAGCAAATTTACAAAAAAAAAAAAAAAAAAAAAAAGGAATTGAATCAATATATGCAATCTCATACTACTTATATTGTCTCAGATTAGAAAATATTCCAGTATGTTAGTAGAAGATTACCTGTACTACAATATGAGTCTCAAAAACCTTTGCCAAAATAAAAGAGATGACGTAATAAATTGAAAATATCAGTAATCCCCGTACTTTTTATTCCAGAAGGTCGTAATTGATTCCAATATATGCCAATATATATCAAAACATATGCCAATATACCTGTACTACTTATATTCTCGTAGATTAGAAGACAGTGGCGGCTCGCGTATAGGCACTGTGGAACTGCAGCACCACCACCCCTATTTCCACTTGATATTATCGATAACATTTAATTTAATGACAATGAGTCCTTTTTTCTTTAATTTTTTCTTTATACTTGTACAATATATAATCCTTAAGCTTAATGTCAGTAACCATCCCCCAGTTTATGAAAAAAAATACAAAAATCTTTGTGTGGAACTGTGCACTTCACAGTTCCAGCGGCGTGGTGTTTGACTGTTGTGTACATGCTCACATAGGAAGCTGCACACAAGGCTGCGAGAGAGAGAGAGAGAGCACTGTCGCTCCCGCAGTGCCACTACGCGAGCCGCCACTGTTAGAAGATATACCCATGTATTTGTAGAAGATTACTCGTTCAACGTACAATATATGAGTTTAAACATTTTTTGTCATAATAAAACTATTGCATAATAACTTGAAAATATCAATAATCCCTGAATTAATAATCCCCGAAAATATTAATAATAATAACGTTTGAACCTGAAGACCGTAATTGATATTATCCAGTCAAAAATGCTATAAGAAAAATCAAATCGTTCTTTTCTAAAATATTTTTTTATATCCATTTATTTATTATTCAAATCGAAAAAATAATAATTAAAATTAACAGACAGATTTAATTTAATTGCGTTTCTGACCAACATGATATAAAATAGAATCTTCCTCATAAACTGCGAAATTAAATAACCATTTTGATATCTTTATACTTTTCATTGCTCAGTAAAAGCTTGTGAAAAATAAACCATGGAGATAGATTTCCCATTTAATTCATGCTTCAAACAATTCATATTTTCAGAAAGTGACTAATTAGCGCAAGAAATCTTCCATCAAACTCAGAGATAAAGTTTTAATTCACTTTCAAACGATTTTCAATTAGTTTGGATAAACCACGGAGTTAGAGAGTAGAACTCCTAGGAAAAAGTTTCGTTTTTCATTAATATCCCGACAACCCTTGATCTTAGATACTCGAAACTTGGGCTAAATTTATGGGGGGCTATTTTAAGGCTATCCACAAAATTTCCTCAAATTCAGTTCAGCCGTTGTCCCGTGATGATGAGACAAACGAAAATTTCGTTTTTTACTAATATCTCGAGAACCACTGATCGTAGAAACTCTAAACATAGACTAAATTTTAAGTGGGACTATTTCCAGGCTACCCACAAAATTTCATCAAATTCGGTTCAGCCGTTCTCCGGTGATGACGTTTCAAACAGACAGACAGACCGATAGACAGATTTTCAATTTTATTTGTATAGATTTTGCATTATATCCTTTTTCGGCTAAGCCGGTATGAATTTTTAGATCCGGCATATGGATTCGACTGTCATAAGCAATTATTTGTAAAAGAACTAATCCATACTCAAAAATGTAGGTCTTTCAATGGAATTCTAATCGTGGAAAAGCATGATGTGTCGATGCAAATATTGCAGTTTGCAGTCGGCCTAAATTTGATAAAAACTGCTCGCCGATAAAACGATCTTTCTGGCAATCCTAAAGTGTTCAAGATTTTGAAAATTATCATCCTAATATCTCAGCTAGTTTTTAAAGGTGTGGTCGGTCTTATTCTACAACTAGCAGCATACCCGTTCTTCGTACGGAGTATATAATATAAAGAAACTTGAAATTCATAATCATGCCCAAATTCTTATAGTATACTAAATGACATGTTTAATCAAAATATTCTGTTAAAATATTTACTATAATGCTCCTAAAAAGAAGTTTAAGAATCTCTGTTCTCGCTATATAAAATTATCTTCATGGACATATCTGAAAAATAAAACATCTTGGACCCCTTATGTAAGCAAATATAAAAAAAAATATGGAATTGAATCAATATATGCAAAATAAAAGCGTTAAAATTGTATGGGACCTGTACTAATTATATACGCGAATATTAGAAAATATAACCTGTATTAGTAG
Source organism: Amaurobius ferox (assembly GCA_951213105.1). Taxonomy (NCBI): domain Eukaryota; kingdom Metazoa; phylum Arthropoda; class Arachnida; order Araneae; family Amaurobiidae; genus Amaurobius; species Amaurobius ferox. The sequence goes on along the minus strand of OX578144.1, from coordinate 68,232,879 downwards.
ATTACATGTATAAATTGAAAATACCAATAAACCCGTAATCTTTAAATCTGAAGACAGTCATTTATTCCAATATATGTCAAAATTAAAGTGCTAAAATTATATGGGAAGATATACACGTACTACTTATAATGTCTGATTATTAGTAGAAGATTACCCGTTTTGCAATATGAGTCACAAATGTTTTTTGGTAAGATACAACAGACGACGTAATAAATTGAATATATAATTAATCCCCTTAATCTTCATACCAGAAGACTGTACTTGATTCCAATATATATGCCAATATATGTCAAAATATATGCCAATATACTTGTACTACGTATATTCTCGTAGGTTAGAAGATATACCCGTGCATTTCTAGAAGATTACTCGTACAACGTACAATATGCGTGTGTCAGCAATTTTTGCCGCAATAAAACAATGGCGTAATAACTTAAAAATATCAATAATCCCTGAATCAATAATTCCGGAAAATATCAATAATAATAATGTTTAAACCTGAAGAGTGTAATTGATATTATCCAGTCCAAAATGAAATGGCAATGAAATTTATTTTATATACATATCTTCATTATTCAAATCGGAAAGGATTTAATAAAAATCGTCTGCCGCATAAACACATTGGAATTAAATCCGTTGCTAAGCGACATGATATCATTTGCTTCAAATAAATTGGTAGAAAAAATATCGTCTAAATAGTTATATTTCTATGGCACATTTGGCGACAGTTTCGTCAAATTAGCGACATTTTAAAAAATCGCCAAATTTATCGCCAAGTGGGACTGTAGAACTGACAGTTCCACTTTGCGACAAATCGACGAAATATCATCACAATACTATCCCCTAACAAAAAACAATTAATATCATTTATGTAGCGCAATTTTATCAATTTCAAGATATTTTTATAGATTTGAAAACATTTTTATCAATTTGATGACATTTTAAAAATTCGCTAAATGTATTACTAAGTAGGATGGTTGGTCTGACAGATAAATGCTAACCAAACATCATTTCAGTACTCTCTTCTAACAAAACAAAAAAAAATTTCATTGATATGTAGAAGACCCAAGCCACACGACCAACCCGAAGGTTTATGGCAGCTGTTTGTGTGTCGTTTATATCAATTTGGCGACATTTCCGCCAATTTGGCAAAGTTTAAGAAAAGTTGTCAAATTAGCGATATCCCTCCAAATTCGTAGCTTTGAATTTGCAGATCTGAATGAAACATTCTTATCCCGTTTCAATATACTAAATGAAAACACTACAATTGTATTAGAAGATATACCCGCTCTACTCTTTTTCTGTTTCAACAATCGGCTATATGAATTTATTGGCTAAACACAATATATGAGTTTAGTAGCTAAATACGATATAAGCTTGAAAACTCTTTGCCAAAATAAATGAAATTGATGTACGCAGTCAGCAATTAATATAATTAAAAGAAAAATCAAACCGTCCATTCATAAGATATACTTTTATATCCATTTATCCATTTATTTATTATTTAAATCGAAAAAAAAAAATAAAAACATTAACAAACGCATTTAATTTAATTGCGATGCCGAGCAACATGATATATCCTCCTAAAATGTTAAAATTTATTAACCACTAACAGCACACCCGTTATTCGTACGGAGTGTATAATTTAAAGAAACTTAAAGTTCGCAATCATGTGCAAATTCTGTTAAAATATTAAATTTATTGCTCCTAAAGAGAAGTTTAAGAATATATGTTCTCACTATGCAAAATTATCTTCACGATCAGATCTGAAGAATAAAACATCCTGCCCCCTTTTGTAAGCAAATTTACAGAAGAAAAAATAGGAATTGAATGAATATATGCAACCCCGTACTAATTATATTGTCGCAGATCAGAAAATATGCCAATGTGTTAGTAGAAGATTACCCGTATTACAATATGCGTCTCAAAAATATTTGCCAAAATAAAAGAGATGACGTAATAAATTGAAAACATCAATAATATCCGTACTCTTTATACCAGAAGGTCGTAATTGATTCCAATATATGCCAATATATATCAAAACATATGTCAATATACCTGTACTACTTATATTCTCGTAGATTAAAAGATACACACGTGTATTTGTAGAAGATTCGTACAACATACAATATATGAGTTTAAACAATTTTTGTCATAATAAAATAATTGCATAATAACTTGAAAATATCAATAATCCTTGAATCAATAATCCCCGAAAATATAAATAATAATAATTTTTAAACCTGAAGACCGTAATTGATATTATCCAGTCAAAAATGCTATAAGAAAAATCAAATCGTTCTTTTCTAAAATATATTTTTATATCCATTTATTTATTATTCAAATCGAAAAAATAATTATTAAAATTAACAGACAGATTTAATTTAATTGCGTTTCTGAGTAACATGATATAAGATAGAATCTTATAACATGTTAAATATGTCATGTCTTATAACATAAACTGCGAAATTAAATAACGATTTTGATTTCTCTATACTTCTCATTGTTCCGTAAAAGCTTGTTTTAAATAAACCATGAACCATGGAGATAGATTTCCCCTTTAAATCATGTTTCAAACAATTCATGTTTTCAGAAAGTGACTAATTAACGCAAAAAATCTCCCATCAAACTCAGAGATTAAATTTTAATTCACTTTCAAACGATTTTCAAGCTTTTCGTTTGGATAAACCACGGAGTTAGGGAGTAGAACTCCTAGGAAAAAGTTCCGTTTTTCATTAATATCTCGACAACCCCAGGTCTTAGAAACTCGAAACTTAGACAAAATTTATGGGGGGATATTTCAAGGCTATTCACCAAATTTCATTAAATTCGGTTCAGCCGTTTTTCCGTGATGATGAGACAAACGAAAATTTCGTTTTTTACTAATATCTCGAGAACCACTGGTCGTAGAAACTCAAAACACTGATATAATTTTAAGTGGGGCTATTTCTGGGCTACCCACAAAATTTCATCAAATTCGGTTCAGCCGTTCTCCCGTGATGGTGTGACAGACAGACAGACAGATTTTCATTTTTATTTATATAGATTATTTAAATGTACATATTAATTTTAAAGGTAATTTCTTTTTCAAAAAATTAAAATGTTTAGTACCTATGCAATAACTTAAACACACGTGGAACAATTATAAAATGGTTGTTATTAGTGTCTGCTTTTTTTTTTTTTTTTTTTAATTTATAGCTGTAGTGTTTCCATGAAAAAATATGTCTAGTCAGTATGGGTCAGTATTCTATAAAGTATCAAATTGATCAGTAGAATTTAAAAGTTTTGAAATTTACTGCGAAAAAAACCCACTGGTTATTTTTGTCTGGGTACATACCCTTGTCTGGGAATTCAGGGATTAATAACCTGTTGATTCCAATAAAGGCAAACTAGGTAAGTTCTCGTATTATAGTTAAGCGATGTGAATTTAATTAATTGAATTTGACTAATTGAATTTGAGCAGAAGTAGCATAGTGTCATAATGCAATAAGTAGAAGTCAAATGGTAAAAAAAATCCACATTTATTGGAATCTAGCTAATATCAGTGGCTGCTTTCACATAATGCAGCGAAAACATATATACAGGGTTCGAGTTGAAATATTTTAGGAAGTCCACGTTGGAAAGCAATACTCTTTTCGTCTAACTTTTCTCTAACTGTTTTTAGAGTTCCACCTCTATGAGGTCACACATTAGGAAAATGGAGGTTTAGCAAGTAACTTGACTAGATTCGGTTCATACTCAGTCTAAAATACTTTAGACCATAAATGTTAAAAAGAGAAATCACCGGTTTGAAATCTATTCATGTAGAACAAATGAATACTCCAATGTATCGTTCCTACACTGGACATGCCTATTTAATTAAGGCCATCTTTCTTAACAATTGACATGAAACAATCTATTAGCATGAACAAGAATGCACATTTACTGCATAATTATTCAGCATCGTACCATTCTGTTAAGAACTACTTGTCTGACTACCTATCTGAATGACTATCAGACAGCCTGACTGATCTGAATCTGATCTCTCTGATCTGAATATGTTTCCAGCATAGACTTCCTATATACACGGGGATCTGTACCTACCGGAACGAATTCCGAGGTCCATCCCAAAACATATGCAAATGAGATTGCGTATGCGGCGAGTATCCAATCTGAATGAAGCCTCTTGCTGAAAGAACGCCGTGAGTCATTCCCGAGAACGAGGTAAGTAATAAAAAAAAGAACTTTGAGTTTATGAACATTGTCTGGGAGAAAGATGACTCGCGATCTTTTATTTACATTCTTCCAGCAATTTTTAGCTATAAATTGATAAGATTAAAGGGGGGGGGGGAAATAGAGATTAGGTCAAGGAGATAGCTTATCCCTTTGCATATACAGCTGTAATATTTGTGTTACCAGTGTGATAAATCCACTTTTAAGCCTTTACAAAATAGTGGGAATATTATACTGAAAGCAAAACTTCTACATTACACACTTGCTCATGGATACTTCATCATTATCTATATAAATAAAATTGAGAATCTGTCTGTCTGTCCCATCATCATGGAAGAACAGCTGAAATGAATTTGATGAAATTTTGTGGGTAGCCTTGAAGCAGCCCCACTTAAAATTTAGTCTATGTTTCGAGTTTCTACGACTAGTGATTCTTGAGATATTAGTAAAAAACAAAATTTTTGTTTGTTTTGTTTGTCTCATCATCACAGGATAATGGCTGAACCGAATTTAATGAAATTTTGGGGGTGCTTCAAATAAGCCCCCCTTAAATATTTTCAGAGTTTCGAGTTTCTTAGTCCAGGGGTTGTCGAGATATTAATGAAAGACGAAACCTTTTCCTAGGAGTTCTACTCTCTAACTCCCTGGTTCCTCCAAACAAAAAGGTTGAAAATCGTTTGTTTCAAACGGGAAAGTGAATTAAAACTTTATCTCTAAGTTTGGGGGCAGATTTTTGCTCTAAAATAGTCACTTTCTGAAATCATGAATTGTTTGAAATCATGAATTTAAAATGAAAAATCTGTCACCATGGTTTATTTTTCACAAGCTTTTACTCAACGATGATAAGTATTAAGAAATCAAAATGGTTAATTAATTTTTAGCATTGTATGGGGATATATCATGTTGCTCGGCAACATAGTTAAAGTAAATGTGTTTATTAATGTTTATTATTATTTTTTCGATTTTAATAATAAATAAATGGATATATAAATATATCTTATAAATGAATGGCTTGATTGTTCTTTTAATTATATTAATTGTGAACTGCGTACATCACTTTCATTTATTTTGGCAAAAAGTTTTCAAGGTTATATATTGTGTTTAGCTAATAAACTCATATATTGTGTTTAGCCAATAAATTCATTTAGCCTATTGTTGAAACAAAAAGAGTAGAATGAGTATATTTTCTAATACAATTTTAGTGTTTTTATTTAGTATATACAAATAGGATCAAGATGTTTCATTCAGATCTGCAAATTCAGAGCTATGAATTTGGTGGGATGTCGCTAATTTGGCAACTTTTCTTAAACGGTGCCAAATTGACAGAAATGTTGCCAAATTTATAAAAATGACGTAAATCAATGAAATTTATTTAGTTTTGTTAGAAGAGAGTACTGAAATGATGTTTCATTAGCATTTATCTGTCAGATCAACTGTCCTACTTAGTAACACATTTAGCAAATTTTTAAAATGTCACCAAATTGATAAAAATGTTTGTAAATCCATAAAAATATCTTGAAATTGATAAAATTGCACTAAATAAATGAAATTAATTGTGTTTTGTTAGGGGATAGTATTGTGATGATATTTCGTTATTTTGTCACCAAGTGGGACTGTCAGTTCTACAGTCCCACTTGGCGATAAATTTAGCAATTTTTTAAAATGTCAATAAATTGACGAAAATGTCGCCAATTCCATAGAGCTAGCATTATTCAGACGATATTTTTTCCACCAATTTATTTAAAGCAAATGATATCATGTCGCTTAGCAATAGATTTAAATCCCAAATAATGTTTTTGCTGCAGACTATTTTTATTAAATCTTTTCAGATTTGAATAATGAAGATATATATATATATATAATAAATTTCATTGCCATTGCATTTTTGACTGGATAATATCAGTTATGGTCTTCAGGTTTAAACATTATTATTATTGATATTTTTGGGGATTATTGATTCAGAGATTATCGATATTTTCAAGTTATTATGCCATTGTTTTATGGCGGCAAAAGTTGTTGCAACTCACATATTGTACATTGTACGAGTAATCTTCTAGGAATGCACGGGTATATCTTCTAATCTGAGAATATAAGTAGTACAGGTGGAATCAAGTATGGTCTTCTGGTATAAAGATTAAGGGGATTATTTATATTTTCAATTTATTACGTCATTTGTTTTATTTTGGCAAAGATATTTGAGACTTATATTGTAATACGGGTAATCTTCTACTAATACCCGGACATATCTTCTAATCTACGACATAAGTAGTACGGGTACATCTTCCCATATAATTTTAGCATTTTCATTTTGACATATATTGGAATAAATTTCTGCCTTTAGGTTTAAAGATTAGGGGTTTATTGATGTTTCAATTCATATATGTAATCTACTAATACAGGTTATATCTTCTAATATTCGTGTATATAATTAGTACGGGTCCCATACAATTTTAACCCTTTTATTTTGCATATATTGATTCAATTCCATATTTTTTATAAATTTACTTACAAAAGGGGCCAGGATGTTTTATTCTTCAGATCTGCCCATGAAGATAATTTTGTATAGCGAGAACAAATATTCTTAAACTTCTTTTTAGGAGCATTATATTAAATATTTTAACAGAATATTTTGATTAAAAATGTCATTTAGTTTACTATAGGAATTTGTACATGATTGTGAATTTTAAGCTTCTTTATATTATATACTCCAAAGAACGGGTATGCTGCTAGTATGAAATATAAACAAGTACTTCATTTTAATGCATCAGTTTGCATTAACTAGTAAAGCCTATATGTTGGCATACAACACATTTGAAAATCTTGCCATGATGTAGTTGGGCTGGAAGTGGCCAATTCAAGAATAAAAATCTTACCAGAAAAATATTTTAAATTTTGCTGTAGAGAATAATAGATTTTAAAATGTAGTCATTCTAAAATGTACTGATCTTTCATGAAATTTTAATAAACATCAGTTTTAACCTTGAAATGCCCCAGTAGAAGCTGTGATTTTGTTTGTGTTTCAAAAGTGTGGTCCTATGAAATGGGCTTGCATTTCATTAGTGTTGTATGGTTTAAAAGCACATACCATTCATTTATTTCAATATAAAATTATCAGAATTAAATACAGTTGAACATCATTTATATGTTTTTGAAGGGACTGAATAAAAAATGTGTAATGGATAAAAACTTTTATATGAAATTAATATTAGGATCACACTGAAATTTTAGAGACAGGGGTAGACGATATGTGCTAGAAAAAAAATTATTGGTCGGATATTTAAATTTGAACTCTTATGTCTGCAGACTATAATTTGTGGCAATAATTACAATTTAGCTATAGTAGAATAAATTTTGAAAGAAAAGAAAATGGAGTTGACGTGAAAGCATTATCGAGCTATGATTTTAAAATGGGACTAAATCAAAAAGAATGACTTCAATGTCTACAATTAGCATATGAAAATGATGCTCCATCTCATTCCACTGTATTCAGGTAGTTTACAGAGTTTAGAACCTGAATGAAGAACATACAGGAAGACCTTTGTCAGCTGTAGTTCCAGAAAATATGTTGGCCATTCAATAAATGTTAATTGCATAATTGCTGTACCTACTAAATGATAGAGAAGGAACTTAACATTGGAGTCATAGCTATATATAAAATTACAGAAAGTCGTTTGCATTTTATGGAAACGATTTTGATAATTAATTTTTATGCATAAAGGGTGTATTTCTTGCGGCGATTTGCTTCTATCTTAAAGCCTTGATTCTTGACTATAGCTCTAGCTCGAATTTTCTGTGAAAGTAAAATTTTTCTTAGCACCGTCATGTCAATTTTTTCTCGCTCCTCTTGGGTCATTTTCGAAAGTTCATTCAGCATTTTCCTAAGGTTCGTTTTAACAAATTGAAAGTGCAAAAGTCCATGGGAGAAACGTCAGGTGATTTTACAGGTATTTCATTAAATGGGATACATTTTATTTCTGTTTCTGATTTTTCTTTGCTAAATATGCTGCAGTTGACTTAGACGTGTCACTAGAGGCTTTGTCCATATGAAACTCAACTTTATTGATGTCCTTTCCATATAAAGCTGGAATTCCTTCTTCAAAAATTGGTTCTAAAATATTCTGCTGATAGTAGAGTGAATTAATTTTAGCTTTACGTGAGACTTTTTTGAGTTTTAATTTACCATTGTAACAAAATCTTGCAACTATCGTGAATCCCTTTTGGAACTTTTCTGTACATTGACAAAGCCATTTTGACAAAGCCCATTGACAAAGCCCAATTTAAAAATGTTTGATAACACATATAACATTCTACTGTCATGAGTTTTAACAAGGACTTTGTTATTTTGATTTTGTATATTATTTCGTTCATTAAATGTAGGTGAATTGCTTTTGGCACATAAAATATGTTTTGAGTAATTTTAAAATCTAAAAAAAAGAAAAATAAATAGTTTTAAAAGTTCTTTCAAATTTCTTAATTTTTATTTTTGTAAAACGTGGGAACCTTGTTAGATGTCGTGAAAATTTAAATTGTAAACAAAATTCAAAAATAATATTCATTGCATATTTCTGTTATATATATTATTTATTACATGTTCTTTTATAATAATAATAATTAAATAATAATGCACATGACAACTAAGAATGTGCCAGCATTCTTTGTTACCCAGTTTTCAAGATTTCATATTTTCTTTGGGATTTTCAGACTTTTCTACACTGTTCATTACTTTCAGACTTTTCTACACTGTTATTTTCCCTTCAATTCAATATATATTATGTAAAGGTGACAAGGTCAAAAATTAGATGCTCGGATTTTAATGTATTTACTAATTTTAGCTTCCCTGAATATGAATTCAATAATTTTTTAAATGATGACATTGGCTGCGGTATCTTGAATAAATTGAGCTAATCAAATGAAATTTGGCACTATTGTTTTAATCAATGAATGCTGAAGGCCTTTTAGTATGGGGAATAGACCGGGAACAGACCCTCAATTTTTCAAGAATTTTTTTTCCAGAAATGGAAGAACTGTTATAAAAAGTTAATTGTTTAAAAATGTTATGAAAATAAATATTTTATATATAATTTCTTATCCAAAAGCAAATAGCATCATTTATTGGATGTTAACATTCACCCTTTTTGACATACAATACTTGACATAGAAGATATTTAAAAAGTGCGGTATGTTTTATGTTGAGCAGTGTTCGATTTGTGTATTTCAGATACTATCAGATTATTCATTGTAAATCTAATATTTCGATACAATTGTTTGAATTGACATAAATATGTTTTGCAGCTTGGATCATCTGTGATATGCACCATGATAAATAGAGCTGAAAGTTTATATTCTGGATATAATTCTTTTGAAGCAGATATTCAGGCTAGGTGGTGAGTATTCATTTGTTGTTGGTGCTTTGTTTTTTAGATATAATTTTTTCACATATCTTATTTGTGTAAGTTTATTAGTTTCTTGCATTGAATTTTGATTTGTGAAAATAATTCTGAAATTATGTTTGCCTATTTCCCCGTTTGCGCATATGAGAACTGAGTTTTATTCAGTAATTTAATTCAGTGTTTTAAAAGTTTACTGTTTTCTATCAACACTATAGCAAATTGATAAAAAAGATGATAAAAGAAAATTAGTAAGTTCCACAGTCTAATTTTGGAAGTAATTATTGAAAGACTCAAAACTTTCACATTTAAAATTTGTAAACATCCCAAATTAGAATAAAAAATGCAGTTCAGAAGATGTTACAATGAAAAAAACAAATGCAAGCATTGTCTGCTCTTTATTTTTCTCACCAAAAAGCATGTATTTACATTGTATATCCATTATTCCTTTTCACAGATGATATGATGATGTAACAGTTCATCCATAGTGCCATAAGTGCTAAGTTGGAAAGATTACTTATTGATAATTTTAAGAATGCCACTGTACAAGAATTTCAGTTGAATTTTTTTAGCTCATATGAAAATTGTGCAGCAAATCTCAACTGGTGAACATTATTGAACTTCCATTTTTCTCACCGTAAAACATATAATAACAATTTATATATGTTTCCCCTTTTTGCATATGATACGATGATCTAAGAGTTCTCAGCATTTTTCCATAGAGCCATGTTGTCATTCGTAAGTGCAAAATGAGAATGATTGCATATTGTCAATTTTAAGAGTGCCAGCTTACAAGAAATGTTAGTCCCTGATATTGGCATCTTTTGAAAATGAATTTTATGAGTATATATGAAAATCATGTAAGAAGTGGCAACCGGTGAATTTTAAAATTTTAAGCCGCAACATATTTTGTTTTGCCTAGCATCATACTTGGCCAGGCACAATGAGTTTTATGCTAATTTGCAGTTTTAATATTAAGTTCAGACAATTTTTACATACATTCTACTATAGATTCATTTGCACCATTGATTGGAAGTTATATGCCATTTTCAAGATATAATTTTTTTTAAGTCTGTTCTTGAACCATCGGCGAGCAGTATAGGTTTAATTTAATAATCATAGATGGCGCAGAAATTCGCAGCCGAAAGGAGCGACCATTCTTCCTTTACTTCCTACTCCCAATTATTTCTAGTGAATAAAAGAGCTTCGCGGGTATTTCAATCCTTCTAAAAATTCTTTTTTTTTTTTCAGACATTCAATAGGTCAAACCACTTAACATTATCGCCAATGAATGAATTTTTTTCAGTGTCAGTTTTTCTTACAGCTATAGTTAGAATTTCGATTGTGATTTGTTTAAGAAAATTTCTATTTTAAGTAATCTGTTAAAATTTATAATGGGCAAGGCACAAAGAAATAAATATCAGAAAAGAAAAAGATCTAAAGCATCTGCAAGTTGATATGCCCATCTTTTTAGAGATATCTTGGCAGGCAGTCATCTTCTGTTAGGGAAGCTCAAGAAATGTTAATCCATCAAAATCCCAAGAGTCAGATTTTCGACCTCAACATTATACTTTTACTTATTATCGATATTCACTTAAATTCAAATAAATAATTTTGAGATTTTAAATTTTCCTGGAAAAAAAAAATTATAACAATATGCCATTTAGATAACAATAATTATTCTCATGTTACAATAATTTATTTTTTTTAAATCATCAGAATGACCACCTATTCCCATTGATATGCAGGACTGTAGTGTATTAGGATTTTTATTTCATTATATGTACTTTATTCTTTATCTTATTTTCATTTTATTTTTCGAAAGAACTTCAATTCTGAATATGAAATATATCTTAACATTTTCATAGAAGATTTCAATTACTGGTACTGTGTATCTGTCATAAATGTAGGGGGCTGCGCACATTATATTTTTTCTTATTTTGGAAATGACCTCTTATTTTCATTATTTTACCTTTCTATTCTCTTTATCTAATGTTTATAATTTTGGATATTGGGTGTACTTTAGAAGGTTGTATTCTAATGTTTTTCCCCCAGATATATATAATTTCCTTTCCTTGCAGTATATGCAAACAAGAAAGATCAATCATGCATAAAGCATTGATTACGAAACACTTTCCAACTTCAATACAATTTTATTTAAACATCTCTAAAATGCAATACATTCCTTGGTAATATTTTTAAAATTATCATAATACTACAACATATATTTGAAAACTTCATCGAAATTGTATGGGACCTGTACTACTTATATACTTGAATATTAGAAGATATAACCTGTATTAGTACATTGCATGTATAAATTGAAAATACCAATAAACCTGTAATTAATTCTAATATATGCCAGAATGAAAGCACTAAAATTATATGGGAATATATATATAATATATATATATATATATATATACACAGGGTCTTTATAATTAAAGTTCCACTTTGAAATGGCATAAAAGGAAAACTACTGGACAGAATGTTATCGAATTTGGTAATAGTTTACAGGAGGTCATGGGATTTTATTTTCCGCAAATCAAAAACTCACCGCCAGCGGGGAATGGCGCTGTATGCAATATTATTAAACCAAATAAGACATGAAGACATCGGTTTAAAAAGTTTTTAATCATTTCTAAAACGTGTTACAAATTATGTTCAATATGGCTTCCACCATTTTCTAAAAGTAAGTTAAATCACATTACTGCGTTTTCAACAGTAGCTCTTAGCATATCAGGAGGAATGTTATGGACATGTCAGTGTATCACATTTTTCAATTCTGCCAAATTGTTTGTTATCACCATAAACAGTGACTTAGACACCATGATTTTTATGCAGGACGGGGTTCCACCTCACATTGGTACATGTGTCAAATAGTTACTTAAGCAACATTTCATGGATGACTGGATTGTCAGCCAACACTTTCCCATTTCTTGGCCACCGTGGTCACCAAACCTCAACCCCTGTGACCTCTGGCTATGGGGTTACCTCAAAGCCACTGTTTATTGTGATAACATAAACAATTTGGCGGAATTGAAAAATGTGATACACCGATATGTCCAGCCAATGGCCCTACCGTGCTGAAAACACCAGTTCTTGTTAGATCACCGAAGTCAAGCAGCATCGGGCGCGGTTAGTACTTGGGTGGGTGACCACCTAGGAACACCTCGTGCTGTTGGCAGCCTTGTGGTTTGCGGTCTGAATTTGCACGCTGCCACAACTGCCACCGTGTTCATGCGGAGTACGATCACGTTAAACATGTGGGTCCGTAAGTCCTTCCAAGAGGTTGGTGGTAGGGGAAGGAGGGTACGGTCCCTGTGGATGTCTCCCCCACTGGGTTCCGGTCTAAATTGGGTGGCACATCCCGGCCGTCCAAACGGTTACCTTGCACCTTTTTGGTAGATCGGACGGTCTGGGTCTCATCAACAACAACACCGATATGTCCGTAACATTCCTCCTGATATGCTAAGAGCTACTGTTGAGAAAGCAGTAATGCGATTTAACTTGCTTTCAAAAAATGGTGGAAGCCACATTGAACATGATTTGTAACACGTTTTAGAAACGATTAGAAACTTTTTAAACCGATGTCTTCATGTCTTATTTCGATTAACAATATTGTATAAAGCGCCATTTCCCACTGACGGTGAGTTTTTGAACTTTTTTTTTTGTGGAAAATAAAATCCCATGACCTCCTGTAAACTATTACCAAGTTTCATAACATTCTGTCCAGTAGATTTCTTTTTATAGCCATTTCAAAGTGGAACTTTAATTATAAAGATCCTGTATATACATACATACATATAACCACTCTGAGTATATTTTTTTGTGTAAAAATTGCTGATTTGTGAAATTGTAAATAATACAAATTTGAAACAAAGTTACAATTCCGAATGTATTTTTCATTTAAAGGTCCAAGATAATGTTGGTGCTGGTGGATTTACTTTGTAACATCGACAATGCGTCTCTATCATCTCCTCTCATACCTTCCTTTGACTTGTTAAACCATTTCCAAAGATTTGCTGTTGACAGAGATAAGTTTGAAATCCTAAAACTGAAGCTAAAAGTACTTGAAACAAATTCTATAAATGGTGAAAATAGAAAAAATGTTTGACAAGGTACCAAGTGAGGACTAACAAAAATGTGCTTCTGTGATCTGATGTAAAAAACATACCAGGGCCAATCATTAATAGTGAACAAATTCTGTGATTCTACTTTTGCCTGATACTTCCTTGCATTGTTAACCTTATAAAATAAAAAGCCCTATTCATGGATTTTGTTTATTATTTCAACATTATTTTGTCAGATGGCACATGTAATGTGCAAAAGTTCATTGTAAGAGATTATAAGGTATAAGGAAGTCATACCTTTTAACTGATAAATTTGAGTTCACTAAAGATATTTTTTAGCAGATGAGTGTATAAAATATATCTTATCTTATTTCAGAAAGTTAAGATTTAAAATCTTCAGTTTCTAAAATGAAATTTTGTGGACTTATTTATTGTAAATGCCTCTATGTTAATTTTAAGGATGAGAATTTTTGAAGATCCACACTTTTCACCTTTTTGTGTCAAAAGAATATTTTCACATTTCCAATTTCATTGTTATGCTTTTTACAGAAAATTTTCCCAGAACTGTAAATTTCTCCTTCATGTTTTGAACAGAGAATATCATCTGCAGATCTACTTTTATTAATATTTTTGAAAATGTCTTTTGCAACTTCATCAAGTTCTTCTAAACAAAAATAGTTTCTCAATATACAAAATTTTTGTTGTTTAATACCGACAGATAATCTTGTCCATGTTCATATTTTTTCATTCTTTTTGGAAAGTCTTCCACCTTTTTTGATTTTCATATTTCCCCCCTCGTTTATAAAAATTAATTTCCTTATTTTTATAAATTCCATTCTCATCCTTGATATTTAACCAATTCTTAAGAAAAACGATGAAATATTAACCAGTAAATATAAAAATTACTTTCTAAAGACCAGAAAGATGCCAAAATTTTAAATGGCTTTTAAAATTTAAGATAAAGCTATTTAAAATTTAAGATGCCACAAATTGTTATTTATGCTGCAAATCATATATAGGATTTTTGTAGGTATAATAATCTATTTCATTTTATCCTACATTATATTGCAACAAGCTTGACCTTATGAATAACGTGGTTTTAAAAACTTATATCCCATCCATGTTTTCCAGTGTTACACACATATCAGTCTGATAATAAAGTGCATATTTTGTACTGAAATTATTGCAATTCATTGATCTCATTTCTGTAACATGTTTAATTATTCAATATTTATTTAATTGAGAATTGTAGTATATTTTCTTGATTTCATAAAAGGATGTTAATTTATATAGATGCATGCTGTGTTTGAATTTTATAATTTTCCAGTTTATTTCATTCAAATTTACATATATTTTTTTACTATGATTTTTTTTATCAATATTTAAACATTCAATGTTTATTAAGATTAAAAGTGCAGCTAATTTGTTTTTCACATCTCTTAAAATTGTTAAAGGTATGAGTTCCTGACAGTTTTTAGTTTAATGTTTGGGTATATAGTCATTGACATAATTTTAAGTTAGTTGGAAGCTGCTTATGCATACAATCATGTTTGAGCCATTTAGTTGTAAATTTATGTACAAAATACTTTTGTAAATAAGTAAATGTTCAAAAGCACTTTTTGCAGTTATGTTTTGATATAAGATTTTAAAATGTGCTTCTGACTTCATAGTTAACTGCCATTTATCATTCTTCATTGAAGTTATTGCCAAGAATGGTGCTTTTGAATATATTGAGGTCATCGGATTGAGACTTCGTTTCACCCATGCAGGGCTTACATATGCTTCTGCCAACAATGCATGGATGGAAGTTTGTATCTTAATTTTTCAGTTGCTTAAAATAGATGCAACTTTGTATCATATTGTTGAAACAATGCAAACTATTTTTCAATTTTTTGTATATTATAAGTTAGACAAATTGAATGTGCTAGATTATTTTTTTAATTTATTTCAAGAGCAGCAAGTTGTTGCCCAATTCAAACAGAATATGTAAGGCTTATACAGAGTTAATTTGTTTTTGTTGCAAACTGCTTATTTTGTTATGTTCTCTGTTGCTAATAAACTACGTAATGAAAGTATTGTGCTGATACACACCTCTTGTTTACGGAGATGTATAAAATATTATATTTTGTTTTGAATTAGTGGTTTTTACAGGCAGGAGAGAATCATTTTCTAACAATGAATTAGAAAAGTAGACATTTTTAAAAATTAAACTTCTGTAAGGAATATTTGAAAGTCAATTACAGTTGCATATGAAAATAATCTGAAATTTTAAATAGTTTAATATTGAATATCTCTGAGATTTAATATACTACTGTGATAAAGTTTTTTGGGGTAGTTTCACAATGAATAGAACAACTGCTTTTAGGAACATAAAGTCTTTGCATTTTCTTAATAGAAGCAGATATAATGTGAAAATTAGATAACTACAATTGCTTCAGCCCTCTTAACATTGGTGTGTACTAAATGAAAGATTAAATGCAACTGCAAATATATTAGACAAAGAAAAATAATATGAGTGGAACCAAAAAAGAATAGCATATTTCAATGGCCGTTGTAATGATTTTTGTTTCTACTATAATCAATTGTTCTACACCTGATACCTTTGTGCAGTTGGACCCGCTTAGTAAATATTGACAGCTCCAACAAATATTATTCGAAAGTGGAGTATTTGATTATCTAGGGGAACAGATATTTACTATAGTTAATACAAATGTCCTTGTATATCAACTGCACACATAATAAACATGAAATATTGAAAAGACTAATAGCAAAAAAGGTTATAATTTTTAATGAAAAGAAAATTCTAGACTACTACATATATTCTACGTACTGCAGTACTGATGCCGAAAGAAATCTAAATATAATAAAGTTGTTTATTTTGTTATGGATCTCACTCATTTTTTGTGTTAAGTTTTCCGGTGCAGAAATAAAATTGTAGTCATCTCCACAAGTCTCAATGTCAACAAATGACAATTACAGACTGAGTTACTTTATTAAGGGATGGTGATGGATCCACTGGTTTGTCATTTCTTTTATTATCTCCCTTCTGGCAAGATGTAGAGATCATATCCTGGTCCATTTCTGCTTCCTTGTTTTCATTGAAATCTCATGTTCTTCTTTGAACACATGTTCCTAGAGCTCTATCTGGGTAAATGCTGGGGCTGTTGTTCAAAATCACTTGTCTGAAATTCTTCAAAGTTATGAATCACTGTTCCGTCATCCCATATTTCACCTTTACTGTTTTCTGATTTCACAAATTTTGTGTTATTTTTATTCGCTTCAGTAAAGATCGCTCAGTCTTTATTTGATTATCTGGGGCCGGCCTGTGCAGATTATTCATTAAAGCAGGGAAATTTAACATTGATCATATGGGAATAATTTTGGTTCTGAAGGTTTTATTTGTTTAAGCCTGAAACAATTGTAGTTACCTAATTTTTCATGTGTCTGCTCGTGTTGAAGAAATACAGGGATTGTGTCTTTGTGTAGTTTATATTTTTATCACTTATTAATTAAACATTATCTTTCAAAGTAATCCCATATTAATTATATGCACATGTCCAATGTTTCTGGTACTTCTGGAAACATCGCTGGAAGTCTTGACGAGAGGCTGAAGCATCTTTGTTGCATTGTATTTTATCATTTCAATATCATAAAATATTTTCGCAGTATACTTCATTTTGATTGTGGGAATAAAAGTCGGGGGGGGGGGGGGGGGTATTAGGTTTGGTGAGTCATTATTAAATATATGTTTTGACTTTTCTATTTTCCTGAATCAAAGTAAAGTTAAAAGAGGAAAAATTTGATAACATTGGAACAAGTAAATGTGACCTATGCTCAATAGATTCACATAAAGGCTTTGCGATATATCTAGAAGTGGCAAAAGCATTTGGGCAATGGAAGTGTTAAATTTCGAAGTAATAAAAGCTTTTTAAGCAACATTTTTTGGTATTTTTTATTACAGTAGTACATATTACTAATTGTGAAAAAAATGAAATTATTAATTTTAAATTATATATGCCGAACTTGACCAGACATTGGACATGTTTGAAAAGTCTCTGCGCATCAATCATAGCCAGAGTGTTTGAAAACTGGTTTGTCACAATTCGGCTATAATAACTGCAGATTTTTTTTCAGTCATCATGGTTATGTGGTCACATGATGTACAGAAGATTTGTTTTGCTGGATATGCTGTCTGAACTGCACAGAATAATCATGCTGTGTTTTTTCGGTTGAGTAACCAGAAAACCGATAAACAACCATGCCATATCTGGTCATAACCGAGATGACTAGTCAGTGGACTTTTTAAACATGTCCATTGTAGATAACAGAATTAAAGTTTTAGCACAATCATCTGCTTTAAATAACATTTAGAACCTTTTTGTTGCCTTGAAAAGTATTTGTATTAAGGGATACTATACGGTTGGGTTTCCATATTTGACTGTGTTCACCGGTGAATAGAGTATAAATCACAAACTGTTCTAAGGAAAAATAAAATGTCCGTAAGTAGGAGGTGCCCTTATCCAAGATGTGTTGAATGTAGGAGGTTTCACTGTTTTTTTGTTTTAAGTCGGTGATCACAATTTTTACTGTTTTTAATTTTTTGTTTTCATTTATTTTAAATGAATCATGTCCACTGGTAACATGTCTGATAGTTGGTATTCTGTTCAAAAAGTTTCTTCATCTATGAAATGCAGTCTATACTGATAATGAAAAAGTTCTAATGCACATTAATAGTAACTATTTTTTAGCAATTTTTCAGAACTTTACATGTACACTGGGATGTCAACAATAGCTCCAGTTTTAATTAATAGTATATTATCAGTTGCCCACTAAATTATTTCTTCTGTGATTAAAAAGTTTTCTATTAATTTTATTTTTTGATTTTCATTTTCACCCATTTCTTCAGAATGTTGTATTTTTGAATTTGTCTTATATATGTCATACTATTATCTTATGCTCTGTGTAAAAATATTGAACCTTAATATTGAAAGTAGAGTATTGTGAAAGAGTATTTAAAATGTAAAACTATTACACACTGAAGACTAATATGCATTATTATATGAAACTAATATAATATAATCAAAAATGAAATAAAAGAAAAAAAAATGTTATGCAGAATAATGCAAGATTAATCATTGTAAAATTATGAAAGTACTCTATACTTGTTCTGTCTTGTGAAATTATATGATATAAGAATATAGAAATTTGAAAGTGAATTTTTTTTAAGAATTAAGTTGTGATTGTGCTGTGATGAAATTGTCAAGATAACAGTATAAATATCTAATTATAAGTTGATCATGCTACATATATATATATATATATATATATATATATATAAATAAGAAAACAAAAGCAGTTATTTATTTTTTGATGTGAAGAATTTGGACACTGCATATTGGAAAAACTCATAAGAAATTACTAAAATCTGTATATGTAAATAAAAATTCTGTTTCAGTGTTAATGAAATTTTTTTAATGTAGTATGTTCTACTCAATATTTTTGTTTGTTGAATTTTCTTTAGCTTATATTTTAATTCTTATTTAACTTTAAATTTTTCAATTGTTAGTTGACATCTCGGCAGATTTCAGTGTGCCCTAAGTTATTACTTATGAGAATGTTATAGATTGCAGAATTCATAGTTAATGTTAATAGCATAAGTTTTTGCAGTTAAAACTTATTACAACAATTAGATTTATTAACTGTTTTGATTTCATACTTTACCATCTGCTGTGTATTCCCTTATGTTATTGGACGTTTTGTACTGGAGATGTTTTTAAAAATAGGTGTAAAATAACTTATTTCCCTTTGAGAATATTTAACATTTTTTGTTTAGGTAGATACTTTGTATAATAAGGCATGCTTACATTTTGTTACAAATGTAATTGTTTTCAAGAAATGTATTTATAAGAAATCAATTTTATTTTAACCAAATAAAAAGTTCTTATTTCTCTTTAAATATTGTTTTCTTCAATATATTTATCCATTTTATTACTAGACTTATATTTTATTCAAGCTGTCTTAAATTTGCATAATTGCTTAATTTAGAAATATTTGTTGAAAATTTTCTAACGAAACAAAGAATTAGGAAAAATTGTTATCTTAAGTAAATTGCTTTTTTGTGGCCGCATACTTTCAGTTGAACAAAAGTAGATTGCAGTCAAGTAGTTTACAGGTTTTATTCTCAGGCGGTATGGATGTGGTTATAAATAGGTCTTATAAGGTTTTCTTATAATATGTAAACAAATATGGATCAGTTTCTATTAGGAAATTCCCATGGAAGTTAATTGTTTATTGTATAAGTTAATATCTGTACTCTGTCTGCTCAAGTTCCTTTATTTATTTAGTAAAACTGTATTTTAAGAGTTTGTTTGAGGTATTGGATAATTTATCACAAAAATGCTATTTTAATAAAAATGTCGAACATTTGCATCTTTTCCATTTTGATACTTCAAACTGTTACGCATCAAACTATTTTTTTATGTGAATAACATCAACACTTGGGGTTTCTGTTTTGGAAATCGAAGTGTTACGAAAACGTAAACACTTTGGACACTTATACCTCCAAACCTAATAGATAAAAATGTAAATAATTTTTCTTGTTTTGTCGGAAAAATCCGAGTAGTAAATAGAGTTCAGATTATGAATATATATAAAATAAAATTTTAATATTTTGTTTACTAATATTTTTATTTTAATTTTTTTTTGTCGAGAAATTTTAAAGTATTTGTCTGAACAAGTTTTTTTTTTTCATTCAAAATATCATTGAATATATCACTGAAGCTATAAAAGATAGATATAAACAGTAAGCGATAAAAATATGGATTAGAAAATTTAGCTTCTAAATTATATTTATTTTTTTAAAAAGGCTCTTATAATATTCAAGTAATTGTCTTGGCAAATATGATTGAAATTTTTCCTTTTTTCAAGTTTATATGATGCTTATAACTCAAAAACTAAAAGTGCTAGCTATGAAAATTAAGCAAGAATTTGCAATTGTAGCTTTTTGAAAGTCCTACAAATGTATATAATTTGAATTTGGATATATCTTTTAATTTTCGAAGTATAGTGGCAATAATATCCATATTTTATTATTTTTACTTTGGTTTTCCAGTGGATGCGAAGGGCAGCTCAATCTCTAACTGCTCCGTTGTGAAATATTGGTATATAAGCTCAAGATATTTTATTTAAAAGAATTGGGAGATTAATTGAATTTGGGGATTCTAAAGATGTGTAATGATTTGTGAGATTTGAATAAAATTGATGAAATATACATATTCAAGTAAAAATTTATGTGCTGCTAAACAAATTTATAGATTAACTTTAATGCAAAATCTCAAAGTTTAATTTATATGCTGAAAAGCAAGTTAGTAAAATAATTTAATATTTTGACATGGAGTCTATGATCAGAGGATACAGATGAAATCCGGGTGAAAACTAAAAGTTCTAGCTAGTTATAAACTGTTAGCGAGTAATTTGTAGTGCTTTGAAAGCCTATAAGCAAAATAAATGAGTTTGAAAAATCAAATGAACTTATTGAACTACTGAAGCTTACTGGAGCTTTATTTTACAAAATGTTATTCGCGCAAAACCATTTCAGATCCACCAGACTGGAGGTCTTTTGAATTTTTTTGTTCCATTACACATGACAATTAATCACACTATTATATTCTTTATAAAAGTTTGTTAGTTTTTAAGAGCTAAAAGACAGACATAAGAATATTAATGTGTTTATTTTAAATGAGGTTTTAGATTTGATTCTGTTTCTACAGCCTTAAATAAAATAAACTAAACATATTAACAATTATTTCACTTCCAAACTCACCTCTTCCGTCAATTGAAATTCTAAGCTGAAATTTTTCAAAAGAATAATGTGACAAACACAAATTATGGAAAAAAATATATTTTATTATAAAACTATACAAATAAGTATAAAATTGTATGTGCTATACATATATAAATGCAGGTGCATTTTAATGCATAAGCGTTAGACTTTGGTTATGCTAGCTGAATGTTCAAATGCTAAATAATTTTAACAATTTAGTTCAGTTTAAATACATTAACATAATTTTAAAATTCAAATCTTAGTAAATAGCTACATAGTTGCATAGAATATTTGCAAGCTGTAATTACAGTGAAAAGGAATATATCAATTTCTTTATACAATAATGACTAGGAATGAAAGTGCAGTGAATTTTACAGTGAAAATGAAAGACATTGCATTTGATATTAACATCAGTCACTGGTGAAAAGATTGCAGATTATTTTCTTTATATTACACTTTTTTTTACAAAATAATATTTCTCTAATATGACTTAAAATTTCTATACATATTAATGAATCTGATAAACAATTTATAAATTCTATAAATAATTTTCAATTTATGCATGACTTGAGCTATATACAATGAAAGAACTGGCAGTATCGTCCCGTTACAGCCAGGGCCTGACTTATGCATAAGCCATAAGAGCTGTGGGCCTGAGCCCCCAAATTTTACTATAAAGTTAGAAATTTTAAAAGCCAACATGGGTGTTGAAAGGCCAGACTGTCCGACTCGTCCTAGGACATGAGTAGCAATTTGGATGGACGGGAAAGGCCAACATGGGTGTGAATAAATTTGGTATATCACTAGATTCATTTAGAGATATCATTTAGATTAAAAAAAAAACTTTTAAGAGAATTGTTTCTTAACTAGAGATCATTTGTAAGGAAATTTGAAAAAAATTAAGTATACTACAAATAAATTAACTTAAATGGAGAAATTCTCTAAATAGACATTCATTAAATGTATATTCGACTAGTTAATTTTTACTTTAAATTTTATACTAAAATTAAAAATAATAAAATCTATATATTAAAATGAGCAAAAATAATTTTCATTTAAATTAATAAATTAAGGTTGTCTTGTCTTGTCTTGATTTCAATTATACTATTTGCTTTGAACATTTATTTACTCTTGGTAGATGGTATATGTCAATTTTAAAATGTTACTAGGGGGACTCCTTAGGGCCCTATTTTTTACGTCATGCCCTGATTATAACCATTGACAGTTTTGACTGATTTGTATGCTTGACAACAGTCTAATAAAGATATAAATGACCAGAATTAAATCTTGACTAGATTCACATTAGTTTGAAAGACATTGGTTTGACTAGTTGGAAATTTGTACTTGTATACTTAAACATAGCTTTCTTGTTTGGTGTTGCTTGCCAAGAGTCTCATCTCCTCAGCATGTTGATTAAGCCAGGCTGTTGCATCAGGACTGCAACATGAGAGAGTTGCTAAGCAGGCTGCAGATAACAAGAACATCTCGGGAGAAAGAGCTTTTTGTGCGGTTCCTGAGAATCAAAAAAGTTATTTAGACTTAAAATAGAATTGTACAAGCTTAAAACAAGTTTTATGAATGTGTTTATATGCCAAAGGTCTCGTGTATATTATATTATGCGAATACATAGAAAATACAATTAACCAAGGGACTATATAAATAAAAATTGAATTTTTAAATATGTAATATGATTAAAAATAATGTATAAATGGGATTTCCACTTAAGCTAGTCTTTAAATTCCACGAATAGTCAAATAATTAAATTTAAAATAGTATATATATATAAATATATATATATGTGTGTGTTGACCCAGGCCGTCCGACTCATCCTAAGACTTGAGCAACCATTTGGATGGCCGGGAAAGAATATATATGTGTGTGTTGAAGACCCAGGCCGTCCGACTCATCCTAAGGACTCGAGCACCCATTTGGATGGCCGGATATATGTGTGTGTAGAAAGCCCAGACCACACGACCAAAGATATATGTGTGTGTTGAAGACCCAGACCGTTCGGCTCGTCGACAAGGACTTGAGCAACCATTTGAACGGCCGGCATATATGTGTGTGTGTACTTCTTTAACTATAGCTGAAAAAGCAGACTGATGTGATGTATATTTCATAAGCATAAATTGCAAATTATATGGGTTACCATTTATAGTGAATATTAAGAGATTGTAAAATAAAATATTAATTTGTGATATTTAATGAGAGATTTTTTATTTCAATTATGAAAAAATAATTCTAATTTTGTCAAAAAGGAAAACAATAAAATAACATGACAGAAAACTAAATTTTTTTTTGTGAAAGAATCTTTTTTTATACATTTGAAATTTTGTATAAGGTGGTCTTTTTTCACCTTAGCAATATTTGAAGGACCCAGATTTTTTTCTGAACAGTCCTGGTTAGGAAAATTGAACCAGTTAATTACAAACAGTTTAAGTTCAATAATTAAAAATGGTAGTATCTGCATTTTTTTAATATTTTAATTGAATTTATGATTAAGTTTACGAGTTTTAACTTCAATTTTACATTTCTGGTCAAATTCTATAGATCCATTCTGAATTTGTAATATAAATTAATTTCATTAGTTTCAGCTTAAATTGTTCGTTTTTAGTTCATAAGAAAATATTTTAGTTCTATGGTACATATTTGAAAATTTAAGCTTACCTGCAAGATATTTGACCAGCTGACTCAGATGATGTCCAATTTTTTGAGGAAGAGAAAAGTTGTTTTCACTCCACTGTTTGAGAATCTGTGCCAAAAGACCAACTGTTTCACACATTACTTTCTCTTCGGGCTCTTCTTTCATAATCATCATTATGACATCAAAACCAATAAGCTAAAATGAAAATAGAAACTCATTAAAAACTAGAAGTAAATATATAAATATATGGAAATACTCATTTAGCAAGATCTTTTAATACAATTTAAAAAATTTATTGTATTCTGATTCTGAATAAAAAATTATTTTCATAAATGCTTTCATTATTTTTTAACCTTTAAAAATTTTATAAATAGCTTTGTGAAAAATGAAATTAAGTTCTTTTCATATCTTTTGGTTAAAATTAATATGGAAATTATTAATACTCAGAAAGGTGATGTCATTAAAATATTTCAATTATAGAGTTCTAATAGATATTGAATCAAAAGAAATGGAAGATATTTACCTTTTCAAATTCTTCAAGGGCTTTCTGTACAGAGCAAATAACTGTTAAGGTACGGAGCGCAAGTGGACGTAAATATTGATACTTGCGAACCTTGCAGATGTTTAGTAAGGGAAGAATGGCACCTTCCTGAGAAAGAAAAAATAGAAAATTTAAAAATAGGCAAAATAATTATTTAATTTAATATTAGTTAAATAAATTTTAATAAACTTTTAGAAATAACTAGTTTTTATTAAGTTAAAAATGTAGTAAACTGGATTCTTACCTTTACAATGAGTTTGCACATCAACTCTCCTGATAATGACATTTCTGCCAGAGCACAAACTGCCATTCGGATGCAAAAGTTGTTTGTTCCATTATGCACACAGTCAATAAGAACCTATGGGAAAGTAAATGAAAAAATTTAATATTGAGAGAATATTTAAGAATTAATTTTTTATAATTTTTGAGATAGTATAAAATTTGATCTATTAAACTTCAATATTTTTTTAGTTTAATTTTTTTCACTATTGCTAAAATATAAATATTTTTTTTAAAGCAAAGTTTAATATTTAAATTCAATGCATGATTGCAATTATTGAAAGTTATTTAAAATATGTTTTGCAAAAAAAAAAAAAATCATTTTAGTATAAACATTTAATATTTGCTTTTAAATTAAATTCAATTTTTACTTTAATCATTTAATATTACAATATAACTTAGTTTAACATTTCTAAAATATGCTTGCAATACTGAAAAAATTATTGCATTTGGATTTGTAAAGTATATTTACCTTCAATTCTTTGCAAATCAAGAACTCCATCATCTCATGCAGAACTTCTCCAAGGTGTTTGAAAGCAGGCAGTAGAATGCTCTCGCTGGTTTCACTGTCGGAATTCTGATTCGAACTGAGAATACTGATGGTCAGTTGATTCATTGCTCCTGTGATATGATTTTTTATCTGTAAAGGCAAATGTATTGATTAATAAAAATACATGTTAAATAGAATACATTTAGTATATTTGTTGAGTAAAAAGTATATTTTTTAAATATTTTGCTAATGAGTATTTTCTAATAAAATACTTACAATTCTGTTGATTGAAAAATTATATCTAATTTATTTAGTGAATATATTTTTTAATTATTTATTTGAAAATTTGTATACTTGAGCATTCATTTTAATAAAATAAAATATTTAATCATTTAAATTTTTCTTAAATTGAAATGTTCTTAATATTATGTAAATGACATTGATGAAATTATTTTCATATTTAGGAACACATTTATATTATGTATTGAAATTAGACCTCGAATTATACTTTGTTAGTAAATAACATTTGTATCAAATAATTAATGGAATGTTTTAACTCACCTTGACTGTGTCAAGATCCTTAGATTCAGACTGGATGTGGTAGTCTTTCATAACTCTTCGGATGTCATCACAAAGCCTGCTAGTACTGATACAGAATGTTGACCAATCTCCATGCTCCAAGTGTTTCAGAACTACCCCAAAAGTTTCTACAATGCTTTCAGCACGGTCTTCTAATCTTTGGATAGTTTCTGAAAATAAAATTAAAATATATATTAAATTTGAGATTATTATTGAAAATAAGCATATTAACATTTTTTTAATATTTTAAAAAAATAATTTGAAATTTAAAATAAATAAAAGAGAATTGATGTTTAATTAAGTAATTTTTATGTTAAAGAAACAAAAATGTAACTCATATAAGTATTCATTAATAAATGTTACCTTTTGCTGATTGGACTCCAACTGCAGCCAGGATATCCTCAATTTCTGGCTCCTCTGTTGGCAATATTAGGTTCTTCAAAAACTCTGGGCATTTGAATGTATTGCTGGATGTTGTGTCATCATCACTTAAGGAATCTGTATCTGTACAATCTGAATTTGCATATTGATTAGCAGGTTCATTATGAACTGTCAAGGGACTGGCTTTTGGTGGATATCTGTAAGCTGGTGGTGGCTGTTGGACTTGGAGTATTTTCTTGGTTTCTTTTTCTGGGAGTTTTACAGTTTGACCATGCACTCTACATGTAGAAGGTTTGTGATGCACTTCTTCAGATTGTTTGTGTCCATGTATGGCACAGGCCTTCTTTTTTACAATAATGGGCTTAATACTGGGAACCTTGTTCTCTTTATCATCATAACTGAAGTTAACATCTTTGCAATGACTTTCTTTGTAGAAAAGATCTTCAATTTTATTTGGAGTATCTTTGTCTGTGAGAGATGAATTGAAGCTCGTTTTGGATGACAATGTTGAGCTACGTTGGGATTTATTGGAACTAACTTGAGATTTAAATAAGTTTTCCAATTCGTAAAAGTCTTTAGTATTTGAACCTGCAGCAGCCAGTTTTCTGATTTGTTCATATATATCAGAATCCTGTCTTTGACCGGATGCTTTCACGTATGGCCCAAGCCAATCCTAAAAGGCAATATACAAAATTTAGTACGTATAACATTAAAATGCTGCATATTTTCACTAATAGATTTTATTAAAAAGAAATTCAGATATTGTAAATAGTTAAGTAATTTTGTCTAAAATATTTCAATTCTATATTTAAAGGGATATTTTAAAATTTAAGTAGGTGGCGGCACCCTTATTGTATAATTAAAAAGCTTGTCAGCAAAAATAAAGTAAGTTGCTATAGAGACTCAGTTTCATAAAATTTTACTAAGAGAGTTTGCTAGATTAAATACAAAAGTTTTTTAAATTGAAAATGATAATACAATTTAAAGAGAAACGAGTTAAATTTTTTTTTCAAACCTTGTAAATATTGAATACAGCTTTCACTGTTTTAATTTATATTTTAAATCAGTATTTTTTAAATAAAAATTATATAACTAAAGATTTCGGATTGAATGCTATTTTCCAATAGATTAAATGGTTATGAAGTAATTAAGTAATAGTCAAGAGACTTACCGGTTGGCCCTGAATGCAGCTACTATGTTGACCCATCTTAAATTTGTCGCTGTATCAGTAAGTAACACTTCAAAACAAACGCGAAAGTAATCCAAAGAGTTTTCGGCACATGCGAACGCAAGAGACTAGTGATCGTTTATGCCCTGAACGGGAGAGCCCGACCAGTATATATAGGATACGGGCACGCGTCCGGCCTGCCTTTCGCTATTCAGAACCGACATGTGGCGTGTGCCATCTGCCTCCTAGCAGCAGGCCACGCGTCCGCTAACAACTTCTGGTTGGCTGATGGCAAACATACGGCACGTGGCCTGGAATAAAAAAAAAGGGGGAATAAGAAATGGGGGAGCATTTAATGTCTATACGGAGGATGGAAGAGTTTCCGTTCTTAGGTTATTGCAGATGTTCCATGCGTTTTCTTGGGGGATGGGGGGGGGGGGGGGGGGTCTAATAAAAAATGAAAGGATGAAAACTGATGTTGAAACTCAAGAATGACTTACGGTAGTTTTTAAGGTGGAAGGGGGGGGGGGGGGGGGAGGGGTAAAGGATGTAAAAGTGGCAAATTTTTTGATTTCCTACAAAAGTCATTACATGGTGATTTTACGCTTGATGGAACGTCATAAAATGAATTTCTGGTTCGTTATTTGCAACGCGTTTTTGAGTCTATTTTAGGAAAATCAAGTTTTTAAATTTAGTTGTGAGATATAAATCAACGCTAGCATTACTTATATAGTACGAATAGCACGTCTAAATGGTTGCATCAGTTATTAAATGTCAATATTTTTAGTTTTTGAAAAAGTGCTTCACTATGAAATCGAGCCAAGGTGGCCATGATACCAAGGTGGTCATTTTACCAGGTTTCATTATACTTAAAATTATACATTATGCTATTTTAATGTTGTATTTTAATTATCAGTCTAATCTTAATGTTCAGAAAAATCAGAAACTTATGAAGTTTTAATTTCTATTTATAGTTAATTTTTTTTTTTTAAACTGTGTTTAGTTTTTTTTTGTCTGCTCTCTTTCAAAGGGAAACTGAGTGACCAACTTCTTTGAGTAGGTAAGAAATTACTCTGTTACTTTGAGTAGACGTTCAAAAGCTATTGAATTGAAATAGTAATTTAATTCTTTACTAACTTTGTAGAATATTTCATAAAGTCGTTTCCGAAATATTTCTGAATTCAGTTCTTTTGTTTGATCTAACTCTAAAATTTCGTTGGAAATGAGCGTTAGTTTTGCCAAAGTCTCTGTTAAAGGTGTTTTTGTAAGTGGTATGGCAGAGAAAACGGTTTTACAGGTAAAGTATGACTTGTGCGAATGATTTGGATATTTAAACAGTGAATCTAAATGTTCTGAAATACGTAGATCGTAATATTTTTAGGAATGGTTTGGTAGCCGGTGACGATAAAATGAATGGTTTAAAAACATACTCGCTGCTTTATTGTTGTCAATTCAGCGCAAGTATTAGGAATATTTAAGTATTTAAAGGCATTTTTGTAATTTTGTTTATATCTATATTATGAAATTATTAAGGATTTTAAAATAAATTTAAACATTTTTAATAATATAAATATTTAGATAAATAAATATATTTGTTAATGATTTAAATTTTAAAATGCTTTGTTTAATTAATATATATATATTTATATAAATTTAAATTTTAAACTGTTTTTTGATGTTTAGCAATTTTAAAATGCTTTTTTGATGCTTAACGATTTTAAAATGCTTTTTTGATGCTTCACAATTTTAAAATGATTTAAAATATTTCTAACATTTAAATTTTAAAATTATAAGCTTACAGTGAAGAAGCAACTTCCGCTCTATCACAAAGAGCAGTTTAACTTATTTTCATTTCGCTTTGCTTACCTTTAGAATTTCAAAAAATATTACAAGTTTTTTATAAAATGAATTTAAAAATTAAATATTCTCATTCATTTACGTTAAAAAAAAGTTTTAAAGAACACAGTACTGTAGATAATAATAATAACAAAAAATCAATTTCATATTTCATTCTATAGATACCACATTTGTCAACAGGATTTTCTTTACTACGCCATTTTTGATCCCTCAGTTACAGAGTCATTTCAATATTTTATTATTCTTCTAATTTTTAGCAGAATCTTAATTCATTAAGTAGAAAAGTGCTTGAATTCTATTTGCATTTTCCTTTCTCATACTGTTTTATAGAGAAACTATCGTTTCCAGAATTTTTTTTAATTCGTCATTTTTTAATGAAAAACTTATTCGAAATTCAACTGTCGTTCAGTTCAGCTGAACCATGAAAGGTCTGGTCAGCAAGAGACTGGCTTATATCTTTAACAAATGTCCGCAAAATCTGAACTGAAATGTGTAATTCAGATGGAAACTCAGATGGAAACTGTGTCCTAAATAGCTGACGATATTTATGACTTCCGTAATATAATTTTCCCTTGTTACAATTAATAAAATATGATCTAAACAAATTCCATTTATTAATCATTTAAATCTATTTCCACGTTAGTAAATAGTTATATTGTATTTCATACTTGCGGCAAACCTAACTTGACAACAGAGAATTATAAGGAAAACTGTAAGCTCAAATCAATCAATTTCTAAAACTGCATTTAAAATTCTAACCAATATTTTAATAAAACATGTCTTTATTATTCTCAAAATAAATAGCTGTTCAAAACTTGAATTCATCTGGCATTATTTGGCGAATGTAATTTTATGGCAACCAAATCCCAGATTTAAAAACTCGATTTTAGAAGATTAATTCCGTAATTCTTTTGAAGATTAAAAATATTGCAGACTGTTTAAAACTATATTATTTTATATTATATTTTGCTAATCAACGGCAAAAATAGCATTCTATAAATCATTTGTTTATTTTAGTATGTTTCTCGTAAATATTTTTCTCATAAGTATTTTTTTTGTGTGTGCAGGTTTCAAATTTAGGACCAAGATGGTTAAAAAAATATTTTTGACCATGAAAACATCTATTCGATGATGTCCATTATATCTCGTATTCACATTTCCTTCATGGTGTTTAAAAAAATATTCTTGCCTAATTTCAGGAAAGATAATTTGATCCAGCAATTGCAAGCACATGATTTTACCAAATTGGAGTATGAACGAATAAAACCGAGTAAAAAAGGTAACACATATTCAAATTAGGTTTGCCGCAAGTATAGAGAAATAAGAAAACGATTTTATATTTAGTCCCATATGACTAAGAATGTTGTGATAGGTAAAATTAAATTTTACCTTTTAGGGCATTTTACTAAAATCGTATAATTTAAAATGTTCTTATAATATTTTATTAAAGTTTACCAATTTCCTATTCAATTTTTAAATAGCGGATTTTATTTTCAAAGTTTTTA
The DNA here is from genome assembly GCA_951213105.1 of Amaurobius ferox. Classification (NCBI taxonomy): domain Eukaryota; kingdom Metazoa; phylum Arthropoda; class Arachnida; order Araneae; family Amaurobiidae; genus Amaurobius; species Amaurobius ferox. Next base: position 68,201,941 of record OX578144.1, on the reverse strand, counting down.
GTTTTGAAGTAATACGATACGGCATGAAATATAGTTTTGCACACCTGCTTTAAAATCGGAAGTGAATATGAATCGGATGTATTATGAATAATTGAAGCCTATAAGCATCCGAATTCTAAAATTCGAAGATTAAAAAAAAAAAAAACCTTATTGCATTTTATTATCGTATTAATTTTAACCCCTAAACACTTTCCAGAAAAAATGGAACATAATATTATTCTATTTTTTTTTTTGGAACATAATATTATTCTATTGCGGCAGACTGAAATGCTGTGACATCGGTAGGTATAGGTATTTGTATGGCTCAAAACTTGGTTGAGATGACTTGCTGCCACAACCCAAAATTTTCTATTCTCTCCGCTACAATTCCATGGTAAATTTGGCCAAATTTTTCATTTCCCTAAACACCTGCTTAGTTATTTTTTTTTTTTTTCGGAATAGTTTTAATAGCTTACTTGAAACTGCATTTAGGATGCTACTATGTGAATTATCGCCCCCGGTAGATCTATTTCGAAATCAACAGTTTATTGCTTATGATATGAAGCAAATTGCTAGTTTATAGATGTAATGTTAACTTTGGGATTTTTTTGAAATTACGGTCTGCGTTGTTAAAGTTGCTTTTATTATTATGCAAGTGTATCGAAGGAGAAGATAGTTTTACAGCAAGGTAGAATTTTGAAAGAGATGAACATTCATGCGTTGAATAGGGAAAATATTTTTGGAGAGTAAATTATTTTGCGGTACAATGACGTGTCATGATACCGGTATAGGTATACAGAGTGCTCCAAAAAGATTGAAACGCGCTTTAATTCTTTACCTGTTGGAGATAAGTGGGCAATGTAAACTGCAAAAATGTTGAAAGTAAGGTAGGAAATAAGATTACGTTAATGAAATAGTCCTCCCATTAATTTTCAAGAAGTTACACATTTTAAATTTTTATACGACCCCCTTAGACAAATTTGGTCAATCAGAAAATTTTCATTTTTAATGCAACATGATCATTAAAAACCCCCCGCATATCTGTATCTTTAAAATCAACTGAATTATGATAAAGGAAAAAATCTGATTTATGCACTTTTCTGTACCATGTGAAAGGCTGTTTCATCAGTGAAAATAGGGATCATAAACAAATACACGATGGAAATTGTTTAGATCAAAAATACGTTAATATGTGTCAAAATTTTTAATGCAACTATATAAAGTTTTACACGGACAGAGATCACCTTCCCGGTCGTCCAATTAGATACTCTAAAGTCCTCTGGACGAGTCGGACGGCCTGGGGCTTTCACGGACAGAGATCATATAAAGCAGTGGTATGCACTACGTCTCCTATATGTCTCCTATGTATTATCATCCAGTTTTATCTTTTTTGTGATATGTCACAAATTTACATTTCTAATTTGATATATGGTCCCCATTCACAATGTTCAATTTTCAATTAAATATAACTCGCTCAATTTTAAAGATACAGATATGTGGTTTTCTTTAATGATCTTGTTGCAGTAAAAATAAAAATTTTCTGTTTGACCAAAATTGTCTAAGGGGGTCGTATAAAAATTAAAAAAGTGTAACTTTTTGAAAATGAATGGGAGCACTATTTCATTAACGTAGTCTTATTTTCTACCTTACTTTCAACATTTTTGCAATTTACATTGCCCACTTCTCCAATTCCTACACATCTCCAATTAAAGCACGTTTCAATCTTTTTTGGACACCCTGTGTATATATATATATATGTTACATATATATATATATTTATATATATATATATATATATATATATATATATATATATATATATATCCTTAGTCTTGGTCTATAGTTACTCATTTGTAACAGATATGCTAGAGATGGGTTTTTTTGTACATACAGTAGTTTATGCATAATTTTCGATTAAAATCTTTCAATTTTCATATATATATATATATATATATATATATATATATATATATATATATATATATATATATATATATATATATATATATATATATATATATATATATATATATATATTTTCCTTTATCATAATTCAGTTGATTTTAAAGATACAGATATGCGGTTCTTTTTAATGATCTTGTTGCATTAAAAATAAAAATTTTCTGATTGACCAAATTTGTCTAAGGGGGTCGTATAAAATTTAAAATGCGTAACTTTTTGAAAATTAATGGGAGGACTATTTTATTAACGTAGCCTTATTTCCTATCCTAGTTTCGACAATTTTGCAATTTACATTGCCCACTTATCTCCAACAGGTGAAGAATTGAAGCGCGTTTCAATCTTTTTGCGACACCCTGTATAGTGTCTCTTGTACAGATGTTTGCACGGTTCAAAATTTAGATGGAACGACTGACTAGTTGACAGCGAAATTTTCTACTCTCTCAGCTATAACCATAATAAAATATTGGCCGAATTTTTCGTTTGTTTGAATACCAGCTTAGGATTAATTTCTCAGAATTTAGAAAGATTTAGGACTATGATTAGGGTGTTTCTATCTGTGTGAATCATTTCCGTCCGTATATAATTTTTGTTTCAAAACTGTTTCTTTATTAGGCTATGAGGCTAAAATTTATTAAACGGTCTTAAGACGACATTAATTAACGTGAACTGAAAGATTTGCTTCCAGGAAAGCTTTGATATTTGAAGCAACAATTGATAACAAACGTTTATTATTCTGTCTTTTTTACACACAATTCGAAAGAAATGGGGAATTTGAACAAATAGTGTCTTTAAGTAGCTGATTAACCAAAGGTAAATGTACCTATAAATATGACGTGTCCTTGAAATACCGCATAATGAGCCCTCTAATAATTTATATCTCCTTGATTTTAAAATATAAATGCCCGTGCATTAGCAATTATTCATTTTGAAAATCTTGTAAAGTTAGTTTCATTTATGTGGCAACCATGGGCGCACATAGAACTTTTTCCAGAGGGGTGGGGGGGGGGGGGTGGCAAACTCTAGGATAAGACGTACAATATCAATATCAATTAAGCTTGATGCCTGTCTTTGTGACCGTGAATATCCAGGAGAGGAAAATGCCCATCCCCATTGTCCTCCCTATGGGCGCCCATGGTGGCAACTTGTACAAACTCCATTGGTAAAACAAAATGAACGATGTCGGTCATGTGACCATTTACAATTTTTTAATTCAGAGAAAAATACTTACAGACAATGAAATAATATTACCGAGGAATGGAAAAGAACATTACAAGAAAGATGAAGAGAACAAAAGTATTCTTAAACACTAAAACACAAAGAGAGCTTTTTTGCAGATTGTCACTAATTTCTTTTAAAATTTAATTTTAAAATGTTAAGAAATTATATACTTAAATATTAAAAGTTTATTTTACTCTAAAATACTCATCATTTAAACATTGTAAACTTAAAACATAATAATTTGTTTTCTCTATTAACGGTTTGCTATGGATCTCTTTATCAGTCCTGTTGATCCCCGACTTGATTGTTCCTCTCTATAATTAAGTATCTAGTTGACTATGATTAAGTCTCTATGATTAAGTATCTAGTTGATTAAGTATCAAAAGACTTTTGGTCAATCACCCAAAACTGGTCCAACAGCAATGAACTTGCTTCGTAACCATATTCAACAGTTAAGTCATATTCTTATCTATTTCCTCCTCTTAAAAAACGGAGTATGACGATCGGAAAGGGGTTGGAACAAAAACTTAAAATTTTCCGCTCGTACGGAAGCATCTGCGCGACAATAATGCTGAAGGGGGTACAGAAGAAGACAACTTGTTATATTCTACTTCGTCGTTCATCTGCTGCCACAGACACAGGGACAGATGATTTCGAGTGGCTGCATCCCCCCACCGGCACGTGTTGCTTCCGATCGGAAGTCCTGCGACAGGCGACGCGTGCCCGGATGTTTAATTCCTCGCTGCTCGCGAAGTGCAGTGGATTTGAAGAGTTACTTGATTTATGTAATTGCACGCTAGAAAGTCACGCACTGCTTCGGACTGGATAGAGTAGTTTGGTTGGGTAAAATGGAAAATACGTGAGGACTGGAAAAAATATTGCCAAAATGTCAGGATTCAGTGGCGTGCCCCGATGAGGTGCAACCCCCCCCCTCCCTTTCAGTTGTGAGCTTCCCAATAGCCCACAATGTTCTAGCCTAGGGTGGTAAATTTCTAGTGCCGTAGCCAGAAATCCATGAGGGGCTCGATTTAACAGTTTTGAAAGAAAGGATCACTAGATACTTTTTTGAGTGGGGTGCCCAGAAGGGAATCCACTATAATATAATAACTTTTAGTCTTTTAAATAAATCGCTCTATTAAAAATATGTTAATTAATTACGACTAAATAGGTATTTTTTATTAATGGGTATTGCTATTATTATGTGTTATTGTGTCTAAGTTTATGTACTACAAAGCCATTTAATCATTAGCATATGTAGACTCTAATAATAATATTTTTTTTAGTCATATAAATTAAATTACTACATAAATTATTAATACATAGTTAATTGCATAGCTATATATCTATAAGGATTGTGAAAACCTATATAGCTACGTCTATATACCGACTTTAATATTATAATAATTATAATTGATTTTAATATAAGCATTTATGATCGAAGTTGTTGATTAATCAACGAAAATTCCTAAAAGTTAATAGAAGTGAAAGCATAATATTAACTTTATAACTACTCACCAGAAAATTTCGACTCTGTGTAACAGCGAATGCCGCAATAATACAAAAGTACCCTAAATATTATTGTCTTAATTTAATTTTTTTAAAACCTTTAAATATATTCAAATTAAATATGTAAATAAATTGATGATTATCAGTATAACAATAAATTCAGCCAAATTAAAGAAATCTCATTTCTGTACTTAACGAAACTAAGTAGTTTATAAAAAAAATTCACAAAAAGAAATTTTTCGTGCAAAATTTGGATGAAATTTCATATTACTATTAAAAATTGAATGTTTTACCAAGGGAAGTTGAGTATACGTTCCTCCCTCTGGTACCTGCTTAGATACGTCGCAGTAAATTTCTCGAAGAGTACAATTTCGAGATTATAAAATTATACAAGTATGAGAATATTGAAAATTAATTGAAGAGGGAAAAAAAATATCATATATTTAATATATAAAAAGCGAAATTTCTATACACGCTAACATACGTATCTTTTGAACTTCATGGTGAATTTTGAGATTTTTTTTCAAGCAATGAAGCTAAGACCATTTGTCAAATGTAAAACAAAGAGACAGCGACTTAAAAGGATAGAAAATCCCCCCCCCCCCCCCCAAAAAAAAAAAGAAACAAAACAAAACAAAACAAAAAAAAAACCAAGAAAGAGTAATCATGCATACAACATTGATTATGAAACACTTTCCAACTGAAACACAATTTTATTTAAACGTCTCCGAAATGTGATATTTTCAGCGTTGATATTTTTAAGGTTTTTACAGTACTACAGTAATTTATTATATTTTGAAACTTCATCGAAAAAGACGATTATAGTTAAACAAGAAAGATCAATCATGCATAAAGCATTGATTATGAAACACTTTCCAACTGCAATGCAATTTTATTTAAACATCTCTAAAATGCGATACATTTCTCGGTAATATTTTTAAAATTATCACGATACTACATTAATTTATTATATTTCAAAACTTAAAAGTTCATCGAAAAAAATGAACATTATTCAAATGATATCTTTGAAATATAAATTGCCTGGTTTAAACATCTCTAAAATGTGATACATTCAGCGGTAATTGTTTTAAAATTATCATAATAATACAATAATTTATTATATTTGAAAACTTGAAACTTCATCGAAAACAACTGAACTTTATTCAAACGACGTCATCGAAATATAAATCGTCTGGCTCTCTATATAAAAGCAGCATTTCATTCATTAACTTTTTTCCATTTATTTCATTCATCACAATACTACAATAAAATATTTTATTTAAAAACTTAAAACCACGGAGGTACAAGTAATTTAACTCTATGCTTAAAACTTCAACGAAAAAATCGTCTTCTTCTCTGTGTAAAATCAATGAATGTTTCATTCATATCAACTATATTGCAGACTCCTTGAGCTAAATAATTTTGCGTTACAGAAATACAGCAATTCTTATACAACTCATGTTACATCTTTTTAGTGTTTACATTCTCTATAAGTGAAAATTAGTCTTCGTTGTTGAAATAATCAAAGTTTGATGATCATTTAAACTCAAATATATTGAAATTGCGTTGTTTCAGAATGTAGATGCACAGAATTTAAGCAAAAATAAAGCGGTTTTAGGACGGATATAACACTAAATATAAATTAAAAAGAACTTTAAGAATTACGATTTTGACACAAGATGGATGGCATTGATCATTTAAACTCAAATATAATGTAATTGCGTTATTTTAATATAAAAATTCATACAAATTAAGTAAAAATAAAGCGGTTTTAGAACGGATACAACACTAAAAATAAATTAAAAAGAACTTTAAAAATCACGATTTTAACACAAGATGGATGCCATATTTTATTTTGAAGTGGGTCGCGTGATCTCTTCATATAATATGGGTGTAATTATTATTTTAATTTTTATTTTAAAAAATACTGAATATATTTTGCTGAAATTTTTTCATATTTTTTATGGGATAATTTGAATATTTCCTAAAACTTTTGAAGCAATTTGTGAATTTTAAATTCGCTTAAAAAATGTTTGAAAAATTAGGTCTCATAGGGTCCAATGAATTTCATTTTTTCAACCCGAGTTCAGTCTAAAACGAATTGGGTGTTATTATTCATTTATATTCACATAGGTCCCACAGACTGTCTGAAAAACATACTAATATTTCATTTTGATAAAGTCATTTTTACGGCAGTTATCGTGCTAACGGACAGACAGACAGACAGAATGAACAAAGTCATAAACACTTCTTAACTATGTTGTAAAGTGTTAAAAAGAGTAATAGCTCTAGGCTTAGGTTGGATATTAATTCAGAATAGATTTTTTATCATTATTAAGCATCTGTTCTGAGTTAACCCAAACAAATGCTTGTTTCTGAATATGGAGATAGCTTTTATGAGTACCCTATGAGTATTTTTATGAGTATCAAAATTTCATTTTGATAAAGTCATTTTTAAGGCAGTTATCGTGCGAACAGACAGACAGACAGAATGAACAAAGTCATAAACACTTTTCAACTATGTTGTAAAGTGTTAACAAAATGAACTTTATTCAAATGACGTCATCGAAATATAAATCGTCTGCTTCTTAATGCAAAATCAATGAATTCACTTATATTCCCGATTCCGGAGCTAAATTTCGTAAAAAAAATCAGCAATTCTTATATAACTCACCTAACAGTTGCTTGATTTGTTTACATTCTGCATACGTTAAAATTAGGCTTCGTTGTAGAAATAATCAAAGTTTGGTGATCATTTAAGATAAAAAAATATTGTAATTGCTTTAGCATAAATGTAGATACACCGACAACACGCAAAAATAAAACAGTTTTATGACGGATGCAACTCTAAATATAAATTTAAACGATCTTTAAAAAGCATGATCTTTAACACAGCGGGAAAAAAAAAAATGGCTGCCATATTTTATTTTGCAATGAGTCACGTGGATTCTTAATATATCATGGGTGTAATTATTATATCAATTTGTATTTAAAAAACTAGCCAACATATTTTGCTTAAAATACTTTAAAATACTTTGCTTAAAATACTTTTTATAAAAAACTTTGCTTTATAGATGTTTGAAAAATTAGCTCCCATAGGGTTCGATGTATTTCACTTTTTCTACCCGGGTTAAAGCTGAAATTAAGTGTGTTATATTCATTTTCATTTCCATATGTCCCCCACACACAGACCGTCTCAACAACATGCTAAAATTTCATCTTAATAAAGTTTATTTTTACGGCAATTATCGTGCGAACGGACAGACAAACAGTATGACCAAAGTCATATACACTTTTCAACTATGTTGGAAAGTGTTAAAAAATGATTTTTTTTTAATTAACAGAAAAAGTTCAAATTGTGTAGAATCGAATGACATACATATTATGTAAATCTTTTAGTAAAACTAAGAAGTTAAGCATTAAAAACTTATTTTTTTGATACTTAACAATATGTATGATATAGAGCATTAAAACCTTATTATATATATATATATATAATGGTTTATAGATATAATCTATCTATTTTTTCAGAAACATACATTTTTTGTGTTTGCTTCGTCAAAATACTTGGGCCAGAAGAAGAGTTTTGCGAAGTGATCCAGTTCGTTTTTTAAGGCCTAGCCCTTGTCCACGTGTATAGCAATAATGCTGGATTTTTTATGTTTTTCTATATTCGTTTCCATACTATTGAAATTTGTTGATTTTCTGTAACTTGATGATTCGTAATTTGTATTTTTTTCCATTTAATAGAAGATTTGCTGTTTTATACTTTTATTTTGTGGGTGTTTAAGAAAGTTTTTATCGAGTTGCAGCTTCTCACTTTTCTTTCATTGGATTTTCAAACTATTAATATATATATATATATATATATATATATATATAAATAAAAATTGAAGGATTTTAATCGAAAATTATGCATAAACTACTGTATGTACAAAAAAACCCATCTCTAGCATATCTGTTACAAATGAGTAACTATAAGCAAAGACTAAGGATAAAGATAGAAGGTAACATATCACTACAATGGAAAGGGGGATGAGAAGAATATTAGGATTCAAAAATCACAATTAAAAGTATATAAAAGTAAATAAAAATAAAACTCGGCAAAAATGAGAATAGGCAATAATAATCAGCTCAAGATAAGAGATTAAGAATAGAGAACAATCAATTGAAACTACACAAAAAATGGCGGTTAGTTCGAAATTGCATTCTCATCAGGACAGCCATACAATTCGAATTAAAACCGATATATATATATATATATATATATATATATATATCATATAAAAGCCAGTAATCAAATTCATAATTGAATTTAATTCCTATGCATATCCACAATAATCTAAGGCACTACCCAGGAAAAGGCGCCGAGCCGCTCTATACTCCGAAGCAGATAATAATCCAAGAAAAAGAAGAATTAAAGGAATATGGGATAACCAAATGCTTTGCATTTAATGGTTGGGGAGGAGTGCGACTCCCCCTCCCGTTTATGAGTTACAATTTCCGAAGGTTTTATGGGGTTAATTCTTGGATTTAGCAATCAAAAAACACCAGAAATATGGAATATATACAGAGTTACACGACAAAAGAGAATCATACAGGATCAAAGTAAACCACATAATCGACTGGAATTCAAACCTTACAAAGTATGTCTTCAGAAATATAATAATTGGTCACTTTAGAAGAAACCAAAATTACAATACTTTTAGGAAAGACTGCATTTACAAATGTAAAAAATTTGCAGAGGAAGCTATAAAAAGAAATTATCCAATCAATTTTATACAGCATTATTACAATTCATTTTTTAAAGAAAAGTTGTAATCTAAATATTGATAATTGAGGTTTAATATTCATGACTGCGAAACTGTTATCCTGATATATCTCTGCGCATGAGCAACTTTACTCTTATAAGGAGATGCTCCATTGGGTTAGACTGACGGATGTTTCTCTTTCAAATTCGTTTGTTTCTTCTTTGGTTATGAGTCTGTTCTGGTGCTTTTGTTTTCGCACATTTGGGAGGCTGACCATGGAATTATGTTGGTGCCGTGAGCGTTATCCGGATTGTAAAAGCTGCTTTAAGCGGGAAAGGGGTGTCGCAATCCACCCCTGCCATTTTTATGTAATTCATATGGTCACTCCCGTCTTTATATGCTTAAATCATGTATTCTACTAGGGAAATTGAGCAGCATTTGCGCCTCCTCCTTTGTAGTGAATCGTTCTTTTAATTTCAGGCTTCTATAGGATATATCCTATTTTTGTTTCACTTTATTGTAATAGTATATATATATATATATATAGATAAATAGATAGATAGATAGATATGGACTTTATATACATATATATAAAACGAATTCATGAAGTGTTCAAAATTGATATAACTTTTAAGAGAATTATAAGATTTGAGGATTTGAGGCATAATTAGTCCATAATGTTAACTCTAATTTTTCTTCAAGATTTTTACATAATATTGTAAATTTTAAATTTGCGGTGTTTGATACATGAGTCAATCATATAAAAAGGAAGTTTCATTAAAACATTTTTAAATTGATTTTTTAGACCAAAATAAAAGCATGCTTTTCTCTAATAAAAGATACCTTCATTTTGTAAATAGAGGGTTTGAATTCATAATTATATTAAATTATAAAACATTCAATTTTTTTTTACGTTTTTAGTTTTCAAAAGAGTATTTAATTTTTTTTTATTAATTTTGCATAGCACATTTACACCCAATATAAAAATGTGTAAAAATGTTTGAATAAAACTATTTATAAAATGAAATAAAATTTTCTGCCCCAAACCATTCATTCATCACAATGCTATAATAATTTATTTAATTTAAAAACTTAAGATCATGGAGGAACAAGTAATTAAACTCTATGCTTAAAACTTCATCGAAAAAATCGTCCTTCTCTCTGCAAAATCAATGAATATTTCAATCATATCAGCTATGCAGACTCCATGAGCTAAATAATTTTACGTTAAAGAAATACAGCAATTCTTATACAACTAATTCTACATATTTTGCTGTTTGCATTTTACATAAGTGAAAAATAGGCTTCGTTGTAAAAATAATCAAATTTGGATGATCATTTAAACTCAAATATATTGTAATTGCGTTGTTTGAGTATGTAGATGCACAGAATTTAAGCAAAAATAAAGCGGTTTTAGGACAGATAAAACACTCAATATGAATTAAAAAGAATTCTAAAAATCACGATTTTGAGACAAGATGGATGCCATATTTCATTTTGAATTAGGTCACGTGTTCGCTTCATATAAGAGGTGTAGTTATTATTTTAATTTTTATTTAAAAAACTACTGAATATATTTTGCTGAAATTTTTTTTATATATTTTATGGGATAATGTGAATATTACCTAAAATTTTCGAAGCAATTTGTGAATTTTAAATCCGCTTAAAAAATGTTGGAAAAATTAGTTCCCATAGGGTTCAATGTATTTCATTTTTTCAACCCGGGTTCAATCCAAAACTAATTGGGTGATATTATTCATTTATACTCCCATAGGTCCCACAGACGGTCTGAACAACATACTAAATTTTCATTTTGATTAAGTCATTTTTATGGCAGTTATCGTGCTAACGGGCAGACAGACAGACATACATACATACAGACAGACAGACAGAATGAATAAAGTCATAAACACTTTTCAACTTTGTTGTAAAGTGTTAAAAATAGGTTTTTCTTATAATAGATATTTGTATTATTTCCAAGATATTGAATTTTCGTCAATTAATCATCATTTTCATTGATTCAGTGTCATTTTTAACACTTTACAACAAAGTTGAAAAGTGTTTATGACTTTGTTCATTCATTCTGTCTGTCTGTCTGTCTGTCTGTCAGTTAGTCAGTTAGCACAATAACTGCCGTAAAAATGACTTAATCAAAATGAAATTTTAGTATGTTGTTCAGACGGTCTGTAGGACCTATGGGAATATAAATGAATAATATCACCCACTTAGTTTTGGATTGAACCCGGGTTGAAAAAGTGAAATACATTGAACCCTATGGGACCTAATTTTTATCTATTTGGCGAGATTTTCGTTAATTTGGCAACATTTAAAAAAAGTCGCCAAGTTCCGCCGAATTTGTCGCCAAAATCTCGCCAAGCGTTATGGACGGAGAAATAAATTATTCTTATAGTAGATAAGTAACTATTGGAGTTCAAATACAAAATTATTACTTAAAGTATCTTTTCTCATAAATGGAACGAGCTAGATTCACTAGAATGATGTCACCCAATTTATCCTATGATATTACATATGAAAAGTGAACATGTTTCTCAACAGTTAATACATTTTTTTAATTTATGGGATTTTTTGTTAAATTTATTTTTAAAATGTGCAATATCTCGAGAACGGTTCATGCTAGCGTTCTGAAGTTTATGTCAATCGTTTTGTAAGGAAAAATTACATAAGAAATGTCTATTTGCGTAACTTTATTAAAGGTTCTGATTTTTTGATGATTTTTTCAAAATTTCACTCGAAAATTTAGGGGGGTTCTGAACATTCGCTTACGTTTAAAAACAATAGGCTTCCAGTATTCACGGATTGTGATTTTTGTACCAAATTTCATTCGAATCACTCTATTCGTTCGTGAGATATCGTCTCCACAGACTCACTGGCACACACACACACACACACACACACACACACACACACACACTTTCACACACACACACAGACACTTTCACACACACACACACACACACACAGGCATCACCTCAAAAATGTACGATTCGTGATCAGGGATGCTTGAAACGTCCTCTGCCATCGAAAACTCGAATTCGAATTTTCGATACCCGTCACAATACTTTCCTTATACATTATGTATATAAGGAAAGTAAAAAAAGTCTGATGTAAGCAGCACATGACTCTCCTTACATATGCAATGACCTTACTTTTATCACAACAAAATAATGATCTACAATATATACGGCACAATATTTTTGGTTTTGAATTGTACATTAACCTTCATTTTTCTTGATGATGCAAGTAAATTTATTTCGAACCACCAAATTAACTTATATTGCGCGTAAATCTAATTTGACAATTAGAAAAAATGTTTTCATCAGACTAAGTGAAATGGACAACTATGTTATATCCTACGTAAAGCGTCAAATGTGTTGAAGACCCCGACCGACCGACTCGTCCGAAGGCTTGAGCAGCTATTTGGCTGGCCGGGGCGTCAAATGTGTTGTTGTTGAGACCTGGGGCAACCCTGGCTGTTGTTGTTGAGACCTGTTGTGCGCCTGGGGCAACGTCCAAGGACGTTGCCCCAGGCGCACCAGAGGGGGACGGAACACACTGCGCCCACAACACAAACATCCATGCCTTACGTGGGACTCGAACCCACAACGCGGCGGTCGAGCGATTGTTGTTGTTGTTGAAACCCAGACCGTCTGACCTACCAGAAAGGTGTAAGGTAACTGTTTGGACGGCCGGGAAGTGCCACCCAATTTGGACCGGAACCTAGTGGGGGAGACATCCACAGGGACCGTACCCTCCTTCCCCTACCACCAACCTCTCGGAAGGACTTACGGACCCACATGTTTAACGTGATCGTACTCCGCGTGAACACGGCGGCAGTTATGGCAGTGGCTGGAATCGAACCCGGGCCCACCGAGTGCAACTCCAGCGCGCTAACCAATGGGCTACCGCGCCCGGGGCGTCAAATGTGTGTAAAAAATAAATAAAACTAAACACAATATTGTTGGCATTGGATAACATAACGTAAATTGAAATCGGGGGCTTTTGGCAACTTATTTCCTGAGCATGGTAGGCTTGAAAATGGGCGTTTCGCCTTGTTATAGTTCGTTTCAGTAATTAAAAATTGCGATTCGGCAAATCTGCGTGTAATTTCACGTATGTAGGCAAAATTTTATCTTCATATCTATTGTAGTTTTTAAGAAAAAAGGATAGTAAAATTCAGGCAAATGTTGATTACGCTTCGTTAGGAATGGAGAATGGACTTCGCTTCGCTCGTCCGTAATTACTGAAACTTCAGCTTCTTGTTATGAATTATTTAAAAAAAATCATTCAAAATTTAGGAGGAGTTTTCGAACATTAGACCCCGTTTAAAGTTAACAGGTTTTCCATATTCACCGATTGCAATATATCTACCAAATTTCACTCAAATGTTTCGATTGTGAAATATCGCTCCCCCCCCCCCCCCGCCCCCACACACACACACATAAACTACCTCAAAAACGTCCAATTCGAATTCAGTTGAAATGAGTTTCTTCGTCGAAAACTCGAATTCGAATTTTCGACCTTGTCACAGTGTATATTTTGTATACATTATACTATGCAAGTAGAGAAAGTAAAAATTTGTAAATATTTTTAAAAATTTATTTCAAGTTAGCAATAGATTTGCTACTTTGATGAATTGGAATTATTTGACTGATCTGTTATTATATGTTATTTTAATACTTTTCTTTTTTACATACAAAGCGTAATTCAAATCATTTTATCCTTTTTCAACATTGACTGTACCATCATCATATAAAATATTTGACAGAAACCAGTATTTCTTTAAAGTGGTTGCTCTGATTTTTCATCCAGAATAAGGAAGTTTTTGCTTCCGAAACCAGACGATATCTTTTAATCAAATGCTGTAATTAACGCAGATTTTTTCTTTTTTTTCAATTTAGTATATAGATTATCGTCATTATCTTGTTTCTCCGCAGAAAATAATGTTATGAAAATTTCACATTTTGAATAATTCGAGTTCTAATCACGAAGTTACTAAAAATTCCACCTACGAAGTTGCTAAAAATTCCATCTCGTTTCAGCCTTTTTGAATAATGTACCTACAGTTTCAATAGTTCATTGCTGTAAGACATTCGTTCTTTAGTTAGATATTGTGCCGACACCTCACATACATATACACATATACACAATAGAAAGCGAAAACATGATCAGAAGTTTTCAAGATGTTTTCAGGGGGTATTAAGATGTGTCTTGAAAATCTCGTTTTTGAAAATTTTTGGGCCACTTTTTCGGAAAATATTCAACGCCTCACATACATATATACATATACACAAGAAGAGGTAGATAACCTTTCCAAAAGTGTTCGAAATTTGTCCAGGAGGTATTTAGATGGGCTTATGCATCAAAATCTCGAATTCGAAAAATTTCGGGAAAATGCTTCTTTCATACGATAGTATTAAATATTGAAAATTTAAGGGTTTATAGTGCTTTATTACTGCGAAAGTGCGCGAATGTAAAAATGTTAAATAATATAAATTTTATCAAAAGGCTCATATTTGGAAAAGAAATATTAACGGGAATTTTACTACGTAATTCTTTTAGGAGAAAATAATGAGTGAATTGGAGGTTTCTCCAATAAAATTGGACGTGTAATTATCGTGTCTAATTTAATTCGAAGAACTTTGCACAGTGAAATTGTTTTTCCCCCGAAAATTTTCAAATTCAAGATTTCGACAGATAAATATGTTTTAAGACCTCTTGAACCCATTTTAACACGTTTGAAAAGAAGATCATTTGCGATTCCGCCCCTGTAGCTCAGTAGGAAGAGGGTCTGTTGGCCAGTACGAAGATCTGCTGTTTGAGTCCCTCTTGGGACTTTAAGGTTTTTTACAACTCTGAACAACAATAACAATTAAATATTATTTTTTCTATGTGTTTAAATCATTTAAAGTAAATTTTCTTAAGTGTTTAAAGTATTGCATCTTACACCAAGTTTCAGCTAGCAACTTGCAATACAACACCCTCTATGACCAGAGTGCGAAAGTTACATCCATATATGCTATCCCCAACAAAGTGAGCATATTGCTATTTTCGATGTGGGGGTTAAGTGACCCTGGTCACAGGCACTCCGTAAAGAAACGTCTTGGCTTGGCTTATTTATTATGAAGACTGTTTTATTAAAAAAGCAATATTTGTGCTATAGGTTTTATGAATAGTGGAATCGATATTATGGGTAAATAATACAATGAAAGAGGTTATAGCACTTATTAAATTTTTAAAGAATTTATATAGTGTACTCTTATACTTCAATGGAGGAAGAAAATATTATATTTTGCATGTACCATCGATTTCTATATTCAGCTATGGATTTCTCCCTTACCAAAGGTGTAGTAAATGTAAATTGTGGCTAATCTTATAATCAAAATAAGAAGAAACTTCTGACTTGTGTCCTATGAGTGCGAATTTTATTTATTTAAAAAACAACAACATTTTTTCGGCTTTTGTGAATGTTTGTTAATAACAAATTTTACCTTATATTACCAACATTATTAGTAGCAGTTTAAAATACGTCTGAGTCTTTTTTTTTTTTGGATCCCATCACAAAATTAATCATTTAATAAAAAACTGACTTTTCACGAAATTCCTTATCTTTAAAGGTACCCTTTTTAAATTCTTTATCTAAAAAATGGATCCTTTTACATAATTCTTCATTTAAAAAATGAATTTTAGAAAAAATTCTTCATTTCAAAATGGACTTTTAACAACATTCATAATTTAGAAAACAGACCCTTCACAAAAATTTTCAAATAAAAAATGGGCATTTCATAAAATTCATTTTAAAAAGGCTATTATGTACAAAATTCTTTATTTCAAAAATGGACCATTGATAATATTCCCTATTTAAGAAATAAACTCTTCACAATATTCCTTATTTAAAAAACGGACCTTTCTTAATATTCATTTAAAAATAAACGTTTCACAATATTTCTTATTTTATTAAACAGATTTTTTCACAAAAATTTGCATTTAAAAACAGATCTTTCGCAAAATTCTTCGTTAAAAAAAGAACCCTTTTCAAAATTCATCAAAAAACTCATCACAAAATTTTCCACGTAAAAAAAAAAGATCCTTTTACCAAATTTCAATTGCAAGAATAGGCCCTTCACAAAACTCCAAATTTCAAAATAGTTTCCTTCATTAAATTAAAAATATTACATTTCTTAAAATATAAGATTAAAAGTACAATATAATATTAAATAAAATAAAATATTGCTGGACTCCACACAAATTCAATCAGCCATCTAAAATACATAATTTACAAAATACTAATTTTAATGCAAAGTAAAAGTAGTGGATTCGTTAGAATTTTTTGTTGCACCCCTTTTGAGATTTCTTTTTTGGAAATGTATTTCGTTTTTTTTCAAAATGGAATTATCTTTACTAGAATGGAATTCTGTGATAAAAACAAACTTAGTATGTTTTTATGTAAACGACCGTCCTGTGCGTCTCTCTGATTAACTACTTTATTTTCAATCAAAACTCTTCCTGAAAAATGTCAATAAAAGTTTCTACTGTTTAAAAATCGAAAGTTCTTCAGTGAAAACTCTATGCATGACACATTTGCATAATTTCTTTACTGCTATCTTATTTACTTTTTGATACAAATCCCTTTGAGTCTTCCACCCTCCATTTTAGCATCTTACCGAACGACCCCTCTGTCCTCGACCCTACTTTTTCCGCCTGATCAGCTGTTTACTACCAAGAGCGTACGGGCCGACTATTCAACAGCACACTTTACTACGAAGCAGCTGATCGTGCAGAACACCAGGCAGATGATGGTGGGGGTCTTCAAATATTAAGAGGGGACGCAGACCTGGCAGCACGCCGTTTCGTGACGTCACAATAAGTAGTCACCACTTGGGGGGAGTACCAGCTGTTTCGGATCTTCAGCCACTGTCTGTGGAGCATGCAAGAGGTGGTTGTAATTCATATTTTATTTATATTTTTGTTCCAAAATTCACCAACATCTGCTCCAGAAGATCCGATAATCGGGGCTGCAAAGGCTCGAAATAGCGATGGATAATTGTTTAAGGATTATTCTTGCATGATGGACTGACTGCCAACTGTTACCAATTTAATGAATGCGAGGGAGTATTGTAGCTCTTTAACCATTTTTTTTTTTAGAATGAATGCAGTGGTGGAATTAGAATTTGCTGAGAAGGGAGTTATTTAATTTTTTTTTCGAAATGAAGTATTGTATTTCAGTATCATTGCATATTTTGACTCAGGAATTTGAATTCTTCCGAATGGTGAAGTCCTATCTTCCAGAAATATTTATAAAATTAATAGACAACTAATAACATAAAGCAATTGGTGATGGCTACCGAAATAATGTCATAAATGGAGATAAACTCAGATATTGAAGATTAAAGGCACTTTGGCCTTGGTGCTTCGCTACATATCCGGATTGGTTTGATTGGTGATGTATTTCTGTTCATCAGAACAATACTTTTTAAATAAATTCCAAGAAAGTTCTGACACAATCAACTAAATGAGTGCGAGGATGTATTGAAACTACCGTAAATGTTATATAGGTAATTTTGATGGAAAAAAAAAAGTTATATTAAAATATTATACTTCAATGGCAGTTTTATTCAGGTCTTGACCAAGATGTCTGTATCTTTGAATATTTTCTATTGACAAAACTGTAATTAAGTCTTAACCAAGATGCCTGGACTCCTTAATCTTTGCTAACGATAAAATTGTAATTATATCTTGACCACCCTTGAATCTTTTCTAATAGTGAAGTTGTGAGTAGTTTATGTTGCCACAAAATGGAAGAAACCTATCATTCATAAAATTTGCATTCTAATAATGGCAAATTGTAATATTTTACGTGCTTATCAGACCACGACTTTCTTCTTAGAATCTATCTGCAGAATACAGTGTGTGTGTGTGTGGGGGGGGGGATTAGAACTTTAAATACTCGTATTCCACAGAATGAATATGTTGTACTTTAAGAAATACATGATTTTTAAAGTGCATTATGTAATTGTTTATGTCTTATCTCTGTTTATCAGACCAAGACTTTTATAAGGACAAATTCCAAGAAACTTTGACTTCCAATAGTTAGCAGCTAAATGAGTGCAAGGGTGACTGCTAGTGCTACACAGAACATCTTAACAAAGAAATTTTGTGTGAGGTTGAATACAGTTAGAGTTAAAAGCTTGCAGGGTCCATTTCAAATGTAGAAGGAAATACAATTGAATCAGTAGCTTAATAGATAGAGAGTAGTAGGGCTAGCGGGAGATCTGTAGTCCGATTCCCAGTCGAGATAACAGTTCTTTTAAAATCACACCTGAATAACTTAAATGGCATAATACAGTGATCAAAGTCTCACAACGACAGTGTTTTTTAAAAAAGCCTTTACTCAGAACAAAATCCTATAATTCAAATGTAATACCATGTCTTCACTAAGATGTCTGGGACAGATGTCTTGAAACTTTTCTTAAGTTGTAATTATCATACAATGCAGGCTCCGTCGTGCATCCAATGGTGTTATGTATTTCCATTAAAATATCGAATTCGAAAAGTTTTTTGAAAAAAAAAAATTCTGTTTCTATGTATTAGTATTAGAAAGTAACTATCAATATTTATATACCTTTGTGGAATTCGAAGCACTAATTAAGTATGCTAAAACACGTCTAAAATGTTTTAATATTTTCAGCAAAAACTATAAGTTTTGTAAACTGTATCTAATATACCATCTTGACGTACAGGAAGAGTTTTTCAAAATACTATAGCGCTTTTGGACAAGATAGTGTCCATCATCAGTGGCAATAATAAGAAATTGACAGACATGAGCTTTTATACAACCAGAAATTGTGAATACAAATTTGCATAGGGTAAATGGGAAAAAAACAATACTAAAATTAACATATATTACAAAGAAGTATATAAATTTGATGTATAAATTTCATAAGTATATAAATTTATTTATGTGCATGGATTTTAAAATGAATTAGATTGAATTATTTTTGGTTGGAATTTATATACTTATTTGTAATATATATTAATTTTAACATCGATTTTTCCGATTGACCCTATGCAAATTTGTATTCACGATTTCTGGTTGTATAAAAATTCATGTCTGTCAATTCCTTATTATTGCTACTGATGATGGACACTATATGTTGTCTAAAAGCACTATGGCATTTTGAAAAACTTTTCCTACGTCAAGATGGTGTATTAAATACAGTTTAAAACACTTGTAGTCTTTAAAAATATTTAAAACGCTATTCTAAATTTGTCTGTCTGAATGCATGCGTGTTAGTATACTAAGATTATAATTTTAATAGCATACCATCTTTCCCATTGTCAAGATGTTTTTATTGCTTTTCTGTTGCCACTTTAATGTTTTCAAATTTAGGAAATTTTTAAAATAACAAAATAATTTACAAACGAGAGCTCTTATTATTTTTCTCTCATCCAGACTCATACAAATGGGTCAGCGATATGAATGAATGAGAAAGTGGAATGTAAACTCACAGTGATATATTATTTTCTAGGGCATCTATCATTTGTCGCTGCCATTGCATCTACTGGTGGTAAAATTCGAAGTCCGTCTTTACGGAAGACAAAAATATTGCTCTTCATATTTCAATGATGTGACGTTGACGTAAAACTTGCGACTTCACATTAAACGGTAGTGTCATATGTTCCTTTGTCCACAGACTATGAAACCGTCTTTTGTTAAGCATTTCTAAAGAACTCGTGTGCAGGGTTTAGACTCAAAAGAAAGTTCGACCCGGACCCATACGCCTTGGCCCAACAAACGCGGCAGGGCCTTCTATGGCCATTCAAGCAAAACTTCGGCGCGTGGCACCTATTGTTGGAAGCACCGCCTTCTGCCAAGCGTTCTGGAAGACGTATGAAAAAATGGTAGAAAAAAGAGCACATCATAATGAAGGTCGACCGCGTCTTGCTTTAGAATATCCCTTTTTTTATTGGATATAAAAAAATAGAAGATTCACATGCTATTGCTTTATTCAGTGCAATGATATGAGGTTTCATAGGCTACAAGATATTACAATTTGAATCTTTATTCGAATTATTATTACATTTTTTTATTAAACGAATTGTTATTCATTTTGTTTTCTTTTTTAATATATAAAAAAAAAGTTGTCTTGCGGCTTCCGTTCAAAGTTTGTTTAAAGGAGAATTTTTCGATCTCTTTGAAAGGTGCAAGAGGGAAATTCTGCAAAAATATCGATCGCCTGGAAAAATATTGATCGCAAAAATATTGATCGCCTGGAAATTGTGCAAAAATCGCTCGAAATGACTTTAACATTTAACTAAAAAAATTAATTCGAATTAAAAAAAAATCATCCCGAAGGGGGAGAGGGTGTCTCCAGACCTGAACTAAAGTATCACGGTACCAATTTCGTAGCAGTAGATTCCGCTACGAGACCAACAAACAGACAGACAAACCAACATTTTCCTTTATTATCACAGATTAAGTATCTTTGATGTTTATTAGGTAAAGTTTCATGGTCTGCGGCAGAGCAGAGCGCAAAGTTGACAGAACTGAGGGACACGTGATATGCATCAAAGGAAAGCTGGTGGGGTTCATTTAAAATAAAAGGAAAGATAATAATTTGAGTTAGCTCAATGGATAGAACATCTATCCAGAAAAATAGTTCAATTGCTTCCGAGGTATAATTTTTGTACAATGTGTGTGTGTGTGTACGTCAGTAAGGTGGACATCATAACTAAAAAAAAAATCTGATGTGGGCAACACATGACTTTCCTTATATAATGTAATGAATTTACTACTTTTACAGTTAAAAAAAATAGGTTTTTCTTATAGTAGATACAAATATTCTTTCCAAGATATTGAATTTTCGACAATTAGTCGTCATTTTCATTGATTTAGCGTCATTTTTATCCATTTGGTTAGATTTTCGTTAATTTGGCAACATTTCAAAAAGTCGCCAAGTTGGCGACATTTCGCCAAATTCGTCGACAAAATTTCGCCAAGCGTTATGGACGAAGAAATAAGTTATTCTTACAGCAATAAATGACTATTGGCGTTCAAATGCAAAAGTATTACTTAAAGTATCTTTTTTCATGAATGGAACGAGCTAGATCCACGAGAATGATGTCACCCAAATCCCATGGTATTACATATGAAAAGTAAACATGTTTTTCAATAGGAAATATTTTTTTTTATTTTATATGACTTTTTGATAATTTTTTTAAAAAAATGTACAATATCTCGAGAACGGTTCATGTTAGCGTTCTAAAATTTATGTCAATCGTTGCCTAATGAAATATTACATAAGAAATGTCTATTTGCGTAACTTTATTAGCGGTTTTGATTTTTTGACGATTTTTTCAAAATTTCATTCGAAAATTTAGGGGGGTTCTGAACATTCGATTGCGTATAAAAACAATAGGCTTCCAGTGTTTATGGATTGTGATTTTTGCACCAAATTTTGTTCAACTCGGTTCATTCGTTCGTCAGTTATCGTCTCCACAAACTCACTGACACACACACACACACACACACACACACACACACATACTTTCACACACACACACACATACTTCACACACACACACACACACACACACACATACATACATCACTTCAAAAATGTTTGAATCGTGATCAGGGCTGCTTGAAACGTGCTCTCCCGTCGAAAACTCGAATTCGAATTTTCGACCCCGTCACAATACTTTCCTTATACATTATGTATATAAGGAAAGTAACAATTGAAATCGCGACAAAATGCTATTGGGTAGCTACGTTATATAAAGTACTACAACTAGATAAAATTATTTGAAAAAATCTTAATTTAGAATACGTATTATACGAAATATAGGATTTTCATAGTCATATATTTTAAGGAGAACTATGATAATTCAACAATGACAGAAAACAGATAATTTGAATTTATTTATGCATATAGAAGTATTAAAATAGTATGTTTAGCCCAAATTAGTTAAATGCATGCATTTTATTAGTTTGGATGTCCTGTTTTTAACATGCATGTTAAAAAATCTGAAGTGTGCATCACATGACCTTCTGTGCAGTCCCAAATTCTTTTCCTCTTCATTTCTTTCATAATTTATTGAGTTTAATTGCACAAAATAACATGGGTAATAATTTGAATGCGTTTGCTGCTTTAGTTAAATTTTTATTTAGCGACTGAACATATATTTTCAAAGGCGATGTTGCAAAATTGAAAAAAAAAATAGTAAATATAAATTAAATTGAAATATCTCGCGAACGATTTGGTCTTATTCTTTTCTTGTCAAAAATTGTGTATAAAACAAGCATTTAATTGATACATTTAACCATATGTAGTCTTTTATTTTAGATTTTGACAATTTTTGCCAGCCATGTCGCAAATTTTTTAAAAAAAAAAGCAGGTTCTGTTTTTCTGAATAATGTGAAAATGTAATCAGCATCAGGGGTTATCCAAAAGTGACAAACTTGCCAACTCAAATTTGGTCAATTAGTTTTTGAGTTACATACATTGCACAGAAAGACAGACACACAGACAGACGCATAGACACACACACAGACGTTACGATACAAATGGATTTTTCGAGTTCTAGAGTATTAGAAACATGTAGATCAGTCGAAAACTCGAGATTTTCGACACGATTCCAATATTTTCTTTATGCATTACCATGTATTGTAGAAAAAGTAAAAATTAGGAGTTTAAAAAAGAGGACTTACAAACGGTAACTCATAAAAATATGGATTTGCTGATTATATTTTGGAACGATTCGGAAAAAAAAGAACTTGCCTTTTTATGCAAAATAGTCCGCAAAAATCGTCAAAATCTAAAACGAAGAACTGCATATGAGCAAATGTATCAACTAAATGCTTGTTTCGTACGTAATTGTTAACGATAAAAAGAATAAGACCAACTCCATTATTTTAGGGCTAATAGTTCTTGAGATATTTTAGTGGCTAATGCTTTTGGAAATACGCCCGGTCGTCAAAAGAAACGAAAATTAAATTAAAGCTGCAAATTCAGTGTTATTTCAAATAATTACCCGTGTAATTTTGTGCAAATAAACTTACGAATTTTAACTCACGAATTTTTGTGCAAATAAACTCATTAATGAATCACGAAATAAATAAAAAGAAATTAAATTTGAGTCTGTGGGAACAGTCATGTGCCGCCCCCCCCCCCCATCAGTTTTTTTTTACCCTGTTACTGATTTTATGAATCAAATGGACTTTTAAAAAGCCCCTATTACACGACAGTAATTTGGGACAACAAACCGTTCGCAAAATAGCTTTGAGACGTTTGTGACGTCACTTCACGCAGCATAGAAGAACGAAAGTGACGTCACTCCAAGCAGTAAATGGGGAACGTCCCAAAGCTGTTTTGCGTACGGTTTGTTGTCCCAAACTACTGTCATGTAATTAGGGCTTAAGAAATATGGAATATGAATGTATGAGAAAATCAAGTGGAGACTCATACTTTAGATATCTTGTGAAGTTCTTAGAAAAGTCTTTAAGCACCCCTATAAACTTTGTACGGTTAGGTCTATGAGTGTACACGTTTAGGTCAATCTATAGAATAGTGACTTTGTCTGATCAAATAAATGTGATTATAGTGATGCTAGCGGAGAATTAAAAAAGTTAGGAAACGAGATATACGAAAAAAACCTATTACGAAGTTGTGGAACATTGTGCAATTAGTAGAAATCGATACCAGCAACTAACGAACCGTTTATATGAAATGCAATAAATACCTGTAAAAAAATCGTATCAACCGAGACTGTAACACGGTGACACCTGCAATGTTTGCCACAGTATGCGGTAAAATTCTTTCTCGAATTCAAATGTGCATTGTCTTCGATGGAGAACATTTTGATCAACCTGTACATTAGATGTTTGTTCATGTAAGGTTTGTTTATTGTTTTATTCATGAATTGGACAGCAATTCGCTTATAACTATATTGTGTCAAATAAATGTCAATTTTATGGTCGATTCTTACTCATTAGATAATGCTCTACAACTTTGTCATTGGCTTCTTTCTTCTATTTAGCTTTGTTGCCGACTTTGTATTAATAACTTCTTTGAATTCTCAGCTAAGGGCGCTGCAATCCCTTTTATTCGATCAGGCGTGGTCGCTGTATTGCAGATAGACCTAACGTGTACATTCAGATCATTCCTTACCAAGTTTTTGAGGTCCTTAAGGACTTTGATACATGAGCCATGTCTAATCACCATAGTCACGGCAGTACAATAAAGCTTCACGAACCGCCATTTTCCATCATTGATCTACACCATTTTCGCAGTGCTCGACGTAAGGAAATAAATTGGATTTACATAAGCAGCAAAGTGTTGCTTCAGTCGCGTGGCGCAGTCATTAAGCCATTTTCTTTGCCAACTGTCTTGGAACATTTGATAGAATACATCCCTTTTCTTTTGAAATCTTCTTTTGTTAAACTGGAAGTCGCCCATTAGCGTCTTCCTTCGATAAATTTGCAGAGGATGTCTGCAATTAAGAAGTCAATGAAGAGGATGTTGGACCCGGTTATCACCTGTTGCGACTTCGATTTGGTCTAATCGTACCAGATGTGAAAGGGTGACTCTCTTAATTTGTCCAGTTCTTTGATCCCATATAGGAGTCATTTGTATAAATTAGAATACATAAGACTCAAAAATTAAATATTTTAGCCTTGGCTGAAGTAGAGTTCGATCAGAGAGGCACAGCCTCGATTCCTGTTTTCGTTTGAGTATTGTTTTCACTTCAGATTTAAACCAATATTCTACAAGTGTAACCAGAACTAAATTATTATAGTGTGGCCGGAGGTTGTTGGGGCCGTCCCCTGTTTCGAAGGGTTAGAATGTAAGGTAACCATAGAAATTCTTAACATGTCCGAAGTGGTGTAGCTGATAATATGCTTGGTTGTCATCGAAGGACCTAGCTAAAAATAAATCTGCATTTTTTTTTTTAGAAAATTGTGAAATCTGCAGATTTTGTGCAGAATGTTGCAGCATTTTTGCTGACATTAGAACTTCAAGTGCATTTACTGTTTTTCTGTAGAATTTGCATGCATTAGAACTTTGTTATAAATAATTTTACAAAAATTCTTCCAGATTTTGAAGTGTTCTTTATGTATAATGTTATAGATTTTCTACAGGAAAATCTGCAGAATTCTTATTTTAATTTCTTTCGCATTTCTGTAGAATTCTTGTTCCAAATTCTTGTATATTTCCGCAGTTTGTGCTGCAGATGGTTTGCAGAAATTTCTGGCTGGAGGGCCCGGATTCACTCTCGGGTTCCATCTGTGGTGTTTTGATCTCAAAACAAGTTTCATACTCCTTAAAATGCATTCCAAACACAGTAAATACAAATACAGGAAATAACCTTATACACACTAATTTTTTATTTAATTTTCAATCATTGTTAGTTTTTATTATTTAGTCATCATCCATTGTTTATTTATACTAACAACATCAATTGCAGCTGACGCAAAATTATTAAAGATTTAGTAAATAAATATGTCCATATTTATATGAATAAAATTGAAAATCTGTCTGTTTGTATCATCATCACGGGAGAACGACTGAATTTGATGAAATTTTGTGGGAAGCCTTGAAATTGCCCCACTTAAAATTTAATCCATGTTTCGAGTTTCCAAGACTAGAGGTTGTCGAGATATTAATGAAAAACGAAACATTTCATATGAATTCTACTCTCTAACTCCTTGGTTTCTCCAAACGAAAAAGGTTGGGAATCGCTGGTTTAAAACGTGAAAGTGAATTGGAGTTTATTGCGCTAATCAAAACTTTTTGAAAACTTGAATGTTTGAAGCATGAATTTAAATGGAAATTCTATCACCATGGTTTACTTTTCACAGGCTCTTACTCAACAATGAAGAGCATTAAGAAATCAAAATGGTTATTTAAATATCAGCAATTTATGAGGAAGATTCTATCTTATATTATGTTACTCAGAAACAGAATTAAATCAAATGTGTTTGTTAAGTTTTATTATTATTATTTTTCGATTTAAATAATAAATAAATGGATATAAAAATATATCTTATAAATGAATGGTTTGATATTTCTTTTAATTATATTAATTACGGACTGCGTACATCACTATCATTTATTTTGGCAGAGAGTTTTCAAACTTATATACTGTGTTTAGCCAATAAATTCATATATTGTGTTTAGCCAATAAATTCATATATTGTGTTTAGCCAATAAACTCATATACTGTGTTTAGTCAATAAACTCATTTAGCCGATTGTTGAAACAGAATAAGAGTAGAACGGGTATATTCTTCTAATACAATTTTAATGTTTCCATTTAGTATACATAAACGGGATCAGAATGTTTTATTCTTTAGATTTACAAATTCAGAGCTACGGATTTGGCGTGATAACTTGGCAGCTTTTCTTAAACGTTGCCAAATTGATAAAAACGACGCTAAATCAATGAAATTAATTTTGTTTTGTTAGAAGAGAATACTGAAATGATGTTTCGGTAGAATTTGTCTACCGAAACCAACCGTCCTACTTAGTAACACA
Source organism: Amaurobius ferox (assembly GCA_951213105.1). Classification (NCBI taxonomy): domain Eukaryota; kingdom Metazoa; phylum Arthropoda; class Arachnida; order Araneae; family Amaurobiidae; genus Amaurobius; species Amaurobius ferox. The sequence goes on along the minus strand of OX578144.1, from coordinate 68,174,971 downwards.
TTTAGAGAATTTTTAAAATGTCGCCAAATTGATAAATATATTTGTAAATCCATAAAAATATCTTCAAATTGATAAAATTTCACTAAATAAATGACATTACTTGTGTTTTGTTAGTGTTGTGATGATCTTTCATCAATTTGTCGCCAAAAGTGGGATAGTCAGTTCAACAGTCCCACTTGGCGATAAATTTCGCGATTTTTTAAAATGTCGCTAAATTGATGAAAATGTCGCCAAACCTTCCGTAGAGATAGCATTATTCAGATGACATTTTTCCAACAATTTATTTGAAGAAACTGATATCATGTCGCTGATTAGGGATTCAAATCCAATGTGTTTATGTTGCAGACGATTTTTTTAAATCTTTTCTGATTTGAATAATAAAGATGTGTATATAAAATAAATTTCATTGACATTGCATTTTTGACTGGATAATATCAATTACTGCCTTCAGGTTTAAATATTATTATTATTGATATTTTCGGAGATTATTGATTCCGGTATTATTGATATTTTTAAGTTATTATGCCATTGTTTTATTACGGCAAAAATTGTTGAAACTCATATATTGTACGTTGTAAGAGTAATCTTCTATAAATGCACGGGTATATCTTCTAATCTACGAGAATATAAGTAGTACAGGTATATTGGCATATATTGGAATGAATTGTGGCCTTCTGATATAAAGATTACGTGGATTAGTTATATTTTCAATTTATTACGTCATCTGTTTTATTTCGCCAAAGATTTTTGAGACTCTGTAATATGGGTGATTTTCTAGTAACACGCAGACATATCTTCTAAACTACGACATTATAAGTAGTACGGGTATATCTTCCCATATAATTTTAGCATTTTCATTTTGGCATATATTGGAATAAATTACTGCCTTCTGGTTTAAAGATTACTGCTTTATTGATATTTTCAATTTATATATGTAATCTACTAATACATTGTATATCTTCTAATATTAGCGCATATAAGTAGTACGGGTCCCATACAATTTTAACGCTTTTATTTTGCATATATTGATTCAATTTCCTATTTCTTGTAAATTTGCTTACAAACGGGGCCAGGATGTTCATTCTTCAGATCTGCCCATGAAGATAAATTTGTAGAGCGAGAACAGAGATTCTAAACTTCTTTTTAGGAGCATTAAATTAATATTTTGATTAACAATGTTATTTATTATACTGTAGGAATTTGTACATGATTGTGAATTTTAAGTTTCTTTATATTATATACTTCGTAAGAAGAATGGGTATGATGTTAGTTAAGAATATAAACAGGGAATATGAAATAATAAAGCCCATATTAGAGGGCGTAAAGAAATTCCATACCGTTAGACCCTCCCCACCCCCGACCCTGGTGACCTAGAAGGCTGAAACTTTGTACATTGACCACAAGACAGAAACTAACTGGTCAATTTTTGATTGAGATAATTATTTTCGACCCTTGAGTGCTGTACACTGTTAAGCAAATTAAAACTTATTAAAAAAAAGTTGCATGTTAGTGTTTAGAAGTGTTAGTTTCCCAGTTTTTGTCAGGCATAAATATTAGTAGTGTTATAAAATGATAGAATAAAAAATATAAATTATTTTATAAAAAGCTGGCGGAACCCATGAAAACGTTCCCGCGGAATCCCGGAGTTCCGTGAAACACAGTCTGGATGTCACTGTCTTGGGAGATAGTAACGGACTCGCAGGAGACCTCAGATCACATTTTCGGAACTTCTGTAGATAGTAATCAAGAAAATTTAATTCTGTTCATAACTCGCGAATAAAAACAGCAGATGACCCAGGGCATCTGCATGTATGCCTTCAGATGCTGCAGACCTGTTTCAAAGGACAGGAGCACCTGGGTGTCGCCCAGATCATCTGGCATCGAATATCGAGTACATGAAACTTGTTATGCAAGTTCACATCCTTCTTAGCCACACCAGAGTTCAAAGACTTGATTATCGGTATATACTTAATGTGCAAAAGAATTTTGAAGGGCAGCTGATATGCAAATTAAATTAATAATAATTTTCAGAATTGGGTATTTAGATTTTTTTTTTCCTCGTGTAAAAATGTTTGATTGCTATTTGAAGTTTTGAAAAATGCGAGAGACGCTGTTTAGAGAATATTAAATCACTAATTTATTGAATGAAGACTTGTTAATCGTTCCATAAACTTTCAAAGCTTATCAGACTGTCTTATGAGTAGCGTTGTTTATGTGGTTCGGTTCAATAACTTGAAATATATATTCGAAATTTCGGTATAGTCAGAATGAAAGCGATTAATCATTATGGCATCAAAGAACTTAAGGGGTCTTATCGCTGCATTTTCAGCAAAATAAAATAGAATATGATTTTTTTTCCTACTTTCAAAGCGTACTTTATATACTAAAAAGTGTACTGATAAAATTTTAAAGCTGTTCATAAATTATTTCCTCAAAAAAAAAAAAATGTCTTTATTTACATCAAAATGTTCCTTAAATGCTATTGATGATCACATGTGCTACAATATTTACATTGTAAAGAGCCTTGTTGTCCCAACCGGGAATCGAACCTTGGATCTTCGAACTGGTCTGTCGAAGCTCTACCGTTGAGCTACTGGGACGGAATTACAAGCTCTTATCGTCGAAATGGACTATGCAACTTGTATATTTTGAATTTGTAATTTATTTTCAACCCAGAAGAAGATGTCACTGTACAGTAACTTTAATATTGCTGAAATGTTTTTATCATGCCTAGAAAACGCAAGTCCAGTAATCATGGTCAGATAATGGAAGTGGCTTCTCCATTATAAAGAAGCCACCTGTGAATATAACTTAGAGGCCACTAAGCTCCTGATGGGAGCTTAGGAGTTTGCATGTATGTTATTGGATATGGGATTGTGAAAACAGAGGAAATACTAGAGTCCTCAAGGATTATTTTCAGAAAAAGACGAGATAGCACAAAACATAAGAAGGTTTGTTTACTTATAAAACGGGATAGATAACTGAGAGAAAGTGCCTCTAAAAAATTTATTTAACGTTCAGGAAACTTTAAAACTGATGTGAAAGATAGGAATAATATATGATTTGTTTTTTACTTAAATCCAAACAAGTAATATGGATTAATTCCAAGACCCCAAAATTGAAAGGGGCATTTTCTCCTATTTCTGTTTTTCATGCGTATTCACATATTTCTAAAGCCTGTTACTTATGCAGATAATATTATTTTGACTAGATTTTATTTTTTTAAAGATCATGAGTATATGTTTCATGATTTTTGAATTGAACAAAAGCCAGATTTAAAAAAAAAAATGCCACACAAAAATTTTAGCTGCTTTTTAATACTTTACAACATAATTGAAAAGTATTTATGAGTTTGTTCATTCTGTCTGTCTGTGTCCGTTCGCACGATAACTGCCTTAAAAATGACTTTAATCAAAATGAAATTTTAGTATCTTGTTCAGACGGTCTGTGGGACCTATGGGAATATATAAATGAACAATATCACGCAATTAGTTTTGGATTGAACCCGGATTGAAAAAATGAAATACATTGAATCTTATGGGACCTAATTTTTCAAATATTTTTTAAGCAAATTTAAAATTCACAAATTACTTTGGAAGTTTTAAGAAATATTTAAATTATCCAATAAAAAATGTAAAAAAAAATTCAGCAAAATATATTCAGTAGTTTTTTAAATAAAAAGTAAAATAATAGTTACACCCGTATTATACAATGAGATCACGTGACCCACATCAAAATAAAATATGGCATCCATCCTGTGTCAAAATCGTGATTTTTAAAGTTCTTTTTAATTTATATTTAGTGTTGCATCCGTTCTAAAACCGCTTTATCTTTGCTTAATTTCTGTGCATCTATATTCTGAAACACCGCAATTACAATATATTTGAGTTTAAATGATTAATGCCATCCATCTTGTGTCAAAATTGTGATTTTTAAAGTTCTTTTTAAATTATATTTAGAGTTGCATCCGTCCTAAAATCGCTTGATTTGATCATGATTGATCTTACTTGTTGGCTTTGAGACCGGTTGATATCTTTATTTAAACTGTTTGTGTTGTATCTAATAGAATTTTTTTTTACTTTGCAGTGTTTTTTTATATGTTTGTGCTTTCAAGTTGACTTTGCACCAAAGGTATATAGTTTGATCATGTTTTCTATAGTTACACGTATATATTGGTTTGCCGATGACCCCTACAATATGTCTGGTGATTGTAACTTTGATGAAAAACATCTATCGACTTCGCATGGTAAACATCCATTCATGGAGTTAGAGAGACCCCCATGGTTCTTTTATTTTAAGGCACGTTGTTGGTTTCAAGTCATATTGATTTATTGAAACTGGCAACATGAAAATTAAAAACACATCCATATTTTGGGTGAGATATTCTTCGGAAAAAAAGTAAATGGCTATTTTTCATTTATATATATTGCCGTTTTATTAAAAATATGGGTCAAAAATATTCCTGCTTCGGCAAGTTAAAACTGTCAAGATTTTTTGGTAGAGGCAATCGGAGGGCTGCAACAGAAACTAAGAAGGTGGACAGCACTGTAAAGCTTCACGATTATGGAACACCCGTAAGCAGCAACCGTCCAGAAGCAGACACAGATAGTGTACTATGTGGAAATTACTTGCGATTAGGTACGGAAAGTGAAATACCTCCTGGGGCGTTGCCTAAAAATCCCTTCTCAAATGTAGAAACCCCGGAGTTCCAAATTAAAGATGGGACTTTAATACTAGCTCCAACGAAAGAAGATGATTTCTGGTTGAAAAGCCCTCTGTCTCCATCTTCTACATTTAGCACTCGAGTGTCGAAAATAAGAAGCTTAAAGCCAAACGATGACGCTTCGGAAAATGTGGCAGAGGGACAAACTTATCGCCATCAGCTTCCTTACATACCCCCAAAACCAACAATTAATTTCCTACATAATCAGCTAGATGAAAGTAAAGAGAAATCAAACATCGAACCTAGAGAATCTAGCTTAGAATCTACAGTTCCTAACATTCCCCCAAGAATGGCCGAATTGATTTTTAATCCTGGCAAAGTGATTCCATGTGAACCTCAAAGAATTGATAAGAGTCCTCCAGATATTCCTCCAAGGTATTTCGAACGCTTCTGATATGACTACCGGGCCGTTCTTCTTTCACGACAAGTACTTTTAAAATGACTTCTAGATGCTAAAGTCTGAAGCAGAGCTAAATTTTGCTATTTTGGATTAAAATGACTTCTAGATGCTAAAGTCTGAAGCAGAGCTAAATTTTGCTATTTTGGATTAAAATGACTTCTAGATGCTAAAGTCTGAAGCAGAGCTAAATTTTGCTATTTTGGATTAAAATGACTTCTAGATGCTAAAGTCTGAAGCAGAGCTAAATTTTGCTATTTTGGATTAAAATGACTTCTAGATGCTAAAGTCTGAAGCAGAGCTAAATTTTGCTATTTTGGATTAAAATGACTTCTAGATGCTAAAGTCTGAAGCAGAGCTAAATTTTGCTATTTTGGATTAAAATGACTTCTAGATGCTAAAGTCTGAAGCAGAGCTAAATTTTGCTATTTTGGAGTGACTAATTTTTTTTTTCTCTCGAGAAATATGGTAATGATAAAAATGGTTTCCAAACATAAAAATTTAAAGTTCATCTGTGAGACAGTGATGGTGTATTAAGAAATTTGTATTCAAATTTGAAAAATAAAATGTTAGATGCTTATTGAACATTCATCTTATCATGGGAGAGGGAACATTTACATTGCCAAGGATCAGATCACAGCCGTCTACACACAGGCCGTGGCGCCACGGAGGAGAAATTGTCGTGACGTCACGGTAAGAGGGGAGCATTGGGAAAAAAGAGAACAAAAATCCAAGCGCGGTCAGCGTCCCTCGTGGAGTGGTTGATAATTGCAAAACGTTTTTGAGGTTTTCGGAATGTTCTATTAGTTTTATAGCATCGTGTTTTGTGCATAATAAGTTGTTCTTATGTTTTATTATCATTTAAATAACTTTCATGGGTGCTTTAGAGCCATTTTTTTAAATAGTTTATATCTCTTAAAGTTCGCATTAATGCATCATCTGTGCCATGTGCTATTGCGAGTATCAACATATGCTAAGAAAAATCGTTCCATGTGTTTTTTGAAAATCTCCAGTGCAGTGAGAACAAGCTACAAAAATGTGAAATACAATTTAGCCTAATTACAAATAAACGTGATCTGGATTTATTAATAAGTGTATGTTGTTGTTGTTGAGACCCAGACCGTCCGACCTACCAGAAAGGTGTAAGGTAATAATAAGTGCATGTGAAACTGTGCATTCTACTCCATGACAACTTAATTATATCGAAGCCGCAATGAAGCTGTTGGAGGAACAGAAGCAGGTATGTTTAGAAATTGCTTCGATTTTCACAAGAACTGTTTATTCTATGCTTTAAAATATACTTATCTAGTTCTTCGTGCTATAAGGCATTTAGAAATTCAAAGGTGTTAACATTGCCTCATGTGAGAACATTAAGTAGAATTTCAAAAAAGTTAAATGTGGATTCAGATTTTTTTAATACGTGTAATAATTATTTAAAACGTAGGGTACAATGTTTAAACGAAGACCAAAAATTTGTCTCTCTCTTAATTGATGAGATTTATGTTGATCCTAGGTATACGGTTAAATGTGGTAAAGTTACCTGTGACTGTTTTGATAGTAATGAAAAAGCAAAAACTGCCCAAGTGTTTTTGATTACATCTGTGTTTTCGAATTATAAAGACGTAATAGCAATTGCCCCAGTTTCAATATTTACGGGACAAAAGCTCTATAATTTGGCATCTATGTTAATTGGCAAGTTAAAAGAACTTGACCTTAATGTATTGTCTGTTATTACTGATAACAACAATATTAATAGAAGCATGTTTGCTTTTTTTAAGAAACACGATAAATTTAATGATGATGTATATAAATAATCCAAGTAATCCTGATATACCTCTGTATTTGATGTATGATCCTGTTCATTTATTAAAATCTATAAGAAATAATTGGTTAAATGTAAAAGACACTAAATTGCAGTGCCCTGATTTCCAAAATAATGAAAACCTTAAAGAGGCAAATTTTTCTGATTTACGGAATTTATACAACTTTGAAATCATCATATCATATTAAACCTAACTATACGTAACTAAGACAGAAACAGTGGCGATACTGATGCATTTTATAGAATTATTGTATACATATTATATCACACATTATACTATAATATGTTGTAAAATTGTCCATTACATCTGCGATTGTATTTTAAAGTAAGTTTGGCAATAAATTTTGCTTCGTTCATGAACCTAAAATATTTATTATAAATCAATTCAAGTGATTTTTCTCATCAGCAATGTGAAAATATTTCAAATTATATGTAGAAATAGAATTGCCACACAATATATTTTTGCTATTATACATATGGTTGTAGAAATTTTGATGTCATATTAATTGTATTGTTTACAGTGGTAGAAAAAAAAATGAAAACTATTTAATATTCATTAACACCTGGTTTGTAACTGTAAAAGGATCTAGATTATATATAATTTTGTAATTATTTAGTCAGAGTAGTTCTTGCTTTGTGGTAGCTTCAGTAAAAAATACACCCCCACCCTCCATCTAAGTTTAGGTAACCTTTATGAAATTAACTGTGCTAAAATTTAGGCATAGAAATGAGTAAAAGTGTAATTATTTTGAAATATTTTTTAACTCTCAATTTGCAAGTTTTCCCGAGTTAGCGAGAGTTCCCCTTCTAGCGTCACATCATGATTCTGGTGCCACGGCCTGAGTGGCCTATGTGTTCTGAAGCTGCAGCTGTGATCAGATGCAGCTTCAGAACACATAATGAAACTGTCCCTTGGATGGCTCTTTATGTTCATGACGGTCACTAAGAGAGAGCCAAATTGCTGAAAATGTGACATCTTCGACACAGTATACGGCGTCATCTAAATGTAGCTATAATGAAAATTATAGTTAGATATTTACATATTTCTATTTATAAATGTATAACTATTTAAATTTATTTATAATTTGAAATTTAATTTCTCGGTTGAAATGCAAATGTTTTAAATATTTAAAATCATTTAATAGCATTCACGCTACTCTAAAGTAAATAAACAGTTCAAATTTAAATATTTGTTGAAAGAAAGAAATCGTTTTAAAATTTAAATTTGATAAAATTGATTAAATTTATCGCGCCAAATCGGCGATAAGCGGGGTGCTATGTTGCAACCCTGGTAACTCTTTAACTCTTCATAATCATGGTAATCTTGAGTTGGTTGGATACTATAGCAACTGTCTCAACATCGGGCGCTAGAAAAGTCGCCAGATTCAAGAGCTCTTTGGGATAATGCCAAAACACGGACCATTCTGAAATCGTGAATACGAGAATTGATAGGAAATGTGGTTATTCTGTGTTCCGCCAAGCCGTGGTAAGCCTTTTTTAACACTTTACAATATAATTGAAAAGTGTTTATGACTTTGTTCATTCTGTCTGTCTGTCTGTCTGTCCGTTAGCACGATAACTGCCGTAAAAATGACTTTATCAAAATGAAATTTTAGTATGTTGTTCATACAGTCTGTGGGACCTATGGGAATATAAATGAATAATATCACCCAATTAGTTTTGGATTGAACCCGGGTTGAAAAAATGAAATACATTGAACCCTATGGGACCTAATTTTTCAAACATTTTTTAAGCGAATTTAAAATTCACAAATTCCTTCGAAAGTTTTATGAAATATTCAAATTATCCCATAAAATATATAAAAAAAAATTCAGCAAAATATATTCAGTAGTTTTTTAAATAAAAATAAAAATAATAATTACACGCTTTATATGGAGAGATCACGTGACCCACTTCAAAATAAAATACGGCATCCATCTTGTATCAAAATCGTGATTTTTAAAGTTCTTTTTAATTCATATTTAGTGTTGTATCCATCCTAAAATCGCTTTATTTTTGCTTAAATTCCGTGCATCAATGTTCTGAAACAAAGCAATTACAATATATTTGAGTTTAAATGATCACTTTGATTATTTCTACATCGAAGCCCACTTTTCACTTATGGAAAAGGTAACCACCAAAATACGTAGAATGAGTTGTATAAGAATTGCTGCATTTCTTTAACATAAAATTATTTAGCCCATGGAGTCTGCAATATAGCTGATATGAATGAAACGATTTTTTGATGAAGTTTTGAGCATAGAGTTAAAGTACTTGTATCTCCATGGTTTTAAGTTTTAAATAAAATTAATTATTATAGTATGGTGATGAATGAAATGAATGGAAAAATGTTAATGAATGAAATGCTGCTTTTATTTAAAGAGCCAGCCGCTTCATAATTTGATGACTTCCTTTGAAAAAGTTCATTTGTTTTCGATGAAGTTTTCAAATATAATAAATTATTGTAGAATTGTGATAATTTTAAAAATATTACCGAGGAATGTATCGCATTTTAAAGATCTTTAAACCAGGCAATTTATATTTCAATGCCGTCATTTGAATGAAGTTCATTTTTTTTCTGTGAAGTTTTAAGTTTTCAAATATAGTACATTAATGTATTATTGCGATAAATTTAAAAATATTACCGAGGAATGTATCGCATTTTAGAGATGTTTAAATAAAATTGCATTGAAGTTAGAAAGTGTTTCATAATCAATGCTTTATGCATGATTGATCTTTCTTGTTATTTGTTTACTTTTCAATAAGTAAAATTTTGAAAATATTCTGTTCCCTTTTCAATAATTTAAATTCAAGAAAAGTTTGCGCCCACTTTTCAAATTTAAACATGCATATTTTAAAATGACAATGTTTACTTTTAAATGATTAAAATTTTAAAATTGTTTTGTTTATTTTATAAGAAAAGTAGCCGTTTTGAAACGTCTAAGGTAATTACGTAGGATGCCAAAAATTCGCCAATTACGTCTTTTTTTAGAATTGATCAACAGTTTGAATATTTTAAAATTTATTTTGTAAGAAAAAAAAAGAAAAGGATTTCCTTCTGATTGGCTGCTTTGTTGTTAAAGTGCTAAGTGATGGTATATTTTTGTTATATGAGGCCCCCACCTTTTGATAACGAAAGGCGTATTGCATATCGGGGCGAAAATGTCGTTAAAACTTTCAATCTCATTTACTATTTTGATGGAAACCTCGAGTTTTTCTTTTTAAATTTCGGCTTCACCCTCGCTTTTGTGTTTTATACCTCAGCTTTTATTGATATGGCGATATTTTTATACTGCCAAAAATCTGAATTTACTGATGGTTGTTTAAGTGCAGCTGTTGAGATGAATTCTAAATATAAAAGTGAAGAACTCTTATGCCAAATTAAAATCTGTCTGTTCACCATTTTGTTTATAAAAAATTTCTAGCCATAATTAAGCAGAGTTGTTGTACGCATTTACAAAATGGGTTACAGGATTAGAGAGCATTTCGTTTTCCTTCTATATCGGTTTTATCAATTGTTATGTGATTATGTGCACAAGAAATGCGCAATTAATATTAAACTATATGGAATTAATATTAAACTATTAATATTAAACTAATATTAAACTATTAATATTACTAATATTAAACTATTAAACTATTAACGCAATTAATATTAAACTATATAAGAAATTAATATTAAACTATATGGTGTCTCCCAAATATAGGCTCCATCGGGCCCCCCCCCTCCCCCCCCCCACACACACACTTTTTAAGTTCCAGCACAATTAGACATTGCTGTCGGTACTTTTATTGCACCAATCGTATCAATTCCTATAACCAAAGAAAATGAGCATAGTTCACACGAAATCTCTTGAACTGCGCATTTCTTGTTGTTGTTGTTGAAACCCAGACCGTCCGACCTACCAGAAAGGTGTAAGGTAACTGTTTGGACGGTCGGGAAGTGCCACCCAATTTAGACCGGAACCCAGTGGGGGAGGCATCCACAGGGACCGCAAGAAATGCGCAGGGCGCGGTAGCCCATTGGTTAGCGCGCTGGAGTTGCACTCGGTAGGCCCGGGTTCGATTCCAGCCACTGCCAAAACTGCCGCCGTGTTCATGCGGAGTACGATCACGTTAAACATGTGGGTCCGAAAGTCCTTCCGAGAGGTTGGTGGTAGGGGAAGGAGGGTACGGTCCCTGTGGATGCCTCCCCCACTGGGTTCCGGTCTAAATTGGGTGGCACTTCCCGACCGTCCAAACAGTTACCTTACACCTTTCTGGTAGGTCGGACGGTCTGGGTTTCAACAACAACAACAAGAAATGCGCAGTTCAAGAGATTTCGTGTGAACTATGCTCATTTTCTTTGGTTATAGGAATTGATACGATTGGTGCAATAAAAGTACCGACAGCAATGTCTAATTGTGCTGGAACTTAAAAAGTGTGTGTGTGTGGGGGGGGGGGGAGGGGGGGGCCCGATGGAGCCTATATTTGGGAGACACCATATAGTTTAATATTAAGCCTGTCTTCCGAATTAAATCTATGGAGGAAGAGCTTGGAGAGGGATCCAAGAGAAAATTGTGGAATAAGTATTTAGGAAATTATAAGTAGTAAGGGGCTCAGAACAGGATGTAGCGAGGGGGGCGAATCTGAAATTTTGCCACTGGACCCTTGTTTCGTTTTTTTTAATTAAAAACTTAATATACATTTTTCATGATGTTTTACTAAGAATATTTTTAATCAGAATTTATATTATTTTGTATTAGGCCAATATAAAAAAATAAGTAAAGCCCTCAACTATCTTAAAGAAAAATTCTTTCGAAGAAAACTGTTTGCCCCCATTCAAATATACATTTTTGGCAGTACAACTTTCTAATTTGTATTGTGTGAAAAGAAGAACTGCTTGCCATTTGGGATTTTTGTTCCGCAATTTAACAATTGACAAGGAAATGTAAAAGTATGATTGACTCCTTGTCTTTCTCCGCGCCTGCGCGTTGTCAGTTCATTTCCGCTCCCATCCTATAGTGTTGACGTTCTGTATACACCATGCCTCATTTTAATGAAGAGCAGCATCCAGATTTTCTGATATTTTTTAGGTGCCGAAAGAATATTTCCGTGGTTTAAGGTTTTATTTATCTATTCGACTTAGAGAGGAACAGATGTATGGGGCATGTGTTAAATTGCCTTCAAAAGCAGAATTTTAGTTTTGTAATTTCATATTCTTTTAACTTTAGCAGTGTTGCACTGTATTGGTCGTGATTTATAGTTGCATTCTCATAATACCTATACATTTTTTTTTCAAGGTAAAACAGGAAAAATACTGAAGGGGTGGGGGAGTAGAAAGGAAATTTTAGAATATAAATAAGAAACCGCAGTATAATCGGATGTTTTGCAAAGAAAATTAGTGGGACTTCGAGTTACAAGAGAAATTCTCAAATCTAAATAAAAAGGGGGTTATAGCATAACCAAATATTTTGAAAAGAAAATCAATGGTACTTGGGATGGGGAACATTAGAAATTTTTGAACCATGTATAAGAAAGAATTTCAGCATAATTAGATGTTTTGAACAGGAAATAAGTTAATTAAGGGTACATTAGAAATTTTTGGACAGAAATAACAAGGACAGAATAATCGATTTTTTTAAATAGAAAATCAATGGAACCTCTGAGCGGATGGGGGGGGGGGGGGGGGCGAGGGTTACAATAGAAATTATCAAACATACATAAGAAGGGGTTACAACATATAATTTTCGAAAAGAAAAAGACTGATTTTAGCTAAAACCAAGGACAAAACGGTTTTTGAAAAAACGAAAGGTCTTTTATTTAACAACCTAAAAGACGTACAAAATATTATTAAAAACTGCCAGAGCGCTTTCGGACGTATATACGCCCTTCATCAGTGGTTACATGAGTGGCTGTGTGTGTGTGTGTGTGTGTGTGTGTCAGTGTGTCTCTGGAGGCGATATCTCACGAACGAATAGAGCGATTCGAATGAAATTTGGTACAAAAATCACAATCCATGAATACTGGAAGCCTATTGTTTTAAAACACAATCGAATGTTCACAACCCTCCTAAATTTTCGAGTGAAATTTTGAAGAAATCATCAAAAAATCAAAACCTTTAATGTTACGCAAATAAACATTTCTTATATAATTTTTCCTTAGGAAACGACTGACATAAATTTTAGAACGCTAGCATGAACCGTTCTCGCGGATGTTGCACATTTTTCAAATAAATTTATCAAAAAGTCCCATAAATAAAAACAATATATTAACTGTTAGGAAACATGTTCACTTTTCATATGTACTATCATTCGATAAATTGGGTGACATTCTCGTGGATCTAACTCGTTCCATTCACGAGAAAAGATACTTTGAATAATACTTTTCCATTTGAACGCCAATAGTCATTTATCTGGTGTAAGAATAACTTATTTCTCCGTCCATAATGCTTGGCGAAATTTTGGCCACGAATTTAGATAATGTCGCTAACTTGGCGACATTTTTAAATGTTGCCAAATTAACGAAAATCTCGCCAAATGGATAAAAATGACGCTAAATCAATGAAAATGACGACTCATTGACGAACATTCAATATCTTTGACAGAATATAAGTATCTACTATAAAAATAACATTTTTTTAAACTGTAAAAGTAGTAAATTCATTGCATTATATAAGGAAAGTCATGTGTTGCCCACATCAGATTTTTTTAAATTAAAAACGTATGAGTCTAATTTGTTTGATTTTTGGTTTAATAATAGTTAATATTTGAGTCTGAATTTGCATGCCGGTTGGATCTTTGTTCTTTGTATTTTCATACATTTTGTGTTTTTGTGATGAAATACATGGTTATATAAATATCCATATGTTAGTGTAAATCTAATTGGTTTCTTTAACTTGATCGATGCAATTAAATGATACTTGCGCTGTTTGATTCAATGTATATGCAATGGGGAATCGTGAAATATCCATTTGTGCGAGATATTCGATGTTCAGAAATACGTATCATATAAAAATGTTCTGCCATTCGACATACCAAAAAAATCTGATATGTGCAGCATATGACTTTCCTTATAATGCAATGAATTTACTACTTTTACAGTAAAAAAAATAGATTATTTTTATAGTAGATATTTATATTCTTTACAAGATATTGAATTTTCGTCAATGAGTCGTCATTTTCATTGATTTAGTGTCATTTTCATCCATTTGGCGAGCTTTTCGTTAATTTAGCAACATTTAAAAAAAATCGCCAAGTTGGCGACATTCCACCAAATTCGTCGCCAAAATCTCGCAAAGCGTTATGAACGGAGAAATAAGTTATTTTTACAGCAGATAAATGACTATTGGCGTTCAAATACAAAAATATTACTCAAAGTATCTTTTTTCATGAATGGAATGAGATAGATCCCTGAGAATGATGTCACCCAATTTATCGCATGGTATTACATATGAAATGTGAACATGTTTCTCAAAAGGAAATATTTTTTTTTATTTTATATGACTTTTTGATAATTTTTTTTTGAAAAATATGCAATATCTCGAGAACGGTTCATGTTAGCGTCCTAAAATTTATGTCAATCGTTTTCTAATGAAAAATTACATAAGAAATGTCTACTTGCGTAACTTTATTAGAGGTTTTGATTTTTTGACGATTTTTCAAAATTTCACTCGAAAATTTAGGAGAGTTCTGAACATTCGATTGAGTATAAAAACAATAGGCTTCTAGTGTTTATGGATTGCAATTTTTGTTCCAAATTTCGTTCGAATCGGTCCATTTGTTCGTCAGTTATCGTCTCCACACACACACACACATACACACACATCACTTCAAAAATGCTCGATTCATGATCAGGGATGCTTGAAACGTGCTCTCCCGTCGAAAACTCGAATTCGAATTTTCGACCCTGTCACAATACTTTCCTTATATAAGGAAAGTAATATATTCCAAGGCACAAAATGTAAGTCAATCTCGGCGAGAATTCGCCAACCTGGAAACCCAATTTACCGTTTTACGGCCATTTTCTTTCAATTACTAAGCGAAAAGAGGGGGGTTGTGAATTAACAGTCCCTGGTCGAGATCCTATTCTTTTCGATTGCAAGAAAAAGCGATCTTCCCGTATGAGTTCTTGTCGGAAATCTTCCGTGAAAAAACGCGCCATTGTCGGGTAAAAAAGGGAAATGCGTATGAATTTACTGAAAGTTCGCAAAGCGCCCCTTTTATTTTCATTTGACACAACAGGAAGACGTAGTATTTATAGTATATGTATTTTTGATTATTTTTAAATTAAGGTTCTCTAATCAGTATACTTTCATAGTTGTAGGACAGGGTACGTAATATATGGAGATATAAATAAACTAAAAGGTAAAACAATTTTGAATACGTAGGAATATTCTTTATTGTTTCAATTTTAATTTACATTGTGCTAATAATTTATTTCTACAGAATTGACAGTTTTGATAAATACTTTAATCTTTTCGTCATAAAAAAACATACAATGCAAGATTACTTATCTTATCACAGCGTCACCTGAATTATTGTCTCAAACGATAGTGGCGTTTTCTCAATATGAAGTTTTAACTCCTTTCTTTTACCTTCATGGGTGGATTCTTTGAAGCCAAGGAGCCTTAGACTGAAAACTAGGGGTAGAAGAATGAAAGGTTTCGTCCTGAGCCCGGCTAGTTCAATCAGTAGAGTGAAATTGAAGGGCTCAGTCAAAAATTTAAAGGATTTAAGTCAGTAGAACTTAAGCGGTGGAGGTTGGAGTTCCTCTTTATGTATGACTTTCAAAGTTTTGAGATTTGCCTGTTGACCCCACTTACGTTGTTGTTGAGACCCAGACCGTCCGACCTACCAGAAAGGTGTTGTTGTTGTTGAGACCCAGACCGTCCGACCTACCAGAAAGGTGTAAGGTAACTGTTTGGACGGCCGGGAATTGCCACCCAATTTAGACCGGAACCCAGTGGGGGAGGCATCCACAGGGACCGTACCCTCCTTCCCCTACCACCAACCTCTCGGAAGGACTTACGGACCCACATGTTTAACGTGATCGTACTCCGCATGAACACGGCGGCAGTTCAGGCAGCGGCGAGAATCGCGCGCTAACCACTGGGCTACCGCGCCCGAAAAGAGCCAACAACACGCGGTGTTCCCAGGTGGTAACCCACCCAAGTACTAACCGCGCCCGATGCTGCCTGACTTCGGTGATCTAACGAGAACCGGTGTTTTCAGCACGGTACGGTCGTTGGCCTACCAGAAAGGTGTAAGGTAACTGTTTGGACGGCCGGGAAGTGCCACCCAATTTAGACCGGAACCCAGTGGGGGAGGCATCCACAGGGACCGTATCCTCCTTCCCCTACCACCAACCTCTCGGAAGGACTTACGGACCCACATGTTTAACGTGATCGTACTCCGCGTGAACACGGCTACAGTTGTGGCAGCGTGCAAATCCAGCGCGCAAACCACCGGGCTACCGCGCCCGAAATGTGCCAACAGCACGCGGTGTTCCCAGGTGGTCACCCACCCAAGTACTAACCGCGCACGATGCTGCTTGACTTCGGTGATCTAACGAGAACCGGTGTTTTCTGCACGGTAGGGCCATTGGCTCGACCCCACTTACGTGTAATACACACTTTTATGAATTGTAACACATTTCCTTTATATTCACAGAACCCGGCTAGTATATTCACAGAACCTGGCTAGTATATTTACAGAACACGGCTAGTATATTCACAGAACCCGGCGTTCCCAAAGTTTGTGCAATCTGAGCTCAAATGAAATCTGCATTTGAATTTGTTAGCAAAATTGTGTAACAACAAGTTTTCTTGCTGCCATTGCAAGTATCAGCTATTCCATAAAAAGCATGAAACCGGTCCATATATGATTTGCAATAAGAGCGCAATTCTACCTTATCTTTAGTTTTCTAATTACTATTCATATATGTTATGTTGTATCATACAGTTATATTTAATTTCCAAAAGTAGCACGTTGTTAATTCCTATAATATCATTAGCAGCAAAACAATACAGATGAGTCCAGATGTGGAGGTCGTTCTAGGCGTATGCTATTATTTGTCAGGTTTGTAATGACTTTTGGAAAAGAACACGGCAGCCGGCCATTTATAAAGGATCTCCTACCCCCCAAGGACTAGGGAGAGGACAGAGCAGATGATGCCAGACATCTGTTTTCTGTTGCTAAACGCCTGTTGTGTCAAATATATGTTCTGTTGCCGTCTCTGATTGCGTTATAATATTGAAACTTTGTTACGTGATTGCATTGAAAATATTTTGGCGATGAAATTTTGTTGAGCACGTTACAATATTTTTTTAATGGAATTTCGCAGTGTGCTTACATTACAAATATTTTAACAGTGAGTTTATTTCATGTTTACATTCCGCATATTTTTATTTTCTCATACCCTTGAATGGAGAAAGTATGGTTTATTCGAAATGTTTCGTAATTTCTGATTTTGACGGCTAAGCACGAGACATATTAGTGTACATTTTTAGACACATTACAGTCTAATGAGTTGGAATTGACCCTAAAACCGTTACAAAAGACATTTATTTGACACAATAGAATTATTGGCGAATGGAGATTCTATTCCGGGAGGCTAAAACAAACAACGTTTACATGTACAGGAATCTAAGGTAACAACCTGTTTTGTCAGCAACCAATGTATATTTGAATTCGAGGAAAATTTTACGGCTTATTTTGAAAAGCATTACAAGTGTTACTGTATTACAAACCCTTAAGATGCAACTCTTTGACAGGTATTTATTGCCTCCCGTAAATGCGTTTCGTCCGTTTCTGGTGTCGATTCCTACTAATGAAGAAAATTCTCTACAACTTTGTAATGCGATCTTTTTATCTATTTCGCTTTGCTGCCGAGTTCATCATCCTAACTTTTTAAACTCTCTACAATGACTTTAATTCGAACGGGCATGATCACTTTACTATAGATAGACCTAACGTGTACACTTGTGGGCCTTTCCTTACAAATTTATTAGGGGCGCATAGGTACTTTCTTATAGGAATACTGTATATAAACTAAGTTGTTGTTGTTGAAACCCAGACCGTCCGACCTACCAGAAAGGTGTAAGGTAACTGTTTGGACGGTCGGGAAGTGCCACCCAATTTAGACCGGAACCCAGTGGGGGAGGCATCCACAGGGACCGTACCCTCCTTCCCCTACCACCAACCTCTCGGAAGGACTTTCGGACCCACATGTGTATATAAACTAAGTGAAATATCTCTTGAAATGCAAGAAAGATTTCTACGAAACCTTTTCAAGCAATGATATTGAGTCCAGAGAATATTTTGATACAAGTTTTACCCTGCACCCACCCGCGGAAAGACGAGAATTAAAATCCTGTTTTTTCTGCTTTTCATAACCATTTTTAACGTCAAAATAGCTCAAAACATTTGAATACTTTCCTCACTGATTTGTAAAGTTTTATTAAGAACTGGTTTATGGCCAGAAGTTTCGACAATTTACAAAATTTTCACTTTAATACTACGCTAGGCCAACGGCCGTACCGTGCTGAAAGCACCGGTTCTCGTTAGATCACCGAAGTCAAGCAGCATCGGGCGCGGTTAGTACTTGGGTGGGTGACCACCTGGGAACACCGCGTGCTGTTGGCACTTTTCGGGCGCGGTAGCCCGGTGGTTTGTGCGCTGCATTTGCACGCTGCCACAACTGCCGCCGTGTTCATGCGGAGTACGATCACGTTAAACATGTGGGTCTGTAAGTCTTTCCGAGAGGTTGGTGGTAGGGGAAGGAGGGTACGGTCCCTGTGGATGCCTCCCCCACTGCGTTCCGGTCTAAATTGGGTGGCACTTCCCGGCCGTCCAAACAGTTACCTTACGCCTTTCTGGTAGGTTGGACGGTCTGAGTCTCAACAACAACTTTAATACTACGCTAATCCCCTAAATATAAAACTAGATATTCTATAGCGATCTATTTAATTAGGTTCAAAAGCTGAAATTTAACTTCTTAAACTGACATAGTTTCATAACTTTCACAAAGTAATAAAATTAATACGAAACAATTACCGTGTATCTGAGCGTGGTGTCGAGGATCAAAATTAAATCATAACTACAACAGACTATGAAATTCAGTGGTGTCAAAATAGATAAATCTGCCGTTTTTAATTCAATAATAACAATCCAGACCTATCCCTAAAAAAAGTCTGTTGATTAGATTTTAAGAACATACTTTCCATTGTATTCCAAGAACATAACTATGTTCAATCTATGGTTATAATTCGAATTTGAATGTCTTCTTAATTTTCATAAAAGTTTTGGCAAATATACAAGTCGAAAGTTATTGTTTAGAACTAAAATCATGAATATCAGCCGCGTAGATTCTGAGACAGCAAGTTCTTAGAATCTACGTCGTTACATTTCAAATTTACATCTATCTGGGGATAGATGTAAACTTAAAATGTAAACGTAAACGATATTAAATAACACTGTCATTAAATAATTTCCCTTGCTCTGTAAATGGTAAAAATGGAAGGCTAACTATAAGAATCGGACACCACTTGGTAAGTTTTTATATTGATTATGATTAGTTTACCATCGATTATAAATAATTCACTTTGGAAAAACATTCGATTTCTATTGAGCTGTAACAGGATTCCGGATACCAATCGTTAAAAATTTGCAAGTTTCTGAGATTTTAAAATATACCAATTCTTAAAGAGTTATTATCATAGCGGTTCAAAAAATTTTTAGAAGTTCATTACTGGATTTCTGGGGATTTTGAATGTTTGTCTTTGGTTAGCTTTGATCCAACCGTAATGAACACGCAGTTTCGAACACGTTATTAATACAAAAACATCGACTTAATTTTAACTGTCTTTTCACAAAATTTAACTGTAGCTGTGCCGGGCTGCGCAACTCATATATATTGAGCAAATGAGCAGTTTGCTTTGCGCCTGTTTTGATATTAGCTTTTTGGGGTTTGGGAAGTGTCTCGTGTGTCAGGAACGCCGTGTAATTAATTCTGTCAGATTTGTCTGGTAGGTCTTATTTTTCAATTTAGTTAACTTTTATTTGCTACTGTTAGCGTGTAGAAACCCAAAGTATGTTTGCATGTTCTTAGAATGCTGCGCTTTAACTAGTGTAGAAAAAATTATCACATGAATTTAGTTCGATAACAGATATGCTTTGTGGCGAAGCTGTCGCTGAACTGTGCATTTTCAAGTGCAAGTCTTGTGAAAAAATGAATTTAATCATAAATTCATGCTAAAAATTACTGATAATTACTATCTAACAAGAAAACTTTTTACTATGTTTTTTGAACCCCCCTTTATAATATCGCGGAAAATTTTGCCAAATTAAATAGAATTACTTTGACTAAACGTTATGGTATTAGTCGCTAGTTGTCTGGTATTATAACGTCAGTGTTATGTTATCAGACAACTAGAGACGCAACAACTGAAGGGGTTAGCTAATAGTTAATACTAGCTGTTTTCCGAAATATTTTCTATAACTATCGTAATCAGTTTGCAATCTGATGAATTGAACCTTTTAATGTAAATTATGTTTATTTTATGTACATTATTGTATGGATTAAGATAAATAAATGCGATGTTCAACTCAAATTTTTTACAAATTTGTATTCCATAAACTTGTATCATGATCAGTATGAAATTGAAAAATATTGAAGCATTTATGAATTTGAGTTCGCATGTTTTAAATATTTCTCTGAAATTTATTTCTTAAAGTTGGAAACAATTGTCATACAGATACATTTCTTGAATTTGACTAGTTCTTAATACAATTTAACCGTTCTTGGTTCAATTTCAGTTTTCCGGTATAGACAACACTCTGCCCCACTTAATCCGGTAACGGATATTCGCATACCCTTATGATTGTGGCACAAAATCGAACCCTATAGGGTTAACTTTAAACATAACCGTTTTATTGCATAAAAATCCCCGGTTAATTGCACAAAAGCTGGAACACCAATCTCCTGAATTTCGATTTGTATTGGAAAACGTGAGGGAAAGCGATAATTGCCAAACTTGGCAATCTCCGCTTTTTCCATATGTAGTTCAAAATTAGATAGGAATGTATATTTGTATATAGTAATAGATTACTATTACGTAAATTGTTATAATTATTTTACATTCACCATCTTTATAATATATAATAAAAATATATTAATCTGTGTACTTGTTTAATTGCGTACAATAGTGAAACCAAGAGTATGCAATTAAGCGGGGCCAATTGTACTATCTCCATAAGAAATATTAGTCAAATCTTTACTTTCAATGAAACGCCCGTTGAATGATTAGTTTTCAGATTATGCGGATTGTAAAAATTTCTGAAGTTCTAGTTTTTACATAATGTATGTGTACACGTAATATCCAACTAACGTGCATTTGTTTTTGAGTTATCCTATTCCCACCTTATGCATTTTCAAAACTTTCAGAAGGTCTTAAAACGAGCTGTTTCGACAATGAATTTCTATCGTCTGTTCGTGAGTTTCGATCTAAAATTTTCCAAATAAACTATTTTCTTCGCACAATACTATGAAAACAATAAATATTACTGGTAGAACTTTATTACGGAAAAGTAAGTTATTTGATGCAGCAGCGTTTCAAATTGGTAACTTTCTGGGTGTTATTTTCATTGCTATCTTGGGTAACTAAAGACTGGACCGCTTTCGACCATAGGCAATGCAAGTACATATGCTGTGAGCCCATCTGTGCTCGGTTTGCTTTTTATTTACTATGGCTGTTTTATGGGGGCCTTAGAATTTGCTAGTGGTTAAAGCATCACTGGCTAATACTATTTTTATAAGTTTATCCTTTTAAACGTGCAGCAATCCAATTACGTTGATACTTGTAAAGAATTCAATTTCTGTGACTACTTGAATGTCCATAAAAAAAAAAAAAAAATGCAGCGTGGCTTAACTGGATTTCTTCATACCAGAATTCATTTTTAAGCATTTTTTTCTAAATTTTACAAGAGAAATCTGTATCGCGATAACCCATTTTACTCATGATTGTCAGTTTGTCCTATGCTGCCTTGTTAAATATAAAATTTTCAAATTCGAAGTTTTCGCTCGAATTTAAATTTATGTAGTACTAGATTTTTCGATAACAAAGCCGGGTATAAAATTTTATTAAAATCCATTATCTGTGGCCGCTACCCTGTACACAAGAAATCGACCACAGACAGACATACAGACGGACATCATTTCAAAAAGAGTCGGAACTTGTTCAGGAGGTATTAAAATATATATATTGGCATCAAAATATAGACTTCGAAAATTTTAGTAAAACCAATATTTTCTCTATTCATAGTATGAGAAAGCAAAAATAATAAAACGTTTAAAACTGAAAAGTTCCCAAATTATCTGGTGCTGACGATCCGCCCTACGGCGATTAGTGTTTTAGTATCGGTTCCTTGTCTTATGTAAATCTTTTGGGACCATTTAAGTACTAATTGAGCAATATAAAGTTCTGTGGGCAGCACATTCATTACTTTCTTTAACTAATGCTATGCATTTACTTTCTCAGTGAAAAAATAATTTAGAAGATCCACGGTTTAGTGTTAACTTTGAATTGTGTATTTGGCGTTTTTCCGGATGACAACATGTGGAACTATTTCGAAAAACCCAATTAACTTATATTTCGCGAAATTCTAAATTGACAATTACCAATATTGATAGCGTACTCAATAAGTAATAGTCCGTATATTAAAACAGTTTAATAATTCATTAACTTAGCGTCATTTTTGCAATTTTGACGAAATTTTCGTGAATTTTGTGCAAAATATTGCGAAGTTGGCGATTTTTCGCTAGATTATTTGCAAAATTCGCCAAATGTATATCGTAAAGCATTAAACAGAAGAGCATTTCTTGGACTAGAAAGTATGCCCGTTGTATGACAATTAAAAATTTACAAAAAATTACATAAATTGTCATTTTTATCACTTTCGCGACATTTTATCACTTTTGCAACATTTTCGTCAATTTGGGAACATATAAGTCTCCAAATTGGCGACATCTCGCCAAATTCGTTTCCAAATTCTTGGTGTTACGGATGGATAAATGGGTTATTTTTTTCTTTATAGATTTTTGTATTCTTTCAAAGATATTGAATTTTCATAAATTGGTTGTTATTTTTATCAATGTGGCGACATTAAAGTCACCAATTGGCGATATTCCACGAAATTAGTCGTCAAATTTGTCAAGCGTTACGGACGGAGGAATAAGTTATTCTTAAAGTAGATAAACGATTATTGGTGAATTGTAAGGGGTCAAGACACTATTACCCAAAGTATCTTCTCTTCTTGAATATACCTATTTACAAAAATTAAAAAATTATTGCAAAATATTACACATAGCCCATTGGTAGGCCAACGACCGTACCGTGCTGAAAACACCGGTTCTCGTTAGATCACCGAAGTCAGGCAGCATCGGGCGCGGTTAGTACTTGGGTGGGTGACCACCTGGGAACACCGCGTGTTGTTGGCTCTTTTCGGGCGCGGCAGCCCAGTGGTTAGCGCGCGATTCTCGCCGCTGCCAGAACTGCCGCCGTGTTCATGCGGAGTACGATCACGTTAAACATGTGGATCCGTAAGTCCTTCCGAGAGGTTGGTGGTAGGGGAAGGAGGGTACGGTCCCTGTGGATGCCTCCCCTACTGGGTTCCGGTCTAAATTGGGTGGCACTTCCCGGCCGTCCAAACAGTTACCTTACACCTTTCTGGTAGGTCGGACGGTCTGGGTTTCAACAACATAGCCCATTGGTTAGCGCGTTGGAGTTGCACTCGGTAGGCCCGGGTTCGATTCCAGCCACTGCCAAAACTGCCGCCGTGTTCACGCGGAGTACGATCACGTTAAACATGTGGGTCCGTAAGTCCTTCCGAGAGGTTGGTGGCAGGGGAAGAAGGGTACGGTCCCTGTGGATGCCTCCCCCACTGGGTTCCGGTCTAAATTGGGTGGCACTTCCCGGCCGTCCAAACAGTTACCTTACACCTTTCTGGTAGGTCGGACGGTCTGGGTTTCAACAACATAGCCCATTGGTTAGCGCGTTGGAGTTGCACTCGGTAGGCCCGGGTTCGATTCCAGCCACTGCCAAAACTGCCGCCGTGTTCACGCGGAGTACGATCACGTTAAACATGTGGGTCCGTAAGTCCTTCCGAGAGGTTGGTGGCAGGGGAAGAAGGGTACGGTCCCTGTGGATGCCTCCCCCACTGGGTTCCGGTCTAAATTGGGTGGCACTTCCCGGCCGTCCAAACAGTTACCTTACACCTTTCTGGTAGGTCGGACGGTCTGGGTTTCAACAACATAGCCCATTGGTTAGCGCGTTGGAGTTGCACTCGGTAGGCCCGGGTTCGATTCCAGCCACTGCCAAAACTGCCGCCGTGTTCACGCGGAGTACGATCACGTTAAACATGTGGGTCCGTAAGTCCTTCCGAGAGGTTGGTGGCAGGGGAAGAAGGGTACGGTCCCTGTGGATGCCTCCCCCACTGGGTTCCGGTCTAAATTGGGTGGCACTTCCCGGCCGTCCAAACAGTTACCTTACACCTTTCTGGTAGGTCGGACGGTCTGGGTCTCAACAACATGAAAAGTGCACATATTTCACAATAGTTAATACTTTTAACTTTGATTTTTTGATAAATATTTTTGGAAAACGTGCAGCATCTCGAACGGTTCGTGCTAGTGTTCTAAAGTTTGTGTCAATAGTTTTCTAATCGAAAACTGCAAGAAATGATTATTTACTTAACCATATCGAAGGTTTTTATTTTTTGATCAAAATTTAATTTAAAAATTTGGGTCTTCCGAACATTCGATTGCGTGTAAAATCAATAACTTTCAGTATTCGTTGATTGTAATTTTTGTACAAAATTTGGTTCGAATCTCTATTCGTTCTTGAGCTAGTCTCCATTCACATTTACACGCACCACACGCATAGGGGCGCGGTAGCCCATTCGTTAGCGCGCTGGAGTTGCACTCTGTAGGCCCGGGTTCGATTCCAGCCACTGCCAAAACTGCCGCCGTGTTCATGCGGAGTACGATCACGTTAAACATGTGGGTCCGAAAGTCCTTCCGAGAGGTTGGTGGTAGGGGAAGGAGGGTACGGTCCCTGTGGATGCCTCCCCCACTGGGTTCCGGTCTAAATTGGGTGGCACTTCCCGACCGTCCAAACAGTTACCTTACACCTTTCTGGTAGGTCGGACGGTCTGGGTTTCAACAACACCTTTCTGGTAGGTCGGACGGTCTGGGTTTCAACAATCAACAACGCACCACACGCATATAGCCTCAAAAACGTGGGGGATTCGTGTTCAGGGATGCTTGAAACGCGATTTCCCGTTGAAAATTTGAATTTTTGACTTAGTAATATAACGTATAAGGAAGTATTTTGACAATGTATATAAGGAAGGTAACGAGGCTTCATACAGAGAGTGGGACGGAGTGTCGAAAGCCCAAGCCGACCGACTCATCCGGAGACAGAGCTGCTTAATGGACGGCCGGACAGAGTTGGGTGTATTTGTTCTTGAAATCGCGTTTTCATTGCAGATAACCGCATTCATGGACAGTCTTTGTATGCTCTTAGGCATGGAGTAGTAGATACCAGCAATGGCAGCAAGAAATTGTTCCATCTGACACATTTTGAGAACCTTTATATAAAGACAAAATTTCAGTTCTTCCACGCAACAGGCCTCGTATTTTTTACGATTGAGCCCAGGCTGCAATTAAGGCTGAATTTCATGTCTCCATAGATTTGCAGACTTGTGACATAGCACGTTTTCTTGCTGCCATTGCAGGTACTGCTATTCCATCTGACGAGCGCGTAAAGGGTAAAACCGGTCCACAAATGCTGTTAACTGCAATGGGAGGGCAATCCTGACTTAAGATCGTCTTTTACACTGGATTTGAGTAGGGTATATTAGACTGTAAAATTTCTTTAGTTTTGTATTTTTAAAAGGATCTCATAATATAGAATCTTGTCAACGCCCTGTAAATTTTCAGCTTGTTCAAAGTATTTTTCTCTTTCAGATGTTTCAGTGAGCAACTAACAAGCATGAAGAGCAGCTGTATTGGTTTCCTTTTTTATGCGATAGCAGGTAAGGATTCTCTTCAAATGAAATCGGTTCTAATCTTAATTTGAATTTATTACGTGCGCATTGTACAACTTGCGTAAACTGTGCTGTAAAATACTTAAATAATATCGAACGGGTCACCAGTTAAAGCAGCAATATACATATAATCGACGAATGTGCCAAAAAAGCTTTTAAAAGTTTGTAATGAAACATGAAGAAAATGTACATCGATAAGTTCTAAATATATAGGGCATTAACGTTTCAATTTCCGGTTAGGATCACCAGTTGCTTTTATGAGTTTCTTTTATTGTCTGCTTGTATAAGGAAATTGAGTTTGTGAGCGTGATTTATAATTTACTTGTGTGTGTGGAATGCAGAAACATAAGATTTTTGGGGCTTGTATTAAATCCCATCAATTTGAAGGTTAAAGTGATGTCAAAATAGATGATTAGTTTTAAGGCTAACTTGGAAGTCTGAGATCTATCTGTTCTCGGATGTTAAGTTCCTGTGCAATTTTGTCATTTCAACCTCATTCGAAAAACTTAAGTTTTATTTTACTAAATTTGTTTTTGTTGGGAGTTGAAGTGTATCAGCTTCCCTAATTAGTCTTTGTTTTTACTGGTTATTTAAATTTTCCAAATACGCTTTTATTTCTTTTAATAAATATAATGGTGTAAATTCAAACAACTTTCTAAAATGATGGGCTTAAAGGCTCTACTTATGCCTTTAATGGTTTGTTTGACTGTTTTTTGTAGAGCACAAGAATCCCCGGAACAATAAGTAGCTATTACAGGTTACTGGGTTTGAAATCTGTTATGCATGTGAATCATTAAATTATGCATTGAAGCGAATTTGAATACAAGAAATTTATCAGTTTGATCAATTTCATGGGAACTTTTAAAATTAATACTTTTGTAGAATTTGCGAGCCGAAGTTCAAACATCGCTGATTTGATCCTTTTACACAGATTGTGATACGTTTGGACGTAAACACATGAAATTTAAATGCATAGAGTGGAAACCCTCACCAAAGACTTTAGTGCAAGTAGTTTTGAATCGACCGATACAGGGAGCTGTTATCCTGCAGCTATAAACTCAATTGTATTTTAAACAGTTTGTCGCCTCACTTAAGTAGCAAGTTTGTAATTGCGTTCCATATACTTAGAGGTTTTCTCTATTGTACTTAGATCATTTTGATTTTAAAAACCTTATTTCATGGTTAATATCAAATTCGGCCGTTTTTGCTTCCCTGCAGTACATGGTAATGTATAAAGTATTGGAATCGTATTGAAAATCGCAGCTCGAGTTTTCGACGGATCTACACGTTTTGGGACCTCTAGAACACTAAACTACTTTTGCGTGACTTCTGTGTGTGTGTGTGGGGGGGGGGGGGAGGGGGTCTGTGTAATATATGCATCTACTCTAACTCAAACTAATTGACCAAATTTCCTAAAATTTGGTAGATAAGTCACTGGTGGAAATTAGTTTGGTATGATTTGGGGGAAAAAAACTTGCAATTTTTGCCGGCCATTTCGCAAAAAATTAATGTATCCACTCTGAAACTAATTGACCACATTTCATAAAATTTTGTAGAGAGAACCTCTTTCTGTGACATGGCTCGCAAAAGTCGTCAATCTAAAATAAAATACTAAATATGTTCAGATGTATTCATTATATGCTTGTTTTATACGTAATTTTTTACGATGAAAATAAGACCAACCCCATTACTTTAGGACTAACCGTTCTCGAGATATTTAATATAATACGCCTAGTTACCAAACGAAAATTGAATTAAGTGTAAATTCAGTGTTATTTCAAATTACGAGTGTCATTTAGAGCAACTGAACTCGATATAATGAAATGTTAAAGAAATAAAGTGAATTTGAGACTGTTTAGGGAAAGTAATGTGCTGCCCACATCAGATTTTTTCATCTTAAATTTTACCGATTATTGAATTTGATATCAATTCATTAGAAATACTGTGAACCAGACTGAAAGTTTGTAAAAATTATTCTGGTAAACCCATTCCTTGTCGGATTCGTTTAATCCATTCATTCAACTTTTATTCGGTGCATTATTTGTAGTTTACATTGCTTAAGCGTACAGTATATTGTAATCTTGGGACTCTTCGGATCTAAATATAGACCAGAATGGTGAATGCTGTCAATATGATGAATCGGCTTAACCAAATTATTTCATTAGATTTAAGGTAGATCTATTGAATCCATGTTGAAGATTCAAAGTGGTAAACAGAAAATGCAGTAATTTATAAATTCTGCATTTAAAATAACTTTGACGTATAAATTTTGTTTAAAAAATTAGACGTTTACGCTTTAAGACTGAGTTGAGTACGGAAGCTTGGTAAAATTAATTGTTGAATATTTCTTGAGTTGGTTAATCTGGATATTTAACTCTGAACAGAGTAGGTTATAGGGTGTCGATATGGCGATGATTAGAAGAGTAAGTTATGTTGTCGATATGGCCATGATTATTGGATGGCAACTTTTCATTTCTATCCTTTACCATGTATCGGAAGTAAAAGTAGATTCATACTAATGGGGGCAATTGTATGTATCTACCTTTAATTGTATACACCATCTTGCTTACCATGTATATACTTACGATTTGTACAGAGTCTTTTTTTCAACTCATTAGATCGAACGCATTTGTTAGATTTTGATTTAACGAAATGAACATCAGTAAAATTGAAGTTAAGATAATGCATTTTTAATTTAAATATAGGAATTTTACAAATATTTCGTTGCAACGAAAAAGTTGGATGTCAAAGAAAATTCCTTGTATAATTCACATTGCTCATTTATATACAGACTTAGCATTGAGAACATGGATGACTTCTGTTCGGTACGACCTTTATTTCCTAGACCGTTAGTGGTAAATATATACTGTCAATTACAAATATGTTTCAAATAAAGTATAAAATTAATCTTATAACAGTTTTAAATCGAGAAAAGGGTCTGAAACATATTGAACAACTTCTTATATTGTCCTCCAATTCAAAATGTTCAATATGTTAAAAATTTCTTTATGCATTAAGTTATTCTTTTAAGAGCAAAATGGAGAGAAGATATGAAACGGCGAATTTCGACTTGAATCACCTTCCCACGTCTGCGAATCCATAACTTAATCGTTAACTTTATCGTTAACTTTTTGGGGCCCGTATAAAATAAAACATTTCAGGATATTTTTTTTACATTTCATTTAATGATATATCTTCAGGATTTATCCGGGTGTCTCAAAGTCCTGGAGTACCTAATAGTTTTAGAAGGGGAACTACCCCCATATACTATGCATACGGTGTATTTACTGGCCAACGACCCTACCGTGCTGAAAACACCGGTTCTAGTTAGATCAACGAAGTCAAGCAGCATCGGGCGCGGTTAGTACTTGGGTGGGTGACCACCTGGGAACACAGCGTGCTGTTGGCACATTTCGGGCGCGGTAGCCCGGTGGTTTGCGCGCTGGATTTGCACGCTGCCACAAACTGCTGAAGTGTTCATGCGGAGTACGATCACGTTAAACATGTGGGTCAGTAAGTCCTTTCGAGAGGTTGGTGGTAGGGGAAAGAGGGTACGGTTCCTGTGGATGCTTCCCCCACTGGGTTCCGGTTTAAATTGGGTGGCACTTCCCGGCCGTCCAAACAGTTCCCTTACACCTTTCAGGTAGGTCGGACGGTCTGGGTCTCAACAACGGTGCATTTACTGATAAATGCACCAGACGCTCAATTGGATTTATGTACTACTCAATTTCACCGCAAAACACTAAACACTGCTGCAAATTTAAACCGCAATATCTCTAAATTTTGATCGTAAAAGAATCTGCCAATGCATGAAGATATTTTAATAATTGATAAAATTTTAGACTGGAGGAGCGTATGAAAAAAAAATCTGATGTGGGCAGCACATGACTTTCCCTGCAGACTTATATCCACGTTCTATTTATTTCAATTAAATGTAATTCATTCAATTTTCGTTCTCATTTGATAACTGGACTTATTTTCAAAGGTGGGGTGGAAAAATACGAAAAAAAAAAAATATCTCGAGAACGGCTAGTCCTAGTGTAATGGGATTGGTCTTATTCTTTTCTTCGTTAAAAATTACGCATTAAACAAGCATTTAATGGATATATTTGAGCATACGTAGATTTTTAGTTTAGATTTTGGCAATTTTTGCGGGCCATTCTACAAAAAAAGGCAGGTTATTTTTTTCTGAATCATACCAAAATCTAATCAGCACCAGGGTGACCTATACGTGACTCATCTACCGAATTTTGTGAAATTCGGTCCATTAGTTTTTCAGCTAGAGTGGATACAAGCTTTTGCGGGCCATTTCACAAAAAAAGGCGGGTTCTTTTATTCCGAATAGTACCCAAAACTAATCAGCTCCAGCCCCGCCCACAAGTGACTTACCTACAAAATTTTGTGAAATTCGGTCCATTAGTTTTTTAGTTAGAGTGGATACAAAATCTGCACAGACAGACAGACAGACACACAGACAGACACACAGACAGACACACACACAGACGTCACGCTAAAAATGGTTTTTTCGTATTCTAGTGGTCTTGAAACGTGTAGATCCGTCGAAAACTCGAGTTGCGATTTTCGGCATGATTCCAATACTTTCCCTATACATTACCATGTATTGCAGGGAAAGTAATTAGATATTGTATTTTTTAGACAAATACTTTTCTCTATTTAAAACTCATCGGGACACCAGGTATATAAAAGTGGAAATTCTAAGCCGTTGAATGACTTTCAATGAGAACATGAACTGAAATCCCCGTTTGGCTCATTACTCGAAAACGATTCAAGTGATTAACATGCATTTTTTACTAGCTAAATTGAGAGCAAGCAGGGTCATGGCTAAAATGTATAGTATTTTGTAGTTCGTCGCAATCATTTTCGAATGAATACGATGTGAATTATAAGATTTTTGACACCCATTTAAATTAACTGGAATGTGATTTAACTTGACTTTCTCGTACTAAAATTAATTTAAATTTTACAAGAAAAATCTGTATCGTGGGTCCAAATGATTGAAATTATAGCGTGCTATCCTTCGCTTTAAAGGGCTTGAAAAAAAATCTTTAGATTGATACCATATTTAGCAATGTACCTCCTGGGGGGGGGGGAGAAACTTTACCCCTAAGGGGCTAATGACGTCACAAATTATATAGCGGTTATTTTTCACAATGGTTGAAACTATTAAGTCTTTTAATCATTTAGCCATAAATACTTTTATGCATTAAGTCAAATGTTGTCCTATACTGCCATGTTAAAAAAATATAAAATTTCAAATATTCGAAGTTTTCCTTCGAATTTAAAGCGTTCTATAGTTCTAGATTTTCAGATAAAGCCGGATGTAAAGCGACACAAACGAATCTATCACATACGGACGTCACTGCAAAAATGGTAAACTTGTTCAGGAGGTCTTGAAACTTATATTGGCATCAAAATCTTGAATTCGAAAAATTTTGAAAATGCTTTTCTCTATACTGTATTGCATAATATGAAAATGTAAAACTGTCATAAATCTAATTTTCATATTTTATCTCTAAAATTAGTTTTCCAAACTGATATGGGCACAACTTTTCATAAATGTGGGAAAACTGGTCACCGCAGCTCGGCATGTAGTTCTATATAACTCTAAATTACATAAACTTTGTATTTAGGTTGGTCAAAAGTCGTATTTGACGAGCTTAACAGCTAGAATCTTTAAATTTTAACTTTGTGGTTTGGATGAATTGCTTATTTATAAGCCTATTTAGACAGACTGCAGTACAGCCAATGTAGGACTATGTGGGAATTCTTGGAAAATGTGCCATTTTGTATCATAAATTACGTTTTATTTTCGAATTATTTCCAGAATTTAAAATTTGCAAAAACATGGAAGATTTTTATAAAACTATTGATATTTCAGAATATTTTTCAAATACGTTTATCATACGATAAAATTTTGTACCATAAAAAAATTTATATTTGTAGATTAAAATTTGATTTTATTAAATAATCGTAAAACGTTGCACCAGCTTTTACAAAATTTTGGTATAACGTAATATTTCAAATTCCGACAATTGTTTTGTCTGGCTTTGAATGAACAATTAAATGCATTTAAATTTTATTCAAAATAAATGTAAACTGTAAATTGATCAAACTGATATGGATGCATAATGAACACAACCTAGCAACATTGGTTTTTAATCTTTGGATAAATAGAAAACTACTCAATTTGAAGTTCACAGCTACCTCAAGCATGGGCGCCCATGGGAAAGGAGATTGCCCCCTGGATGTTCCAGGTCACAAAGGCAGACATTAAAATATGTTCAAAATAAAAAAAAAATATTAACATCCTGGTTAATTTTTCTTTTAAAGCGGGATAGATTTTTGCCGATATTTTATGTCTTTGAGTTTGTTCCCTCTCCTGGAAAGTTTCATGAGTGCTCATGACCTCAAAGCCGGTAAATGATTAAATTTATCAGCAAATGATTGATATTTTGGGACTTGTTACTTCTTGAAGCGCATTAAAGAATATAGCATGTCTAAAATGCGTAATGGGGCTATTTAGTTCTAGAAGTTTAATTTTGAGTTGATAAGGCACTAGTCAATGACATTGACTACATTTGAATGCTACTTGCTGCACTTTTACTGACAGGGTTTCTTATTTAGTACACAATTAGAACTTAATCGTTAATTTAAAATTTTAATATGCCTCTTTTTAAAAGGCGCGATATATCTATCATTGAAACGCACAGAAACTAATTTGGATTTTTTAAAGTACTGGTTAACGGGCGATGAGACGCAGCAAAGATTTTTACAGGGGCGGGAAGAATAAATGCTCCCGTTGATAATCTAATTTTATAGTTCAAAGCTATCGCGTTCTTTAAAAGGGAATTTCTAGGCAGTCATACTTGCGGCAAAGCTAACTTAAATGCCCAAAGTTAGATTCCTTATACTTATGTATAGGAAAGTAATAGGAAAAGTATCGTGACGGCGCCGAAACTTCGAATTCGAGTTTTCGACGGAAGAGCACGTTTCAAGCATCCCTGATCACGAATCAAACATTTTTGAGGTGATGTATGTGTGTCAGTGAGTCTGTGGAGACTATCTCACGAACGAATGGCGCGATTCGAATGAAATTTGGTACAAAAATCACAATTTGTGAATAATGGAAGCCTAAACGCAATCGAATGTTCAGAACCCCTTAAATTTTAGAGTGAAATTTTGAAAAAATCATCAAAAAATCAAAACCTTTAATATAGTTACTCCAACAGACATTTCTTATATTTTTCCTTAGGAAACGATTGACATAACTTTAGAACGCTAGCATGAACCGTTCTTGAGATATTGCACATTTTTCAAATAAATTTATTAAAATCCCATAAATTAAAAAAAATATATATAACTGTTGAGAAACATGTTCACTTTTCATGTGTAATATCATGCGATAAATTGGGTGACATCGTTTTCGTGGATTTAGCTCGTGCCATTCATGAGAAAAGATGCTTTGAGTAATACTTTTGTATTTGAACGCCAATAGTCATTTATCTGCTATAAGAATAACTTTTCTCCTTCCGTAACGCTTGGCGAGATTTTGGCGACGAATTTGGAATGTCGCCAACTTGGCGACATTTGAAATGTTGCCAAATTAACGAAAATTTCGCCAAATGGCTAAAAATGACTAAATCAATGAAAATGACTAATTGACGAAAATTCAATATCTTGAAAAGAATATAAGTATCTACTATAAGAATAAGCTATTTTTTGCTGTAAAAGTAGCAAATTCATTGCATTACATAAGGAAAGTCATGTGCTGCCCACATCAGATTTAGTTTTGGTTTCATGCTCTCATTATGCGTGCATTAGCTAGATGGTTACCATGGTAAGATTCGCTTTTGAATATCAATTGGAAATTTCTCAGAAATATGAAGACATGATTATAATTTTAAATTTTAATTATAGGAATCCGTTGACATGACCTCAAAACCTTTTTGTTTAATACAAGCATTTGGCTTTTAATTACTAACGTTTAATGGATAGACTATATAGTTTAGTGAAGGTTTAGGTTTTCCTAAATATATACCTCGCAATTGTCAAGTTAGTTTTACCGTGAATATAGATATGATTGAATCTAACTTGTTCTTACAAATGTTATAAAGCTATTTTTGTCAGAAGGCTGTAGATCACTTTATGAGAATACGGTGTGCAATGTGGATTCAAAAGAAATTAAAAGCATGTTTTAATTGATATTTTGACATCTGGATTTTCAATCACTTATGCGTGTCCACTTGTGTGTCCAATATCATTAAAATGAAAATTATAAATGTATTTGAAACTAATGTATATTAAAAAAATATACTAAACTGTATTTTTTTATAGGTTCCGTGCTTTACACCTTGAACGTAAGTTTTATTTTGTTTAGTTATTTGTTAACTTGGATATGTTCATAAAGAAAATTTACATATGTGCGTATAATTTTTAAGTTTTGTCTTATTTTGTCACTGTTAAAGGTTTCTTTCAAGGTATAAGTTTTAGCTTGGTTGTCGTAACTAAAGGTCACAATTTTGCAAACTTTAACGGAAAGAGCATAATTTATCGTTTGAGTCCCCATGCTTTCCAAATTGTTTCCTTAAATTGGCAATAACAATACTTTGTTCATTTAATATATTCGTAGTGATCTTCAACGAGCTTATTTGCTACAAAAATGTCATGTTGGGCTGATCGAGAATCATTTGACTTATAAGATTATATTAAATATCCGGCTTTTAGTTATAAAACAAATACCAGAACAGACATAATTTCAAAATAACTTTACCATGTTCTTAGTCCGCTCTTTCGTTCAAAGTTTTGCTCTTTAACGGAAGCATTTAAATTAATATAATTAAACAGATGAAAAATCTAATCTCGACCAACATTCATTAAACTTCTGTTATATTTATGGTAAAGTTACAGAAGAAAACTATTTTTGTAGCTTGCTTGAAAACCTACGTCTAGATAATTAGTTTCATAATTTAATTTCTTTTTTCCAAAATTACTTCGGAGTCTCACAATTTTTGGTCCCGGTTGGCGCCCCATTTCAAAATCAAACCAAGACACTCTTGCTGGAAAATAAAGAATATTGCGAAAATTCAAATTTTTCATAAGTAATGAAAACTGGAGTAGTTCATTTGTCGAGATTAAATATAATTAAAAATCTGTTTAATCATGGTAAATCTTGTGTTTTCAATTGTTAACCCAATACGAATGCACATCCTTGTAAATCCTAGTTATGGTATTTATTCATTTGTGTCCAATTGGCGATTATTTCACCAGTCGAAATTCACGAAAGAATGCATTCTATACTGTACATTGCAATGAGATTGCTTCAGTTCATCTATAGAAGCACAAACTTTAATGTTTTGTAGTTATGCGTTTGCAGTATATGAGAATATAACACTTGCTGCAATGCTTTCAGAATCTGTCTATAGAGGACCTTCATAAATTAGGATCTCACTATTTCAAGCAGTCAACTGTGTGGTAAGACTGAATTTGCCAGTCTCTACAGTGGTTTACAAAATTATGGTACATACCTGCAATGACAGCAAGTAAACTTGTTATCTGTTGCTGGATGCTGAATAGCCCATCAAAGCGTGAAGTCGGTTCTTGGGTGCCGTTATCTACAATGAGAGCGCGATCACAATTCATTGCAATGACTGCCATTAAATGTTGACTTTATATCTAATTGCTTCTAAGTATTGGATAAAGAAATTTTTTAAATTAAAGCTTCCCCAAACTTCATTTGTTTGTTCAATTGCAGTGACATTACCGCAAATTGTGTCGCATGCCTTTCAAAAGCAGATGACTTATTGGACATATTTCCTTCCAAAATATGAAGTATAATTTATAGACTGGAAAGTATATTTAGTTTATTTGCAGGTTGACATTTTCCTATCATTTTGATGTCTTAACTATTAAGACGGAACGTTAAGAACTTGCCAAATTTCAATCGAAACTCTAAATAAAATCAAATAATGGTATTTATAGAGAGTAACATTTGATCATAGGTAAAATAGACCAATGCATCATAGGAGAAATAGGCTGTGAATCTCTGGTGGCTTATCTTCCGAGAAAAATTAAACATTATTATAATTTTTATGGGGAACTTTTAATTTATTTTTGTTTAAAAGTCCTTGCAAATGAAAACCCGACATACTTTTATTTAGAGATTAAATGATTTAATATTAGTTTAATAATTATGGCAATTCTTGACAGTTGAATACAACACGCAAGAACACTTAACTCAATAAACATCTTTGTAAATCTTAGGTATGGTATTTATTTGTGCGCAATTGGCGATTATTTCACCAGTCGAAATTCACGAGAGAATGTATTTTGTACGGTTTGCATTACAGCGTTATTGCCATACATACCAAGAAAGTAGTTCAGAATTTAAGAGAAGTATTTGTTAGAAAACCTGGCATAGTTTCAATTAGAAAGTTCTTTCCGAAAAGCATCCCCTTAGAATTCGTCCTATCCGTTGGCGTAGATAGGATCTGTAAAAAGGGGACTTTATGTCCGAATGAAGTTGTGCTGAATTTAGTTTTCCTATATGGACCCCTATGAAGTGGAAATGTAATTTTTTTAGTCCATAGGGGTATACTGTGCTTACGGCTATGACCCTATCTGCTTGACCAAAGGGGACGAATAGTTCCAATTTAACAATGACCACATTTGACCCCTTTTTTTGAAGATCTTTCGTAAAGAGATTTAATTTGTTTTACATAGGAGTCTTAAAAATTTCTGTTACCTTGAGAGCATAACCACATTTGAGCGGTAACTCTTAAGAGCACTATCGTCAATTTTCCCCCATCAATTGCATTATATCGGATAGATTATTGATTTGTCTAAATTTCTTTTAATCTTGAACGTAGGTACTTTTAAGAAATGTTAAGTCCTTGGCAGAGGATAAAGCTGCCACAAGTTTCGTTAGAGAATCCTATTAACCCCCTATTGAAACATATAATGAAACCTTTGTACGCACAAAAATGTTTAACTCAAATGTGCCTCGAAAGGCTTGTAATTGATTTGTAACCAGTTTTGTAAGATATGAGACTAATTTTTGAATATGTTGCAGGCTAAAGCTCAACGAATACGGGGAACTCCAGGAGTAGACTATCCAAACCATCATACAATACCAAAGACTTCCTTTAAATGTTCTGAACAAAAGTACATACCAGGATTTTATGCTGATTTGGATACAGATTGCCAGGTAAGTTGATCATATAAACTCATTGTTTGGAGAAGATTACGGTACAGTACACTCTTAGATACTATAACTCATAATTAAATGTAACTGGAAGGATCTATTGTTTGACATAAAGTCTGATTTAGGCTGGATTATACTTGATTTGGCTGGAGTTTAGGCTGGACTATAGTTTTTTAATTTTACATTTAAACTTTACAAAATTTAATAGTTCTTTCGTTCTCCTTTTCACAAGTTACAAATCGATGGTGGTTGAATGTAGTAATCGTGGGGAGAAAGTTCCATCTTTGGCCGATGTATTGACAAGCGCGCTTCCTAGGTTTTCATATTTTCTAGTTTATAGTATGGCGCTGTTACCAGAGCAAGACATCCGTGAGACTTCTCGGCTTTTACCATTGCATAATTTCGCCTTTAAGTAAACATCTTGGATCCTTGAAAATATTTTGGTCCATGAAAGATGAATGACTGTTTTACCTTCCCAATGATTACAGAACTGGTCTGCGAAACCGGCGTAGAACACTTCTGAATAAGAAGCAAAAAGTATTTGCCAAGCACAAATTTAACCGATCGTTCTAAAATATCTTGAGTCCTTTGTTTCACACCTTTTTATACATAAAATCATACAAAAATGAATGTAGTTATAAACTTTATGGAATGTGTTTATATACTTGGTATACTTTCCCACAATCTGAACTTAAACTTTATTACAGGTATTCCATTTCTGTTATAGTCATCGCCAAGAAAGCTTCCTATGCCCGACTGGAACTACATTCAATCAACCAATACTAGCATGTGACTCGTGGTACAGCTCCAATTGTAGTCTTGCGCCACTGTTCTACAGTGTAAATTCTGGATCTGGGATTGCGAATTCTAGAACTATTCCAATGCTACTGAAGCTGAGGGATCGTGCCAAAATCAATTCTCCAGTAACGTCTACGGAAGCAGTATTTGACAAGATTTCTTCTCTTTATGAATCAAGTACTGAGCTTGAGACGAAGGTAAAGGATGCAAACGGTGAAATCCAAACTTCGGGAGTATTGGTAAATGAGAGCTCTAACGTAAAGGATAAAGAACAGGATCCTATAAAATTGCCAGAAAGCTTTGTAAAATATGCTAATCAAAATGCTGAAAATTCATCGCAAGTGGAGGAAAAATTAGCAGAGAAACCTGTAAACATTCAAAGCCAGGAAGAAAAAGATCACAGAAAAGCTAAAAGTTCCAGTGAAATTAGCGAAAGTACTTTGGAAGAACTCAGGTTCTTATCAGAACTGTATCAAGCGCAAACCGAAGACGACTCCTATGTTCCAGAAACTGATGGGGATTATATAGATAATTCAGGCTTTCCTAAAGACATTCTGAGTAATGAACAAGAAGGTAGGCAAGCTAAAAGCTCTAGTGAAATTAATGAAAGTACTCAGGAGGAACTAAAGTTCTTATCAGAGCTTTATCAAGGGCAAACCGAAGAAGACTCTTATGATGCTGCAACTGATGGATATTATATGGATGATTACAATTTAGGTTTTCCAGAAGTTCAAAGAGAAGAACGAGATGGAAAAGCCAAAAGCTCTAGTGAAATTAATGAAAGTACTCTGGAGGAATTAAAGTTCTTGTCGGAACTTTATCAAGGGCAAACCGAAGCAGATTATGATGCAACTGAGGGATATTATATGGATGATTATAACTCGGGCTTCCTTCAAAAATTTCAAAGGGATGAACAAAATAGGGGAGCTGAAAGTTCCGATGAAATTAATGAAAGTACCTTGGAGGAATTGAAATTTTTACAAGATTTGTACCAAAGACAAACTGAAGCAAATTTGGTCTATGATCCTATAACTGAAGGGTATTATATGGATAATTACGAATCATCAAAAACTGAATGGCAGCAAGATTCGGATTCAATCGGTGGTAAGTTTCAAAACTTTTACGACTACCGGAATTCCGCAGAATTCGATGATCAAATGCAGGACGAAAGTGAATTGCAGTTTCAAGAAAATGACTTGGATGAACAATTTGGAAAAACCAAAGATTCTCTGGAAGTTCAAACAGAAAGCCTTCCTGAGGATATAACCTTCGTTGAAGACTATGAAAGCCGCAGTGCTTCTCTTGACGAAATGGCAGACTTTTCTAAAAGAATCCTGCAAAAAGATCAAAACTCAAAGCGATATAGGCGCAAGCCTATGTACATTGTTATTGAAGATGAACCAGAAATAGAACTTTCAACTAAACAAAGACCAAATTTGTATCCAGTTGTAGAACCAGTTGAGCGTACGAAATTTGCTTCTGCAGACCGTTTAACAGGATATAACGCAGATTTGCCGAATGAATTTGGAGCAGAAAAAAATAAAACCAATAAAAATTACGAAGAAAATGTGGAAGATGGAAGTGATAAAAACAGCGATTTTAAAAATTCTTTTGCTGAAAATTACCGAACAAGTATGCCGTTAACGGATTTCAATAGTTTAGAAATTTCAGATAGTGGGGAACAAAGAAATTATGAAAATGAGGATTCTGAAGTCGAACAGATATTGGAGGACGAACTATCCAGTAACAAAGATGAAGCAGAGGGTGAAATTGACTATAGCGATCCTCTTGCTTATTCTGATATAACACGGGAAGGATTCCAATCTGACACATCATTTGAATATGAAGATTCTAACGTGTTTGAGGAGGAAACTTATCCTGCTGTAGTCTACGATAACGATGAACAAGCTGGATACAAATCTGAAACCTATTCCGATGTAGTCAACGGCAACTATGACGAACAATTTGAATACAAAACTGAAAGCTATCCTTATTCCGATAATATTGGTTATGAGATACTAGATGGATACAAATCTGACGATTCTGTAGAATATGGAGAAAATGAATCTGAACTTGATATTATGCAAAGTCTAACTGAAGATTACAGAATGGTGGCAGATGATAGCTATCGGTCTAATATCGATTACGAAGAAAACTATTCCAGTGAACCGATGAATGAAATTGATCCCGATTTGGCAATTGAAGCATATGAATCGGACGATACTGAATTGTTACCAGGTACGGTACGCGAACAAAATTCACCTGAATTAACAATGGAAGAGAATGATGAATCATTCATTGTTATACCTGATGCTACAGATTCTGAAGACGGAGTTTCAAATTCGCAGTCTTCTGACTGGGAAACTAGGTATAACTTAGGAAGCGATACTTTGTCTGCAAATGCATATAATCCAAGCTTTCAAATGGACGAATCCCACTTTGGTATTGGTTCTCAACCCGAATATGACAGTGTTGGGGACGAACAAACAGAAGATATAGAAAGTGAAAGCTATGATGATACATACGGCTCTATAAATGGGCCGCAGGACAATTTTGAATCCGAATATCAAGAAATTGATTCTAGGGTCCATCCTGAAGGATATAACCTCATTTCGAACATCGAAACACGTGAGGTACCAGAAAGCGATTACCAATATATGGTACAGAACCAGGAATCTCCCAGTTCGGCATACGAGTTTGATGATTCGTATAAAATTCTTGAGTATGCTGAAAATCCCGAATCTTCTAGATTTGATTTTCAGGATGATTTATCAAGAAGCAATTATGAAATTCCTCGCAATTTATTTTCGACTGGTATCTCTAAT
The DNA here is from genome assembly GCA_951213105.1 of Amaurobius ferox. NCBI lineage: Eukaryota > Metazoa > Arthropoda > Arachnida > Araneae > Amaurobiidae > Amaurobius > Amaurobius ferox. The sequence continues at coordinate 68,134,103 of OX578144.1, read as the reverse complement.
GATGGATCATATAGCTATGGTTACGTGCAACCAGTTGATTACGTAAATTATCCTTATGGCACACAATTTGGTTACTTTGATGAAAATGGGGACAGTGTGGTCTTACTCAATGAAAACATCGAAAATCAACGCACTATTTCTGCGGAAACTGGTGCGGAATATATGGATTTAGACCATACCGCTGGTTTAGATATTGCTATTAATCCAGAATATTCAGTAGCTTCCAAAACAGGTTCTTGGATTCCTACGACATATAAAGGAGATTCGGATGGCACGGAATCTAAAAAATTATCCGATGCAGCTGAATATTTACAGTTTGAAGAGGAGGGAAACAATTCCACTAATTCATTCGCAGATGGAATCCTTAAAATAAGTGAAGACTCTGAAGTAATGGACTCAAACTCGAGTGTTTCAGAAGATGCAGTTAATCTATTTGGACTGAAAATAGATGAAAATGAGCAAAATGAGGAAACTTACTTTGTTTTCGATTCCAATGAAGATACAGATGGACAGGCAAGTGAGGTTATGGAAGACTTTTCAAGCTATAAAGTATTAGAAACTAATGATGACGTGTCGGAATCTGCAGAACAAAGTTATGAAAAAGAACAAATTGAGTCAAAGGAAGTTTCAGAAAATTTGGATGGACGCGATGTTTTAACTCATGGTGAGATTCAATCAAGTGAAGCAGCAGCTGCAGTTGATATCCCATTTAATGCCAAAGACATTCCAGCACAAATGAAGTCTTCGTTGCCGATAATTGACAAATACAGCAGTAATTCAGCTTCTCAGAATGAAGTCGTAGCTTCATTAAATGACAAAGGTAAAATATTTGATGCGGAGTCTGAAGTAAATGCTGATGGAACGTTATCGGGTATGAACTCAAAACAGATTATAGATACCTGGTCACCCAACACGAGATTAATTGATCAAGCAAACAAGAAACCAACTACACAATCTACCTTTGAGCAATTAACGGATCTGAAACCTGTAAAGACTCAATCGTTTAGAAATAATTTTCAATCTCCCACTGAAACTGAATTTTTAAATAAGATGGCGTTTCAAAATTCTATGAATCTTGAACCTTTCGGTTTTGGTTCGAATACGGCACAGCAGTTCAGTAGGATGGAATCTTCAAATTCCATTCCTTTCAAGAAATTGGAAGGCAGTTTTTCAAGTCAGGCTGAAGAATCCGAAAAGTCGAGACTTTCAAAACTTTCATTGCTCCAAGATAAAGTTCGTTCAATGAAACAAGGAAAGTTTGGAATGTTTAAGAAGTACATGAATTCTATGAAAAAACAGTAAAACATTAAATGTTTTATTACTTCAAAAGTGCAATAAATTATTTAATCCACTTTGTCTTTTTATTACAATTTTTTTAGTGAAGTCTAAAGTACAAACGTAGATTAGTCATATATACTGTGACTATAACTCTTAAAAAGATACATCGATCCACCCGAAGGTATACTCCCGTATATCTTCGGGTGGGTCGGTGTTTCTTCTTAGTGTTATAGTCACAGTATATCAAGGTTTTAACTGCCATTCAAAGGCAAACAAGCAGTTTTCGTCAGATAAATGAGACCTCACCAGTGCCGACAAGGACATGTATAATTTGCCTTTGTTGGAATTATGCTCGATCTCATTTAACCTGATGAAGACTCCTTTTTTGAGTTTCGAAACTGGTTGCTATACTATTCAACTTGTATATGCTATCTAATCGGAGTTTTTACTTGATTTTTTCAGACAGCAGTCAGAATTGTTTTTTTATTAAATGTTTTGCAATAAAATAGTATAAATTTCAATTTATACAATTTACAGACAACTTTGGCGTGTATGCATTGGCATCTTTAGATAGTAATGCAAAATGTTTAAAATTTTCTAAAATAACATCGGTCTTTTCATTATTTTAATTAAGATATCTTATTAAATTTCATAATAGTTTTCATTATATTTTAATTCTAAAGAATTCCCATGTGTCGTACTGTTCACTAGAATGCGAATGGTCAAGAATTTCTATTGACATAAAAAGTTAAGCTACTTCTGGTTGCAAGCTGTGGTTTGTACTTGCTATTGAGGATATCTATTAGGATGCTGAGAATTCTGAAACAGTTGAATCGTAGATCGCGATCTCGTTTAGTTGTTAACATATGTGAAGACATAATGCAAGAATAAAACTAAAAAGGTTGAAAAAGTTGTAAATTGTTACGGGTTTTGAGTTAAATGTCAGAAATTAGGCAATTTAGGAAATTCAATGCATCGGAATTATGGCATCTCGAAAGCCAGTATTCGAGCCAAACTTTGTCTATATTTTTATACTTGTGATGGCATGAAAATGCTAGTATTTGACATTTCTGAAATTTATAGATTGGGAACTTTACTATTTGTTCATTTGGCAAGAAACTATTTGTTTTGTCATACTTTTTTGAAGAATCAATTTCTCGCAATAGGCTATAGAGCTTCGATGACTAATATGGATTCGGCATGAAATTCCAGAGTAGGAGGCGGATTGCCACTTTCCGTTCTGTTATTTGAGGTTTTTCTGGTAATTTGCGGACTTTACGGAATAAATGTGCAATAGTATAAAAATGCTTGAAATTTCCGTCAAATAAAAGACCGCATACAGCTTGCATGTGTACTTTAAGCTTCATAAGATTTGTTTTCTTTAAATTCTGAGCAATGAAAGAATTGTCGCGATCATTTGTAGAGTTTATTTTCTCATAATTTACGCAACTTCCGTTAATTTGGAACAATCCTTGTTTTATTCAGTTGTGTTAAAGTCTGTAATTTGCTTTAAGCGTCGAGCCGGGTACTAACGTTATATTACTTTTGACTTTACTTCAGAGATGGCCTTTCTTTGCACAATACCGCCTACAGGATTTTAGGATCTGTGTAGAAAATGCTCAGGCCCTCCCATTTTCCCCTATTTTTTAAAAATAAATTTCTTTTACGGCCAAGGCCTGTATGTAAAGTATCCTCTCCCCTTCTGTCGGAGGCCATGTCTTTGCATATTCATAGATTCGCAAGACGTGTTCCTAGAAATGAAGTTACAGTATCAATCTTTTATTCCCCCTTAAATTTTCTCAATTGTTTAGTAGTGTTATGAAAAGCCAACAAGATAATATTCCAAAACCGGGATACCTATTTTTAGTAAAATTATTTGTCGGGTAACGCCTGCTTAGATTGATGCAATTTTCACGAATTTTAGGCTCTGCAAAGGACCCACTCGACCTGCTTACGCTAAATTTGAACCCAATTTTGCAGATTTGAGACTTTTTTTGTGCCCACCCAAGAAGGGACAGGACTCAACGGTCCTCGCTTCTTTCGCAGAACTTGTTGTTGTTGAAACCCAGACCGTCCGACCTACCAGAAAGGTGTAAGGTAACTGTTTGGACGGTCGGGAAGTGCCACCCAATTTAGACCGGAACCCAGTGGGGTAGGCATCCACAGGGACCGCACCCTCTTTCCCCTACCACCAACCTCTCGGAAGGACTTTCGGACCCACATGTTTAACGTGATCGTACTCCGCATGAACACGGCGGCAGTTTTTGGCAGTGGCTGGAATCGAACCCGGGCCTACCGAGTGCAACTCCAGCGCGCTAACCAATGGGCTACCGCGCCCTTCGCAGAACTTGTAAAATATTTCTACAAAAGCTAGTTGCAATATATTTAGTGACTGCTTTCAAAAGTATAAGTTGCATCTATTACTAAAAACGAAATATAATTAACTGGTGTGTGGCTCCACTCTGCTTTACCAGAAAACTAATTTATTTTATTTAAACATTTTGTTTAAGACCATGGAGCTACAAAAAATTAAACTCTATGCTTGAAACTTCATCGAAAAAAATCGTCCTTCTCTTTATGAAATCAATTAATATTTCATTCATATCAGCCATGCAGACTCCATGGACTAAATTATTTTGTGTTAAAAAAATACAGCGATTCTAATACAACTCATTCTACATATTTTGTTGTTTACATTTTACATAGGTGAAAAATAGGCTTAATAGTAGAAATAATCAAATTTAGATGAGCATTTAAACTCAAAATATATTGTCATTGCGTTGTTTCAGTATGTAGATGCACAGAATTTAAGCAAAAATAAAGTAGTTTTAGGACGGATACAACACTCAATATGAATTAAAAAGAACATTAAAAATCACGATTTTGATACAAGATGGATGCCATATATCATTTTGAAGTGGGTCATGTGATCGTTTCATATCATGGTCACGTGATCGTTTCATATAAGAGGTGTAATTATTTTAATTTTTATTTAAAAAACTACTGAATATATTTCGCTGAATTTTTTTTTATATATTTCATGGAACAATTTGAATATTACCTAAAATTTTCGAAGCATTTTTGAATTTTAAATCCGCTTAAAAAATGTTTGAAAAATTAGGTCCCATAGTGCTCAATTTATTTCATTTTTTCGACCCGGGTTCAATACAAAACTAATTCAGTGATATTATTCATTTATATTCCCATAGGTTCTACAGACCGTCTGAACAACATACTAAAATTTCATTTTGATTAAGTCATTTTTACGGCAGTTATCGTGCTAACGGACAGACAGAATGAACAAAGTCATAAACATTTTCAACTTTGTTGTAAAGTGTTAAAAATCACGTAAATGTGTTTGGGTTGTTTAGTAGTAACGTCATACAAATAATCAGCGTGAGCAGATAATTATTGCAGAAGATATGAATGGAAGTCTTGGAAACTAATTTAACATTAGGAGCTCAAAACTTTACATACTCACAACTCAGAAACGCATCACTCAAATGACTTTGGTATCACAAGTTTAATTTTGCTCTAGATACGAAGTATGTTGTCAAACTTGGGTGTTGTCATTTAAAATTTCAAAGTTTGTGCGCGTTTAGATATGAAGACGGTCCCTTATGCAAATTTTACGCACATTAATTGCAACATTTTACGCAAATTTTACGCACATTGTAGAGGATGTTATTCCTAATCGAATGGTATCATTCAATTTTCTCTACGATGAACAATGCTCGAGTAACAGAGGGTGGTGAGTTTTTTTTCCCGCGGCTGTACACACACAATATATATATATATATATATATATATATATATATATATAGAATAATTAAATTTGCTATCATGGTATAAAATAATATTCATTATGTGCATCTGAATAAATGTTACATAATTTTTAAAGTCATATATTGGTAAGCAATTACACATGGACTACCTGTTTTGCACGCTGCCACAAATGCCGCCGTGTTCATGCGGAGTACGATCACGTTAAACATGTGGGTCCGTAAGTCCTTCCGAGAGGTTGGTGGTAGGGGAAGGAGGGTACGGTCCCTGTGGATGCCTCCCCCACTGGGTTCCGGTCTAAATTGGGTGGCACTTCCCGGCCGTCCATACAGTTACCTTACACCTTTCTGGTAGGTCGGACGGTCTGGGTCTCAACAACAACAACATGGACTACCTGCATTTCCAGCTAAACCTTAAACTTAGCTTTTCCTGAAATAACCTACATGAAACGGAAACCTTTTTCAAGACTGAAAATTCTTCCGATCCTCTGAAATTCCGTTTAAGGCAGGTTCGACTGTATCTGGTAATTTTGATTGTACGACAATGGAACTTTATTTGTTTAATGTATTGGACTAAGAAAAATGTTTGTCTGATAAAATGGACTATTTTTGCAATTGCAATTTTTTATTAGAGGGGCCCTTATAAAAATTATATTTTGTACTTTTTTATAAAAAGGTCTGACGTGGTTAAAATTTGTATACGATGATAGTCAACCTTAATAAAGCAATTTTGTAGGGAAGGTTAAGAAGGGTCACATCCCGATAATAGACGCTCAAGGTGACAAAGATGAGTAGCAAGCTATAGTCGATGTTGTAAGTCATTACCTTGAGTTTCCTCCGCTAACGTGAGTGGTTTGAACCCCCTACCCCCTTTCATATCTCTGGAAAAAGTTCTATGGGCTTTCATATCTACGACCAATCATTCAAAAGATATTTGGCAATCTTTCTAAAACACCCACCCCGTATAAGACGCAATACTTGGTTTCAATGATGGGCCAGGTGCTGAGGAGAGTGTTTATCTGCGGGCTCCAGGCACCTGTTGCAGTACTCATCGGGCCTATTTTAAGACAATCTGCAGACGATAGGCAATGCTTCTAGCGTAGAAATAACAAAGTTTTTTTTTTTTTAAGAAAAACATTTCGCGAAATATTTAATTGAATACGCCATGATAAAAGAAGCAGCTGCTTCGTTAAGAAAACAAGCATTATGCCTCTTTTCCAAATTAAATTCTAGTGTGAATTTCCGTTCAATTTTCTGGTCTATTCATATCCCCTGTTCGGGTCTTTTCATGGGTATCTGAATACAAAATATATGACCTGGACAGCAGAAGACTTCCCTGCATATTGCCATGACTTTATTTTTTTTCACAGCGAAAAAATACAATTAGTCCCCAAACTTTTCTACGCGCGGGCCCCAATATTTTCAAACGTTTAGCGGGACGAAACTCCCCCTCCCCCCCCCCCCCCCCTGAAATCGACAATTTTTGACGTGAATTACGTCTATGACCGGGGTATCCGGCTGAAATCGGAGCGTTGAAAAAAGGTAAACACTTTGGATGCTTATATCTCCGAACCTAATAAATAGAAATGCAAACAATTTTTTTTTATTGTTTTGTCGGAAATGGGGTACAATTAATAAATATATGAAAAAAATTTCAATATTTTGACATTTTAAACTATTAAAAAAAAAAAAAGAAAGAAATATTGTTAGAACGATTTTCACTTCACTTTGCTTACTTTCACTCAAAAATCAAAATATATTCTAAATTATAAAAGATGTATATATATATATATATATATAAATAAATGAAAGATTTTAATCGTAACTTATGCATAAGCTACTGTATGAACAAAAAAAAACCCATCTCTAGCATATCTGTTACAAATGAGTAACTATAGACAGACTAAGGATAAAAATAGAAGGTAACATATCACTACAATGGGAAGGGGGATGAGAAGAATATTAGGATACCAAATTCACAATTAAAAGTATATAAATATAAATAAAAATAAAAAGGTATTCACGGCAAAAATGAGAAAAGGCAATAATAATTAGCTCATATATATATATATATAGTTTGTGACAAAAATGTTTAGTAGAAAATCTAGTTTCTAGATCCTTGATTTGTTTTTAGAAAATATTCAAATTATCCCATAAAAAATATAAAAATTTCAGCAAAATATATTCGGTAGTTTTTTAAATATTAAAATAATAATTACATCCATATCATATGAAGAGATCACGTGACCCACTTCAAAATAGATTATGGCATCCACCTTGTGTCAAAATCGTGATTTTTAAAGTTCTTTTTAATTTATATTTAGTGTTGTATCTGTCCTAAAACCGCTTTATTTTTATTTAATTTATGTGCATTTATATTCTGAAATAGCGCAATTACAATAAAAAAAGTTTAAACGATCAATGCCATCCATCTTGTGTCAAAATCGTGATTTTTAAGTTTTTTTTTAAATTTATATTTAGTGTTGTATCCGTCCTAAAACCACTTTATTTTTGCTTAATTTCTGAGCATCTATAGAAACAACGCAATTAGAATATACTTGAGTTTAAATGATCTTCAAATTTTGATTATTTCTACAACGAAGCTTAATTTTCACTTATAGAGAATGTAAATACATCAAACTGTAAGATGAGTTGTATAAGAATTGCTGAATTTCTTTAATACAAAATTATTTAGCTCTGGAGTCTGCAATATAGCTGTATGAATGAAACATTAATTAATTTTACATAGAGACGCAGACTTTTTCGATAAAGTTTTAAGAGTTAAATTACTTTTACCTCCATGGTTTTAAGTTTTTAAGTAAAATAAATTATTGCAGTATTGTGATGAATGAGATGAATGAAATATTTACTGCTTTTTCATAGAGAGCCAGGCGATTTATATTTCAATGGCGTCATTTGAATAAAGTTCATTTTTTTGGATAAAGTTTTAAATTTTCAAATATAATGAATTATTGTAGTATTGTGATAATTTTAAAAATATTACCGCAAAATGTATCGCATTTTAGAGATGTTTAAATAAAATGCATTGCAGTTGGAAAGTGTTTCATAATCAATGTTTTATGCATGATTGATCTATCTTGTTAAAATTTTGTAATGCTGATATTTAATTAACGCAAGTAATTTGTAACTCTTAAATGACATATAAGGATATATGGGTCATTTTCCGTAAACGGGAGTTTTACAAGTCCCAGGTGTTTTAATAAAAGTTTGTACGACTTAGGATTGATTTGGGACACTGATTAGTTTTAATATATTTCAGTTCATATTTGTCACCCATTAACTAAAAAAACAATTTATAATTTTAATATTTAACAAGAAAGATCAATCATGCATAAGGCATTGATTATGAAACACTTTCCAGCGTCAAAGCGATTTTATTTAAACATCTGTAAAATGCGATATATTTCTCGGTAATATTTTTAAAATTATCATAATAATATAATAATTTATTATATTTGAAAACGTCATCGTAAACAAATGAACATTATTCAAATGACGTCATCTAAATATCACAAGTCTGGCTCTCTCTATAAAAGCAGCATTTCATTCATAAACTTATTTCCATTTATTTCATTCATCACAATACTATAATAATTTATTTTATTTACAAACTTAAAACCATGGAGGTTCAAGTAATTTAACTCTATGCTTAAAACTTCATTGGAAAAATCGTATGCTTCTCTTCTTATACAACTAATTCTGCATTTTTTGGTGTTTACATACTCCATAAAGGAAAATTAGGCTTCATTGTAGAAATAATCAAAGTTTGATGATCATTTAAAGTCAAATATATTGTAATTGCGTTGTGTCAGGATGTAGATGCACAGAATTTAAGCAAAATTAAAGCGGTTTTAGGACGGATACAACACTAAATATGAATAAAAAAGAATTTTAAAAATTACGATTTTAACACAAGATGGATGACATATTTTATTTTGAAGTGAGTCACGTGATCTCTTCGTATAATAGCCATGTGATCTCTTCATATAAAGAGTGTAATTATTATTTTAATTTTTATTTAAAAAACTACTGAATATATTTTGCTGAAATTTTTTTTATATATTTTATGGGATAATTTGTACATTACCTAAAACTTTCGAAGCAATTTGAGAATTTTAAATTCGCTTAGAAAATGTTTGAAAAATTAGGTCCCATAGGGTTCAATGTATTTCATTTTTTTAACCCGGGTTTAATCCAAAACTAATTGGGTGATATTATTCATTTATATTCCCGTAGGTCCCGCAGACCGTCTGAACAACATACTAAAATTTCATTTTGATAAAGTCATTTCTACGGCAGTTATTGTGCAAACGGTCAGACAGACATAATGAAGAAAGTCATAGATACTTTTTAACTATGCTGTAAAGTGTTAAACATTTAGTTATTTTTATTTAATGTCATTCTCCTGTGTGTCCTAACAGCCAAATAATAAAATCACAACTTCATTTTCAAGCCTTCATTTTCTAGTTTTCTTTTCATTTGATGTTTTATATTAAATTAGACAATTTAAAATAAAAACAGTAATAAAAAATCCACTATGCATTAGAGCAATACTTTAAATTAATTTTTTTACAAATGTCCTCTAGCTTTGTTGTCATTCATCTGTCTTTAAATTTTAAGACCTCTTTCTGTACATAGATGACAACAAAATATAATTAAAGTATTATTCTTTTTTACTAAAGTTCATATTCACCATTTCAAGAGTTTGACTCCAGCTATCATTTTGTGCAGGGAAATATTATAAAACTGAACAATTTGGGGTAAGTATTTTTATTCTTTGCCATTCACCTGTCTTAATTATTCTCAGAATAAAAAAGCAAATAATTTTTTTTTTTAATATATATGTGTGTCTTGTTAGTGTAGCAAACTGAATATCAAGTTCGGATTAAATGCAAATAAAACTCATATACGCAGAAAGTGAAATGACATGATTTGTCATTCCCCTTTCGTCATTTACCTATCTTGGTAGACAAGGGAATGACATTAGAACAGGTGAATTACATTTAAACTAGATTTTCTTTTTAGAAGATAAAATAAATAAGAAGTTAGTTCTAAATATAAGGTTACAATTAAAGGAAAACACTTTTTTATATTTTTCTATTGATATATATATATATATATATATATATATATATACTAGCAAAGCAGTTGCCCATATTAAGTGTCATTTCCCTGTCATGCTGTATTTCCTTGTCTTGAAAATAAAAATTTGCATTTTCTATTTAATTTCCCCAAAATAATCACTGCTACTGTTTTTCTTTTTAGTTTAAACCACTTAAAATATAATGAAGAAAAGAGGTTGAAGAAAAGAAAAAAAAGTATATTGTAACAAGAAAGATAAAAATGCCCGTTCGGATGAAATGACCCATATATTTAGATTTCAGTTCAGGGTATGAATTTCTGAAAAATAGGTTATAATAGCGAAGTACTTTAGTGATACGAATAGGTACACTCTATTAGATGTATATACGTAGACACCAAAAAGCTAGAAAATGCAGGTTTTATGCAGACTATTTTTAAGCTTGCATAAAACAGTATCAGATTTTTCTAGCAGCATGATAGTAATCTGGTCTTGCTTAATAAAATCTCCCTCTTAAATAAACATGTTAATTCACACTCTTATGGGGAAAAGGAATTTTCATAGCATTTATTTGGGACTTAAATATATGTTTCTTGTGGTTTGTTTTAAAGTAATTGAATATTATTTTTTTTTATATTGATGCTTCTTTGAGTTGTTGGCGAATAAATATACTTTAGGAATGTAGGTGGCAGCACTACAACCGTTGTAACATACCAGTTCTTTATTGACATTAATTTCAGATTTCAGAGATGGGATTAAAGATAGTAACATCAGAAATAAAAATTTAGAGATCAGTTTAAAATTGTATGGTGTTTTTTCGTGACATGAGAAAAATTCCAATGACTATCTTTAACTTTTAAATTAATATTAGAAAACTTTTTATTTTTACTAATCATGTTTCTAATATTTGTTATTTATTTGCTTTGTTAAAATTTCTATACAGAAAAGAAAATTCTCTAACTGCTGCATAATACATCTATAAAATATAAAATTATATAAAATATAATGCAGCAGCCTGCATGCAAAAATTAGACGGTATCAACTGTTTTATGAAGTAAAGCTTTTTATATTCTATTTCACACAGCAGATGGCGCAGTTGTATCAGTAAAAGAAAAACTATTACTAGAACTTTATTCTATTTAAACATTTATTTGATTTACAAATCCATAAATATTTATTTCGCCCACTGCTGTTCGAAATTTATATTTAGTTTTATATTAACTCTATAGATGGCAGCACTAAAATAATTTTTTCACTGGATGTGTCTGATGAAAAAAATTGATGAACAAGATCACAGTGTATTAAACTGTCTACAATCAAACAGAATTTTAAATTATTCATTTGCTAAAGTGTAATTTGCGAAGAACTTCTCCCATAGGTTAACATGGCCATGAAAGTTAACTGAAGCGTCGCCTTAACACACTGGTTGGTCTCAGGGGCCGCGGCCCTGGACCCTAAAATTTTATATATGATAAATTTCAAGCACAAATAATTTTTACTTTTAGGAAAAAATGATATTCACGAAGTAAATCTCCCTAAAATTAAAATATAAAACTAAAATTACGGAAAAAAAATATTAAAAAGGCAAAATTTTCTAAAGTTTTAGAATGTAGGCATGCGGCCTTCCTACAAATATGTCAATATTGTTAATTATTATACATTCTTTTTATTCTTAATATATTGTTTTGAAGTAAAAGGTATGTAAAAGTCTACATGTACAAAAGGGCTTCCGGCGCTACGGTCCCGGACCCCCAACTTTGGTATGAGGTGATAGTGTTTTGTGTCCTGTGAGTATATGGGGGTCCCGAAATTCCACCAGGCCGTGGGGCTCCTCTTTGGCTTAATCGGGCCCTGACATGGACATGTTGTTGTTGAGACCCAGACCGTCCGACTTAAAAGGAGGTGTAAGGTAACTGTTTGGACGGCCGGGAAGCGCCACCCAATTTAGACCGGAACCCAGTGGGGGAGGCATCCACAGTACCCTCCTTCCCCTACCACCAACATCTCGGAAGGACTTATGGAGCCACATGTTCAACGTGATCGTACTCCGCATGAACACGGCGGCAGTTGTGGCAGCGTGCAAATCCAGCGCGCAAACCACCGGGATACCGCGCCCGAAATATGCCAGCAGCACTCGGTGTTCCCAGGTGGTCACCCACCCAAGTACTAACCGCGCCCGATGCTGCTTGACTTCGATGATCTAACGAGAACCGGTGTTTTCAGCACGGTAGGGCCGTTGGCTTGACATGGACATGTGAATTTACTCGTAGAAGACCATTTTTGCACGAGGGAATATAATCCTGGCCTGAATTTTGATCCTACGGGATTTAGGACCTGGACATCAGCATTTTAGAGGCACCAGATGAACTAGGAACTTATTGCATAATAATCTTTATGTGTTACTATACACTCTCATGGTGATCACAGGCAGGCACACCATTTAGCTTCCAGGCACTGGGCACAATCACCCGAAGTCGGGCCCTGAGTACAATAATGCTCAATATTCAGGAATCTTTTAAAAGGATTTATGGGGCCAAGGGTCCCCTAGTTATAGGACAACAAAGTGACATTTTTAACCACAATTAATGTCGCGTATTCAAAACTTTTGGGAAAGGTATGTGGATAACGGGCCGTCCACAGGGAGTGATGGATACCACTCGAGTAGGGGGGACTTTCCCCCATTTTTGAATTTTGAGGGAGAAGGTATAAAATATTCATATGGGGTGGGGGGTGGGGTTGATAAATGTTTGTAGTGGGCCCACCATTTGCATATAATATGCAACGAACTGAGTGAGTGAGGGGGTGATGTATCAAAATTATCGAGCACTTCCACTATATTTAGAATCTTGGTTGCGGCTTCGACCCGTCTCAGCTTTCAGGTCAACGAAAAAAAACATTAATTTTTCAAAAATTCGCATTAGTGATGATGTTACAAAGGGATTAAAAAAAAAAAATCTTACACCACTATGCCTTTCAATAACAATAAATATACAATTTAATATCCTTTCTCTGCCAACAATTTAAACTGTTTTAAAACAATTTTGATTAAGTGCGTAGATGTCGCATTCAAAGATCATTATGAAAGCGCACGTGAAATGGCTAGTTGTAGGTATTGTATATAAAGAACTGAAAATAGATTACAATTTCCTCATTGTAGATACTGTATGCAAACAAATCTAAATACAAACCGTTCATTACGGTGTGCACAGTAATGAAATCATAGATAGTTCGGCTAAATTGTTATCAACAATGCTCAATTGCTATCCACAATATCCAATTGTTATCCACACGATGTCTCACTGCCGAAAGCCATTTTTTCTAGGTATTTCAGCTAGATCAAAAGGGAGGTTCGTGTGGTCTGGTGTGATTCTTGGAATAAAAGTATAATTAATCGTCACTTTTTTCGTTTCCAAAGGGATCCTGAAGATCTTAATCATTTCAGAAAATTCTTTAGAATGCATTAAAGCAAAGACAACAAATCGTAGATTAAAAGGTCATTTAATAAAAACTATCCCTTATATATTCCCTTATATATCCCTTAAATATTATATATTCCTTTATATTCCCTTATATATCTCTTATATATCCCTTAAACTATCCCCTGACTTATTAACCTCCAAATATTAAAAAAGGTCAGAGCGCTTTCGGGTATTACCATACCCTTCATCAGTGGCTATATGGAAATTACATCCTATTGCAGTAATTTTCCATTGGTAAAGGGTATGGTGCTACTCTAAAGCGCTTTAGCCTTTTTACTTTCCTTATATACATAGTATAATGTATAAGGAAAATATTGTGACTGGGTCGAAAATTCGAATTCGAGTTTTCGACTAGAAAGCACGTTTCAAGCATCCCTGATCACGAATCAAATATTTTTGCGGTGATGTCTCTGTGTGTGTGTGTGTCAGTCAGTCAGTGAGTCTGTGAAGACAATATCTCACGAATGAATGGAACGATTCAAATAAAATTTGGTACAAAAATTACAAGCCATGAATATTGGAAGCCTATTGTTTTTAAACACAATCGAATGTTCAGAACCCCCTAAATTTTCGAGTGAAATTTTGAAAAAAATCGTCAAAAAATCAAAACCGTTAATAAAGTTACGCAAATAGACATTTCGTATGTAATTTTTCCTTAGAAAACGATTGACACAAACTTTAGAACGATAGCATAAACTGTTCTCGAGATATTGCACATTTTTCAAATAAATTTATCAAAAAATCCTTTAAATTAAAAAAAAATATTAACTGTTGAGAAACATGTTCACTTTTCATATGTAATATCATGCGATAAATTTGGTAACATCATTCTCGTGGATCGAGCTCGTTCCATTCATAAGAAAAGATACTTTGAGTAATACTTTTATATTTGAACGCCAATAGTATAAGAATAACTTATTTCTCCGTCCATAACGCTTGGCGAGATTTTGGCGACGAATTTCACGGAATGTCTCCAACTGATCGACTTTTCTAAATGTTGTCAAATTAACGAAAATCTCGCCAAATGAATAAAAATGACGCTAAATCAATGAAAATGACGACTCATTGACGAAAATTCAGTATCTTGGAAAGAATATAAGTATCTACTGTAAGAATAATCTATTTTTATTTACTGTAAAAGTAGTAATTTCATTGCATTATATAAGGAAAGTCATGTGGTGCCTGCCCACATCAGATTTTTTAATATTTGTACGCCATAAAAGATGGGTTTTATTAAATTACCTTTTAATGTGCGATTTGTTGTCTTTGATTTAATGCATTGAAGTTGACGTGTAAGCACTTTAATTATTAATTATTCTTTAGAATGGTTCCCACTCTTGCTAAGGCTATAGGATAGGTCACATAGTCACCCAGGTTTACTTGAATACCTCCAACAATTGTTACTTTCCTTATATACATAATGTATAAGGAAAGTATTGTGACGGGGTCGAAAATTCGAATTCGAGTTTTCGACGGGAGAGCACGTTTCAAGCATCCCTGATCACGAATCAAACATTTTTGAAGTGATGTCTGTGTGTGTGAGTGTGTGTGTGTGTGAAAGTATGTGTGTGTGTGTGTGTGTGTGTGTGTGAAAGTATGTGTGTGTGTCAATGGGCCTGTGGAGACGATAACTGACGAACGAATAAACCGATTTGAACTAAATTCGGTACAAAAATCACAATCCGTAAACACTGGAAGCCTTTTGCTTTTATACGGAATCGAATGTTCAGAACCCCCCTAAATTTTCGAATGAAATTTTGAAAAAGTCGTCAAAAAATCAAAACCACTAATAAAGATACGCAAATAGACATTTCTTATGTAATTTTTCATTAGTAAACGATTGCCATAAATTTTAGAACGCTAACACGAGCCGTTCTCGAGATATTGTACATTTTAAAAAAAAAAATGTCAAAATGTCATATAAAATAAAAAAAAAAAATATTTCCTATTGATAAACATGTTCACTTTTCATATGTAATACCATGCGATAAATTGGGTGACATCACTCTCGTGGATCTAGATCGTTCCATTCATGATAAAAGATACTCTGAGTAACACTTTTGTACTTGAACGCCAATAGTCATTTATCTGCTGTAAGAATAACTTATTTGTTAGTGCATAACGCTTGGCGAGATTTTGGCGACGAATTTGGCAGAATGTCGCCAACTTGGCAACTTTTTGAAATGTTGCCAAATTAACGAAAATCTCGCCAAATGGATGAAAATGACGCTAAATCAATGAAAATGACGACTCATTGTCGAAAATTCAATATTTTGGGAAGAATATTACTATCTACTATAAGAAAAACCTATTTTTTTACTGTAAAAGTATTAAATTCATTACATTATATAAGGAAAGTCATGTGTTGCGCACATCAGATTTATTGCTCTGTGAAAGAGGAACACATGTTGTTCATCTGACACGAAGTTCGCTTTTTTAGGACTGTTTTAATAAAAAGTTGTGTTCCTCTGTCTATTTTATCTGTCTTGTCTAATGCATGTTTATTATCTACGCACTTTTAGTCTATAGAAGATATCGTGAAGTCGGTCGTTCATGCGTAAATACGCAAATATACGCAAAAATACGCAAAGCGTTAAAGGAAAAATAATCAGAAATTAAAAAATATGATGTGAGCAGCACATGACTTTCTCTGCAGACTTATATCCACGTTCTCTTCATTTTAGTTAAATTTAATTCACTTTTAATTCAATTTTCGTTTTCGTTTGGTAACTGGATTTATTTTCCAAGGTGAGCGTAGAGAAAATACTAAAATATCTCAAGAACGGCTAATCCTAGTGTAACGGGATTGGTCTTATTCTTTTCCTTGTTAAAATTTAAGTATAAACAAACATTTAATGGATATATTTGAGCATGCGTAGTTTTTTATTTTAGATTTTGACGATTTTTGAGGGTCATTTTGCAAAAAAAAATTATTTTTTTCCGAATCATACCAAAACCTAATCAGCACCAGGGTTATCCACAAGAGACTTATCTACCGAATTTTGTGAAATTCGGTCCATTAGTTTTTCAGCTAGAGTGGATACAAATTTTTGCGGGCCATTCGCAAAAAAAGGAGGATTCTTTTATCACGAATCGTACCCAAAACTAATCAGCACCAGATTCGCCCACAAGTGACTTACCTACCAAATTTTATGCAATTCGGTTAATTAGTTTTTTAGTTAGAGTGGATACAAAATCTGCACAGGCGGACAGACACACACACAGAAGTCACGCTAAAAATGGTTTTTTCGTATTCCAGAGGTCTCGAAACGTGTGGATCCGAAAACTTGAGTTGTGATTTTCGGTGTGATTCCAATACTTCCCAATACATTACCATGTTTTGCAGGGAAAGTAAAATACGCTAAACGTTACAAAGCGCTAAAGAAAAAAAAAATTCGAAATAAAAAATATGCTAAACGTTGCAAAGCGCTAAAGAAAAAATAAAACCGAAATTAAAAATATGCTAAATGATACAAAGCGATAACAAAAATATGTTAACATCCATATTTGTAAGGATTAATATATCCTATTCAGGACTTTCAATTTCTTCATAGCGTCTTTCTCATGAGAAGAGGCAGTCAAAATTTGCATAAAAGTGACATGAGGTAAAATCCCGGCGGCTTCACTTACTATCAAACCACCACGCTTTACCGTGCGTAATTCAGTTTTACTTCTGAATGAATAAGAATCTGTTCTCTCCACAAACATTTCGTTGCTTCTTGTCAAAACGAGGTATTGTTTTCGTGACGTCAATGCCACAATCATAACGGTTCGAGGCGAAAACCCAATCGCAGTCAACACAATGTCAAACATTGTGCGACCCCAGCTTCATTGAGCACTCCAAATCATTGAGGAGGAGGAAGGGGGCCACTTGAGGTCAGACTAGATGTCTCTGGACCTAAATATGCTGCTGTCCTACACATGTAATGTAAATAGAGAAATGTCCATGAATTAAATAAAACCTCTTGAGGAAAGAAAAATAAATGCTTCCTATGTCAATGGGAATTTTATTTCTTTGAAGATGATTTGGTGTTTTAAGATGAATAATTAACAGTAACGCATGATTTTTGCTTTCTCATAAAATTGTATAGAAAGAGTAATGGCTTCTGGAAAATGGTCGAATTTGAGATTTTTACGAAAAAGCACGTTTAAATGCGCCTTGATTCAATTTCAAATTACTAACAGTACAATCTGAAAATGATGAACTGGACGGCTTAGGTAATAATAAAAAAAAATCTGATGTGGGCAGCACATGACTTTCCTTATATAATGCAATGAATTTACTACTTTTGCAGTAAAAAAGTATATTATTTTTATAGTAGATATTTATATTCTTTCTAAGATATTGAATTTCCGTCAATGAGTCGTCATTTTCATTGATTTAGCGTCCTTTTTATCCATTTGGCGAGTTTTTCGTTAATTTAGCAACATTTAAAAAAGTCGCCAAGTTAGCGATATTCCACCAAATTCGTCGTCAAAATCTCGCCAAGTGTTATGGACGGAGAAATAAGTTATTCTTACAGCAGATAAATGACTATAGACGTTCAAAAACAAAAGTATTACTCAAAGTTTTTCATAAATGGAACAAGCTAGATTCGCGAGAATAATGTCACCAAATTTATCGCATGGTATTACATATGAAAAGTGAACATCTTTCTCAATAGGAAATATATATCTTTTTATTTTATATGATTTTTTGATATTTTTATTAAATGTGCAATATCTTGAGAAACGGTTCATGCTAGCGTTCTAAAATTTATGTCAATCGTTTTCTAATGAAAAATTACATAAGAAATGTCTATTTGCGCAACTTTATTAGAGGTTTTGATTTTTTGACGATTTTTTCAAAATTTCACTCGAAAATTTAGGAGAGTTCTGAACATTTGATTACGTATAAAAATAATAGGCTTCCAGTATTCACGGATTGTAATATTTGTACCAAATTTCGTTCAAATCGTTCCATTCGTTCGTCAGTTATCGTCTCCACAGACTCACTGACACACACACACGCACACAGCCATCACTTCAAAAATGTTCGATTCGTCATCAGGGATGCTTGAAACGTGCTCTCCCGTCGAAAACTGGGATTCGATTTTTCGACCCCGTCACAATATTTTCCTTATACATTATTGTATATAAGGAAAGTAAAAATCTGATATGTGCAGCACATGACTTTCCTTATATAATGCAATGAATTTACTACTTTTGTAGTCAAAAAATAATGTATAAGATCCACGGTGCTGTGTTTTTATCGTTGAATTGTACATTTGGCGATTTTCCGGATGACAACATGTAAAACAATTTCAAAGTACCCAATTAACTTATATTTCGAGCAACTCTAAATAAACACTTATCAATATTAATATTACCCCCACTAAGCGATATAGTTTATATATTAAAATATTTTAATAATTAATTAATCGATTAGGCGTCATTTTCATTAATTTAGAGTGATTTTTGCAATTCTGACGATATTTTTGTCAATCTATTGCGAAATATCGGCAAGTTGGCGATACTTTGCTAGATTTGCTAGATTCTCCAAATGCATCACCACAGAAAACGGAGAGAAGAGTATTTCTTATATACTAGAAAGTATACACATCATATGACGGAAATCAGAATTTACAAAACATTAATTCCCATATGGCGTCATTTTTATCAATTTGGCGACATTTTTGTCACTTTGGCAGCATTTCAAATAGTCGCCAAGTTGACGACGTTCCGCTGAATTTTTCGCCAAGCGTTACGGACAAACGGACGGAGAAATGGGTTATTCTTATAGCTTACTATTATGTTCTTTCAAAGATATTGAACTTTTATCAATTAGTGGTCAGTTTCATTGGTTTAGCGTTATTTTTATCTATTTGGCGATAATTTCATTAATATGGCAACATTACAAAAAGTTGCCAAGTTAGTTACATCCCGCCAATTGTGCAATATTCCGAGAACGATTTATGCTAGCGTTCTAAAATTTGTGTCAATTGTTTTCTAATGAAAAATTACATAAGTAATGAATATTTACGTAACTTTGTTAAAGGTTTTGATTTTTTAATGATTTTTTCAAAATTTCACTCGAAAATTTAGGAGGGGGGGGGGGTTGAACATTCGATGGCATATAAAGATAATAGGCTTCCAGTATTCACAGATTGTAATTTTTGTACCAAAGTTTGTTTAAATCGCTTCATTCGTTCGTGAGATATCGTCTCCACAGACTCACTGACACACACACCCACAGACAGAATCTCAAAAACATTTGATTCATGTTCAGGGATACTTGAAACTCGAAATTCGAAACTTGAATTCGAATTTTCGACCCCGTCACAAAACTTTCCTTATAATTATACTATGTATATAAGGAAAGTAACAAAAAAAGCCCCTGCATAAATAGTTTATTAAATGTATGGATTGGTTTCAAAAGCACAAAATTTATCAGGATAAATGACACAACTACGGAAGCAAATGCAGGGAAATTACTGTCAACAAAATAATTTTCACTTGACGCAGTAAGATAGTTGTTGCCAATTCGAAAAAAAACAAATAAATCTTCTATATAATAAAAGGCAATGTCTGTGTGTGTGTCTGTCTTATACACTATACGTTTCGCGACCGCGCGTCGGAGAGCTACGAAATTTGGCAATCGGAGACCTGGGGGGGAGGGAAGGGGACACGTGAAAACCGATTTTCAAAATTCTAATTATTTTTTTATTTATTTAATGTTTTATGCGATTTCGACCTTTTTTTGCCCTTTTTTCTCCACGATCCAGACGTCGTAGAAAAAAACAACTCACACCATCGGAAAGAGCAGACAATTGCGAGTAAAAATATATCAATTTCAAATCTCCATTTCGATTTCTAATATTTTTTAAAGATTTTAAAACAAAAGTCACTTTTGGCTCAAAAAAACGATTTTTGGTTTTTAAATTCTCGCATAGTAAAAAGTACTCATAATTTCGACTAATAATTTACATTTTTAGAAAGCTGAAATATCTGGCATTCTTACAAGTCTAATCTGGTCCAGAAATAATGAAAATTGCCTTCAGGATCGCAATTTTAAAGACGTCATGATTTTAAATTTCTCGCCGTTCCGCTCGGCGTGACGCTTCGTTTCTCCCCCGCTGAAGCAGGGAAGGTGGTGGGTGGGGACGTCAAGGTGGAGGTGACGTCACGGTTCTGTATATGCATAGCGATGGGTGGGACAATAAGAAACCGAATTAGTTTTTACTTTCCGTTTCCCGCGCTTCCGATTTTAAATGAAATAAGAGCTTAACATATGCACTGTAGAAATTATTATATTTATATTTTAAATGATGGAACGATATGGATTTTTTAAATGGATATTTTAATTTTATGGATATTTTAAATGATGGAACGATGGATATTTTAAATGATGGAACGATGGATATTTAAATTTTATGGATATTTTAAATGATGGAACAATGGAATGAGGATGATGGAATTAAGAGCTTAGAGAGCATATGGTCATTTTAAATTGTAAATTAGCGCGCGGGAAGTTAGCGGTAGGCCCGGGTACGATTCCCGCCACTGCCAAAACTGCCGAAGTGTTCACGCGGAATACGATCACGTTAAACATGTGGGCCCGTAAGTCCTTCCGAGAGGTTGGTGGTAGGGGAAGGAGGGTACGGTCCCTGTGGATGCCTCCTTCACAGGGTTCCCGTCTAAATTGGGTGAATATAAAGAAAGTTGCGGAGGGCGAGGCAGCCCAGTGGTTAGCGCTCAGGAATTGCACTCGGTAGGCCCGGGTTCGATTCCCGCCACTTCCAAAACTGCCGCCGTGTTCACGCGGAGTACGATCACGATAAACATGTGGGTCCGGAAGTCCTTCCGAGAGGTTGGTGGTAGGGGAAGGAGGGTACGGTCCCTGTGGATGCCTCCCTCACAGGGTTCCCGTCTAAATTGGGTGAATATAAAGAAAGTTGCGGAGGGCGAGGCAGCCCAGTGGTTAGCGCTCAGGAATTGCACTCGGTAGGCCCGGGTTCGATTCCCGCCACTTCCAAAACTGCCGCCGTGTTCACGCGGAGTACGATCACGATAAACATGTGGGTCCGGAAGTCCTTCCGAGAGGTTGGTGGTAGGGGAAGGAGGGTACGGTCCCTGTGGATGCCTCTCCCACTGGGTTCCGTTCTAAATTGGGTAAATAAAAAGAATGTTATGGAGATAGTCGCTGGGGGCGAAGAAGCCCAGTGGTTAGCGCGCGGGAATTGCACTCAGTAGGCCCGGGTTCGATTCCCAAAATTGCCGCCGTGTTTACGCGGAGTACGATCACGTTAAACATGTGGGTCCGTGAGTCCTTCCGAGAAGTTGGTGGTAGGGGAAGGAGGGTACGGTCTAAATTGGATGAATAAAAAGAAAGTTATGGAGATTGTCGCGTAGGGCAAAGTAGCCCAATGGTTAGCGCGCGGAAATTGCACTCGGTAGGCCCGGGTTCGATTCCCAAAATTGCCGCCGTGTTTACGCGGAGTACGATCACGTTAAACATGTGGTTCTGTAAGTCCTTCCGAGAGGTTGGTGGTAGGGGAAGAAGGGTACGGTCCCTGTGGATGCTTCTCCCACTTGGTTCCGGTCTAAATTGGGTGAATAAAAAGAAAGTTATGAAGAATATCGCGGAGGGTGAAGTACCCCAGTGGTTAGTGCGCGGGATTTGCACTTGGTAGGCCCGGGTTCGATTCCCAAAATTGCCGAATAAAAATAAAGTTATGGAGATTGTCGCGGATGGCACGGTAGCCCAGTGGTTAGCGCGCGGGAATTTCACTCGGTAGGCCCGGGTTCGATTCCCGCCATTGCCAAAACTGCAGCCGTGTTCACGCGGAGTACGATCACGTTAAACGTGTGGGACTGCAAGTCCTTCCGAGAGGTGTGTGGTAGGGGAAGGAGGGTACGGTCTCTTTGGATGCCTCCCCCATTGGGTTCCGGTCTAAATTGTGTGGCACTTCCTGGCCTTCCAAGCAGTTACCTTACACCTTTCTGGTAGGTCGCGCCAACGAGTTTGCCACGGTCAGAATTTTCAAGGGTAGCGAACAGGCTGGTCGCCAAAGGCGGCTAGTCTATATAATAAAAGGCAATGTCTGTGTGTGTGTCTGTCTTATACACTATACGTTTCGCGACCGCGCGTCGGAGAGCTACGAAATTTGGCAATCGGAGACCTGGGGGGGAGGGAAGGGGACACGTGAAAACCGATTTTCAAAATTCTAATTATTTTTTTATTTATTTAATGTTTTATGCGATTTCGACCTTTTTTTGCCCTTTTTTCTCCACGATCCAGACGTCGTAGAAAAAAACAACTCACACCATCGGAAAGAGCAGACAATTGCGAGTAAAAATATATCAATTTCAAATCTCCATTTCGATTTCTAATATTTTTTAAAGATTTTAAAACAAAAGTCACTTTTGGCTCAAAAAAACGATTTTTGGTTTTTAAATTCTCGCATAGTAAAAAGTACTCATAATTTCGACTAATAATTTACATTTTTAGAAAGCTGAAATATCTGGCATTCTTACAAGTCTAATCTGGTCCAGAAATAATGAAAATTGCCTTCAGGATCGCAATTTTAAAGACGTCATGATTTTAAATTTCTCGCCGTTCCGCTCGGCGTGACGCTTCGTTTCTCCCCCGCTGAAGCAGGGAAGGTGGTGGGTGGGGACGTCAAGGTGGAGGTGACGTCACGGTTCTCATCAATTGCTGAGAGTGGTAGAGTACATTTCTTCTGGTTTTAATAATAAGACACCCACAGCTGCGATTTTTCTTGACATCCAAAAAGCCTTTGATAAAGTGTGGCACTGTCGATTAGCTTACAAATTGATCACTCTAAAAGTCCCTGACGCACTTGTCAAACTTTTAATTTCATACCTAAATAACAGACACTTTCAAGTCAGAGTAAAAAATAACTTATCTACACCCAAGCTCATTAAAAGTAGTGTACCGCAAGGATCCATCCTGGGCCCGACACTCTTTAACATATATCTAAATGACATTCCCAGGACCCCAGACACGGAGCTGGCACTCTATGCAGACGACAGCGCGATACTTGCAAAACACCCTTACGTCTCAGTAATGCACAGACAGCTACAGCAACACTTAGACATACTCCAAACATGGCTGGAAAAATGGCGAATAAAATTAAATCCCAATAAATGTCATTGGATTTATTTCTCAAGAAAACGTAAACCTCCGCCTCCTCTGTACATAAACAACCATGCCCTAAAAGCGGAAAAATCTACTAAATACCTAGGTGTAACGATAGACTCCCACCTAACTTGGAAACTGCACGTAACGAACATAATCAAAAAAGCGTATATAACCATAGGAGCCTTATACCCAATGATAGGAAACGGAAATCTAAGTTATCAAAATAAACTCCTAATTTATAAATCGGTCATCTGCCCGGGAATGCTGTATGCAGCACCCGTATGGGGATATGCCTGTAAAACTACCATAGACTTATTAGAGACAAGACAAAACAAAACCTTAAGGATTATAAGGAAAGCCCCTAGATACTTAAGAAACTCGGTAATTAGGAAAGACTTCAAAATAAAAACTGTTAGAGCCCAAATCAAAAAGCTAGCGCTTAAATTCTACAAAAATCTGCCATCTGTCCCAAATGAACTATTATTTAATCTGCATGACTATGATCATCGCAAGGCTAAATCTCGTAAAAGACCCCGCTCGGTACTTAACTTTGATATTCGGTACTAGGAACGTCCCACCTTAATCAGTTGATATTAACGAAAACTCGCGATCTTTGGTTTTCTACAAAATGTTTAAAATCCTAAACTGCTAAAATGCTAGGTTACCCTCAGATCTGCATCAACCCCCCAAACTGCTTAAACTCTTAATGTGCAACAAACTGCCACACTAGGAGCTAGGACAAATAATAAAAACAGTAAATCAAAAACCTCGAACCTCCAACTATGGACCAATGAAATAATGTCACAGTATGAAGATAAGAACCACACCTAGAGATTGGAGATTAAAGGCGCTTCGCGCCTGGTGCTCTGTTCTGGACGAAACTCTATGAAGACAATAAGAAACCGAATTAGTTTTTACTTTCCGTTTCCCGCGCTTCCGATTTTAAATGAAATAAGAGCTTAACATATGCACTGTAGAAATTATTATATTTATATTTTAAATGATGGAACGATATGGATTTTTTAAATGGATATTTTAATTTTATGGATATTTTAAATGATGGAACGATGGATATTTTAATTTTATGGATATTTTAAATGATGGAACGATGGATATTTAAATTTTATGGATATTTTAAATGATGGAACAATGGAATGAGGATGATGGAATTAAGAGCTTAGAGAGCATATGGTCATTTTAAATTGTAAATTAGCGCGCGGGAAGTTAGCGGTAGGCCCGGGTACGATTCCCGCCACTGCCAAAACTGCCGAAGTGTTCACACGGAATACGATCACGTTAAACATGTGGGCCCGTAAGTCCTTCCGAGAGGTTGGTGGTAGGGGAAGGAGGGTACGGTCCCTGTGGATGCCTCCTTCACAGGGTTCCCGTCTAAATTGGGTGAATATAAAGAAAGTTGCGGAGGGCGAGGCAGCCCAGTGGTTAGCGCTCAGGAATTGCACTCGGTAGGCCCGGGTTCGATTCCCGCCACTTCCAAAACTGCCGCCGTGTTCACGCGGAGTACGATCACGATAAACATGTGGGTCCGGAAGTCCTTCCGAGAGGTTGGTGGTAGGGGAAGGAGGGTACGGTCCCTGTGGATGCCTCCCTCACAGGGTTCCCGTCTAAATTGGGTGAATATAAAGAAAGTTGCGGAGGGCGAGGCAGCCCAGTGGTTAGCGCTCAGGAATTGCACTCGGTAGGCCCGGGTTCGATTCCCGCCACTTCCAAAACTGCCGCCGTGTTCACGCGGAGTACGATCACGATAAACATGTGGGTCCCGAAGTCCTTCCGAGAGGTTGGTGGTAGGGGAAGGAGGGTACGGTCCCTGTGGATGCCTCTCCCACTGGGTTCCGTTCTAAATTGGGTAAATAAAAAGAATGTTATGGAGATAGTCGCTGGGGGCGAAGAAGCCCAGTGGTTAGCGCGCGGGAATTGCACTCAGTAGGCCCGGGTTCGATTCCCAAAATTGCCGCCGTGTTTACGCGGAGTACGATCACGTTAAACATGTGGGTCCGTGAGTCCTTCCGAGAAGTTGGTGGTAGGGGAAGGAGGGTACGGTCTAAATTGGATGAATAAAAAGAAAGTTATGGAGATTGTCGCGTAGGGCAAAGTAGCCCAATGGTTAGCGCGCAGAAATTGCACTCGGTAGGCCCGGGTTCGATTCCCAAAATTGCCGCCGTGTTTACGCGGAGTACGATCACGTTAAACATGTGGGTCTGTAAGTCCTTCCGAGAGGTTGGTGGTAGGGGAAGAAGGGTACGGTCCCTGTGGATGCTTCTCCCACTTGGTTCCGGTCTAAATTGGGTGAATAAAAAGAAAGTTATGAAGAATATCGCGGAGGGTGAAGTACCCCAGTGGTTAGTGCGCGGGATTGGCACTTGGTAGGCCCGGGTTCGATTCCCAAAATTGCCGAATAAAAATAAAGTTATGGATATTGTCGCGGATGGCACGGTAGCCCAGTGGTTAGCGCGCGGGAATTTCACTCGGTAGGCCCGGGTTCGATTCCCGCCATTGCCAAAACTGCAGCCGTGTTCACGCGGAGTACGACGACGACCGTTGCGATCAATTTCCGCGCGCTAACCATTGGGCTACTTTGCCCTACGCGACAATCTCCATAACTTTCTTTTTATTCATCCAATTTAGAGTGTACCCTCCTTCCCCTACCACCAACTTCTCGGAAGGACTCACGGACCCACATGTTTAACGTGATCGTACTCCGCTTAAACACGGCGGCAATTTTGGGAATCGAACCCGGGCCTACTGAGTGCAATTCCCGCGCAAACTGCAGCCGTGTTCACGCGGAGTACGACGACGACCGTGCGATTTCGACCGTTGTTAGGGGAAGGAGGGTACGGTCTCTTTGGATGCCTCCCCCATTGGGTTCCGGTCTAAATTGTGTGGCACTTCCTGGCCTTCCAAGCAGTTACCTTACACCTTTCTGGTAGGTCGCGCCAACGAGTTTGCCACGGTCAGAATTTTCAAGGGTAGCGAACAGGCTGGTCGCCAAAGGCGGCTAGTCTATATAATAAAAGGCAATGTCTGTGTGTCTGTCTGTGTGTCTGTCTTATACACTATACGTTTCGCGACCGCGCGTCGGAGAGCTACGAAATTTGGCAATCGGAGACCCGGGGGGGGGGAGGGAAGGGGACACGTGAAAACCGATTTTCAAAATTCTAATTATTTTTTTATTTATTTAATGTTTTATGCGATTTCGACCTTTTTTTGCCCTTTTTTCTCCACGATCCAGACATCGTAGAAAAAAACAAATTACACCATCGGAAAGAGCAGAGAATTTCGAGTAAAAATATATCAATTTCAAATCTGAATTTCGATTTCTAATATTTTTTAAAGATTTTAAAACAAAAGTCACTTTTTGCTCAAGAAAACGATTTTTGGTTTTTAAATTCTCGCATCGTGAAAAGTACTCATAATTTCGACTAATAATTTACATTTTCAGAAAGGTCAAACATCTGGCATTCTTACAAGTCCAATCTGGTCCAGACATAATGAAAATTGCCTTCAGGATGGCAATTTTAAAGACGCCATGATTTTAAATTTGTCGGCTACCGGCTCAGTTTCTCAACGGCATTTTCCCCCCATCCGCATTAGTTTCTTCCCCGGCTCCATGGAGACCGCGCTTTCGGTTTTAACTGAATTACGAGCATAAGTGTTGTATACATCGGGCGAAATTATTATATTTATATGATATTTTAAATGGATATTTTTAAATGGATATTTTAAATAATTTAAATGATTGAATTATGGTGGTTTGAATTGTGGTGATGTATTTGAAATTATTATATTTATGGATTGGTGGAACGATATGGTTGATTTTTTTATTTTAAATGGATATTTTAATTTATGGATATTTTAATTTATAGATATTTTAAATGGATATTTTAATTTTATGGCTATTTTAAATGATGGAACGATGGAACGAGGATGGTGGAATTAAGAGCCTAGCATATGGTCGTTATAAATTTAAATTAGCGCGCGGGAAGTTAGCGCGCGAGAATTGCACTCGGTAGGCCTGGGTTCGATTCCCGCCACTGATGCGGAGTACGATCACCTTAAACATATGGGTCGATAATTCCTTCCGAGAGGTTGGTGGCAGGGAAAGGAGGGTACGGTCTCTGTGGATGCCTCCCCCACTGGGTCCTGGTCCAAATTGGGTGAATAAAAAGAAAGTTATGGAGATTGTCGCGGAGGGCGCGGTAGCCCAGTGGTTAGCGTGCGGGAATTTCACTCGGTAGGCCCGGGTTCGATTCCCTCCACTGACAAAACTGCTGCCGTGTTCACGCGGAGTACGATCACGTTAAACATGTGGGTCCGTAAGTCCTTCCGAGAGGTTGGTGGTAGAGGAAGGAGGGTACGCACCCTGTGGATGACTTTCCCACTGGGTTCCGGTCTAAATTGGGTGAATAAAAAGAAGGTTATGGAGATTGTCGCGGAGGGCGCGGTAGCCCAGTGGTTGGCGCGCGGGAATTGCACTCGGTAGGCTAGGGTTAGATTGCCGCCACTGCCAAAACTGCTGCCATTTTCACGCGGAGTACGATCACGTTAAACATGTGGATCCGTAAGTCCTTCCGAGAGGTTGTTGGTAGAGGAAGGAGGGTACGGACCCTGTGGATGCCTCCCCTACTGGGTTCCGGTCTAAATTGGGTGAATAAAAAGAAGGTTATGGAGATTGTCGCGGAGGGCGCGGTAGCCCAGTGGTTAGCGCGCGGGATTTGCACTAGGTAGGTCCGGGTTCGATTCCCGCCACTGCCAAAACTGCCGCCGTGTTCAGGCGGAGTACGATCACGTTAAACATGCGGGACCGTAAGTCCTTCCGAGAGGTTGGTGGTAGGGGAAGGAGGGTACGGTCCCTGTGGATGCCTCCCCCACTGAGTTCCTGTCTAAATTGGGTGGCACTTCCTGGTAGGTCGTTCCTTCTGGTAGGTCGCGCCAGCGAGTGTGCCACGGTTAGAATTTGCCACGGTCAGAATTTTCAAGGGTAGCGAACAGGCTGGTCGCCAAAGGCGGCTAGTAAATAATAAAAGGCAATGTCTGTGCGTCTGTCTGTCTGTCTTATACACTATACGTTGCGCGACCGCGCGTCGGAGAGCTACGAAATTTGGCAATCGGAGACCCTGGGGGGTGGGAAGGGGACACGTGAAAACCGATTTTTAAAATTTTAATTATTTTTTTTGTTATTTAATGTTTTATGCGATTTCGACCGTTTTTTGACCTTTTTGCTCTTTTTTCTCCACGATCCAGACATCGTAGAAAAAAACGAATCACACCATCGGAAAGAGCAGAGAATTTCGAGTAAAAATATATCAATTTCAAATCTCAGGGACAAATTCTAATATTTTTTTATGATTTTAAAACAAAAGTCACTTTGGGCTCAAAAAAACGATTTTTGGTTTTTAAATTCTCGCATAGTAAAAAGTACTCATAATTTCGACTCATAATTTACATTTTTAGAAAGGTCAAACATCTGGCATTCTTACAAGTCCAATCTGGTCAGGAAATATTCCGTATTGCCCACAGGATCGGGATTTTAAAAGTTTCCGAATTTCAATTTCTCGCCGTTCCGCTTCTCCCCCGCTGAAGTAGGGAAGGTGGTGGGTGGGGACGTCAAGGTGGAGGTGACGTCACGGTTCTGAATTTAAATGAAATAAGAGCTTAACATATGCACTGTAGAAATTATTATATTTATATTTTAAATGATGGAACGATATGGATTTTTTAAATGGATATTTTAATTTTATGGATATTTTAAATGATGGAACGATGGATATTTTAATTTTATGGATATTTTAAATGATGGAACGATGGATATTTAAATTTTATGGATATTTTAAATGATGGAATGAGGATGATGGAATTAAGAGCTTAGAGAGCATATGGTCATTTTAAATTGTAAATTAGCGCGCGGGAAGTTAGCGGTAGGCCCGGGTACGATTCCCGCCACTGCCATGGTGGTAGGGGAAGGAGGGTACGGTCCCTGTGGATGCCTCCTTCACAGGGTTCCCGTCTAAATTGGGTGAATATAAAGAAAGTTGCGGAGGGCGAGGCAGCCCAGTGGTTAGCGCTCAGGAATTGCACTCGGTAGGCCCGGGTTCGATTCCCGCCACTTCCAAAACTGCCGCCGTGTTCACGCGGAGTACGATCACGATAAACATGTGGGTTCGGAAGTCCTTCCGAGAGGTTGGTGGTAGGGGAAGGAGGGTACGGTCCCTGTGGATGCCTCCCTCACAGGGTTCCCGAAAGCCCAGACCATCCGGCTCGTCCTAGGACTTAGAGCAGCATAGCGAATGGTCGGGAAGATTTTGGTAAGCGGAGGCCGTCCGCCAGGTACCCTACGTCTTCCCGGGGCAACCAACACCTGTGTTTATTTTATCTTAAGAAAGGGAGGTTACAACATTTTAGGCTAGGGTAACAATGATACAGCTGTTTACAAGCGCTGTATATTCAGATGGTTGATAACATTTTCATTGATTTGACATGTTGTAACTTGACAAGATGTTCTGAAGTTAAACAACTATAATCGGTGGGTAGACGTTACACAAACATAAAATCACTCAACAGAAATATAACGAAATTATTTAGGGAGAAGTGCAAGCAGGAATCATATAATGAGTTGCACGACCGACAAAAGAGACGGGACAGAACGGGACAAGGTCACAAAACAGGGAGAAGTGCAATCAGGGATCATAAAATGAGTTGCACGACCGACAATAAACCGGGACAAGGACAGCAAAGAACAAAATAAAGCAAAATCAAATCAAAACCCCTGGATCAGAAAAAGTGTAAAAGGGGTGAGATTATTGATCACAGACATTGAAAGCAGATTAACGATCAGACCAGTCATCGGACCCTATTGGTAATCTCTCTAGCCCCGAGAATACAGTCTTTCAGTCGATTTAACAGTATCTTGTTTGTGCAAACATTGGAAAACCAAGTCGCTGAGAATCCTTGGGGAGGTTTTTTCAGGTGGGAGTCTTTTGTAAAGGGGCAGGAGAAAATATAATGATCTGCATCACCATAGGCGTTGCAGGGACAGTTTGATGTAGATTTAAGCTTAAAGTAAAAGAGGTAGTCAAGGAATGGTCCATGACCGGTAATAAAGTATATAATAAATTTGTTAAAAATTTGGAAACGGGGGTTAACCAAGGGGAGAAAGGATAGGACACGAGTAGGGTCGTGGGTGCGTGGTGATCTATATGTGTTAAGTTCAGATTGCCAGGAGTGAAGTAGGAATGTTTTACAGGAGTGGGAAAGAAAAGAATATGGAAAGGGGACCAAAAGGGGAGTGCCAGAAGTAGTTGCCGTTTTGGCAAGGGCGTCCGCGACTTCATTTCCCAATGTACCTGCGTGGGCCTTAACCCATTGAAGATTGATGAATTTCGAAGCCGAAAGAGCAATAAGTTTTAGATCATGAAGGTATTTAGATTTATTTTTATTTGATTTTAGCGCCAAGATGGAAGATAAGCTGTCAGTAAATATATTAACTTTTAGGTTTTTGTCAAGTGCCCATTGCATGGCAAATTTGATGGCAGAGATTTCAGCCTGAAAGACTGTATTCCCAGCTTCAAGTTTAAAAAGGTGTGTTTCTTCCAGGGTGTCCTTATTGTATATACAAATGGAGAATCCTGTGTTGTTATTAAATTTGGATCCGTCAGTAAAAATATTAATATCCGAGAAGGTGGAGGGATCAGAAACAGGTAGATTAATAATGCGATGAGAGGGAGGTACAAGGGAAGGAGGGAAGTTGGAATCAAAAAGGGACGGGGGTGGGAGGGAAGGATCTTGAAAGAGGTCAATACGATTTCTCCAGAAGTTAAATTTTTTGTGTAAATTAAGTATAACAAGGTTGATGGGTGGGATACCTGTAATAGAGTAAAGGGAAATGCTTGAAGTTGTTCTAAATCCGTTTGCAATTTTCAAAAGGAAAATCCTCTGTAGAGAGAGAAGTTTATTGGTTTGTTCCCCAGTTAAGTTACCCCCCCAAACCCCAGAGCCATATGTAATAATCTTTTCTATCACTGCCAAGTACCAGATTTTTAGTAATGCTTTGTTAATACCCCAGTTATTACCCGAGATTTTCCCAAAAGTAGAAGAGAGCTTAAAGCATTTCTCTTTGAGGTAAAAAACATGAGGGCTCCATGTAAGGTTGTCGTCTATCAGGATTCCAAGGTATTTAAGGTGTCGAGTTATTTTAATGGGTTTATTATAAAGTTTGATTCGAGGGTTTTGACGGCGCTTCGAACGGGTCTTATTAAAAATAATACAGTGTGACTTTTCAGGGGAAGATTTGAGATGAAGAGAATCTAGAGAGGCAGAAATCATGGTTAGAATCAAATTGGTTTGTAAAGTAACTGCAGAAAGGGAGTCACCTTTTGTCACCACGGCGAGATCATCCGCAAAGGCCTGTAAATAAAAGTTGTCATTATTTAAAAGGAGAATCTTATTGAAATAAATGTTCCATAACACAGGGGAAAGAACAGATCCCTGTGGAGCACCGGATGTAATATTTTTTGTTGTAGTATGTATACCATCTGAGTAGGAGATTTGGCGGGAGTCTAAATATGAAAATATAAATTTTTGAAAAACAGGGGGAAGAGCAATAGCCTGAAGGGCAAGAGGTAGGATGTTCCAGTTTAGTGAATCAAAGGCCCCGCAGATGTCCACCGTGGTGAGGGAGACAAAGTTACCTGGTTTAAAGTTTTTGATAGTGTTGACTAGTCTGATCGTTGCGTCTTCGCAGCTTGTAAGTTCTCTGAAACCGAATTGTAAAGGATGAAGAGCCTCACTGGTGACAAGCCAGTGGTTCAATTTATTAATAAACAGTTTTTCTATAATTTTACCAAGGGTGGGTAGTAGGCATATTGGGCGATAAGACGCAAGGAGTGAAGGGTCTTTGCCCGGTTTGTTTAAGAAGAAGACTTTAGCGTTTCTAAGGCAATTAGGAAAGTAGCAAAATTGAAAACTTAAGTTAAAAATTTTTGTGAAGATAAATGGGAAGGTTTTTTGTAAAGATTTCCAAATATTGAAGTCTAAGAGGTCAAGACCCGGGGATTTGCCGTTAGGGAGATTGTTAAAAACCAGTGTGAGCTCTTCATCAGAGACGAGACCCAGACCCTCAGGAGAGGTATTCAAAAGGGGAAAACCCGTGAAAGTGCTATCATTTTTAAAAGTGTGGTCCAAAAGACGTTGAATTTTTGAACCATAATCGAGGTTTATTTCGTCAGGAAATTGTATATTAATGTTATTAAATATGTTAACCTTTTGAAAAGCAAATTTAAATTGTGAACCGAATTTAGAAGAGCAGTTAGTACAAAATTTGTTCCAGGAGTCCTTTTTGGCCTTGTTTAAGAGTTTTTTGAATTTTGCACGGTTCAACTTATATTTAATCTTTGCCTCAGAAATTTCTTCTGTAGGAGCGGAGATTCTCTCGAGTGATTTGACTCTCTTGGAGAGTGCAGTAACAAAATTTCTGAATTTTGCCAATTCATTGTTCCACCAGAGGAGTTTTGGACGTTTAGTAGCTTTTTTCTTTTTAATGTGTTTAAATGCACAGGAGGAGGTGATTTCAATAAGTTCTTGGATAAAAAGGTCAAGGGAAAGGGGGTCTGTGATTTTGTCAATTTCAGATGATAAATGAGGAATGTAAGATTTAAAGTTATGGATAAATTTGTCAAGTTTATAATTGGTTTTTAAATAAAAGTTAGTACAGGAGGGAGGGTCAAGGTTGAAAGTTATTTTGATAAATTTGTGGTCACTAAATGAGTCATTCGAGAGAATCTCCCAATTTTGAATATAGTCAAAGAAACCAAAAGAAACAAGAGTTAAATCAGGGAAACCTTTGCCTGAATGAGAGCAGAATGTTGGACCACGTTTAGGGTCATTAACCACTATTAAGTTATTTGCGAGACAAAAGTCAATAATATTGTAACCCCGGTGATCAATAAAAGAGTATCCCCACATCAAGGCTCTGGCATTGAAATCACCCAAAATTAAAAAGTGTGAAGATAAAATATCCAAGGAGGAGAATTCCAGAAGTAGATCAGGGACGGAGTCATGAGGGGGAAAATAAAGGGAAATTAAGTTAAGTGAGAGACCATCAGGGAGTAGGAGTTTAACAAGAACAAAGGATTCTGATTGGTATTTAAGCACTGATTTTAAATTTTCATTAATGATAATAATTCCGGCTTTTTTAGAGAGAGAAAAATATTGTTTAATGCCCTTGGGGGGAGAAAGTATATTAACTGAAGATATATATGGCTCTTGTAGCCCAATAAAATCAAAATTCTTTTCAATAGCGAATTGCAACAGATGGTTATGTGCTGCTAGAGAGTGGTTAGCGTTGATTTGCAGAGCTGTAAGTACCATGGTAATAATCAATGCCAGAGAGTTGATAAGGGGAAGGGGGCAAGCAGGGAGAGGGGAGCATCACAGGAAAGACAATGGGAACATGATGATAAAAGCACAAAATTATTTACAATACGATAGGATGCAATACAAAAACACACATAGAGCAAGACACGGAAAGCAAACACATTGCAAAACATGAAAATAAGCAAGATGAGACAGTCAAAGAAGATAAGTAATAGTTCACCTATCCCTTACGCTGCAATTCTCGAATCCGAGAAAGTTCTCTTTGCATTGCCTTACAGCGAGAGCGGTCCCTCGCATTATGATCCGTTCTCCAGCCAAGATCCGGTTCGTCATGAATTGCCGTGTTACAGTTTACACAGACTGTTTTGGTTGAAGGGCAGTTTTTAAAGTTGTGACCAGATTTGGTACAATTACTGCAGTTGCCAGCCGTCCGAGTGCAGTAATTGGCAGTATGTCCGAAACCTTGACAACGGTAACAGATTTGCAAGGCGATGTAACGTTTTATCTGAAAATAATGGAAATGGTGGTAGACCTTTCCCAGGTCCAGAAGCAGTTTGGCTGAAGCAAAGTCAACAAGGAAGACCCAGTTCAGGCTTCCTGTTCTGCTTTTGAAGTTGCGTATAATCCGTAGTTCTTGTGTACTATCGCCTGGGAGGCTACGTAGAATGAGCTGTTTAACATTTTCCGCTGTAAAAGGTTCCGGGACATTAAACATAATCAAGGTTTGGGTTCTTGGTGGTGGTTTTTGTATGTTAAATTTGTCCCCAATATCTGAATTGATAAATTTAGGTAGTAGGGCATCAACATCGCTGTTCTGGCATGTAATTTTCAAAGTACCGTTGCTTAATGTGGAGACATTCTTTATGCATGCTTCTGGAGGACATTTAAGTAGACGTAGATCCTCTTTAAGTTGTATGTTATTCCTGGCACGGTCTTTTCCCTTTAGTAATATTGTTGCAAAAGATGGTTTAGTTGAAGGCATTTTTGTGGAAGAGGTTGCAGATGGGAGGAGGCCAGATGAAGAAAGTTCTGACAGGTGTTTCTTGACAGATTCATTGATCATAGTTGGTAAATCATGGGAAAGGTTGAGAGAAAAATTTTGTAGGCTGTGGTCAATGGATTCATGAAGGTTAGAAATGCTATGGTCAAATGAGGTCTTCAAGTCTTTGATTATATTGGAGGAATCTGGATTGAGAGTTGGAGGAGGATCCTGGATCTGTTTTTCAAAGAGGAGACAAGAGTCTCTGAGTGTCTGCATCTTCTCATTAAAATACTTGGTCTGAGTTGCATTTGGCTTCACATATCTTGTAAGGTAGTTTGATATTTGGTTAGAGAATCTCTGGACCTTTAACAGGAAGCAGTTTCTGTAATCAGTGTTATCATCCATAAGTTCCGTAGTTGCAATTGAAATGTCGTCGTCAGTTTCTTCTCGTGGCAATATAGGTAGTGGTGATTGAGTTTGTTGATGTTGATCTTGGGTTGAATCTTCATTAGTAGTTATGATAGGTTGTGAAGAAGATTTCAGCTTTTTGTCATCCTTTTTGGGATGAGAGAGCAGTGTAAACTGGGTTTTAGAAGGTGTAATAGAAGGAGCTGAAATTGAAGAGATGAAAGGAAAAAATATTGAAGGGGAACCAGCAGCAACATCGGAGTATGAGAGGTTTGAAGTTGAGGACTTGAAATCCACAAATTTGACCGTGGGTTGGAGTTTGGTCAGATTGGAGAGGTTACGAGGAGGTTTCGGTTGAAGCTCAGGAGATGTTTTATTAGAAGATGTGGTAACTGATGGTGTGGTATCCGTGGTTTCTTTGTCTGAACAATTTGCTGATGTAGATGGTAGGGGAGATTGAACGACTGGCAAAGCAGTGTCGGTTGTTATGTCTGATGAAGTCTGTCGAATAATCTCTCGAGCTGGCATTTTTGAAAGTTTTGTTGATTTAGAGGTTGGTATTTTTGGAGTGAGTAGAACCACAGGAGGAAGGTTGGGAAAGTCCATGGATGATGGAGAATATTCCATTATATGTATATTTATTTCAAAGTTTGTAAATATAATTCAATAGATAATAAATGCTGTGAAAAAAAAAAATCATTAAACATTTTAAAAATAACATTTGAAAAAAGGGATAGGTACGACAAGCAAAAAAGCAAAATGATGCGCCATGAAGCTGAGATGAGAAATGCTGTGGGAAGATAATTTTCCAGTGATTATACGGTAGGCTATGAATAGATTTCAGGCTAGGTTTTCAGGTTAAAAATGTCAGTTTTGTTGCCACAAAAGATTATTTAAGGTCGTAGTGCCAGAGTTTTCAAACTTTTTTAACATTTAGGTATTGGCAATCAGACTCAATGTGTCGAACCGATAAGGATTTAATAAATTTAAACAAAAATTAAAATTAAAAAACGAAAATAACATGGGAAAAACTGGGAAGAAGAGGAATAATTTTTCCAAACGAGTGAAGAAGATGACAGCTGAACGTATGTAGAGGTGGTATTTTCCATTTTATGCCAGGTGTGTGCACTGCTAGTGTCATGGGATAGATACATTGTCAATTCAAAGGGGGGATTCGCAGTAGTACATGTAGATCATTGCAATGATAGGAAAACATGGGATTTTAAAACTAAGTTTACACATTAAAAAACTGATCCAGGGTTTAAAAATACATTCAATAAACATAGTAAAGATATAGATTATTATATATATGTACTTGTAATAACAAAATTATCATATTTAACTGGTTTTACAGATGTATTCAGTGACCGATTTTGTCACTATCTTCAGAATTCCCATTACAATGGTTTCGATGAACATTTAGAACAATTTGAAAACAAAACAAACGGTAGCTCACCACTGGCGAGGCATTTTTCGGAAAACAAGGTATCAGATTGTAGCTCTTGGGTAGGACATTGTTGATTCACAACTTTAAATTTCTCAACATAAAAATTTACGCGATTACGAAACGAAAACGGAAGAGCTCAAGAAAGGACGTCATATCAACACAAGAGATTGGGACGGCCTCCCTCACAGGGTTCCCGAAAGCCCAGACCATCCGGCTCGTCCTAGGACTTAGAGCAGCAAAGCGAATGGTCGGGAAGATTTTGGTAAGCGGAGGCCGTCCGCCAGGTACCCTACGTCTTCCCGGGGCAACCAACACCTGTGTTTATTTTATCTTAAGAAAGGGAGGTTACAACATTTTGGGCCAGGGTAACAATGATACAGCTGTTTACAAGCGCTGTATATTCAGATGGTTGATAACATTTTCATTGATTTGACATGTTGTAACTTGACAAGATGTTCTGAAGTTAAACAACTATAATCGGTGGGTAGACGTTACACAAACATAAAATCACTCAACAGAAATATAACGAAATTATTTAGGGAGAAGTGCAAGCAGGAATCATATAATGAGTTGCACGACCGACAAAAGAGACGGGACAGAACGGGACAAGGTCACAAAACAGGGAGAAGTGCAATCAGGGATCATAAAATGAGTTGCACGACCGACAATAAACCGGGACAAGGACAGCAAAGAACAAAATAAAGCAAAATCAAATCAAAACCTCTGGATCAGAAAAAGTGTAAAAGGGGTGAGATTATTGATCACAGACATTGAAAGCAGATTAACGATCAGACCAGTCATCGGACCCTATTGGTAATCTCTCTAGCCCCGAGAATACAGTCTTTCAGTCGATTTAACAGTATCTTGTTTGTGCAAACATTGGAAAACCAAGTCGCTGAGAATCCTTGGGGAGGTTTTTTCAGGTGGGAGTCTTTTGTAAAGGGGCAGGAGAAAATATAATGATCTGCATCACCATAGGCGTTGCAGGGACAGTTTGATGTAGATTTAAGCTTAAAGTAAAAGAGGTAGTCAAGGAATGGTCCATGACCGGTAATAAAGTATATAATAAATTTGTTAAAAATTTGGAAACGGGGGTTAACCAAGGGGAGAAAGGATAGGACACGAGTAGGGTCGTGGGTGCGTGGTGATCTATATGTGTTAAGTTCAGATTGCCAGGAGTGAAGTAGGAATGTTTTACAGGAGTGGGAAAGAAAAGAATATGGAAAGGGGACCAAAAGGGGAGTGCCAGAAGTAGTTGCCGTTTTGGCAAGGGCGTCCGCGACTTCATTTCCCAATGTACCTGCGTGGGCCTTAACCCATTGAAGATTGATGAATTTCGAAGCCGAAAGAGCAATAAGTTTTAGATCATGAAGGTATTTAGATTTATTTTTATTTGATTTTAGCGCCAAGATGGAAGATAAGCTGTCAGTAAATATATTAACTTTTAGGTTTTTGTCAAGTGCCCATTGCATGGCAAATTTGATGGCAGAGATTTCAGCCTGAAAGACTGTATTCCCAGCTTCAAGTTTAAAAAGGTGTGTTTCTTCCAGGGTGTCCTTATTGTATATACAAATGGAGAATCCTGTGTTGTTATTAAATTTGGATCCGTCAGTAAAAATATTAATATCCGAGAAGGTGGAGGGATCAGAAACAGGTAGATTAATAATGCGATGAGAGGGAGGTAAAAGGGAAGGAGGGAAGTTGGAATCAAAAAGGGACGGGGGTGGGAGGGAAGGATCTTGAAAGAGGTCAATACGATTTCTCCAGAAGTTAAATTTTTTGTGTAAATTAAGTATAACAAGGTTGATGGGTGGGATACCTGTAATAGAGTAAAGGGAAATGCTTGAAGTTGTTCTATATCCGTTTGCAATTTTCAAAAGGAAAATCCTCTGTAGAGAGAGAAGTTTATTGGTTTGTTCCCCAGTTAAGTTACCCCCCCAAACCCCAGAGCCATATGTAATAATCTTTTCTATCACTGCCAAGTACCAGATTTTTAGTAATGCTTTATTAATACCCCAGTTATTACCCGAGATTTTCCCAAAAGTAGAAGAGAGCTTAAAGCATTTCTCTTTGAGGTAAAAAACATGAGGGCTCCATGTAAGGTTGTCGTCTATCAGGATTCCAAGGTATTTAAGGTGTCGAGTTATTTTAATGGGTTTATTATAAAGTTTGATTCGAGGGTTTTGACGGCGCTTCGAACGGGTCTTATTAAAAATAATACAGTGTGACTTTTCAGGGGAAGATTTGAGATGAAGAGAATCTAGAGAGGCAGAAATCATGGTTAGAATCAAATTGGTTTGTAAAGTAACTGCAGAAAGGGAGTCACCTTTTGTCACCACGGCGAGATCATCCGCAAAGGCCTGTAAATAAAAGTTGTCATTATTTAAAAGGAGAATCTTATTGAAATAAATGTTCCATAACACAGGGGAAAGAACAGATCCCTGTGGAGCACCGGATGTAATATTTTTTGTTGTAGTATGTATACCATCTGAGTAGGAGATGTCTAAATTGGATGAATATAAAGAAAGTTGCGGAGGGCGAGGCAGCCCAGTGGTTAGCGCTCAGGAATTGCACTCGGTAGGCCCGGGTTCGATTCCCGCCACTTCCAAAACGGCCGCCGTGTTCACGCGGAGTACGATCACGATAAACATGTGGGTCCGGAAGTCCTTCCGAGAGGTTGGTGGTAGGGGAAGGAGGGTACGGTCCCTGTGGATGCCTCCCTCACAGGGTTCCCGTCTAAATTGGGTGAATATAAAGAAAGTTGCGGAGGGCGAGGCAGCCCAGTGGTTAGCGCTGAGGAATTGCACTCGGTAGGCCCGGGTTCGATTCCCGCCACTTCCAAAACTGCCGCCGTGTTCACGCGGAGTACGATCACGATAAACATGTGGGTCCGGAAGTCCTTCCGAGAGGTTGGTGGTAGGGGAAGGAGGGTACGGTCCCTGTGGATGCCTCTCCCACTGGGTTCCGTTCTAAATTGGGTAAATAAAAAGAATGTTATGGAGATAGTCGCTGGGGGCGAAGAATCCCAGTGGTTAGCGCGCGGGAATTGCACTCAGTAGGCCCGGGTTCGATTCCCAAAATTGCCGCCGTGTTTACGCGGAGTACGAGCACGTTAAACATGTGGGTCCGTGAGTCCTTCCGAGAAGTTGGTGGTAGGGGAAGGAGGGTACGGTCTAAATTGGATGAATAAAAAGAAAGTTATGGAGATTGTCGCGTAGGGCAAAGTAGCCCAATGGTTAGCGCGCGGAAATTGCACTCGGTAGGCCCGGGTTCGATTCCCAAAATTGCCGCCGTGTTTACGCGGAGTACGATCACGTTAAACATGTGGGTCTGTAAGTCCTTCCGAGAGGTTGGTGGTAGGGGGAAGAAGGGTACGGTCCCTGTGGATGCTTCTCCCACTTGGTTCCGGTCTAAATTGGGTGAATAAAAAGAAAGTTATGAAGAATATCGCGGAGGGTGAAGTACCCCAGTGGTTAGTGCGCGGGATTTGCACTTTGTAGGCCCGGGTTCGATTCCCAAAATTGCCGAATAAAAATAAAGTTATGGAGATTGTCGCGGATGGCACGGTAGCCCAGTGGTTAGCGCGCGGGAATTTCACTCGGTAGGCCCGGGTTCGATTCCCGCCATTGCCAAAACTGCAGCCGTGTTCACGCGGAGTACGATCACGTTAAACGTGTGGGACTGCAAGTCCTTCCGAGAGGTTTGTGGTAGGGGAAGGAGGGTACGGTCTCTTTGGATGCCTCCCCCATTGGGTTCTGGTCTAAATTGTGTGGCACTTCCTGGCCTTCCAAGCAGTTACCTTACACCTTTCTGGTAGGTCGCGCCAACGAGTTTGCCACGGTCAGAATTTTCAAGGGTAGCGAACAGGCTGGTCGCCAAAGGCGGCTAGTAAATAAATAAACGAAAATAGTAAAAGAGGTATAAAACAGTGAAACAAACCATAGAATTTTCGTCCTTGAAACTTATTAAAACATTTAATAAACTATTTCTGTTGTTACTGAGTTTTTATTATTTAAAACAGCAGTTTGAGCTAATTTTTTTTACAGGTAATAGTCAATACAAGAAACTGATCATTTGAAATTCGTTATGCATATAAAGGGTATTAAATCTATGCATTAAGCAGTGCCGCATCCATAAATTTTTATTGGGATGCAAAATATTTTATTAAATATTTATATTATTAATATCTTCATTTACCTTGATGATGGATAATTAATTTTTCTATTAGTTTAATTTATTGATAATTAATTTTTCAATTAGTTGGTAGATTAATTTGAAACAATGAATTGATATTAATTAGTAACTAATTTATTTATGGTACTAAACATAGTTTATGCATGTTTCTTAATTTCGATTCTGTTTTTATAGCCCATTTTTACTTTCCTTATATACATAATGTATAAGGAAGTATTGTGACGGGGTCAAAAATTCGAATTCGAGTTTTCGACGGGAGAGCACGTTTCAAGCATCCCTGATCACGAATCAAACATTTTTGAAGTGATGTGTGTGTGTGTGGGTGGGTGGGTGGAGACGATAACTGACGAACGAATGGACCGATTCGAACGAAATTTGGTACACAAATCACAATCCGTAAACACTGGAAGCCTATTTTTGAACGTAATCGAATGTTCAGAACCCCTAAATTTTCGAGTGAAATTTTGAAAAAATCGTCAAAAAATCAAAACCGCTAATAAAGTTACGCAAATAGACATTTCTTATGTAATTTTTTATTAGAAAACGATTAACATAATTTTTAAAACGCTAACATGAACCGTTCTCGAGATATTGCACATTTTTCAAAAAAATTATCAAAAGTCATATAAAATAAAAAAATTTATATTTCCTATTGAGAAATATGTTCAATTTTCATATGTAATACCATGCGATAAATTGGGTGACATCATTCTCGTGGATCTAGCTCGTTCCATTCATGAGAAAAGATACTTCGAGTAATACTTTTGTATTTGAACGCCAATAGTCATTTATCTGTTGTAAGAATAACTTCTTTTTCCGTCCATAACGCTTGGCGAGATTTTGGCGACGAATTTGTTGGAATGTCCCCAATTTGGCGACTTTTTGAAATGTTGTCAAATTAACGAATATCTCGCCAAATGGATTAAAATGACGCTAAATCAATGAAAATGACGACTAATTGTCGAAAATTCAATATCTTGGAAAGAATATAAGTATCTACTATAAGAAAAACCTATTTTTTGCTGTAAAAGTAGTAAATTCATTGCATTATATAAGGAAAGTCATGTGTTGCCCACATCAGATTTTTAAAAAAGAACCTGTACCATTTTGACTATTTGCACCACATCTAATTAATCTTAGTAGTCATCACACTAATATATATATATATATATATATATATATATATATATATACCTGAAGATGAATTTAATTCTGGTTAATTTTCGAATTTGGGCTGGTGCTGTTCTTTTCTATTATCGGCATTATGACCGTGGTTTTGCTTCTATGGTGATGTTAATATTTCACGATTACTTGAATTGAATATTTTTATAATATATATATATATATATACGTATATTTGAAAGATAGAATAACAACCATGTCCAAGTACTTCCGAAAATTTAAAATAATAAAATCACCAAAGCAGTTAAAGTACGACAACCACGCCAAAAAAAGAAATGAACAGTACTGACTTAAATTGGAGGTTAATTAGACTAGATTCTTCGGCAGGTCTGAGCATCTAACCCTAACTAACCCAAACACATGCTTGTTTCAGATATGGCAGTAGTATGTTACTATAAACGCCATAAATTCAGACTACAATCATTAATAGAGGAGAACTTGAAAAATTAAGAAATCATTTCCATGAACCATGAGGCGGAAACCCTGTATACACATGCAGTGACGGCGAGCAGTTGTAACTGAATGAAAAAAGTTGAGATGCATCCGGGAGAAGGAGAAGAAAATAAACCATGGAATCATAGGGGAACAAATAGTAGAAGGGACCTCCACTTAAACCGATCCAGGGACTTAGAGTTGGAGACAGGACAACCATAATTAATAAAAGGTAAACAGGATGAACAGGAATCATAGATGAAAAATCTTACTATAAAAGTGATTCACAGGAGACAGTCTGTAGCGGAAAATCTGAACGTTTTACGGCCATAAAGTTTAAACACAGGTACTTCAGGATCCGAAAAGAAGTATTTCAGCTTTATTTTTTAAAAATTCGAATTAGTTTTTGGTTATTTTATCTTTTAGCACACACACACACAGATGTAATTTCAACGTCTGATTCGTGTTCAGGGATGTTTGAAACGTGCTCTCCCGTCGAAAACTCGAATTCGAATTTTCAATCCCGTCACAATACTTTCCTTATACATTATATTGTAAACAAGGTTTTTCTGGTATACACGGTACCAAATGTTCCAAAGCTTTTGTGGTAAGCCCAAGTAAATACATCCCGGTCCTGTGAAACACAGGATGGTCAGACATGGAAGCTATAGGATAAAAAATTGAGCACACATGAACAAATTGTGGATAATATGGCACCTTCATTAGTTCGAAATAATATTTTTATTTAGATGATAATATGATGCAGGATAATAAGATAGACAGACTTAATTGAATTTTCTCATTCCAAAACAATACTTTCCTAGCAGTTATTTTAAAAATTCATTTAACACATTAACAACATTCAATTCAATATACTCGATTCAAATAATAATTTCTCATGTTTATATGACACTAAATTACCTTTCAGATACAATATATAATAAACATAAAATAGTATATAATTCAATTCTTCTCTTTTTACTTTAATCAAATAATAACATTAATATTATTTTCTTCACATAAAACTCAATCATTATTCTCTTAGCAATTAATTTTTAACCATTTATTATTTCTTACTGTTAAGAGTTTTCGATAATAAAGCTGTTGAGTTTCTTATACTTCAAGATAGGTCATCAGGCATGATTTGCGTAATTAATAATTTTAATTGACTTACAATTAGTAGATAGAGACACATCATCGTAGCGTAATACAATTTGGAATTTCGGCGACCACTTTAAGAATGCAGGCATGCTGGGAGTCCTTAAGACTAAAGGTATCAGGGTCTTTCTTCGAAAGAAAGTATTCTGGCAGGATCAGCTTTCATCCTAGAATATTTAAAAGAATATTAGAAATAATTCTTAGGAGAACTTCGTGATAATCAGGAGCAATATTCCTCT
This sequence comes from Amaurobius ferox, assembly GCA_951213105.1. NCBI lineage: Eukaryota > Metazoa > Arthropoda > Arachnida > Araneae > Amaurobiidae > Amaurobius > Amaurobius ferox. The sequence continues at coordinate 68,089,891 of OX578144.1, read as the reverse complement.
GGATATGATTCACGACATCCGTTGTTAGTGAATCCTTAATAAAATCCAGGCATTCTGGCTTTACGCCTAATCCTTTGTCTGTCCATTTTTAACGACAGATACACCAGCCCTTCCTCAGCTCCAAATACTCGAGAGAAAAGCCCCACATCTACCGTTACAATTGCTAATATCAGTTCACACGATCTTGGTCATTCAATATCCGCATAAATGACGTTTTGCTTCATGCCGCATTCACACGCCAGTACCAGACACGGGCAGCGCCGAAATAATGAACCAAAACAAGAAATCGAATGCTCGGCGAACAAAACTCGAAAAACCCATGTTTCTCTATGGAAACAAGCCGTTAATTTGTAAAAATGGTTCCAAAACCGTTCTTTTTGAGCTGCGCTATGAAATGTCGATACGACAATACGTATATAAGGAAAGTAAAAGTGATTGGCAATCCAATGTTTATAATTTAACAGTATCTCGTTTAAACATTACACGCAAAGAAAAACAAATGTCTTAAATCTATCCGTTCATTAATTATCAATTTTTTAAGCGAGCGAACTATTAACATTTTTTCTTCCCTGCGGTCGACTCCCATATGGACGTTTTTACTTTTGGCAGCCCGTTGAATACGACTGCGCATGCGCTTAAAACCAGCTCGTTTCACCCTTCAAAATGGAAAGGATTTCTTTTTGAATCTTTTCTTTATTTATTTTTTTGCTTACTCGTACGGGATCGGAGTCATAATTTGGAGATTGGGTCGTATCATGCCTGTTGCGTGTAATTTTCACTGTTATTTATAAGAATAAAAATTATTATTATTTAGTTACGTTTTTATATTAATAAAACTAATCTATCCCTGGCTTAACTCCCGGGCAACTTCGGGTGCATTTTCTAGTATATATATATATATTTATTGCTTCTCCTGATAATAATCATCCAAAATTAAAAAAATAAATAAAAAGTTTAGGATTAATATTCTGGAGCAACATTAGCGCCTAGAGAGAGGGGGAGAAAGGTTGGTTACAGGTAATGAAAACTTAAACAACCATGAAAATGAAGATAACTTAATTGCTGCATTTAAGGGTTTGGATATTACTTTGGAAAGAAAATATTTTACGACTTTCCTTTCCAAATTTTTATTTGCGAGCTCGGTAAATAATTTTTTTTATTGGAACCGAAAATTAGAAAAGATGTTTTTTTGTATCGTAGTTAATTTTATTAACTGCGCAAAAGTATTGCAAATAATTAGCATGTGTGAGGATTTAAAAGTTGTTCTTCAAAATTCAGAATTAATTTTAGGAGTATACTAGATTGACTTGCAATGCATATATATATATATATATATATATATATATATATATATATATATATATGTAAAAATAGAAAGATTTCTAAAGAAAATTAATGAAATAAGTTTTAGTGTACTTGCACACAGCAGCATAAAACACTAAAAATATATAAAGACATAAATGGAAATATAAAAGAAGAAGGAAGGTAACGAAGGTTGTGTAAGCACATTACTTTTCCTTCCTTCTTCTTTTATATTTCCATTTAGGTCTTATATATATGTATATATATATATATATATATATATATGTGTATATATATCTTTGAAAAGTTTATCACTCGCAGAATTCAATGTATCGTTGAAAAGACCTAATTTTTACTTTTCTTATATACAATAATGTATAAGGAAAGTATTGTGACGGGGTCGAAAATTCGAATTCGAATTTTCGCCGGGCGAGCACGTTTCAAGCATCCCTGATCACGAGTCGAACATTTTAAAAGTGATGTTTGTCTTTGTGTGTGTGTGTGTGTGTGTGTGTGTCAGTGAGCCTGTGAAGACGATTACTGACGAACGAATGGACCGATTCGAACGAAATTTAGTACAAAAATTCAATCCGTAAACACTGGAAGCCTATTGTTTTTATAAACAAACGAATGTTCAGAATCTCCCCCTAAAATTTCGAGGGAAATTTTGAAAAAATCGTCAAAAAATCAAAACCTTTAATAAAGTTACGCAAATAGACATTTCTTATGTAAATTTTAATTAGAAAACAATTGACATAAATTTTAGAACGCTAACATGAACCGTTTTCGAGATTTTTAAAAGAATTATCAAAAGTTATATTAAAAAAAAAAATTCCTATTGAGAAACATGTTCACTTTTCATATGTAATACCATGTGATAAATTTGGTGACATCATTCCCGTGGATCTAGCTCGTTTCATTCATGAAAAAAGATACTTTGAGTAATACTTTTGTATTTGAACGCCAATAGTCATTTATCTGTTGTAAGAATAACTTCTTTTTCCGTCCATAACGCTTGGCGAGATTTTGGCGACGAATTTGTTGGAATGTCCCCAATTTGGCGACTTTTTAAAATGTTGCTAAATTAACGAAAAACTCGCCAAATGGATAAAAATGATGCTAAATTAATGAAAATGACGACTCATTGACGAAAATTCAATATCTTGGAAAGAATGTAAGTATTTACTATAAGAATAACATTTTTAACTGTAAAAGTAGTAAATTCATTGCATTATATAAGGAAAGTCATGTGCTGCCCACATCAGATTTTTACTATTCCTGTTATGCATAGTAATGAATAGGGTAAGTATTAAAATAGGGGCGGATTTTCGGTGAATTTACGCATTTTGAGGACTCTGGCTTACGAATAAATACTTTTTTTCTCGTGATGTCTGTATGCGGCTGTGTCCGATGCATGGATTCACTATCTGACCCAATTTTCTGAATAACTGTCACTTATAAGGCACATCGATGGAAATTAGTTTCTTTATACAGTAAATTACTATTATTTTGCGAAGTGGATTTTAAAAATCTGTAGAATTTGAAATAAAGCAATAAATATGCATTAATTAAATGCTTATTTTGCATGCAATGTTGACAATAAAGGACGTAAAACTATCCCTACTGTAGACTGTTTCAGAATAAAATGTTTTTGAGATATTTTAGTTTTTAGAACATAGTTGAAAAGTGCTTATGACTTTGTTCATTCCGTTTGTCTGTCTTTTCGCACGATAACTGCCGTAAAAATTATTTCATCAAAATGAAATTTTAGTATGTTGTTCAGACTGTCTGTGGGACATATGGGAATGTAAATGAATAATATCACACAATTAGTTTTGGATTGAACGCAGGTTGAAGAAATGAAATACTTTGAACCCTGTGGGACCTAATTTTTCAAACATTTTTAAGCGAATTTAAAATTATTAATTTTAGGTAATATTCAAATTATTCCATAAAATATATAAAAAAAAATTCAGCGAAATATATTCAGTAGTAGTTTCTTGTGAAATTCTTGAATGTTACAGAAATCTTCATCAAAAACAAAAGAAAAAACTAAATAATCTACATAAAATCTCCATAAAAATTATAAGATATTGTTAAAAAAGTATATCACTTCTATTTCTTCGGATGTTATTTACGTATTTTCTGATTTGGATTGAGTATTGAAGGGACTTTGTGAGGGCATGGTCTGTACGCTTTATTTCTACTGATGGTACAGTGGCTATTTTTAAGTAGGCTAACTTTATACTATTCACTCTATATAAGAGTATAAACTATAACAAATTTATGATGATACACAATATAATGAGATAGCGACTGGCAAACATTTAAGGTATATTTTTATATCCTTGAATTGCCCGGTATCACGGTATCAGGTATCCGTGAGATCGACATCATGCTACCTGCAAAAGATTTAAGCAAAACTTCAATCAGAAACTATTTTCAACCGTTAGCAAAGAGTGATATACAACAAAAAATTGTAAAATCTATTGATCTAAGTACTTGTCACGATATACCAGCTGAACCTCATAATTATAATGAAATTTTGACTCATATTAATGATTCAGAGTATAGAAGTAATTTTCGTAATATGAAATCATTCAAATTTCAAAAGTGTAAATCAAAACGATGTATGCTCTGCCCTAGTGCAGATCCAGACATCATAAGTCAATCTACTAAACATCGACTTTTCTGCAAGGCTTTCCAATGCATCTATTTGATAAAATGTAATTCTTGTGCGAAGTGCTATATTGGACAGACTAAAAATCCTTTAAACATCCGTATAAACCTGCATCGTAATCACATAAAGAAAAATCAAAGCAACAATCAAGAATGCCATTTGCTCTATACACATTTCCAGGATCACTCTTTCAATAATATTACAGTTTCAATTATTGACTTTGTTATTAAAACTCAACCTCGTTTATGGTGGGAAAACATACACATTCTGCAGAGAAATACCATCTACCCTTATGGGCTTAACTCTGTTTTATTTAATAAGCTTTATAATAATGACTATTACCACTCTCAGCAAAACTTCAGTATCAATTATAGTTCCTTAAAAATACGAAAAAGATGGTACAGAAGTAAAAACAAGAAAAAACAAAATTTGGAATTTAGCATGGAATCTTTTCGGAGTTTTATACGGGATGTGTATGGATATGCTGATCATAAACCTGATAATATACGTACTTATATTCTGTCTATACGCAAAAAATTCATGCTTAACATTTGGAAAACTTGGATAAAGCAATTAACAGTCTGGAAAACGAAAGAAACAAATTTGTTTCAGAAACTGAATTTGGCTACTACTAGCGATTGGCTTAAAAAACGTTTTAACTTCCTTAAAATCAAATTACAGAATGAAGAAGAAGATATTGTTACACACTCAACTTATTTAAATCTCCTTTTCCAGAACAAAACTTTTAATCGTATTCCATTTCGACATATTTTAAAAGACCATCAAGATACCCTTCCAATCAGCAACTTGAAAATCAGGACTTCTTATCGTTATGTCATTCCTTTAGGAAGAAAAGCATTCAACTATAATATTTTAAGTCAAAATCTACATCTACCATATTTAACAGAATGCAAATGCAGTAACAATCCCTATTCCGATCCAATATTGGGTCATGTAGTAACAGGTGATTGCAGAGTTCTTGTAGATACCACTTTAATACAGGCTTTCAAACTGGGTACTAAATATAGAAATCCGTATCATGGAGATCCGTTTACGGCATTTCGAGAGGACATTGATCGATTCATTTATAAACTTTCCATTCAATACAGTATGCCAGATATGGCATTCCATCAATGGCGATCTAAGATGTGCAAGGACTTCAAGTACTATTATAAAAAACTCTACCAACCTCCTGACCAATGTAAAATAAACTTCCATCTTCTGAAGAACATTCAAAATCAATTTATAATTACATATATTGACAAGGCATCAAGTAACTACGCATTTACATGTAAACTATTTTACATTAACATATTGAAAGAAAAATATGAAAATGAAGTTCTTTACAGTAAAATCAACCTCTCCCTTAAGGAAATCTCAAATAAAATCAAAGCTTTGTATTTATTAACTGGTATCAAATATACAGGAATTATAAAGTATCCGTATCTGATTAATATTCCGAAACTTCATAAAAGTCCTATTACTTTCAGACCAGTTACTGTCGGATGCAATACCTATCTCACGAAAGCCAATAATATGTTAATGAAGATTTTACAACCTATTTTGCTGAAACTTAATAACCAAGGAAGCTATATTATAAAAAACAGTCTACAAGTGATCAATATTTTGAAAGATCATAAACATCCTTTGCACTTAAGAACTTATGATTTCCAAGAGCTATTTAATACCATAGATCTAGATGACATGACAAATATACTTTACAGCTTGTTTGAAGAATATGATTTAAAAAGGAGTCTGGAATTCAACAAATTCAAGTCTATAATCAAAATAGTTATTAAAGAAAATTACCTTTACAACGGATTGTCTATTTATCAACAAATTAAGGGCATCCCCATGGGGGGGGGGGGATGTTCTTCCATATTGGCTGATATATATCTTAGTTTTTATGAAAGAAGATCTCATATAAACAACGAAATCATATACCTACGTTATGTGGATGACGTAATTATTGGCTATGAGAATGAAAACTACACAATGAACTTTGATTTTTATCCACCAAACCTCATCTTGAAGGAAAACCCTCTTAAAAATAACAAAGAAGTCGAATTTTTGGATTTGAATATCAACTATAGTCAAATCCCTCTCATATTCACCATATATGATAAAAGAAAACAATTTAAACTACCTATTATTGGAATTATACATTGGAACTCCAACATACATTTGAATGTGTTTCGCAATGTTTTCTTGGGAGGTTTAATCAGAATAAAAAGAACTATCAAAGAGGAACATTTACGTATCAATTTTGATCAAGAATTTTTAAAACAAGCATTTTTTAATAAATATCCAATTTCCTTTATGATTAAAAATATTGATAATTTATACAGAAACAATTTTGCATATGGTGTAAGACTTTGATGTATTTTTTGAGTTCAATTAGAGACAAAATCATCGAACCCTCCATATGACAGGACCGCACTGTGATCACAGGACCGCGGCTGGAACTACATTTCATTTGAGTCGGCAATTCAGCTGGCTTTATTTGTGGTGATATGACTCTCGTACACATCTCTATCCAGGTCTCGTGATGATTTCAAAGTCACTCCGGAGGTTGGCTTGGGCCAGGGCTGGCGACCAGGAGTGAAAATGCCGCGGCGATTTTGACGAGCTCGTTGAACTGGGGAGTAAGGTCACAACCCCTTACCGCCATAATGTAAGCTTTTTGCCGAGCCTTCCTTCCTTTTTACATGTTTTTTTCACTTTGTATATTTCTATTTTTCTATATATATAGTGTTTGGTACCCTCTGCTGCCTTGCGCAAAAGTTACTAAAACATCTTTATTTCCGATTTTTTAATTTCTATATATTTATATTTTATATATATATATATATATATATATGTATATATATCTTTGAAAAGTTTATCACTCGCAGAATTCAATGTATCGTTGAAAAGACCTAATTTTTACTTTTCTTATATACAATAATGTATAAGGAAAGTATTGTGACGGGGTCGAAAATTCGAATTCGAATTTTCGCCGGGCGAGCACGTTTCAAGCATCCCTGATCACGAGTCGAACATTTTAAAAGTGATGTTTGTCTTTGTGTGTGTGTGTGTGTGTGTGTGTGTGTGTCAGTGAGCCTGTGAAGACGATTACTGACGAACGAATGGACCGATTCGAACGAAATTTAGTACAAAAATTCAATCCGTAAACACTGGAAGCCTATTGTTTTTATAAACAAACGAATGTTCAGAATCTCCCCCTAAAATTTCGAGGGAAATTTTGAAAAAATCGTCAAAAAATCAAAACCTTTAATAAAGTTACGCAAATAGACATTTCTTATGTAAATTTTAATTAGAAAACAATTGACATAAATTTTAGAACGCTAACATGAACCGTTTTCGAGATTTTTAAAAGAATTATCAAAAGTTATATTAAAAAAAAAAATTCCTATTGAGAAACATGTTCACTTTTCATATGTAATACCATGTGATAAATTTGGTGACATCATTCCCGTGGATCTAGCTCGTTTCATTCATGAAAAAAGATACTTTGAGTAATACTTTTGTATTTGAACGCCAATAGTCATTTATCTGTTGTAAGAATAACTTCTTTTTCCGTCCATAACGCTTGGCGAGATTTTGGCGACGAATTTGTTGGAATGTCCCCAATTTGGCGACTTTTTAAAATGTTGCTAAATTAACGAAAAACTCGCCAAATGGATAAAAATGATGCTAAATTAATGAAAATGACGACTCATTGACGAAAATTCAATATCTTGGAAAGAATGTAAGTATTTACTATAAGAATAACATTTTTAACTGTAAAAGTAGTAAATTCATTGCATTATATAAGGAAAGTCATGTGCTGCCCACATCAGATTTTTACTATTCCTGTTATGCATAGTAATGAATAGGGTAAGTATTAAAATAGGGGCGGATTTTCGGTGAATTTACGCATTTTGAGGACTCTGGCTTACGAATAAATACTTTTTTTCTCGTGATGTCTGTATGCGGCTGTGTCCGATGCATGGATTCACTATCTGACCCAATTTTCTGAATAACTGTCACTTATAAGGCACATCGATGGAAATTAGTTTCTTTATACAGTAAATTACTATTATTTTGCGAAGTGGATTTTAAAAATCTGTAGAATTTGAAATAAAGCAATAAATATGCATTAATTAAATGCTTATTTTGCATGCAATGTTGACAATAAAGGACGTAAAACTATCCCTACTGTAGACTGTTTCAGAATAAAATGTTTTTGAGATATTTTAGTTTTTAGAACATAGTTGAAAAGTGCTTATGACTTTGTTCATTCCGTTTGTCTGTCTTTTCGCACGATAACTGCCGTAAAAATTATTTCATCAAAATGAAATTTTAGTATGTTGTTCAGACTGTCTGTGGGACATATGGGAATGTAAATGAATAATATCACACAATTAGTTTTGGATTGAACGCAGGTTGAAGAAATGAAATACTTTGAACCCTGTGGGACCTAATTTTTCAAACATTTTTAAGCGAATTTAAAATTATTAATTTTAGGTAATATTCAAATTATTCCATAAAATATATAAAAAAAAATTCAGCGAAATATATTCAGTAGTTTTTTGAATAAAAATTAAAATAATAATAACACATCTTATATGAAGCGATCACGTGACCATGATATGAAAAGATCACGTGACCCACTTCAAAATGATATATGGCATCCATCTTGTGTCAAAATCGTGATTTTTAAAGTTCTTTTTAATTTATATTTAATGTTGCATCTGTCCTAAATCCGCTTTATTTTTGAATTTTTTCTATGCATCTATATTCTGCGCCAACGCAGTTACAATATTGAGTTTAAATTATCATCAATTTTTGATTATTTCTACAACGAAGTCTAACTTTAATGAATGTAAAATGTAAACACGTCAAGTTGTAAGATGAGTTGTATATAAGAATTGCTGAATTTTTTAACACAAAATTATTTATCTCTTGAGTCTGGAATATAGCTGATATGAATGAAATACTCACTGCTTTTATTAGAGAGCCAGACGATTTATATTTCGATGACGTCATTTGAGTAAAGTTTGAATGAAGTTTTAAGCATGGAGTCAGAACGTACTTTTACTTCCATGGTTTCAGTTTTCCTAGTAAAATAAATTATTGGAGTTCTGTGATAATTAAAATAATATCGCCGCTGAATGTATTGTATTTTAGAGATGCTTAAATAAAATTACAGTTGGATAGTGTTTTATAATCAATGCTTTATGCATGAGTGATCATTCTTGTATTTATATTTAGTGTTGCATCCGTCCTAAAACCGTCTTATGTTTGCATATTAATGCAACATGTTTGTGTATGTGTCAGTGAGTCTGTAGAGGCGATATCTCACGAACGAATGAAGCGATTCGAATAAAATTTGGTACAAAATCACAATCAGTGAATACTGGAATCCTATTGTTTTTACACGCAATTGAATGTTCAGAACCCGCCTAAATTTTGAAATGAAATTTTGAAAAAATCATCAAAATATTAAAACATTCAATAAAGTTACATAAATAATTATTTATGTAATTTATCATTAGAAAACGATTGACACAAACTTTAGAACGCTAGCAGGACCCGTTCTCGACATTTTGCACATTTTTCAAATAAATTTATCAAAAAAATCCAATGAAATTCATAAGTATTAATTATTGTGAAATCTTTTCTTTTTTCATATGTAATAGTATGCGATAAATTTATTATCATCATTTTCTTAGATCTAGGTCGTCCTCTTCACGAGAAAAGACATTTTGGGTAATAGCATTCTAATTTGACGCCATTAGTCGTTTATCTACTAAAAGAATAACCTACTTCTGCATCCGCAATGCTTAGCGAAACTTTGACGACGAATTTGGAGTAATATCTCCAATTTGGCTATATATTAAATATTGCCAAATTGACAAAAATATCTCCAAATTAATAAAAATGTCATCAACTTGATAAAAATGTCGCCAAATTGATAAAAATGACGCTAAATCAATGGAAATGAAGACTAATCGATGAAAATTCAATATTTTGGAATATAAAAATCTACTATAAGAGAACATACTTCAGTTAATAGTTTTGTATTTGGACGTCATTAGTCGTTTATCTACTTTAAGAATAACCTATTTCTCCGATCATAATGCCTGACGAAATTTTGTCGACAAATTTATCGGAATATCGCCAACTTGGCGAGTTTTTCAAATATCGCCAAATTGATAAAAATGTCGCCAAATTGACAAAAAATGACGTCAATTTGATAAGAATGACTCTTAATCAATGAAAATGACAACTAATTGATGAAAATTCATTATTTTGGAAAGAACATAAGAATGATCTATGAGTTGATAACGGTTGGTGGAATTCTGGCGATGAATTTTTGCGCATACTTGGCGACTTTCTTTTAAATGTTTCTAAATTGGCGAAACTGTTGCCAAATTGATAAAAATCTTCTCAAATTGATAAAAATGTCGCCATATTGATAAAAATGACGCCAAATGAGATGCAATGTTTTGCAAATTTTTAATTCCGTCATATGATGGGCATACCTTTTATTATATAAGAAATGCTCTTTTAAACATCGCGAACTTGGCGATATTTAGCCCCACATTGACGAGAATATCGTCAAAATTGCAAAAAATGATGCCAAGTTAATGAAAATGACGCCTGATTGATGAATGTATTATTAAAATATCTAAATATATGGACTGTATTGCTTATTGAGGATTATATCAATATTGATAATTGTTAATTTAGAGTTGCGTAAAAAGTAAGTTAATTGGGTACGAAATAGTTTCACATGTTGTCATCCGGAAAAGCGCCAAATGTACAATTTAACGTTACAAACACCGTGCCGTGGATATTTTTAATCACATTTTCACAGTTAAAGAAGTAAATTCATTGCATTATATAATGGAAGTCATGTGCTGCCCACATCAGATTTTATTAATATGTATTGAGCTACATGTAATGCCAGAGTTATTTATCTCAATAGTAAAAATTTTATGTAATTCTGCTTTTATTCTGCATCGAAATGCATTTATGCGGTTCATATTTGAATAAATTATATTGTACAGTAAATAAGTATTCTAATTTCTTATTTTAGTAAAATATTAGGTCTGACTTTTATTCAACTTTGTTTTGTCTTTTGATTACTATATATGCTGATAGTTAATATTTAAAAGAGGTGGTACCTAAATTATTAATGAATAGAACGAACGTTTTGATGATTATGCTGAATAATAGAAGATCAGTAAGTGAAGACTCCGATATTTAAATTGAATTTTTTACAGATGCTTAAAAACTAAATTAGATATAGTAAACGTTTAGCTAAGCTGCATATGATTGTGCTATTCAGTGAATGGGAATTGAATTGTAAAAATATCATGTTATTGGAAATGAATTGAACACATTATTTCGTAGGAAGGCACATGATGTAATCTTTAGTGAATCATCTATATAAATAAAATTGAAAATCTGTCTGTCTGTCTGTTTGTCCCATCATCACGGCAGAACGGCTGAACCGAATTTGATGAAATTTTGTGAGTAGCCTAGAAATAGCCCCACTTAAAATTTAGTCCATGTTTTGAGTTTCTACAACCAGTGGTTCTCGAGATATTAGTAAAAAACGAAATTTTCGTTTGTCTCATCATCACGGGAAAACGGCTGAACCGAATTTAATGACATTTTGTGGATAGCCTTAAAATAGCACCCCATAAATTTTGTCCAAGTTTCGAGTAAGACCAAGGGTTGTCGAGATATTAATGAAAAACGGAACTTTTTATTAGGAGATCTACTCTCCAACTCCGTGGTTTATCCAAACGGAAAGGATGAAAATCGTTTATTTTAAACGCCAAAATGAAATAAAACTTTATTTCCGAGTTTGGTGCAGGATTTTTGCATTAATTAGTCACTATGGGAAAACATAAATTGTTTGAAACATGAATTTAAATGGAAAAATCTACCTCCATGGTTCATCTCTCACAAGCTTTTACTCAACGATTATAGATGTATAAAGAAATTAAAATGGTTATTTAATTTCGCATTCTATGAGGAAGATTCTATCTGATATCATGTTGCTCGGCAAAGGAATGGAATTAAATGTGTTTGTTAATGATTATTATTATTTTTTCGATTTTAATAATAAATAAATGGATATTAAAATATATCTTATAAATAAACGGTTTGATTTTTTTTAATTATATTAATTGCGAACTGCATACATCACTTTCATGTATTTTAGCAAAGAGGTTTTAAGCTTATATATTGTGTTTAGCTAATAAACTCATATTCTGTTTACCCAATAAATTCATTTATCCAATTGTTTAAACAGAAAAATAGTAGAATGGGTATATCTTCTAATAATATTTTAGTGTTTTCATTTAGTATATACAAACTGGATCGCGATATTTTATTCAGATCTGCGAATTTAGAGCTACGAATTTGGCTGAATATCGCTAACTTGGCAAATTTCTTAAAAGTTGCCAAATTGATTGAAATGTCCCCAAATTGATAAAAATGACGTAAATCAATGAATTTTATTTTGTTTTGTTAAAAGAAAGTACTGAAATGGTGTTTCGTTAGCATTTGTCTGTCAGTCCAACCGCCCTTCTTAGTAACCCATTTAGCGAATTTTTAAAATGTCACCAAATTGATAAAAATACTTATAAATCCATAAAAATATTTTGAAATTGATAAATTGCCCTAAATAAACGAAATTGTGTTTTTTTAGGGGATAATATTTTGATGATGGTTCGTCAATTTATCGCCAAGTGGGACTGTCAGTTCTACAGTCCCATTTGGCGATAAATTTGGCGATTTTTTAAAATGTCGCCAAACCTTCAGTAGAGATATTCAGACGATATTTTGACTACCAATTTATTTGAAGCAAATCATAACATGTCGCTTAACAACGGATTTAAATTTAATGTGTTTATGAGGAAGAAGATTTTTATTAAATCTTTTCCGATTTTAATGATGAAGATATGTATATAAAATAAATTTCATTGCCATCGTATTTTTGACTGGATAATATCAATTACGATCTTCATGTTTAAACATTATTATTATTGATGTTTTCGGGGATTATTGATTCAGAGATTATTGATATTTTCAATTTTTTATGGCATTGTTTTATTGCGGCAAAAATTGTTGAAACTCATATATTGTACGTTGTACGAGTTATCTTCTACAAATGCATGGGTATATCTTCTAATGTAAGAGAATATAAGTAGTACATGTATATTGCCATATATTGAAATCAAGCCTTCCGGTATGAAGATCATGGGGATTATTGATATTTTTAATTTATTAAGTAATCTGTTATATATTGGCAAAAATTTTTCAAACTAAATATAATACGGGTAATCTTTTACTAACACTAGGACATATCTTCTAATCTATGACATTATAAGTAGTACGGGTTTATCTTCCCATATAATTTTAGCACTTTCATTTGGGCACATATTGGAATTAATTACTGACTACTGGTTTAAAGATTACGGATTTATTGATATTTTCAATTTATATATGTAATCTACTAATACAGGTTATATCTTCTAATATTTGCGTATATAAGTGGTACGGGTCCCATACAATACGCTATTATTTTGCATATATTGATTCAATTCCATACTTTTTATAAATTTGCTTACAAAAAAGGCGAGGATATTTTATTCTTCAGATCTACCCGTGAAGATAATATTGAATAACGAGAACAGCCATTCCTTAACTTTTTTTTAGGAGCATTATGTTAAATATTTTAACAAAAATGCCATTAAGTATACTATAGGAATTTGCACATGATTGTGAATTTTAAGTTTATTTATATTATATACTCCGTACGAAGAACGGGTATGCTGCTAGTTATTTAATATAATCACTTTATTGTGTTTTCAATCATGCAGCAGTTTAGAGTTTTAATTGCATTTTGAGCATTAAATTAATGTGACATTAGCTGAAATTATTAACACATTGCTAGCTGGCTATTTTAAGCCAAAACTATTCCGTATAGGACGTCTATTTTTCAGCAGTTTAATATAAAATGAAAACATCTAAATAAGCTTCAATAAACTTTATTTACATAGCATGCGTTGAAATGAAACTTTCTACATATGTTACTTTCATTATATATCTATATAAATAAAAATGAAAATCTGCCTGTCTGTTTGTCCCATCATCACGGGAGAACGGCTGAACCGAATTTGATGAAATTTTGTGGGTAGCCTAGAAATAGCCCCACTTAAAATTTAGTCCGTGTTTTGAGTTTTTACGACCAGTGGTTCTCCCGGCCAACCATTTTGATGCTCTTAGTCCTCGGACGAGTCGGCTTGGCCTGGGCTTTCGACCAGTGGTTCTCGAGATATTAGTAAAAAACGAAATTTTCGTTTGTCTCATCATCACGGAAAAACGGCTGAACCGAATTTAATGAAATTTTGTGGATAGCCTTGAAATAGCCCTCCATAAGTTTCGAGTTTCTAAGACCAGGGGTTGTCGAGATATTAATGAAAAACGGAACTTTTTCTTAGGAGATCTACTCTCCAACTCCGTGGTTTATCCAAACGGAAAGGATGAAAATCGTTTGTTTAAAACGCCAAAATGAAATAAAACTTTATTTCCGAGTTTAGTACAGGATTTTTGCATTAATTAGTCACTATAGGAAAGCATGAATTGTTTGAAACATGAATTTAAATGGAAAAATCTACCTCCATGGTTCATCTTTCACAAATTTTTACTCAACGATGAAGAGTATAAAGAAATCAAAATGTCTATTTAATTTCACATTTTATGAGGAAGATTCTATCTTATATCATGTTGTTCGGCAATGGAATGAAATTAAATGTGTTGGTAATATTTATTATTATTTTTTCTATTTGTATAATAAATAAATGGATGTAAAAATATATTTTATAAATGAACGGTTTGATTGTTATTTTAATTACATATATTGCGGACTGCGTACATCACTTTCATTTATTTAAGCAAAGAGGTTTCAAGCTCATATATTGTGTTTAGCTAATAAACTCATATATTGTGTTTACCCAATAAATTCATTTAGCCGATTGTTGAAGCAGAAAAAGAGTAGAACGGGTGTATGTATCTTCTAATACAATTTTAGTGTTTTCATTTAGTATATACAAAAGGGATCAGGATATTTTATTCTTCAGATCTGCAAATTCAGAGCTACGAATTTAGCGGAATATCTCTAAATAACTTGGTAACTTTTCTTAAACTTTATCAAATTAGTGGAAATGTCTCCAAATTGATAAAAATGGCCCAAATCAATCAATGAAATTAAATTTGTTTTTTTAGAATAGAGTACTGAAATGATGTTTCTGTAGCTTTTGTCGGTCAGTTCATCCATCCTACTTAGTAACACATTGGAGGAATTTTTTTAATATCACCAAATTGGTAAAAATATTTTTAAATCCATAAAAATATCATGAAATTGATAATATCGCGCTTACTAAATGAAATTAATTGTGTTTTGTTAGGGGATAGTATTGTGATAATGTTTCGTCAATTTGTCGCAAAATGGGACTATCACTTCTATAGTCCCACTTGGCGATTTTTTAAGTTATCGCTAAATTGACGAAAATGTCGCCAAACCTTCCATGGAGATTGCATTATTCAGATGATATGATTTCTATCAATTTATTTGAAGCAAATGATATCATGTCGCTTAGCAATGGATTCAATATGTTATGCGGCATACGATTTTTATTAAATCTTTTCCGATTTGAATAATAAAAATATGTATATAAAATAAATTTCATTGACATTGTATTTTTGACTATATCAATTACGGTCTTCAGATTTAAACATCATTATTATTGGTATTTTCGGGGACTGTTGATTCAGGGATTATTGATATTTTCAAATTATTATGGAATTGTTTTATTATGACGAAAATTGTTGAAACTCATATATAGTACGTTGTACGAGTAATCTTCTACAAATGCATGGGTATATCTTCTAATCTACGAGAATATAAGTAGTACAGGTATATTGGCATATACTTTGATATATATTGGCATGTATTGGAATCAATTACGACCTTCTGGTATTAAGATTACGGGGATTTTTGATACTTTCAATTTATTACGTCATCTTTTTTATTTGGGCAAATATTTTTGAGACTCATATTGCAATACGGGTAAGCTTCTACTAACACACTGGCATATTTTCTAATCTGCGACAATATAAGTAGTACGGGGTTGCATATATTGATTCAATTCCTTTTTTTTTTGTAAATTTACTTACAAAAGGGGCCAGGATGTTTTACTCTTCAGATCTGCCCGTGAATATAAATTTGCATAGTGAGAACAGATATTCTTAAACTTCTCTTTATGAGCAATAAATTTAATATTTTAACAGAATTTGCACATGATTGCGAATTATAAATTTCTTTATATTATATACTCCGTACGAAGAACGGGTATGCTGCTAGTATAGTATAATCATAATGTATAAGAAAAGTATTGGGGGGGGGGGGATTGTGTATAAGAAAACGGGATCGAAAATTATGTAAAGAAAAAAAAATAATGTATAAAAACACGGGGTGGAAAATTCGAACTCAAGCTTTCGAGAACATTTCAAGCATTCCTCGTTTTTGAGTTGATGTGTGTGTGTGTGTGTATTTGTGTCAGTGAGTCTGTGGAGGCGATATCTGCCGAACGAATGGAGCGATTCGAACGAAATTTGGTAAAAAAATTACAATCCATAAATACTGGAAGCCTATTGTTTTTAAACGCAATTGATTGTTCAGAACTCCATTAAATTTTCAAGTGAAACTTTGAAAAAAATCATCAAAAAATCAAAACCTTTCATAAAGTTACCAAATAGTCATTTCATAGATAATTTTTCACTTGAAAAAGATTAACACTAACTTTAGAACGTTAGCATGAATCGTTCTTGAGATATTGCACATTTTTCAAACAAATGTATCAAAAAATCACATAAAAGAAATATTAACTATTGTGTAATATATTCAATTTTCATATGTAATATCATTCTATAAATTTGGTGACACCATTCTTGTGGACTTAGTTCGTTCCATTCATGGAAAAATACACTTTTTGGTAATACTTTTGTATTTGGGCGCCAATAATCATTTATCTATATAAATAAAAATTGAAAATCTGTTTGTCTGTTTGCCCCGTCATCACGAGAGAACGGCAGAATCGAATTTGATGAAATTTTGTGGGTAGCCTGGAAATAGTCCCACTTAAAATTTAGTCCATATTTGGAGTTTTTACGATCAGTGGTTCTCGAGATATTAGTAAAAAAACGAAATTTTCGTTTGTCTCATCCTCACAGGAGAACGGCTGAACCGAATTTGATGAAATTTTGCGGATAGCCTTGAAATAGTTCCCCACAAATTTAACCCAGGTTTCGAGTATCTAAGACCAGGGGTTGTCGAAGTATTAATGAAAAACGAAACTTTATCCTAGGAGTTCTACCCTCTAACTTCGCCGGCCACACACTTTGCTACCATAAACCCTTGGGTTGGTCGTGTGGTCTGGGTCTTCAACCCTCTAACTTCGAGCCAACGGCCGTACCGTGCTGAAAACACCGGTTCTCGTTAGATCACCGAAGTCAAGCAGCATTGGGCGCGGTTAGTATTTGGGTGGGTGACCACCTGGGAACACCGCGTGCTGTTGGCACATTTCGGGTCCGTAAGTTCTTCCGAGAGGTTGGTGGTAGGGGAAGGAGGGTACGGTCCCTATGGATGCCTCCCCCACTGGGTTCCGGTCTAAATTGGATGGCACTTCCTGGCCGTCCAAACACCTTTCTGGTAGGTCGGACGGTCTGGGTCCCAACAACAACCCTCTAACTCCGTGGTTTATCCAAACGAAAAGCTTGAAAATCGTTTGAAAGTGAATTAAAACTTTATCTCGGAGTTTGATGGGAGATTTTTTGCGCTAATTAGTCACTTTTTGAAAACATGAATTGTTTTAAACATGATTTAAATGGGAAATCTATCTCCATGGTTTATTTTTCACAAGCTTTTACTGAACAATGAAAAGTATAAACAAATCAAAATGGATATTTAATTTCGCAGTTTATGAGGAAGAATCTATCTTATATCATGTTGCTCAGAAATGCAATTAAATTAAATCTGTCTGTTAATTTTAATTATTATTTTTTCGATTTGAATAATAAATAAATGGATATAAAAATATATTTTTTTAGAAAAGAACGATTTGAATTTTCTTATAGCATTTTTGACTGGATAATATCAATTACGGTCTTCAGGTTTAAACGTTATTATTATTGATATTTTCGGGGATTATTGATTCAGGGATTATTGATATTTTCAAGTTATTATGCGATCGTTTTATTATGACAAAAATTGTTTAAACTCATATATTGTACGTTGTAAGAGTAATCTTCTACAAATACACGGGTATATCTTCTAATCTACAAGAATATAAGTAGTACAGGTATATTGGCATATGTTTTGATATATATTGGCATATATTGGAATCAATTACGACCTTCTGGTATAAAGAGTGCGGGGATTATTGATATTTTCAATTTATTACGTCATCTCTTTTATTTTGGCAAAGATTTTTGAGACTCATATTGTAATACGGGTAATCTTCTACTAACACACTGGCATATTTTCTAATCTGCGACAATATAAGTAGTACGGGGTTGCATATATTGAGTCAATTCCTTTTTTCTACAAAAGGGGCCAAGATGTTTTATTCTTCAGATTTGCCCGTGACGATAATTTTGCATAGTGAGGACATATATTCTTAAACTTCTCTTTAGGAGCAATAAATTTAATATTTTAACAGAATTTTCACATGATTGCGAATTATAAGTTTCTTTATATTATATACGAAGAACGGGTATGCTGCTAGTCTGCTATTAGAATAACTTATTTCTTCGTCCATAACGCTTGGCGAGATTTTGGCGACGAATCTGGCGGAATGTCGCTACTTTGACGACTTTTTAAATATTGAGAAATTAACGAAAATATCGTCAAGTTGATGAAAATGACGCAAAATCAATGAAAATGACGTCTAATTGACGAAAATTCAATATCTTGGAAAGGATATAAAAATCCACGAGTGCTATAAGAATAATCTATATTTTCGTCCGTAACGTTTGGATAAAATTTTGGTGACGAATTTTTCGAAATATCTACAACTTAATGACTTATTAAATGCTATCAAATTGACAAAAATGTCAACCATTTGATAAAAAGTTGCCAAATTGATGAAACTGAAGCTGAATCAATGAAATGACGACTAATTGATGAAAGTTCAATATCTTGGAAAAAACATAAGAATGGACTATAGGAATAACCCATTTATACGTTTGTCCGTCAGTAACGCTTGGCTAGAAATTTTATGGGACGTCACTAACTCGGCGATT